>OX421312.1:33449024-35849024 GCA_949125395.1 Diaphora mendica
GGTAACTTCTGACAAGACCCGGTTGGCAACACTGGTAAAAGTATTCTACCTCAGCAGGGTTACCAATCTGTGGGGAAGTCGCCAAACTGCGGGGAATCTCAAGTTTATTGGGGATTAGCGTTGTGTGGGGAAAATGCGGGGATTTCGACATCTTATTCTCATCGGTAAATATTTATTATACATAGTTAATACATCATCATTCATTATCGATATCGACATTTTTTAGAATTATTATCCCTAGTTTGTCAGTTGTTTATGACCAGGGATTCCCTTTTTTAAGTGAAAACTTCTTTAGCCGTGTTGAGCACTTTTTGGTAGGGGAAAACCTTACGAGTTTGCGTCACCGACATGCTGACGCCAAAAACCTTCTTTGGCCGCGTTGAGCACTTTTTGGTAGGGGAAAATCTTATGAGTTCGCGTCACTGCGTCACTGACATGCTAATGTTTGATGTTGATAATTTAAACATTATGAAATTTCGAATTTTACACATTAATTTTACAAATAACATTTTAAGTTATAAGCTTTCACTTCTATTGATAGTCCTTATGACTGCCATTTTTTTCCTCTTTATTCAACGTTTTATGAGTGACTGATGCCTACATGTAATAGGCATCATTCATTTAAAAAATATTATTTCGTTGTTGCTGATACTACCTTTTTCAAATGAATCGGTTGAATGCTAATTTAGTGTTCTTAAAAATTTAAAAACTGAAAACCGCAATCGACTAAATACAGGCTGTTGTATCATGGCATTCATGGCGCCGTTAGCGGAAATACAGTTTTCCACCTAGTTTGGCAACGAAGGCTATCACATGTTCGATTTATAACTAGTGTAACGGTCGATTAGCACCAAGTAGAACGTTCGGGATATGAATGCGTGAAATTACTCGAACGAAGGTATTTTTATAGTATTTGACAGGCTTGACCCAATTCAATACTAAATTCACATATTTAGTAGATAATATCAAATATTGTTTACCATAAATATTCTAATGATTATTAGCATACAATTATTATTTGATAATTCTGGGGAATCAGCGGTTTTTTGTCCCCTAATTTGGGGAACTTCAACCGGATTTTTGGGGATTTGGATAAGTTAGCATTGGCAACCCTGTATCTGTCAGTGTCATCATCACTTCACTGATCACTCTGCACGTGCGCGATTATCGCATCGTGTTTATTTATGTTTACAAAAATACAACCAAAACAAAATGAAGATTCCTCAGAAAAGTGTAGAAAAGAAGGACAAGATCAAGAAAGAAGAGAAAATAAAACCTAGAAAAGAGCAGGTGCTACAGGCTACGAGAGCCCCAGAAATTATATTAGCTCGATTACTGACGGACAATGAAAAGAAAAGTCGGGACAAAGTTTTAAAAAAGATAAAGAAATGGTTTTTGAAAGGTTTTGAGAAAAAATATGGTTAGTATATTATGAGATAAGGTCCCTAATTTATGTACCTAAGTTATTCTAAGTAAAATGTGTCGTGTATGTAATGGGTCGTTTACATATTGTTTCAAGTGCCGAAGTAATTAACTAAATTGCAACTTGATTTTAATTCGATTCACGCGTGTAAACAATCACTTAACAGCTCTTTAGTCACAAGTGGTAAGTAAACAATATAATGAATAAGTAGAATAGAATTGAGTCTATTTAAGTAACCACCCTTCCCGCACCACGCGCATTCCTCGGTAGGCTTGGCCTTTTTTATTTATTTAACAAACTTCTTCTTCTTCTTCCTAGCCTTTATTATTCCCAAGATTTGGGGTCGGCTACTAGTTCAACCGGTTTTACCTGAATATCAGTTTTTACACGGAGCGACTGGCATTGGACCTCCGCAACCCTGAGGGCGAACTAAATTCGATGATTGAACTAGTTGTCAGTATATTTGAGGGCGCTGACTTCCCAATAACGATTGCCATAGATGTTCATGACAACCGGGACCGACGGCTTAACGTGCTCTCCGAGGCACGGGCGGGAAACACCGCCATATTCCATACTCCGGGCTGCTATTTAGAATTTCTTGTAAGAAAAACCCAACAGCAGTCCGACCCGGGAATCGAACCCGAGACCTCTTGATCTGCAGTCGCTTACGCATTATAATATTTAATAATAATAAAAATAATTTATTTAACAAACTGAATAGAATTTAAGTTAAACATGTGTTAACACTCAACTACTTAAAATTCATCAATCATATAACTTACCTCAATTTTTCATCCCATAAAATAGTATTAATTAAATCATCTTTTCTATTCTAGACTTCAAAGAGGATGACTTTGTGAGTATATGGAAAGGTCTGTTCCATGCTGTGTGGTTGTCGGACGAGCCTCTAATACAGGTTAGTAACACATTCAAGCTTCTTCTTTCTTCCTTCCTCTTCTTTAAAAAGAACTGCAATTGTTATTATTACTTTGATTAGACTGCCTCTGTGGTGCAGTGGTAGCGCATGTGACTGCTGTGCTTGAGATCTCACGTTCGATTCCGGGTTCGGATCAAATATTTGTATGAACTGCAAACATTTGTTTCGGAGTTTTCTATCTATAATATGTATGTACATATTTACAAAAAATAAAATATGTAGATGCATTTATATTGTCAGTTGTCTAGTACCCATAACACATGCTATGCTTAGCTTGAGACTAGATGGAGTTGTGTGTAAGATGTCGGAATTACTTATTTTATTTATTTATTTTGATCAGATCAGGTTGATATTCTCTTATTTTTACAACTTGACACAGTCGTCAATAGAGAATTACTTAAAGCATGTGAATTATGGAAACCAAGCTTCTGATGACCACATTTTTCATTTAGTTGTTCCGTGTTAGGGTTCGATGGGTTTGGGAAATAAACCTTCTGACGTGTAAAAGAGACTTTATTAACAACACTCTTACCATCACAATATCACTCCGAATAAAAATCCTTAATGGTCGCTGAGGTCGCTAGGTTGATCACTGATATTGATATTACTTTGATGTTTATCGCACTGTAGCTCAAACTGAACCAAAAACATACTTTTATGTATTTATACTAATATATAAAGCTGAAGAGTTTGTTTGCTTGAACGCAATAATCTCAGGAACTACTGGTCCGATTTGAAAAAGTATTTTAGTGTTAGATAGTCCATTTGTCGAGGAAGGCTATACATGTATAATTATATATCATCACGCTAAGAATAAGTTTCAAAAACGGAGGAAATTATCATGCACGGGTAATAGGAGACGCAAATGAGGTTGCGTGGGTCAGCTAGTGTATTTATATGTTCATTGATATAAAGTTGGTACATTTCAGGGATCATACATATTATAGATGACTAACATAATTGTTTACTCAAATTATAGGCTAAACACAATTTGTTTGCCTTGCCAAGAATTAAACTCACAACACACTGCTACACAGATTGTGTCATGGCTTAAGTGGTTGTCACACCGTTTTCTACTGTACTGATTGTTGTGGGTCCTAACCCCATGTGGGTCCTAACCCCACATGGCACAACAGTGTGTGATACATAAACTATTGTTCTTAGTGTCCGTTTTATGTACCTATCTTTGTAAAGTCACAAGATAGCCACTGCCTCACCGAAAATCACTGTGAAACAGCGCTTGCACTACGTTTCACTGATTGAGGACACCGTAGGCCCATACCCTAACCCCTCCTCCATGCTGGCAACGCACATGTGACGCCTCTGGTGTTGCGGGTGTCCATGAGTGATGGTAATCGTTTACCATCAGGCGTTACGTCAGCTTATTAGATAAAAAAAAAGATTTTAAGAGGAGAATTTTAGAGGAAGAAGAGGATTTTAAACCCACAATCATATATGACGGTCATTTTGCCAAGTAAGCCCTATGTGTTATTATTGCTTTATTTCCAGGAGGAGTTGTGTGAAAATATCCCGGCATTGCTGGACCTGTTTGCTCCAGAACACTTGAAGTCTGCTCTACTGATGTACAAAGCAGGGCTCCGAGTGCTGGCTAACGAGTGGTACGAACTTGACCAGCTGAGAATGTATAAATTTCTTATGGTATGTATTGTATTATGAACACATGTTTAACACATTACAACAACATTGTTATAATAATACTTATTTAGAGCTCTTGTGCTTGCATCCCTTACCTTACCATCTACATTTGACTGCAAATATTTGTGTCCAGAGTTAGGGGTGTGATATATATTAAAAAAAAACAAATAAGTATGCCATCAATCTAGATATCATAGTACAAGCTCTGCTTAGTTTGAAACAAGATGGCGCTGTGTGTCAGAAAATATATTATAGAAAACTGTTTCCCTCTTTAGTTGGTTCGGCACTACCTCCGCGCGAGTCTCCGCTGCCTGCAGCGCTGTGAGTGGAGCCTCGCTAGCTGCGAGCTGTACGCCAGCCTCATCTCCGGCACTGATGGTCAGTAGCTTCTCCTGCCTTTGTATGTGATGAGAATTGTTTTATCTGTGGAATATCTACTCTGCTGGTAATGATCTTTTTCTTATAATATCTTTTAATCTGGGAGAGCCACGCTTCGGCATTTATGGGCCTGTTTGACCTGAGTGATACCACGGTCTCACAGAAAACCGGTGTGTGTTTCACCGAGTGAGTGAGGATACCGGAGGCCCATACCCCAACCCTCCCCCCATCCCCCAAAGGTCGGCAACGCACTTATGACGCTTCTGGTGTTGCGGGTGTCCATGGGCGGCGGTAATCGCTTACCATCAGGCGATACGTCTGCTCGTTATCCTCTCCCCTAGTAGTTACATCTGGTTTTGTCATGAACCTTATTTTTATCCGTGGGATATCTAGGGAATCCTTTTTAAAATTGGTGTCACTACATCCTCTTTGGCTTGTTCGGAAGGTGTTTGGTGTCTTTTCTGTGTATGATAATTATTATGTATTTGTTTGTGGCAGGTATATTCGCGCTGAGAACTCCGCGGTACGCCCGCAACGCAACATCTATGCAGTTACACATCATGGATTGTTATTTAGAAGAAATTGCCAAGGTATGTGTTTGTTGCAGGTACATAGTGCAATTATTTTTAGTCTGTCTGGTGCTGTCGGATTAACAATACAAAGTGTCACCACCCCTATTCATCCCATGAGTGTCGAGCAAACAAAGCAAGACAATATCACTGCAAAGAGAAGGAATACTTGAAACCAACCCTTTTTTTTACGTGTGGAAACCCCATTGGGCCGTCACCCTCGGGGTTTGCAGCGGGGCGGTGTGTCGGAATCGAACCGACTAAAACCAAACGGTGTGCCACTCTGCGCCTGAGACGGGAGAGATCCGGGAACTGCTGACATTAACTCATCCGGACACTTGCAACCAACCCTATACCAACTAGTCTGGTCAGCGTCGTGTAGTAGACCAAAACCTCCTTAAGTTATGGAATCAGGCGTTACTTTGCGGAAATCCATGACATTAAATGCTATGAAATATATTTAGCTTTAATTCTGCGAGACAAATATCCAGGTCTGAAAGCAGGGCACAAATCCCACCGTCATGCGTACTCACATGAACATATGGGTATCATGCATATGCACACATACAAAACAAGTGAGAAATAATTAGCATGCCATGCAACCAAACCTATACTCGACACGTGTTTCGCCCCTCCACGGGGCATCCTCAGGAGATGTTGACTCGTCGAGCGTTTGAGCTCGAATGAGCTAACCGCACCGCTGTCGGCCCTTTATATACCGTTTCGATGACGCTATAATTATAGCGTCATCTATAACGAAACACGTGTCGAGTATAGGTTTGATTGCATGGCATGCTAATTATTTCTCACTTGTTTTGTATGTGTGCATATGCATGATACCCATATGTGCATGTGAGTACGCATGACGGTGGGATTTGTGCCCTGCTTTCAGACCTGGATATTTGTCTCGCAGAATTAAAGCTAAATATATTTCATAGCATTTAACAAAACCTCCTTGCTAAGGAGAGGCCTATGTCCTGCAGTGGACTGTTAAAGGTTGTCGATGATGATGTAATTTTTGTCTGTGGGTTGAAGTTTACTAACTATAGTTTTAGATTGTTTTCTGCAATGTCTATGTCCTATTGAATAGCCATTTTACTATTGAAATCTGGACTTTATGAGCCCCCGCAGACTACAAACTTTTTAATCGGCCGATAGTTTGTTCGGGTTGACTTTTGGCTTATCTGTCGGCCGATACTGAATCGTTACAATGTGCGCACTCCTATACATCTTCATACTGATTAAGAAAATCAACCAATGTATCGGCCGATTAAAAAGTTTGAAGTCTGTGGGGATCTTATGATGATAGTTTTCAAAGAATTTAAAGTAAACTTTTATACATACAATTGTTGTCATTATAATATGTTTATCAATAATGTAATATACTAGTCAAACATATAGTAGTTTTGTTAAGAAATATTTAACTTATGTGAGTTCGTCTGCACATACTTTCTCTCATATGAAGCTTAGTACCTCACCAATGAACTGATGACAGAGTTTCGCTCGGTATTGTTTTTCTAGTAAATCTAAAAATTAATCCTAGCTAAATCGATTTATCGTCCCCAAACCTCCTGCATACTAAGCATGAAAATCGTTGGAGCCGTTTCCGATATTCAGATTATAATAGGTCTTTACCTATGAAATTGCCGTTTTGTATGCAATAAGTGAAAGTACTTATTTTTTCAAACTTTTTTATTTCTGTTATTCGAAGTAATCACCAATGCAATCGATGCATCTTTGCCAACGCATTGGCAGTTTATTGATGCCCTTCTTGTAAAAATCAGCTGGACGGGAGGCAACAAACTCTTCAAAGGCATTTTGTACTGCCTCTCGGGAATTGAATTTTTCACCCACTAAAAAGTTGTCTAAATTTTGGAAAAAGTAATAGTCGGTAGGTGTAAGGTCTGGTGAGTATGGCGGATGAGGGAGAGCTTCCAACCCCAGCTCTTGCAGCTGCTTCACGACTACGCGCGACCCCATACTGCGCAACAGACAGTCTCCAAGCTGCAAGAGCTGGGGTTGGAAGCTCTCCCTCATCCACCATACTCACCAGACCTTACACCTACCGACTATTACTTTTTCCAAAATTTAGACAACTTTTTAGTGGGTAAAAATTTCAATTCTCGAGAGGCAGTACAAAATGCCTTTGAAGAGTTTGTTGCCTCCCGTTCAGTTGATTTTTACAAGAAGGGCATCAATAAACTGCCAATGCGTTGGCAAAGATGCGTCGATTGCATGGGTGATTACTTCGAATAACACGAATAAAAAAGTTTGAAAAAATAAGTACTTTCACTTATTGCATACAAAACGGCAATTTCATAGGTAAAGACCTATCTATACTTATAATAAAAATGTAACAGGTCAAATTCTGTACATTGAAGATATTTTAAAAATTTTTTTGGAGGGCACTCTGTTATCGATACTGAAACGAAAACTATTTTTTTTTTCATTTTTGTCTGTCTGTCTGTCTGTCTGTCTGTATCTTGGCCGCGCATCACGCCGAAACTACTGAATGGATTCAAATGAAACTTGGCATGATTTGAGTTCATACTCCGAGGTAGGACATAGGATACTTTTTATTCCGAAATTCCGGACGGTTTCCTTGGGAGGGGAGATGAAAGTCAAAATGTGTAATTAATTGTAATTCATTAACGAGTAGTCCGATTGCAATAATTCTTTTTTTGTTAGAAAGGAGATACTCTGAAGATTGTAGCATAAAGTATTTAATTTATCACAATCTCTCTATCTATTGGAAAAAAAATTATAAAGAATTTATCATTACGTAAAACAACATGTAGCGACACCTATTGCCAGCCATGCGTAATTAATAACACTTTGATTAATATATCGTGGAATAATCGTAGAACGTATTACGTATAATTCGGTGTAGCATTAAGTATTTGATTTATCGCAACCTCTCTATCCATAGGAAAAATAATATCTATATCTCTCTGTAGACCTCGAATCTGTGTGTTTGGTTGTGCCCGCATGACTTAAATATTCAAAATAATCGTGGGAACGTTTTATGCACAAGCATTGTGATTAATGTGGTATATAGTTAGTATTTGATAGGTAGGTATTTGTTTTATGTTCTCTCTTTCCATAGAAAGGGTTGTTTTAAATTTTCTTGAAAAATTTCTTTGCTTAAAACAGCGACATCTTTTGGAATCAAGTAACTAACTTTACAATAGGTACGTAATATGATTACTCTTTTTAACGTATAATAAAAATGTAACAGTTCAGTTCTGTACATTAAAGAAATTTAGATGATTTTTTGGGAGGGCTCTCTAATCGATACTGAAGCAATTACATTTTCATGAAAATTGTTCCTGTGCTTAAAACAGCGACATCTTTTGGAATCAAGTAACTAACTTTACAATAGGTACGTAATATGATTACTTTTAAACGCATAAGAAAAGTGTATAAGATCAATTCTGTACATTAAAGAAATTTCGATTTTTTGGGAGGATGCTCTTATTGATACTGAACAAAAACTAGAATGCCATAAACGTTAAATGGTCATTTATAATTATGATATTTATTTTAAGTTTAAAATACTTGAAAGAGGAGTAAACATATAACATAATAGTTCATCATAATTTACCAGAAAATGATACAAAACATCTTTATGATAGGTATATAGGTATAGGTATGATAGGTTATGGTAGTTTTTTTAAACGAAGTTTTTTTTAGGATTTTGTCAGGTTATAGCATAGGTATAAGCAGGCGATTTTTGTTGTACCTAAATAATAAGCAAATAGTCTTTTGTAGTTACTAATTGGTTTTCTCGGTATTTTTAGAATTTTGGAAGGTTATAGCATAGGTACCTAGGTACCTATAATTTACTTTTTTATAGGATTTTGTTAGGTTATTGGTATAGTCATAGGTAAGCAGATGTTTTTCGTTGCAAATATTTAATTACTTAGCCTTATTTGTTGGTGTTTTAATTTCTTTTATTAAGTTGTAGATACCTTCCATTTTTTTCGTTGAATTAGTTGTAGATACTTAATTAATTTAGTTTTATTTACGCTTTGAAAATAAGCTTCATTCGTTATGTCTAATTTTTCATTTAACTGTAGTGATAAATTTAACATTGTTTTTCGTTTTCGATTTTATCACATCACACTAATTTATAAAAGCTAATGTTTGTGAGGGTGTATGTTTGTTACTTCATCACGCAAAAAGCACTGGACGGAATTGGATGAAACTTTACAGTAATATAGCTTACTAGCTGTTGCCCGCAGCTTTGCTCGCGTGGAAGTTGATTATTTACAATATATTTAATTAAAACTGTGTAAGTATGTATGAATAATTTATTCATGTTTTTAAACGTACCTATTTATTTATTTTTAATCAATAGCCCATTAAAAAGGATTTCATACTAACGTTCGACCCTTATTTTTAGCCCTTTAGAAATAGAATTCCCATAAATGATGATATAGGTATTAATTTATTTGTACTTAAAAGCCTAAGGACAAAGTTTCAGGCTACTAAATTAAAAATGACTGACTTCCAAACTAATCTACTTACGACATTTCAACACCTAATTCACCCCTTAGGGGTAGAAATATCATTTATGGGATTTCCTTTTGAGGGCGCTCTGGTTCCCTGGTTTCTAGAACCCGAGACGGTGTGCGGTTTTTAGTCGGTTCGAGTCCGACATAACCACCAGTTGGTGATATCCCAGGGAATTTCCGCACAAAAAAGAGGTAGATATAATATCCAGAGACACTTAGTATCTACGCGTTTTTAACTATTAACCCAAAGATAATTTTTCATGTTTCTAACTTAAAAAAGACGGACTTCCATACAAACTTTCAACCCCTATTTTACCCTCTTACGGGTAGAATATTGGGAAACTACGACGAACTACTACTACTAAATACGTATCTCCTATTTTTCTATCAATAGCCCTAAAATAAATTTTCATGTTTCTAACTTCAAAACTGACGGACTTCTAGACTAACCCGCTTACGAAATGTCAACGCCTATTTCATCCCTTCAGCGTAGAATATCGAGAAAGGCCTAAATACGTATCTATTCATTTTTAATCAGTAGCCCAAACCAAAAGAAAAGTTTCATGTTTCTAATTTAAATATGCCAAACAAAGTTCAACCCCTATTTCACCCCCTTAGGGGTAGAATATTAGGAAACGTTGAAATACATATCTACTAATTTTTATAAGTAATCCAAAAATAAAGTTTCATATTTCTTAAATAGCCCTAAAATAAACTTTCATGTTTTTAACTTCAAAAATGACGGACTTCCAGACTAACCTACATACAAAACGTCAACCCCTATTTCACCCTTAAGGAGTAGAATATCCGCTCTATCTATCAGAAACGCTTGAAGACGTGTTTACTCATTTTTAATCAGTAGCCCAAAAATAAAGTTTCACGTTTCTAACTTAAAAAATGACGGACTTCCATACAAACTTTCAACCCCTATTTCACCCCCTTGGGGGTAGAAATTCCAAAATTCCTTCCTTAATGGGTATCTACTTAATGAAACGATCATACTCACCAAATTTTGTATTCCCAAGTTTAATAGTTTCCGCTCGGCGATGATGAATCAGTCAGTTAGTCAGTCAGGACATGTTATTTTTAGAGATGGGCCGATCAGTACTTTGGCCGACTAGCCGACTAACCGATTAGTCGGTCCTAAAACGGCCGACTAGTCGGCCGACTAATCGGCCAAACCGATCGTGGTCTCCGACATTTCCGTAACTCTTCGATTACAGCTGATTCGCGCCCAGTTGCAAACGCTGCGAACCTTGTTTCTTCATTTATGCTTCTATAATGGTCGGAGTCGAAGCGGTGTTTTCGTGTAAAAAATATTTTTGTGTCAAGATATTATTATTGTTGTTGATTGAAATGAAGAGTTAAATGAAAAGAAAATTACTTGTGCCGATGTTTTTTTAAACATGGGGACAATGTTTTGTTTTTTTTATTTTTTTATTTAAAAGCCTGCAAAAGTGATTCTGCTGAACCTGAAGAAAGCTTGAGTAGAATCCAACACCATACTCACTGCGAACACAGACAATGCAGTATAGCGTGATGAGAGAGGCCTAGTGAGATGCATTTTCACACGCCGCCTAAAGGACCCGGATCATAGAGGAAGGGAAACACGTGCGCTGGCAGAACGGAACCGTTTAGTTCCAGAGCGTATTTCTACGACTCTGAAGCGGTGACTTCCAATGCCAGTACGTGCTGTCCTGTAGAAGATGGGAGAAAGTGGGACTAGAAGAAAATTCTGCGTGGATCCATTACAAAGATGAGAACAGTCCTCCACGAACGAGCGAACCTGGGTCTTATAGAGAAGACACAGATGCTTGGGCGCAAAGAACCGTCTCACCCTATTCAGTACGCTAAGTTTCCGCGAGGCCGCCTTAGTGATGCTCTCAATTTCTTTTATGTATTTGCTGCCAAAATGACTCTGCCCTGCCTGATGGAAATCATGAGCAGAATCCAAGAATGGTGGTCACCATCCTCAATGTAGGTAGTAGGTAGGTAATAAGAACAATGCAGCATGGTGACCCACACTATGGCGGTCTGGTGAGATGCTCTTTCACGAACCGCTAAAAGGAAGGAGGAAGACACGGATGCTCGGGCGAGAAGAACTGTGTCACTTTGCTTAAAACACCTAGCTTCCGCGATGCTGCTTTGGTGACACTCTCAACGTACTCGTGCGGGTTAAGATCTCTGCAGAAATCCATGCCAAAGATATCGAGCTTACCTTGTAATTGCATTTGAGTGTTCTGAAAAGTGGAAGTAGAAGGAATGGAGACTTTTTGGCAGATAACGCGAACACCTGTTAATCTTGGCATTGAACTCGACCAGATTCTGATAGCCCCATTGAGAAATGCCGCCCAGAATATGATTGAGCTCAGAGACAAGCTCCTGTCGTATTTCCTCAACTTCTCCCAGCTTAACTGCAAGTTGTCCGAAATATCGCCCATGGACTGTGCTGTTGTCTGCTTAACTATACGGCTAAAGAAGAAACAGTGTGGGCGACAGGACGGAGCCCTGAGGTACGCCAGCGTTTACCTCTAGAAAATCAGAGACCACGCCGTCGCATTGAACCATAATGCTGTTATGTGTAATCAATGTCGATGATTATTTCTCGTGGTGGAAAGGAAAAAAGTGCAAACACTACAAGCAAACATTTTTTTAATAAATGTCAGATATGTTTTTTATCAGCAAGTAATTTTAGAATCTGGTTACCAAAAGAAAGATTGCTTTGTTTTACATTTCGAAATGTCTAAAACTGATTATAAAATAAAAATTGACAAATATATTATTGAGAAATACATACAAAGTAATAAGCCGAATAGTCGGCGTTTTTTGCCGACTATTCGCCGACTAATCGTCGACTACGATAGTTGCCGGATAGTCGGCTTTACCGACTAGTCGTCGACTAGTCGGCACATCTCTAGTTATTTTATAAGTATAGAAGATACATCAGATTAACACATAGGTTACTGTTTGCCGCGATAACCGACATACACGCGGGCGGAGCCGCGGGCAACAGCTAGTTATAAATAAGAATAGGGAATATGCATAAAATTTTAATTTGTCTTAAATATTTTTTCTAGATTCTTTATTGTCTTTACAATTTATATAAAAGGTATTTTTTATTTAGTGATTATTTAAACCCAGAAAATATTTAATAAAAAGTGAAAATTAAGGGAGGGAAATTCAAACTTCCAAAACGCGCACTATTGGTCGAAATTAAATGTGACGTCACTTTATCGATATTATAGGCGTCGAAATTCATGCTGTGTTAGTAGTGTTTGCTGTGCGAAAAATTAACTTCTTCCATGATTTTTATAGCAAATAAAACTGCCGTAAAAAACGTTTATAAATACATATTTACAGTTTAATTTGACTGTAACTGAAACACTGAATAGTAAACAAACACGAAATGACAATGACGTCATTGGCCGTGTCAAATTTAGTCAGTGTTTCAAATTTTACTTTGAAAATTATTTTGACTATTTTCAAGTCTAGTTAATTTTTTTCTATGTTATATTATGATATAACATAGAAAAAATTTACAAAAAAAACAATTTTAATATGTTAAAATTTTAAAAAAGACATACGTATTCTCTATTGCTCTTTCAAAGGTATTAGATTCTCGGGATAAAAGGAATCTTTCTCCTTGTATGAGGTCCCTGTCTCCGTGTAAAATCCCAGAAAAAGTTTGGTCCAGCATTTTAAAAGGGTGAAGATTATAAACAAATTTTAAAAAATACCCTTTGTGCCTTGGACAGCACGTTAAGCCGTCGGTCCCGATCTGTGTCAATCGCTACGGGTTTCTGGAGTACTCAAAACGTCCAACAACAGTCTTTCTAAGGAACTTTGATATCTTCAACCTAGTTTAGAAAAAGAGTTTGTAAGATGATAACCGCTTTACTCGATCATAATTATAAGTATACTCACTGTCATAGGTGTCTGGGGGTTCGATTCCGGGCGCGTCACTGGCGGAGTTGTTGGGTCCGCTGTGCGCGTACATGTGCGGCGGGGAAGTGACTGTGCTGTGTTGTGGCGCGCAACGACTCCTCACCGCGCTGCTGCGGCAGAGTCCTGCGGGGCTGCGATATCTGGAGGCCATCAGCGCTTGGCATAAGGTACTATACAGACACACTTGTCTCACACACACTTGTCATAAACATACACACACTTTTTAAACACACACACACACAAACTTGTCAAACACACACACACACACACACACTTGTAATACACACACGTCACAGTGACATTTAACTATTTAAAATTCTCATAATTATGTGTTGATAGATGGGGTGCCCTGAAGGAGGGCCAGAAGCTTTGAGGCTGGTGTCAGGTGATAAGGATCAGAACGGGGACATCAGTGACGATCGTGGCGATGACAGGTAAACATTGTTGTTGCTTTTGTTTAATGTTTCATGATTTATGTTATCGTGATAATTAAATCTGTTTATATGTTCAGTAGTGAGAAGCCGCTGGATCCCCGCGCAGGTCGCGTGAACGTGGAACTGCCTCTCCTGCCCGTGCCGGCCAACTTGCTCGCCAACATGCTACACGACATGCTCGCCAGCGTCAACAGCAAAGCTCACAAGAGAGTCAGGATTTGCTTGAAAAGGTACAACTTTATTATGAATTAACTGCTTATATTACTACTGCCTCAAGTGTTTTGAGTTCGATACTCACATTACACGATAGTCTTTATGATTTATCTGTGGAATATCTGTGCTTCGATACGTCCAGGAGGTAAGAGTCAGCCAGGCCAGGTGAAACCACTGCCTAACAGTTCATTCGTTGCTTGTCACCGAGTGAACAGTTTAACGGAACTGGATTCCTCACTCCTGGCTCTGGGAGAACACTCAGAAATAGGCAACATAACTTGTCACATGTGGTTTGTAGATGTTCATGGGTAGTGGTGGTCAGACGAGAGGTGAAACTAGAATGTGTGTGCACACTAATATTTTAACTTCGAAAGTAACTCTTCCTGTTAATATTTTACGGCTTATACGCTACACGAATTCTAATAAAATTTTACGTGGAGATACTTTGATTCTTGAGGAAGGACATAGGGTCCTCTTTATCGCGATAACCGACATGCACACGGGCGTGGCCGCGGGCAAAAGTTAGTCTGTACATATGTATGAAAGTATGTTTGTATAGTTGTACATACACATTATAGTTGTGGCTTTTTCAAATTCAACTTCATTTATTCAAATAAGACACTAAGTGACATCTATGAAAGTTAAAAAGAAGCTGCAGTTAAAAATCATAGATCATCACCACAGATCGGAGTAGGTAGATTGATTTGGGGTCAATGAGCTGGCACGTATATATAAATATGGATATGCCTCCGGGATTTTAAAGTTAATAAGATTTTTTTACGAATTTCAAATGTTGAAATGTGTAGGATGAAGATTATATCATAGGAATAAGAAATTTTTAACACTTTTGCTGTCTCTTTAATAGTATACAGGTGATCGGCCTTCTACTGTAAAAAAAAACTATGGCATGTTATCTATGCCACTCGAGTAAAAATGTAGAAAATGTAAAGTGGACGATTTAGTTATTTTTTTATATATTTTGTTACTGCACAGTTGAAAAAGACCATGTGGTTTTTATGTACTTTAAATATCTCGATGTGAAGGTATGGCAATAGCAGTTATTCTTATAGATTCACCTATTAAAGTTTTTAATAGTATTTTAACCGTGTGTTACGTATACTTTAAATGCATTTTTCTTGGCAACGTAAAGTATTTATTGTTCGATTCAGTGATTTTTATATATTATTTATTTACTTTACAATTGAAAAACAATACGTGGTTTTCATGTACTTTACATAGATACGCCCATTCAAATCATGATGTTACGATATGGCAATATCAGTTTATTCTTATAGATTCGCCTATTAAATCATTATATTCTAATAAAAATCTATACCATTTTTCGATCGAGTCGCGAATCTCACATAAATAATTATAATCGGTAGTAGATTTTTATATAAGTAAGTTATAGATTGTTTTTAAATCGCAAAAAACTTAATTAATTTAAAAGGAATATTAAGTTATTATTTCAAGGCTGAAACAGTCGAAAAGTGGATATCACGTTATCCCGAACTACTTTACGATCATTCTAGTAGTACAATATACTGTAAAAGGTGTGAAAGCCACGTGAAAACTATAAACAAAGGCAATATCAAAAGACACATTGAAGGCGCAGTACATAAAGGAACGTTTAAGAAGCCGCAACAAGAATTTTAATTTAATTAAGTTTAAATTAAGTTTAAAAAGGCTTATCCATGTTATGGTTTCTATGACTATTCATGGTGTGAGTACGTAAAATCAATCTAACTACTCCGATCACTGATCATCACAAACAGACGTGACGACGGATTGTCAAAGCAAAATTAGATGAAAACACCAAAATCTACCGCCTGTTTGTATCTATAAGTTTTAGTTTCCAAAATGCGTAGAGCCTTATGAGAAGAATACTGGCAAAGAAATTCATGGCCACTCTTTTTAAAAGTCAGATATTCAGGTACAATAGTGTTAATTTTCAAATTACTTTTCGCATCGCTCAACCATTCTGTGGAACTAATTATGGTCTGCGTTCTTTCCGGAATGATATGAGCTTGAAACCCTTAAGAGTGACTCCTGAAGTTCCTCCTGAGTTCAGGTAACTCGTCAAGTTTTCACTTTCTACATGATTGCCCACTTCACGACATTTTCCTTAAAATTTTTAACACAAAAAAAACCGACTTCAAGAACTAGACTAAATTGAAATGGGACACGGGAAGCATCAGCTTCAAATAAAAAAAGAATCATCATAATCGGTTTACTCTGTCTAAAGTTCTGAGGTAAGAAACATGAAAAAAACAGCCGAATTGAGAACCTCCTTTTTTGAAGTCGGTTAACAATAGTGGAGGGAAAGAAAGAAGGCAAGAGAAAATGAGGAAGTCCTAGATTAACTTATATACAGCAAGTAGAGGAGAAAGTGGAAGTTGTGACTTATCAAGAGATCAAACCGGTCGCAGAAAATAGAGACGAGTGGCGATCGCTCCACTGACAAGGGCTTGGCCCTTAAATTAAGAGGGAGGTGCCTAAATATTAAGTCTCTTATTATTGCTTTTAGGTTCGAGAAGCTAGCTGAGTGTCCCACGCCTGCGGTCAAGCCCAAACAAGGTGCCCACTCGCTCCACGCGCTGGAGAAGAAACTCGTCACTGCGTCTGACGAACTGGCCTTAAGAGGTAAGAGCTTCTATGTGCAAGCACCCTCACGCTATCATCATTCACAACAGTCTCTCCTAGAAGAGAGGTATTGGTGTACTACACCACGCTGGCCAGCCACGTTATATACCATGGTATAGGGTTTGTGTCAAGTTTTCCTTCTCTTTGCAGTGCTGTTGTCCTGCGTAGTTTGCTCCCGTAAGGCGCATCTCCACCAAAATTGTTGGCAATTTCAGTGTTTCCAACTGTTTGCAACACTACAAACAAACTTTTGTCACCAAGACGTGTTGATAACACAAAAATTGACAACTTTTGTTCCGTGGAGACCCGGCTTTGGTCGTCTCTTACTGACAAGTGTATGTGTGTGTGTGTGTATGTATGTATGTCACAAGTGTGTATGTGTGTCACAAGTGTATGTGTGTATGTGTGTCACAAGTGTGTGTGTGTATGTGTGTCACAAGTGTGTGTGTAAATGTGTGTGACACCCACGGGATGAACAGGGTTGGGACAATCCGTTTTCTTAATCTGTCATGAAATCAAATATCATCAAAAATCATCACACTCATAAAATTTGTGATAATTGCGAATAATATTCGGTCTGTTTCGTGTATTGTAAATAGAATTATTATGTTACAGGTCTAAGTCGAAAACCAAAATATACAGATACAGATGCACCGAAAAAGGTGAAATTTGCACTCAAAAATAACATGAAACACGCCGCTGCGGATTATTATACAAGCATTAGACGGAGTCCACAAATACCCTTCGATAGTCAAAAGAGACCATCGAAAACAAACTTGAAAGTTAACATCCCTTCGCCGATAAACCCATTTGATAAAAAAACCATTAAAAGGTTAATGAAAAAAAGATAACATTTTATATGTCATCGGAATTATGGATTTGTGTCAAATCAATAATACCTATTAGATTTAAGTGAATCAGTATTGTATACAATTTATCAGTATTACTAAATGGTATCTATTAGGAAGTCATTTATTTTATGTTTATCTTTATTTTATAGCACGTATTTGTCGAATATTTTATGGAAGTAATAATTTTGGTCGACATAAACACTATTATGGTGTATGTTTGTAATCGTGAAGGCGTATACCGTCTAGACATATATTAGCTCAAATACAAAGGTAGTTTTCGCGTCTAGGCTTAATGTTACATGTGTTGTTCAACTTTTTAAATAAATGATTAAGTTTGAATATTTGTTCTTGTTTGTTTTCTTATGATTAAGATAAATTAATCTTTAATGTCTTGTGAATCCTCTATTTATCTGGATAATTAGTATTAATTAGTTACAATAGCTCGTATAATTGCCTCGTTGATATAGCGGTTAGCGTATACGACTGATGATCAAGAGGCTTTGGGTTCTAAATAAATAAATATTTAGAAAATCTAACACACAACCATCTCGTCTCAAACTAAGCAGAGATTTTACTATGGGTACTCAACAACTGATATAAATACATGTATACTTTTTTTGTAAGCAATTTAAGATATTATCTAATCTAATACCTTTAAACGAGCAATTCTTGAATATATATATAATCTGAATCTCGGAACCGGCTCCAACGATTTTCATAACATTTTGTATGCAGGGGGTTTCGGGGGCGATAAATCGATTTAGCTAGGATTCATTTTTAGAAAATGTCGTTTTTTTTTCAATCAAATATATTAAATTAATGTACATCTAGCGCCATCTATCGCAACTCGAGTGAACTACTTTAAACTATACTGGAATAAGGTGCAGAATAAACAGTATCAGGGCATACCAAGAGAGGGCGCCACTTAACTTATTTTTTTATTGCAAGAAAAATAGCAAAAAGGTGGCGTTTGGATAGTCCCAATGTTGCTGTGGTACTGGAGTAGTAACCACTTGACTTGTGTGTAACAGGTTAAATAAAAGTTCAACTCACGGTTAATCTGTATAATTGTCCAACACTCAAAAGTAAACAATAGAAGGTGCGGAAAGGAAATATAAGCACTAGCACGGCACAATAAATAGTTTAAAGCGGGAAGGTAGATAGTCAGCATATTGAACACTAGATAATATAAAGTATATAGGCGCATAACAGAAGTACATAAACTTAGGTAAGCAAGCGTGCGTTCTGCGTCAATAACAAGTTACGACTCCAGTACCACATTGGTGACCCTGGCGTGATTAGAAGCAGCCTTCGAAGCAGCATCAGCACGCCACCATCATGTTCATTCCCACAGCAAGTCTCACAGCCAGCCAGCAACCTCGGCCTCAACAGGGATATACCACACGCAGGAAGCGACCGCTCCAGCCTGGTTACCCCTACGGCCTCATCAGCGTCTAGGCACAGCACACTGCACCTACGGTCCATGTAAGCAGAGCATATCTCTCCCGTCTACGCAGCAGCCAGCCACTACGCAGCAACCGCCCCGACTCACTGGGGACCTCACCGCAGCACCGCGCACTGCACGCCATCCCGACTCACTGGGATCAGCGAACTACAGTCCCGACTCACTGGGACTAGCGGCATTCAGTTCCGACTCACTAGAACTTGCGGCACTCAGTTCCGACTCACGCTCGTCGCTCGGTATTTTTTTTATATAAATGGGTTTTTTGGCAATGTGGGGGACAGGTGTCATGTCCCTCCAACACAAAGGGAGGATCCTCCGACCAGGCGAGGTGATCATGCCTGGCGGGCCAACTGCCCAACGGTTGATGTTGGGATGTTGTATATATGTTAACTGGCGCGAGAACTTTCACTGCGCGATTCAGGATTGGTAATTGCTAGTTTCTTAGTTTCCTTCGTTACTCCGTAGTTCGATGTATCTTCGGTAGATGGCGCTGTAGTATGTTATGTTGTTGTTGCGCTGTATGTGGAGGTATATACTAGTATATACTTCAGATCAGTTTCGCTTCGTCTTGTCCAAATTGTAGAAACTCTGCCTCGCACAACAAAACTGTGGAATGAACTGTCGCGCGCGGTGTTCCTGGACCAATACGACCTTCAAACTTTCCAAGAAAAGAGCGTCGCGGCGAATGTTTTGAATAGCCGGTAACGCACTTGTGACGCCTTTGGTGTTGCGGGGGTAATCGCTAACCATCAGGGGATCCTGTAGAAATGAAACGAGCTTTGCCAGGGGACACGCTAACAGGCTAAATAGCGCTAGGTACATTTTATTTTGTTACAACAGGACAATGCAATCCACCAGATCCGTCTGCTCGTTTGCCTCCTATCCCATGAAAAAAAACTCAAAGCAGTCATAAGGACTGCCAACAGAAGTAAAATCTCAAAACTATAAACAAACAGTTGCTTAAGTTCATCTTTCTCGCTCGGGTACACTCGGCGGTACCGAGTTCACCCGAGCGGCCCCGAGTTCATCCGATCGAGCCTTTCACCTCTGAGCGTGACGGATCAGTCTAACTTACTACCTACGAAAAAATGTGCATGCGCCAAAAGAAGTTTTCACTTTGTCACCACTTCTGTGCTTAGTGAGGTTGAGTTTCAAAGGGTGGCCAGCACCCGGTCGGACGTTGTTTGCTGTAAATCCACTTACCCTCTTCTTCAAGAAAGTCTGACTTGGACACCATTTGTAATACCTCAATGGACTCCTAAAGAAATTCTATTGATTCTACAATCCTTTAGCTATATATTACTTTCCTTTAATGAATTCTGCTGTGAAATTTGACTAACTTTCTCTTTCTCCTTTGATTATAGTATACCATGGTATAATTATAACAATATACTACACCAGATATGGCATTCCGATATACAGTGACGAGACAGAGAGATCGAGATGACGCCATCATCACTATCGCTGGTTGTGGTTGGTCAATGATATTATATAATATCATTGTGGTTGGTTTATTTTGTGTTTTGTTGCTATAAAGTGGTAACTGGTCACATCGAGCCGCTCTCGGAGTGCGAGACCTTGTTTTCTTAGAACATGTAGTATACACTGTTTAAAGCTTCTCTGGATGTTGGAATTCCTGGAAGGATGTGCCTTTGCAATCTATTATCTGTAGTCGTTCAATAATCTTCGTTAAACATTGAAAGGGAGTCTTAGAATACAAGTTCTGTCAGTTTTAGAGTTTCTTTGACCTCGGAATTCGATGAAGTTTAGCATGAAACACCGCAAACTTCTATACTCCAGGCTGTTATCAAAAATGTCTTGTAAGAAAAACTCAAGAACTCTCTTTTGCCCGACCTGGGTATCGAACTCGAGACCTCTTAATCGTCAGTCGTATACAGTAACCGCTAGACCAATGAGGCAGTTATTACCAATTCATACTAATTAACCAGATCACGGTTTTCAGTTAAATAGAGCATTCATAAGATTCTAAAGATTAATTCATCTTTATCACAAGAAAACAAATAACAATAAATATTCAAACTTAATCATTTATTAAAAAGTTGAACAACACATGTAACATTAAGCCTAGACTCGAAATCTACCTTTGTTTTGAGCTAATATCTAGACGGTATTTCACGATTACAAACATTCAAACATAGGTATTAATCATAAATAGTGGTTATATCAATAAAATTGTAAAACCTGATTAATACCATTTAAATACATCAGGGATTGGCTAATTTAATTAATATATTTAGCACATCTGATACACAAAGCCATCTAATCCCAAACTAAGCAGAGCTTATACCATGAGTACTAGATAACTGATATGAATACATACATTCCCATTTTTTAAATATATACATATTGTACTATCGACAAACTTGAATCATGACCCACTTCGCCGATAAATCGTTTGAAACCGTTAAAACAATAAGATTTCCCTCCTTTACAGTGCATGCCGCAATTAGGACGTTATAAATATTAAACGTAGTTTGTTTGTCAATACTGGTAAACAAGGTCAATGAAAATGCATATTTAGGCGAATATCGATCTAATTGTATTTAAATGTCTGTAAGACAGTAAAGGTCCGTTTACATAGACCGGATCGGAGAGCATCGGCCCGCTTTATTTCTTCACACAGACCGGATCGTATACGCTTGGAATTATCCGGAGCGGCGCCGCCAACTATTTCACATAGACCGGCTGGAATAGATATGCGCGAGCGCGAGCGAGAAAGTGCACTCAATCGGAGCCGGTCGGCTCCTCTTATTATTGAACACGAAGCGCGTTCAAGCATTCTGAATGACAAAAGAAGTACACATGCAAAAATAAACCTTACTACAATTACTCAAAACTCTGGTTCCAACGTGATAAAAATCTGCTCTCCTCTCCGTGCCGGTCTGTGTGAACGGACCCTTAGTTTATGGTGGGTCATGATTCAAATTTGTCGATAGTTTATAGAAAACACCAAAACTCTGAAACAAATGTATTACCCTATCTGACCCCAAGACACCACCCCTAGATCTTTGTGGTATTCTTTATGCTAATTAACCCTCGCTCCAAAACCATTCACATTTCTACTGACAATGATATAAGTGACTTATTTCCTTATACCGTGTGTTAAGACTGAGCGTCGATTATTATTATTCTATTTAATACATAAACTATGACTAAGCATCTACAGTCTAGTACTAGAACTATAGCTGACCCACGCAACATCGTTTGCGTTTTCTATTGCCCGTAGCGTGAAAATTTTCTCCCGTTTTTTAAACATTCTTCATTGGTGCTCCGCTCCTATTGGTCTTAGCGTGATGATATATAGCCTATAGCCTTCATTGATAAATGTACTATCCAACACTGAAAGTATTCAAATACGACCAGCGGTTCCTGAGATTAGCGCGTTCAAACAAACAAACAAACTCTTCAGCTTTACATATTAATATAGATATAACAATAAATTAACATACAACATAATATTTTGTTTTTATTGTAATATTAAACAACCATAGAAGAACACGGTAGGTAGTAGCGATACATAGTCGTTCCCCTCTGTCACAGTATAAGCCCAAATGGGCCTACGCATTACACTGATGACACAGAATTTATTTATGTGTGCGTTGAATTGTGAATGTTTAATTTTAATTATTATGTGTGAGTTCGTAGTGACAAGCGATTGTTTTTGTATGTGAGTCTAAAATGTGTATGTATTAAGATTCTGGCACTGTAAAATAATAAATTTATTTAAAAAAAAGTATTTGTACAGGACACATATGAATGACTTAATACACTATGATATTTTACAATTAGACAATTGGCAGGTTGGAACCTGTCTGTATGACAGAGTGCATGAAGTGCATGGAAGAGTATCTAGATTTAACAGTCTTATAGCGATATCAGAGTACGTGCAAAGAGTACACAAGGTTATAAAAACAAGTCAAACATCAATGAAAAAAAGAGAGAAATAAGAAAAGGGTGTGTGTGTGTATATTTGCGCGCGTGTGTGTGTATGTGCGTGTGTGTGTGTGCATTCTTCCCGCAACAAATGACATACTGTTTTGTATCGGGAAAAGACGCTATGGCTACTTCCCTCCGTCCGGTGGCCCGTGCTACTCTATATAGACAACAGATTGAAAGTTATTGTAAGGGCAACACAATACTTGTATGCAGAACAACGCCATCTAGAATCCAGGGAACAAAACTAAAAGACCATATTGTGTTTATTTTTATGGGTATTTAATGTGGGTATTCTAAACTTCAGGTGGAGTTTGAGGAGTGAAGGGGGGGGGGGGGGCTAGTGTTTTAATAATAACAGACTTAATGTATAAAAAAAGGTGTCGGTTTTTTATCAACCTTTCAATTTAAATTTCTTTTTATAGAATGGATTTATTGGTGACGGGGTGGAGGGTTTTAGATTTGTTTTCGACGGTCTCTTCGTACCGTCGAAAGGGAGTTGGGGACTCTGTCTTATGCTCTTATAATAGTCCACAGGGGCCTGCATGGAATTATTTTTTAGTACGAATTTCACCTTTTTCGGTGTATCAGTTTTTGTATCATTCTTTTTATTTTTTATACTTGTGTGTGTTTTGTCTTTCACTGTTTTCGTTGTTTGTTTGTTGTTGATTTCTTTGCTGTTGATGGATGTTTTGGCGCGAACATCTTTACTGACTTCTGTTTTCTGTCTCTTCTGTGGTGCCTCGACTTTGGAATCGTTTTTTCGTTTCTTATTTTCTTTATTAGATGTGTTCTGTTTACTTTGTTGGTCTTCTTTCCTCTCTGGCTCTGTAGGTTCAACTTGCCATGAGCCGTTCTGAAACGAAAAGTGGATTTAAACTTGAGGCCTTCTATACATTGCTGCCGTCTATCACACGTTAATGGCGTTTCTGGCGGTAGTGTCGCGCTTCGGGTCGTTAAATAAATAAAATAAAAATAAAAAAGCCTTTTATTCCATGCAATTATACCTTATTTTTACAATATTAATTTTCTAAATGATACGCTTAGATTTTATATTATTTCTTCAGGTCGTTAATCTTGACTTATTATTATATGTTAAGTAACACGATGGCTGGGGCCTCGTATGCCGTCTCTATGGACAAGCTGACTCAATAATATGTCCTTACGTCCAAAGGACAACCCAGACCCTACACTCGCATGGTTTTTTTTTTAAATAAAGAAATATTTCGGACATCTAACACACAATGCCATCTAGTCCCAAACTAAGCAGAGCTTGTATTATGGGCACTAGACAACTGATAGAAAACCCTCTCCAGAGCGGAGACCCGAGCCCAGCTGTGGGGCGTTATGGTTGTTGATGAAAAATATACTTTTTTTTTTGTAAATACAATCATACATAGAAAACACCCAAACCCCGAAACAAATATTTGCCGATCCTACAAACATTTGGTCCGATCCGGGCATCGAACCCGAGACCTCAAGCACAGCAGTCGCATGCGCTACCACTGCGCCACCGAGGCAGTGAAAATAATAATCAATGACTTAAAAAAGAGACACCTCTGTGGTTTGTTTCAGAATTTCTTCCCAGAGTGAGTCTTAGGAAAAGTCGGCGCCTTCTAGCTGTAAAGTCCGACGTGTAAAAATATCTGAAAAGATTTACTTAAAAAATAAATACGTATAATTTATCATTGGGAGAGACAGACATCCTCGTTGACAGGCAGGTTAAGGTCACTCTGGATTACATTTGGATATTACATGACCGGTTGTCAAAGCGAACCAGTGTCCATCAGTGGACGTCACGTTTACTTGCCAACTCACCGTAGCGCTGGTGGTCGTCTGTCGGACAGCTTCCACGTCCTCCACGATGCTTAACCCTGAACGACTCTTGGCGAGGAGACGTTTCCTGTGCTTGCGACTTAGACCTGTAACGGAAAGGTTCTCTTTAGAATACACGCAACATACCGAACATTACTAGCAATCATCACAAACTTTATTACAGTGCACAGTATATAATATTACAGTGAAAACGGACATTTGCTATTCGTTTCATAGATTGAGAGGGCTTTGTATTACAAGGGTCCGAGTAAAACTGCCGCGTGATAATACCACGGAATGTGCTCATTTTTTTTGTATGGAAAGAGGACAGGTTAAAGTATATTTTAAAACGAAATTTAGATGCACCAATGCTGATGATACCGAGAATAAAAAAACAAAAGGAAAATGTTTTTTTTTTTACGCTAACTATGAACTTTTTAATAACGTGAAAAAGCATATAGCATGCGCTTCTTATATAACCGTAAATATGTGACCGTATTAGGTTGCTTACGCAAAGCTAATCTTAGAGGGCGCCACCGAACTATAACATAAACAGATTAGCCAGTAAACTTTTAAAGTTTCATTAATTGTATATTTTATTTCCATATTATTATTAAAAATGAATAATAATTATGGACATGTAACTATTCCGGAATTAAAAAGCTGCTCCGGGAACACGGCACATCCCTCAAAGGAAAAAAAATGTGAAGAAATAGGATATTTGTTTTATTGGTTATGTTATACACACATCAAAAGTGTCTAGGGATCAACATATGTGTCTAGGGATCAACATATATTTTTGCAATAACTTTTCTCCTGATTGATATTAATTAGCACACAGCATAAAACAGACCTTTCCATATACGCACAAAGTCATCCTCTTTGAACTCTAAAAAAACCAAAATTACTTAATTAGACCATTTTATGGACTAATCTCATCTTTCACACATGCACTGTACTGTAGTCACTCCTGTAAACCAGGATCAACTGCATTGCCCCATGAACTGAGCGACACTCATTTTTTTAATGAAATGCTAATACTGTCTTGGAATCCGCAATGAAATTAAATTAAAGTAAATTATTCCATTTTCCACGATTAATTGGGGTCTACTTCAAGTTTACCTAGTTTTATCTGAATATAACTTTCTACACAGGGTGACTAGCTTCAGTTCTCCACAACAACAGGTCAACTGAATTTCAAGGTCTAACTAGTCAGTTGAAGAGAATACTTTATATGTGTAATACATGCCTATTACTGTAGAGAATTTCAAAGTCTTCCGTGCGAAGCTGGGCCTCGTTGCTTATGTGTAAATCATTGTGTAATTAAATAAGAAAAGTAGTAATCAGACCAAAATGTGTTAGTAGATAAATGAATTGTAATTACACACATCAAAAGTGTCTAGGGATCAACATATGTGTCTAGGGATCAACATATATTTTTGCAATAACTTTTCACCTGATTGATATTAATTAAAAATTTCTTTAAGGATTCATCAAATAAAGTGTTTTCGTTTGTCACAGTAACGATAAACCAAGTCACCTTTGCATTAATAAAGAAATTTGCCATTTTCCTAATAAAGAGATTTTTGACATTTGAACCACTAACATTAGTGTTCGAAAAAAAGACTGAAATAACAGTTTTCTTTAAAATTTTATTAAACTCAAACTCAAACTCAAACTCAAAAATATTTTATTCATATAGGCACTTATTTTACAGGCACTTATGAATAGTCAATATTTAATATTAAAAAATCGAGTGATTCTAGTCGCCAGTTCCAAGTGCAGCCTACCCTTCATGGAGAAGAATCTGGCAAGAAACTCCATTGTTGCTCCTTTTAAAAAATAATAATACGGTTTACAATATTTTTTCACTAAGAGACTTGAATGAGAACGAAGTCGACCAAAGAAAACAATATAAAAGGTTTGGAGTCATTGCTGCACAGCCATGAGCTAACCAATCATGCGCCGTTCTTACTGATAGCTGCAAGATTTTTACATTGTTATATTGTGACATTGTATTGTTATATTGTGAGGTCCACTTATGGAAAATAAAATCCAAATAGCACTTTCACTCACAGTCAAATTTAAAAAGATGTAATATGTCCAAATATAAAATAATCAATAAATGTCACAAATGTAAAATAGAGTAAGACGCATGGATCAGCCATCGACCTATTCAACCATAGTTGAGCTGCGTACTCAGGCCGCACGGCAAATCATCAGGTCAATATCAAAGAAATTAATAATTAATAATAATCATAGTCGACAAGGTGCTCATACAATTACAATTACATACAATTACATACAATTAGGTAACTTAAACAATTAATAATCCGTGTTTCTACCGCGAACACTAACAACACAAGAACATCGGTTTGGCATACTCAAAATGAGTTCATCCAAACACGCTGTGGAATGGCCGCCCATGTTCGTTGCAACAACAAAAAAAGGTCTTCTTGCGACTGGATACCCTCCATATTCGGCAGAGCTCTTCTCTGTAGCATATCCCATGCATGCTCAATCGGGTTCAAGTCTGGCGACTGAGCAGGCCAGGGCCAAAGCCACATCTCAATCTCAAGAAATCCGCATAAAAATGCTTGATCCCTAGACACTTTTGATGTGTGTATTTTAAACAAATAACACACAATTTTAGGACTAAATATTAATAATAAATACATTGAATTTTACTCTTCAGTCGCAAATCCTTCAATAACATAATCTTCTGCTTTAAAATGGCAGTCTTGAGTGCGTAATAGCCTCGAAGTTTTTACTCCCATTGCTTACGCAGCTTTTGATGGAAACAAAATGTACTCCGATGTTTTTTACCCAAATGCACAATACTGATGCATTTTTATTATTTTCTCAATAAACAAAAATAGTTTTGATGCAAAAAGTACTATAATGTCAAATGTCAACATGAACGTTTTAATTTGTTTACGTTGCTGTTCGGTGGCGCCTCTATCGGGATAATTTGGCAGTAATATTCCCAATTGCTTGCACATAGAAGCTCTTACCTCTTAAGGCCAGTTCGTCAGACGCAGTGACGAGCTTCTTCTCCAGCGCGTGGAGCGAGTGGGCAACTCGTTTGGGCTTGACTGCAGGCGTGGGACTCTCTTCTTCTACGTGCGTCTTTATACGCATCGGATACTCGTCGCGGGCTAGCTTCTCGAACCTGAAAACAATAATAACAGACTTAATGTTTAGGCATTGTGAGGGAACGGGTCACGTGTCCCTCCAACACAAAGGGAGTATCCCCCGACCAGGCGAGATGATCATGACTGCCGGCAAGAACGGCGCGAGAACTTCTATGGCGCGATTCAAGATTGGTAGTTTCTTCGTTTCCTTCGTTACTCCGTAGTCCGACGTATCTGCAGTAGATGGCGCTGTAGTGTGTTTGCGTTGTATGTGGAAGTCTCCACCAGGCATCTCTGTATGTCGGTTATCGCGGTAAAGGGTAACTTATGTCCTTCCTCAAGAATCAAAGTATCTCATTTCCAAATTGTATTCAAACCAGTGCAGCGTGTAAACCGTGAAAACTTGACAGACAGAGTTACTTTCGAATTTAAAACATTAGTGTGGAGACACATTTCAGTTTCACCTCCCGTCTGACTACCACTAACCATGAACATCTACTAACCAAAAGTGATAATGTATGTTGCCTATTTCTGAGTGTCTACCAGAGCCAGGAGTGGGGAATCCAGCTTCGTTAAACTGTGCACTCAGTGACAAGCAACTAATGAACTGCTAGGCAGTGGTTTCACTTGGCTTGACTGGCTCTTACCTGAACGTATCAAAGCACAGATATCCCATAGATAAATCATAAAAACAATCATGTAATGTGAGTATCGAACCCAAAACACCTGAGGCAGTAGTAATATAAGCAGTTAATTCATAATAACGTTGTACCTTTCCAAGCAAATTCTGACTCTCTTGTGAGCTTTGCTGTTGGCGCTGGCGAGCATTTCACGCAGCATGTTGGCGAGCAAGTTGGCCGGCACGGGCAGGAGAGGCAGTTCCACGTTCACACGACCTGCGCGAGGATCCAGCGGCTTCTCATTACTGAAAATATAAACAGGTTTTAATATTTTTGGTTTCAACTGCATCTATAAAATTACTATTAGAATTACCCAATAGAAACTATTTATTTTATTCAAAGTGAGGGAAAGTCCTCCAAACATCATTGTGGCAGGATTGGTGGTGTTTAATCGGAATTGAACTGAATAAAATCACAAGATCACAACCAAATAACCCTATATGACTATCATGATGACATAATATTCAACCAAAAGCAACAACGTTTGGCTCCAGTCAATAGGATAGTGTGGATAAAATATTAAGATAAATTCCCCAGAGGATCTAAGCCCCCTGCTTCCTAGAGGATGGAGCCCATTGTTTACCTGTCATCGCCATCATCATCACTGATGTCCTCATTCTGGTCTTCATTATCCTCATCATCCGACACCAGCTCCAAAGCTTCCGGCCCTCCTTCAGGGCACCCCATCTATCAATATCACATAATAATATTAGTCTCATAATTTTATTAGTGGATTGAAATTAGTTCCTACAGCACAGCTATATAAACTATCGAACACTCTCACGATAAGACAGCTTTTCATTTTGCACACGGCCCTAGAACAACACAAACACGCATACTATATATCATCCGTTAGCAGCAAGCGGCGAAAAGATAGGGTATATTCAGCCCCACTATGTAGAACGGTCTTTGCACATAGATTTGCACTATTTCTCGGCCCTTTCATATACAATAGACTCGCTAAGATCATTTTAAATCTCCCCAAATTAACAAATTAGACTGTAAAAAGGCCATCTGTAACTACTTAAAAACATTAAACTATGATGACACTAAATCCTTCGTGGTGACTTAACTAGCATTCGAATTTATCCCAATCATGTTTCTACCTAACTAGTGTAAACAATTATATCATCTCCACGTATTCCTTTTTATTTTCCTTCTTTAATTTAAGATATTATTAGCACGAATGAACAGCTACCTTCTGAGTCACAGCCTCAACTAGTTCAGAGGGTACGGATACTTTGCTAAAAATAGCCTAAAATATAGTGTTTACAAATATTTTAAGTGAGACACCTTAGTTTTAAGCAAGTAATGTGAAAGTTGTTATAATACTCTCTAGTGTCTAATGTATTAGGTTTATAACTACAATAAAAAGAATTTTGAATTTGAATTTGAATTGTATTCATCATCCTTAATTTTCTACACTTTAGTGGTGATATTTCTACTGCAAATTTAGTAATGAGAAGAGTCACTTTGGTAGACTTTAAAATAAATAAAAAACAATCAAAACCGGGAGTTTTCCTATTTGAAACAAAAAATATTAATAAATAACTAAGGCTTGACCTAACCAGGAAAAAGTAAACAAATTGACCACCTCCTTTTTAAATCACTTAAAAAACAAAATGGTTTAGTGTGTGATAAGTGTGTGTGTGAGTGTGTGTGTGTGTGTGTATGTGATAAGTGTGTGTGTATGTGACAGGTGTGTGTATGTGATGCTATGTGTGTGTATGTGATAGGTGTGTGTATGTGTGTGACGCGTACCTTCTGCCAGGCTCTGGTGGCGTCCTGGTAGCGCAGCCCCGCGGGGCTCTGGCGCAGCAGCGCCGTGAGCAGCCGCCGCGCGCCGCAGCTCAGCGCCGCCGCCTCCCCGCCGCACAGGTACGCGCACATAGGACGCAACAGCGCCGCCAGGGACGCGTCCGGGATCGATCCAGCAGACACCTACGACAGTCAGTATTATTACGTATTAGAGTTCCATGTACTTGAGAAATAAACCTTCTCACGTGTTAAAAAAACTTTATTAAAAACACTATCGCTCCGAATAACAATCGCTAATTTGTCGCCGAAGTCGCTAGGTTAATCACTGTTATCGCTTTGATATTTCTCGCACTGTGGCTCAAACAGAACTACACTGCTCTCAACGAAGCACCTTATATTTACTAGCAAAATTCTAGTCGATTCCGTGACGACGTAACACCGGAAGGAACATCTTCAATGTGACGTTTCTACGAATTATAAACGAGCCATACTTACGTCAATCACGTCAAACGGCAAGCCATATTTACCACCGAACGTACTAAAAATAATTGCACTGTCTAGAAATATACCCGCAACGAATACATACCTTGGCGATTTCATCTAAATAACAATCCATGACGTGCAGGAGCATTGATGTAGCGTTTCGCGCGTAACGCGGCGTTTTCAGCGCGAATATACCTGACACAGACAAATACATACTATTATAAACACAGGAAAAAAAAAAACACCCTCCGAATAAGCCCAAGAGGCTGTAGTGATTATCGAGATATCCCACAGATTGAAATAAGTTTAATGAAATACAAAGTCGGGAAAGCTACTGACCATCAGGGCCGGAGATGACCCTGGCGTACAGCTCGCAGCTGGCGAGGCTCCACTCGCAACGCTGCAGGCACCGGATACTGGCGCGGAGGTACCTACGAACCAGCTGAAAAGGAAAACAGCGTTCTATGTTATATTTTCCTAAAGCCGAACAAAAGTTGGCAACTTATGTGTTGTTACATGTGTTGGTGATAAAAAAAAAAAATGTAATTTCTTTGTGTTGACAACAAATGTTGGGATCGTGTTTCTTATTGGAATGTTTTTCAAATTGTTGGCGACTCGGTGTAGACACAATGGAAACAAAACAAGCGATTTTCTGAAGAGTTGCCATCAGTTGGAAACACTGAAATTGCCAACAATTTCGGTGGATACGCGCCTTAATGTACTCTACTCAAAATGCCAAATAGACTCTACTCAGCCTGATGGAAAGCTTGAATAGAATCCAAGAGTGGAGCCACTATGCTCATTATGAATGCAGACAATGCAGTGTGGTGTCACAAACTATGATGGCCTAGAGAGATGTTTTTTCTCACCCTGCTAGTGTCAGAATATATAAAAACCCTGACAGAAATATTAGCAGATTATGCATCTGGTCAGACTATTACAACCCGAGAACTTAAACTAGGCCAAATCTAGTCGTATCTAAATGACATGGCCAGTTTCAGCCTAGTTACTCATTGACATGTACATTAATGTACACCTAATTATAAATAAATAAAAAGAGAAATTAAAATTACAAAACTATTTACATTTTTGTACAACTTCAGAAAAAGTATTTAAACATAAATAGTTGTTTTTCGTTTCTTGCGTATCGAGCTAACACGCCATATTCGATAAACGTTCCTTTCCCTGTAAAGCTAAAATATTAATGTTCCATCAGAGTAATATTAAAAATTATTCTGACTGTTAAATGATTATTCCATATCGTAATCATAATAATATTCATATTTTGATCAAAAAATATGAATATTATTATTATTAAATATATCAGAGCATTCACTCGAATGTTATTTATAGAATATTTATTTTAACAAAACTTTTTTCTCGTATACAACGAAACAACATGACAGGTTCAATGACAGGCTTTTTTTTTTTTCCGTTTGACATTTTCGAGTCATTTTGTTGTTTCTTGTTTGTAAACTGTGCGATGAATGTAAATCACGGAGAAACACGGGTGTTGGTGGCGATCACATGTGGTTTCTTTTCTGACATCCCTTTTGGCTATTTAGTTCTTTTTTTGGTGGTTTCGGTGTGTTTATTAATTGTTTGTGCTCGTCTGGTAGTTATTTTTGTGTTTGTGTAACCAATCGTGCATTTGGTAAGTTATTTTTATATAATTATTTTCTTGCGGGGTATGCCGAGCGACCATGGGGGATGACGACCGTCCTCCTGGCCGCCCGCCAGACCCCTCTCAACCCATTTCCCCACGATCCCAAGAACTTTTTACCCATTCTCCTGTTCTTACTGCTCCATTGTCCAATTTTGTAGCAATGGAAGTAGAAATCGCTAGTCAAAAGAGAAAACTCGGCACCGAATCATCTACCGGCCCTACAGACACTAATGATAATACTCCCACATCAAAACGAGATCGAGTGACAAAGTACTACAACACGGATTCTAAACCGTATTTGGTCTATGCATCAATTGTTGAAACAGACCCTACTTCTGGTACTACCCTCCATCCTATTAGATTTGGCCAGTTGGTGCAAAGATTAAATATTAAAAATATTGTACGAGGGGGTATTAAGAAAATCGGTCGGAATAGGGTTTCGGTTGAATTCGAGGGGCCTGAGGATGCTAATGCCTTTATTGATAATTCATCCATCAAACAGAAGGGTTACACAACCATGATTCCCACTTTTAACATCACCAGGATGGGAGTAGTGAAAGGTGTCCCTAGTGACTGGTCTGACATTGAGATCATGGATAGCCTGAAATCCCCACTTGGCAAGGTGTTAAGGGTGCGAAGAATGAACCGAAAGGTAGTTACCGAAGGCAAGGCAGAATGGCTGCCTACTTCAAGTGTTGTTCTAACATTTGATGGTCAGAGCCTCCCAGACAGAGTTTTCTGTTATTTTAACTCCCTCCCTGTTGAAGTATACAATTTCCCTACTGTCCAATGTTACGGATGTTGTAAATACGGACACACCAAGACTCAGTGCCGGTCTAAGCCACGGTGTTTCCGCTGTGGTGGGGACCACCTTGGGGAAGGATGTTCCGCTGAAGAGCCTAGGTGCTTTTATTGTTCGGGTGCTCATCCTGCGAATAACCGACAATGCCCGGAATATCTAAGACAGAGGAATATAAAGGCTACCATGGCAAGAGAAAACATATCCTACTCTGAAGCAGCTAAAATCCATGCCCCTTCCTACCGATCTTTTGCAGATGTTATAGCATCAGCTCCTCCTCGAATGTCTATCCACCAGACTCTTAACTATGAGCCACGTCCCTCCCGTCCCTCCATTCCTAATTATACCTCCCACCCCCAACCCTCCAATTCTTCCTCCACTAGAAAATCTGTTCCATCCCGTCAAAAGCCCCATTCCCCCTACCAACCTGGTTATGACCATAGGTCCCACCAGGACATTCTTAATAGTTATTCTTTCCCCCCATCTCCTAACGGTTGTGATTTGACGGACCACCCTCCCACTCATATCGAACATGAACAGACCATTAACACCATTATTTCTTTGCTTTCCACCTTACTGTCAAATTACCCCTTACCAGACCACGTTGCCGACAACCTAGTCAATAAAATTCAATCCCGTAACATTCCATCTCCTGCAGTGGAACACCAGAAGCGCTCTTCCCAAAAAACATGAAATTTCCTACCTTATTAACCTACATAATCCTGCAATATTTGCAATTTCTGAGACGTGGCTAATCCCTCGTCTCAATTTTAATTTCTCTGGCTATAGCACGCTCCGAGATGACCGCTCTGACGGTTATGGCGGAGCTGCTATACTAGTAAATAATGTTCTCCCTTCCTCTCCTCTTTCCCTTCCTCCCCACGGAGATGAGATTAATGCTGTTGGTGTTAATATCCTTGGCATTAATTTTATATCTGTTTATATTCCCTCCCCCAATCCCTCCTGTTTTCAATATATCCATAACATCTGTTCCTCATTTAATCCAGTTATAATTTTGGGTGATTTTAATTGCCACCATTCCCTGTGGGGTTCTGACCATTGTGATAGCTCGGGTTCTGAGTTGGTTGATCTTTTGGATGGCTTAGATTTATGTGTTGTCAACGATGGCTCTGTCACTCGCCTACCTAGACCGGGTCAGAGTAGAAGCTGTGTAGACCTTACCCTGTGTTCAGCTAGTCTGACCGCTCAATTGGACTGGAACCGATTGAGCCTCACGTATGGTAGTGACCACTACCTAATATGCACTACTCTGATTAATAGGGCCTTACCTCATAGGGATAATACTCCACTTTTAAAATACAGGTTGTCAGGTGCGAAGTGGGCCTTATACTCCCAAACTGTTGAGGACATAATTCCCACTTTGCCCCAAGTCTCTCGGTCCAACATAGACGACTGTGTGTCGCAATTTTCCAGTGCCATTTCTTCAGCCGCCGACGACAGTATTCCAATCAAGAACTCAGCCTCTGGAAAGTTATCATCTCCCCCCTGGTGGGATCGGGAATGTTCTAACATGATTAAATCTCGGAATGAAGCTGAACGAAACTATGCCCGAAATATGTCTACTGATAACCTGGTGGAGTACAACCGGATTGTTGCGAGATCCAGGCGTCTATTCAGAAAAAAAATTTATGAAGGATGGAAGAAATTCTGTTCTTCTCTCTCCCCTTCAACCCCTTCCTCACTTGTTTGGAAAAATTTCAAACGTTTTAAACGTGGCTGCTCTGTCCAAAACTCTTCATCTATTCCTAGCGACTTAGCAGAATCATTTCTTAACAAATTGGCCCCCCCTTTTGCTCCTCTTTTAGGAGAATTCCCCTCACCTTTTGATGGTGGGGACAATTCCAACGACCCCCTAGATGCTCCCTTTTTGCTAAGTGAACTAGATGCAGTCCTCAAATACGTTCAAGACTCCGCCCCAGGCATAGACGGCCATCCATATTCGTTTTTTAAAGAATTGAGGTCCTGTAGTCGCCTATACCTGTTATCGCTAATTAACGCATGTTTCATGCTGTCCCATATCCCAGATGCCTGGAAAACGCAACTGATCATCCCTATTCTGAAACCAGGGAAATCTCCCGATTGTTCAGAGAGTTTCCGGCCCATTGCGCTATCACCTATAATAGGTAAAATTTTGGAACACCTAATAAAAAACAGGTTGGAGTGGTTGGTTGAAAGCCGAGGCCTTTTGGCTGAATCTCAATTTGGCTTCCGAAAGGGGGCTAGTACAATGGACAGTATTGGTATCTTCATGGCTGATACCCGAATTGCCTTCAGCAAAAATGAGGCTGTTCTGGCAGTTTTTCTAGACATTTCAGCAGCTTACGACAGTGTCCTTCTTTCCGTACTCAGAAGTAAATTACGCCAGCTGAGTATTCCGGCAAAGATACTTAACTGCATCTGTAACCTGTTGACTGGACGTAGTGTTAAACTCCATGTACCAGGAGAATCATATGACCCCAGAACTGTTTGGCGTGGTCTTCCCCAGGGTTCAGTCCTAAGTCCCCTTCTATACAATATTTACACCTCGGATCTCCACAAGTCCCTTAACAGCGATTGCCAGATCTTACAGTATGCAGACGACCTATGTTTATATATCCCTACTTCTTCCATGGAACTTGCTACAGAATCCATGCAAATATCCCTCAACTCCCTTAACCAGTGGTTGATTTCTCATGGCCTTAACTTGTCAGCTCCCAAAAGCTCCATCGTTGTCTTCTCACGTAAACGTGTTACTCCATATGTCCTCCTTGAAATTGAAGGATCCCCGGTCAAGGTCGAGGAGAACGTGAAATTCCTTGGGGTCATTTTGGACTCTAAATTATCAGGTGTGTTCCATCTAAATTATATCGTGAACAAATGTGAGAAGAAGCTTAATATGCTACGTGCTCTGGCGGGTGTTTGGTGGGGTGCTCATCCCTTTACTCTTAAACTCATATATAATGCCACAATAAGAAGTTTGCTGGACTACGGGGCATTCCTCCTTGAACCTTGTGGTAAAGTGGCATTGGCTAAACTTGAGACCATTCAATCAAAATCCCTTCGCATAGTATTGGGTTGTATGAAATCCACCCCTACCAACGCCCTGCAAGTTGAGAGTGGTGATCCCCCTCTTCTTCTCCGCAGGCAATATCTGGCCGACAAATATATGTACAAGGCATATTTTCTTAATAGTCACAAAATTATGTCTAAACTTGCCACTCTTGATAATTTATGTCGACAAAGTGAATATTGGAGACATAAAACCCCCCCTTTGATACTTAATTCATTTAGATACAGATACTACTTTTACATACAGAAAAAAGAACATTAAGGCAAACTGTAAACACTGCGAATAAACAACAGTCGATGACTACTAAAAGAAAGATATGTTTATTAAGTGCCAATAAGACAAACAAAATTTTGCCAATAGCGTTAAATACCTTTGGAGATGTTTCGCTGTGCCATTATCTCTTGCCAAATTGTGGCATTAGTGGAATGCTTAGAAACCTGCACCTTAAACTTTGTGATTTTACAAAAAACGATTACTGTATCATCCTAATTGGGGAAGGGGATTTTAATAAGACTATTAATTATTTTGAGCTTATATTGGATTTAAGAAACTCCTTACAGAATATACGACATACAAACATTGTGATATGCCTTCCTACGTACAAATGCAGCAATTATGCTGCAGTTTATAACTGGCGAGTGGAAACGTTTGCAAATTTACTTTATCTCGATCTGAAAACCTATAACTACGCAACGTTGGTGGACTCAAATTTGTTCCTCTCAAATGATTATACGATGTTTTCTAAATATGATGGAAAGCTGAACAATAAAGGTATGAAAAATATTTTTGACAATATATTGTGGACAATTAACAATATTGTTACTGAAACCTTCGAAACACATCATGATTTGGAGATTCCTGATGATATAAATAAAACTTCATTTTTTCTGTGATAAATTCTTACATATTATGCACCAGAATATTGCGGGTCTGATAAATAAATCCGATAGCCTCGCAGTTTGTTTAGAAGAGTTAAGTGACAAGAATATTAAAATAGACGTCGTTTGTATCACGGAACACTTCATTTTGTCAGGTTTTGAGGAATACTTAACGTTACCAAATTACCATCTAGCCACATCGTATAGTAGAAAAGACAAAAAGAGAGGCGGTGTCTGTATATTGATCAGCAAGGGACATCAATGGCAAGAAATTCGGGAAGTGAATAAGTTGACTGTTTATGGGACTTTTGAGTGTTGTGCTGTAGAATTGACGGAGTGTAAAATTATTATAATATGTTTGTATAGAGTACCTAAACACAGTAATTTAAGTTTATTTTTTGAACGGTTGGAAATGCTCTTAAAGTTGCTTTGTGGTAAGCGTAATAAAAGGGTTGTTATTGCCGGTGATTACAACATCAATGTGTTGGACAATAATAGCACTACTAGGGAATTTATATGTTTGCTGTCGCAATATGGTTTAAAACTAGCAGTGCGAGAACCTACTAGGCTTCAAAGTAGAACCTGTTTAGATAATTTTCTTCATAATTTTCGAAAGCAATGTAAAATTCAAGTTTTAGATTTTGCGTTATCTGACCACACATCACAAATAATAGAATGCCCTATTGAAATACAGGGCGAAATTAAATGTTGGCGCATAAAAAGACGAAATTATAATTTAGAAAATGTTAATAAATTTAGGTCGTGCCTCGGTAGTCTATCGTTTGAAGACATATACTTAACCAATGACGCAAATGTGGCCTACAACACGTTTATGGATACGTTTAGTTTATTTTATAATCTTTGTTTCCCATATAAAACCATAAAAATAAAATCAATACATAAGGCTAAATGGATATCCAGAGGTATAAAACAGTGTAGCAAAACTAAACGAAAACTTTTATGGAATTATAGGCTAAGCCCCAATAATCATAATAAAATTAAGTATAAAGAATATGCACGAAAATATAAGCGTATAATTAGATTAACACAGCGATCTCAGAACATAAATAGTATCAAAACCTCAAAAAATGTCTCGAAAACCACTTGGAAGATAATCAACCAGGCTAAACGGAACTCCTCTCTAAATATTATTTCTAAACTAAGAACTAACGATGGCACTGTAATTACAGGTCCACAGGAGATAGCCAATGCCTTTAGTGATTTTTTTGTAGACAAAATTGTGCCTATAAGTAACTGTGGTACAAAAGTAACAAAACACATTGACAGGCAAAACAAATCCATGTTCATTTCGCCTTGTATTCCATCGGATATTGAGAGTATCATATCAACGTTAAAAAACACCAATAGTGTGGGGTTTGATGGTGTTTTGACTAGGGTTGTTAAATCTTCAAGTCAATGCATATCGAAACATTTATGTCACATAATAAATCTGAGCATCACAACAGGCACTTACCCGAAGGGACTGAAAACATCAGTAGTAAAACCGCTTTTCAAAAAGGAAAACAGAGAGCTCATGGAATTCTATAGACCCATTACATTAACACCTGTTTTTTCTAAAGTCTTTGAAAAATATATACATAATCAGATTTATAATTATTTAGAAAAATATAATATCTTGACCACTGAGCAAAAAGGGTTTAGGCGGAATAAAAGTATTAATAGAGCAATTTACGACTTTTTAAATGTAATAATGGCCAAAGTAGATAGTAAGATACCAGTGAGTGCTATTTTCTGTGATATGACTCAAGCTTTTGATTATGTGGATCATGAAATTCTACTTGCAAAGCTTGATCATTACGGAATACGAGGAAATGTCCTAGGTCTTATAAAATCCTATCTGACTGACCGGCAACAATATGTAGAAATTACTCGCGTAAATAACTCAACGAAAAATGAAGAAATATACACCTCTCATATGCGAACAGTGAAGTATGGCGTGGGTCAGGGTTCTGTCCTGGGTCCTTTGCTTTTTATATTATATATAAATGACCTACCTAAAGTAACTGATCATCAAATTACATTATTTGCGGATGATAGTACAGTTACTATAGAATGTACAAATGAAGAAGAATATAAAAGTGAAATAAATGCTGCATTATTGACTATAATAGACTGGCTTGACAATAACAACCTTAAAATAAATGTAGCAAAAACTAAATTAATGCAATTCTCACAAAGAGTACCCACGTTACAAAATTTGGACATAAACCACAAAAATACTAAAGTTTGTGAAGTTACCACAACGAAGTTTCTAGGCTTGACTATTGATAATAGATTAAATTGGAAAACTCACATAGAAGATTTATGTAATAAAATCAGTAGCTCAGCATACGCTTTGTTTAAACTTACGCCAGTATTGAATGTTGATGCACTGCTTACAGCATATCATGGAACTACAGAGTCATATCTAAGATATGGTATAATATTTTGGGGCAACTCCACTCATAAAGACGTAGTTTTTAAAGCTCAAAAAAGATGCATTAGAGCCATGTTCAATTTAAATAGTAGAGATAGCTGTAAACCATATTTTATAAGGCACAAAATCTTGACTTTACCCTCTCTATACATTTATGAAATAGCAACTTTTGTAAAATCAAATCCAGAGTTATTTGAAACTCTTTCAGACACTGTTACACGAAATAGAAGGACTAATACACGTTATAGACTTCGCATACATAAAGCAAATACAGCTTTATTGCATAAAAGCATCTACTGCATGGCGCCAGTGATATTTAACAAGATACCACAAGAATTTAAAAAATTAACTACTAATTTATTTAAGAAGCGCCTACATGATTTTTTAGTAAAAAAATGCTACTATGCAGTGAGTGATTTTCTCTCAGAAAAATAGGAATATTCTGTCTGATTATTAGCTGCAATTACCTAATTTTATTATTACTTATTTAAATTGATTTGTTTGTAGATTATATGCATAGTATGGATTGACAATTTTGACATTTAATTTATATTATTTTTAATGTGACATTGATAATAACTATTGACATTTTAATTTTGTTTGTTTAAAGTATGTGATGATAAATTTAGTTTTTACTGACTTCTTTCTATTATTTAGTGACATTGATAATTTCCGTTGACATTTATTCTTGTTTGTCTGAAAAGTGTAATGGTAAATGTAATAAATAATATATAGTATTTCGAATTAGGTGATTGTTATTCTTTTAAAAAAATTTTTGCATGCCGTTAAGGTAGATCAAAGAGGACATGTTTAAAAAAATGTAACACCATTGTACACCTTTGTTCAGCGAATAAATGAATTATTATTATTATTATTAGAAACATCCAGAAGGTGGAAGAAAATTCTCCCATTCCTCAGTGTAATAAATTCCCACTCTTTGCATGCCCCTATGAAATTCTAAATTTTGTTCCAAATTTTATTTCATATATTGGATTAAATAAGGACACCACCAACGCTAATGACCATTTTCTTTCTGTAATTAATGACAAGTGGCCTAATCATTACAAATTTTATTCAGACGCTTCGAAATTAACCCCTGATGGTAAAACTGGCATTGCTGTCTACAACTCCAACTCCCAAATATTCCTCCAATTCCAGTGCCCTCCTGAGTCTTCGGTATTTACTGGAGAGTGCATTGGGATCCTAGAGGCTTGTTTATTTATTTCTTCCCACTCAGCTGTTACAAAAGCAGTTATCTTCTCTGATTCAAGTAGTGCCCTAGAGGCTATTGTTAAAAACTCATTTAAAGATAACCTACGTAGTCCAATCATAGCAGAAATCAAAACTATCCTTCATTCTTGTTTTAAAAATAACATAGATATTGTATTAGTATGGATCCCTAGTCATATGAATATCAGGGGTAATGAACTGGTAGACATAGCAGCCAAGGGTGCAGCCAGCAGCAGCCTGGCTGATAAAAAACATTACTCGGTCCAGATCTATGACTTGATCCACAAGGCCAAAATAGATCTTTTCAAATCCTGGCAAGAACACTGGTCTGAATCCAGTAAAACAAAGGGTAACTTATATGCTTCTATTCAACCAACCATTCCTCCCAAGCCTTGGTTTTATAAATACAAAGAAACCTCCAAAACTGTCACATCTGTTATATGCAGAATCCGCATTGGCCACTGCTGTACCCCAGTTTTCCTCCATAAAATTAGGGTCCGGGACAGTTCTTTGTGTGAATGTGGGCTGGATGATGGCTGTCTAGACCACATCTTCTTAAATTGCCGTCTGAATAATGCCTTTTCTTTTGATAAAGTTATCTCTAAATTAAAAATACAAAATCCCATTAATGTTCGTCACCTCCTCTCATTTTTCCCTAATCCCCAAATTATATGTGCTTTGATTAAATTTATTTCCACTAACAATATTAAACTTTAGTTCTTGGGCATATATTTCAAGTATTAATATATATATATATTGTACAAACGTATATACTTTATCTTACTAACAATAATTAACACCTGTATTTTGTGTTGTGTTTGTTTCAGGGCTGAAAGGATCGCCACAAAAAGTTTAAGTTTGTTCAAGATTCAAAATTCTTAACTAATATACCCATGAGTAGCCACTACGCGACACTGGCAGAAATTGCCGCAGTATTCGGCAAATTGCCATAAAAAAAAAAAAAAAAAAACTGTGCGATAATCTTTTCTGTACCTATATCAACTGCTATTTTCAAACGGACTAATTCCATTGCCCAACGATTATATATTGCTCATCAATACGGATTTCATTGTGCTTACGTTTTGGACATTGTGAACTGTTTACAATGAAGTGTATTAATTACGGTATACCAACGGGAAGACTAAGAAAACATGTTGTGTCTTCATTAGACATGCCTTTCCATAAAAAAAAGGTATCATGTATTATTTAAACAGCGCAGCGAATGATTTGTAGAAGCAATTATTTTTTCCATTAAACCTTTAAATGGTAATAAGCGGTGTGACAGGTCGAGCGGTGTCAGTGAAACATCATTTCACCAACTTCCCGCCGCCGCGCCGCTTACTTACTACAAACATTGTAATAGCTAGATTTTTATAAAAAAAATACGTTTAGAGTCTATTGACTACATAGATTTATTTTATCATTTTCTACAGTATTATACTGTTTTTAAAGACTCCAATAAGCTACCGGGAGGTTCATAACCAAGATATGTTTTTGTTAATTTATAAGAAATCTGAAGTTACTGAACTGAGTAACTTTTACAGTTAATTTAAGAGCGTACTAAATTCGAAACAAAGCAAAATTCGTTAATGTACATGAATTTTTAGATGCTAGGCAGAGTGCCATAGAAAAATTGGCCATCTCCTTTAGGCAAAAACAATCTAATATATTATTACTATATTATTCTAAAGCCGGACGGAATATACACGTTCAAGTATACTTGCGCTAATCCAGACTGTTTTGTCTGTCTGTCAAAGACACTCAGACTTCCGCAAGTATACTTGAACGTGTATGCCTGCCTTAATTATGTGTTCATAATACACACCATAAGAAATTTATCCATCCTATGTTGGTCAACTCCGTACCACTCGGTAGCCAGCACTCGGAGCCCTGCTTTGTACATCAGTAGAGCAGACTTCAGGTGTTCAGGAGGAAACAGGTCTAGCACTGCCGAGATATTTTCACACAACTCCTCCTGGAAATAAAGCAACAATAACACATAGGGCTGAGGTGGGCAAAATGACCATCATATGATAGTGGGTTTTAAAGACAACTCCTGCACCAGGAATATATCCAGTAACTTTTCAAACTTACATAAAACAGATATTAAGAACACTCAGAACAACAACATATGGTTCAAATACTGTTGTGCCATGTGGGGTTTGAAGCCGCAACACTCAGAGCAGTACAAAACAGCGTCAACCACTACAGGATCTGTGCAGCAGTGTGTTGTGGGTTTGATTCTTGACCAGGATCTTGTGTGTTGCCCGTTATTTTTATAAATAACTGGCTGACCCAGCGAACTTAGTACCGCCATATTCGCAGACTAAGAAAATATAACAGTTTTGGTTTTGTTCTAATTTTCTTGTATACAAACCTTGTCCTGACAATAACTATGTGTTAGTCATGGTCAGGACAAGGTAAACAAAGAATTATCGAATTTGATGCAGTCGATCGAAAGTTATGCGCGTACATACATTTCGGTAATTTATTTTTATTTATATACTATCTGACCCATGCAACGCAGTTTACGTCTCCTATTGCCCGTGGCGTAAAATTATCCCCCGTTTATGTAACATTCTTCATTGGTGTTCCACTCCTATTGGTCTTAGCGAGATGATATATAGCCTATAGCCTCGATAAATGTACTATCCAACACTGAAATAATTTTTTTAAATCGGACCATCGGTTCCTGAGATTAGCGCGTTCAAACAAAGAAACTCTTTAGTTTTATAATATTAGTATAGATATAGAAGATTATGCTATTTATCTATATTATGTATGGTCGCTGAAATACAGTTAACAAAGGGTAATGTGAATAATATATATGCTACTATTTGCCGCGAAAACCGCTACACACGCGGGCGGAGCCGCGAGCAACAAATATTGAATAAATAAAAGAAAGTATGAATTTCTTATAATATAAAATGTTTACCAGAAATTTGGTTTTCATAGAACATTCTTAATATATAACTGTTTCGACAACTGTATGTCAAGATGTAAAAGTAAAATAATTTCAATCAATCTGAATGTGTTACTAACCTGTATTAGAGGCTTGTCGGACATCCACACAGCATAAAACAGACCTTTCCATATACGCACAAAGTCATCCTCTTTGAACTCTAAAAAAACCAAAATTACTTAATTAGACCGTTTTATGGACTAATCTCATCTTTCACACATGCACTGTACTGTAGTCACTCCTGTACACCAGGATCAACTGCATTGCCCCATGAACTGAGCGACACTCATTTTTTTAATAAAATGTTAAAACTGTCTTGGAATCCGCAATGAAATTAAATAAAAGTAAATTATTCCATTTTCCACGATTATTTGGGGTCTACTTCAAGTTTACCTAGTTTTATCTGAATATAACTTTCTACACAGGGTGACTAGCTTCAGTTCTCCACAACAACAGGTCAACTGAATTTCAAGGTCTAACTAGTCAGTTGAAGAGAATACTTTATATGTGTAATACATGCCTATTACTGTAGAGAAAATCTGAGAATTTCGAAGACTTCCGTGCGAAGCTGGGCCTCGTTGCTTATGTGTAAATCATTGTGTAATTAAATAAGAAAAGTAGTAATCAGACCAAAATGTGTTAGTAGATAAATGAATTGTAATTATATTCTGTATAGTGTTTGTTTGTCATTAACCTCTGGCCAGCGTAATTCACGGATATGTGGGTGAAAAACTTCCCGATAAAAAGCTTACTGACGGATCCGTGCTTACGCCACCTGCGACGAACTATGCATTTTTTTAAATTTAATTTTGTGTTTTAAACTCAGTCAGATAAGGTCTAAAGTAGTTTAAAAAGCATCTCGAATGAAGGAAGAACAAACCATAAACATTCAGTCATTGAATGAAGCCTAAACAACCGTTATATATCCACTTGAAAATTGACACCGTCAAGGTCACATGACACGGCGCGTCGAATTTCGTAGTTTTGTTTATTTTCGAGTAGTACTTTTTTTTTGTTAGGAGTGGTTTTTAAGTGGATGTGCAATGTTTTTATGTTATTAAATAACTTTGTTAATGAACTTTTTGAGGATATTAAAGACCTATTTCTTAGCGTTCCATGGATTCACCGTGCGGGTGCCGGGTCCATCGCGTGATAGATGGGGGCAACACATGCGACTTCGACAGTGCCTGGGAATTGCGACCCAGGTTTAGGTTTAAGGAGCACTCCTTACGACGCGTCAACGCTCACCTCCACTGTCCGCCGTGTTACCCCCTCTACATAACCATATTTGAAGTGAACAATATGTAACGTAAAACGTTTAAAATGATTTTAATTACAACAATGGTGAGTAAGTGGCTACTTGGTTCAATTGTGTGTAATTGTGTGTAAATATTATAAAGTTAACATTAGTTTAGCAATAAAATATGGCATAACAAGCTAGACTGGTTATCTATCTATATTAAAACATAGCTAGTTGTATGGCCACCATGCATTTTTTTGCAAATATTTCATCATTTTCGCAAACTATGCACCATGCGACAAAATTTTGCAATTTCGCCGCACCTACGTATGCACTTCCGGTACCCCGTTGCCGCAGTTGAGAGATTAAAACTGTTTACATTTTGATTAAAATGTAAAAAATAAATATAGCATCAATAAAATGAATATGTATTACACAATAATAGCTAAAAGTTAGTAATTAAAGATTTAACAGAGCCCTCGAGGAGGCCTGCTCCCCTAGACAAGTTGCATTCTACAAACGTAAAGGCGTGTCTCCTGCGGCTAAAATTAACAAAACTTGTTAACTAAACATGTTAGTGAAAAGTCGCAGGAGACGGACTTTTAATCGAACATCAAACACGATTACACAAAAAGCAAAAATCTTTTATCTACTCAACAAAATGACTTATAGTACACTAACTTACTTACTTTTATAGTATCAATATGAATAATATAAGTATTAATGTTAGTTAAGTTCAGTTTCATTATACAATAAGTATACGCTGGGATGTTTTCAGTCCGCTTTGGATAACATGTTTGCTTGTTAAAATTAACAAAACAGGCCAGCCCATATTTTGATAAATATTTGACGTTTGGTGTTTAAAAACATAAAACAGTGTCGCAGGAGACCCGGCTTAACTGTTATTAGAAAACTAACAAGTTAATGACGTCTCCCAACGCCGACTCACGTGGTTAAAACAAAATACCAGCCAATTATAGATTATAAGAGGATAGCGGCGTTAACAATTGTAAAAGCAGAATCGACTCGAAACATTCGTAACTTGTTTAAATGGGCTTGCGTATAAACCACATTTGTAAAAATTGAGGTTAAGTTTTGGATACTAAACATCGACGTGTTTCATTTATAATAACTTAGGGACATAAATTAGAGACCTGATATCACAAAATACTGACCGTATTTCTTCTCAAAACAATTCAAAAGCCATTTCTTTAATGTTTTTAATACTTTATCCCGACCTTTCTTCTCATTGCCCGACAGTAATCGAGCAAATTTAATTTCCTGTGCTACGACTAGCACTTGCTCTTTTCTAGGTTTTATTTTCTCTTTTTTCTTGATCTTGTCCTTCCTATTATTGTTTTTCTGAGGGATCTTCATTTTTTGGCTGTATGTATTTATAAAATTATGAAATCCACCATGCGACAATCGCGTTTCGCGTTGATCGGTTATCGCTTGACAGTTGACACTTTTACAGTGACAGTTGTGGTGACGTGACAGTAAATGAAACATAAAGCTAGCCATACACGCACAGATCTGCCCGTCGGATCCACACACACAGTACGGGCAACTGACGGGCAGTAGTTCAAATCGTAACTCCAGCATAAACTGTTGTCTCTAAAAATGTATATTTCAAGCCTAAATTACTTGGTATCAGCAGCGGGATTGATTTTGTGGCATTTTCGACCAATTTTTCGTATGCATGTGCCTTTAATTCTATAATAAGGTACAATTGCTTATCTTTGACTCTTCAAAAACAAGGCAAAGACTTAAAGGCTCTATAAAACTTGTCCAAAATGCTTTATTTTCGCTTAACACCATTTTTGTGATCATCAGTGTGCGCGACTGACGTCAAATCTGGTTGTCGTTTTTAAAAATAAAGAATAAATAAACCTTGGATCTGCCCGCCCCGTGCCTGATCCGCTCGATTTGACCACAGGCGGCGGGCAGTTAGACCCGTGCTCCCAACTGTACGTGTGTGCCTAGCGACGGATGTGCCCGCCAGATTTGACGTCAGTCGCGCACTAACACTCTAATTAGTTTAAATGCGTTTGATCACAAAAATGGTGTTAAGCGAAAATAAAGCATTTAGGACAAGTTTTATAGCTCCTTTAAGTCTTTGCCTGGTTTTTGAAGAGTCAAAGATGAGCAATTGTACCTTATTATAGAATTAAAGGCACGAGCATACGAAAAATTGATCGAAAATACAACAAAATCAATCCCGCTGCAGATACAATGTAATTTAGGCTTTGAAATAGACATTTTTACAGACAACCGTATATGAGCGTATATGCTGGAGTTACGATTTGAACTACTGCCCGTCAGTTGCCCGTACTGCCTGCCGGGCAGATCTGACGGGCAGATCTGAGCGTATGTGGTGAATCACGGATCTGCCTGCCGGGCAGATCTGTACGTGTATTGCTAGCTAATGACTAACTCAAGAAACTGACGTAATTTTAGAAATGTAACGGTTTTGAATGTCAGATTTATTCGGCCAGAATTTTAACACAGAAGAGTATTCATGGAGAGCCGTATATGTTGTGGAAAAGTAAATCAGTTGTTGAAAAAAAACTAAGTTATTCCAGTAGGATGAAAATATAAAAAGTAACCGTAGTAAGATATTTTATTGCCTTAAAAACAATTTCTCTTTTTTTATGGAATTTAACGAGCTGACGTATCACCTGATGATAAGCGATAACCACCGCCCATGGCATCCGTCACAAGTGCGTTGCCGGCCTTTTAAGCAGGACGCTACGCTTACGTTCACGCGCTCTTTTCTTGACTGTTTGAAGGTCGTATTCAGTGCCGGATTAGCCACGTAGCAAGAGTAGTAAATGCCACGGGCCCCGCGGTTTAGGGGGCCCCGCGCTCCAACGCCTGTCTGACCGTAAAAAAAATTGTTTAGATAAACGTAAAATATTTTGCATGCCATTAGGTATCCCGTATGAACTGTGTTTAAGTTCACTTATACTCATTTTAAAAACAAAGGAGATGTAAAGGAATGTAGCAGTCATAGAAATATAGAGGAATAAAGATCATTCCACATTGTATGAAAGTTTGGGAAAATGTTATTAAGAGAAGAATGAGAGAGGAAAGTCGATACCAATTTGGGTTCTTGTCGGGTCAACAGATGCCATATTCGCAATTCGATAATTGTATGAGAAATACATACAGACGCACACAAACTTGCATATGGTGTTTATTGATCTAGAAAAAGCGTATGATAGGGTACCCCAAGAGATAATGTAATGGGCCTTGAAAGAAGAAAGAGTGCCTGCTAAGTATGTGGCATTGATTGGATCGATGTACAGAGGATCTAGCACTTATGTAAAATCGGCTACGGGAAACACCGACCAATTCAGTGTCCGTTGGTTTGCACCAGGGATCGGTTCTTAGCCCATACCTCTTCCGACTGATAATGGATGCTATATAGGAGGACGCACCATGGTGCATGCTATTTGCAGACGACATTGTGTTGGTCGGTGATGACGCGTTCGAGGTTCCACGCAGACTTGAGACACGGCATCAAAGACTTAATGTTGGCTTGAAAATCTGCAGAACTAAAACCGAATACATGTTCTGCGATTTCGGTGGTCTCTTCGGTCTTGCTACCGTGTCACTGAATGGAACAACGATTGCAGTCTGCACCGATTTCAAGTACCTCGGTTCGGTGTTACAAAATAATGGCGAAATAGGTCTGCGCAACATCAAATCAATGCAGATGGATAAAGTGGCGGCAGGAAACCGAATCTATTTGCGATCCCAAGTTCCCTTTAACTTTAAAGAGACAAATATATAAAACGATCATTAGACCTTCAGGCCAACATTCAGATCCATGCAGGACGTTGTGGTGTGAAGAATGACTACATCAAAGGAAGCCTGAAAGTAAGCAACAGGTTAACCTAGAATGGCCATATGATGCGTGGTGTTGGTTAATGGTTTATTGATTGGAAAATTGATTTAAAAAAAATCTCAATGATGGTCAGTGCTTACAAAGATGATTTAGAGAACAGCCTAGGCAACGAATTAGTGCAGTTCGTGGAGTTGTTGAAAACAGATGTGGCTACTGTTATTGACATCAATATATATATTTTTGACCGTATATTTCTTTTTTATGTGTGTTCTCGGATAACTTCTTCTTTTATGAACCGATTTTGATGATTCTTTTTATAATGGAAAAAAGATATCCCAAAGTTATAACACTAGTCACACTAATATATATAGGGATTGCATTCCGGCATCATTTTCAATCCGACCGGATCCGGACCGAATTTCATAAATCCAGCCGCATCCGGCCGGATCCGGTCGGATTGATTTAACAAAGATAAATTCATTTCCTTGTGCGTTTATGGACATGGACCGTTATTGAAGTGTAAAAAAAACGATAGCTATAAACGAAATCGACTTTATTATGATAACTTTTAGAGAAAACTGTTAAATACTTATCATCGTTCATCTTTGAAACAAATAAGTTCATCTTTTAAACTTATCGTGGGAGAGCCTAGCTTAGGCATACATGGGCCGACGGCCGGCTCGACCGGAGTGAATCCAGTGCCTCACAGAACACCGGTGTGAAACAGCGCTTGCTCTGTGTTTCCACGAGTGAGTGAGGATACTGGAGGCCCATCCCCCAAAGGCCGGCAACGCACTTGTGACGCCTCTGGTGTTGCGGGCGTTCATGGGTGGCGTTAATTGCTTACCATCAGGCGATACGTCTGCTCGTTTGCCCTTTATTACATAATTAAAAAAGATCATAGACTAAAATAATTAAAATTTCCAAAAATAATAACGTCTTTATCTTTATTACCTACATAACGTAGCTGGTGATACAGTCTACTTTTACAGATTAATCAGAGATCGATACTATTAATCAACATCATGAAACTAATTAAACATAACGTAATGATTAACCTTAAGTGAGATCAAAATGTCAATCATTATGTCGTTATCATCAGTGGCTATTGCGAAAGTTCTAATCAGCTATATGTATTTGCATATTTTTCGGTCATGCAGGTAATTGTAATGTTTAAACTTACCGACTTAATTAGTAGTAGATTCTTCAAGTGTCAAATAGTATGGAACATGGAGAGCAGTCGTTTAGATGGCTTTTGAATTCAAGTTTTAACATGGAAAATCCGAAAATATATATTCTTTAGATGTCTACTTAAATGGCTGTCAGGTTTGTGTTCGAAATCTTTAGCTTGTTAACAAATATAATTACTATTGGTTTGAAACAACGATCTTAAGAAACAGTTTGTGTTAATTGTTTCATATCCCAATCGACTTAAAGAGCTTGCAAATGTAACCTGCAGGCACGGGACACACGACTCGCACAGGTAGTGTAAACAGCATACGCTTAAAGTACCTACATTCGAGACAGCGTGATTGTTTCGCCAAAATACAAATCTACCGGATCCGGTCGGTGTGACAGTACCGGATCCGGTAGACGTATATTTAAGCCGGATCCGGTTTTCCGGATTGCAATCCCTAAATATATATAGGCGAAAGTTTGTGAGTGTGTATGTTCGTTACTTCTTCATGCAAAAACTACTGAACGGATTTGGATGAAACTTTACAGTAATATAGCTTATACATCAGAATAACACATAGGCAACTATTTATTATATTAGTTCTTGACATTTCAATACCTACTAACCGGCAATATAAAAACTAGTGCAGAATAAGGTCGCTAATAATAATATTAGCATTAACATATAAATGTTTGATTCATATTTTTAGTCTAGCATTGTATTTTATTTGCATCAGTTTGTTTAAAATAATATGCGTTTGAACTAAGTTCAAGTTCCAAATTTTAAAAAGCCAACTAATTTGATTCGTAAAAGTAATAAAAAAAAATAGGGAGTTTATTTCAAAAACTGGTATCATTACACGCACACGTATTCCTACATAGCCGCTCCCGTTTCTGTGCATGAGGTTTCGGGTTCGATTCCCGGGTCGGACCAAATGTTAGTATGATCGGAGTTTGGCGGTTTTCTACGCATATTATGTATGTAGGTATTTACAAAAACAAAAGTTTATTTGTATTTATACCAGTTTGGGACTAGATGGTAATCGTGTGTTAAATGTCCGAAAAACCATAAACTTGAGAACCTAACGTAAACCAAGGGCCCCTTGGCTGAATTTGCTACAGGCCCCGCGCTGGCTTAATCCCGCACTAGTCGTATTGGTCCGGGAATACCGCAGGCCCACAGTTTTGTTGTGCGCGGCAGAAAGTTTCTGAAAAACCGCTCAGTTATGGTCTGTCAACCATCTACATGATGGTGATGAAATTGTTGTCGCGTAGAACGATATCGGAAAGAGGCGGCAGGACTCGGTTCAAACATTAGGTACCTACATAATTCCTTTGAAAGAAGCATGACAGATCTTGTACACCTAGACACATAATTATTATGATCACTGACGATTGATTATGATTAATGGTAGGAGATTTTTAATGCTTATAAATTAGGTATGTTAACTTTGTAATGTTTGTTTTAAAAAAATGTATGTATTTTTTTCTGAAAAATAAATAAATATAAACGTTCAAGAGTCAAAAGTTGTAATACGATTACCTACTATACATTTAAAAATAATTGTAAAAACTAATGTTGACTGTACACAGCTAAGTAACCACACCTAAGTAGTTTTTGCGTAAAAATAAAGAGGCAGACATAATTCATTTTGAAATTATAATATTAGGAAAAACCATGGCAAGTCTCATCATCATCATCACAGTCGGAAGATGTCTACTGCTGGACAGGGCCTCCTCCACCACAGGAACCGGTCGGTGTTGGCTCTCCGCCTCCTTCGTCAGGTCATTGGACCACCTTGTAAGACCTTGCCGGGAACTATCAACGCCCTGTCTTATAATGCGTGGTCGCTCGAAAACTTTTTGACGCAATCGGCCATCTTTCTTAGAACAATGTACCTGTCTACCTCACCCACTGTCACATAAGGGTCCGTTCACACAGACCGGCTCGGAGAGCATCGGCCCGCTTTATTTTTCACACAGTCCGGATCGTATACGCTTGGAATTGGTCGGAGCGGAGCCGCCACCGCCAACTATTTCACATAGACCGGCTGGAATAGATATGCGCGAGCGCGAGCGAGAAAGTGCACTCAATCGGAGCCGGTCGGCTCCTCTTATTATTTCACACGAAGCACGTTCAAGCATTCTGAATGACCAAAGAAATGCACATGCAAAAATAATCCTTACTACAATTATTCAAAACTCTGTTTCCTACGTGATAAAAATCTGCTCTCCTCTCCGAGCCGGTCTGGGTGACCTTGAGCCTTTTTATAAGGTCTATTGTGAGCGACCACGTACTCTCTGTACCATAGGCAGAGACTTTTTTTTTAACCTATAGTGCAGTGTGCGGTGCACACGGGTTGCAGCAGTGTTAGGGCGCCGACCGCGGCACTTTTAATGAATCAAGGGAGATATGCTTAATAAAGGGCGCTACGCTTAGTAAAGGGTGCTATGCTAATAAAGGGCGCTCCGCTTAATAAAGGGGGCTAGAGCAATCATTAGATTGCACACGGGCGCTTCTGACATAGGTCATCATTGGCAACATACATTGAGCAAAACATTGCCTTAATCTATACATGAACAAAAACTTTGTACCCCTTTTTAAGAAACTTATGCAAACGGAGGAGTCTGAAATTTGGCATTGTTAAGGTTTATACAAAGAAGTAAAGAAAAAGAATTATGGTCGAATTTTGACCACTAGTTGTAATAAAACAAACAAAAATAACGTACAACGTTTAATTATTACATTCGATATAAGAATAATTCTGTAGGCACTTGACAGAGCGATGCTTAGCTCCACAACCAATCCATAACAAACATTTATTTACACATCGATCCACATCATTAACAATCGTATATAAAAATTAATCTCAAAAATGTTTTAGTTGGAAATATTATTAAAAAAATCGCATCCGCTTCATTTGTACCATCTATGCTGCTTAAAACAAGTAAAATTTTAACAAAAACCGACTTCGAGGTTCGACTCGATTTCTCTTGGAATGCCATCATCAGATCTTTTTAATTGTTTCACGATACATCCAGCGCCATCTAGTGAAATCAAATTGAACTACTTCGCTACTACTGATACTGCATCGCGGTATAAGTTGTTTCGTACTAAGGTGTATATTTACATACAATCCGTTAGCGGCCTTTTAGTCATAGTATGCATAGAATCAAGTTCTACGTTTCTGTCAGACAGGGAAACGCTACACACAGATCAGAGGGCCTAGAGTGAGTTTATTTTACATCTACTCGATTATCACAGTGAATGCGTTCAACGTTACTATTTGCCCGCACTAAACTCTTCACTAACTTACACTAGGGCCTCAAATCTGAGTCTCGATAATTATATAACTGTATAGATATACATTTCATTTTAATCAATTTAAATATGTAGGTTTTTCCATAAAGTGTATTAAAAGCAGACATGGAAATAAGTTACCTATAACAGGTGAAAAATTTAATAGTGTAGCTTGTGTATATTTAGAATGTTGCTGGTTGTTGACCACGGCGGGCCAAAACTGGTCTGACGTTGAGATACCCAGTTTTGGACCAACGAAAACACTTATGCAATAGTGTTCACCAGTAGTTAGAATATACTTAATTATTATTTTTGTAATAAAAGTTTTCCAGATGTAGTATTTTACAATAAGGCTTCGTTGCTATTGACTTACTGTATTTCAAGCTTTAAACATAAACCCCTTAATCTCACCTACAAACAAGCATTCATGCAAAAATCTTATATTATTTCCAAACTAAATTAAAGGTCTTAAAAATAAAACAATAAAAATAAATAACATTGGAATGTTTCGCCGCCCTAAGCAAAAAGCATAAATAGTGGATCCGTCATCAGCCTATCCCAGTCCACCGCTGGACATAGGCCTTGCCAAAAGTATTTAAGTTAATTCATAATTGTTTATAATAACATTTATTTTGTGGCGCTAGTGAGACGTAAGTCTCTTTAAATCAACACCAAAACATAACAAGACTCATTTTGATTATATATTCTTTTTTCTTTTCTTTCTTTGCTAAGGAAAAAGAGAGAAAGAAATAAACGGAGATACTGCCATATTTTCGAACTCTAAAATGTATAGACTCACATATTATATTAAGAGAAAGATAGAACTTGAATTCAGTAACCTGTTTGTTACTGAATTGCTATCTAGTTGACATTAACAGAACTAAAAATAATGGCCGCAATTGGGCCTCTGGTCTAAAAGTAGTAAACTCCAATTTGACCCCAACGAAGTGTCTTATATTCTACAAAACCACATTACTGAACTGTTCATATGATCTCCCCTCCGACAACTCTTTTACTGTCAATGCTCTTCATTGAAACTGAAGGGTTTGAACCTTTCATTTAGACATGGTTCTGTCCCACTTTATTTATCCGCCCCCATGTCAAAACATGGAAGCCATGACATACATTTGTGAAGTTTCGTAGTATTGGATTTTACAAGCTTTTTATTAACTTGCAATGTATGTATGTATGCTTGTATGTTCGGGTGGAATCTTGCAACTCAATTTTGAAGCAGATATATTCAACCGATTTTGCTGAGATTTTGCAAGTATACAGCGTGACAATGCAATATTATAATGACATGGAGCTGATCTAATGCTGGAGCTGGAAGGTGGCCATAGGAACTCTGTAAAGAAACGTTGCAACATCATCGAGTTTGGACTCGTTTGATTCGTCTCGAGGCATTCTAGTAAAAGCTTGTTTTTAAAAAGCTTTTTAATTCAATTTATTCCAGATGAGCTCATCATCCCAACGAATTCGAACAAATTCTCCTCCTTAAAGAACAGAGTCTATCTATCATACAGTTCGAAAACAAGAACGTTCTCCCTCAAATTACTAAACAAAACATATTTCGTGTTGCCACATACAAAGGATTCCCAAAAAAAAAATGTTACAATATGATTTACTAAAAATTCCACATGTAACATTTTGTCAATTTCGTCAAAAACAAGACTCGTACAGTCAGTGTTCTTTCAAACAAGACTCACGTCCCACTAGCGCCATCTATTATCTATAGCTGCTCACTAATCATCGCCAAACATTGTGAGGGGATCTTCGAATACGGGTTCTGTTTGCTTTGGAGTTTCTTTGATAGTCGAAGACTTTGTAGACTGTTGCGATTCTGCGGAAAGGAAAAAAAAAGATTTAACCATCATGTTACGTGGTTAGTAAGTCTGACCACTGAGCCGGAGATCGTAAGTTGATTCCCATCCAAGACAAATAATTGTGTGATGAACACAATAAAGCAACACGGTAGGGACTAGCCATACGTAGGCGTTCCCCGCTGTCAAATTATAAGCTGAAATGGGCCTACACTGTTTTGACACAGTATTTATGTGTGCGTGAAATTGTGAATATTTGTGAGTCCGTAGTGACAGGGGATTGATTTTATATAGATAGAGAGTGGACCGGCTCGACCGGAGTGATACCACGGCCTCACAGAAAACCGGTGTGAAACAGCGCTTGTGCTGTGTTTCACCAAGTGAGTGAGGATACCGAAAGCCCAAACCCCCTCCCCTACACCCATCCCCTCACCTTCCCTCCTCACATCCCACTCCCCATTCCCCCAAGGGACGGCAACGTACTTGTGACGCCTCTGGTATTGCGTGTGTCCATGGGCGGCGGTAATCGCTTACCATCAGGCGATACGTTTGCGATCTATTCCTTAAAAAAAATGTGAAATATAGTCTAACATGTGTGTATGTGTGAAGTTTTAACCCCGTAAAAATGACAGACTATTTCTATCAGAAAAAGACACTATGGCTACTCTACTCCCCTACGTTCGGTGGCTCGTGTTGCCCTATAGATGAGCGCAATTATTTTTTCTAGGTCTGGGTGTAGTTTCTCGAAAATATGTATGTATTTAAAAATATTGAGCACTCAGTCTAGTTACCATAGTACAGGTTATACCTAGCTTGGGATCAGACAAAAGAAACAAAGTATAATTTCACTTACCTGTTGGCTTGCTAGTCTTCACCCCAAACAAATCATCATCGTCATCATCATCCCCGAACAGATTCCCTTTCACTTCTTTTATAACTTTCTCAACAGTTTTTACATTATCAACTTTCTTAGCCGCCCCAAACAACTCTCCTTCGCTATCGGAATCAAATATAGTAGTTTTAACTGTTTGTTTTTTATTTTTAAATAATTCTTCATCATCTGACTCTTCATCTTTACCAAACAGTGATTTGGATTTCTTATTTTCATCACTTTTTATAGATTGATAAGTTTTACCGAGTGTTTTAATACCTGAGTCCGAATTTGTGCTTAAATTCAAAGTGCTATCGGCTTCAGTTGGACCTACGGATTCAGTGTTTTTAGGGTCTTGTTCTTTGATTTCATTAGTAGATAAATTCGTTTTATTTAATGGGTCTTCTATATTAGTAGTATTAAAAATATCTTCATCGTTTAATATGTACACAATTTTAGTAGTACTATCAGATTTTACAGGTGGTCTACTAGTTGCAATTATAGTTTGACGATCTAATATATCTGTCTTGTCTTCATATACATGAGATATATCAATAGGTATTTCATCTTTGATATTTTGATTCTCAGTTTCTGTATTTTCAATTTGAACTTCTTGTTTTTCCTCATATTTCTCTTCTCTGCTTATATCTGTCGGCGGTTGTTCGATGTCATTATCAGAATTTTTTGCAGTTATTTCAAACTCAGGCTGTATTTCTTTTTTAGGAGCATCGTCTAAAGAACTGGAGTTATCAGTAGAATCATCACCAAAATCTATTCCAGATTTTCTGACAGCCTCTTTTCTAGCTTTCCGGGTAGACGGTCTCCTCTTTACTTGAATTCTAGGTCTTTCTTTAGACAGTTTACTGTCAAGAATTTTTGGTTCAGGCTCCCCCTCAAAGCTGATTGGTTCTGCCTTTGGAATTTCAACTTGACTTTGAGCCTGTCCATCTATATTGTCGATTTGCACCTGTTTTATCTTTTTAGGTGAAGCCCCAGGCAATAAAGCATTAACGTTAATATTAAGGCCTAGTTTTAATTTGCCAACTTTCTTTACGTCAGATCTAGAGTTTGAGTCTGACGGCTCTGAAGGTATTTTGAAATTTAATGGTGGTTTACGAAATTCATTAGATATTTCTCTGTCTAAATTTGGCGGTAAAGACATAAACGGTTCATCAGGTTCGTCATCATTTTGAGATTTAGATTCAATATTATTTCCTGGTAACTGTGTAGGTAATGATTTAAACAATTCATCATCATCATCGGATAACAGCTTTTCTGACTTATTTCTTACTGAACTTTCAGGTTGTTTGAACATGTTTTCATTGCCATTAAATATATCAACTCCTTTGCTAAATGGTCCTGATTTAATGATTTCTGAATTACTAGCAATTAAATCATCAGTATTTTCTTTAAGATTGGATATATAAGGCGGCGCTTCAGTTTCCACTTCTTCACTGATATTAGGTATTTCATTTAGAGTAGATTTATTATAATCATCATTACCAACAATACTACGTGGTGTTGTCTGTTCATCAGGAAGCTTAGGTTTAGGCATTGTACTAAACAAATCATCATCTAAATCATCATTAATATTAGTAAAATCTTCGTCTGGTGGTTCATTAGTGAACATACCAAATAATCTATCTTGTTTGGCGATAAAGTCTTCAGGTTTCTCATCTGTGATGACGTCATCTCTCTTGAAAAATAGCGTTTCATCATCAGAATCATCATCGAATAGAGCATTTACATTTTTACTCTTTTTAGGCTCTTTCGGCTTCTCAAAATCTGGTGGTTCAGATATAATATCAGCGAAAATATCTGCATTAGGAATCGAATTTACATCTTCCGATGTTTCTATACTGCTCATAATTGGTTCTTCAAAGGTAGGAACATTATTAGATGATGGGAAAATATCTTTTTCTAATGACCTATCATCAAAAATGTCTGATTGTTTCAATGTTTCATGAATGTTGATATTAGGTTTGCTTTTCTCAAATTCATTAATTATCACTCCAGTTGTATTATTATTAGTAGTTTCAGTTTTAGTTTCCTCTACATATATATCATTAAATTCTTCTTTGATTAAGGTGTTAATTGATGTAGTATCATTAAAAAGTTTTGGAACTTCCGTAGCTTCTGAATCGATGTTAAAATTTTCGGTATTTACTGTTTTAGCACTTTCAATAACATTAGATAGATAATCATCATTATTATCTTCAAAGCTGCTATTTCTTTCACTAGTGTAATCTTCCGTTTCTTCAACAGTATCTTTAGCTGAAAGATTAGTAACAGTTTTTGGTTCTTCAAACACATCAGTCTTAACTAAACTATTTTGTTTAAATATATCATCATTGTCCACTTCTTTTCTATCATCAACTGATTTTACAGGATTACTGTTAGTAATGTCGGTTTTCGTTTTACTTGGGGTTTCAGGTAAATTTATATTAACGACTGCAGATTTACTTTTGTAATATTCATTTTCTTCAATTTTCGTTTTATTAGACGCCTCAACAGACGGTTTGTCGTCTGTATTAATATCTCTTTCAGTTATATTCACAACATTTTCAGGTTTTATGCTAGAAGTATTAAGCTCTTTATCAGTTGCGTTATTTCGTATATTCTTTTGTATTTTATTACGATCAGTAAACAAATCACCATCATCGTCATCATCACCAAATAGTGATGGACTTTTGAAGGTATTTTTGGAAGTATCAATATTTTTAGCTACAGTAATTTTACTATTTTGAGTTTTGGAATTTTCGTTGTTGCTTTTAACGGTACTAAATATATCATTTTCATCGCTATCATCATCAAAAATACTGTCTTTTCCTTTGGTAATATTAGGTGTCGCAGTACTAATAGCGGTTTTATTATTATTTTTACTAGATATTTCACTAATAGTACTAAGCTCATCAACTTTAACGGGATTAGTGATAATTTTAGTATCAGGTTGGGGTTTATTACCAATACTAGGTTTACTTTTTGAAACATTTTCTGAGAACAAATCATCGTCGCTATCAAACAAGCCTTTCTTATCATCATTTTTGTTCTTAGGGTTTTCATGTACTGCAGTGTTTTTATCAGCAACTTCAGAAAACAGATCATCATCATCTTCAAAGATAGATTTACTTTTATCTTCAGAATCTTTTACGACATTAGTCGTGAATATATCATCAATATCATCAAAAAGATTATCACTAAACAAATCAATTGGTTTTGGATTATCTTTCTTTTGTGTTTCTTTTTTTTGTTTTGGGATTTCTTGTTTTATATCTTTTTCGATATTTCTCTTTGGTGTAACATTTTTGGTTCCTGATTTAGCAAACAGGTCCTCGAATATATCTTTTTCTTTCTTAGCTTGTTGTCCTTTGTCGTCTTTTATTGGAGATGTGTGAGATGGAGTTTCACTGCTACTTTCTTCGCCGGATGTATATGATTTGGGTCGGTTTCGTTTCAATATAGCAGCACCTATGTTTTCAGCGCCTTTATTTGAGCCGAATAGAGATATACCTCCAACTGGTTTCTGTAGAAAAATAACAGAGAGAAATTATTAAAATTTACTCCTTAAAAACACTTAACTAAAAGTGAGGTGTTACGCTGCAGCGCTTTGTGATTATGTCGTCTAACGAACTACTAAAACAAACAGCGCTAGCACGCTTATTATTAGGTATAGTTTCATCGTGACCGTTAGATTCGTTAGATGCACAGAAAGTCATTTTATAGGTCCCTTTCGTTGATAGAGGGACAGGATTGTAGTAGCGCCGTTGCGAGCAAGCGATTGGAGCGTCAGTCGACTACACTTCGATATAGTTTGTTTTGATTTGTTGTACTAAGCGTGCTATGCGCGAACTTCCCTAACCACGCTGAAATCTGGCCAAGTTATGTGCCGGTGCCTTTACACGTTCCGTTTAATGCAGTATAAGTGCGCAACGTACATAAGGACAGAAGCTTATGGCGCCACGTGACGTAAACTTCGGACCTGACACATATTTTCTTTGATAATAGTTTCTAAATCAATGGCACTCTATGGGACTCTATGAATGACATAGTGGTTCAAGGGGCTACCTCGTCACTTTCTACTAGGCTGATTAGGGTCCGATCCCAACATGGGGTTACGCTTTGTATTGAAGGAACGGGTGTCATGTCCCTCCAACACAATGGGTGGATCGTTCGACCAGGCGAGATGATCATGACTGGTGGGCCGCGGCCCAACGGTTAATGTTGCTATGTGGTATATATGATAAACGCCGCGAGAACTTCTATTGCGCGATTCAGGATTGGTAGTTACTTCGTGGAGTACATTACTCCGTAGTTCAGTGTATCTGCGGTAGATGGCGCTGTAGTATATTTCTGTTACGTTGTATGTGGAAGTCGCCACAGTATGATACACAAATCGTTGTTCTGAGTCTCGGTGCGTGTTGTTTTTAAAGTCCCTCGCGACACAGGTTATATTCTTTGCACAGGAGTTGTCTTAACAAAACTTACCTTGATACTCTTCACGTCTTCAGTACCTGCTGCATTTGACTGTTCAACGTTTCTCTCCATTGCTTCTGTGTTCTTCTGTGGTGTTCTGCCTACCCCTGGTACATCAAAGTCACGTTGTTTATCGAACATGTGTGGAGTGGGACCGGCTTCGAAAAGGGATACTGGTTTAGTGGTTGGCTGTGAAAAGACATCATTATCATAAGGAATCTAAAATTGTAAAAAAATATACCTACATACTAGTTTTTTCCAGCGGCTCCGTTTGAAGGTCGATTATCGTGGTAAATGTAGCCTATTTCACTTACTTATAATGTTTTTGGCCTTGCAAATTGTTGTATGTTACCTTTTCTAATGCCTTGAAACGAGCAATTCTTGTATATATATGTATCATCTGAATCTCGGAAAACGGCTCCAACGATGTTCATGAAACTTTGTATGCCGGGGGTTTCGGGGGCGATAAATCGATCTAGCTAGGATTCATTTTTAGACAATGTCGTTTTATTCGTGTTTTTAACAATCAAATTTATAAAATCAATGTATCTGCGCCATCTATCGCAACTCGAGCGAACTACATTAAACTATACTGGAATAAGGTGCAGAATAAACAGTATCAGGGCGTACCAAGAGAGGGCGCCACTAAACTAATTTTTTTATTGGAAGAAACATAACAAAAAGGTGGTGTTTGGGTAGCCTAACATTGCCTCTTATAAAGAAAAATATGACTTTACTATAATATAAATTGTAAAAAACACAATATATAAAAAAAAATACCGAGCGAAGCTCGGTCATCCCGGTACTGTTCTATTAAATAAATAATTATTAGCGCTGCGACGCCCATGCGGGGCAAATCGCCAGCGTATGCTGGGCCGAGTCCTCAGTCGCAGTGGTGGCAGGCGGGACTCAGTTCCCTCCTGGCGACCGAGTGCAGGTACTTCTCGAAGCAACCGTGCCCGGAAAGGACCTGCGTCAGTCGGAAGGGTCCCGTGCTGCCGCCCTGCCCACTCGAGGATGACCGGCTGGAGAGCCTCCACGGCGGCAAAGCCAGCGCGTGGTGTCTCCAGCCGGAATGACCATCTAGACATAGTGGCTCGACGGGTGGCTTCACGCCACTCGCGTACCTCTTCGGGCGGAGGGCGATAGCCATACTCCGCCCGATATTCAGCCACCCGTCGATAAACTTCGGCGAGCACTTCCGCCTCCAAATCCCACGGGGGCGTTCCGGCCAGGGCACACGCCGCCTCTGTCGACACCGTGCGGTATCCGCGTATGACACTGACTGCCAATACCCTCTGAGGCCGCCAAGGGCGAGCCTTATTTAGGGCAGTCAGAGCCGCCACCCACACCGGTGCACCATACAGCGCCATCGACTGGACCACCCCCGTGTAGAGGTGTCGCGTTGCGACGCTGGCTCCACCCAAATTGGGCAAAAGTCGAGAGCAAGGGCAGAGGCAGCGTCGACCAGCTTCGGACCAAGCTGTCGGAAGTGCTTGTCGAAGAGCCACCTGCCGTCGAGGATCAGGCCAAGATGCCTCATCTGGGCCCGAACCGGTACGAGGACCGAGTTGACCTCTACGGAGGCGCCGGGGGGCGGACCACGACGGGGCCCATGAAATGTGACATAAGTGTCATCGGCGTAACACATTACGCCCAGCCCGGGCAGGAGACGACCTCGTAGGACCCAGTCGTATCCCACGTTCCACAGGAGTGGTCCAAGGACAGACCCCTGCGGAACACCGCACGACATGGGTCGCCGTCTCAAGACGCCCTCTCGGTCCTCGTACACGACGGTACGCTCCTCTAGATAGTCTGCCACTAGCTGCCTCAGGTACTCTGGCACCCCGTGGTAGTGGAGTGCTTCCCTGATGCGTATACGTTACCACTGCGCCAACGAGGCAGTCAACTTTCTTTTGTTTCTTCTTCCAGTGCTGGACATAGGCCTCTCCTTATAAATGGGTTTTGTAAAGGGTGTCACGTAGTGGCTTGTCAAGGGTAAAGGGTGTCAAGTTTTCCTTCTCTATACAGTGATGATAACCTGAATTTGCAAATTTAAAATACAAATTATGTAATACCAGTTATATACTTACTTGGTTGGCAAAATCACTGAATATATCCCCTCCATGTTCGTTCTCCGCGTGGTCTCCGCCAAAGAGCTGGTCGGCCACGTGGCGCGAGGAATAGGGCGGGCTGTAAGGCTGCTGGCGGTGCAGCTCCGCGAAGATATCCGCGTCCGAGTCGCTCTGCTCCTCCAGGGGGGGAGGCTCGTCAGGGAATATGGTACCTTGAGGAAAGGGAAGGGTCATTTTTTTCAAGGTATCAGAGCCAGGTTAGGTAGACACGACCGGCCTACACTCTTACAGAAGACCAACCAACCCAAAGGCGCGTCTCCCCGAAATTTAACAACACAAAAGTTGCCAAGTGTTGTACTCTGGAGGCGCGTCTTAAAGTGACAACAGCAGTGCTGTCGTGTTTCGTTGGTGAGTAAGGCACAATGCAAGACCGGAAACCCAATGATGCAGAAGCATCACTAGGCCGCTATAGTGTGGGTCACCAAGCTGCATTGGCTGCATTCGCTATGAGTATGGTTACCACCACTCTTGGATTCTGATTGATCATGCTTTCCATCAGGCAGAGTGGAGTCACTTTGTCAGGCCCTATGTTGAAATAACTTAAAAATTGTTGTTTTTCTTTTTACTTACTGGTAACAGGTTCCTGCGGCTTGTAGACCTTCCTGACGATTGGCTTCCGGGTTTCCTCGTATTCAGGTTCTTCTTCAACCACCTATTAACCAAATAAAAACATCATTACTATGTACTTCCTTAAACCGAGTCTCCACCGAACTTAAGTTTGAAACTTTTATGTTGTCAACACGTGTTGGTGAGAAAAGTTTCTATAATTTCTTTGTTGTTAACGCCTGCGTTCATTTTAATTTACATATAGTTTTTTCACAAGTACCTCCTACTAATTGATTTCTTACTTATCCATTCGACGCTTGCACGAAACATCAAAATTTTAATGTAAAACACTTTAACGGATATAAACCAAGTACACATTACGATTTGGAGTTTTCTTTGCCACAAAAGTGAAGCCCCAAACACTTGTGTTGGCCACCAAAAATTGTCAACAAATGTTGGGAACCGAGCCTCTGTTTTTGGCGGTAAAGATCGAAAGCATAAGCTTGTTGTGAATATTTATTGGCTCTGTGGAGACGCTTAGTTGGACAGTTTCTCAAACTGTTGGCGACTCGGTGTAGACACAATGGAAACAAAAGTTGGCGATTTTCTGAGAGTTGGAAACACTGAAATTGCCAACAATTTCGGTGGATACGCGCCTTAAGACTTGCTGCGGCTTGTGAAGTTACTCGCAGTTCATCAAATATAATTCCTTACACGTGCTACGAGAATGCTTCATTATTTTGGGGTAAAATGTGCCCTATAAGTTGATCCAAAATATTATCTACTATCTCAGTCAATAGCCATAGTGTGGGTCACCATGCTGCATTGTTGCATTGTCTGCATTCGCAATGAGTATGGTGACCACCACTCTTGGATTCTGCTTTCCATCAGGCAGAGTAGATACACTTTGGCAGGCTCATATAAAGAAGGTAAAATCGCAGGGCGCAGCTAGTTATTTAATATGAGTATAGCTGACTTACCCTCGGTGCGGGGTCTCCGCCCCCGAGCCGGCGCGCGAGCTCGCTGGCCACGTCTGCAGGAGTCAGCTTCGTGTTAGGAGTAGGCTCTGAGGTTACATCCGAACTGCTTTCTGACACCTACAACAAGACATTAACATCTATATACATATATAAAGCTAAAGAGTTTGCTTAAACGCACTAATCTCAGGAACTACTGGTCCGATTTGAAAAAAAATTTCAGTGTTAGATAGCCCATTTATCGAGGATGGCTATAGACTATATATCATCACGCTAAGACCAATAGTAGCGGAGCACTACGGACAATAGGAGACGTAAACGAGGTTGCGTGGATCAGCTAGTTCTAACGTAAGTCAGATAAAAACTTGTTTGGAAAAATGAGTGTCATGTCACTCCAACACAAAGGGAGGATCCTCCGACCAGGCGAGGTGATCATGTCTGGCGAGCCACGACTCGACAATTGAGGTTGGAAAGTTGTATTTATGTTTATCGGCGCGAGAACTTCTATATCGCGATACAAGCTAAGTAGGTACTTCGTAGTTCAGTGTGTCTTCGATAGATGGCGCTGTTTTATGTTTCAGCTGCTCTATATATAGGTAAGTTGCTACACTTGGCGTAGTTTCTAGTGAGACTTTCATGTTTTCAGTTAGTTTTGCTGTGATAGCAGTCTACGTATGTTCTACCGATAGCTATATGAAATTAGGTTTTTAAGAAGTCGGACTATGGTTTTTGAAAACTTTTTTTTGTTTTTCTTATGGTATAAGATGTAGAACACACAGATTTCCTGATTGTAAGTGACGACCATCCGTGTGGTGATATATTAAGAAACGTGTCACCATGGTCTAAGAAAACAAGGTTTCGCATTCCGAGAGCTCCCCGAGGTGACGTCACTATCCAGTTACCACGTGATAGCAACATGACACGAAAGAAACCAACCAGAACCAGCGACAGCGATGTTGACGTCATGTCGTTCGTCGGAATGCCATACCTGGCGTAGTATATTGTTATACCATGCGTGTCACAACCCTTATTCATCCCATGGGTGTCGTAAGAACCGCTATCGTGGGCCTACTATACCACGCTGACCAGACGGGTTGGTATAGGGTTTGTGTCAAGTTTTCCTTCTCTTTGCAGTGCTGTTGTGCTGCGTAGTTTGCTCCCTTAGTCGACTCTTACGACACCCACGGGATGAATAGGGGTGGTGACACTCCGTATACTTAATCCTTCACCACGTACCACCCGGTGCCAGCAAAACCATAGGCAAAAGTTAGTATGCTAATTAGGACTAATCTCGCCCACCACTATAACTCCTGTACACCAGGATCAACTCGGGAAGTCCCAGGAAAAATTAAACTGTCTTGGAACCCGCAACGAAATTAATCAGAAGAAAATTGGAGGAATTGGAAATATAATAATTCCACTAAGCTAGTAGATCAATAACCCTTACTTTTCTCACACGTTGAGGCTCAGGTATATCTTGCCCCTTGGAACTGTTCACCAAGTCAAAGTCCTCGGGTTCTGACTGCGAATACTGATCCGACTCTCTTCCAACCTTCGACGTAGAACTGTCTGTGTCGCTGTCTTCGGGCATCAGACCTAGGGAAGAAAAGGTGATTCCATGATTACTAAAGAAAAATATATATGAAATGACTTGCCCTAATGAACTGAAGTTTGATTTGCAAAAGTATTCATGTGACCTAATTGCAGAATGAATATTTTCATTTCAGTGTCAGGAAAGAGAGATAAGGAATGGTTTTTTTTATGGAATAGGGGGCAAACGCGCAGACGTATCACCTGGTAAGCGATTACCGCCGCCCATGGACACCCGCAACACCAGAGGCGTCACAAGTGCGTTGCCGGCCTTTGGGGGATGGGGAGAGGGATGTGGGGAGGGCTTGGGGTATGGGCCTCCGATATCCCCACTCCCTCGGTGAAACACAGTGCAAGCGCTATTTCACACCGGTTTGGTGTGAGGCCGTGGTATCACTTCGGTCGAACCAGCCTATTCATGCCGAAGCGTGGCTCTTCCACATTGTGGTGTCCTGGGATGGAATATGGGAGTGTTATCAATATCTTAAGGTAGTTCAGGTTCATACACCTGTAAATTGACGTAACTATTAACTGGAAGTCCGAACCCTTCAGGAGTATCATAAGAAACACACATAAATACAAATACTTGTAATACCTGCATGCCATTTGTTCTTCCAAGGTTCTGATCCTATGATGTAGGGGAGGCGGCGGTCTGCGTACATATCCTTGGGTTTCATCACCAATCTGGAACAGATGGAGTCTTCATCAGTGGTCAAAGAAAATAGGGGAATATTTACATGTTCAGAATACCAGAGCTACTTTCTGAGTAGCAGTTAGTGAGTTAACCAGAGCCAAAATTCCTACCCCCCTTGATTATAGTAGAGATATAGTTGTCAAAGGTCAGTGGAAGTCACTAACCCGTCCAGACCAAATATCAAAAGTAAAGAACAAGAGGATGAAAACCGTCATTTACTAAGCTTCTTGGGAGGCATTGTTTTTTATAGTTAGCTGCCAAAATGACTCTGCCCTGCCTGATGGTAAGCATGAACAGAATCCAGGAGTGGCGGTCACCATCCTCATTACGAATAAGGACAATGCAGCATGGTGACCGACACTATGGCGGCCTGGTGAGACATGTGACCAGATGTGGACATTTAATAGCTAAGATTTGCTTTTTATACGCCTGATGGAAAGAAACCACCTCCATTTATAGCCACCACTCAAGAATCACAAACGCGACTCCGACTATTGAGATCCCTCTTCTAAAAAAAATAAAGGGAGGTTTGGTCTCCGGAACATCTGTGGCAAGGTCTTCTGATATGCCGTCGCCTGCTGCCATATAACCTTAACATCCCATAGAGAAACTTCGGAGTCCAGAGTATCTTCTAACCTCTTCAAGTTACTAACCTGTCAGGCATTTCATCATCGGTATCCGACTCGGTATCACTGTCCTGTAGAATGGTGATCACTTCATGCGTCTTCTCTATCACCGCTATGCTCCGTTTCAAAATCGAGAGCTCGTCTGGTGGTGATAGTTTTGGCGGTTCCTGATGTAGAAGAGACAAATAAAAAGACATACATTCGAAAGTAACTGTCTGTTAGTTTATCTGGTAGCTTTTACGTCTGAACTGTTGAACCGATTTGAATGAATTTCAGTTTAAAGATAGATTGGATCTTGGAGAATACCTAGGTTATTTTTATCGCGACATACAAAAATACGGAGAAGTAGGCAAACAAAATACATTTTTCCTCGGTGGGAATCGAACTCACTTTCTTTGGCGTGTCTCCGGTAGATGGCATTTAAATATGTTTCTGTAGAAGTCATTACTCACCGTTATTGCTGGTGGTTCCGCTACTACATCCACGTCATCATCATACACACGCCTCTCGACGAACTGACTACTGCTTAAAGCCATGAACCTGTAAAAAATATATTTGAAAGTTATAAGCATATCAATGTGTTAGAACTTTCTAGGTGTTCGGAAAAGATGCCGTCCTCAAAGTGAAGATGGTAGCACTCGTTAATAAAAACTTGTGAATGTAGGTGTTCATCTTTGCATTTGCATTGTGCGTCATTGAGAGACGTGTTCAAGGAGACTATGTAGAAAAAAGAGGAAAAGATAAAAGACATAAAAACTTTTTATAAAAAAAAAACCACTTCCAAAAACCATCCAACGAAAACTCTCTGCCAAAAAACACTAAAAAGCGTAAAATAAACTGGCTCTTCCTAAATTGCTATGTGCCAATTCTTGTCTATACCTAATTCTTTATTCATTTAAATAATATTATTATGTGTGCTAGGTACCTAAATCTGTTTGAAGTCGGCGCCATGCCACCAGACGCAAATACCGGAGTAGCTTCAGAAAATATACGAAAAACATAGTACGTGCCTGAAAATAATGAGGGTTCCCCTCGATTTCTCTGGGATGCCATCATCAGATCCTAGTTTCCTTGTCATGGTACCACCGTCGGAATATCTCCTTTCCAACAAAAAAAGAAGTATCAAAATCGGTTCATAAACGACGAAGTTATCCGCGAACACATAAAAAAATATTGTTCGCTTTATCTGATGGGCCCGTAAGGCTGGGTAAGGTTCCTTATATCAAGGATTTCAATCCTTGATATAAGGATTGAAATCTGGTGTTCAACAACAAGAAATTCAACAAATATATATATACGGTCAAATTGAAGTCGGTTAAAAAGAAACAGTGACTTTAGGTTGGAATTAAAAAAACGACATCTCCCGCACTAGGAATATAAAGTCCATTCGTTTATATAGTGTCGGTACACCCAATTGTGGCTATTGTTGTGAAATACGAATATATTAATTCATACAAGTTAGGTGCTTACCTAGGAAGTAAAGACAAATTACACGAAAAATTAAAACATCTCATCTTCCTAGCCTTTATTAAAACATTTTCAGTTTACACGTTAGAAGAGTCAACAAACACAACCATTCACTACACTGTGTCGGCGTAAACTGATAAATCATATTTTACTTGTTGGTGTACGCCGCCATCGGCTCCTTCGATTTTGCTTTGACAAAAAGCCTCACGTGCGACGGCGCGGCGCGATCAGAGCAACCATATCTAAGCGAATGAACTATACATATCCTGTGTCGCAGGACTTTACAAACATACATGAAACGGACACAAAGAACACCTAGACTGAGAACAACAGTTAGTGAATCACACAAAGTGTTGTCCCATGTGGGATTTGAACCCACAACACATGGCGCTGTAGAAAACGGCGTGGCGACCGCAGTAGCCACTTGGTCAACCGTGCAGTCAATGTCATGCGGTCGTGCAGTCATTTATGTACGTCCTTAAAGACATCAACGACAGGTTTCGCAAATATTTCTAATACATATTGCTTTATGTTACACTTTTACACAATATATTTATTTATAGAAGGAGTTCTTAAGATACATTATATTTATATAAAAGTACTTTCATTTATATACAAAATCGTGAAAGTTTATTAAAGATACGTACGTCGCACTAGATTTGGAGCAAATTTTAGTTCCGTCTACGATAATTGTCTCTGAAATTTATAATATAAACTGTTCCACAATTTGCTCATATTAATTTAGTCGTAAATACGGGATTCTTTTCGGTAGTCCTTTTTTTAAAGAGCTTGCAAAAGTGAGTCTACTGCGCCTGACGGAAATCATGAGCCCCTCCCCCATCCCCCGAAGGCCGGCAACGCACTTACGTGACGCCTCTGGTGTTGAGGGTGTCCATGGCCAGCGGTAATCTCTTACCATCAGGCGATAAGTATGCTCGTTTGCCGACTATTCCATTAAAAAACCCAAGAGCGGTGGTCACCATACTCATTGCGAATGCAGACAATGCCACAATGCAGCACGGTGACCCATAGTATGGCTGTTAATTGATATGCTTCTGCATAATTGGACTACTGGTCAACATGCATGAAACAAAGCACTTGTTTTATATAGGTTTGAGTTGAAGGTGTTCATGGGCGGAGCTAGCCATCACTGAACGGTCAGTCTAGTCGATTGCCTCTATACCTTGGCTAGTGGCGAACGAGGCCTTGCAATTGGCCAGCAGAGGATAGGATGTTGATGATAATGATGGACATATTGGACTGCCTCTCCTTAGAAAAGAGGTTTTTGCCTACTCTACCACGCTGGCCAGACGGGTTGGTGTTTTTTTTTATGGAATAGAGTCCAAACGAGCAGATGTCTCGCCTGTTAGGTATTACCGCCGCCCATGGACACCCGCAACACCAGAGGCGTCACAAGTTCGTTGCCGGCTCTTGGCGGAAGGGGGGTGGGGTTGGGGTATGGGGCGCCGGTATTCTCACTCACTCGGTAAAACACAGCGCAAGCGCTGTTCCACACCGGTTTTCTGTGAGGCCGTGGTATCACTCCGGTCGAGCCGGCCCATTCATGCCAAAGCGAGGCTCTCCCACGTAATTATGATTCCATAACTACAAAATTCCATTTCCAGTAGACCTAACACTCCCAAAAATTACATAACCGTTAGAGATCTGAAGCAGTTCTTCTATTTTTAGCTAAACTCCATCACAGGTAAGCAAAACTAATTAAACTACATCTAGTAACTATTCAAACTTATATAACTCCATTTTGAATTGTTAATCAGTGAAATTGGCCGCGCGACGCATTCAAATTGGCTCAAAAGTAACAAACCATGAAATAAATGTATTTATAAAGTTTGCACACAGATTTCTCTCGCCTCTATTGTGACTTAAAACTACAAATAATTCTTAGTAAATTAAGTAATTAGTGCCTCGGTGGCGCACTGGTAACGTATGCGACTTTTTTTTTATGGAGTAGGTGGGCAAACGAGCAGACGTATAGCCTGATGGGTAGCGATTACCGCCGCCCATGGACACCTGCAACACCACAAGTGCGTTGCCGGACTTTGGAGGCTGGGGGGGGGGATAAGGGAAGGGTTTGGGGTATGGGGCTCCGGTATCCTCACTCACTCGGTGAAACAGCGCAAGCACTATTTAACACTGGTTTTCTGTGAGGCCGTGGTATCACTCCGGTCGAGCCGGCCCATGCATGTCGAAGCGTGGCTCTACCACGTTTGACTGAGGTGCGACTGCTGTGCTTGAGGTCTCGGGTTCGATTCCCGGGTCGAAACAAATGTTTGTATGATCTGCAAATATTTGTTTCGGAGTTTGGGTATTTTCTATGATATACATATGTAAACAGGGTTACTGGTTAAGTCGCCCTATTCCCGTTACGTGAGTGTAGTTTACATCGTTTCTGACTGATTTCAATATGAAACACCCTATCCTAAATCAAACCGTTTTTGAGAAATTACAATTTTATTTTTTACAAATAAAATCACGTATTATCATAAAGCATCTTAATATCTTATTTTACATGTAAAAATCAAATAATAGTAATAATAAGACACAATTCAAAATATATAAGCTGACAGCCGAAAATCCTGATTTTTGTATCTCAAAAACGGTTAGATTTAGGATAGGGTATTTCATAGTGAAATCAGTCAGAAACGATGTAAGCTACGCGCCCGTAACGGGAACAGGCCGACTTAACCAGTAAACCTGTATATTCACATAACAAAAGTATAAATGTTTTTATAACAGATGTCTGGTTAATCATAATACAAGCTCTGCTTAGTTTGAGACTAGATGGCGTTGTGTGTTAAACCTCCAAATATTTATAATTACTTATATGAGATGGCTGGCAGGATCTAGATGCGAGTAGGCGAAAAGCGATCGAAGTGGTGTGAAACTAGACAAACATACATAAAGTAAAAATATTGTTTCATGAGAGGGTCGAACTCGAAACTCCCAGCACAATACGAAGCTGCGAGATGACCGTTTAAGCCACTATGCTATCTTGCAGTCACGGTGCAGATTGTAACCACCGTAAACCAATTAGCAGTTATAATTACAAATTTTAACAAAAAAAAAACGACTTCAATCTGGACCAAATTTAAATGGGACCATTCGGGAAGCACCAGCTTTCAAATAAAAGAATTATCAAAATCGGTTCACCCAGTCGAAAGCTATGAGGTACAATCATAAAAAAAAAACAGTCGAATTGAGAACCTCCTCCTTTTTTTGAAGTCGGTTAAAAAGACACTCACTGATTGTTGACGTTCTGTAAGCTGATGTTGGCATCATCCAGGGCTGATGCCATCTGCTCCAACTTAGAGTTCGTTTCTTGACATTTAGCTACTAATCTCTGCAACAATTATTATATTACACATTTTATATAATTTACACACAAAACAAGTTAATGCGATTCAGACGTTTACGAGTTTTTCGCATAAAAACATACGCTACAGTGTTATTACAACCATATAATGTTGATGGTTTTATTACTCTATGTCCTATGACATCATGAACCGTGATGCTGAGTGCCGCTTATTTATGGCGGAAAATATTTTGTAGCATTTGGTAATGGATTCAGAATGTAAAGTGTCACCACCCCTATTCATACCGTGGGTGTCGTAAGAGCCGACTAAAGGTTGTGGTTCGCTCCGCGACAGAGACAAGCGACCCAGACAGGAGACCGCGATAAGTGTCTCGGTCTCTTTTATATGTACTGTAGGTCGAGACCGAGACCGGAGACCCCTGTCGCGGCGCGGCGGAACTTTACGGTGTGCAATTACAGTGGCCCAGGGCGGGCAGCGGCAGCGGGCGGCAGGTCGAGCGGGAAACACACATTCCATTGGATGAACAAACACAGTTGCAGCGGGGCGATTGAGCGGTCCCGACGTACCTACCTACATAACAATAGTTCCACAATGAGGGCTAGAGCAGCACGAAGTGACTTTACTGATTACTTTAATAATTATAATAATGAAAATAACTAATAAAAGTGAATTACTATAAGAATGTCCACTTATTATTTTTATTTCTTCCCATAGTTTTTTAATTACTAGTCGATTCGAATGATTTGAATCATTAGAATTCGACAAAGGTGGCCGAGCCAATACGGCACTTTTTAAATCTTCAGTCGGTAACGGCATGTCAAGAACAAATCGAGCGGGAAACGCAAACTGACTTGCGTCTCCCATCCCGCTCGCGACAACCGCTTGTCCCGCTGCGATTGCCACTCACCCGTCCCGCCCGCACTTGGTGCGCCTTAGTCAAAAACTATGTGTTTGTTATTAATTGCCCACTTAAGGTAGCAGTTCACGCCGCGATAGAGACAAGCGACCGAGACGGGAGACCGCGACAAGTGTCTTGTCTTGTCTCTGTCGCGGCGCGAACCGCTACCTTTAGGGTGAAAACTACGCAGGACAATAGCACTGCAAAGAGAAGGAAAACTTGACACAAACCCATTACCAACTATGTATTACCAACTAGTCTGGTCAGCGTGGTGTAGTAGACCAAGACCTCCTTTCTAAGGAGAGGCCCATGTTTAGAAATACGACAAGCCGTTTAGGCTCTAGGGCATGCCAAAGAAATATACATACATACACTCGAAAACATAATGCTCCTTCTTTCGCAGTCGGGTAATAAAAATAGTGAAATAAGTACAAGTGAGTTTGATTCTAGAATTTAAGGACTGTTTACAAAAACTGAAATAAAACCATACCAATGAATTAGTACGTGGCAACTTTCGGGGTAGGTTCTGGCATTTACTGCGAGTGGTCACAGAGGAATGGAGGTAATGGATGAACATTAAACGGGGCAGGATTACTATAAGCCTCGGATGGGATCTAGGACAGAGACTTAACTCGAAAAGATCGCTTATCCCCTAAGTTCCTTCTGCCTTTAGGGTACCAGGTATTAGGGTATTCACCGATCATGTTAAGTACTACCTGGTGTGTATTTTGGAGTATGGTGAGGAGTCTTTCATCTCCAGCCAGAGTCCAACACGGCGCTAGTTTACGAAGAGTGTCTGTGTCCGTTTCCTCCATGATGAACTGCTTTATCTGGTGAAAAAAGAAACTGGTGAGCAAATCTCAAATGATGCAGAAGCATCATTACGCCGCCATTGTGTGGGGCACCATGCTGCATTGTTGCATTCGCAATGAGTATGGTGACCACCACTCATGGATCCTGCTTATGCTTTCCATCAGGCAGAGTAGAGTCGTTTTGGCAGGGCCAAACTTAAAAAATATTTACGCGGGCGGACTGGCAAAAGCTAGTTAGGCTATGTTATGAATGGAATTTATAGATATAAATAAATATTGTCGTTTCCTGTTAGCTTCCTGTACCCGGAAGTTATTGAATACATAGCAGAAGTATTACATGTAGTTTTCCTTAAACATGGAAATTTTTCATCCTATGTCCTCCATTGTTTTTGTCTCTGCGGAAATGCCTACTACTCGGGGTTATGTCGGACTCGAACGGGCTAAAAACCGCACGCCGTCTCAAGAAGCCATGGCGTCTTTTCCCGATACAAAATAGTCTGTCATTTGTTGCGGGAGGAAATCTTTACACACACAAACATTTAATAGCTCCAGTACACGGTGGAACAACGCGCTCGGCGAGTGTGCTTGGCAGATTTTCGTGGTACTCACATGTTGGCCTGTTTCTCAATTACTTTGATCTGTGTTGCTCTAATATATGACACTTACAAGTAATATAGCTTTCTATTGGTTATGGTTGGTGGTTTTTTTATATGTATGAGCTCGCCAAAGTGACTCTACTCTGCCTGATGGAAAGCATAAGCAGAATCCAAGAGTAGTGGTCACCATACTCATTGCGAATGCAGACAATACAACAATGCAGCATGGTGATGGGTCACACTATAGTGGCCTATTGAGATGCTTCTGCATTATTGGGCTGTGTTTATAAAAATAAAAATCCACCCAAATAGTGAATATTATCCTTCTTTTTTAAGTCGGTTTACAATCACGCCATTTGTGTACTCACTGGAGCGCAAAGCGTTATTTACGTATTCTTCTAAAAACACCTAGTACATTATAACAATGCTATGTGCCTAACTTCTAAGATTAATACGCAATAATAAAAGTAGTAACATTTGTTCTGCCAGCCGTGCGAAGGCAGACAACAATTATTGAAAAAACTAAAACTGCGTAACTACTTTTTTTAACCGAATTCAAAATTAAGTCGGTTAAAAAGGAGGAGGTTTCTCAATTCGACCGTATACATATTTTTTTTAATGTGTGTTCGCGGATAACTTCGTCGTTTATGAACAGATTTTGATGATTATTTTTTTAATGGAAAGGAGATATCCCAACGGTGGTATCATGATAAGGACACTAAGATCTGATGATGGAATCCAAGACAAATCGAGTCGAACCTTGAAGTCGGTTTTTTATTTTGTTAAAATTTTTCAATATTATAAATGAGAAAGTTTCTGAGTATGAATGTTTGTTACTATTTCACACAAAAACGGCTGAACGAACTTTTAATAAAATTTAGCAAAGAGATAGGATACGGCCTGGAATACATACATATGCTATTATTCATCTCAAAAATGTAGGGTACCCCGTAAATGAGCAAGGTATACCTATCAACAAACACGGGTCACAGCTAGTGTTAATAAATACTTAAAATTAACAAAAAATATATGTAATAAAAAGGTAATTCGTCGGTTTAAGGGCCACCTACCTCCGTTTCTTATCCTCAAATCACGATAGAAATCTTCGCTCATCTAACAATTTGCTTCTCTCGTGTCCCTCACACAATTCCGACTTCGTGAACTCTTCGTTCTTTGTGCAAGCTGTACTGCTTTGGAACGCGCTCCCGCTCGAACTCAGGATGTCAACAAGTCGTGTCTCATTCAAAAAGAACGTCAAAAACCACCTCATGACAAAATGGCAGGAAAACCTTAATTAAGATACAATTTTGTACCTACTCACAGTGTACCTATGTAAAGTGTATGTATTGGTGTATGTATGTATTCATATGAGTATATATATATATATATATTTAAAGTATATGTGTAGTCGTATTATATTAGACTTCCACCACAATGCACCTACCTCACAAAATTTCTACATCACCCAAAGGTTGGCTGGTAGAGAATGCCTTGGGCATTAAGCCCGCCATTGTACATGTGTGCATAAAGTTTAAATAAATAAATAAATAACTGCGAATTCGCAACGCATCGCAAAAATCTGCGGGCTCGCGCATTAGCACAGCAAGAACTTCACGCGCGCCGCATCGCATTGTAGTTATGTGTGGGAGCCTTTATATCCGAGAACCGAGATAGATCACAGAGATCAAGTATTATCTTCAGAAATGTAGACACAATTATCTTTTTTTGGGGTAGGTAATCGAGAAAAAGCGCACATGCGTTGGGAAAATCCAGTATCTGGTTGGATAAATAAATAATAAATAAATATTTCGGACATTTTAACACATAACACACAAGCTAAGCAGAGCTTGTGTTATGGGTACTAGACAACTGATATAAATACATATACCCTTTTTTTGAAAATACATACGTCATACATATTATACATAGAAAAGACACAAACTCCGAAACAAATATTTGCAGATCATACAAACATTTGGTACGACCCGGCAATCGAACCCGAGACCTCAAGCACAGCATTCGCGCCCACTGCGCGCGAATGCGTCTGCTGTGCCACAGAGGCAGTCAAAAAATAATAAATATTAGGAAGAAGAACATTTCGTGAGATCAGTGCGTTCAAACAAACAAACTCTTCGGCCTAATATTGTTAGTATAAAATAGTAGATAGTAATTTCTAGGTAAATAAAAAGTAAAACAGTTTATCAAAGAAAGTCATTGTTAATTGTAAGGCATTTTAATTAATTTTGAGGTCACAATAAAAAGCCGTAGTAACCTCAATCTCGAACAAAATAAGTGTACTAGTTTACTGTCGTTCATTAAAATGTATAACGGCCGAAATCCTTCTGGTCAGCGTGGTATACTAGACCAGAAACATTTTTCTAAGTAATCTTATGGCTAGCAGTAGACTGTTAAAAGCTGCTGATCAAATAAATAATAATAATATAATAATAAATATTTCGGACATCTAATACAAAACGCCATCTAGTCCCAAGCTAAGCAGAGCTTGTGTTATGGGTACTAGACAACTGATATTAATACATATATACCTTTTTTTGTAAATACATACATATTATACATAGAAAACACCCAAACTCCGAATCAAATATTTGTAGATCATACAAACATTTGGTCTGACTCAGGCATCGAACCCGAGACCACAAGATCAGCAGTCGCACACGCCAACCGCGAGACCAACGAGGCAGTCAATGATTGTCTAACTTCAGATGTAGCGTTGTTTGTTTACCACCGTTTATTTGACTGCACGTTTGGCCTAGCGGCGAGTATTACAAAGTCAACCCCAAGAGTTGTGGATTCAAATCCCACAGGGGATTACACTTTCACACACATTTACATTACACTTTCACTGGTATAAATCCACGCTGATTTCAGCACGAACAAGCTGTCACGAGTCACGACCGAGGCGGTACTACCCTCGCACAGTACATCAAAACAGATGACAGCGTTCGTGCTTCGTTGGTGAGTGCGAGACCGGAGGCCCAATGATGCAGAACCATCTCACTACGCCGCCATAGTGTGCATTGTCTGAACGAACGATGAGTATGGTGACCACCACTCTTGGATTCTGCTTATGCTTTCCATGCATACATAACATTATTACACATAAAAAAATAGCAGATCATACGGGCATTTGGTCCGATCCGGGAATTGAACCTGAGACTTCAGTACAGCAGTCGCATACGCTACCACTGCGCCACCGAGGCAATTAGACTAGTTCGTCACCCATTCTTCAATTATACATTATAATGTTTTGTTTATATATTGAATTGTATGTAAACAAACATATGCTATTGTATATTCTAACAATGGGGGAAGGTTCGATGATTCGATCTGAGTGGTGATACATACCTACATACTGTTACGTGTTAGGGTTCGACGGATTTGAGAAATAAAATTTTGAAGTGTAAAAGAGACTCTTAAATACTCTTAAAATCACAATATCACTTAGAATAAGAGTCCTTAATTATCGCTGTTAATCACCGATATCAGTCAGATATTTATGTGCTGTAGCTCAAACTGAACTGAACTGCGGCCAGCGAACCATCCTTTTATATTAGACTAGCTGACCCACGCAACGTCGTTTACGTCTCCTATCGCCCGTAGCGCAAATAAATGAAGAACCGCTCGACCGATTTTGTGCAAACTTCATATTAAACATCTACTAAATAGTCCGAACAAAGCCTAAACATTTGGTTTGGATAGGTGAGCCCGTTCTTGAGTTGTAAAATTACAACGAAAAGTGGCATTGATTTTTATATATGTATATTGACTAGTTTTTGCTCAAGGCTCCGCTCCGCCCGCGTTTATGTCGGTTATCGCGGCAAATAGTCGCCTTTGTGTGACTCAATGTGGGTGTTATCTTTTTAAAAGAAAAAAAGTATAAAGTAAGATTTAATTATGAGGAAAGACACATCTCATACATACTAATGGTACACCTTACACTAGCTGATCTTCAAACCAGTCAGGGCCAGTACTATGGCAATCAGATTGCTCATTTGTTGGTCTAGTAGTTGACGTATGCGACTGCAGATCAAGAGGTCTCGGGTTTGAATCCTGGGTCATGTCAAAAAGTGTTATTGTGTTTTTCTGATTATAGAAACACTTAATAAGAGCTCGGAGTTTGAAAGTTGGGGTCTGCACTCCCGTGCCTCAGAGAGCACATAAAGCTGTCAGTTCCTGATTTCTCCCCGGTTGTGTTGGATAACCATTATGAAAGAGAGGGAAGAGAGAGTTCACCTGTGCTTACGCACACTCTAGTGCACTATATTATCTCCTGCGTAGTTGGCTGGTCTCCGTTGAAACTGGCCCCTGTGGCCATAATCGGCTAGAAAAACATCAATTAGACTGCTGCTAACATTATAATGTTATTCAGACACAGAACAATTCATTGTTTCACAAAACTATTTGTAGCAGCGCGAACCATACTTTTGACCAGCTTAGTGTGGGTCACCATACTGCATTCGCAATGAGTACCTATGGTGACCAATACTCTTGGATTCCGCTCATGCTTTCCATTAGGAAGTAGTCATTTTGGCAGGCAAAACAATGTCCTCTGTGATTTTGCAGTCAGGTTCTCTAACCACTAGACCATATAAATATTTATTTACAAACATTGTATACATATTTCGACATTAGATTGTTTATCAAATATAATCAGAAATGTTATTCATATACCAAGTACTTAATCAAACTAAGTAGGCGGGAATCATGAGCACTCAATGTAGATAAAACAAGTCGCGTCTGCGATCTAATAACACGAATAAATTTAATAATTCATTCATGACATTGAAATTGTACACTTTGATTGTTAATAATCACTTTGCTACTTACCGTAATTATGTAATAACTGGTTTTCACATCACTATTATGAAGTTAAAGCGTGATTTTAAAATTTTTAACGAAATATTAAATTATTTATTTACTTTTCCCAAAAGCTACAGACCGTTCACTATTGTGCGACTGTGAAACAACAAAATGTAATGACAAGACTGACAGCAGTGACAGCTCACAGTGATAGATGCAATGTTGCCAGGTCTAGTTTAAAATTAACCAACTTTAAAATATTGCAAGTAAAAAACTGCTTTCAATTGTAGTAGTTTATACAGGACGTCAGAATTTAATGAGAACACCATCTACTTTCAATTCAAAACAAAAAACGTGCAATTAAACCCGTGATCCTTAATATCTTCCAGGTCTAGTTTTATCCTTGTTACTTTCAGAATATTTATAAAGCAGTAAGAATATTTAGCGGGAACTATAATCAAGAAATTAGTAGATTTATGAAATTGCTTAGTTGAACAAGATCTTGCGATGGAGATGCCTATGCCCAGCAGTGGACTGCGATAGGCTAAAGATTACCAAATATTATTTATTTTGACCGGTACTTCTCACCTCGACATGAAAATTATTATTCCTTAAGTTATTTGAGGTGAGCAATGAATTCCACTGATTTTTTCATGTAGTGAGTGACTGGCTTCGGACAGTCGTTGATATATTTAAGCCTTTGAGACCACTACCAATAATGACTCCAAGAGTCTACTCTTGGATTATTAAAAAAATATATCATGAAAATAACTGTTTATTATTTAAATCATTATATAATCACATAAATTAAAACAGTAATAAAGAAAACTTGAGCTCTTTTAATACTGGGGCACTTAACTGATTCGTGTTATCTACTTTAGGTTATAGTTGTAAACCTTTTCTGATTAAAGTTCTAGAACGTGTCCACTTGATATAGTTTTTAACTAATTCACTACATTATTATTACAGTCTGATAAATAGGATTACTAACTAACTTGGATTGAGGCGTCAAAAATCTTATCAGAACTGTTTAATACAATATTATTCATTTACATCTGATTTGTTCAATATATCCATTAAAACTGTCAAAATAAAATTCTTTATCTACACGATCCATATCTTAAAAATACCAACCAATTAGAGTTGATTTATTAGCCCTTGCAACATTAAAAAGTACAGTAACAACTTTTTCTACTTTCACGCAAAACTGGAGTAGTTAGAGGTATTAAAACATTCGGCCAATTATCCATCTTGATTTACTTCTTAATCTTGATTTATCTCTTACTATAATTATAGCGTAAAGTTACAACTACAATTTGATTTATTAAAGGGAATATTTATTCCCAGAGTGTTGTTTGATTCTAACGAACTGGTTTACTTTTCTTTGTGATGCGAAGTCCGCTAATTAAATTAAAATAGACTAAAATTTTTGACTTACAAAACTAGTTCACACGTCGGCTCATGACATAGCATGAACAAGAGACAGAAGAAACAACATTATTATAAAATTGATTGATTTGGCTGCACGTTGCTCTAGTGGTTTATGCGGTCACCACACCGCTTTCTACTGCGTTGAGTGTTGTGTGGCTGCAAAATCTCATGGGGCAACACTTTGTGTAATCCACAAATTGTTGTTCTGAGTGTGGGTGTTCTTAGTGTCCTCGCGACACATGATGTTATTCTTAAAGCGGAAGTTGTGTTTTTCTCAAAGAGAAATGATTATTACTTAAGGGTGCTCCGGGTTACGTGTTAGTCGACCCGATATCTACTTCTTCTTTTAAACGCTTTTTAATAGCTTCACCTGTGTTTATATGTATGTTTGTTTGTAACCGATTACTTTGGACTAGATTTTGACCCACTTCAAACGGTCAAGTTTCATACAACGTACGTTTACGTACAATACGTAAAACTGCAATACTTTAAGGGAAAAAAACGTGTGGCACACGGGGACTGCCACGGTAAAGCTATTGCATAGTATTTTTTATCAACTTATGCAATTATAATTTTTTATTTATTTTTTATTTCTGCAGTATTTTTATTGAACATGTATACTTACACATGCGGTGAGTATGGCATTATAAAGATATGTAAGATACCTATACACCTATAGACTTTCTCACAAACAGCTGCTTACATATTCGTCCGATTTCGGAGCAACTCGTCTTGATCCGTGCAAGCTTCGTACAGTCGTACCATATACATGTGTAGGTGGTGTTAGGTTTTATTTTCGTTACGGAATTTCTTGATTCGATCGCCGCGCTCAAAGCCCGCGATAAAAGCTATGCAATAGCTTAATAATGCATTTTTATTTGCTTTAATTATAATTAGCCAAAGTTGGCCTCATATTTGAAGTACGTACTTGGCTTTACAGTGAGTTGCCAGTGCGGATATTATCAGGTCTTGTAACGGAGTTAGCCGGCGCTGTTTGTGCAGACGATAAATTACCTACTTTCTCCATCACCAGTTACTTATTATCTGAGCCTACAAGGGAAAGGTGGAAGCGGACGAGATAAGCGAACGAAGTTATTTATTAGTAAGTAAACAATTACATTGTTAATCCGAAAAATTACTAATTATGGTAAGATTTTCAACTCTTTGAAGCAGGGTTGATACGATTTAAATCACTTGATTAAAATCAGTGATTTAAATCGTGATTTTAATCAAATGATTCTTTTATAAAATAAATGATTTAAATCATTAGATTTTTACTGCAACCAAATTGTCCAGGGACTTCCCCCGAAATAGACTACGGCGCGCACACGTGCACAATGCCGTGCGAGCGAGCGATTGCCGACCGAATTCCAAATGCTAAACAGGACATTTTCTAAAAGTTATCAAATATTTCAGAAATCATTTCGCGCATGCTATTCAAATTCAATGCAAAGCGACAAGTATCCTGTTACAGACAGTGTACTCATCTGGAAAGAATTAGAATATGTACTTTAATGAGTTGCTAAGTTTTTACTTTCCTTGTTATTTTTTCAACACTACTGTTTTTAAATTGTTGGTTTTAGTAGAACTTGTTAAAATACCTTTTAATTGATTTATTAATTCAATTTAAAAAATACGTTGCTTTCATTAAATAAATACTGACCATTAAAGTAAAAAAAAGACAAGTAAAAAAAATCAACAATATCTGATTTACATTAAAAAAAAACGATTTAAATCAAATTAATCCGAGTTTTATGATTAAAAAAAAAACATGATTTCTATCAACCCTGCTTTGAAGTGACAACTTCGATGGTCAGGTTTAGCTGGGGAGTGAATTCATGTAAGTTGTCATTGACATGGTCAAGGGACATGTAAACATTTGAACCAGATGTGGTTTTATCTTATATATAAAATTCTCGTGTCACAATGTTAGTTATCATACTCCTCTGAAACGGCTGGACCGATTTTTATGAAATTTGGTGTACATATCGGGTAGGTCTGAGAATCGACCAACATTAATTTTTAAACACCATTTTTTTGTAATGGCAAAACAACGTTTGCAGGATCAGCTAGTGTAATATACAATACTTACTGAGAACTGATAATTTATGATCAAACAATTAACTTAAATAATCAATAAAAACTTTTTATAAAAAAAAAACCACTTCCAAAAAACCATCCGACGAAAACTCCCTGCCAAAAAACACTAAAAAGCGTAAAATAAACTGGCTCTTCATAAATTGCTATGTGCCAATTCTTGTCTATACCTAATTCTTTATTCATTTAAATAGTAGTATTATTGTGTATGCTAGGTACCTAAAATCTGTTTGAAGTCGGCACCAAGCCAAACGTAATAGTAGTTACCAAACTCGCTTTATTTCGAGACGACCATCAACGACGTCGCGTGAGCCCGCGCGTGTCTGCTCGCTTGGGTTGTTTTATGCTTGCTATCCGGCAGCGGCGAGTGCGGTACCTCCTATTACATCTTGGCTTGGCGCCGACTTCAAACAGATTTTAGGTACCTAGCATACACAATAATACTACTATTTAAATGAATAAAGAATTAGGTATAGACAAGAATTGGCACATAGCAATTTATGAAGAGCCAGTTTATTTTACGCTTTTTAGTGTTTTTTGGCAGGGAGTTTTCGTCGGATGGTTTTTTGGAAGTCGGTTTTTTTTATAAAAAGTTTTTATTTTTCCATTTTTAGTGCAAACAATCATAGGTTATCAGTAAGTTGAACTATTTAATATAATTTCTGCTGATGCGAATAACTTTAGTGGTTTGAACACGTATTAAAACTGAGTATGCTCAGTTTCCAAAATTATGCTGAGATGCAAGATTTCTGTTACCGAGAACGTGGTCTATGGGGCAATAGGAATCGTGTCCAAGCTTAAATGTCGTGATGAAATAGAAGCAGGCGAGTTACTTAAAGCAAAATACATTAAGGGGTTAGTCATCATAGCGCCTGTGACATCAGCTCACCTAAATAACTAAAAGTATACAACTAAAGGTCTATAGATATGTATGAAATTGAAAGAATTATCCTCCAACTCCTAACCGTTGAGGAGTCGTACCTTCCATCATCAGCTTACCTAAATAACTTGAAAGAATACGACTAAAGGTAACATACATACATATGTCATTTAAAGATAAATCCTCCAACTCCTAACCTTTAAGGAGTTTTACCTTTCATCATCAGCTCATCATCATTAAATGACAATCGCCTAATATTACCTACTACGACAGGGTTTTTGAGTCATCATCCTCTGAGGATACTACAAGGATAAACAAACAAGAGGCAATAAAAGATAAACGTTGCTTTAGAAGTTCGTAATTTTCAAAGTTAGAAACGTGTAATCTATACTTATAATAACAATGTAATAGGTCCAATTCTGTACAATAAAGATATTTTGAAAAAAGTTTTTGGAGGGCTCTCTATTATCGATACTGAAGTCAAAACTGTATTTTTTTCATTTTTGTCTGTCAGTCTGTCTGTCCATCTGTCTGTATCTTGGCCGCGCATCACGCCGAAACTACTGAATGGATTCAAATGAAACTTGGCAGGATTTGAGTTCATACTACGAGGTAGGACATAGGATACTTTTTATCTTGGAGAGAGGGGATGAAAGTCAAAATATGTACTTAGTTGTAATTCAATAACACATAGTCCGATTTCATTCATTCTTTTTTTGCTAGAAAGAAAAAATAAAAGATAACGGGAAAAGTCTTTTACTTGTCCGCGACTGTACACTGCCTGTGGGAAGCTGAGACAGATATGTAAATATGGCGGTAGGAAGTTCGCCGGGTCAGCAGTAGTAACAAATAAATTACACGAGCGAAATTGCGGGTAATAGTCAATCACATTTATAACTTATTCAATAACGCTGTCCGCTTGTAACTTGCGCCAAGACAAAAACACGCGCAAATCGTTCACATTACATTGTGCAGCAAAAGTTTCGGGCGCGCCGTGGGAGATCACCACTCGCTTATTGATAGAATTGGAACAACAGAAACAACATTCGATCAACACTTCGACTCGGGAAATAAAAATATACATATTTTTGTTATCAATCTGCAACAGAGTTAGAACTACCCGTCGACAGACCATCCATCCTTAAAGGTTTGAGTTCCCCAAAGAGGGATAGACAGGGAGCGCATGAACGTGATAATCACACAATAATTTGTCCTGGCTGGATTCGAACTCACGACCGCTAGTTTAGCTGTCAGGATAACTAGCCACTATACCAACACGCTTGTCAAATATGTATTGGGTGAGTAATAGAATCAGTTTGTTTGTTTTTGTATAAAAACGAAATAATGATGAATTGACTGTTCTGTCATTGTTAAATCATCAATCATATAACATCCAAGCATACAAATATATAAAATATACATACATATGTTACACACATTCACCCGTTAACCGTGATTCTAACCGCACACGTACTTACTCATCTGCTAAAGTTATTGTAAATTTACTGTGTCTCAGCTGGTGTTTGTGGTGGACTACGTGCAATAATCATTCCCATATCTGTTTTCCATAGAACTCGACAGTGAGCATAGATTACAGTGAGTGAGCGATTAATCAGTGTAAAACGTTATTTATTGACTTGCAGAAGCTACACACACCGTCATTATTTTATTATCTTGTGCGGTCTCGTTAAAACGCGTAAGTGACGCGTTATGCACGGCGCTTACGACATTCTTGTCGTGAACTTGAACTTTCTCACTATATATTTTTGAGCGACTAACGAGATTACTTGGACTGTTTTTACAGATATAAATTATTGCATTTGAATATTGGGGCTTGTCGGTTTGTCTATTATCATCTTTCTTCAGAATATAGCTTATTCACTCGTATTCAGCATGAAGTGTGCCGGGTGTATGAAGAATATCAAGGACCCTCATTTAGTTAAATGTACGTCTGCTGTCTGTGATAAAAGTTTTTGCACGCAATGTATTAATGTTACGACCCTAACTGTCGATCGCAGGAAGCAATGGAGGTGTCCTGATTGTTGTGCTTCGCAAAAAAAGGGTGGAGATAATAGTCTTACACCAGTTCGCGTAGTCTCTGACAATGTCACCCTTAGGAAAAAGACCGAACTAACTTCAGAATGTACGGAACCTGATCTGACCAAGCTCACCGATCAGCTGCGAGCAATGACTGAAGCTTTTTCCGCCCTTAAGGCACAATTAGAGGATGTGACGGTTTCTCTGTCTCACTCGTACGAGCGATTGGATGAGCTTGTACTGAAGCTCGGTGCAGCTGATGAGCGGTTAAAATATCTGGAGAAACGAGATGCAGAGGTTACGTTTTTACAGGCTACGGTAACTCGACTGCAATCTGAGTTAAATGTGCATGCACAGTCCGGTCTTCGTAATGAAATTGAGATAGTTGGAATACCTGAGATAGCTAACGAAAATGTACATCACATAATGCTGGTTACCGCCAAGAAAGTAGGGGTTGAGCTCGAGGATGGGGACGTTGACTGGGTATCCCGAGTGGGGCCACGCCGCCCACCTGTGACCACATCACTACCAGAGGATGGAGCCAAGATGCCACGACCAATAGTCGTCAGATTTTTGCGTCGAGCTAAACGGGATGGATTTCTCAAAGCTACTAAGTCGCGAAAGAATCTCAACAGTTCTGATCTGGGCGTGTGTGGTCCTCAAACACGAAGGGTTTTTTTCAATGAAAGACTAACGAAAGAAAACAGAGTTTTGTTTCGATCTGCTAGGACCCGTGCCAAGCAGCTCGGTTACGCTTTCTGTTGGTGCAGTCAAGGTGCTATATACGTTAGGCAGACAGAGGGTCGCCCAGCTGTTCAAATACGATCACAGACCGATTTGGAGCGTCTTCTTTCGACCTCTACAGCGACTGAAGATGCCTGGAGGGAGACGACTTCTACGGCTCATTCGAGTGTTCCCTAAATTATTTGCTCTAAGCCTTGTACGACATTGTTTATTTTTCCACACTAAAATCGACTGTCTCCTACACTATGATTTTATTGTAGCCCTGTTCTCTAGATACAGCATAGGGTTAAAAATGAGTCTGTTCATACTTATGCTTTATTTCATGTTATTATTTGTTTTGTCACTCTGTAATCGTATCACTACTTTAACGAAATCATACTTACAAATACATACATTCATTTACATACATAAAATCACCACTTTAGAATTAATTTTGGCAGACATTGTCAGTTTATGGACACTATTTTCGATCAGTTATGACATAGGTATAAACATACGTTTGTTATTGACTTTTAGTAATCAATACTTATTGCCTGTAATAACTGAATGTATACTGACTATTGTTGGTGTCGATATAAATACAATAATACTCCACTTTCATCTACACATACCATACACTATTCGCAAGACACTTCATATACTCGTAAACTACTATACTATAAACTACATACAAACTAACTACATTGGTATGATAAACAAAGCACTTTATAGACACATCTTTCATGTTTCTAATATTTATGTAACTACCCACCCATAACCAAATGGTTGAGTTTATAAAATGTTCTAAAAATATTTTATGTCTCAATCTTTGTTATATTAATAGTCCATCACTTATTAAACTACCCTCCTCATGGCTACTGAATCGAAATTTGCTATTTTATTATTTATAAACAAAATTTAACCAATTACATACTACAGTAGTATATGATGTTGATAATGAAACCATTGAATGTAAAAGATTAAATGAGCCTTCAGACTGTTTACGGTTGATATCGTACTCTGATAATAATTCTTTATTGATTCTGACTGTAAACATACGAAGTATAAGTGCTAATTTTGATACTCTTCTCATGTTTCTTACCAAGTTTGGCGTAAAGATGGATGTTTTGGTGTTGACTGAATGTTGGACTAATGAACAATTTATACCGCCATCTATTAGTAATTATAAAATGTTTAGGTCAAGAATATCCCTAAATCAGAATGACGGAGTAGTGGTGTACGTTCGTGAAGTCTTCGAAGCAACGTCTACGGAACCAGTTTGTTCTGATGGCAATTGTATTGTGGTCAATCTTTCGAATAGCCTATACATTGTCTGTACATACCGCCCACCCAGTTTTAAGAACACGCTAAATTATTTAAATTCTTTAGATTGCATTTTAAACAAATTTAATAAAAATGAAACTGTTATTGTGACTGGTGATTTAAATATAGACATTATGCCTAATAACCTAAGCACTAATGCTGCTTCATATTTAAACTTAATGGCCAATCACGGACTTAAACAGGGAATCCACTGTCCAACTAGGCAAACTACGTGTCTTGATCATTTTATGATAAGAACTACTTCTAAGGTGCGAACTTATGTCTTTGATGAACTAACTGATCACTCACCTATTCTACTGCACATGAACACTACATCTGTTCCCAAGCAAACTCTATACGATAGCAAAATTACTATCGACTTTGATAGTGTGGGTGAGTGTTTAGAAAAGGAAACATGGAGTGATTTATATTCTACAACTGATGTCAATCTTGCTGCACTAATCATAACAGAAAAACTAGGAAATATCATTAATGCCAACACTACAATAAGAAAAATTGCCAAACGTTATAGACCTCTAAAGCCTTGGATTACCATCGGGGTAATTAAATCAATACGTAAAAGAGACAGAATGTATAAAAAAGCTAAGGTAAATCTTAATTCAAATATCAAAAATATTTACATTAACTACAGAAATACGCTAAAGAAAGTCATTAAGAATTTAAAACAAAATTATTACAAAGAAAAATTACATAAAAATAAAGGAAATATAAGGGAAACATGGAATATTATTAAAGAGTTATGTAATATGAATACAACAAATACATCATCATCGGAATTACTTAAAATAGAAGCGACTGCTGCTAAATCTCTTGGTAAGGTTAATAAGTTCTTCACATCTATTGGCCCAAGTCTTGCAAAACAAACTTTACAGAAATTAAATACTAATGAGACAGCACTAGCACAAAAAGCTAAAACAGCAGATTCACCGTTAAAATCAATGGCGCTATATCTGTCAGACCCTGTTGAGGTTATCGGAGTGATCAATGGCCTGAAAAAACATAGTGCTCCTGGCATAGACAAAATCACAGCGAATATTTTACAAAAATTTCGTCACTGTCTTGCGGGGCCCATATGTCACTTAATTAACTTAAGTTTTGAGCAAGGTGTCTTTCCTAACATATTTAAACGCGCTGTTGTATGTCCTGTTTATAAAACAGGTGACAAATCACTTCCAACAAATTATCGACCAATTTCTCTTTTAAGTTGTATCTGTAAAGTTATGGAAAAGGTAATGAATAAACGATTGTTTACTTACCTAGAAAGCAATGAAATTCTTGCAGACAATCAGTACGGGTTTCGCCGCAATCGCTCTACTGCTGACGCTGTTCTACAACTCACCACAAAAATAACATCATATCTAGACCAAAAGGAGAAATGCGTAGGAGTATTCCTGGACTTACAGAAGGCGTTCGATACAGTTTCAACTAAAATATTAATTACCCGCCTGGAGAACATTGGAATCCGAGGGAACGCACTTCTGTGGTTCAAGGACTACCTTACGGAAAGAAGGCAATGTGTTAGAGTAGATAATCACGTCAGTGACTGCGACACGGTGACATATGGGGTTCCGCAGGGCAGTACCCTCGGTCCAACGCTTTTCTTGACCTATATTAACGAATTATGCAAGCACCAAATCAGGGGGGCAGATATACAAATGTTTGCAGACGACACTGTTGTACTTTTTCACAGTAGCTCTTGGGACCTTGCACGACAACTAGCAGAAGAAGGTATGTCTGTTATCACAGCATGGCTTGAAGATAGTTTGCTATCATTAAATACTAGCAAAACCAAGTTTCTCTGCTTTAGCAAAACAAAGGCTTCTGCGCCTAGGAATTTTCAGATTCGTGTGCACTGTTATCCATGTAATCGAAATTATACGTTACATTCACACTGCTGCTGTCCCACTTTAACAAGGGATACTGACATGAAATATTTAGGTGTAAACATTGACGACAAGTTGAATTGGAAGAAGCATATAACTACGGTTAGTGGTAGACTAAGGAAACTTATATATATATTTAGAGAATTGAGAATGGTACAGGATACTAACCTTTTGATACAAACCTACAAAGCATTGGCTGAATGTTTGGTTACGTATTGCATATGCTCATGGGGATCAGCGGCCAAGACACACCTAATTAAACTAGAAAGGGCACAACGTGTCGTCCTTAAAGTTCTTTTGTATCTACCATTCCGCCACCCTACACATTTAGTATATAAGAAAGCTCGTGTTCTTACCGTGCGAAAACTATTTGTCTACCAAATTATACGTAGATACCACAAAACTACTGTCCCATTTTTAAAACCATCAGGCAAAAGACTAGAAAAATGTCCAATTCCAAGGGTGGCAAGCAAATTTGCCCAACAGCACTACAATAACCTTGCACCAAGACTGTATAATAAACTAAATTTAACTTATAGAACTAAGAACTTAACAAATTTTAAAATTAAACATATTATTAAATTGTGGCTTGAGGAACTACAATTTGATGATGTTGAAAGCCTTCTACAAATAGTGAAGTAATGGAGGCTTGATTAGTGTCACACACACCCTTACCGCATACACATTCTGACTCATTGTCTCAAATACACAGCAAACGCACACCTCACACACACACCTCACACACATACACTCACACTCATACACATACATATCTAAATATACAAATTTATTGTGTCCACTATTTAATTGCATATTGTAACAATTGTTCCTCTTGGTTATGTAAAGTAACTGACTCCCAACACACAGCTTACGCTATTTTGGGAGTCAGGGGTATACTGTGTATTGTTATTCTCTTTTGTTGCAATAAAGTTATTATTATTATTATTATTATATGTATATATGCACGGTACATATATAAAAATATCATTTTTTACAATTGTTGTCTGTCTGTCTTTCTGTTTGTTACGGCTAATCTCTGGAACGTCTAGACCGATTTTGACGGGACTCTCACTGATAGGTAGCTGATGATATAGGGAGGAACTTAGGCTACTTTTTTAACCGACTATTTTGTCGTACCGCGGGTAACACTGCGGGGTTCAGCTAGTTTGTTAATAATAACTATTAAATTATTTTCTTTAATATTTTGAGTCTGTGCTTATTTGTTTATTATGTCTTTGATATTTCTTTTTACTATAAGTTGTTGTCTATTTGTTATTGTACAAGAAATGTTGGTTGGCGCATAGGTTTTGTGCACTCCCAATGTTTATAAATAATATTTCAATGGCTAAATAATAAAGAATAATAATAAATATTCTCGGACATATCTAGTGACACATGACACACACACAAGTGACTATCGCTTAGACTTTTAGCCTTTTTAGCCGGCTTAGCACCGACTTCAAACAGGTTTTAGGTACCTAGCACACATTATAACACTACTATTTAATTGAATAAAGAATTAGGTATAGGCAGTTGATGAAGAACCAGTTTATTTTACGCTTTTAAGTGTTTTTTTGGCAGAGAGTTTTCGTTGGATGTTTTTTGGAAGTCGTTTTTTTTTTTTATAAAAAGTTTTTATTTTTCAGTTTTCAGTGCAAAACAATCGTAGGTAAGTTGAACTATTTCATCAAATTTCATCATCAAGAATACAAATTAAGGTCTATACGTACGTGTAATATTAAAATCATCCTCTAATCCCTAACTGTTGAAGAGTTTAACCTTCTATCATCAGCTCACCTAAATAATTTGAAAGTATACGACTGAAGGTCTTTAGATACGTATGAAATTGAAAGAATTATCCTCCAACTCCTAACCGTTGAGGAGTTGTACCTTCCACCTTCCATCATCAGCTTACCTAAATAATTTGAAAGACTACGACTAAAGGTAACATATGTACATATTATATTTAAAGATTTATCCTCCAACTCCTAACCGTTAAGGAGTTGTACCTTACATCATCAGCTCATCATCATAAAATGATGACTACCAGACGCAAATACCGGTGCAACTTCAGAAAATATACGAAAAACAGTATGTGCCTATAAAAAATGAGGGTTTCCCTCGATTTCCCTAGGATCCCATCATCAGCTCCTGATATGCTGGCAATGGGACCACCTCGGAAGCATACCCTTTCGAATACAAAAAAAAATTCAAAATCGGTCCATAACTGACGGAGTAATCGGTGAACATACATAACAAAAAAAAAAAAAAATACATACAGTGGAACATAGAACCTCCTCCTTTTTGGAAGTCGGTTAAAAATGTATAGCCCACGTCACTTCGTTGACATCTCTCAAAACGGAATATTTTTTCCCATTTTTACCCGACTACGGCAAAGCCAAAGGAGGGTTATGATTTTGACAGGCTATGTATGTATGTATGTAAGTATGTATGTATGTTCATTTGTTCCCTCATAGCTCCTTAACTACTTATTAGAACTGGACAAATGAGGTATCGTTAGAAGCGTCTTGATTGTCGGCTGGTTATAGGCTATATCAAGTGTCACTGAATCTAATGTGGCGCCCTCTAGCCGACATAAAGTACTGTATTAAAAAAATAATTTGAGATGAATATGCCGTGTTTGGTATCATTCGATAGGGCGTTACTTGTACATTTCCAAAATATATATTTTATTAGCATTTTCTCGTGACTTTGTTCGTATTTATTCGATAATTGTGATATTTCTATCTTATTTATCTACTTGTAAGGGGCACCAAAACATTTTAAATAAAAAAAAGTAAAAACTAAAACCCAACTACGACAAAAACGACGCTGAAAAAGTATGAAACATTAAACTACATGGACTTCAGCTTTTGAACCTTAGTAATGTACCGTAGTCCATAACACTTTAACAACGCGTGACTACGGCTTTTGAAATTGTTTCATACTTTTTCAGCGTCGTTTTTTGTCGTAGCTGGGTTTAAGTTTTTATTGCAATATTATTCTTTAAATGCTCGGCACCTGTTAACTGTAGCATAGTATAAAACCATCGAGATATAATGTATAGAGAAGACGCCACTCATTAGTGCGGTGTTCCATGCAATTGCGGCGCATGCGCCGCACTTCCTTCAGTCGCTTGCTAGCTACACTCTGATGAAGCGGTGGCTTAAGCGTGTGATTGTTTCAATTTAAAAACGTTATAAAACTCGTGAATTATGCCATTTTCTGTCTTGAGATATTGCACTAATAATACAAGGCATACGGAGAAAAACAAAGGAATAACTTTTCACCAGTAATTAACTAGATATAATTGTTTTAAAATTAAATACGAACAAAATATTTTAAGACGCCATTGTTGCCTCATTCGACATAGAGTACTTAGAGTAAAACATACAGAAGTGATATTTAGGTAGAATTAACTGACGTTAAATGCACAACGTATTTAACGTATTTAATTGGATAAGGAAAAATAATATGTTGTTAAAAATAGCTTCGTAAATAACCCATAACATTTTTTTTGCAATAATTATATTTAAATTATCATTAAAGTATAATTTAAAAATTGAATATTCGGCTTTTATATTTTATACCTCGATGAATTCTACAAAAAAACTGAAACTGGTAAAGCTATTGAAGTACTATTTACTCAAAGTGAATTTCCTAATAAAGCTTCGTAGGTATAAAGCTGCGTTCTGCTTTCTTGTTTGGCGCTTACTCTATAAAAGTGAATCTTTGCAACAGTTCGTTGACCAAAACGCGTAAGCGCCATGAAAATCACGGCGCTTATGACATTTCGCTCGCGAGGAAACTACAGCTCGAATGCGATAGAGCGCTGCTTGTTAATACTGTTGGATTAGACTACTAATTATTGTTTGGCTGCGCTGCAGCGCTTTTTAGTTTTAATTCAAATATAAACGGAACATATAATTGGTTTTGAGTGGCTCCTCTAGTACGTAGTACGTAATATCTCGATGTATAAAACCTATATTTTATTTATTGGAACAAAAAACTGATACACGTTAAGTTATAACTAGATACAATGTGTAGGTACACCAAATATAAGAACATGTTATGTTACCAACACCATTGTTCATAGATAACCAGAAAGAATCAGGTTCATGGTAACTATAATGGTAACTCTGAAACCCCGTGCCTCGGAGAGCACGTAAAGCTGTCGGTCCTGCAACTGATCTCTCCCCGGTCGTCTCGGTTAACAGTCACATCGGATTATGAGAGAGAGGGAACAGAGATTGCACCTTTGTTTGCGCACACACTTGTGCACTATAATATCTCCTGCGTAGTTGGCTGGTCTCCGTTGAGACTGGCCGCCGTGGCCGTTATCGGCTAGGAGAACATTATTATAATCGTAACTATAATAACAATTTTATTAGGTCATGTTACTCAGTTAAGATTTTTTGTTAGATTTTTTAAACAATAACAATAATATATGTAACTGGAAAATAACAACTAATATATCAGCAGTAAATGAAGAACAATTTTTTTTATGTATGGCTCTGCCAAAATTACTCCACTCTGCCTGATGGAAAGCATAAGCAGAATCCAAGGGTGGGGGTCATTATACTCATTACGAATGCACAATGCAACAATGCAGTATGGTGACCCACACTGGCGGCCCAATGATGCTTCTGCTCATGATGGCCTCGGCCTAGTGATGATGATCATTGGGCCTCCGATCTCGCACCGTATATGGTTATGGTTAGTGTTCCCTGTAGCCTTCCTCTATAAATGGGCTATGCTCCATTCAGTATTTTCTGAGGTTACCGCGTACTTTAGTCCTGAAACGGTTTTAATTTTCATTAGCTGAACGCTGAACCCCGCGGTGTTAACCGCGGTTATTGTCGTACAGCGGGTAACAGCGGCCGCAAGGCGAAGCTAGCCTAAAAAAGTAAGTAGCCTAAGTTACTGCTTATATCATGAGCTACCTATCAGTGAAAGTCCCGTCTAAATCGGTCCAGCCGTTCCAGAGATTAGCCGTAACAAACAGACAGACAGACAAAAAGGAAAAAAAAAATATTTTGGTAAATGTACCGTGTAAACATTCATATGCATTTAGTAAAAAGCGACATTACAATCAGACACTCCAATTTTAATTATTTGTATAGATACTATTTATTTAAAAACTCTCTGTCAAAAAACACTTAAAAGCGTAAAATAAACTGGTTCTTCATAAATTGCCTATACCTAATTCTTTATTCATTTAAATAGTAGTATTATAATGGGTGCTAGGTACCTAAAATCTGTTTGAAGTCGGTGCTAAGCCAAAAAGAATACAAACGAACAATTACAAAAGTCTAAGCGATAGTCACTTGGCACCGACTTCAAACAGATTTAAGGTACCTAAATACATACAGTGGAACATAGAACCTCCTCCTTTTTGGAAGTCGGTTAAAAAGAGACTATGATTCAGTCGTTATTAGCTTAGTTTTGTTATTGTAGAAACAACAAACCACATTGTACTCAATGATATAATTATCGTCTATTAAAGAGGAAAATCTTATAGAACTATAATAATAACTTTATACACAGTTTATGGCAAACTAGTTGAGCCCCACAATGTAAGCGATTGTTGTTGTACCTTATCAACAAAAACCGCGAGTAAAGCCGCGGGGCAAAGCTAGTATAAAAAAGCAAAATTTTAACAAAAAAAACCCGACTTCAAGAACTGGACCAAACTGAAATGGGACCACACGGGAAGCACCAGCTTTCAATAAAAAAAAATCATTGAAATCGGTTCACCCAGTCGAAAGTTATCAAGGTAACAAATATAAAAAAAACAGTCGAATTGATAACCTCCTCCTTCTTTGAAGTCGGTTTATTAGTTATCAAGACGAATACAGGTACCTAATATTGTATTGGTCAATAACAGAAGTAAGAGTTACAAAGAACGATGGGAAACTACAGCGTTCAATAGGTGGTATTACCACTATATCTATAGCTATCTGATTCTTAGCAATTTTTAATAATTATTTAGAAAGAGAAAGTTTGGTCTATGGTATACCGCGTTGTGTTGTAAGAACGAAACCGCGCCATTGTCTATGACTAGTGGCAACTATTTATCTACTTACAATCAATACCTGTACAAAATAGTGTGGTCAAACTCATAGTGTGGCTTATGTTCTGAAGTATTTGATCTATGGTGTCAGATTAAGTGTACAAACTGTCACCACCCCTATTCACCCCGTGGGTGTCGTAAAAGACGACTAAGGGAGCAAACCCCGCAGGACAGCAGCACTCAGCGTCGCCAAACGTTGCGATTTTGGCGGGACGTTCCGCTTTTTGAATCAAAATTATAATGTCCCGGGACAGGTTTTGTCCCGCTTTTTGGGGATAACTGGCCGGACGCAGACGCCCAAAGTGAAGTTAGTTGGCCATAGTGCTATGTCGTCAATAACATTTGCAGGCAATAAAAAAATAAAAAATTCTACCATTGTAATAATGGGAAGTGGCACTACTGCGAATGACCTTTTTTTTGGTTACTCTTAATCATGTGTCGTAATTTCTGATTAGATGCGATACGTTAATTTGTGTTTTTACTTTGTCCCGCTTTCTACGAAATAATCCCGCCTTTTTTCACTAAAAAGTCTCAAAATCCCGATTTGAGTAAAAAATTCTGGCAACGCTGACAGCACTGAAGGAGAACTTGAAACAAATCTTGTACGAACCCGTCTGGTCAGCGTGGTACGGTGGTACAGCAGAACAAAATCTCCTTTCTAAGGCTTCTTTCGCTTGATAATTATATTTTACTAGCTTTTACCTGCGGTTTCGAACGCGTGTGTGTAAAAAGTAGCCTATTCTTCCTCAAGAATCAAACTACTTCCATACCAATACCTTTCATTGAAATTTGTGAAACGGGTTAACCGTGAAAGCGTAACAGACTCTGCAACTGGCTACAAAACAAAAGACATTAGCTCCTAACAAGTCAAGTTTGTAAGCAACGCGTTGATGAATTAGTCAGGTAGTGCATGGCCTACCATTAGGATTTTTTTCAGATTTTTCGCGCCAGCTGTTTATCTTTTAGAGGGGGGACGCCATGTTTTAACAAAAAAAATGGACTTAACAATTAAATATCTCGTCAACAGTTACCTAAATAAAAAAACCTCTTAGCAACCTCTTAATGTTTTTAAAAGACCTATCTAATGATATCCCACTTTATGGTTAGGGGAGGTATACCAATAATGTTTTTCTAGTTTTTATTTCAGCACTTTGTTGCCGTGGGAGAGCCACGCTACGTCATGAATGGGCAGGCTAGACCAGAGTGATATCACGGCTTCAAAGAAAACCGAGTGAGTAGGGATACCGGAGGCCCAAACCCCAACACCTCTCCTCATCAATCACCCCATCCCCCAAAGGCCGACAACGCATTTGTGACACCTCTGGTGTTGCGGATGTCCATGGGTAATGGTAATCGCTTACCACCAGGTGATAAGTCTGCTCGTTTGCCATATGCCATAAAAAAGATAAAAAAGCGTGTTATCCATGCAAAGATTCAACTTTCTAGCATTCCGTCTTCGGCTTCGAAGCCGAAGACGGACAGACGGACAAACAGACGAAATTATAAGGATCCGAGACGTAAACTACGGAACCTTAAAAAGACATCAGCTGGTAAAATGTCAAATTTGTAGGCCCAACGGTTTAGACTCTGAGTTGATGATCAGTCAGTTAGTGCAAATAATTTGGTGTGTATAAATTATAACAAGTAGAAAGTTTGTCAAAATGGCCGGCCAATTTGCAAGTTGCGGTGACAATCAACCGCAATATGCATAGTACTTAAACTTTGCTGATTATTTACCAATTTTAACATATTTTAGACTATATACTTTCTTGAAAAGTAGTCATCTATGCAAATAAATAAAACTGAAGTGTCTATTTGTAATTTCAAATTAACAGCTTTTCACTCAATGCTCATGAAAGTATATAGGGTACATACAAATCAAAAATCAATTATGAAACATTTTTGACTGTCGATTTGTTCCTTGTAATCTCTGAAACGGGTGGACCCATTTTGACAAGACTTTCACTAGCGTAAGGAATAACTTAGGCTTCTACTAGTTTCGCCCTGCACAAAGGTTGTAAAGATAAAACTTTTTATATAAAAAAAAACCGACTTCCAAAAAACATCCAACGAAAACTCTCTGCCAAAAAAACACTTAAAAGAGTAAAATAAACTGGTTCTTCATAAATTGCCTATACCTAATTCTTTATTCATTTAAATAGTAGTATTATTATGTGTGCTAGGTACCTAGAATCTGTTTGAAGTCGGTGCCAAGTGACTATCGCTTAGACTTTTGTAATTGTTCGTTTGTATTCTTTTTGGCTTAGCACCGACTTCAAACAGAATTATCCTCCAACTCCTAACCGTTGAGGAGTTGTACCTTCCACCTTCCATCATCAGCTTACCTAAATAATTTGAAAGAATACGACTAAAGGTAACATATGTACATGTGATATTTAAAGATTTATCCTCCAACTTCTAACCGTTAAGGAGTTGTACCTTACATCATCAGCTCATCATCATAAAATGATGACTACCAGACGCAAATACCGGTGTAACTTCAGAAAATATACGAAAAACATAGTATGTGCCTATTAAAAATTAGGGTTTCCCTCGATTTCCCTGGGATCCCATCTTCAGATCCTAATATGCTGGCAATGGGACCACCTCGGAAGCATACCCTTTCGAATACAAAAAAAAATTTCAAAATCGGTCCACAACTGACGAAGTAATCGGTGAACATACATAAAAAAAAAAAAAAACATACAGTGGAACATAGAACCTCCTCCTTTTTGGAAGTCGGTTAACAAAAGCTAGTATTCATTTCAAACATTCTGTCGGTCTTCTGTTTGCCAGACCGTGTTGTAGGTTCGACCCCACATGGAACTAAACTTTCTGTGCTCCACAAGTTGTTGTTCTGAGTCTGGGTGTTCTTTGTGTCTGTTACACATGTTTGTAAAATTTTATAGTTTCTGTCTACCCTGTATGGGGATGAACCTTGAATACCTGTATGTATAAATATGAACGATTCAAAGACCAACAAGATTTTTTTAAAGTATAACTCGACTACGTAAGTTTTGATAAAATGTAAATAGCCTTCTAGTGGTTGCCCGCGGTTCCGCCCGCATTTGTCGGTCATCGCAGCAAATAGTAGCCTATGTGTTATTCTGATGTATAAGTTTTATTACTTTAAATTTTCATCCAAATCCGTTCAGTAGTTTTTGCGTGAAAGAGTTACACAAACATCCATCCATCCATACTTACAAACTTTCGCGTTTATCATATTTGTATATATATGTAGATGTATCACCCGGGCCATTATTACGAATGCATTGACACCACATTCATTAAAATCGTTTCAGTAGTTTAGTTGCTTGCTACGGTAGAAGATACCTACAAAGACTGCCAAAACCATCGAGATATTACGTACTAGCCAAAACCATGCCAAAACTGCCTTCCTTTTAGCTTCGACGCAGTCGGTCGAGTAAGAATATCTAATAAAAAAATAATCCTAAAATATAAGTAGAGCGTTACCTGCGATCTAAAACTGTAAGGAAGAGTTGGTTTAAATAGTAACTTAAAAAAAACACAATTTACTTTTATTTTCTTTTATAAAACTGACCGTTGGAGCCCTGAACCGTAAAACCGAACTTAAACGAACTCCGCCGAAGGTGGCCGAGTGCACAATGAAAGTTGTTCGGAAGGGTTGCCAGTTTATATTTAAAAGGGAATTGTACGTTTTTGGAAAGTATTCTTGTTGATCATTTTTACATTTGGAAATGGTCAGTACATTCTTGAACTTTTAAATTTAACTGTTTTGATATAAATTTTGTTATTTACAAATTTTAAAGCCTATTTAAAAGATACATATGTATTTTTGAGATTTTTTATTATTAACGGGAAAACTGACTATAAACATTTTGCAAACACGCTATAATGGAACGCTATAAAATAGTTATTTAATTAATTTTAATCCATAATAAAATACAAAAGAGAGATAAAGAGAAAAGTAATTAAAAAAACAGTAAACATGTTCAGTCAATGAATTTTCTTTTAAAAAAATAGTTTTAAGTTAATACTTTTTTTAAATAATTTATATATATAAATCTTAATAAGGGTCACAATTTTCACTGCCCATTAGAAATCAATAATAATGATTCTTTACAATACAGATTTAAAGGCGATGATGCTACTAATGTATGCAATCGAATACAACGATAGTTTCAGGACTATGTAATAACAATTCTAAAGTTTTAGTACTATTACACATGCCCAAGAAAAACGAATTAACTTTATTAACAATAGAAATTTAACATGTTTCATTTAATTAAAAAAAAACACAAATAAACTCTACACAATTAGAACTTTCAAACTCTCATTTATTATCGACATTCAAGTCACGATATCCGAAATATTATGGTCTTCATTAACTTTCCTTTATAACGAGAACAGCATAATTATTCAAAATGCATTATTTCCCTGTGTCCTTTTTCGTACCACAGCGCTGGCAACATCGCGTGCCTTTTTTTTAGTACACTCAGTTCCATTGTATCGGTCGTACAGTGTGTTCGTGTCGGTTGGCGCTCGCGAGACGTGATTACTTTTACGTGGTTACATACAGAACCGGTTGGAAAGTGCCTAAGGTGTGGCGTGGGCGCAGAGTGAGTTGTTCAACCATTAAATATACTTTTTAAAGTTCAAATAACAACTTAATTGTTTTTAATGAAATACTTTTACCCTGTTTTGTGAGTAATCGGATCTTCGCGCTATCAATTGAGGTAATCAAAATACAGATAATAATTTTGTTATCATTTAGTTTCTCGTAACGTTTTTTGTTATAAAACGGAGGTGTCAAAATGCCGGTGGCTACCTGTTCTTTTTTTGAAATTTGGTAGGAAACTACCTAAATCAAACTTAGCAATAGTTTCCATCTGCGTTAGGTTTTTAAAGTTACTCATGCAAGTGGAATGCCGTTGCACAACCATAGATTAAACTATATTTAATTTGCTTTGAACTTATTTTATACTCTTTTTTACTTGATTTATTATTAATAATGTGGGTACCATTTACATATTTTCGGCGGCAGGATGGCTTCGATCTGAGTCACTCTTCCGTATTCAAATTTAGCTTACATTAAAAAAAAAAAACTAGCAATGAATTTTTATGAATTAAGTTGCTATGTTTAGGCAGACTTATATAGTGGAGTGTTTAATTCTTAACTGTATAAAAGGTAGTCGGTTCACTGGCTCAGTCGCGCGAAGTGGAGTGTAATCAGACCTCAATTCGTTTGTATCGGTTTACACAAAGGCAGAACTGGGTCGACGAGTACGGCTTATTAAATGTTTTACGAAGACCACCTGTATTACACTTTATTATCTTCTTACAATTAGCCTTGTTCAAGTTTAGCATTTATTACAAACCTTATTTTTAATAACAATTTGAATTTATACTGGCAAGTTTTTAATTATGTCGTTCTTATTTTAAAAGTATAAAATGTCTGCCCAATTGAAATTGAAACCTCAAAGGTGGGTGGGTACTCTTTATCTGTAGTTGAGACGTGTCGGCCATTGGTAAAAGTATATGCAGAATTATTGTACAAAGAACAACGGACATTAATCTTTGGCTTAATCATAAAGTGATCAAAGTGCATGGCTGATATAAAATTGGTGAAAGTTTCAAGAAGTCTTGTTCTAGTAGCGATACTGCGGACTTTCTCTAAGTAGCTAGGTACGAGTACCTTGCCGAGTTCGCTTATAAAACTACCTTACAATTATTATCTGTACAATGGTACTTCCATTGCAGTGTTTAAAATTTTGAAAAAATCTAACAGCGTGGACTCTTTGTTCAAAATGTTCTTAATTAATAGGTTGTTTTTTTTAATGGATGTGTTATCGCTGGCGATCCCATTTTTTTTTACCTGTGGAGGTTTGTCAAAATAGGGCGGATGTTTATTGATCGTAATTAGATTTTAATAACTGCGCAGTTTATTTATAAAACTGCTTTTTAACGGACTTCAAGAGAAGGAGGAGGTTTCTCAATTCGACCGTATATAGGTATAATATACATATATTTTAATGTATTTTCGCGGTTAACTTCGTTGTTTACGAATCGATTTTGATGATTCTTTTTTTATTGAAAAGGAGTTACCTATCCCAATGGTGGTACCAATCTCAAAGAACTAATGATGGAATCCAAGAGAAATCGAGTATAACCTTGCAGTCGGATTTTATTTTGTTAAAATTTTATTTGAATGTAAGTTTTATTGTAGGTGTATGTATGTATTTTGTTCGTGTTTTTATTTGTAGGTAGGTTTTTCTTTGAAAATACCATTTTTAATCTATATATAGATAAAAACTTTTTATTAAAAAAAACCGACTTCCAAAAAACCATCCAACGAAAACTCCCTGCCAAAAAACACTAAAAAGCGTAAAATAAACTGGCTCTTCATAAATTGCTATGTGCCAATTCTTGTCTATACCTAATTCTTTATTCATTTAAATAGTAAGTAGTATTATTGTGTATGCTAGGTACCTAAAATCTGTTTAAAGTCGGCGCCAAGCCAAATGTAATAGTAGTTACCACACTCGCTTTATTTCGAGACGACCATCAACGACGTCGCGTGAGCCCGCGCGTGACTGCTCGCTTGGGTTGTTTTATGCTAGCTATCCGGCAGCGGCGAGTGCGGTACCTCCTATTACATTTTGGCTTGGCGCCGACTTCAAACAGATTTTAGGTACCTAGCATACACAATAATACTACTATTTAAATGAATAAAGAATTAGGTATAGACAAGAATTGGCACATAGCAATTTATGAAGAGCCAGTTTATTTTACGCTTTTTAGTGTTTTTTGGCAGGGAGTTTTCGTCGGATGGTTTTTTGGAAGTCGGTTTTTTTTTTTATAAAAAGTTTTTATTTTTCCATCTTTAGTGCAAACAATCATAGGTTATCAGTAAGTTGAACTATTTCATATAATTTCTGCTGATGCGAATAACTTTAGTGGTTTGAACACGTATTAAAACTGAGTATGATCAGTTTCCAAAATTATGCTGAGATGCAAGATTTCTGTTACCGAGAACGTGGTCTATGGGGCAATAGGAATCGTGTACGAGCTTAAATGTCGTGATGAAATAGAAGCAAGCGAGTTACTTAAAGCAAAATACATTAAGGGGTTAGTCATAATAGCGCCTGTGACATCAGCTCACCTAAATAACTTAAAAGTATACAACTAAAGGTCTATAGATACGTATGAAATTGAAAGAATTATCCAACTCCTAACCGTTGAGGAGTTGCACCTTCCATCATCAGCTTACCTAAATAACTTGAAAGAATACGACTAAAGGTAACATATCTACATATGACATTTAAAGATTTATCCTCCAACTCCTAACCGTTAAGGAGTTTTACCTTTCATCATCAGCTCATCATCATTAGCTTCAGAAAATATACGAAAAACATAGTACGTGCCTGAAAAAAATGAGGGTTACCCTCGATTTCTCTGGGATGCCATCATCAGATCCTAGTTTCCTTATCATGGTACCACCGTCGGGACATCTACTTTCCATTTAAAAAAGAATCATCAAAATCGGTTCATAAACGTCGAAGTTATCCCCGAACACACATAAAAAAAAAAAATATGTATACGGTCGAATTGAGAAACCTCCTCCTTTTTTTGAAGTCGGTTAAAAAGAGTAAGGTGACTGACTAACTGACAGACTGACTGACTGACTGACATACACAGAGATCAACGCACAGCCCAAACCGCTGAAGCTAGAATCCTGAAATTTTGCATGTACGTTCTTTATATAACGTTAGTGAGCACTAACAAAGGAATTTTTGAAATTCAACCCTTAAGGGGGTAAATCAGGGGATGAAAGCCTGCGTGAGCGAAGCCGCGTGTAAAAGCTAGTAACTTTATAAAGTGATACTACGGGCCCCGGGTGATTTATAATCCAAATAAAGGAAGAATTTTTAAGACTGCCTCAGTTGATGTCAAAGGTAATACAACAAGATCATGTTACACAGGCCTATAAAATCAAAAAATACATTTAACATGGGTAGGTAAACTTCGACTACAAACTTTATATGTATATGAGATACAGCTTGGTACCTACTACATACCATATAAACTGGCAACGCTTTGTCTTTACGTAGGGAGTGTCCAATGCCCGCCATTTTACGGTACGACGAAGCGAACTATATAATTTCTAAGGCTTTTACCTTTCCATACTCGACTTCCTCTACCGCCTCACTAGTTTAAAAAGACCTTCTGACATTTTTTAGGATATACGGTCACGGGAGATATTTTTCAGAGGTAGACTTTCGGGTTTAATACCTGGTAGGTAGTTCGATAACTATACTCTTAAGTTTATATAAAAAATGTGTAAATTTATGTTGATTCGTATCGGATCATGATACAAAAAAGTTAAGTTACATAAAAGAATTGGCAGTCATAAGGACTGCCGATAGAAGTGAGAACATAACTTAATATGTTATTTGTAAAATTAATGTGTGAAATTAGAAATTTCATAACGTTTAAATTAAAATTATCAACATCAAACATTAGCGTGTTGGTGACGCGAACTCGTAAGATTTTCTCCTACCCAAAAAGTGCTCAACGTGGCTAAAGAAGTTTTCACATTAAAAAAACACAACATGATATTCTTTAGAGTAATCGCTAACCTAGTACCTATTCGAAATTCAAACACAATTCTTTTTTTTAGGTTTCTGCACTCCTCCATATAAACTTTATTTGTACTTTATATCCATAATATAAACTTTAAACATTTTGTTTGGGCAACTGTTACTTTTCAAGAGAGCCACAGTAGTTTGTTGATTTGCTTGAACGCGCTAATCTCAGGGAACTACTGGTCCGATTTGAAAAATTATTTCAGTGTTAGATAGCTCATTTATCGAGGAACGCTACAGGCTATATATCATCACGCTAAGACCAATAGGATCGGAGCGCCAATGAAGAATGTTTCAAAAAACGGGGGAAAATTATCACGCTACGAGCAATATTAGACGCAAACGATGTTGCGTGGGTCAGCTAGTGCTAAGATATACCGCGGACGGGTGGATATTGCAATACTACGAGTATAATGGCTCCTTGTTAGAATTAAAGAACGCTAAACAGTTAAGTTCTACACACTTATGTAATACCCATCTGTACTAAATAAGTAAATGTGTATAACTAGCTTTTTCCAGCGGCTAGTGACATACACGAGCCAGTATGCCCCCGTTAAAGCGTAACATATAGACTTACAGAGTTATATACTTTCGAATTTATAATATTAGTAACGATAGAACACAAAATAACTTTTTATACCCCCAAGGGAATGTTATGGATGTACAAAAGGCTCGTTGCTGAAAGAAATTTCTTACAGAAAAGTACATAATCTTGTTTGATTATAAATGAATATTATTTTATGTATTTTTGCTGAAAAATTGATGGCATTATTATCTATACATTTTTTTAATGGTATAGGGGGGCAAACGAGTAGACGTATCGCCTGATGGTAAGCGATTAACGCCGCCCATGGACACCCGCAACACCAGGGGCGTCACAAGTGCGTTGCCGGCTTTTGGGGGAGGGGTTGGGTATGGGCCTCCAGTATCCTCACTCACTCAGTGAAACACAGTGCAAGCGCTGTTTCACACCGGTATTATGTGAGGCCGTGGTATCACTCCGGTCGAGCCGGCCTCATTCATGCCGAAGCGTGGCCTCTATTCTAAGGCCAGAAATAACAAGAAAAAAAGTTAAAGTTCTGCCTTTAATATTATTCAAATATAAATGTACAAAAAAACTTGACGTACCTACTCGTAATAGACTAGAACCAAATTAGTTTTTTTAATCTAGTTTTTTTTCCGTAGACTCGTTACACATTAATTGAAAAACATTTTAGCAGCCATTTTGTCGTGCGCCAACTACTACGAATTAAAGTTCTTTATTTAAAATTAGCGGGAGAACTATCCAAGCTGTAGCTATAAGTGCAGTAAGTGCCCTCTTCAAACATGGGAAGTATTTTATTAATAAACTATTTAGCTGTTTTATGAAGTTACTAGCTGCTGCACGCGTGTATGTCGGTTATCGCTGCAAATAGTAGCCTATGTGTTATTGTGATGTAGAAGCTATATTACTGTAAAGTTTCATCCAAATCTGTTCAGTAGTTTTTGCGTGAAAGAGTAACAAACAGCCATCCATCCATACTTAATACAAACTTTCGCGTTTATAATATTAGTATAGATATAGAAGTAGGATTTAAGACTATACCTTCTTCTTATTTCTTGTATGTTCTTCATGAAGCTACTTTGGTTTCATTGAAGTAAAATAGCATTCTATAGAAGATATTATTAACCGACTCGAAAGAAAAGGTTCTCAACTCGGTATTTTTTCGTGTTTTTTTATCATTGTATGAATTGATTTGTTTTTTTTATATTTCGCAGTTTATAGGTAAGTAATTAGGTTTCAAATTTGCATAATATGTATCTATAATACAGTTCATAATACCTACATAATTAATTCTGATGAAGGATCGTTAAAGCCGGTTATTTTTAAAAGTTTATGATAATAAACCCCAGTATGGTATAATCTTAAATTAATTATGTATTGTTTTTTATTTATTTATTTACTACATTGTTATGTTTCCTACGCTAATATACCATTGTATAAGCTACCTTTGGTCGGAGATGAATTCCACTTATTTTTTTATGAATATTATTTTTTAACCTACCTAAGTTTTGAAAGATGTAGTGTAGATATACCTATTTCAAGTTTTAAGTTTTCAACTAAAAGTAATTACATACCTACTTATTCTTTTGTTTTTAATACTTAAAGATTTTTTTTACAACAGATCCTACTTAAAATTTAAAGTTAGGTCTTCTTGCCATGGCCTACTTCCTACTTGCTATCTTTCAATAGCACATTATGGCGTCAAGAATAATGCCTAGATACATAATACTTATTTCATTAAAGTTTAAAAGGCATTAATGGCTAAATATCCCATTATAAGACCAAAAATTGATTATATCACCGAAAATATGTGGATTTTTTTAAAATGAGTATGTACCTAGATATCATTATATATTTACCTTGTATTTTCTAAACACTTTACCAAAATGTAGATAAAAAATATTTGATATAATTCCCGCGCCAACCTCAAAGATGATGTTACGACGGCAGGGCAAAGGTATTACTATCGTACTGCCTATTTACCTGTTCGGATATTCTCGTGAAATGAGCTTTTGTTTTTTTTATAAAATATCTACCTGCAGATGTTAGTTATTAAGACTGCTTGTTGCCTGTTATTCTATTCCTGTCAGAATGAAGTGACATTATTATGTAGTACAGGTCAAAATCTATATTAATTTGCAATAAAAATTGATTAGACTTCGCAGTTATTTTCAAAAATTAAACTTATTTTGATAAACAGAACGAATTTGGTAATATCAGATCTTACTTTTTTACAATGTTTAACAAAGTGTTAGTTGCTAAAAATGATTCAATTAAAAGGGACAATTGGAGCAATAAAAAAATGAACCAAAGTCAATTCTTATCCATCTTTCCAGAATGAGTGTGTAAAACTAATTCAATTATTATGTAAGTGCTATGTACTTACAAGTTACGAATGTGTCTGCAAACGAACCGTGGATAAAGTGTGGTCATAGTAGACGGAAACCACATTTAAAAGATGGTAACACTTTGATATGGCCGTTGCGTAAACCATCGGTTTAAGGTTTTGCTTTCAAGTGGTTTTTACTGAAGTTCCACAGATAATTTTAAAATAGTTTTTGTTTCAATGCCTTTATGTATGTAGGTATGTACAATTTATATATTTAGTTAGTGGTCGCTGTAAAATTGACTTTGATGGATTCAATCGGTATTTTTTATCTCTGATGGTACTTGTTGATGTTGTGTGTCTTAAGTAAGTAAATTAAAAACACACAAGTAGGTATATGTATAATTATCTTCTTAAAACCTTATTTCAAGGTAGTAACGACATTCTTAAAACAAGATGTTATAATTATAGCTATTAACATATCTGATCGAAAAAAAATGCTCACTTTTTTCTGATTTCAAAACGGTGTTTTTTTATTCAAACTAGATCGATGAAATCCGCCAACTTTAGTTCTGACGTAAAGACGTCTCGAATAAAAACGCAAATATCTTGAGAAACGGTTCTAGACGGCAGGATGCTGTACTTATCTCATTGCCGGAGATCACTGGACGCTATTAAAACACTCTTTCATCTTACTGAACTATTAAAGCATTAATTATGACCGTATTAAGGTTATTGCACACTTGCGGTGTGTATTGTTATAAAATAGTTCTGTTTTATTAAGGTTTTAAGGCCTAATATTAACTTTTAATATGCATAATTAATTAGTTTAAACGCGATTAATAGGTAGGTATGGCTTGAAATTGCCGGTCAACATGTTTTATTATTGTCTATGTCCTTAAAATAAAGCTTATCTCTATAACAGATGGCAACGAAAACGATGAAGTAACTTAGAACTTGCGGTTATCTCAGAATCCATACTATTATATAAAGCCGAAGAGTTTGTTTGTTTGCTTAAACGTGCTAATCTCAGGAACTACTGGTTCGATTTGAAAAAATATTTCTGTGCTAAATAGCCCATTTATTGAGGCAGGCTATATGTATATCATCACGCTAAGACCAATAGGAGCGGAGCACCAATGTAGACTGTTACAAAAGCGGGGGAAAATTATTAGGTACGCTACGGGGCAATAGGAGACGTAAACGAGGATGCGTGGGTCAGCTAGTTAAATATAAATTCTCAAAATGACACTAGTGACATCTGTCACAGGGATGAAGCTATATATTTTTTATGGACTATAACTTCACCTGTAGGTACGTTCGATTGTTTGTAACCTACTTTTCAACGTGTTTTTAGTTTTTTTAACTAGGTATAGGTTTGTTTATGTAATAGGGAATATAGAAGTGTCACCTGAAGGTAATAGACACCTGCTAGTCAAGAGATGAAAGTCCTTTGCCACCTTTGTATGTTACCCGCCAAGCCCCGAACCCGGCAAAAGAAAACAACCCTGGTTCCCTGAACGTACGTAATATTACTCCGGTCGAGTCGGCCAATGCGTGCTAAAGCGTGTCTCTACCGAGGTTATAAAATATATACATATTTAGTTTTCCAAAAAAAAAGAAGTTGTAAAAAAACGTAATTATCCTTTGTCAATCTGAACTCATCTTTATCAAAGCATAATGCAGTGTGCAACAAAGACAGCGCTATACTAAAGAGTGAGAGCTTCTATCTTCGAAGGATTTAAAAATAATACCGGAAACCAGTTTGGATATGTACAAGAACAAGATTCACCGGAGATAGAACTCGTAGCGATTGTTGCCTTAGGCTAGCGTCGAAAAAAAAAAGAAATTGAAGCTCTATGGCGCGTACGTCAAATAATTTCGTGCTTCCTATGCTAAGTTCTTATGTCATGCTGGGCAACGCTCCCCGCGGGCGATGTCCATTGACATTATAAAATGAAAAACTTAGAAATAAAATTGTTAGAACGCTTTTTATGAATTTTGTTTTTGTATTATGATTTATTGAGAGCATTAGTAACATTACGGTCACGGAATTTTATAAGTGCGTTTTAAAAGTCAAGTTAAACTTATAACTGGTGGTGTTATAATAATATAAATAACTTTTAAAAAAGTACGTATTACCGTTCAATGCGTTTTTATAATGAGGAATTTGAATAAATTGTACTGGAAATTCCTTAATTCTTCAAAACGATGAGGGAATAAAGCCACGAAAGAGTAATAATAATTCGCCCCACATCTCTCATACGGCCTTTTAATCTCAAACTGGACAGAACCTACGAGTATACTACGATAACCAGACGGCTAATGAACATATATAAATAACATATTATAGATAAATGACACCTGTAGTGTATGTTGGTCCGTGAGTAATGGCCTAAAACATACATGAAGGTTCCATAGCTGTCTTGGACACATATGACGCGCAGAGCTCGGTGAAAAGGCGGGAAACGCATATCAAGACGTGTGCGTGTGTGTGGGCGAGCCAGGGTGAAGGAATTAAATAAATACATTACAACACCTGACCTACAGTCCTTAAAATAAAACTTGATCTCTGCGACAGATAGAGAAATCGACGAAGTAACTTTGAACAAGCTATTTTAGTTTATAACCTATATTTTCATTGTTTACGTGCCAGTTTCGTCACAAATTAAGTGCAACACATAATAAGTATAAAATTCACACATAAAATGTACTTAGGTACCTCAGTAAGTTCTAAAATTGCAATAGTGACAGCTGTTATCGAGATCAAATTGTATTAAGGATAATAGACACAAACTCAACAATGTCACCACATCAGGATTTCTGTAAAGGCGTGATATCAGTGAAATCGATCTGGCCCACTTGTGCTGAAGCCTGGATTTCAAACGTTTAGATTTGTATTAACAAAGGCTTTAATAAGTAACTGGAACTGCTTAAAGTATCAAACTTCAATAGTCAAAGGCTACCAGTAGGCGATAATCCGAAGGTAGTTTTGACGCTCGTATGTAATTTTTTAATTGTACTAGCGACTCGACAAAATTCTCAAATTTCCTCTACTACGCATGTATTACACATAGGTAGGTATAAACCTTCCTCTTGAATCACTATCTATTGCTGAAAACTGCATTGAAATCGTTCAGTAGATTAAAAGACCTAAGCGAACAGACATGTGAAGCGACTTCATTACACTATGTTAATATATTTGAATTTTTAAAGTATTTTAAACTTACAATAAATACTTAAGTCACGAAATAAATTGATCAGATTTCAAAAGACGAAGTAATTAACTATATATTTTCAGTTAAATGTTCAAACAAATCGTTTGGTATTAAACGGAATCTATCATTAATTCATAACTATATTACGTAATAATATAATATGTATAATCATCGACAGGATGCTTCATGCGACCCTGGGGAAATATCTGGGGGAAATAAACCAGGATAGCCTTGGAGCTGGCAAGACTCTGCTACCGTTCAAAGTAGATTAAACATGACATACTATATTTTCTTTGCAATATTTTTGTACTTCCTTGGTGATAATAAGTTAATAATAAGTAGTAAGGACTATACGAGTTGTTTAAGACATAATTATAGTGCTACTGACGTGAAAAAATACTTCATATTTCCAAAAATATACTTACATACCAGTTAGTGATTACTTCTTTATATTTCTAACATTAAATAAGAACAAAAAAAAAATACTTCAAGAACTGGCCCAAATTGAAATGGGACCACACGGGAAGCCTTCAAATTAAAAATAGAGTCATCAAAATCGGTTTACCCAGTCGATAGTTCTGAGGTAACAAACATTAAAAAAATACAGTCGAATTGAAAACCTCCTCCTTTTTTGAAAATCTGTCTGTTAAAAATGACTTCCATACCTACTTTATCAGTTAATACATATAGTTAGTTTCTGACACTCACAAACAATATGGGTATCCATTGGTAAAATAATTTTGAAAATCGGTTTAGTAGATCCAGAGATCATTCCTACAACCTCAAAAACTTTACCTCTTTATAATATTTGTAACTAGTGGTTGTCCGCGGCTCCGCCCGCGTATATGTCGGTTATCGCAGCAAATAGTAGCCTATGTGTTATTCTGATGTATAAGCTATATTACTGTAAAGTTTCATCCAAATTCGTTCAGAAGTTTTTGCGTGAAAGAGTAACAAACATCCATCCATACTTACAAACTTTCGCGTTTATAATATTAGTATAGATTAGTATTTGTAATATAGATATTACATCAGACAGAACAAATGATCGTCTTTGTTATACCATATTGATGCTGATAATGAAACAGATAACCTCTGGCGTGGGTCAGATCGCTCTAACCACTGAACAGACAAGCCCGTCGTCTGTATTTGTGAATAATAAAAAAAAAGGTTTTTGCTCCTGTTCGCGCCAAAATTAGTATCTTTGGCGTCTTTAATTAGTTCGCTCCTTGGTCAAATTATATAGCGCGCGCTTTCCCGGCTTGCTGTTAAAGACTTTCGTCTCTTTTCTGGAATCTTTCTTTTCATAAATCTCTCCCACTGATTCTCCCACTCTTTCTTTTTAAAAACTCGCGGGGAATCTCACAAACATACAAGCAACGTACACAAATAGCAAACAGACTTAGATCACAGTTTCTTGCACCATTTTGCGGCAAAGTTACCCGCCATTAACTCGATCTGTCATAATTCGAAATAAAAATGACTCTCTTATGTAACTTGTCGATTTCAAAAGCATAAAGCGTGAATTATTTGTGACGAAATTGAAGGTGACACGTGCAAACAATGTAATGATAATATTTCATTTATCTTTTGTTACCGTAACTAATACTAAACGACCTCGTCTTTTGGGAGTCTAAGTATCAATGACTGTTATGTCACCTTGCCATTTAAATACTATAAACTTCATATATCTATTTATATTTTAAATATACTATGGTTATTTAGTAAATAATACACAATTTTAGGGGTCAACCAGAACAAGACCAAAATCATAACCAATATTCCGAATGCACACCAACACCGTCTGCCTGTGGAAGTCACGTCGGAGTATACCATGTGTCCCAAAATTCAACGATAAGCCGGCGCCAAAAGGTAGACCTGCTCATGAGTACATAAGGAGAAATTATAAAATAAAAATACCTAGTTTTTTTTTAGTTACAAGAAAAATTTAGAATTTCTTTGAAAATTTACACCCTTCATGATATTTTGAACGACCACGATGACAATTTTTGTGTAACGTTTTTTGTGTAAAAACTGCGGGCAATTTGGTGTTTTTAAGAGTTGTGGTGAATAGTAGCACTATTTAGGTACAAGATAAAAAAAAAATCTTAAGCATATTTGAGAAATTGTCATCGTGGTCGTTCAAAATATCATGAAAGGTATAAATTTTCAAAGGTATAAATTTTCAAAGAAATTCTAAATTTTTCTTGTAAGTAAAAAACAACTAGGTATATTTTTTTTATTTTTTTTCCTTATGTACTCATTAGCAGGTCTACCTTTAGGCGCCCGCTTATCGTTGAATTTTGGGACACCCTGTATATACCTGGGGCATAAAATCACTTTGGGTAGCGAAAACCAAATTGCAGAAGTTGTGAGACGCATAGCCCGGGCATGGGCAGCCTTTGGTGCAAATGCTAATGTACTGCGTAGCAAGATGTCCATGACCTTGAAACGAAAGGTCTTCGAGCAATGTGTTCTGCCAGTATTCATGTATGGAGCAGAGACCATGACCCTAACCGAAAAATCCGCACAAAAACTCCGCGTTGCGCAGAGAGCAATGGAAAGAGCTATGCTCAGTTATTCCTTACGCGACCGGAAGAGAAATACCTGGATTAGATCTAAGACCAAGGTTAGGGACGTCGCGACGTCCCTAAGGTGATTGCTGAGCGGAAGTGGAGATGGGCAGGACATATTGCACGAATTAGTAGCGGAAGGTGGACTCGAAGGCTGTTGGAGTGGCGCCCGAGGGCACATACTAGACCGCGGGGTAGACCGCCAATGAGATAGAAGGACGACATCAAAGGACATGCAGGTCAAGATTAGATGTCGGCGGCTCAAGGCCGTCAGAGGTGGAAGAGTATGGAAGAGGCCTACGTCCAAAACTGGATAGAAAGAGGCTGAGATAGATAGATAGAAACAATTTTAACAAAAAAGAACCGACTTCAGGAACTGGACCAGATTGAAATGTGACCACACGCGAAACATCAGCTTTAAAATAAAAAAAGAATCATGAAAATAGGTTCACCGAGTCGAAAATTCTGAGGTAAGAAACAAAAAAAATGCAGTCGAATTCAGAACCTCCTCCATTTTTGAAGTTGGTTAAAAAGTACTAAATGTTAAAATAATGTTATTGAAAAAAAAAATTTCATTAAACTTGAATTTTGTCCTTGGTATTTAATTGTTGTTTAATAAAATTTCGTATGAATTCATTATGAGCATCTAGGTAGTAAGAGTTCGATGGTAATGAAGTTGACGTTGCATCCCTCTTTCCTCTCATACGTCACCCTTAGAGGGAAGACACTTTAACACTATCTCATTAGTACTAAAAATGCGTTGAAAAACTGTAAAAGAGTAGGTAAAAAAAAAGCTGCCAAGTGCGAGTCGGATTCGCCCATGAAGGGTTCCGCAGCAGCAAGTAACATATTTTTTTATATTTGTTTTGATTGAATGAAAGGTAAATTGCAGTTTACGATTTATGACGTATTAAAATAAAACTACTTACTAGATTTCGTTCAAACCAATTTTAAGTGGAAGTTTGCATGGTAATGTACTTACATTATATATATTTTTTAGATTTATCATGCTCTTATTTTAGAAGTTACAGGGGGGGGGCACACACATTTTACCACTTTGGAAGTGTCTCTCGCGCAATCTAATCAATTTAGAAAAAAATTATATTAGAAACCTCAATATCATTTTTGAAGACCTAGCTATAGATACCCCACACGCATGGGTTTGATGAAAAAAATTTTTTTGGGTTTCAGTTCTATGTATGGTGACCCCCAAAATTTATTGTTTTTTTCTTATTTTTGTGTGAAAATCTTAATGCGGGTCACAGAATACATCTACTTACCAAGTTTCAACATAATAGGTCTTTTAGTTTCGGAAAAAAGTGGCTGTGACATACGGACGGACAGACGGACACACAGACAGACAGACATGGCGAATCTATAAGGGTTCCTTCCTTTGGCACGGAACCCTGAAAACAGTAAAGCTAATTTTTTTGAACACATAATTCAACACAAATCATTAAAAGAAACAAAACAGAACTCTAAGATCTATTTAAAAAGTTGTAATAGCTTAAAAAACGTTGTCGTTGAGCATTAAGAAAAAAGTAATTCCTTAGTCCCTGTTATCTTTTGGCTACCGGGACCCGGTGAAAAAAAGGTCTAAATAAAAAAATGGCGCCAAGATAACTCTCGGAAACAGTTTTGGAACTTGTATAGTATTTTACTTAAAAACTGTTGGTGATGACATATTAGGTTTGTGTTATTTAAATGTTTATTTTTTAACATATTGAAGCATTCAGAAACTAGAGTTCTGGTAGTGGTCGAATTTCGATTGTCATAATATCTTGTTTATGTCAGTAAAACTTGAACTATGCTACAAATTGCTACTACTTCATCACTACATAGTATAAAACAAAGTCGCTTTCTCTGTCCCTATATCCCTTTGTTTGCTTAAATCTTTAAAACTACGCAACGAATTTTGATGCGGGTTTATTTAATAGATAGAGTGATTCAAGAGGAAGGTTTTTATGAATAATAAATGCATAATATAGTATGGAAACACTGTTAATTTTCGAGGTTTCTAATGTGATGTAGCAAATAACACACTTTTTTTGCGCTTACATTGCAAACGCTGGTTGCACCCTACGAGATAGATCAAAATAATGTACTACAGTATTGTACACCTTAAAAAGTACTACAAAAAAGTCCGCTACGGTATATGTCTATCTCTTAGGGATAACCCACAACAACCATTTTTTATTCCTTTCTTTTTACGAGAAATAATGGCTTATTTACGAAGTGATTTTAAGCAATACAGAATGAATCCTTATACAATTAAGTAAATTAAATACATTGTGCATTTAATATATATCAAAATGGCCGTTTACAGTATTTACATAATTTAAATGAATATATTCGAAGATATTACAGATTTAAAATGCACAAATCGTGTCGTCGGCGGGGGCATCTGAAATCCACCCGTGCGAAGCCGGGGCGGGTCGCTAGTAATACATATTATAAATGCAAAAGTTTGTGACGTTGGAGATATAGATGTTTGTAACTCTTTCACGCAAAAACTACTGAACAGATTTAAATGAAACTCTTGACTAATATAAAGCAGTGTCAAAAGCTAGTAATTGTATGATCTTTTGTATTATGAATCTTAACTGATTAAAATATACAAAGGACACATATAGTTTTGTATAGACTTATCTATATAATTTTGAATGGAACAACATATTTCATGAAAAAAAGGTTAGCTTAATAATATAAAAAAAAAACTTCGTTTAAAAAACCGACATCAAAAACTAAAAAGTATAAAATAACTTAATTTGTATGTGCTACCTATTCATAGGTTTGAAGTCGGTGCTAAGCCAAATGTAATAGTAGGTAACACACTCGCTATATTTCGAGACTAACGTCAACGACGTCACCGACGACGCTTCGATTGTTTTGTTCTACGCGAAGAGCAGCTATCCCGCTCAAGGCCACGCAGGGCGAGTGCGGTACCTACTATTAAATTTTGGCTTGGCACCGACTTCAAACCTATGAATGAATAGGTAGCACATACAAATTAAGTTATTTTATACTTTTTAGTTTTTGAAGTCGGGTTTTTTAAACGAAGCTTTTTTTAATTTTTCGCTTTTTAGTCTTTCTCAAGTCTCTCATCGTCATTTCACCTAAATAGCATGAAATAATACGACAAACATACATACACATGACATTTAAAGATTTATCTTCCAACTCCTAACCGTTAAGGAGTTTCGTCTTCCATCATCAGCTCATCATCATGAACTGATGACTTCCAAATGCAAATACTGTAATAGCTTTAGAAAATATATGAAAAACATAGTATGTGCCTAACAAATTTTAGGGTTTCCTTCGATTTCCTTGGGATCCCATCATCAGATCCTGATATGGTGGCAATGGAACCACTTAGGGAGCATACCCTTTAGAATACAAAAAGAATTTTCAAAATCGGTCCAATATTGTCGGAGTAATCAGGGTACATACATAAAAAAAAAAAACCGATGAAATTCAGAACCTCCTTTTGGAAGTCGGTTAAAAAGTACTCAAAAACGATATAATTTCATGCGCCATATTTGTTCTGTATATATGTACATACCTACATAGCCTACATGGATATTATCCCGCCGATATTATTTGTTGATTGGAATTAAAATATTTTGCTTCTAGGCAAGTCGGCCAAGTATCACAAAATACACTTGCTAATGAACCGTGATTCATAAACACACCCATAACACTTCTGTTAGCATCACCAACTGTCTATTGTAATCCAAGTGTTCTATTTTCAAACTTAATCCAAAATTCCAAATCGCCGTCATGTTTCTAATTCAAAAAAGGAACAGTCTTTCGATGTAACTTGAGTAAAAATGAATGTTGCCAGAAATTAAAGAAATATGATAAAATATTATTTATATGACATTTATGAGCTTTTAAATTTTATGTTATACAAAGAAAGTGCTACCGAGGTGTGACGTATGAGTTTTTAATAGCGGCAATTATTTCAAGTTACGATGACGCGTGTTATGAACGTTGTAATAATTTTTTGTTTGTTTTCTAGATAATATTATAGTAATATAATGGTTACCATTATGGTTTCTACTACCAGTATATCGGGTTCTACTCGTATTAGTATTAAGTGAGTACTAGTACATACCAAGGAAGTATTTATTGAATCATCGGAAGTGTGTTTATTTATGTTTTTTCTAATAGATTTAATTAGAATAACAGATGACTGAACTGTACAGATAAAAGTAAAAAAAATCAATATTATCGCTAAAATCATTAGTATCATTTCAATCACCATCATCACAAAAGATGCTGTATATGGGCTGTTGGGTCAACTGATCCTTCTGTATCTTATTTAATAACTTTCCGAAGGTTTAATTAATCCTTGAAAGTATATATTATTTCACTGGTACAACATCATAAAATAATGAAAATAATAAAATATGTACCGAAACATTTACACTTACAAAAATATAACATTTTCGCCACAAGTCGTGACCAAGAAAATCTAATAAAAACTCGCTATAAAAGAAATGGTTAATACATTTATGATGATAAAAAAAAACATCAATTTAGTAACGTAGGTAGGTATAAAAAATTGTAGCAAAAATGCCACTCACCGGTTCACTCTCCTTTTTTAACCGACTTCAAAAAAGGAGGAGGTTATCAATTCGACTGCATTTTTTTATTTTGTTACCTAATAACTTTCGACTGGGTTTGCTCAACCGATTTTGATGATTCTTTTTTTATATGAAAGCTGGAGCTTCCCGTGTGGTCCCATTTCAATTTGGTCCAGTTTTTTAATTCGGTTTTATTTTGTTAAAGTTTGTGATTATTTTCTATCATAAATAGCTATTATTGGTCCACTGCTCGACATAGGACAACCATCGGAGAGCCACACTTCGGCATGAATGGGCCGGCTCGATCGGAGTGATACCACGGCCTCACAGAAAACCGGTGTGAAATAGTGCTTGCGCTGTGTTTCACCGAGTGAGTGAGGATACCGGAGGCCCATACCCCAACCCCTCTCTCCATATCCCCCCATCCCCCTAAGGCCGGTAACGCACTTGTGACGCCTCTGGTGTTGCAGGTGTCCAGGGGCGGCGATAGTCGCTTAACATCAGGCGAAACGTTTTCCCGCCTAATCCATAAAAAAAATAAAAAATAGATCTCCTTAGAAAGGAGGTTTTGACCTACAATACCACTGGCTAGACGGGTTTGTGTCAAGTATGTCTCGTCCTCGTCTTTGAAATCCTGTGTAGTAAGCGCCCGTAGTCGGCTTTTACGACACCCATGGAATGAATTGGGGTAGAGACATTTTATATTTTAAATCCGTTAACACATGAATCTCTTTTTTAGGGTCTGTACGCTAAGGATAAAATGGGACCCTATCTATACCTAAGACATTGCTGTCCGTCTGTCTATCTGTTCGCCCGTCTGTCACCCGGCTGTATCTCGTGAACCGTGATAGGTAGACAGTTGAAATTTTCACAGATGATGTATTTCTGTTGCCGCTATAACAACCAAAACTGAAAAATAGTATAAAATAAATATTGAAGCGGGCTCCCATACAACTAACAGGGACGTTTTTTGGCGTTTTTATAGATAACTAGCTGTTGCCCGCGGCTCCGCCCGCGTGTATGTCGGTTATCGCGGCAAATAGTAGCATATGTGTTATTCCGATGTATAAGCTATATATAATATACTACTGTAAAGTTTCATCCAAATCCGTTCAGTAGTTTTTGCGTTAAAGAGTAACAAATATCCATCCATACTTACAAACTTTCGCGTTAATAATATGAAGTAGGATGGTCCTACGTCCGACTCGCACTTGGCGGGTTTTTGAAGTTGGATAAAATATCCATTATGTACTTAAATAATATGATATGTTTATAATGTATACTAATAATAATTTACATACGCCTGTCTGATCTCAAACTAGACTATGTTAATCCGGCTGTTGATATACTTACATAGGAATTTCATCAACAACCCATAATGTCCCACTGATGTGCTCGGGTCTCCTCTCAAGAGAGGGTTAAAGCCATACGTCCCCACGCTGGCCGAGTGCGGGTTGTGGACTGGCAAGACAAAGTTGTGGCTACGTAATATTGCCGTTGGATGTTTTTAAGCCGCCTCCAACTAAGCTTCACGACAGTTATCCTATGATAACAACCGGGACCTACTGCTAATCGTGACCTCCGAATCACGGAGACGTTCATGGTATTGTGCCACCAGCGGTCACTAGGTACTGACCGCGCCGGTTTTGCTTAACCCCGGCGATTGTTTCTAATCACCGAGTGCAACTGGACTATGAGTGCCTCTCAATATACATACTTATTTAATACTAAATACATATAACTTTTAAACTTTCGCGTTCCATGATATAATAATAATTGCTTTTACGGGAATTCAGGAATAATTCCAGTAAAAATAATTATTACTAAATAGATACATACTAAAATTATATTCTGTCAGAGGAAATGATCGAACTCATAACACGGTCATTTATTCTGATTGGAAATCAAAACCACGATTTTTGGCTTAGCAGTATAGACTACTACCCATTAGACCTTTTACGGGTTACGTTGGTCTTCAGCTGTTACATAAAGATTATACTCGTATACATAGCAAAATTCAAAAAGAATTTATTAAAAATGTGTTCATGTAATGTTTTATTTTACTTTAATTAAAATAAATGGATAATAACAAATTACGTAAAAACGATTACATCAAGTTATACACGACCAATCAATTAGCTAACTAATATGTCGTTGATATGTATATATGTTTCAGATATGATCATGATACGAAAATCTAAACAATAATGGTTCAAGTTATGCTGGCTGATCAGTCAAACCAAAAAAAAAAAACAACCAGACGACTTAAGTTTAGATATACCTATCTATAATATATTACTAATAATGATAACAAAATAAATCCTATTTAAAAGTTACCATATGACACCGTTTTTTAAACCGATTCCAAAACATAAATGTCAAATTTAAAATTTAACTTTAGAATCTATGGTAGATTTTATTTATACTTTCCTTCCGATGACATTCTCGCAACTTTTAACTACATTTTCTCGGGCGCGGAAATAAAGGCGCGAAAACTTATGAAATAAATCATCTGTATACCGCAAATGTATTCCCTAGCGAATTGTATAGAACCTTGCGAAAGTTTTTGCATAAAAACGCCACTTGGAAGCAACAGGTTTGACTTATAAGATTTTTTTTTTTGGAAAAAAATATTTGTTTGCTGAATAAATTTGCCTCGAGCGAGGCGCTTTGTATTTTTCGAGATTGAGGGTACTACAAGAGTGGGAATTGAGTTTTATATTTTATTTAAGTTCATTTAATGTTTTAGGTAACTCTTTACTCAAAAAGTTTCAAAAATAAATTAAGGGTATTTTAAAATTCGCGGCAAACACAATAGTTATAGGTATTATGTATATTCTATCTCTCAAATCTATTACGACGTCAATAGTAGGAGGTTGTGGTTTTAAGCTTTTAAAATATAACAACAAATATTCATTTAGTTCTAGCGTTCTCGTATTGGGCTCTACACTACACATCGAAACTGAAACGCTGCCTGTGTAAATAATCTCAGAAGATGATAAGGCTTACTAGATACAACATAAACTCATGATTAGAACATTCTTAATATTTCTAACACGTACTTAGTCTAATTCGTTCTGACTACATGACGGAGGTAACTACAACTTGTCAACCTCATAAAAATATAGAAAGCAAGGTAAAAAAGAACAAATTAAAACTTGCCATGAGAAATCTTTTACTCGTGGTAAAGTACTTCATGTGTAAAAAAACAAGTACGTACTGATTTTTTACATCTTCAGGAACGATTCGGATTTAAATTAGCCTTATGTGTCCTTAACACGGACAGATCTTTACTACTTATTATCTTATATATAAAATTCTCGTGTCACAATGTTAGTTACCATACTCGTCTGAAACGGCTGGACCGATTTTTATGAAATTTGGTGTGCATATTGGGTAGGTCTGAGAATCGACCAACATCTATTTTTTAAACCCCATTTTTTATGGCAAAACAACGTTTACTAGTTGTTGCCCGCGGCTAAGCCCGCGTCTATGTCGGTTATCGCGGCAAATAGTAGCCTATGTGTTATTCTGATGTATAAGCTATATTACTGTAAAGTTTCATTCAAATCCGTCCAGTAGTTTTGCGTGAAGAAGTAAAGTAACAAACATACACACAAACTTTCGCCATTATATATTAGTGTGATTATCACATTCAGTAAACAAAAGACAACGTAGACTTTCGATTAATTCAATGTTTAAGCTCATCTTACAAGAAAATGTCGGATTAATTATTAATCTTAACTTACCCCACTTAGCAAGGATCAACTTACGATTAATTATTCAAACGTCTACGAAACTAAAAGTACACCATACTAATCTACCTCAAAAGGCGTAAAGCGTAAAGATAAAAATCTAAAGGTAATTACATAAACTTGTTACACGGAGTACAATAGCGCGGAACGAGGCTCGTCTGAGAGCATAGACAATCACTTTCCATGTCACCTCCATTTTTTATTTAACAATCAAACGTGGGAAGTTTTATTGTTCTAGTAACACTGCATTATTGGCGGGAATGGAAATCATAATCGACTATTTGTTTACAATGTTCGTTTTTAATCGTTTATTGCTTACTAATATGAAAGTAAGGTTTTAATAACCTTATAGCTTTTTAATTCTACCATTAAGATGTCGAACTTGTCCGGCTTATAACAAGTTTCGTGAAAGGGTTACTTACACGTTGTCTAATCTTGTAAACTTTCACTAAGTAGACAATATGGCGTCTCTTAGAAGTGAAGTTGTTATTTACGAAGGAGTTTTTTTTGTAATTAATTTTAATATCGTAATATCTTCGATTGTTGTTAAGCCTGTTAGCCTAGTATGTAGTGTCTTGAGTTTGAACTCTAATAAAAAAAAATTGTATGATTTGATCTACAAATCAGATATAAGCTGAAGAACTCATAGACTACGGGCCCGTATCGAAAATTGACGGGTGTTGTGTACCACCAGGATACCTTTTTAGAAAGATAGAGGGGCATAAATCAATAACATTCAGCTCTATGCCGTCATTTGTAAGTGCTGGTGAAGGGAAGGGGGTAGCAACCCTCGATTTTTGTCCCTTACCAGATGATTTTTGAACGGCGTTGCGGAATAATGCGGATTAGAAGAGATGGCAGGCACTCGGTGATTGCTTGAGGTCTCGGGTTCGATTCTCAATGTTTGTATTATCTGCAAATATTTGTTTCGGAGTTTAGGTGTTTTCTATTTTATAATTTGTATGTATTTACAAAAAAAAGTAGGTATATAGTTGTCTAACACCCATTGTTTCGTGCACCCAGGTAGTAGAGCCACGCTGATTTCAGCACTAACGGGCCGGTGCGACCGGGGCGGTACTACCCTCGCACAGAAAATCAACATAAATCACAATAAAATGACAGCATTCGTGTTGTCGTGTTTCGTTGGTGAGTGCGAGACCGGACGCCCAATGATGCAGAAGCATCACTAGACCGTCATAGTGTGGGTCACCATGCTGCATTGTTGTATTCGCAATGAGTATGGTGACCACCACTCTTGGATTCTGCTTATGCTTTCCATAGAACTAGATGGCGTTGAGTGTCAGATGTCCGTAATATTTTTACATTTAACATGGGTTTTCTGTAGGGCCGCAACCCCCATAGCTCTTCCACTGTAGAAATATTCTAAATTGTAACTCTTTTATCCTTCAACGAAAAGTTTAAAGTACAATTCAAAATAGCATTTTACTTAGAAAGGTCTTTTCAAGGAAATGAAAGACTGAAGTTTTGCGCACCACTTAGTACTTACGACATTAGCCGTTCTCTGTAAAGGGACCGAACTTCGTGAGTAATTAGGGAGACAGGGCTTCAACCGTTTTGTAAATTATGCCAAGGTTGCCACACTTAAATAGGGAAGTATTTTGGTAGAATGTTTTGTTCGTGACGCTAATTAGCATGGCTGAACTATTTTTGTTTTGTCAGAGATTGAACTAGATTTAAACTTTGTACATTTAAGTTTAAATAAAATATTATACAGAGTAAGGATCTTTATTCAGTTAAGTTTGAATCCATATTAAAGTTATAAATTCGAAAGTCTGTCTGTCGCGGCTAAACTTTTGCACCGATTTCAATGAAATTTTGGCATAAAGATACTTTGATTCTTAAAGAAGGATATAGACTACTCTAAAGCGATTCCTGACATACACGCTCTCTCATTTAGCTTTTTACCGCGGCTCCGGTCAAGAGCTAGTAGGTATACAGATATAGGGTAGAATGCCGATAACCGTCAGTTCAAGTACTATACTAATATTATAAAGTTGTATGTTAGTCGAACGTCCTAATCTCAGGAACTGTTTTACTGTTGGATAGCCCATTTATCAAGGAAGGCCATAGGCTGTATAATATTACGCTACGACTAATTAGAGTAGAGTATCAATGAAAAATGGTGCTAAAGCAGGAAAAGTTACTAGTTTTGCGATACGCAGGCGAAGTCGGCAGCTAGTCATCTGTAAAAGAATCATTGAAATAATCTTTCACGGCACGGCGCCAGCTTCCGTTGAAAGATAACATCTTTTGCTTCATATTTTTCATCACCATTTTGTTGAAACTTTCCTAATCCAAGATAAAAAAAAAACAAATAATAATATCTGCTACCTGCAGAGCACAGACCACAGACAGAGTTTTGTTGAAAAAACTTATCGCGAACTTCGAACAAAAAGTTTAAAGTGGCAACCCTGGTATGATGTATGATGCTTTCGAAGTACGTTATTTCGTGCAGTGGGTAACTTAGTTTTGTATTTTTGTTTTTCATACTTTTTTGTGTGGTGTGTGTGGTGATATACGAAAGGATTAACAGTAAATATTTTGATCTTGTGATTAATTCTACTAGTATTCTAACTTTATTTCTAACTTTGAAAATGACGATGTTCTGATATACCTTGAAAGACTGTTCATACCGTCTTTATCCAAAAATTCTTTCTTAGAGGGTGCTTAAAATATGAAAACATCAGCTGCCAAATTGTCAAGTTTGTTTGTACCAGAGGTTTACGTTCTGTATCTATGAAACAGTTCGTAAAAATGCAAATTACAATTCAAACAAAACTATGTATGCAGTCTAAATTAACAAAATCGGAATACTTTAGTTTAATAGCTTTTTAACTGACTCCAAAACCCTGGGAAGGTTCTTAATTCGACCGTATTTTTATATTTTGTTACCCAAGAAATCTATTTTTATGAACTAATTTGGATAATGCGTCTTGTTCCCCTTTAATGCTATTAGAAAAATTAAGAAATTAAGCTACCCCTAAGAATAGAAAACTAAACAAAAAAGAATAGACTTTAATTAATAAACTATTCTTTCATTTGATAGTTATTGTGTCTGCTCTGTGGTAGTAGTGAGGCGCAATGATTTGCATAATCGACTAATTACTAAAGCATTTACGGACAGTGTTGTGTTAATGAGGTTGGGTGAGGCGGATTTCGCTAATATAGTGGGAAATAGTTAATCATCACGTATTAAATGTAGCAGAAATAATTTATTTGTAAACTAATGCGATTACTGGTTGTATTGTTGTTTTCGGGATACAAAGAGCTAATTACTATTAATTATTAATTCACACTCCATACTATATTCATTCTAATATAAATTCGTTAGTAACTCTGTCTGTTAAGCTTTCACTGCTGAACTGCTGTACCGATTTCAACGAAATGTGGCCTGGCGAAATTTTGATTCTTGAAGAAGAACATGGGCTACTTTTTACCACGAACACTTTTGGCCCGACCCGGAAATCGATACCGAGACCTCTTGATTGGCAGACATAAGCTAACCGCTAGACCAACGAGGTTTACACTTTCAATGATGTTTGATAAATATTATTAACTAAGATTCAATAAATTTATGACTAAACAGAACATTTCCATAACATACTTCCGTTATCTGATTATTTTGATGTTCTTCCACCGCCACTTTGATTGATGACAACTGAATGTTTTGCAAATGGCGCACCTGCTCCCGTCAGCTGTTCTTGGTACCCTCATTATTGTGACAATTATTTACCTGACTTGGGGTGTCATTCGTGTCTGTTTATAGTGTAGTAATAAATCAGAAGCTCTCTTTAGAAATATGTACATAGCTTTAGCACTCGGCTCCACCCGCGTATATGTCGGATTCGTTGTAAAATGTACCTCGTGAGTTCTAAAATGACACGAGTGACAGCTGTCACAGAGATCAAGCTATATTTTAAATACTTCAAATAAATACTTTGAATATAGAGGCAAATAATAATTAAAGAATTTCCATCCCCATCAACAACAATTGGCATTCACCACTGTGACCTTTGACCGTGGCCTTTTAAGAAACTTTTTGCCTCGCATAATTATTCTGTAGAACAAATTAACGCCTCTGGAATTTTGCGGAACCTTCCAGAAAAGAGCTTGAGATCAGCAACGCTCGTTTTACTCTCAAGGTGCAGATGTTCATGAACGGCGGTGACCAGTTACTATCAGATCAACCAATTGCTCATTTGTTCAATAATTTATCAATCTCAACAATCGAAAAAAAAAAAATTTAAGCGTATTGTAGGTATATTGTGTCAAAGTTTGTGCTCAAGCAACAAACCAACTTTAAATCATGACAGGCAAAAGACGACATAGGCCTCACTACCAACTTAACATTTACACGTAAATATATTGTCTGCGCATGAATTCAATACAAAAAAAACAATAAAGTGTTCCTATAGTCTGTGGTTTAACAAACACGCGGGAACTTATTTTAGAGGTTATACACATTGCTTCCACTAAAAGCCGGTATGTCTTGTAACTTAATATATAAAGGGCGAGTAACTGGACCCTAACTCATTAGGAACATACTCATTTGGTTTGTTTCTTCCTTGTTGTAATTGCACATACTCGGGTTTCACGAATACCTACATCATAACACCTTTTGTTTGTCTTGGGAGAATTAGTAGCTAGGTAATAAACCAAGGGCGGATCCAGGGGGGGGGGGGGGTCATGGGGGTCATGACCCCCCCCCTGGGCTGTTGTCATGACCTAAATTAAACTGTTAAATATAATGTTCTTTATATTTTTTGGCACAATATAGTTTTAATTGTACACAATATAGAATTTAATCGTGGCTAAGAGCTTCAATGGTTGAAGAACGTCTAACCGGACTGACGCTTCTCCACATCCATAAAAACGTATCCATTGAAGTAGCAATACAAGTAATAACGCATTTACGGAGAAAACGTAAAAGAAAAACTGATTTTCTTATTTAAATATAGGTATTTTTAAGTACCTATAGTACTTCAAACCATGTACAATGGCCCAATCGAGAGGCTAAGTTTTTTTTTATGTGTAAGCGTAGGGTAAGCGATTACCGCCACCCGCAACATGATGAACGTAGGTACGCACTTTTAAAAGGCCTGCGACGCACTTGTGACGCCTCTGGTGTTGCAGTTGTCTTTGGGCGGCGGTAATGGCTTACCACCAGGCGATACGTCTGCTCGTTTGCCCGCTTATTCCATAAAAAAAAATAGACCTTTTCCAAAAAGTCTCAATTTCAGACACAAGTTTGTTTCGACTCTCAAGGACGTTTTACCGAGAAATATTAGTGGGGCCGCTATAGAGAGTATCGCCCGTGCTGTCATCCGCATAACAATGAATGCCGCTGATTTGCAACATGTCATTGATATGGAGAAGGAACAAAGTAGGAGACAGCACACAGCCTTGGGGGATACCAGCATTCACAGATGAAGTCAGAGCACTTACCGTCGATTACGACCTTTATGCTTCTATCTGCTAAAAAGCTAGTGATCGCATAATTTCACAGGAAGTCCATAGGAAGGAAGCTTCGAAAGAAGCGCTTTGTGCCAGACCCGATCGAAGGCATTGCGAAATGTCCAATGAGACTACGCCAGAAGTGTAGGAGAGCTGAGAAAGAGCAAAAAAATGCATACCTAGGGAAAGAAGTGCTAAACGCACTGAGCGTTGGTAGAACTGGATATCCAGCATACGTCTCTCGCACCGCGGTATGGTAGGTGGATCCTGTTCATCGTCATCCAAGGTCGAGTTTGACGCAAAGAGTTTAGCCAGAAGATCGGCTTTCTCCTTTGCCATAGGCTAACGAATTATTTTCTATGTGTAGAGGTGGAAAGGATGGCTTACAGAAATTCTCTTCGATAGCAATGGCAAGAGACCAGAACGCCCGAGTTCCCGGAGGAAGACGCTCAAGCCTTCCGCGAATCCTAGCAATGTGCTCCGACTTCGCCCTTGCAATGTCTCTCTTGAAGGACCTGGAGCCAAAGTTGTACTCCTTTTTTTAACTCTGCTTCCTGCGAGAAGTCCTTTTAGAAGATGGACCAAACCAGGGCCGACATTTGCCACCAATGAAGACCACAGAGAATGGAATGAAAAGCTCCATACCCTGCACCACCACATCAGCAACAAAATCAGCAGCGGTGTTGGGATCATCCGGCGAGAAGCATACCTGTCTCCAAGGGTAGGACTGTAGTGCAACACAATCTGCTGACTTGTGGTGCTACACACGGCGGCTTCGTGCAACTCGCGATCGCAGCGAGCATGTGAGAGGCACTGTACTCCGGACAAGGCAATGGTCTCGGGAGTTAAGAGGAGCGTCTACGGATACGTAGTAACCATCCGGTTGAAACTCAGCAGAACAGTCCAACAACGAAGAACTCTGACCCTCCACATTTGAGACTCGCGTGGGCGTGGTGACAAGTTGTGTCAGGCCATACACCAGTGCGAAGTCGAGAACACATCTCCTGGCATGATCCGTTTTATTACTAAGCCAGTCGGCGTGGTGGACGTTAAAATCACCAAGTAAGACGATCTCTGCGGACGTTATCTGCTGCTGCACGAAGTCTGTAGCCATCTGGATGTGGTCAATGAGTCGGTCAGTTTCGGCATCACCGCTTTGGGATCTATAGAGGCACGCATAGACGCGGAGGTGGTCTTCGCTGACAAGGAGCCGTAGCATTGAGAAGTCCCTACCTTCAAGATTGCTGAGGCGACGAAAACTGATATCGTCTCAAACGTACACGTTTCTCCGGCCTTAGACATGAAGGAGTGTTCTCTAGTCTAGTCTGTACCCAGGGTGAGTGAGGTAGGAGTGTTCGCTGGAGACGATATCTGCGTCTCAGTCAATAAAAGCAAGGCTAGCTATGCAGTCTCGAGGTGGTGATGGACAGAATTACTATACAATCCCCTGATGTTGCAAGGGTCCACGACCAGGTAGTAGGGGGTGCCATGTTAATTCTGTTCTTACCCTGGGCATAATTGAGCGCAATTTTGCCCTCCTCCCCCACTCCCCCCACATAATACGAGGAGCAGCCTGGGCGTCCACGCTCAAGTGTGGAAACAGCCCGGGAAAACCAAGCACATTAGGGGTACTTACATTATTACACTTACATACATTATTAAAATACCTACTTTTTATCAGTATTTATTTATTGACAAAATTAAATTGTTGTGTGACTTGACCACGACTATATGACCCCCCCCTGGCGCCAAAGCTGGATCCGCCCTTGTAATAAACACCTTATCTGTATACATACGTAAAGAAACGTTTTTTAATAAATATGATGAAAGGCGTATCATATTTGGAACTAGGCTTTAGAAGTCCTCTCTTGGACGTACCCTTTTCTCTTCTCAGAAAGGTTAAATATTCCAGGAAAATAGGTTTGCTTTCGGGTATTCCTATTCTTCACAGTCCTGTAACTCTGAGTAGTTTGCGGCGAACTTTGCACCGCCATATTTTTTTCGTAAATGTTTTCTAAATATCCGTTTTATTTTTTATTTAAACCCGCCTCAGTTTCCTACGGGTAGTGTTCAATGGAGGACTTCGAAAATATAACATTTCCAGTTTCCTGTTAATTTTCTTCTATACAAACACCTTGTCCTGGCAAATAATTATCCTATTTGGTGCAGTCGATCGGAAGTTATGCGGGTACATACAGTTCGGTGATTCATTTTTATTATTTAAATAGATATGTTAATTCGAAAGTCACTCATTCTGTACCGCTTTTAAGTTTAAACCGCTGCATTGATTTAAATGAAATTTGGATCATGGAGATACTTTGATTCTTTAGGAAGAGCATTCTTTACCGCCATAGCGAACATGCTCGCAAAAGCTTGGTTTACTACCTATATACGATTTACGAAGTGCAGTTTGACCGTAATTTTATTGCGAGAATTGTTTTTATGGCTCTATCTCCTATTTATTAAAACAACGGCGGTGTGAACACAAGAAATTTCTAGAGAAATTTAGCAAGTTCTCTGTCCATTGATAGTTTATAAAGGCTACTACATCGAAAGGTACTAATGTAATTATCAATGGTACGCTAATTGTCTTACAAAGAAGGCCTTCAAAGGTACAAGTTGATTAACTAACTAGAAGTTGTAGCGAAATGGTACTTATTAGCATTCAGGGCAGAAGGTGGCTTTTATCTGTGGCTTTAATCTTTGATCAATGTTTTGTTTATGTGAAAATAAACTTTGTAATGTAAATAGAATGTATACACATCTAATAAAACTGTAAAAATAAGATGTCTTTACATAAAAGATTTTGAAGAATAATCACAAATTTTAACAAAAAAAACCGGGACCTTCAATCTGGACCAAATTCAAATGGGACCACACGGGAAGCACCAGCTCTTAAATAAAAAAGAATCATCAAAATCGGTTCACCCAGTCCAAAGATATGAGATAAAAAACATTAAAAAAAAAAACAGTCGAATTGAACTTGAACTTTCTTGAAGTCGGTTAAAAAGTAATGCAGGTTGTCTTTATTACAGTAATAGAACTCAAAAAAACAGTTTTATAACAATTTTTTTCTTTTTAAAAAGACACCTCCCGTAGTAGAAAGATATTCTTACTAATATCATAAACGCGAAAGTTTGTAAGTATGGATGGATGGATGTTTGTTGCTCTTTCACGCAAAAACTACTGTACGGATTTGGATGAAACTTTACAGTAATATAGTTTATACATCAGAATAACACTACTATTTGCCGCGATAACCGACATATAAGCGGGCGAAGCCGCGGGCGACCACTAGTATCTATATAACTTTACAAACATACATGAAATGGACACAAAGTACAAGTACACGCAGACTCAGAATAACCAATTGTTGGTCACACAAAGTGTTGACCCACAACACTAGGCGCAGTAGAAATCCGCTTAAACCACTAGGCCAACCGTGCAGTTTTGTCTATGAGTACTTAATTTCAATATTATTTTTGTTTCAGGTAATAAATGATAACAATATCTACAAAGTGATTGCTAACTTCCGCAGTAAGTATCGAAATATTATTCATCACAAGTCTTTAACAGTCAACTGCTGGACACAGGCCTCTCCTTAGAAAGCAGGTGTTGGTCTACTGTACCACGCTGACCAGTCGGGTTGGTATAGGGTTTGTCTCAAGTGTTCCTTCTCTTTCCGATATTGAAAATTCTTTTACCAATAGTACCTAAGCCACATTTTTTGTGAGTGTCATCTATACAAATAAATAAAATTGAAGTGTCTGTTTGTAATTTCAAATTCAACAGCGTTTCACTAAATGCTTAAGAAAGTATCTATGGTATTTACATTAAAAAAATACATTTTTGTCTGTATTGCTCTCTGTTTGCTCCGGTTAATCTATGAAACTGCAAGACCGATTTTGACGGGATTTTCACTGGCAGGTGATTTGTGTGAACTGATGATATAAGGAGTAACTTAAGCTACTCTTTTTTAGACAAGATTCGGCCCACGGCTTTACCTACTACTAGTTGTTGTTGCAAAGATACAATAACAGCCGCGGGTAACACCGCGGGGCTCAGCTAGTATAATATACATCTATACTAATATTATAAACGCGAAAGTTTGTAAGTATGGATGGATGTTTGTTACTCTTTCACGCAAAAACTACTGAACGGATTTGGATGAAAATTTACAGTAATATAGCTTATAGATCAGAATATTACATAGGCTACTGTTTGCCGCGATACCCACCATATACGCGGGCGGAGCCGTGGGCAAAAACTAGTATAAGAAGGAAGGGCCGTTATGTTTTAACCTTATACCGTAAATATCAAACATTAAAGAAATTAATTACTTAATAACCTTTTGTGCTTCATATTCATAATTTGTCGAAACGTGAATTTAATAAATTAGCAAGATTCGACGGTTAATTTATATTTAAAATACACCCCTACATAAGGGTATATTAAGATTTTACTTTGTTTGTTTTAAAGACAATCGAGGGGTTGTTTCTCTGTGTAAATATATAGGTTATGTACCTAATAAAACCTCCCGGATTTTACGAGCCAATATACGTAATAGGATGTAAATGTACATTGTATTTGAATAATTACATCCTTTAAGAATTAAATAGAAACAAATAAATAAAATTGGAGTGTCTGTTTGTAATATTAAAATAACCGCTTTTTACTAAATGCATATGTATGTATACACGGTACAAATACCAAAATAACATTGTTTAAAATTTTTGTCTGTCTGTTTGTTCCGGCTAATCTCTGAAACGTCTGTACCGATTTTGACGGGACTTTCACTGATAGGTAGCTGATGATATAAAGAGTAACTTATGCTACTTTTTAACCGACTTCAAAAAAAGGAGGAGGTTCTCAATTTGACTGTTTTTTTTTAAATATTTGTTACCTCATAACTTTCGACTGGGTGAACCGATTTTGATGATTCTTTTTTTATTTGAAAGCTGGTGCTTCCCGTCTGGTCCCATTTAAATTTGGTCAAGATTGAAGTCGGTTTGTTTTTTGTTAAAATTTGTGATTATTTCGGTAAATTATCTAAAAATAAATGCTAGATAGATCAATTTATCGCCCCCGAAACCCCCTTTATACTAAATTTCATGAAAATCGTTGGAGCCGTTTCCGAGATTCAGATTATATTATACCAGAATTGCTCTTTTAAAGCTATTAGATCTATGCCCACTTGTCATTTATTCCATAAGTGGAAAATAATGTGTTTATAATAATAGCTTTTGCCCACCGCGCTCGTGTATGACGCTTATTATAGTTGTTACTAGCATGTTTTATTTTGATATTATAAGCTATTATTACTGTAAAGTTTTACCTTAATCCGTTTAGGAGTTTGGGCGTGAAAAAGTGACACACATACCTAGAAATATGTGATCGCGTTAATTCCCGTAAAAAAATAAATTATTATATCATGGTACGCGACAGTTTAAAAGTTAGTAAGTGACACATATCCATACACCCATCCTCACAAACTTTTGCATTTATAATGTGAGTAGGATATCACTAGTATGGGTAGATTAAACACTATGTCGTAAAGAAACAGACAAACGCTTCAAGCGACAAAATATTTAAACACATCCCATTATCTTATAACTCCATTAGTATTCAAGAAAAACCATTCTCTAATCACCCCTCAATGACGTCACAAGAATGACGTCATCACAAATTAATTTCGCAACATTTCACATTAATTAAGGACAAAAAACGTATAACGGAACGCATCATGTTTTAAAAAGAAACATTGAAATAAAAAAGTTGTAAAAAGAATAAACGTGGAACGTTGTCGCTCGATTTAAATTTAAAAAATATGTTTCAATTGAGTTGCCAGTAGTGAAAATAATGAGGTGGATGTGTAGCGTCTGTTTCAATGAATAGTAAAAATATTCGTATTACTGAGTAAAGAAACTGTTTTAGTTGATTAAAATGTTTGTAAGTTTTTTATTGATGTAAGACATTTGTTCAAGCAATTGTATTTTATATCAATGGGTATTTTTTACCTGACTATGGCTAAGCCAAAAGAAAGGTTAAAAATATTTGGCAGTCTATTTATTTTTATATGTTTCACTGAGCGCCTAAGCTACTGAACCGATTTTATTATACGAGATGTCAATAGATTCGTAATAATGACCCGGGTGACATAGTTCATATAAATTTTTAACCAACTTCAAAAAAGGAGGTTGTCAATTCGACCGTATATATATATTTAATGCATGTTACATGTTAAAATAACTTCGTCATTTTATAAACCAATTTTGATGATTCTTTTTTCAATGGAAAGGAGTTATCCCAACGGTGGTACCATGATAAGGACACTTAAGATCTGATGATGGCATCCAAGAGAAATCGAGTCGAACCTTGAAGTCGGTTTTTGTTAATTAAACTTCATTTCATAGTAAACAATGACTGCGAAAAAGACTCGCAGAGAAGCATTGGAAGCTTATCACCAAGGGATCAACGTGGGAGAGCCACGCTTCGGCATGAATGGGCCGGCTTGACCGGAGTGATACCACGGCCTCAGAGAAAACCGGTGTGAAACAGCGCTTGCGCTGTGTTTCACAGAGTGAGTGAGGGTACCGGAGGCCCATACCCCAACCCCTCCCTCCATCCCCCAAAGGCCGGCAACGCACTTGTGACGCCTCTGGTGTTGCGGGTGGCGGTAATCGCTTACCATCAGGTGATACGCCTGCTCGTTTGCCGCTATTCCATAAAAAAACATCATAACCGAGAACAGACTCTGAGGAATATCCGTGGCGAATTCCTCGTACTCTTAGCACGGACACATAACGTTCACTCAATGTTCAGAAAACCAAAAAAATATTTCAATGTTTTTGATGGATTGAGTCAGGTTAGCGAAGACCCTAGCTCTTGGAAGCAAATACTCTAGCTCTGACCCTAGACATGTGAAGAGCATTCAAAGGGTGATAACGCACTTTTTGTTTAGTTATTTACATAAGCTATATTACTGTAAAGTTTCATCCAAATCCGTCCAGTAGTTTTTGCGTGAAAGAGTTACACAAACATCCATCCATCCATACTTACAAACTTTCGCGTTTATTATATTAGTAGGATTTAATGACAGCCTTAGCCTGATTCGACATACGAGTATATGTGTCGATGTGGGAATCGTGCTGTCGCGGTTTTTGTCCACACAACTGTACTTTGAAATACTATGTTGGTGTTGAGTTCTCTCGACAAGATGGAGGTATGCGGTTTTAATACCGTTCAGATGATTCAGGAAGTCAAAGAAGGCAGCTTATCGGTGGAGTTATGTCGTGTCGTGTAATGTAGTTCATTATTTGAGTGATTAAATTTGAAAAGGTTTTGGTTCAATAATATGCATTTTGTGAAAAGCTATTAATTTTACAAGCTTTTTATTAACTTGCAATGTATGTATGTATGCTTGTATGTTCGGGTGGAATCTTGCAACTCAATTTTGAAGCAGATATCTTCAACCGATTTTGCAAGAATGTATACAGCATTACAATACAATATTATAATGACATGGAGCTGATCTGATGCTGGAGCTGGAAGGTGGCCATAGGAACTCTGTAAATAAACCTCGCAACATCATCGAGTTTGGACTCGTTTGATTCGTCTCGAGGCATTCCAGTAAAGGCTTGTTTTAAAAAAGCTTTTTAATTTAATTTATATACTATTTTATACGGTACGGCAGTACATGTATACGGCATTTGCATCAATTTTTTTATATTTTGTTATTTGTCTGTTTGTTCCGGCTGTCATGCACATCTATGGCAATCGTTATTGGGAAGTCAGTGCCCTCAAATATACTGACAACTTGTTCAACCTTCGAATTAAGTTCACCCTCAGGGTTGCGGATGTCCGATGCCAGTCTCTCCGTGTATAAACTGTTATTCAGGTAAAACCGGTTGAACCAGTAGCCGACCCCAAATCTTGGGAATAAAAAATGCTAGGAAGAAGAAGTCTGTTTGTTCCGGCTAGTCTCTGGAACGGCTGGACCTATTTTGACGTGAGTTTCACTAACAGAGAGCTGATAATATTAAGAGTAACTTAGGATACTTTTATTTTAGTAAAAATAGTAAACCAATGATATAGTGAACCGACTTAAAATCAACAAAACCCGCGGCTTATACCACCGGGCGTTACTGGTATCGAATAAATAACATGGCGAAATGTAAATGTTTATTGTAATTCTTAAGCTCCTTAGATATTGCTTACGACAGGTCTGTTACTAGAAGAGTGGAATTAGTTAAAGGGACAGATAATGAATAAAGATAATTCCCAAATGGCTGAAAGCAAATATGTATATTGACTTATAATTTATTCTTATCTATATGTAAATAAAAATGAATCACCGAAATGTATGTAACATGCACATAACTTCAGATCGGGTGCACCAAATTGGATAATTGTTTTTTTATGTGTTTGTTATAGTCAGGACAAGGTTTGTATAGATGAAAATTAAAATAAAACTGGAAGTTTTAATTATCATTATTCTGGGACCATACACTACCCATAGAAAGCAGAGGCGGGGGCATAGATACAAAAAAAACAATTTCGGAAATTTAAAAAATAGTCATGAGAAACGGCGGTAAATGGCGAAAAGTGATGATACGAAGTTCGCTGAGTCAGCTAGTATATCTATAAAAAAGTATCCCGAAGGATCGAAAAAATTAATTTACAAGTGCAAACTGTGTTCACAAACTACTAAAGCATATTCGAGTTCTCTTAAGATGTGAAAATACAGCTTATTGTTTTACAACAAACGTTTGATGTCAAGAATTATTTGTTTAATGTTGTGATATTAAAACTACCCTGAGTCAGTTGTACGTGACTGTTTAAGGTTATATAAAAAAGCATTTCCAAGTCATCACTCAAACTAAGTTAATTAAAACGGAACAAAAACGAGTAGAAATCGATTTTTTCAATATTTGCAAAACTACGTCTGGTACATGCAATAAATCCAAATTGCTGAATATTTATTACTTGCAATACTACAGTCGGCCATGTTGGTCGCATCTGTCAATGACACGCGGGAAAATTTTCTCAGGGTTCGTTTTTTAAATGTCTTTCTTCCTGTTCGGCGGTGTGCAGTCGAGCTTACGTCACTGGCCGTCAGCTGGCAGACATCACCATGTGTGAACGGAATAATAAAGATATTATTTTAGTTTCTAGAAAGTACTTTCTTACTTATAAAATTGGTGCACATCTGTTGCGGATCTCGCGAAGTATATTAATTCGATTAAAAAAAAGCCGGAATGTGAAGAGGTTTAGGTGTCAGAAAATACTTTTAATAAGTGTCACAGAGTTTAAAGCGCCTAATAATAATTATTAATCTGTATTTTTCGTTCTTTAGTTTTACCATTGGGGTGGCATGTTTTTATTCTGGTGCCAAATGGGAAACAGAATTTTCAGAATAGTTTCACAGAATTATGTGGTAATATAACGAGGAAAACAAGAAATTTGAGAACGTTCTATTTAAAATAAGTATGCTAAAAAATTGACTGAATGTGTCAAAGTTGATATGTCACAAAAGTTTAATAATAATGAATTTAGTCTAACATTTGTGTTACGAGTATATTAACAAGACTCCCGTCTAATGATATTGGTACGCGCCGATCACAGAATAATTAACAATTTTAATTAATCACGTCAGAACTGTCAACCCCCACTCCAGTTAATTGAGAATCAATAAAATGGCGGCATGCCGTTAAGATAAGCCCGCTTCACGGAAATGAAACTTTTGTTATTGGTTATCTGTGTCACTCAACTTCCAAATTACCTTCATAAGTATTAAGAGGCGCTTCATAAAGATGATCTGATCACATAAGGATGTTCAAAATCTTCGATAAAATATTAAGATTATGAAATGAATGCTTTTATAGCATAAGAGGCAAAAAAAAGTAAAAACTAAAACCCAACTACGACAAATCACGAGTTACGGAGAAATGTACCATAACACATTAACAACGCATGACTACGGCTTTTGAAACTTGTTTCATACTTTTTCAGCGTCGTTTTTTTGTCGTGGTTGGGTTTTAGTTTTAACTTTTTTTTTATTTAAAATGTTTTGGTGCCCCTAATAATAGGTCTTTACCTATGAAATTGCCGTTTTGTATGCAATAAGTGAAAGTACTTATTTTTTCAAACTTTTTTATTTCTGTTATTCGAAGTAATCACCCATGCAATCGACGCATCTTTGTCAACGCATTGGCAGTTTATTGATGCCCTTCTTGTAAAAATCAGCTGGACGGGAGGCAACAAACTCTTCTTGGAGCAGCTTGGAGACTGTCTGAACTGACAACATCATTTGGTACAGTTCGCAACAGACAGTCTCCAAGCTGCAAGAGCTGGGGTTGGAAGCTCTCCCTCATCCGCCATACTCACCAAACCTTGCAGCTACCAACTATTACTTTTTCCAAAACTTAGACAACTTTTAAATGGGTAAAAAATTCAATTCCCGAGAGGCAGTACAAAATGCCTTTGAAGAGTTTGTTGCCTCCCGTCCAGCTGATTTTTACAAGAAGGGCATCAATAAACTGCCAATGCGTTGGCAAAGATGCGTCGATTGCATGGGTGATTACTTCGAATAACAGAAATAAAAAAGTTTGAAAAAATAAGTACTTTCACTTATTGCATACAAAACGGCAATTTCATAGGTAAAGACCTATTAGATACCATAGAAATATCACAATTATCAAATAAATACGGACAAAGTCACGAGAAAATGCTAATAATATATAGATTTTTGAAATGTACAAGTAACGCCCTTTCGAAGATACCACGACACGGCATATTTATCTCAAATTTATTTTTTAAGACAGTACTTTATGTCGGCTAGAGGGCGCCACATTAAATTGAGTGACGCGTCATATAGCCTATAAGCAGCGGACGATCAATACGCTTCTAACGATACCTCATTTATCCAGTTCTAATTAGTAGTTAAGGAGCTATGAGGGAACAGATAAACATACATACATAGCCTTTCAAAATCATAACCCTCCTTTGGCTTTGCCGTAGACGGGTAAAAACAAAAAGATAAGTTGATATGAAGTGACTGCCGGATATGAATATCCCCCCCTCACCCCCCTCCGGACGAACTCTGAAAGAAATTAAAGAATTTCTTACTGCAGCGGTATTTTAGGCAGTGCTTGAGCCGAATATATATGGGCCAAAGCATGAGAGTGGTAGACATACCACTCGTACTCATCGCTTCGGTTCCTCCTTTCTGTGCCGAGCGGTCAAAACGTGGAACTCACTTCCAGCGCACGTGTTTCCCTCCCACTATGATCCCGGGTCCTTTAAGCAATAATAATAAAAAAGCATCCTACTAGGCGGCCATAGTGTGGGTCACCATTCTGCAATGTCCTTATTCGCATTAAGGATGGTGACCACCACACTTGGAATCTGTTCATGCTTTCCATCAGGCAGAGCAGAGCCATTTTGGCGCAGCTAAAATATAAAAAAATTGTACGAGAAAATAAGAAGATAATAAGAATACTAATACACACAGTTCGTCTAATATAAAAATCTCCCTTCTTCCTATTAACAAGCAATTGACGGATTCAAAGGGCCTTCTTCCCTCCGGAATAAGAATGTGAAATGCCACTGCCTCTATTCACCCATGCGTGACGTAAGAGCCGACCAAAGGAGCAAACTACTTGAAACAAATCATATACCAATCCGTCTGGCCAGCGTGGTGTAATCAGCCAAAACCACCTTACAAAGGAAAACTTTATTCCTTTCTCCTTTTCATGTCCAGCATTTGAGTGTTCAACCTACCTTTTGATGACCCCACGTTGTCCTCCTATCCCTAAGAAATTTCAAAAAACTTGAAACTCATCCTAGCCGTGTAAATTCAGTTTTCTAATTACCAAGACAGGAACTTTGTACTGGAAACTTGGCTTAACAGGAGTTGTGCTTACGAGTACAAATCAATCACTCGCCGTCACAAAGTAATACTTCGATACGTGTTTGAACTTTTGTTCGATTTCGCTCGACATTTTCTGTTTTTTCACGCCAATTTTCACTTTAGTCTAAAAATCATTAAATGATTTAAGAATATTTATAGCAGCTGTTTCCTGGTACATTTTCCTTATGACACTAAAACTGAAAACATTAAATCAATGAAGACACTCATTTTAAGATTGTTACGAAAAAAAAAAACAAAATGTCCGCTGTTTTACTTGGAGGGTCCCGTTAAGATTAACTTTTCTTATTTCAAATTCAAAAATAGAACGCTTCAATGAAATGGAACGATTTAAATCTAACTTTGTTCTAAGATTCTTGCCAATGCATAACTACAATCCTTAATGATACCAGCGCATTAAAAAGTAAACAAATTATTTCATTTCATTCTTTTTTAAACAATAGATTGAAACAGAAAGTATTAAAGAATCATAAATAATCTTGAGCTCAGGTTTGTAAAGACAAAAAGAGTTTCGCTTTATAAGAGTATTTAAAATTAATTATGATTGTAAAAGAGGGTCGGGAAAAATGGCCATAATAAAAGTGTAACGGCAAAAAGATACGCCTTATTTCAATTTTTTTAAACAAATGACGGAATAGCTCATGCTTTTTTTAATTTACGTGATGGAAGGCTAATTCAACATCCTCCAACGTATGGATAAGGGTTGTATGGGTGTTGACAGGCATTCTCGTTCTGTTGTTTTTAAATTCCATGTCAGCAGACAGCAGAGACTTCCTACTTACATTATATCTATCTAACTTTCATGCTTATTAACTTTCAAGATAGTGTATATACTTATAAATAATTCAATTGTTTACGAAAGAGCGAATCTCACTTATTTTCTGATGAAATATATTTTTGAAGTAAAGGTATATTTAACCGACTTAAAAAAAGGAGGAGGCTTTCAATTGGACTGTATTTTATAAGCTATTGCATAGCTTTTATTGCGGGCTTTGAGGCCTTTGAGCGCGGCGACCGAATCAAGAAATTCCGTAACACAAATAAAACCTGACACCCGAAGCTCGCACGGATCGAGACGAGCTGCTCCGAAATCCACACTCGGCGCTCTCTGTTGTTTGTTGTGAAGTTTTCGTATCTTTTTTGTTTTGTGTAATTTTGTATTACTTATTTAATGAATACTTACTTACCACAATATCCAGGAAACATCCACAAAGAGACACGACGACGCCCAGTTGAGATTTGAACTCGAGGCACCTTCGTCATAAATCATTCACCTACACCTTCCAGCCAATAACTCATTACTGCTAAATGCTAAAATTATTGTTCTTATGCTACTTGACAAATGCTCCGTCCGGTAATTCCAAAGATACATTTGTTTGTTGTCACTTTGGCACCAATTATAAAGATGGCGGTGTACTTCGAATGCGATGGAGCATTTGAAAAATAGTTTAGTATTTTTTAACCGACTTCCAAAAAGGAGGAGGTTCTATGTTCCACTGTATGTATTTTTTTTTTTTTTTATGTATGTTACCCGATTACTCCGTCAGTTGTGGACCGATTAAAAAAAATTTTTTTGTATTCGAAAGGGTATGCTTCCGAGGTGGTCCCATTGCCAGCATATCAGGATCTGATGATGGGATCCCAGGGAAATCGAGGGAAACTCTCATTTTTTATAGGCACATACTATGTTTTTCGTATATTTTCTGAAGTTACACCCGTATTTGCGTCTGGTAGTCATCATTTTATGATGATGAGCTGATGATGTAAGGTACAACTCCTTAACGGTTAGGAGTTGGAGGATAAATCTTTAAATATCAGATGTATATATGTTACCTTTAGTCGTATTCTTTCAAATTATTTAGGTAAGCTGATGATGGAAGGTGGAAGGTACAACTCCTCAATAGTTAGGAGTTGGAGGATAATTCTTTCAATTTCATACGTATCTAAAGACCTTCAGTCGTATACTTTCAAGTTATTTAGCTGAACTGATGATAGAAGGTTAAACTCTTCAACAGTTAGGAATTAGAGGATGATTTCAATATTACACGTACGTTTAGACCTTCATTTGCATTCTTGATGATGAAATTTGATGAAATAGTTCAACTTACTACTTACCTACGATTGTTTGCACTAAAAACTGAAAAATAAAAACTTTTTATAAAAAAAAAAACCGACTTCCAAAAAACATCCAACGAAAACTCTCTGCCAAAAAAACACTTAAAAGCGTAAAATAAACTGGTTCTTCATAAATATACTGCATATACTTAATTCTTTATTCATTTAAATAGTAGTATTATAATGTGTGCTAGGTACCTAAAATCTGTTTGAAGTATACTGCATAAATAAATAAATAATTATAATTGCATAAGTTGATAAAAAATGCTATGCAATAGCTTTACCGCGGCAGTCCCCGAGTGCCACACGTCTTTTTTTATGTTTGTTACCTCAGAACTTTCGACTGGGTAAACCGATTTTGAGAAATCTTTTTTATTTGAAAGCTGGTGCTTCCCGTGTGGTCCTATTTTAATTTGGTTCAGTTCTTGAAGTCGGTTTTTCTTGTTAAATTTTTTGTTAAAGTAAATGACAGCCTCGTCGTCGGCGTCCACCCTGAGGCACCCAGCGTTCGACGACGACCTTGGCCCACCGGTCTGAATTCATTCGACATACGTGTCCGGCCCAGTCCCATTTTAATCTGACCCAGAGGCAGACCCCGTAAAAGATGGCGCGACGATCTTGACGCCTATCACAGAGACTGGCCGGAACTGGCCTTGGATAGAGGGAAGTGGTTTGTTGCGGGGGAGGCCTTTGCCCAGCAGTGGGACAAAATAGGCTCGTAAAAAAAAATGACAGCATTCGTGCTGTTTCGTTAGTGAGTGCGAGACCGGAGGCCAATGATGCAGAAACATCTCAATAGGCCGCCATGGTGTGGGTTACCATGCTGCATTGTCTGCATTCGCAATGAGTATGGTGACCACTACTCTTGAATCTTGCACATGCTTTCCATCAGGCAGAGTGGTCACTTTGCTCATATAAAAAAATTGTTTTTCAAAAAAATACCTTTCCAGAATATCCTAATATCAAGAGTTTGTATGAACGCACTAGTGTTAGCGCGTTCATACAAACTCTTGATATTAGTGCAGATTACAGGAACAACTCAGATTTAGAGACTGATTTATGATTTAAAAAAATCGAAATGAAAACGCCGGTTTTTTTTTCTTTCAATGTGTGGCAACATTGATGTCATAAAGTGACACATACAGTATGTCGGGAGTAATTTAGTGAGTGCGAGACCGGAGGCCAATGATGCAGAAACATCTCAATAGGCCCACATGGTGTGGGTTACCATGCTGCATTGTTGCATTGTCTGCATTCGCAATGAGTATGGTGACCACTACTCTTGAATCTTGCACATGCTTTCCATCAGGCAGAGTGGTCACTTTGCTCATATAAAAAAATTGGTATTTTAGGTTTTAAATTTTTCAAAAAAATACCTTTCCAGAATATCCTAATATCAAGAGTTTGTATGAACGCACTAATGTTAGCGCGTTCATACAAACTCTTGATATTAGTGCAGATTACAGGAACAACTCAGATTTAGAGACTGATTTATGATTTAAAAAAATTGAAATGAAAACGCCGGTTTTTTTTTCTTTCAATGTGTGGCAACATTGATGTCATAAAGTGACACATACAATATGTCGGGAGTAATTTAGATTTTAACACCACGCACACAGATTTATCAGAGAGGTTCAATTTAGCTTTATATTTTTCACGATGCCTGAATGTTTATTTTAGAACACATCCCGGTTCTGTGTTTGATGTTTGATGAATATTCAGTGAAATAAGTCAAACTTTCAACTAACTTGGTTAATTTATGTATTAGGTATTGCTAGTTTGATAATTTGTTGAGCGATATTTCAAAATAACGAATGTAAAAATTATACATAGTATAAAATGAAGTCGCTTCCGCTGTCTGTTCGCTTAGATCTTTTAAATTACTCTACGGATTTTAATGCAGTTTTCAGCAATAGCTAGAGTTATTCTAGAGGAAACCTTCCTCTTGAATCCTATGTCTAATACATACACCTTATAGTAGAGAAATTCCGATAATTTCAAAGACTTCTGTGCCAAGGGGCCTGGTAGCTAGTCTTTACAAATAAATAAATTTGGAGTGTCTGTTTGTAATATTAGAATAATCGCTTTTTACTAAATGCATATGCATGTATACACGGTACGTATAACAAAATAACATAAATAATTGTTTTATTCGGTCTTTTAGTATTTATTGTTATAGCGGCAATATAAATACATCATCTGTGAAAATTTTAATTGTCTAACTGTCACGGTTCATGAGACACACACACAGAGAGACGGACGGACAGCGGAGTCTTAGTAATAAAAAAAATGTCAGGTTTAAGCATTTGGGTACGGAGCCCTAAAAAGAGATAATTTAAACTTTATGGTCTACAACATAATAGTAAATATCATGAATTTCATTGTCTTAAAAGACACGTTATTAAAAAACCTCTTTATGTCAGACGCGCTGTATATTTGAGTATTGACAAAAGAAGACATAATCTTTAGTCTATGGAAGCGAAGTCAACTTATTTTTCATTATCTTATAATATAACTTAATTAAATCAAAGTCCTTTATTCAATATTTATCATTGAGTAACAATGAAATTTGTTGTATAATTAATTATTATGAATTAATTGAAGAAAATTTTCGGAAACACAAAGTTGGGAATGTTATCATTTTAATAAATTCATTTAACTTAACTAACTTTCATGTTTAAGTTATTCAAAAATGGCTTCTATTAATATTATAAGTTTATGTTAACATTTCTCGTATAAAAACTTTCTGTAAGTGAGAGTTAAGGACTCGATGTGTCTTTCTTTCTTTGTCAAGGAGTAAAGCAACCTCCCGCATTGGAGTCAGACCCTCTCTGTCTTTAGGAGTTCATAAAATATGGATAAGATTTAATAAACGATCTTAAAGGTATGGATACCGGAGTGATACCACGGCCTCACAGAAAAACGGTGTTTAACAGCGCCTGCGCTGTGTTTCACCGAGTGAGTGAGGATACCAGAGGCCTATACCCCAACCCCTTCCCCCATCCCCCAAAGGCCGGCAACGCACTTGTTACGCCTCTGGTGTTGCGGGTGTCAATGGGCGGCGGTAATCGCTTACCATCAGGCGAAACGTCTGCTCGTTTGCCCCCCCTATTCCATAAAAAAAGTGAAGGTTGATTAAGTGGTAAGTGATCCTGTCTGCTAAACTTATTGGTCGCAAATTCGAGTCGTGTCCAGGGCAGTATATGATGAACACTACCGTTTGTTCTGTCTGATTGTAATTTATCTGAAATGTATTTATTTCGTAAATATAAGTATGTTTAATGAGAGGCCTATCCCCAGTAATAGACTAGTAGAGGCTGTGGGTGATGATGATAAAGTATGTTTATCAGCAGGCTGCTTACCATGGTTTGGTTTTCCTGGGCTGTTTCCCCACTTAGCCTCTTGATTGGGCCATTGTACGTAGGTTTCTCATCTTCTTACTCCAACCATCCAGATTCCAAGGTAGTAGAGGCACGCTGATTTCAGCACGAACGGGCCGGTACTACCCTCTCACAGAAGAGCACCGTAGAATGACAGGTGCTCGTTTTCGTTGGTGAGTGCGAGACTGAGGTCCAATAATGCAGAAGCATCACTAGGCCGCAATGAGTATGGTGATTGCCGCTCTTGGCTTCTGCTTATGCTTTAGATCGGGCGGAGTAGTCATTTTGAAAGGCCCTTAAATATTCTAGATAATCCCAGTAGTTCATCAACCTTTTTAGGTCGCTACATGTTTCCGCGAGTGATGTTGATTGGAGGATGTCTGCCCGTTGATCTGCCACACTTCTACATACTGTGAGAACGTGCTGCGGCGTTTCTTCTGCCTCCATGCATCCCCTGCACAGAGGGCTGCCTGTTGCACCTATAGTGAATAGGAGTTTGTTTATCATTTCTCTTCTGTCTTCTTACCATAGTACAGGCTCTACCTAGTTTGTGTATGAGAATATTATTATAAACCAAAAGCTAAAGTAACCCTCACTGACCAACAATCGTCGTTATTCTTAGTAATACTACTAAACTAACTTGTAAAACTATATAAAATGCACATCGCGTGTTTGTTACCCATAAAAAACCCATGAACGGTTTATCAGCTAAGTCATCTAGCCCATATATACAAGGAGGTCGCTATTACTTAAGTAAAAATACACTGTTGCGTTTTAACACGTAAACAAAATGGCGGCATTTGTTGTTTATGGTTTATGGCGCGAATGTTACCGTCCATGTGCTGATGGGTTCAAAATACGGATTGTTTCCACCCCTATTCATCTAGTGGGTTACGTAAGAGCTGACTAAGGAAGTAAGCTACATGGACAACAGCACTGCAAAGAGAAGTAAAATTTGACACCAACCCGTCTGGCCAGCGTGGTATAGTAGACCAAAACCTCCTAGCTAATTAAAGACTTATGACCAGTAGTGGTCTGTTAAAGACTATTGATGTTAGGTTCGAATGAGGATACGGGGTTCTCTGATGATGGGTGACCACTGATTCAGTTGTTTTCAGTAACTAAAGAATGTTGCTACCTTTTCAATATAACCCCCTGTCAGTTTTTCCTCTCCCTTCAGAATTATTGGGAGGAACTGGATTAAGGAACCTCACTCACTGCTGAAAAAAGCAGCTAACGAATAGTTTAACACGGTTTCTTATAAGGCTATGAAATGACTCCGGTCTACTCTGGCCCGTATGTAAAGTAACACGAGTATGTAAAACCGAATATTAATGTCGATAAAATACAATTTTTACATGAAAAATAGTTGAATGATGTATGAGAATAGACAATCATCCAACCGGGTCGGATTGCGGTCCATGATCTAAGAGACATAAGAGGGGGTAAGCCAGGCCTCCAGCTATCGCTCGGTTAGAAAGAGAGAAGACACCGCGGTACCTAGTACTGTCTCGCTCTACTCGCGTTTGCGCTGTTTGCGCGGAAAAGCAAAACCATGGTATCAGAAACCAAGGCCTCGCATTCCGTGAGCGACACAGTGTGACGTCACTATCCGGTAACCACTTTATAGCAACTTATCACGAAATGAACCAACTTAGAACCAGCAATAGCGGTAATGACATAAGGCTCGTGTCACTCACGTGATCACAGTGTCTCGGAATGCTATAACCTGGCGAAGTATATCGTTATTACATGAGCAGAACGATTTGACGTTTAATTGTTGTGATGATCGGATTTCTGTAGGTAATGCTTTTACAAAATAACAAAAAAGTGTGTTATTTGTAAAAATCAGCCTATTCCCGGTGATTACACTCGCAGTTTTCACAAGTAAGAATTATATTTATATATTAGGTCTTTACCTATGAAATTGCCGTTTTGTATGCAATAAGTGAAAGTACTTGCACTATGCAAAAAGGGGTAAAAAATTAAATAATAATGAATTACTTAAAGAATATTCATTTAAATCCATTAAACAAGTTTTATGAACAGTTTCTTCTATTGAACTTGGTATCACAATATTATTGGTAATTTGTTTTAATACTGCATTTCTATAAAGAACAGGTACTGCGGTTGATAACAGCCTTGTGGTTTTAGTGTATTCATCCGTTTGATGATACGAGTCATCTCCGTACTTATTTTTACAAACTTTTTTATTTCTGTTATTCGAAGTAATTACCCATGCAAACGACGCATCTTTGCCAACGCATTGGCAGTTTATTGATGCCCTTCTTGTAAAAATCAGCTGGACGGGAAGCAACAAACTCTTCAAAGGCATTTTATACTGCCTCTCGGGAATTGAATTTTTTACCCACTAAAAAGTTGTCTAAATTTTGGAAAAAATAATAGTCGGTAGGTGCAAGGTCTGGTGAGTATGGCGGATGAGGGAGAGCTTCCAACCCCAGCTCTTGCAGCTTCTTCACGACAACGCGCGACCCCATACTGCGCAACAGACAGTCTCCAAGCTGCAAGAGCTGGGGTTGAAAGGTCTCCCTCATCCGCCATACTCACCAGACCTTGCACCTACCGACTATTACTTTTTCCAAAATTTAGACAACTTTTTAGTGGGTAAAAAATTCAATACCCGAGAGGCAGTACAAAATGCCTTTGAAGAGTTTGTTGCCTCCAGTCCAGCTGATTTTTACAAGAAGGGCATCAATAAACTGCCAATGCGTTGGCAAAGATGCGTCGATTGCATGGGTGATTACTTCGAATAACAGAAATAAAAAAGTTTGAAAAAATAAGTACGGAGATGACTCGTATCATCAAACGGATGAATACACTAAAACCACAAGGCTGTTATCAACCGCAGTACCTGTTCTTTATAGAAATGCAGTATTAAAACAAATTACCAATAATATTGTGATACCAAGTTCAATAGAAGAAACTGTTCATAAAACTTGTTTAATGGATTTAAATGAATATTCTTTAAGTAATTCATTATTATTTAATTTTTTACCATCTTTTGTACCACATTTATGCAAACAAAATTATATTATTATATTAGACTCATGGAGTAACACGAGTAATGTTGTTAATGATTTTAGTATTCAAGTCGATACTTCTAGTTGTATTGATGAAAGTGAAATTGAGCGACTTAAATATCGGATAAGGATGAAATATAACAAATTAGTGATTTTTAGAGGTGAATAATATAATAATAATAGCAATAGTAGAACATGATAGCCATAAAGAGAAATACTCCATATTTAAGGAAACTGAATTGAATTTACAAGAAATAGGACTACGACAGAACACAAAATACACAGAGAAAGAACTCAAACAAGCAGTGTTAAAAACCAGAATAAATAAAATAAAATCAAAACCTTTACATGGCCAGTTTTATAGATCAGTGCTAGAGAAAGAAAATATAGATAGCGTACAATCATTCCGTTGAATTAAGAAACAGCCGGTATCGCCATCATTAGAGTCATCCATATTTGCAATACAGGTCTATCAGTATACAGGCAATCAGTACTACTACTACTAGGATAAGTACTATTAGGATACTACTACTAGGATAAGTAACTCTAAGTCCATGATGCGGTCACATTAAGCACCGAATTGTTATTTAACAATGACAATACGTTGACCACACTTTTAGCGGCATATTTAGAAAATGGCGGCGAAGTTGCGCGCCATATGTTAGCGGGTAACTTATCTAAAGGAAAGTTTAAATTCTCTATCCATATATTGGTACGTACTGGCTAGCTTATATTCTCGAAGGGGTTAGCGAAGGAAAACATGACACAAATTCAATACCAACCCATCAGGTCAGCCTGGTATAGATCCTTCCAAGCAGAGCCAGACAGACAGAACATATGATCGTACTGATCACACAATCTCTGGCCTCTCAGAAGCTTAGATCACTACTCATTAGCCTAGTATCACATATAGTCCACTTCTAGACACAAAAGAGAGGTAGCTTTAGAAAGGAGGTATGACAGTCGAACATTCAATAAAATAATTCCTCGAGTAGACTATTTAAGTAATGAGCATAACAGATATTTTCGACACACACTTTCCCAAGTCCAAATTGCGCAACATTATTAAAATACCTCGTCACGTAATGAAAACACAGTAATAGTAAAACTAACAAGGTCATATTTAATAGCGTTTCTTGCTCCATAATATTTATGAACCGTCAGAACTATTTTGAAGAGTAATTTAATTACTTTAAATATGGCCGAATGGTGATCTTGCGGCTTGTTTGCTTGATGACAGATTTGCTTTAAGGTAGATTCGCTTCACGAAAAATTTGCTTTATGGCGATTCGCTGTACCTTGTGAAGGTTGCAGGAAGCCGGTAGATACAGGCAGCACAGCCTGTTTCTAAAACCGCTAACGCCCGTAGTTCTATTATTGGCAAATATTATTTCGTTTGACCGAGTATTTACTGTTAAGTCGGAGATCTTAGGACTCTCACGCAGGACTTATAATTTGTTCTGTCTGTGCATCTGGGTATAAATTTTCAATAACATATTGGATGTTGTACCCTGCCACGCAAAATTTGACCTTAATTGGTCCTGAGTTTTTAGAGCTCATTTGCTCTACAGGCTGTAAAAATAAAAAATTGAATTCGGTAAGTAATAAGTAGGTAAAAAGTTCATCATTCACTTTTATAAGCACCGTTGTTATAAAAAAATAGATTTAAATTTTTAATTTAATAACTACAGCACATGTTAAGTGAAATCTTTACCATAATAATATATTATTATACAAACTTTTATTCAAAACTCGTTTTTTTTTCGAACATAACCTACAAAATCATTTCGCAAACAAAGGTTAACATTACTCACGCATATTAAGTAGTTGAGTTTATACTGTATTAGCATAGCTATAAAGTAGAAAATTGATATACAATAGCTGTTGAGGTCTTTAACCTACACTAACGGAGCACACCGTTAGTTCCCGCGCAAACAATATGGCCGCGAGCGAAGCAAAGGTTCGTGGCGTAAGTCCTATATTTTTTTATTGTGCAATTCAAGTTAAATTAGGTGAAATATTGTAATCAATGTTTGCTAAGACATTACTTTGAGTTAAAACTGTTGCTTTCTTATTTCCATGAGCCAATAGAGAATAGATTAGTTCAGTGGCATTGTTTTTAAGTTATTGTGAATTCAATGCAAGTATTGAGAAAGGGATGCTGCGATGGTTTGGGCGTGTTGAACGGAGAATTTAAATCTGTACTGAGTAATACATATTATAAAGCTGAAAACTAACGGGGTGAAATTGAAAAAATCTTTAAGGATTAGATGCCCATTCATCAACGAAGGGTAGAAACATAACGCTATGACGGTAGGAGCAGTATCTTTTATGCGTAAAAGGGTCCATATGGTGACGAATTATTACTGCCTCGTTGGTCTCGCGGTTGGCATGTGCGACTGCTGATCATGAGGTCTTGGGTTCGATTCCCGGGTCGGACCAAATGTTTGTATGATCTACAAATATTTGTTTCGGAGTTTGGGTGTTTTCTATGTATAATATGTATGTATTTACAAAAAAAAAAGTATATATGTATTTATATCAGTTGTCTAATACCCATAACACAAGCTCTGCTTAGCTTTTTTTTTTTTTAATTGTATTTTTTTATGTTTTGCCTGCCAAAATGATTCTACTCTGCCTGATGGTAAGCATAAGCAGAATCCACGAGTGGTGGCCACCATACTCATTGCTAATACAACAATGCAGTATGGCGACCCACACTATGGCGGCCTAGTGATGCTTGTGCATCCTTTAGTCTAGTCAACAAGTATGGAACTTGTTGACTAGACTAATTGGGCCTCCGGTCTCGCACTCACCAACGAAACACGACAGCACAAACGCTGTCATTTTACGTTGATTTTCTGTGCGAGGGTAGTACGGCCCCGGTCGAGCCGGCCCGTTCGTGCTGAAATCAGCGTGGCTCTACTACCTAGTACTAGCGTGGGACTAGATGGCGTTGTGTGTTGGATGTCCGAAATATTTATTTATATTTAATTGAGAATACAGAGTGTTATAATTCATCACACGAGAGCAAACTACGCAGGACTACAGCACTGCATCTGCAAACAGAAGGAAAACTTGAAAACAAATCTTATACCAACCCGCCTGACTAGTATAGTATTACCAAAACCTCCTTTCTAAAATGAGGCCTATGTCAAGCAGTGGAATAGACTGTTGTCTCAGTTATTGTAAATGTATTAACATACTTTTGATTCTAATCTTAAAAAGTATTTTTTAGATCTCCCATTTTCCACTCAGCTGTAAATATTTGGATAAAATCTAGCTTATATACATAGTTTTTATCTTATCGAAAATCGAAGATATTTGAAATTCAAGGCAGCATGTATATTTTGATTTTATTTTACATAATTTATTATGTACGATAATAACAGAGTTATAATCTTTTTCATAATGAATATTTTATGTTTAACATCTAAATAACCTGATGATGATCTTTGTTTGATTCTTGTCCAAATCGATACTAATATTATAAATTGCAAAGTAACTATGTCTGTCACGCTTTCACAACTAAACCACTGCACCGCTTTCAATGTTGTCATGGAGATACTTTGATTCTTGAGGAAGGATTCTTTAACGCGATAATCGACATGCACACGTGGGCATTAGCTAGTAATATTTTAAAAGGTAGTAGAGCCACACTGAACTCAGCACGAACAGGCCGGCTCGACTGGGGCGGTACTACCCTCGCACACTGGATCACCGTAAAATGACAGCATTCGTGCTGTCGTGTTTCGTTGGTGAGTGCGAGACCGGAGGCCCAATGATGCAGAGGCATCTCAATAGGGCGCCATGGTGTGGGTCACTATGCTGCATTGTTGCATTGTCTGCATTCACAATGAGTATGGTGACCACCACTTATGCTTTCCATCAGGAAGAGTATAGTCACTTTGGCAGAATGAATACTAAAAGCTGAGGAATTTGTTTGGTTAAAGCGCTACTATTCTCCGTAACTACTGGTTCAAATTGGAAAATTCTTCTAGTGTTAGATAGCACATTTATCAAGGAAATCTATAAGCTATAAAAGATCGCGCGAACTAAAGACAAATGTTTCAAAGACACATTTCTTCATTAAAATAAGTATCACAGTGGTTTGTCGTGAGCTAAGTGAGAATATTTATCCGTCGAGCGCGAAAGTAGTTCGGTCAAGCCATACCGTTATATACTACGTGCATTTCTTGAGCAATGTGCACTAATGTTTTATATAAATAATATAACTGTTCATACGTATGAGGAAGCTATCGAATGGGATACTAAAATAAAAGAGTTTTTAGAAAAAACTAAATTCCCTTGTTTACTTATTTCGAAAAAATAATTTCGGAAAGTATTGGCTAATTTCCACTTGCAGTTATCGATGGACGCTATATATCACCGCGGGGGAGCCACGCTTTGGCATGCATGGGCCGGCTCGACCTGAATGATACCCCGGTCTCACAGAAAACCGGTGTGAAACAGTACCTGCGCTGTGTTTCACCGAGTGATTAAGGACATCACTCCCCATTCCCCAAAGGCCGGCAATGCACTTGTGACGCCTCTGGTGTGGCGGGATACGTCTGTTCGTTCGCTACGGCCAAACGGAGCGGCATGAAAAATGTTGCCAGAACAGCGGAACATTATTTATTTTGTGAGTTTCCATTGCGTGCGCTGCGTAAACGGCTAAAGTTTCACAAAAACAATATATGAAAGAATTGTTTCCCTTTAAAAGTTGAAAAAATGACAGCGTTTGTGCTGTCCTGTTTCGTTGGTGACTTAGAGACCGGAGGTCCAATAATGCAGAAGCATCACTAAGCCGCCATGGTGTGGGCACAGAATAACTAATAGTACTTACGTACAGAAGTGTCACTGTCGAACAAAAGTCAAGTTTAGGCATAAAAATGTTTCAACTCTGCCACCTCGCAAGCGAAATTAAATTTTGTCGTGTGACCCGAGTGTTCAATTTCGTTAAGCACCGCTCGATTTACAGCAAGAGCCCAGGGTGCCCACTTGCCGTCGATTATGTAAATATTAGAATAAATAGGTAATAAAGATAACATCTTTAGTAAGAAAGTAAAAACGTTTTAACAAACATGATAATCTTGTCTACTACTGGTCCTGTCCTGTCCTACCTGTCGTACTAGGTACCTATTTGATTTTTTATTTACTTTATATCTTTTATTTTATTTATTTATTACACAGAGAAAAACAAACTGAATTACAATCTTTGCCCCCAAAACCTGGTTAATGGTTTGACTGGGAGATCGAGTCTCCGTACAATTATGAACTTATAAAATAGTATTATTAAAGAAAACTAACAATTTGGAAAACAAAACTTACAACTGGAATTAAGAAATGATTTTTAAACTTTTAAAGGTAGGTATAAAAATTTATCATGTATATTGAGTCTAATGAATACTTTTTTAGTTTCTTTCTAAAAGTATTTTAATTTGGTTCCTCCCTGATGTCCGTCAGCAGACGACATTAGATTGTAAGGATTTTTTAGAGTTTTGTCACCATAATAATAATTATGCGTTCTTTGCACAATTACCTAATTGCCGTCACTAAGCGAAATTTTTTTGTAATGTTTTAATACATGTCTGTCTTTAACATATTTTTAAACAACTAATTAAATAATTTTATTTCCAAGTAACTACAAACATAATAGTTAGTTCGTTTCGTAGTCATTTTTTACAGTAAGTACACGTAATATTCAACTTGTTTTCGCACGACGCGACGCGGCTAGCGTGCGCGCCGAGCGCCGAGTGGCAACCATTGCCTAGTAGTCCTTCCCGGGAGGCGCTCGGCGGAACATAACTAAACTGAGAAGTGAAACCCCCCTGGTGTGGGTCACCATGCTGCATTGTTTGCATTCGCAATGAGTATGGTGACCACCACTCTTGGATTCTGATTATGCTTTCCATCGGGCAGAGTAAAGTCACTTTGGCAGGCCCTTGCATAAATAATAATAAGTGATGTTTTTTTTTTGTGAGTTATTGCCAGCCCTCTAAAAATGGCTTAGTGTTGCAAGCGTTTATATACTGCCATTGCGTTTAACATACAGACGTATAACATTATCTTTTTGTAATTTAAAATTAAAATATAGATACAATTTTTTTTTCTTTTATTTTCAGGTACGTACTGCTACAACAAAGAAAGCGAATATCAAAGCAATACATGATGTCATGAGAAACTGACATTTTAAAGAGTGGGTAACTTTAGCTTACGAAACATCAATAAAAATAATTTTGTTTCTTAAATTTTTTATCTTCCCTCCCACTGGCTCCCACCTGGTAGGCCGAAAGGAAAACGCACTAATCGGCGATGGTAGGTACTTACCATAAGACGACTCGTCTGTATTAGGCAGGCAAACGAGTACCCCAAATACAATCAATAATACCCCTAATATAATCTGTCTAGCTGTTCCTGAGATTAGACGGAACAAACAGATAGACAAAATATTTAAAATTTGTTTTTTTTATATAAGTATCGCATATACTTTCATATGCATTTAGATGAAGTCGGCGAATGTATAACATCACAAAGAATGAAAAACAAATAATTTACTCAAATCACTAAAATGTTCATAGACGTTCGTAAAAAATAAAAAAAATATCGACATATTCGTTTCAATATAGTACTTCATCGGAACCTCTTTGTTTGATCAATGACAAAATATGGCAACACTCAATTATACAATATTTAAAACAGAATGGTTATGGCAGCTCGTTAAATCGATAAACTCATTAATGTATATCTATTTTATTTCTCTTTGTGGTTTAAGGCATTATACTGAAAATCCATGAATATATTTCATGGCTTACGATTTTAACATATTGGTATATAAATGTAGCAATTTTTTCCTGGCAACACCGGGAAATCGAAAAAGAATTTTACGCTATTGTTATTCTAATTTAAGGAGGCCGAATAGAGTGTATCTGAGCTTGATATAAGATAACAAATTGTGGTTTAGGTGTAAATATATTTAAAGTAAAGAAAGGCATTAGTAGGCCGAAACCTCCTTTGTAAAGAGTGGGTACTAAGAAAGCCACAGAATAACAGAGCGTTCCGTATCTTTAAGAAAAGGCTTTTTACCCGACTGCAGGTCAAAAGAAAGGGTAATAATTTTGGCAGTCCTTGTTTGTGTGTTCCACCGTAGCGTCTCAACTGGTGAACTGATTTTAATGAATGAGTTGTAATTAGAGATGTGCCGACTAGTCGACGACTAGTCGGTAAAGCCGACTATCCGGCAGCAATCGTAGTCGACGATTAGTCGGCGAATAGTCGGCAAAAAGCGCCGACTATTCGGCTTATTACTTTGTATGTATTTCTATAATAATTTATTTGTCAATTTTTATTTTATAATCAGTTTTAGACATTTTGAAATGTAAAAGAAAGCAATCTTTCTTTTGGTAACCAGTTTCTAAAATTAATTGCTGATAACAAACATATCTGACATTTATTAAACAAAATGTTTGCTTGTAGTGTTTGCACTTTTTTCCTTTCCACCACGAGAAATAATCATTGACATTGATTACACTATGCATTAGGGTCCAATGCGACGGCGTGGCCTCTGATTTTCTACAGGTAAACGCTGGCGTACCTCAGGGCTCCGTCCTGTCGCCCACACTGTTTCTTCTTTAGCCCACAATGTTAGCCCATGGCAACATGATAATTGTTAGGCAGACAACAGCACAGTCCATGGGCGATATTTTGGACAACTTGCAGTCAAGCTGGCAGACGTTGAGGAAAAACGTTGAGAGATGTGGCCGATCGAGATCGAGTCCCACACACGTCCTTCTTGTCCCCCCCCCCCCCACGGAGGGAATGGTGAACAATGCATTCCCGCGTAAAAAAAAAAGAAGGTTCGCTCGTGTGTGGAGTACTGTTCTCATCTTTGCGATGGTGTCGCACAGTATCTGTTTGACGCTCTCGACAGCGGCGAGCAATCCGCATTGGCGACAGTCCCTAAGCCTCCGAGTCCCTTGAGCTGAGCCTCTGCAGTTGCGAAGAGATATAGCCGCCATGGCAGTCCTCTATTGCCTTTATCATGGTGAGTGTTCTGAAGAGCTCTTCCAATTGGTCCTCTCCTCTCCCTTCCTCTATAGGACAACACGTGTCGACCTCGGAAGTCACCGCTTCAGAGAGACACACGTTCTCGCACTCATCCCTTCGGTTCTTCCTTCCTGTGCTGAGCGGTCAAAACTTGGAACTCACTACCAGCGCACGTGTTTCCTTCCCACTACGATCTCGGGTCCATTCAGCGGGTCGTGAAAAAGCATCTCACCAGGTCACGCTGTCCTGTGTGTCCACACACTTCTGCATTGTCCTTATTACCTACCTACTACCTACATTGAGGATTGTGACCAGTACTTTTGGATTCTGCTCATGATTTCCATCAGGCAGGGCAGAGTCATTTTGGCAGCAAACACATAAAAAAAAATCGAGAGCATCACTAAGGCGGCCTCGCGGCAACTTCGCGTACTGAATAGGGTAAGACAGTTCTTTGTCCGAGCATCTGTCTTCTTTATAAGACCCAGGTTCGCTCGTTCGTGGAGGACTGCTCTCATCTTTTTGATGGATCCACACAGAATTTGCTTGAAGCTCTTGATCGGTTGCAGCAGCCAGCAGTCCGCATTATCAACAGTCCCGATGCCACCGAGTCCCTTGAGCCTTTGCACTTGCGGAGAGATATCGCCTCTGTGACAGTCCTCTAGCGTGTTTACCATGGACAGTATTCTGAAGATCTCTTCCAACTAATCCCACGTTCTCCCATCTTCTACAGGACAACACGTACTGGCATTAGAAGCCACCGCTTCAGAGTCGTAGAAATACGCTTTGGAACTAAACGGTTCCGTTCTGCCTTCCTGTGCCGAGCAGTTTTTAACTGTTTGGTACTACCAACGCACGTGTTTCCCTTCCACTATGATCCCGGGTCCCGTAGGCGTGAGAAAATGCATCTCACTAGGCCGCCATAGTATAGGACGCTATACTGCATTGTCTGCGTTCGCAGTGAGTATGGTGTTGGAGTGTTGGATTCTACTCAAGCTTTCATCAAGCTCAGACGAATCACTTTGGCAGGCTTTCAAATAAAAAAAAACAAAAAACATCATCCACTTGTTTAAAAAACATCGGCACAAGTGATTTTCTTTTTCATTTAACTCTTCACTTCAATCAACAATAATAATAATATCTTTACACAAAAATATTTTTTAACACTAAAACACACCTCCGACTACGACCCTTACAGGAAGCAAAAATGAAGTAACAAGGTTCGCAGGCGGCGTTTGCGACTGGGGCGCGAATCAGCTGTAAACGAAGAGTTACGGAAATGACCGTAACCACGATCGGTTTTGCCGATTAGTCGGCCGACTAGTCGGCCTTTTTGGGGCCGACTAATCGGCTAGTCGGCTAGTCGGCAAAAGTAATGATCGGCCCATCTCTAGTTGTAATGGTTCGGGTGACAAAGACTATTTAATTTCATATGCCTTTATTGATACAACCTTGAGATCTTACCTTTGACTTCACCGTAGTTGACTAAAAAGTCGACAACATACGAGTACAAAGTAAAAACTTGACACATTTGTAACTAAAAATCACATAAAATATACATAAACCAAGTTTTGTAAGTACAATGTAAGTGTCCATAAAGTTAAAGTAAAAAAGCATGTCAACCGTATGTTTGGAGCGGAGCTTCATTTTTATGGCAACACTCGACAGTTTTTTTTTCTTTTTACTTTTTAAACGCAGTTAGGCGATGAAAGTTATGAAAGTCCAGTTGTAGCACAGACGTATAAGTTGTAGTCCGATTTAATTTTATTACTTATTATTTACGATGCAGTAATTGAGGTTTTAATATATCTTACTAAATGGACTGTAGATAAATTAAATGTTGTAAAATTAAATATTAATGATGTTTGACTCAGTACAAATTCTTTTAAGTTATACTTGGAGGAACATGTAATGTTTATATTTCGGTCTATATATGTATGTATACATTTAATTATGTTGTGAACTGTTTACATTTTAATTGACTGCATAATAGGTATATAACCTATGTGTTCCTATCTTATAAAATTTGTATACCACCCGGTGGACAGGAAGGGAATGCCTTGCTTGAAAGCTAGTAGCTTAGTGCATAAAGTTTAATAAATAAATAGATAATGTGTTTTTGTTGATTTCTCCACAAACATTAGAAAATAATAAAAAAATAATCTCCAAAATAAACACATTGATAAAACCAGTTATTTTGAATATACTAAGTATGAACAAACTCATTTTATTAATAGTATTCAGTGCCTTGACTAAAAGCTAATAAATAAATAAAAAACACCAAGTTATTCGCCACCAAGACGCCTACAATTTGTCATTTGGAAGCCATTTAACGAATATTTAAACCGTAAAACCTCTTTTTCTGTAACAATTCACACCAAAACTCTTAAAAAACATTAAAAAATCACAGTTCCGAGCAAGACGAAACTCAGCCGTTGTATAAAAGCATTGTAACTGTTCAACTAAATCATAATCATGGTTTATTAAGAGTAATGGCGACGGCGCGTCCACTAGATGTGGGTCTAGATACGATTAATGATGTCATAGAGTAGAGACTCTATTCTCTAATCCGGAATGGCCGAATTAAATGCTTCTTTATGTCGTTAAAAGGTTTAGAAAAAAATGGAATGTCATTTTTTTAAAGGCGGGAATATTGGGAATATTGAAGACTTTGACATTATTATTTGACTCATCTCGTACACTCTTCGCAAATGTCAATATCTTTAAAATATTATGATATAAATAATGTGATTAATGAAATTGTATGAATGCTTATGTATAGTTAAAAACATAGTGATGATGAATGATGACTTCACGAACGACCTAGTGGTTTAAGCGGTCGCCACGCCGCTTCTTACTGCGCCAAGTATTGTGGGTTTAAAATGTTCAAATCCTACATGGAACAACACATTGTGTGACTGCAAATTGTTGTTCTGAGTCAGGGTGTTCATTGTGTCCGTCTCATGTATATTTTTAAAGCAACCCGGGACACAGGATATGTCTTTGAAAAAAAAAAAATTATGTAATACAAAAAGTACGGATATGTTCTTGTGAATGTTCTTCTTCAGTGTCTCCTTATTTTACTTGTATCGAATATGTCAACCAGATGACCTAGTATGTCGACAAACCTGTTGATCTTGTGTTGAGAAGGACTGTTGAGAAGGTTTGTAACTTGATGATTACAATCACAAACAGCTTTTTATTGTTAATCTATACTCCATTCTTATATTATAAATTCTAAAAAAACTGACTGGCTTACGGATTCACAGCTAAACTGCTGCGACAATTTCAATAAAATTTGCCATGAAGAAACTTTTATTCTTGAGGACATATCTTCATCGGTTATAACTGATATACATTAAACGCATACGTTAACCTGCAATTTGATTACCGTAGTACAAGCTCTGATTAATTTAGGACCATAATACCATTGAAGATTATGTTAATACGTGATCTTAAACTTCCAATTCGGCTAGACACTTTTGCGCTGCGTAGAGATGTGGCTTCGTTGTGCATCTTCTACCGCATTTACTATGGGGAGTGCTCCAAGGAATTGTTCGAACTGATCCCTGCCACCTCTTTCCGCCATCGTCATACGCGACAGAAGTTTCACAGTCCACAATTGTGCGCTTTTCCAGAAACTTTCTGCCTCGCACAACAAAACTGTGGAATAAACTGTCGCCTGCGATATTCCCGGACCAATACGACTTTCAAACCTTCAAGAAAAGAGCGTACTCCTTCTTAAAAGGCCGTACCTTCTTGTGACTCCTCTGGTGTTGCAGGCGTCCACGGGCGGCGGTAATCTCCTACCACCAGGCGATACGTCTGCTCGTTTGCCCCCTATTCCATAAAAAAAAACTTATTTCCTGTGTTCCTTTTAATAAACTGACAAAATGTAGTGAGGCAGTAAAATCAAGAAAAGTGACTTTCCTTTTATAACACTGATAAATAAAGTTGTAACCACTTTAAGGGAAGCTAACTTTTCGCTTAATACTTTCTATTTTATTCGCTTTGTAGGGAAATATTTGCAGTATATATCAGCAGTTTGGTCGCCATAGTACACTTACAAGCTCTGTCTCGTTGTAGAACAGACTGTCGTGTTTCAGATGTGTGAGGTTATTTATAATTATTAAAAATACACAACATCCCTGAATTGTAACTGAGTATATTAATCAATCCTAGATAGATAGGTCGGTCTATGATGGGTAACTCTTAACATATAGAGAACTGACGAAAAATAAGTACCTACCTACACAACATTAAAAACGTATTTATACTGTCTATGGAATTATCAGCTACTATCGAACCGTTTTAATATTTTATCTAATCTATTACGTATGTATTCTGTTATATCGGCTATCTCTGACCCAGAGAGCTGCATTTATCATTATCTGGTGAAGGCCGACTGTGTGTGGCAGTGACACCATTTTGAATTTTACCATTTGCAAATTTTGGCGAAGTTAGCTTCGCTTATAATGTATTAGTCTACCAAACTAGAGTGCTCAATTGTTATGAATTATGATATATTGATGAACTCTTAACTAGCGAAAGTTAAATCACAAATAAAAGTTACTTGCGGAAAAATTTGATTGTTAAAACTTGGCTGCCACAACTTTTGCTTATTCATATACCAGGAAATCATAATTCCTAAGAAGCTACAAGTGTATTACAGATTGTGGACTGTTGGTACTTTCTCATTGGTACCAGGAACGCATATCTAACAAGCAGTTCTCATTACTGCGCACTTTCACATGCTCTGATAACATACTACACTTCTCAGGTTTATGTTTTGAAATGAATTTATAATGACGTAGCTACTGTCCACGGCCATTTCTTATTTATTTAAGTTGTACTAAGTATGTTTCTAATACAGGTATCAAACTCTGATAGCCAATTGAAAACAAAAATGAACTAGAAACTAACTTCTAAACCACACAAACATTATTTTTCCATTTCCGATTCCCCAATTATTCCATCTGTTAGGTCAGTGGCCTATAATGCCCTTTTTTTGTTGTGGTAACATTATGTGCCGACAAAATGGCCGACGCTAATTGCGCGGGAGCTAACAATGCATTCGGTTTTAATAAAGAAGTCATTTCCTTAGCGGTTGAGCGTCGCTATTAAATGATTTCGAACTCCTACTACACTACTGTGATGACCATATACAATAAAAAAGATATTTTAGTGCCATCTAATGCAGATACGTTGAACTACGGAGTAACTATCAATCCTGTATCGCGCAATGAAAATCCTCGCGTCGATTAGTACTGTATCATCAACAGCATTTAATATTTCACTCCGGGACATTGGCTTCCCCTTAGAAAGGAGGTTTTGGTCTACTCTACCACGCTACAGACGGTTTGGTATAAGGTTTAGGGGGAGGGGTTGGGGTATGGGCCTCCGGTATCCTCACTCACTCGGTGAAACACAGCTCAAGCACTATTTCACACCGGTTTTCTGTGAGGCCGGATAGATTCATACCGAAGCGTGACTCTCCCACGGTAAAGTTTGCTCCTTTAGTCGCCTCTTAAGAAACTGATGTCAGATTCATCTATACTAATATAATAAAGCTGCAGAGTTTGTTTGTTTGTTTGTTTGAACGCGCTAATCTCAGGAACTACTGGTCCGATTTGGAAAATTATTTCAGTGTTGGATAGTCCATTTATCGAGGAAGGTTTAAATTATTATTTCCAAAAATATTAGGGATCCGTAAAAAAATTGCTATTTCGTAACCCAAGGTGTGAAATCGAAAACCTATTTTTGCGTGCGCTGCAATAACTATTGACAATAGAACAAAATAATGTATTACGGGTTTGTAGGTCCCATTAAGATCTACAAAAAAGTCCGCGAGAGCATATATCTAACTATCATGGTTTAGCCACAATAACCGCTTTTGTGTTCAAAAAAATTATTAAATCGTCTGAAGAAAGAAAGTACGTTAAATGTGTATCGTAATATTAATCCTTATCCAAATTAAGCATTATGTTATCAAGGGTATTTATGTAGAAGTAAAATACTTTTTGTTTCATCCCATTCGGACATTTCGTTTAGAAGTTATCGCGAGTATAAAACGCTAAGAGTTGGTACCTAATAATGAGTTATTTGCCAAAGAGTTTTTATCAACATAATACCTAATATTAATCTTTATCCAAATAAATGTGTTGTTGATTATGAGTATTGGATCTTAGAAGAGTATAATAAATACATCTAAATACTAATATATAAAGCTGAAGAGTTTGTTTGTCTGAACGCGCTAATCTCAGGAACTACTGGTCCAATTTAAAAGATAATTTCAATGTTAGATAGCCCGTTAATCGAGGAAGGCTATAGGCTATATATCATCACGCTAAGACCAATAGGAGCGGAGCACCAAAGAAGAATGTTTTAAAAACGGGGGAAAATGATCACGCTACGGGCAATAGGAGACGCAAACGACGTTGCGTGGGTCAGCTAGTTTGTCGGATATAATTTAATCATTTGGCATACGAAAATATTGGTTTCACTTTCCCGCCTTTGAAAGCGGTAATTACTAATTACCAAATTACTTGAATGAATTACTTAATCAATTGATAAATAAGTTAATTAAATGAATTAATTGCGTTAAATCGAATTCTGATTTCCGATTATAGTGTCACCACTTTAATACTTATAGTACTTACCAGTAGGTTTTGCTCGCGTCTGCGTTGGCTGTCGATTATCGCGATAAAGAGTCCTATGTCCTTCCTCAAGAATCAAAGTATCTCGATGCTAAATTTCATTGAAATCGTCACAGCATCTTGCCGTCAAAGCATAACAGACGGACAGACACAGAGCTACTTCCCAGTTCCCAATTCATAATCTTATATATAAAATTCTCATTTCACAATGTTAGTTACCATACTCCTCTAAAACGGCTGTACCGATTTTTATGAAATTTGGTGTGCGTAGGTCTTAGAATTGACCAACATCTATTTTTTATACACCAATTTTTTTTATGGCAAAACAACGTTTGCCGGGTTAGCTAGTATTAGTATAGATATGTATGTATTTAGTAATATAAAAGTATGTATATCAGCAGTCTCGTTATTATAGTACAGGCTCTGTCTAGTTTAGGATCACACGGCCGTGTGTTAGAGATATACATAAGACTAGCAACAAGCCCCGGCTTCGCACGGATTCTTTACGAAAAATAAAATATATATGTTACTCTGAGAAGAGGTGCGGCTTAATTTTTTCCGACGTCTTCAACAAATATCGTTATATTTTATCCAAAATACTCAATTTAACAAATCATGTACGAAAACCATCCTCAAGAATCACTTTATCTATTAGTAAAACCATATAATAATTCGTGCAGTAGCTTTTGAGTTTATCGCGAACAGACAGACAGACGCGGCGGAGGACTTTGTTTTATAATATGTAGTGATGTTTAAAATATCAAATGACTAAGACTGCCTCGTTGATCTAGTTGTTAGCGGTAGCGACTGGCGATCAAGAGGTCTCGGGTTCGATTCCCGGGTCGGACTGCTGTTGGGTTTTTCTTACAAGAAATTTTTAATAGCAGCCCGGAGTATGGAAGATGGCAGTATTTCTCGACCGTACCTCGGAGAGAACGTTAAGAGCCGGTCCCGGTTGTCATGAACATCTATGGCAATCGTTATTAGAAAGTCAGTTCCCTTCGAATTCAGTTCACCCTCAGGGTTACGGAGGTCCAATGCCATTCAGTCCGTCAAAAAACTGATATTCAGGTAAAACCGGTTCAACTAGTAGCCGACACTAAATCTTGGGAATAATAAAGACTAGGAAGATGATGTTTATTATATCAATTATTTTCGTCACACACTTGAGCACCTACAATTTTACGTAAGAAATAGTGTCAAGGCATCTTTTCTCACATATCTAAGCAGAATTAGTAGCTCAAAGTCAACTAAGTAGTTAAAATATACAAATTGAGTCATAATGTCATTTTAAAGTTTCATAGAATAACGAGTGAAAAGTCGCTGCTACAAGACATTTATCAACATATACATGACCTACTAAGGGTTTGGTCTCACTGAACGCTTTTAGGGGAAATCGTTTCTTCTCAAACAGAGCAAACTATATGTAATATATTTTTATGCACGGAGCTCTGGAACCCTTTTTGCATATCTATGCTATAAATTATCTATGCTCATGATTGTCCGTGATTTTTGTTACATTGCTTTCAGCCCGCAATATACGATATTCGCGATGTTTTTCTTACTCTGTGTTCCGACTTACCAATTGATCAGGATGTCTCACTGTGTTACTAAGATAAGAAATTATTGCGTGCTGTAAATGAATTTTGAATAAAAGATTATAAAATCGATCGAGATCATTACATAATAATATAAGATGTCTAAAATCTGACATCTTATCTACCATCTATCTGTCAGATGGTAGATAAGTTGTCAGATCTAAGCTTTAACATCGAACGGTCTCATTGGTCTAATCAAGTAGCGCATTTGCCCAGCATCTGTCATGCTTCTATCTTTTGTCATAAAAGAAAGAACTTCGAAAGATGTCACACATAAAACCTTCCAGAAAAGACTTTACTCTGTCCTAAACGGCCTGCAACTTGCTTGTGATTCCTGAGCTGCAGAGCCTGCAGATGTTCATGAGTGACGGTAGTCGCTTTCCATCACACTGACTCGTCTACTGTATTACTACTTGCTTTTAACAGTCCACTTCTGGACATAAGGCTCTCCTTAAAAAGGAGGATTTAACCTACTAAGCCACGTAAGCAAGACCAGTTAGTACCTATTGGGTCAATTTTCCATTTCTTCTCTATGAAGTGCTGTTGTCCAGACCAATTTGATTTCTTGGTCGGCTCTTACGACAGCCATGGATTGTTCTACTATAGTATAAAAAAATGATTCTAGAATTAAACTCACTTGTACTTATTCCACTATTTTTATTAACTTTAATTCTGACCGGTTTCGCCCTTGGCATTTTCAAGGGTTATTTTTGAAGTGAAAACTTCTTTAGCCACGTTGAGCACTTTATGGTAGGAGAAAATCTTATGGGTTCGCGTCACCGACGTGCTAATATTTGATGTTGATAATTTTAATTGAAATTTTATATTTTACAAATAACATTCTAAGATAAAAGTTTTCACTTCTATCGGCAGTCCTTACGACAGCTTATTTTTATTTTACATTCGCAGTAGAGTCTAGAACGTATTTCAGCAAGTTCCATCAAGTGGCGACAATCGAGAGTATAAATTACTCGTTAAGTTTGCTCAAAACTCGCTGTCTCTAGTCGGTAGGACACCAGCTTTACGCTTAACAACTGCTGTTTTGTATTGTATAGCAAAATTACTACCTATAAATGTAGGTTACATTACTGTGTCATTTCTACTTGCAGTTTATGTCGAATAAATGACATGCGTTGAACTGTATTTGAAACGACCATTTTCTTCATGTATTGTTGCTTTTATTTCCCACAGCTTTTGTTAAAAAAATGCGTTTTTTAAGTATATTTTTAGTCGTGTGGCAGCGGATTAAAAATACCAAGCCATACATTTTTACTGAGATGTAGAGTATGTGAAGTTAGGGTTGGTAGAGTTAGGGCATGTAGATTCAGAAACTTGGTTCTACATGAGATCTGATATCTTTTTCACAGGGTAGGCCATATGCAGTCGTCTTGGCAACATTTTACAGCAGCACAGCACTTGTCAAAATGTTTTTGGTAGGATCGTTTATTCTATCTGACTTAGTAATTAGAACCACAAACTAACTAACTACACTGAAATTAAATACAACCCATTTTTTTACTAGTGGTAGTATTTTTAAATTCACAATAATGTAGACAACACTAGTTTAACTCATTGGCCGTATGCACTATGGTCTGGGAACTATGTCAAATAGCCGTAGCATTATTTAAAAAAAAAAAAACAAGTTTTTAAAATATGCAGTTACTTCCGTGATCCCCGCAGTGTGATAATCTACAATTTTGCCACAACTTAGTGATTCGTGATGGAAAAAAACAATTTTGTATGGTCTATGGTTATTTCCATGTCGTTTATTTTACGTTAGGACTATTATAGAGTCCATTACTTAGGCTTTGTTCATATAAGGCGTAAAGTTTGCGGTGGATTTATACCTATGCTAACTAATATATCTAACAAAACATGCATTAAAAACGTGAAAATTGGTTATAAAGTTTCGGAATTCGCACGGAATTGACATCATGAGCAAAAATGTGACAAGAGGTTTATGTATATAATACACACATCAAAAGTGTCTAGGGATCAAGCATTTTTATGCGGATTTCTTGAGATTGAGATGTGGCTTTGGCCCTGGCCTGCTCAGTGCCAGACTTGAACCCGATTGAGCATGCATGGGATATGCTACAGAGAAGAGCTCTGCCGAATATGGAGGGTATCCAGTCGCAAGAAGACCTTTTTTTGTTGTTGCAACGAACATGGGCGGCCATTCCACAGCGTGATTTGGATGAACTCATTTTGAGTATGCCAAACCGATTCTTGTGTTGTTAGTGTTCGCGGTAGAAACACGGATTATTAATTGTTTAAGTTACCTAATAATTTTTTTAAGAAAACTGTTATTTCAGTCTTTTTTTCGAACTTTAATGTTAGTGGTTCAAATGTCAAAAATCCCTTTATTAGGAAAATGACAAATTTCTTTATTAATGCAAAAGGTGACTTGGTTTATCGTTACTGTGACAAACGAAAACACTTTATTTGATGAATCCTTAAAGAAAATTTTAATTAATATCAATCAGGAGAAAAGTTATTGCAAAAATATATGTTGATCCCTAGACACTTTTGATGTGTGTAGATATCGAGAGCGCATTAATTCCCTCACTACTTAATTATGTGTTATAAAATGATGTCCCAGAAACGTTTAATTGACAGTTTCTGTCTTCAAATTGCTCATTGGCTTTTCCGTCATTTTAAAGTACGTAGATGACAAACGAACGGACGGGTCACCTGATTTTAAGTAAGCTTTGCCGTGACATCTCTGGTGTGCGGGTGTCCATGTCAGGTGTGTCTGCTCGTTTGCCTCCTATTTCATATAAAAATACTACAACCACCTTTAATTCGATAGTCACGAGTGCGTTATCAGACATCAACTGCATCTTTTCTTTAAGACTTAAGATACCGGCAGTTAGTTTTCCCTGAGCGAACTCAGCTACATACTATCAGTCTAATACGCACTCATCATTATAGTAGAACATCGGAACAACAAATGCCTTTGGCTTGTGAGCGATCACAGCCCATCAGTCAACGTGTGTGGCCAAGAATGGGAGTGTATTACGTGGGTGCTGGATAGCAGGTGTACATTACTCATGTTCAAATCCTTTGTGTGTAATATTACACATATACTTACGCTTCTATAGCTGGAGGGATAGTCAGAAGCTTAGTAAATAATTAAATATTTTCGGACATCTAACACACAACGCCATCTAGTCCCAAACTAAGCAGAGCTTGTATTATAGGTACAGTGCATTTATACTTTTTTTTTGTAAATACAAACATATTTACAAAAAAAAGCAATATATTTGCAGGTCAATCAGATTTTATAAACATTTGGTCCGACCTGGGAATCGAACCCGAAACCTCATGCACAGCAGTTGCGGACGCTACCAGCCAACGAGGCAGTCAATGTAAACAATTAAAGTCGATTTTATTAATCATTTTTTTCCTGGATAAAGTTGTCCTGCGTTCTATGCGAACGCGACGGGTCTATTTGGTGTAGTGGTTACTGATCCTAACTGTTAATCCGGAGGTCGCGGGTTCGATCAAACGTACGAAAAATACTGTGTGATAAGCAAGAACATTTATTCACTTTAATCTCTAAAACTACTAGTGTGATTTAAAAAACACTTTCCCAATTCAATATCCCAAGTCTTTTTCGGTTGGCCTAGTGGTTTAAGCGGTCGCCACGCCGCTTCCTACTTCGCCAAGTGTTGTGGGTTCATGTGTGTGTGATCCACAAATTGTTATACCGAGTCTGAGTGTTCTTTGTGTGTGCGGCGAGCTAATGTTTGGGGCATTGAGGCCTGCCTTATGCGCCGTCAATTACGGTGGTCTGGGCATATTGTAAGGATGTCTAGCAAGAGGGGAGCAAAGCGCATCTTTTACTCTGAACTCAGAGATGGAAAAAGGAAACGAGGCGATCAGGTCCTCAGATATAAGGATGTTCAGAAGAGACACATGAAGAGATGCAATATCGACCCCTCTCGCTGGGAGGATTTCGCTTGAGATAGACCTGGTTGGAGGCGGGTGGTTCACCAGAGTATATGCAACTTTGAGGATCAAAGAACATTTGATCTCGATGTGAAACGAGATCATCTCAAAAACAAACCACCCGACAAAATAAACTACAATTACGTTAATGGGGTGCTTACTTGTCCTCACTGTGCACGTTCCTTCAGTGCCAAGATAGGGTACGTAAGCCACACCAGAGCACACGCCCGAAGCTTAGATGCTCAGACTTAATCAGTCACCATAGCCGAAATCGGCAAGGGATGATCACTGCCCTCGGAAGCGTGGCAGCGACGATGAAAGTTAAAAAAAAATGACATACAATATAAAAAATAATTGGCACTGTTTTATAATCGATATTACTGTTAGAAATTTTCTTTCTTTTATCAGCAGGAAACTAGGTCCCCGATAACTTTAATAGCTCTGCCTGTAACCACAAGTTATAGGTGTGAAGATAACGAGTATTTGCGCTTAGCTGTCCCAGTTCTAGGAAATTAATTTACATTTGTATTAATCGAAGGAAGTAGGTTGTTTTTCTGATGAATTTTGGTTATTCGAGCTGTCGTGTTTCATTGGAAACCGGAGGCCCAATGATGTAGAAGCATCATTAGACCGCCATAGTATGGGTCACCGTGCTGCATTGTTGCGCTGCCTCGGTGGCGCAGTGGTAGTGTATGCGTCCCCTTGAGGTCTCGGGTTCGATTGCCGGGTCAGACCAAATGTTTATAATAATATGATCTGCAAACATTTGTTTCGGAGTTTGGGTGTTTTCTACGTATAATATGTATGTATTTACCAAAAAATACATACATATTATACATATGTATGTATTTATATCAGTTGTCTAGTACCCATAACACAAGCTCTGCTTAGCTTGGGACTAGATGGCTTTATGTGTAAAAAAAAGCGGCCAAGTGCGAGTCGGACTCGCCCATGAAGGGTTCCGCGGCAGCAAGTAACATAATATTTTATTTTTATATTTGTGTTGATTGAATGAAAGGTAAATTGCAGTTTACGATTTATGACGTATTAAAAAAAAACTACTTACTAGATTTCGTTCAAACCAATTTTCGTTGGAAGTTTACATGGTAATGTACATCATATATTTTTTTTAGATTTATCATTCTCTTATTTTAGAAGTTAAAGGGGGGGGGACACGTTTTAGTGTTTAGAGAGTTTAGAAAAAAATTATATTAGAAACCTTAATATCATTTTCGAAGACCTATCCATAGATACCCCACACGTATTGGTTTGATGAAAAATTTTTTTTTGAGTTTCTTACCCCCAAAATTTATTGTTTTTTATTTTATTTTTGTGTAACAATCTTAAAGCGGTTCACAGAATACATCTACTTACCAAGTTTCAACATTATAGGTCTAATAGTTTCGGAAAAAAGTGGCTGTGACATACGGACGGACAGACAGACAGACAGACAGACAGACATGACGAATCTATAAGGGTTCCATTTTTTGCCTTTGGCACGGAACCCTAAAAAATGGTAGATGTAATTTTTATGATTTCCAATAAAGTGCTTGCTACTCTTTAAAAAGTAATTTGCATGCCGTTACGGTAGCCAAAAGAGGATATGTATATATAAAATATGTAACACTATTATACACCTTTGATTAGCAGATAAATAGATTATGATCAAGGCCCCGTCAACAATACGAGGGTACTTTTAGGAAACAAAAATAAAAGACGCACTCAAAGTAGGTTCAACTAGTATGTTATGCTTCTATCAAGCAATTCATACAAAGTTTATATTAAAATATCATCTAGTTTTAAACCCCTATTCAACTATCTAAAATTGAAAGAAAACATTGGTTTTTAAATCTACCCTACAATTTACGACGAGAGGTATACATTTTCTATATTTATATTGAACTTACGACCCGGCCCGGCTTCGTACGAAAGTCTTTGAAATTTTCAGATTCGCTGTGTTTTCTCCCGCGTGAATATTTATTACTTTGAAAATTTTGGGAGGGGGATGTGCGGAGTGAGGGTAAGGGGATAGCTGGAGGGGGGAGGGGGTATGGGACTTCGGTATCCTCACTCACTCGGTGAAACACAGCACAAGCGCTGTTTCACACCGGTTTTCTGTGAGGTCGTGGTATCACTCCGGTCGAGCCGGCCCATGCATGCGGAAGCATAGCTCTCCCACAGCTGGTGGTGAATTATCGAAGAATGTTGCAAAGACTTGTAAAATGTATTTCTTTTGAGAGACACAGACGAAAGTACAAGTGTACCTATACCTACAATACAGAAAAGATGTTTTAAAGAAATGAGGCTTTAGGCACGATTTGACAAAGACTGACAACCGTTGGTTGGTAAAAAACCTATTGCTTAATTTCCAAAGGTTTCTTTTAAAAAGAACTTGAAATAATAAGCCAATTTGGCTTGACTTGTTTCATCGAATTTTCCTAAAGTTAACATACATATTTTATAGCGAAATTCAAAGAGACATCGGCTATATTATGTTGTAAATTATTGAATCTCCTTTATTTACTTATTTAATGCTTATTGCACATGTTGTACAAAGGCGGACTTAATGCCTTGAGGCATTCTCTCGTAATGACTGATTCTGGTGATGTAGAAATAAGATAGGTTGTGTTTGAATCTTTTTTCTTATTTAACAAGCTTTAAATGCATTAAAGGTGGTTTTTGAATTTGTTATTATCATAAACAGTACCTAGATGACTGGTGCTCGGTACTGTTTTTTTGCTAAAATGTCATAATTGAATCCAAGGTAGATCGATTTATCGCCCCCGAAACTCCCTTCATATTAAATTTCATTTCGTTGTTCTGCGGGTAACACCGCGGGGCTCAGCTAGTGCATAGATAAATTACACTCAGACATTGAACTATTGGTCTATACACCGTTGTAAAAAGTAGTCTTAAGCTTTTGACTTACATTCTACGCAAATTTTTCTCTCAAGCCGTTTATGGTATAAGTTACGATTTTCTCGAACTACCCTCAATGTACATTGGGGACATAAATTGCACCGAGCGCGGGTAGTTCGCGACATCTGTGCTTTACAGATATATTGCTACATGGCCGTCTCACTAAAGGGAAGCTGTGAAATCATTTTCATTTGAAGGTAAAAGATATTTACTGAGAATCATGTTTAATCTTATCTGTTGTAACGCGGGTTTCAGCTAGCAAAATTACGAGTATCAAAAAAAAAATTAAAAACCTATTTCGAAACTAACATAAGAGAATTTAAAATATAAACGACTAAATAATCTTCGTAAGGCTAATACAATTTACAGAATTTGAAAAATTAAAATAAATGTATGCGAGTATGGTAACCGTAGCTAACTAACCCAAACTTTTTTTTTAAAATACAACTCTCGTATTAGGAACCGCGACATAGGATTTATATCCTGTGTCGCGGGGGACTTTACAAAAATACATGAAACGGACACAAAGAACACCTAGACTCAGAACAACAGTTTGTAGATCTCACAAAGTGTTGTCCCATGTAGGTTTTGAACCCACAACACTTGGCGCGGTAAAAAGCGGCGTGGCGACCGCTTAAAGCACTAGACTACACCCTTTTACTATTAAAATACCATGTACTATCTTAAAAACAGCCAAATTACGTGTGTTTTGAATTACAAGAAGGTATATAAATGGAAATAGATAACCTCGCCCACCCCACTGTTATACCATTAAAAACATAACAATTATTTAATCAAGTAGATTTAATCATCGAAGGATTAATAATACGGAGTTTCTCCACCCATATTCACCCCATGGGTGTCGTAAGAAACGACTAACTACGCAGGTCACATCACTGCAAATAGAAGGACAACTTGACACAAACTCTATACCATCCCGTCTGACCAGCGTGGTGTAGAAGACCAATACCTCCTTGCTAAGGAGAGTCCTGCAGTAGACTGTTAAAAGCTGTTGATGTACATTTACCAAAATATATTTAACTATCACACCCATTACCGAGAAATTTACAAATAACAGTCTAATTTCAATATTCACCAATAGCTACAATAATTCCATTAACTATTAAAGCAACGGAAATATAATAAATAAAACGTAGTTTCCAACCCCGTTATTGATTATTATGGCTTCAGTAATAACATAAGAGGTGAACCAACCCGATCAATGGCTGCCAAGCAACGGCGTGACAACAATGACGTCACTACATGGCGGCGGGGTTACATTGGCACTCTATTACAACCTATACACACGGTGCGAAATGAAATAGGGTAGATTTGTAAACAAATACCGATGTCTCCTTCATTAAAACTAATATTACAAAATATCTCAGAAAATATAATTATTACAGCTTTTTATTTCTATTACAAATTTTAATCAAATAAACATTGAAATATTTTGCTCAATTGAGTAGTCTAAAATAGTGACGTCTCAAGTTTATATTTAGTACATTTTTTTATACAAAGTTATATAATATATATATATACATAACTAACTTGGCTAATGCGTTATCTCTACCCTATTGTGGATATTATGATTTTATGGTCAAGCTGTTTGGTATGGTTAGTGACGTAGACTGACGTGTCTGGATTCGAACCGACTAAAAACTGCACACCGTCTCGAGTACTAGAAGCCGGGGAACCAGGTGCACCCTCGAAAAGAAATCCCTGGAACTGGTTAATTGTACCTGGTAAATTGATACCAAACTAGGCAGAACCTGTACCCAATGATGCAGAAGCATCTTAATAGGCCGCCATAGTGGATAATGGCGGCCTATTAAGATGCTTCTGCATCTATGGCGGCCTATTAAGATGCTTCTGCATCTGTATCTGTAGTTTGGCTCATGCTTTCCTTCAGGCAGAGTAGAGTTACTTTGGCAGGCTCGTCTATACTTTTTTTAAATTACTGCAATCTGTCTCCTTCATGTAATATTGAGCCGTATATGTAGGTTGGTGCTAATGCTGGCGAACTCGGTATGTAGTGTTATAAGTAACGATTCCAACCTCGTATAAATGCCTCATTTGTTTAAATCTTAATAATTACTAGGCATACAATAAAATATATTATAAAATTATAATTCAATTGGTGATTTTATAAACAAGTAAATAGTTGATTCATATTAATATCTTGGCGCCTTCCGCTTGTCAGCTTCCGGCGCGACTTATATTTCATATCAAATCTTTAATGTTACACAATCCTGTATTATCAAATACTAATTGTATGCTAATAATCATTAGAATATTTATGGTAAACAATATTTGATATTATCTACTAAATATGTGAATTTAGTATTGAATTGGGTCAAGCCTGTCAAATGCTATAAAAATACCTTCGTTCGAGTAATTTCACGCATTCATATCCCGAACGTTCTACTTGGTGCTGATCCACCGTTACATTTCAGAAGTGGGATCTAGCATTATCGCGCGTCCTGTTTTGAAAATATTTAAAAGTTAACGAAATCTTAATTTGGATACCCTACGAAATTTTCTTGTTTTCGTTCGAGTAATTGGTGAAGGTGCAGTAAAGTATATCTATCTGTACATCTGGTGAGTACGTTCCAGTTTATTTATAATGAAATTTAAAAGTGTAAACAAAAGTTCATGATTTCCATTTACTTGTCTGCAATTATATAGTACCTACACTGTGTGATAATACTAAGTAAACAGTTATTTACCGCTGTGTGTTAAATCTTACCTGTAAAGACGGCTGTGTGATGAAGTCTATTTACTTAAATTAAGCTATGTTTCCAAATTCAAGTACTACATGTGAATACGGGCGGCTATGTGATCAAGTCCGTTTAACAACTATAGATGATGTAGTAAAAACAAAAGCTGGGTGATGTAGTAAAAGCAAAAGCTGTGTGATGTAATAAAAGCAAAAGCTGTGTGATGTAGTAAAACAAAAGCTGTGTGATGTAGTAAAAACAAAAGCTGTGTGATGTAGTAAAAACAAAAGCTGGGTGATGTAGTAAAAACAAAAGCTGTGTGATGTAGTAAAAACAAAAGCTGTGTGATGTAGTAAAAACAAAAGCTGGGTGATGTAGTAAAAGCAAAAGCTGTGTGATGTAATAAAAACAAAAGCTGTGTGATGTAGTAAAAACAAAAGCTGTGTGATGTAGTAAAAACAAAAGCTGTGTGATGTAGTAAAAACAAAAGCTGGGTGATGTAGTAAAAACAAAAGCTGTGTGATGTAATAAAAACAAAAGCTGTGTGATGTAGTAAAAACAAAAGCTGGGTGATGTAGTAATAACAAAAGCTGTGTGATGTAGTAAAAACAAAAGCTGTGTGATGTAGTAAAAACAAAAGCTGGGTGATGTAGTAAAAACAAAAGCTGGGTGATGTAGTAAAAACAAAAGCTGTGTGATGTAGTAAAAACAAAAGCTGTGTGATGTAGTAAAAACAAAAGCTGTGTGATGTAGTAAAAACAAAAGCTGTGCGATGTAGTAAAAACAAAATCTGTGCGATGTAGTAAAAACAAAAGCTGTGCGATGTAGTAAAAACAAAAGCTGTGCGATGTAGTTAAAACAAAAGCTGTGCGATGTAGTAAAAACAAAAGCTGTGCGATGTAGTAAAAACAAAAGCTGTGTGATGTAGTAAAAACAAAAGCTGTGTGATGTAGTAAAAACAAAAGCTGTGTGATGTAGTAAAAACAAAAGCTGTGTGATGTAGTAAAAACAAAAGCTGTGTGATGTAGTAAAAACAAAAGCTGTGTGATGTATTAAAAACAAAAGCTGTGTGACGTATTACAAACAAATGCGAAACTGTGTGACGTATAGCAAATACGAAACTGTGTGACGTATAGCAAATAAAAGCTGTGATCTAGGAAAAATAAATAAATTGGTCAGAACCAGATTTAATTAAATTAGTGGCAGCTCTGATCGCCGTGGGACACGGCATGCACAGGATGGCCGAATGTTATAAGTAACGATTCCAACCTCGTATAAATGCCTCATTTGTTTAAATCCTCATAATTACTAGACATACAATAAAATATATTATAAACTTATAATTCAATTGGTGATTTTATAAACAAGTAAATAGTTGATTCATATTAATATCTTGGCGCCTTCCGCTTGTCAGCTTCCGGCGCGACTTATATTTCATATCAAATCTTTAATGTTACACAATCCTGTATTATCAAATACTAATTGTATGCTAATAATCATTAGAATATTTATGGTAAACAATATTTGATATTATCTACTAAATATGTGAATTTAGTATTGAATTGGGTCAAGCCTGTCAAATGCTATAAAAATACCTTCGTTCGAGTAATTTCACGCATTCATATCCCGAACGTTCTACTTGGTGCTGATCCACCGTTACAGTAGATATATAATTAGGTATTACATTTGTACATACTGAGTTAGCCAGTATTACATACATACATATTATATTTAAAAAAGGTTAGCATAGTTTTTATGTCGAGTTTTTCTTCTATTCGCAAAGCTTTAAAGTTTTTTTCATTTATTTTTCAATGTAACACGTACATTGCAAGTAAAAGTAACTAAAATGTTGCAATTTGCGCGCGACAGACCGTAGCTGGACAAATCATTGAAATAAAAACATACGGTTGTATAGTTCTTGCGGCAACGCGAGAAGCATATCGATTTGTGATGGATGGCGAAATAGTTTGTGATGATTAATTGATTGTATTTATTTTGTTAATAGTACTGTGACATAGATGTATTATCTTCCTACGCTACTTCCAAAGCAAGTTAAGGAACTGATTTATGTATCACGGCAATAGTTTTTGGGGTGTTTTTTGTTTTATTGTCACCTTAAAATACCCTAGCATCAAAGATTTGTACGTCCTAATATCATTCCATTCCTGTCGTCATTTTCAAATCAATCGGGGACAATTTGTGGAAAAGATTTTCCTGTTTTATTTGAAGACCAGTACAACATTCGAAATTTTAAGAAAAAGTCCTACTGGCAACTAGCATTTTTTTTTTTTTTGTGAGGTCTCTCAACCTCTTCTGCTTTTCCCCGTCCAAAGGTACGACAGGACCTTGTTATTCCGGGTGCTATATTTATGTCGTTTGTTTATTTGAGTCTTTTGCACTACGTGCCTCTCATCACCATCCTTTTTATTAGCGTTATGTGATTTTTAATTGTTCTTATTTTTATTTTAGACTATCTGTGCTGTGTTAGAAGCTTTAACATGTCTTATTTATTTGTTGTACTTAATTTAATTTATGATACTTAATATGCTTTATCATTTATTTCTTAAGTTTAGTTATTCCTATAGTATCTGCTATGTTTTTACTTATACTTATTAGCTATTAATATCTAATCTGAATATCCCATTTCAATGACTGTTCCTTCTGGATTATGAATATTTAATTTTTTATTGTATCTATGTAATTATCTATATATATGTCCAAACATGCTCCAAATTCAAATTCATCTTTCCGTGGTGTCTCGCTTGTTACCATTTTTCATCTGTAACCGTGGCATTTATGACTCACTGTGTTTTAGAGTTTTTTGTTGTTTTGTCTGTAGTGAAATTTATGTGTCAGTGTATTTATGTTTTAAAAGGTGTTTCTGTTTCCATTGTCAATAATATATATATGTTCAATATATACATTCATTGTTATTGGCAATCATGGCAATTTCGTTATATTAACTGTTTTTGTTTTGCTTGTTTGTGTACTGCCCAGTGTTTGTGTGTGTCTTGATTTATTTATATATAACTATTATATGTTTCTTAAATCAATATGTGTGTATATGTTTATGTGTAGTGTGTGTGTGTTCTAATGAGTGTGTGAGTCATAAGTATGACGTTGTCTGTCGTGCCAGGTAGTCCCATTTTTTCCGGGTTGGGCAGTCTGCGCTGAATGCATTATGACCCGTGTTCTTCAAACTAAAGTGCAGGCAATTGCAGCACTGCGGTGCGCTGCCCGCTGTGTAGTCGGGGCATTTCTCTCGCAAGTGCGAGCCCCCGCAGTGGCTGCACCTGTCTATACCCTCAGTGCAGAATTTGCAGCCGTGGCCAAACGCGAGGCACTTCGTGCACTGGATGAGCGGAGACTGGTCCTCCACTCTGACCCTTTGCAGGTCCAGGTATAGAATCCCAGTCTCCGTCATCCTCTGCCATATTCTAGGCTTCACTTGCAAGACCACGTGCGATGTGCGGGTTTCGAGATCTTCTTTTATATTTTACGGCTATTTCAGTCTCTTCCTGTGGTAGGCCCATGAAAATGTTGGTGTTTTGGGTGTTAATGGCCCTCACCATCTCGTCGTCGTCACCGTCCACAAAGACGTCTTTGAGGACGACGAGTGGATCTTTATTTCTCATGGGCACTACCACTAGCCCATCATCTCGGTTCCGGATCTTCTCCGTCACCCTGTCCCGCTCCACCTCCGTGTCGCAGCCCAGGATGACGGTGCTGCCCTTGGCCTTCCTAGCCTTGCTAACCTTTAGACCAGTACTCCTGGCGTCGACCGTCTTCCTCACTCTGGCGAGTACCCCATCGGCAGTCTCCTGACTGTCCGTTGAGGTCACCGCCACCGAGTGAAGCGCCGGTCGGCGCCCGGGTCCGGTCGCAGTTACACTGGCATAGGTCTTGGGGGGGGTCGGGTCCAGGACGCTCTCGGGTCTCAGTCCCTTTATGGCTGCGCCGATGTACGTCTAGGTCTCGATGACGACATCCCTTGCGACAGTCCCAATCAGGTCTTCGATCTGGGACTGCGCGCGCATCACCATAATCTCGGTCGCCTGGTCGATGTCGACCTGGGTCTCCTCGATTTTTTCGTGGACCCTCTCCACGACCCCCTCGGCAGCCTTCTTCAAAGCCTGCGTGGTCTCTTCTGCCTTTTTAATTTCGATTTTTCGGATTTCTATTTGCCCTACAGGGATAATAACAGCAAAAACAATGAACTTCAAAGCTATACTCAATAAAAATTTCGTACCGGCAACTAGCATTAGGCTACGGTCACTTTTCATTACATGAACCGTTTGCTCGTTTTCTCTTATCTAGGTGGATAAAAATGGTGATTTTTGTACGCTTTAGAAAGTCAAAAGTACCTACAAATAGAGCTTAAATTTTAACGAAATGGGTTATCGCGGCAAATAGTAGCCTATGTGTTATTCTGATGTATAAGCTATATTACCGTAAAGTTTCATCCAAATCCGTTCAGTAGATTTTGCGTGAAAGAGTAACAATCATCCATACATACTTACAAACTTTCGCGTTTATAATATAGTAGGATATGTATATAATGTAATGTAATGTAAATAAAAAACGCCCGTCCACAATATAATCACTTGTGTTTCCACACAAAGCAGACACGTATTTCATAAAACTTGTTTCGTAATTTCAACAAATATGAGTAGTTGTCAAACTATCAATCAATATAACAGTTTCTGAGAAAAAAAAACTACACTACTCAGACAGATAGTTAGAAAATGAACGTTTATTTTATTGAGTTTTTGTATAACACACAGTTACGCAATATCCACTAGGAAATAAGCTCCGTAATGCATTTCACCTATTTCGGAAATGGTTGGCATTCCATAATAACTCCTTGAATGCTTCGATGCCGCAGCCTTAGCGTATGCGACTGTCTGTGTATGAGGTCCCGGGTTCGATTCTCGGGTCGGACCAAATGTTTGTTTGATCTGAAAATATTTGCATCGTAGTTTGGGTGTTTTCTATGTATAATATGTATGTATTTACAAAAAAGTATATACACATTTATATCAGTTGTCTAGTACACAAATTCAAGCTCTGCTTAGTTTGGGACTAGGTGGCGTTGTGTGCCAGATCTGACTATGGGTGCAAGATCTGGTTAGTTCCTTTTTTTTGTAAATACATGTACAGTGTCATCCCCATCACTTAGATAGCTGGCAGTCCACAAGTGTGCGGTTCTCTAGGAACTTTCTGCCTCGCACAACAAAACTGTGGAATGAACTGTCGCCTGCGGTATTCCCGGACCAATACGACCTTCAAACCTGCAAGAAAAGAGCGTACTCCTTCTTAAAAGGCCGGCAACGCACTTGTGACGCCTCTGATGTTGCAGGTGTCCATGGGCGGCGGTAATCACTTACCATCAGGTGATACGTCTGCTCGTTTGCCCCTTATTAAATAATAAAAAATAAAAAAAATACATAGACTACACCCAAAATCCGAAACAAATATTTGCAGATCATGCAAACATTTGATACAACAAAATCACATTAATTAATAATTACCTATTTTATAAATTGTTGTATAAAATTAATGGAATGGTTAAAGTTTATTTTGTGGTTAAATTAGTTTTTCTTCTTGTTTACACTGGTCCTTGCTAACAAAAAGAAATCAATATGTCTGTCTACCTCCTCTAGTATAAAAGGATTCAATTCACCGCAGTTTGGGCTAAAGCACTTTTATTTCGGGCTGCGCCGGATGCTCCAACTGAAGTTCCAATGGCAAATTAATAATGTGCTATAAATACATTGTCTCGAGGAGTTGTGATGTCAATGATCCCGTCCGATGCACGTAAACAGACGGCTAAGAGGAGTGGTAAAGACGTTGGACTTGCATTTAGCGTGTGTAGGTACGAACCCGCAATTCATCACACCACCTGGCTTGTGGACGTCATATATGCTATGCTTCAGACGGCGCGAGACTGACAAAGCATCTCCACCGGCCATCTCTCTGCCGACTAATTCAGACCGCCATACATCTACCTTCTGAATGCTTTCAACCGCCCCTTCTGCAAGATGCCTGCTCACAGAAACTTCTGTTACTTGAAGTTGTATAGTCAAATTACCGGTAATGTATTCTTTACATTACTACTATTCTTGCAAAAAGGGAAGAATTAATTATTATATTATTATTTTCTTAACAAGAAAAAGTTGAATAACCCAACTATGTAAAAACTATAAACATATACCCGGGGCTATTAACTCAAATCTATTGACACTTCATTCATTAAAATCGATTCAGCAGTATGGAGGCTACGGTGGAACATTCAAACACCTGTACTAATATTATAAACGCGAAAGTTTGTAAGTATGGATGGATGGATGTTTGTTACACTTTCACGCAAAAATTTCTAAACGGATTTGGATGAGACTTTACAGTAATATAGCTTATACATCAGAATTACACATAGGCTATTATTTGCCGCGATAACCGACATATACGCGGGCGGAGCCACGGGCAACAACTAGTAATAATATACAGACTTCCAAAACTATTCTCTATCTGTATAGATGGATAAAATACGATTCCCGCACTAGGAATATAGTCTACAAACATTTATGAAACGAACAGACTCAGGACAACAATTTGTTGATCGCACAGTCTTGTTTTATAGGAGCATAGAACCTACAGACACAGCACAGTAAGAAGCGGCTAGGTCGCCACTTAACTCACTACTCCTATCCCTGCATTTAAATTGTCTTTAAGAATGAGAGTATCATACTGTTTTCCACTCTAATCTCGACACTTCCCTTGAATTCCTCTCCGACCTTCACAGAGCACCATATCTGAACACACGGCCGCTATTTATATCGTTCAAAACAAAACATTTAAAATATTTTGTTTTGTTGTTCGTATCCTGTAGGTACGGTTAGAAAAAAAGGTTGATTAATTAAATTAACCTTCTGGTTTTAAGGTTAATCAGTTAAATTATTATTTGGTGAAGATTAAACTTCTCATCTATACAAATAAATAAAATTGGAGTGTCTGTTAGTAATACTAAAATAACCGCTTTTTACTAAATGCTATGTATGTATATATACTAAAATAACATTTTTTGTCTGTTTGTTCCGGCTAATCTCTGGAACGGCTGAACCGATTTTGACGGTGCTTTCACTGGCAGATAGCTGATGATATAAGGAATTACTTAGGCTCCTTTTTTAGGTTGTTGTACCGCAGGTAACACCGCGGGGCTCAGCTAGTAGTGTAATAATAATAATAATAATAAATCGCAGCTTTCACACACGGCTATCTCATCCTAAATTAGACTCTCTGTACTATTGTCGTGTTACTATACTGCTGATAAACATACTTATGAATTACTAAATACATTATGTGTATACCAACTTTTGCCCGCGTATTTGCGCGCGCTTGTATGTCAGCTATCGCGGTAAAGAGCCTCTGTCTTTACTCAAGAATCAAAGTAAATCCATGCTAAATGGTTTAGCCATGAAAGCCATAAAAGATAGAAAGACAGATTGTATAATATTAGTATTAACTAGCTGACCCGGCGAACTTCGTACCGCCATATTTACATATCTGTCTCAGCTTCCCACAGGCAGTGTACAGTCGCGGACAAAAAAAAAACTTTTCCCGCTATCTTTAATTTTTTTCTTTCTAGCAAAAAAGAATGAATGAAATCGGACTGTGTTATTGAATTACAACTAAGAACATACTTTGACTTTCATCCCCTCTCTCCAGGAAACCGTGCTGAATTTCGGGATAAAAAGTATCTTATGTCCTACCTCGTAGTATGAACTCTAATCATGCCAAGTTTCATTTGAATCCGTTCAGTAGTTTCGGCGTGATGCGCGGCCAAGATACAGATAAGACAGACAAAAATGAAAAAATTACAGTTTTGGCTTCAGTATCGATTATAGAGAACCCTCCAAATTTTTTTTCAAAATGTCTTTAATGTACAGAATTGGACCTGTTACATTTTTATTATTAGTATAGATTATAGATGAACTAACTGGTCCGCGCAACTTCTGCGTCTTGCAAATAAAATAATTTTCCTTGTTTTGCAATATCCTTCATTAATGCTGGACTCCCAAAAGTCATACAGTTATGATATATACACAAATAAATAAAATTGGAGTGTCTGTTTGTAATATTAAAATATCCGTTTTTTAATAGATGCAAATGTATGTATATACGGTACATGTACCAATTTTTTTTTACAATTTCTGTTTCTCTGTTCCGGGTAATCTCTGGAACGGCTATACCGTTTTTGACGGGACTTTCACTGGCAGATAGCTGATGATCTAATGAGTAACTTAGGTAGTAACTTAACTTTTTTGGACTAGCTTTGTCCCGCGGCGTTTCCCGCCGTACGACAATAACCGCGGGTAACACCACGGGGTTCAGCTAGTACCTTATTAGTTTCCTAAATAAATAGGCTTTCAAACACGCATTCATTTTCATTTCATTTCATCCTCTTTTATGCAGTCCATACATTTTTTCTTTGGTCGTCCTCTACTCTTATATCCGTCAACTTCCATGCTTAACACTTTCTTAACTACATTTTGTTCATCTCTACGCATCACATGTCTATACCAAGTTAACCTGTTGCTTCTTCAACTTTACATCACTGGTGCTACTTTCAGGCTCCCTCTAATGTAGTCATTCCTCACCTTATCCGTTCAAACAAACAAATCGCGTTAAAAAAAAACAAATTAAAAAAAAGCTCAATTGTTTTGCTGACGGTACCGCACACGTGTCCGTGTGAACGGGAGCGGCGCAGGCGCAGACACACAAACAGACGCAAAACAAATATACATGAGTCAACGCACCGCGCCCACTGTGAGATGGGTACCCGACTGATTAACGAGAGGAATGCTATATCCTGTATACCACTTTATACATGCTGTAAGGGATGTAAACAATGCCCTTCTGATGGTATGCGGTTACCGACATCTATTTTACATTCTAATCTACACAAATAAATAAAATTGAAGTGTCTGTTTGTATTTTCAAATTAACAGCGTTTCACTAAATGCTTATTAAAGTATCTACTCCTAACCAATTTTGGCCTCGGCGGCCAGTCTCCACGGAGACCAGCCAACTACGTAGGAGATATTATAGTACACAAGTGTGTACGCAAACACAGGTGCACTCTCTCACTAGCTTCGTCTCGCGGTGTTACTTACATTACATTACAACAAAAACCAACAAAAAAATATCATATGCCTTCATTCTACTAAGTTCCTTGCTTTTAAAAGACACCTCCCGCACTAGAAATAAACATCCTGTGACGCGGGGAACTTTGCAAACATGCATGAAACGAACATAAAGAGCACCCAGACTCAGAACATCAATTTGTAGATCACATAAAGTTGTACCCTTGTGGGATTTGAACCCACTACACTTGGCGCAGTAGAAGGCGACCGCTTAAACCACTAGCCCAACCGTGCAGTCAAATATGTAATATTTTTTGTGGTAGGTAGGTACGTTAAAAATTGTAACTGAACCATTTTGTGTTATCTATACAAATAAATAAAATTTGAGTCTTTGTTTGTAATGTTAAATTAACCACTTTTTACTTAATGCATATTATTATGTTTGTAGATATACGCGGTACGTACATATACCAAAATATATTTTTTTACAATTTTTTGTCTGTCTGTCTGTTCGTTCCGGCTAATCTCTGGAACGGCCAAATCGATTTTGACGGGACTTTCACTGATAGGTAGTTGATGATATAAGGAGTAACTTAGGCTACTTTTTTAGACTAGAGCTTCGGCCCGCGGTTATTGTCCTAATGCGGGTAACACCGCGGGGTTCAGCTAGTATATTAATAAAATCCTTTTTTGTTTATAAAAGCGATTGAATAAGTAATCGACTCCAAATAGTAATCGTGGGAATAATAAAGGCTAGGAAGATAATAATTCTGATAAGTTATTTCCCAACCTCAAGTTATGAATTTCATACCTACTCTGTAGCATCTTAGACTTAAATCGTTCAATCTGCACTCGTAACTTAAACAGATTTACTATCATCTAAGTAAGTTGAAGTTGCCAAGTTATTGCATAACTTGACTTGGTTAATTGAATTTTGTTAGTCTTGCGAACAATCGAGATTGCGAAGTTTTAATATTAAATTTTAGGTTAGGTTTTAATTTCACTTTAGAATATTTGATGCAGTACCCCACAGTAAAGTAGATGTAGCGAAAAGTTTATATTTATTACTGGCTGAGCCCCGCGGTGTTACCCGCGGTTGTAATTGTACCTAGGTAGGTTATCTTTAAAAAATAACTACGAAACGAAGCTAGTCTAAAACAAAGTAACCTAAGTTACTCCTTAAATCATCAGCTATCTGTCAGTTAAAGTTCCGTCAAAATCGGCTCAGCCGTTCCGGAGATTAGCCGGAAGAAACAGATAGACAACAAATTTAAAACTTGCTGTTTTGATATATAAGTACCACATATGCTTTCATATGCGTTTAGTGATATGCTGTTAATATATGAACCGATTGAAATGAAACAAACAATGTTAAGTGGAGCAAACCGCAATGTATTAGTGAAAACCGCAAAGACGACAAAGATTTTTATTCTATTTAACACTCTTTTATTAGCTTGACCTGTATGTATGTATGTCATGTAACAAAATCTTCAACTTCATTTTCATCACCTACTTCTAAGAGTCTGATTAACTTGAAAATTTGCACAGGGGTTAAGGGCCGATGACAATAATTTGAAAAAAAAAAATTAAAAAAAAGTATTTTTTCAAAAATAGTTTTAACTTTAAAAAAAGACTAAAACACGCTTTAAAGCGTTTTTTTAGTTTTTTAAACTATAATTTAAAAAAAACAATGTTTGGTGACTGTTGTGTACTAAAAACATGGCTACGTTGACCTACACATCATCACCTCTTTGCTCTTTTCCTCTCTCACTCTCCTCTCTCCTTATTGTTACTCAAATTCTAATTCAAAATCATTTATTCAATTAAGACACCAAGTGACAATTATGAACGTTAGATTGAACCTACAGATAAAAAAATACCAATGTGTAATTGACAACCTCCTCCTTTTGGAAGTCGGTTAAAAAATCATAGATCGCCACAAACAGACGCCATAGCATGTACTGGATTGTCAAGGTAAATTAGGTGAAAACACCAAAATCTACTGCCCGCTTGTGTCGATCTATAACTTCCAGTTTCCAAAGTGCGATAAGAATACTGGCAAAGAAACTCATGGCCACTCTTTTTAAAAGTCTGAAATGCTTTTCTATTTATCTTCTTTTAAGCAGTTTTTCCATTAATTACGCCAACCTACGTATTATATATACTAAGCTCTTAATATTTTTCCCAGAATAAAAGTTACCTAAGTTATTTCTTATAACATCGTCTATTTTACAACTTAAAGTTCTTTGGAAATCGGTCAACTCCTTCCGGTGATTAGCCGGAACAAACAGTCAGACGGATAAACATTTTAAAAAGTGTTTTGTAGTATAAGTATCGTGTAAATATTCATATGCATTTAGTTAAAAGCTGTCATTATGATATTACAAACATACCCATTTATTTGATTATATTACTTTTAAGTTTTTATAGCACGATCTCTGTCTTTTCTAGTGGTCAGTGACCCTGACTGAGGCATCAATAAAAAAAAGCTTTTGGATATCTAACACACAACGCCATCTAGTCCCAAACTAAGCAGAGCTTGTATTATGGGTACAAGACAACTAATATAAATACATATTACTTTTTTTTTGTAAATACATGCATATTATACAAAGAAAACACCCTTACTCCGAAATAAATATTTGCAGATCACACAAACATTTAATACCGAAATCGAACCCGAGACCTCAAGCATAGCAGTCGCATGTGCTACCACTGCGCCACCGAGGCAGTCACCAATGGTCGTGGATTCGTTTCACACCCAGGCAAAATAAGCGTGTGATTAGCACGATGGTTTGTTCTGAGTCTTGGGTGTAGTTCTATAACCCGGTCCGGCTTCGCGCGGAAGCCTTAGAAATGCTCGGTCTTACTCTACTATAATATGCATGTATTACACATGTAAACCTTCCTCATGAATCACTCTATCTATTGCTGAAAACTGCATTAAAATCCGTTGAGTAGTTCAAAAGATCTAAGCGAACAGATAGCGGAAGCGACGTCATTTTGTACTGTGTGAAGGTATTATATATTATTTAATAATATAAAACCTATGTCATGTTTGTTTATCAGTTTATTTGCCTTCGAAGCTATGCCTATTGCCTAGTGTGTGCGATTTGTCATATTATTTATTATAAATACAATATTGATACTGGTATTACTAATTATTTATTTTCCATTCATTGCAATCTAAAGTGTACTAGAATAATCTTACAAAATACTTGTGCCTGCCTTCTGTCTAAATCAACTTTTTCAAATATTTTTATATAAACGTAGTCTTAAACAATGACCTCATAAAACAAAGACGGCCTTCTAAAACCCCCGAGACTTTCTTACGAACAAACCTTACACAAAATAAACTAAATCTTTTAATCCTGGCTCCCCCTTATTAAACCTTCGCTTGGTCCGGTCAAATTACGTAACATACAATCCTACACCTCCATAATAAAAAGACCATCTTTTTGTTACAGAGTGAAAGAGACAACGCTACGAAATCCAAGAAGTGTGAGTGCAACAAACGTTCTGGATCAAACCGGTTCAAGCAGTGTCCGTTGAACGCATCGTGCCTAGTATGCTGAAGTTCGAAATTCGAATCTAAAAGTATTTTGTGATTGGTTGGATATTTGAAAGTGTGTTTCTTCAATATGGCTGCGATTCCCGCTCTTTTTGGATTGCTTATGGCCGCTGTTGTAACAGGTAAGATTTTTTTTTCCTTTCTGTAACTAGCCAACATCTCAGAGGACATTAAAGCCTCGATTGCATCATTAAATACTCGCAAGAGTGCACTGTATTTAGAAAACTATTGCTATGAAATATTCTAAAATTAACTTTAAAGTGATGTTAAGTTCAGGACGCCTAAATCGAGTGAGTTGTAATAATTTCTCCAATTTTATACTTTAGTAAAAACTTTTTCAAATTTGAATGGCACAAAACTGAAAGTAAACACTCCAAATATTCTTTCTTTCTTTTTCTTAAAGAATGGCAAATTTCCAAATACGTACATAAATGACAAAGATCTGTGGTGAGAGAAGAAAAAAGAAAAACATTTGAATTGGGAACGTCCACCGTTTTCAAGTAGTATAAAAATGATTGTTTGTCATAGACAAAGCGATAGATGAAAATTTATACCAACACAAGGTTCGATAACACGAGTAGATCTTGTTTTTAAATAAAAAAACTAAACCAACATGTCTATGACTGGAGGTTTGTTTATTTAAGAAAACGTATTTTACCCGACTGGGTAGCATAGTACGTAGGTCGTTTGTTTGTGTGGTGACAGATTAAGAATATAGAGCGTCACCACCCCTATTCACCCCGTGGGTGTCGTAAGAGACGACTAAGGGAGCAAACTACGCAGGACAACAGCACTGCAAAGAGAAGGAAAACTTGAACCAAAAACTATAACAACCCCGTCTGGTTAGCGTGGTATAGTAGATCAAAACCTCGTCTGTGTATCCATCCAGTCAGTACTAATGATAAGCTAGTTATATAAGTGGCATTCTTCTAAAACAGATTTTTTAAATTTATAACAATACGTTTCGCAAGAATTCGCGCCAAACGAAGCGTTATCAATGTCAGATTTATAAAGGAGCTGTGTAAATTGACATCTTAACACTCGTGAGTTCGTTTAGTCAATATATCACTTACTACATACTTGCTTTCACACACGGCTATCTGACTTCAAACTAGGCAGAACCTGTATTTTGGTGCCTAGACTGCTGATATACATACTTAAATATACTATTATATATTAACAAGCAGATCCCGCAAACGTTGTTTTGCCATAAAAAAATGGGGTATAAAAATAGATGTCGGTCGATTATCTGACCTACCCGATATGCACACCAAATTTCATAAAAATCGGTCCAGCTGTTTCAGCGGAGTATGGTAACTAACATTGTAACACGAGAATTTTATATATAAGACTAGCTGATCCGACAAACGTTGTTTTGCCATAAAAAATGGGGTATAAAAAATAGATGTTGGTCGATTCTCAGACCTACCCGATATGAACACCAAATTTCATAAAAATCGGTCCAGTCGTTTCAGAGGAGTATGGTAACTAACATTGTGACACGAGAATGTTATATATAAGAAGATTAGCTAAGCCCCACGATGTTATCCGCGGTAAAACAGTAACCGCGGGTAACGCCGCGGGTAACGCCGCGGGTCGATGTTAGTCCAAAAAAAGTTGCCCATGTTCTCAGCAATCTGCCACTTAAAGTCCCATCAGAATCGGTACAGCCGTTTCAGAGATTAGCTGGAACAAAGAGACTGACGCAATAAATTTTAAATAATTTTTGGTGTAAGTACTGCAGATACTCTCATTTGCATTTAGTGTTATTAATTTGAAATTACAAACAGACATTTCAATTTTATTTATTTTTATTTGTTTTACCCGCGTGTTTATCGGTTTTCGCTCCAATTTTTTTAAGTAGCCTACGTATTAATCCAGGGTTTCAGCTTCTTGCATACCAAATTTTACACATTGGTCTAGCCGTTTGCGCGTGAAGAAGTAACAAATATACTTTATTACGCACTCACAAACTTTCTTCTTTATATATTAGTGTGAGTTGATGATTAGTGTGATACTGATTATACTGATTCATCAACGCAGTGCCTCAACCGCTTTGACCAAAACTTACATTTTGACAGCTGACAGCTGTATCGGCCGTGAGACGGCGGTGGACATCTCAGAGGTTTCTGGAAATTTCACTCCTAATTTTACCAAAATAGGGAATGGAAAGATGTATGGAAGTTCGTAATTTTTAAAGTTGAATCACGAAATATTCAGTGAAGCCGCCTACAAAAGCTGGTCTATTACGTATTCATACTTTTAAGGCAACTGATATATAATGTAAGAAGCATTTTAGGCTGCTACGCTCAGACAATTCGTCTTGTTACCTAACCTAGAACACTCATCTACATTCAACAACAAACGTACCATAATGTAAAAGGATTGTATTATTTTTTCTGCCGCTTTCGTATTCAGTAAGCAAAGGCGCAAAGTGACACGGTCTATTGTAAATTTTCGTCAATTCTGTGGCTTTATGTTTCTCTGATATTTGGCGCGCTACGTGACAGAATATTGCGACGACGAAGCCATGTTTTTTCCTAGTCTATGAACGATTTCTTTTTTTTTTGTGACGCTATTAGTCGCGGAAACAAGAACTTGGCCTGGAATGCGAGGTTTATAAAAAAATATTTAGGAAAGAATTATTCTGATTACAGCTTTTGTTGGGCTTTTGTGAGAATTGAACATTATTATATTAATATTTACTCGCGTTTTGTGTAAGTCTAGTCTGTAATAGATTTTTTATGATATTTATTAACTGAATTCCAAGAATATTACAGAAAATATTTTTTACGATACTAGCTTTTCTGACATTAATTTCTTTATTAAACGCGTAACTTCCTTAGGACTTTTGTACCGTTAGGGTCACAAATAAACAGTGAAATTGTTTGATTTTGACTGAACTATGACCATATGTTGGCTTAACCACGGTTGTCATTCGATCTGTCGCCTTCATCAACCTGATCGACGTCCCTCATCAATACAACACTAACTTCGTCACCATCATCAACTTATCTCTTCAACAGTACATTGTTGGACATAGCGTCTCCTTAGAAATAAGTTTCTTTCTGGCCTACGACACGCTTGTCAGACGGGTTGGTTTAAAGTTTGTGTCAAGTTTTCCTTCTCTTTGCAGTGTTGTTGTACTGCATAGTTTACTCCCTTAAGGCGCGTCTCCACCAAAATTGTTGGCATTTCAACGTTTCCTACTGTTTGCAACACTTCAAAAAATCGCCAACTTTTGTTTCCATTGACACAATGGAAACACCGAGTCGCCAACAATTTTAAAAACATTCCAACTAAGCGTCACCACAGAGCCAATAAATATTTGCAACAAGCGTATTCTTTTGACGTTTACCGTCAAAAACGGAAACACTGTTCCAACATTTGTTGACAATTTTTGTTGCCAACAAGGAAATTACAGAAACTTTTGTCACCAACACGTGTTGACAACACAAAAATTGACAACTTTTGTTCGGTGGAGACCCCGCTTTAGTCGTCTCTTATGACACCCATGGGATGACTAGGGTTGGTGACACTCCTTATTCTTAATCCATCTAAAGTTCTAAACGAACTGGCTGTACCCTAGAAGCCATACTGCCATAGCCCTCTAGACGAATTAATTATATTATTAACACTTCATTTAATATTAATCGTTGTTATTGACAAATACGTAAACAGTCTAGTTCGGGTCGTTCAACTAACGAGCTTTTACTCAGGGGTGGCACTACTTGTATTTTTTTAATAGCATTTTATTAGTTTGCTCTCTTAGTAGGCTCTTAAGCCACCGCCGAACAAAAGTTGACAATTTTTATGTTGTCAACACGTGTTGACAACACGTTATGGTGACAAAAGTTTCTGTAATTTCCTTGTGTTGGCAACAAAACTTGTCAACAAATGTTGGGAACATTTTTTCTGTTTTTGGCGGTAAACGTCAAAAGAATACGCTTGTTGCATATATTTATAGGCTGCGTGGAGACGCTTAGTTAAAAAAATTTACAAATTGTTGGCGACTCGGTGTAGACACAATGGAAACAAAAGTTGGCGTTTTTCTGAAGAGTTGGAAACACTGAAATTGCCAACAATTTCGGTGGAGACGCGCCTTTACGACACCCACGGGATGAATAGGGGTGATGATACTCCGTATTCTTAATCTGTCTCCACAAGGACAACTCGAAGGATTTTCATCATCATCATCATCATAATGTTGATCATGAAAGATTATTAGATGTCATTCAATTCAAATTCCTTCCTAAATCTAGCTTAGTTTTTATGCTCGTATTTAAACCGAATACACCAAACATGACCCCGTGTGTGTTTTAAATCATCTCATTGGGCCGCCATAGTGTGGGTCACCATGCTGCATTGTCTGCATTCGCTATGAGTATTGTGACCACCACTCTTTGATTCTACTAAAGCTTTCTATCGGGCAGAGTAGAGTCACTTTGGCAGGCTCATAAATAAAAACACTAGCTTATGCCCGCGGCTCCACCCGCGTGTGTGTCGGTTATTGCGGTAAAGAGTAGCCTGTGTTCTTCCTCAAGAATCAAAGTATCTCTCTCCATGCTAAGTTTCATCTCAAGAATCAAAGTATCTCCATGCTAAGTTTCATAGATTTAGCCGTGATTGCTTAACAAACAGATGCATAGACAGAGAAGCATACCACACAGAATGTCACTTAACCCTGTTGTCACTCATCTAGATCACTTAGCGATCCTCCTCGACCCTCACAACCCTATTAATTGTCGCAGCCTGTTTAAACTTGTTAACCATCTGCCCTCCTGCTCGCACGTCAACGGTTATCGCTCCAAGTTAAGGCATCTTAAATTATGTATGTATTAGCGTTTTGATTAAATCACCGACTTGTCAGTTATGGCCATAATACAATATATTTTGTTACATCATTAATGGCCTCATAGTGTCATTAAAATACAGTTTGACCCCTGTGACAGCTGTCACTATAGTGTCATTTTAGGTGTTTTTATATTCATAATGTACTAGCCGAAGTTTTCATCGATGCTCGGCTTATATATAGCTTTCCTCGATAAATGGTCTATCCAACACTGAAATAATTAGCGAAATTGGTCCAGCCGGTCACATAAATATGATGTCGCGACCAAAGACAAAAGGGATTCATTTATATACACAAAGATTGCACTTCATTTATGATCAAACTGGCACGTATATAATTATCTTCCTAGCCTTTATTATCCCCAAGATTATTTGAAGTCGGCTACTAGTTCAACCGGTTTTACCTGATTATCAGTTTTACCACGATGCTACTGGCATCGGACCTCCGCAACCCTGAGGGCGAACTGAATTCGATGGTTGACTAATGAACCCCTTGTACCATGTATAACACCAAAAAATACACAAAGAGTACAAATTATATTGAAATTAGTCCAGTAGTTTAAGTGTGAAGATGTAACAGACACACCCACACAAACTTTCGCTTTTATAATGTTGATGTGTTTAATAAAATTTACACAAAGCATTATACGTACGTTTTATTTGCAAGTCACCGTCTGGCACAACTCGAAGATATTTTTGGATGTTATCGCTGAACTTAACGTAGGATATTCGAGACAAAGAAATTTAGCTTAAGTATATATATATATATTATAATAGTTCTTGCCCGCGGCTCCGCCCGCGTATATGTCTGTTATCGCGGCAAATAGTAGCGTATGTGTTATTCTGATGTATAAGCTATATTACTGTAAAGTTTCATCCAAATCCGTTCTGTAATTTTTGCGTGAACGAGTAACAAACATCCATCTATCCATCCATATTACAAACTTTCGCGTTTATAATATTAGTATAGCTATACTAGCTGACCCACGCAACCTCGTTTACGTCCACTATTGCCCGTAGCGTAATAATTTTTCCCCGTTTTTGTAACATTCTTCATTGGTGCTCCGCTCCTATTGGTCTTAGCGTGATGATATATAGCTTATAGCCTTCATCGATAAATGGGCTATCTAACACTTAAATATTTTTTCAAATCGAGCTATTAGTTCCTGAGATTAGCGCGTTCAAACAAACAAACTCTTCAGCTTTATATATTGCACATGAAGAAAAAAAACCGTTAAAAGTTGAAAATAATTCACGTTTTAAAAAAGATGACTCATAAACCATAAAACTTTATGTTTGACAACCCTGTAACTTTTTTTTAAAGAACACCGTCATAGACAACTCACTCGGTGTCGGTGTTTACGAAGCCAGTTTTAACTTATAAAGTAAACATTCACGGCCGCTACAGGTTGATGTTTATTATTTCATATTACTTAAGTTTGCTCGTTTATGGTGTTGGATGTATGTTCTGTTTATTTGAATTAGGAATGGTTGAACTTTTTTTTTCATTCTCTCAACGATAATTTTGAAACGAAAGCGGTTTAGGTTTATCTGTCAATAGTAACGCTACAGTTTTGATTTGGTTATCAGTTTGATTAAATGTGCTGAACTCCCGAATGGTTAGAAGATGGAATGAATGAATGATAATAATAAAAGGCTATAGGCTACTTAAAATTACTCATATCTATATATGATTCTATCTGTGATCTATCACATCTATCTAACACTATCGAAAAAATACCATTTCATATATTTTTATGAAATTACAATATTTTGATTTTGACGATCTGACACTTAGTGCAGTAGTGACCATCAATGCATTTGAAACTCGTAACAGGGAACGGTTAGTAAGATCATCCCGCCTCAACAGAGGGCCCTCCCATTGTGTGAGAAGTCTTGGAAAACTAAAAACATACTTCTTCACTTCGTTCTCAGAGGGTTTATTCAAATAAATTTGGCACACGATACGGCTGAACTTCGCTTTGTTACGTTTTTTTTTATGGAATAGACCGGCAAACGAGCAGACGTATCGCTTGATGGTAAGCGATTACCGCCGCCCATGGACACCCGCAACACCAGGGGCGTCACAAGTGAGTTACCGGCCTTTGGGGGATGAGGGGGGAGATATTTTTTTTTTTTATAAATATTTTGGACATCGAACACACAACGCCTTCTAGTCCCAAACTAAGCAGAGCTTGTATTATGGGTACTAGACAACTGATATAATTACATATATACTTGTTTTTTTTTTTTGTAAATACATACATATTATATATAGAAAACACCCAAACTCCGAAAAAAATATTTGCAGATCATACAAACATTTGGTCCGACCCGGGAATCGAACCCGAGACCTCAAGAACAGCAGTCGCTTATGCTACCACTGCGCCACCGAAGCAGTCTAGATAGGGGGAGGGGTTGGGGTATGGGCCTCCGGTATCCTCACTCACTCGGTGAAACACAGCGCAAGCACCATTTCACACCGGTTTTCTGTGAGGCCGTGGTATCACTCCGGTCGAGCCGGCCCATTCATGCCGAAGCGTGGCTCTCCGTGGAGCGACTACCGTCAGATCTTCACAACCCACGTACTAGGCTATATCGAAGTTCTGTAGAAAGACTGGTGTATAGTTCTCTACAAGCCAAGGAATATTCAATAAAGTTTAAAATAAGCAAATCTTCTATTCTAAAGCAAGGTTTATGCCTAACATGCTATAAGCTGTTGATAATGATAGGGTTTCTAATCAAATAGTAGTATGGTCCCAATTGTCTCTTCTCTTGAATGTAACATTCGCTTTCGCACGAATATTTTGAAATTCTTGTATTTTCGTTACTATACTATGCAAGTATTACACATTTTCTTCCTCGTGAATCACTCTATTGATTGCTGAAAACTGCATTAGAATCCGTTAAGTAGTTTAAAAGATTTAAGCGAATAAACAGCATACTATGTAAAGATAACCCAGTTTGTGTCGTGTCGATAAATGGCTTTATTGTAGACAGTTTTATTACAGTTAATTACCTTCAATTAAACGGAAGTGGTTCCTTTTTGTGATAGACTTGGTGGTGACGTGGTTCGGGATCTTGTCTTGTGAGTCGTTGGTCATATATTCGATTCTGGGACTAACGATTGTGTAATGAGTGCGATGATTTTTTCAGTGTCATTGTATGATCCATACTTAATCTAATATTATAAATTCGAAAGTAACTGTCTGTATGTGACGCTTTCACAGCTAAACCGCTGCACCGATTTTGAATTACGTTAAAAAATACTTATCCATATATGTATATCGCCACAAAACTTTTATGTTTGACCCAGCCAAAATGACTCTAATCCAAGAGTGGTGGTCACCATACTGCGAATGCAGACAATGCAGCATGGTGACCTACACCATGGTGGGCTAGTGATGCTTCTGCATCATTGGGCCTCCGGTCTCGCACTCACCAACGAAACACGACAGCGCGATCGCAGTCATTTTACGTTGATTTTCTGTGCGAGGGTAGTAGCGCCCCGGTCGAGCGGGCCCGTAGGTGCTGAAATCGGCGTGGCTCTACTATCTACTTTCTATTGAATATTGTAATAATATTGCTTTAGTACGTAACTATCAGCTAGTTACTGTATGGTTTGTTCGTTTTCTTAGTGTCATTTTGATCGTGCCGCCCCGGCGCGTGCGGTTCATTGTCAAAGGAACGCCGATACGAATCAAAGGAGCCGCGTGCGGCGCACGCATAAGTAAGTAAAAAAAGGTGTGTGGCACTCGGGGACTGCCACGGTAAAGCTATTGCATAGCATTTTTTATCAACTTATGCAATTATATTTATTTATTTATTTTTTATTTATGCAGTACTTATGTACTTATAATATTGTGAATGAAAATACTAAATTATTTTTCAAAAGCTCCATCGCATTCGAAGTACACCGTCATCTATATAATTGGTGCCATACTGACAACAAACAAATGTATGTTTGGAATTACCGGACCGTTAGAATTTATCAAGTAGCATAAGAACAACAATTTTAACTTTTAGTAGTACTTAAGGAGTTATTGGCTGTAAGGTGGAGGTGAATGATTTATGACAAAGGTGCCTCGAGTTCAAATCTCAACTGGGCGTAGTCGTATTTTTGTGAATGTTTCCTGGATATTGTGGTAAATAGGTATTCATTAAATAAGTAATACAAAATTACACAAAACAAAAAAGATACGAAAACCTCACAAGAAACAACAGAGGGCGCTGAGTGTGGATTTCGGAGCAGCTCGTCTCGATCCGTGCGAGCTTCGGGTGTCAGGTTTTATTTGTATTACGGAATTTTCTTGATTCGGTCGCCGCGCTCAAAGGCCTCAAAGCCCGCCATAAAAGCTATGCAATAGCTTCAAATTATACTTACTAGTGGGTGGACGGCGCAGGCGGCTTGTTTGATTATTGTGTCAGCGTTCCTTTGACAATGAACCGCAAGCGGCGGGGCGGCACGATCAAAATGACACTATGAAAATGAACAAACGATACTGTAACACAGAACTGAGACCTGGTGATATACAACATAGGTTTATGCCTAGCTAATAATACTTAGACAATATTGTGGAGGATGACTGGTGCTCAAACCAGTCCTCCACAATATTCTTGAGAGACTGCTAGGCATAATATTTGTATATACTTAAAATATTGTGATGAGAATATATTATTACTAGATGACCCACGTAACATCGTTTACGTTTTTGTGAATCTAAACCATTCCCAGATCCCCTTGAACACACACAAAAAAATTCATCAAAATCGGTCCAGTCGTTTGAGAGAAGTTCAGTGACATACACACTCACAGAAGAATTATATATATACTAGCTGATCCGGCGAACTTCGTACCGCCATATTTATGACCCACGTAACATCGTTTACGTTTTTGTGAATCTAAACCATTCCCAGATCCCCTTGAACACACACAAAAAATTTCATCAAAATCGGTCCAGTCGTTTTTGTGAATCTAAACCATTCCCAGATCCCCTTGAACACACACAAAAAATTTCATCAAAATTGGTCCAGTCGTTTAGCAGGAGTTCAGTCACATACACACGCACACAAGAAATATATATATTAAGATAGATTATATTTCGGTGAAAAAAGCGAGCACGCTGTATTTAAAGTCAGGTAGGTAAGCCATCTGTATCTCGTCCCGGTGACCCTGACAGTGGGGCAGGTCGAGTCGTAAACAAACGACAGAGCTACCTTGACGAACAACAGGCCCCATGTTCGCTTCCGACACTATTGATGACGGAAATTGCCGTACTAGAATGTCAGGGGTTAGAACTTGTAGTATACGAGTACCTCAAATTCAAAATCATTCATTCAATCAAGACACTAAGTGACGTTTATGAACGTTAAATTGAAGCTACAGTTAAAAATCATAGGTCCGAGACAGACTTATGCTACAGCATGTGATGTACTGTCAAGGTAAATTAGGTAAAAACACCAAAATCTACTGCCTGCCTGTGTCGATCCATAACTTCCAGTTTCCAAAATACGTAGAGAAGAATACTGGCAAATAAACTCATGGCCAAAACCTTGTTAGTCTATTGGTTAGTGTCCCTAGCTGCTAAGTCGGAGGTGGCAAGTTCGATTCCCAGGATAAATTATTGTGTGATGAACCTGAAAATTTGATTTTTATCTTTGTAATATTTATCTTCTCAGCAGTCTGGTGACCATAGTGCAGATTCTGTATAGTTTGGGATCACAACTTTGTGTGCGCCAAGGAAGCTTTATTCTTCCAGTGACCTTAGTCACTCGGTGAAAATCAACGAGTGAATTTCTCACTTTCTTCACCGGTTTTCTGCGAGGCCATGGTGACGCTCCGGTCAAGCCTGTTCTGTTTTTTAAGAGCTTATGACATACATACGCATAAATAAAGATATGACTTCTAAAAAGAGTGGCCATGAGTTTATTTGCCAGTATTCTTCTCATAATGCTCTGCGCATTTTGGAAAATGGAAATTACAGGCGGGCAGTGGATATTGGTGTGATCATTTAATTTACCTTGACAATCCAGTACATGCTGTGGCGTCTTTTTGTGTCGATCTATGATTTTTAACTGTAGTTTTAATGTAACGTTCGTAAACATCACTTAGTGTCTTAATTGAATACTTAAATGATTTTGAATTTGAAAGCTAATATTTTTTAAATACCTATTCACATACCGTCCACATACCGACACAAACAAACCCCTTTGTTCGTCATCCAGTCAGTATCGTTAACTCCGGCAATAAACTCTTCAATATCGCAAATCAGTAAATAAGTTAATTGAGAATGACTCAGAATGAGTCACGCAGCATCCAATACCTACTAATCACATATCGAATTTGTCACAATTGAGTTGACTCACTGTAATAAGGCTTTTCTGTAGGTATTGATTTATCAGCGTCCTCTGTACGCCATTTTGATTGCAGAAATTTATTTAACCACAATAATATGTAGTTTGTATAATTACAATTAATATTTTTTATATTGAAGATAATAAATTTACATATTTCTTTTAGTTCTTGAAACTAAATAACATACAATGTACATAAATGAAAATTAATATTTATTTTAAATTGCTGTTAAGAATTACCTACTAGATAATAAAAAATAAAAAAGTAAATTTTACTCGCTGAATTTTTTATACTTAAAAAAGTAAACGAAAAGAAAAAAGTACTCTATAGAATTCAATTTGGAATCCGTCATTCATATTCTCATTTTTGCGGTGATGAGTTTTAAATATTTCTGTAAGTAAACGCAAGTTAATGTGTGAAACCATTCTTTTTATTAAGCTACAAATACATAATCATATTCTTTTCCTTGATTTTTTTATACACAAAACAAAATGTTTACAAATTATTTTTAGTGTCGCCATAACTTAAAAAAATACATTTTTCATCCCACCAGCTTGTAAAGAGTATTTTTATCCTTCGATATCTGAGTGCAAAAGCCGTTTTTATTCGTTAGAGGATAAAGTAAAATTAAATTTAGAACATCTTGTGCACTATGCTTGTGAAGTCTTTTGACTTTGACATCATTAAACCTATTTACTTCTACCTCCATGGTGTCGAATTTATCATTTCTTTTTTTATTTGTTAAGAACTCAGACTCGGCACCTTCTTGGTTTTTTGATTTGCTTTGCCAGCGCCATTTTTTTTTCACGTCATTTAGTCATTTCCTCGCTTAGGTGGGATGAAAAGTTACGTGTTGCACTCGAGTGCAATTTCTTTTTACCTAGTGCTCTTTTGATTCCCTCGCTAACGCTCAGGATTCTAATTTATGAATCACTCGCTGCGCTCGTGTTCAAGTTTAGAATACTTCGCTAGCTTGGTCATCAAAATTGAGCACGCGGTTAAAAAGCAACTTTGCACTCTTGTATTACAAATAACTATTTATTTGGAATCTGTCATTTTTATATGACATGTGTAGGTATTCTTATTTTCGCACCAATTGATGTAAAAAACATCATTTCAGAAAAACTGTGTGTGAAATAATTTTTAAATTGTTTGTCTCGAATTATTGTTGGAATGGCCTTGCAGTTTCATCTCAATGACGAAAGAACTGCAGCTGAATCACAACAAACGTGCAATTACTGACTCAGCGATGCAAGCTTTGTTATATAAAGACTGACTCAGACAGTTACGTACACATTTCGGAATAAAACATCTCAATTAAATCCGTGGATTTCTGTTAGACACGAGGTTTTTTTTTGTGATATACAGAAGAATGAGACAGCGTTAGTTTGTGATTGTGATGTTGGGGTCGATTGAAATGAGACGTCCAACTTGTATGACATACATTTAATGAATAATTGTTATACTAGGTACAATAAATGGTGTTAATAAGTAAATGCTGTATCAGCGTTGTCGACTTATTATAAGCACCGTACATACTACATACTGAATTCTCCACGAACGAGTCAGCTACACCACACCGCACCGGGGCGGTACTAACCTCTCACAGAAGATCAACCGACTGCTGTCAATTTAACGAGGCCGGGGGCCCAATGATACAGAAGCATCTCACTCAATAGGCTGCCATAGTGTGGATCACCGCACTGCATTGCTGCATTGTCTGTATCGACATTGAGTATGGTGATCACCACTCTTGGATTCCGCTTATGCTTTTCATCAGGCAGAGTAAAGTCACATTGGCAGACACATTCATAAATAAAAATTGCCGATAGAAGTGAAAACTTATGACTTAGAATGTTATTTGTAAAGTTAATGTGTAAAATTAGAAATTTCATGTTTAAATTAAAATTATCAACATTAAACATTAGCATGTCGGTGACGCGTACTCCTAAGATTTTCCCTTACTCAAAAGTGCTCAATGCGGCCAAAGATATTTTCACTTAAAAATATATACAGATTCAGTATTCCCTCCTTTCTAAGAAGAGGCTAATGTCCAGCCAGTGATCTATAAAGATTTAAACAATTAAATCTAAATCTTAAATAATATATACAAACAGACATATGTATATATTTAAATAAATCGAACCGCATGACACAAAGGAATATCTTGAAGCAACGCGTTATCCCCGTCAAGAGAACTCATACATAACTCTCGACAAGCCGCCATATTTCTTATCATTCTATATTTCGGAACGTATCTTTGTCGTATGTCACTTCCGGGAGAAATGACGTCATTTCTTATGTGTCGCGAATGAAATAAAATTCGATAGTTTAATATATTGAAAGGGAAAAGAATTTCACTTTGTGTGTGTCTGTCGGCGGTGATAAGTTAGAATTTTGGATAAAGTTTTGGAGTTATTTTATGATTTAACAGTCCACTGCTGGACATAGGCCTCTCATTAGCAAGGAGGTTTTGGCCTATAATTGTAATATATATAGAAATCTAGCTCCAAATTAAGTATGTACTAGACTACGAATGTAAATACTTACATATTATACATAGAAAACACACGTACTCCAAATATCATACAAACGTGGAATTCGAGCCCGAGACCTCACGCATAACAGTCGCATGCACTACCACTATACCAATGCGCAGGTAAATATATTGACTTTTGTCTATAGTCTGAAATAAACATTATTTGTGTTTGTAATTCTCAAGTTCTGAGGAAAGTACTCTAAAGGGAGAAAAATTGTGTCTCTCGAGTTTCATGTATCCGTTGATTACGGTAACCGCATACCATCAGGTTACAATATTTTTAATCCGTCACCAAATGGACAGTAAAATTGAAAATAGGTCCGAAAATATACATAAAACTTCTTCGTACCAAAGACAAACTCGAGTCATTACTTTCGTTTCGTCCGAGAGCATTCGGGTCGCCATTTTGAGAGGCTCTTCCTTTTGTTTTTAATTTAAAAAAGGCAGTACAAATGGTGGTACATCAATTAGCTGGTGTTCAGTGAGGTGAACGTGAAGAAGTGGACGGACGTGTAATGAGGCCGCGGGCAAACACGTACCGGGACAGTTCCGTTGTGTAACGGCACTGTGTTTTGTCGTGACGGGTGTTGGGACGATAATTAGGAATCTACAAAAATAGGTTTTAAATTCGGTTGTACATTTTTATGTTTATTACCTCAGAATCTACCCTTTCGGGGTGCGTGTGGGTAGGGTAGGAACTCTTAATACACTTAATATTTTAATGTTTTTTTTGCGATCTCTCACAGACAACCATTAGATGAACTGTACAGTATAATAATCTATACTCATATTATAAACGTGAAAGTTTGTAAGTATGGATAGATGGATGTTACTCTTTCACGCAAAAACTACTGAACGGATTTGGATGAAACTTTACAGTAATATAGCTTATACATCAGAATAAGACATAGGCTACTATTTGCAGCGATAACCGACATCGGCGACACCGACGCGGGCGGAGCCGCAGGCAACAACTAGTAATATATATTGTGGTGACATTAACAATATGTATGTTAATGATCTAAAAACACTAAAATTGGTGTACTAATTTAGTTATTTTCTATATTATTTGAGAGGATATCAAATTCTCAGATTTTCTGTACTATAATATGCATGTATTACACGCATAAACCTTACTCTTAAATCACTCTATCTAACTACATAGACATGCATAAAATCCGTAGAGTAGTTTAAAAGATCCAAGCGAACAAACAGCGGGAGCCAATTCATTTTATACAATAGTAAATATGTATCAGCTCACAACATTTGGCGCATTGACATTGGCCATGTGACAACACTTTATGTGATCCACAAACCGTTGTTCTGAATCTGGATATTCTTTGTGTTCGTTTCATGTATGTTAGAAAGTCCCCCCCCCCCCCCCGACACAGAATGTATTTCCTAATGCGGAGTTATCTTTAAAAAACAAAAATACGACTAATTATCGTAACGTATGGAAATAATGAGATAATCCGTATCACAATGGAAACAAACCACGGAATACTTTACATAGAAACATAGGCTTTTAGCAATAACTCGAGTTTCTCCCTCGCTGCTTAAAAAGCCTGCATTTATTTAACTCATACTTTTCTGCTTACACTGTTATAAAACTGAAATTATCACAAACTAGCTATTTCCCGAGGCTACGCTCGCGTCATTATTTCTTACTAGCTTCTGCACGCGGCTTCGCTCACGCAGATTTTCATACCCTGATTTACCCCCTTAGGGGCGGAATTTCAAAAATTCCTTTTGTAGGGCTCACACTTAGTATCTTAGTACTCTTAGTTTCCACACAAAAAAAAGGGTTTGTAGCGATGTTGTCGGCTATGGCGACACTCATGGGAGGAATAGAGGTGATGACACTATGTGGTCCCATATCGTCACCACAAAGAGTTTTTCTATAACCCTAGCTAAAGGTCTGGGCAAACAGCGGACGGGACGGGACGTTGAAGCGACGCTAGCGGGACTGCATCGCGGCGTGGATGTCACACTGCGGGCGTTCTGAACGCGCTAGCATCGCGTCGGCCGACCCGCCGCACTCGGCGCGATTTCTCGAGCATTTCGAAAAGAGAGTTTCATTCAAGTCCTTGCCTATGGATTTCCATATCGCAGCTTTCAAGTTCGCATTTTTGTACTGCTGATGGCCCAAGTCATACATAAAGTTGTATCCTCAAACAATTTCGATAATTTTTTCAACTTTCTCCACGTTAATTTTTGTAAATAGATACAATAGGCATACTAGCTGTTGTCCGCGGCTCCGCCCACGTGTATGTCGGATATCGCTGCAAATAGTGGCCTATGTGTTATTCTGATGTATATGCTATATTACTGTAAAGTTTCATCCAAATCCGTTCAGTAGTTTTTGCGTGAAAGAGTAACAAACATCCATCCATCCATACTTACAAACTTTCGCGTTTATAATATTAGTATAGAAGTAGGATGGATATACATTAGAATAACTCATAGGCTACTATTTACTGCGATAACCGATTACACGCGGCTGGTTTTTATACAATTTTTATTCCATTCCGTATTTCAAATCCATAATGTTAGATTGATCTACATCGCCCGTTACACAGAAATCACATTACAGTTTCCACTCAATCAACCGGTAATGTAGTAATGTTCGCGAATATTTCCCCTTGTTCCGTGACAAACGGTTCGAATTGACTCAATTTGCGGGTACGCGATAAATTTTGCAGTTCTCATCAGACCTATTGTTGGAAAATAGTGATGGGAATATATCGATAATAATTTTGATCGATGTTTTTTACTTATTTTGTAAAACAGTTTTTCGTGTTTATCTATTTTTCTTTTTTCGACTTTATTTGGTGACGGTGCAGTGACCTTCTTTTTCTTTCTGTTTTTCTCGTTAGTTTACTTCTTTTATAGGCAGATAGTATAATCCTTAGGATCTCAACTTTTCATCCACTGTTGCTACTTTAAGGCTTCCGGTAAAATTGTCATTACTCACCTTGTTTGTCTATTTTAGTCACTACACACTCATATTAAACTTTCACATTTCACCTTATATAGAAAAAAAAAACTGTAGAACATAATATGAATCCGAAATATCGATACTTCTTTTCCCGGCCCTACCCTCACCCTCACAATCAAATCAATAAGATCTCGTTATCGATAAACGCCCAACACTAGCAAATTATTCTGAAGTTATAAACTCCATTCAAAACGTCCAACTTTAGTTTCTTGCGAGTTTCAGTACATTAAAAAGGAATTCAACTCCTTTGTAGTTCGCAAACCCAATCGAATAATCGCAAGGGTGGCGCAATTATTAAACTTGCTACTTTCTATATAGCTATTAGATTTGAGTCTCTTATATACCTGAACCGGAGTTTCATTTTGTACTTTCTACTATTTAATTATCTTTATTACACTAAGGGTGGAACTCTGTTTGGTGTATATAAATTTGCTATCTCGCTATGAGTCAGCCTCTACAACCTTTGCAAAAATCAGAGGGTTTGTGGTGACTTCACAGGCTGAAAAGCAAAGAAAAAGGCCCTGGTAGTTATGATTCTACTCTGCCTGATGGAAAGCATAAGCAGAATCTAAGAGTGGTGGTGCACCATACTGCGAACGCAGACAATGCAACAATGCAGCATGGTGACCCACACCATGGTGGGCTAGTGATGCTTCTGCATCATTGGGCCTCCGGTCTCACACTCACCAACGAAACACAACAGCATGATCGCGGTCATTTTACGTTGATTTTCTGTGCGAGGGTAGTACCGCCCCGGTCGAGCCGGCCCGCTCGAGATGAAATCAGCGTGGCTCTACTACTTTGGATAGTAGTTGGTAGTACTCCGCCCCGGTCCATTTTTACCAAGGCATGTCTCTCCCACAGAGGATTTATCATATTTAGGAAGCTGGGATGGTTCGCTTCTGCGCTAAGTTTTGTGTTTTCAATCGTCACGTGAGACAGCAATTTGTGTAAGTCACAAAATGTGTTCTGGATATTGACGTTTTTTGTGTCTGTCTCATATAATGTTTGTGAAGTCCTCAGCGACATAGGATATATTTATATTACAGAAGTTGCTTTCTTTTATAAAAAATGCCACAATTTCATTCCGAAATAATATCCCGTCTTCCGCGGTTTTGTGACGAAATTCTGTCGGTCTCAGCCATGAAAGAAAGCAAAGTCATTTCTCAAAATATGTCATCTTATCTAAAAATTCTTAACCGGAGAACATCAAAAATGTTTTCGCATCTGAAGGAATAATAATGTTTTGCGCGATGCGTACTGCGTCCGGTATTTAGAGCATGAAACAACATGCCACTGCCAGCGTTCAGGGTTGCCACAAATAAGTTGTATGTTAGAAATTAAGGACATTAAATCTTTGTAGGTGTGGGGAGGCTCCAAAACGTAACCAGACCTTTTTAAAACCACCTTCACTGATGTACATTAATAGGTCTGATAACTGGAAGAGGTGGAGGAGCTGGTCATCGTGATGTGCTCGCGTTATGTTGAATAGAGAAATATTAGGTCTTTACCTATGAAATTGCCGTTCTTCAGTACTGGTCATTTCAAATAAAAAAAGTTTGTAATGGCTCTGTATTCTAAATTCAAATTAATTTTGTTTTAAAACCATGACATTCTATTTACAAACTCAGTCTTTTGTTTTTTGATTAGCGTTGTATTTTCATTACATTTAAACATTTTTCGTCATAATGGATACTTTAAAATTCGTGTAATTATGGAATATGAGTTCCGTCGTGGCACCAACGCGACACAAACGGCACATAACATCAAAAACGTTTACGGAAAAACTGTACAAACGAACGCACAACTCGTTATTGGTTTTCCCGGTTCCGTTCTGGAAATTTTGACTTGAAAAATGAAGCTCGTGGTCGTCCGGAGACTTTGGTTAACAATAATGAATTAAAGGCGATTGTGGAAGCTGACGAAACTCAATCTACAGCTGAGCTAGCAGCAGCTTTTAATGTAAGAATCAAAACAATATTGATCCATTTGCGACAAATTGGCAAGGTAAAAAAGCTTGATAGATGGGTGCCCCACGACCTTAACGATCGCCAGCGCAACGTACGCGTCGAGACCTGCCTTGCGCTGCTCAACAGGCAAAGAAATGAAGGAATTTTGAAATGAATTGTTACTTGCGACGAAAAATGGATTCTGTTCGACAATCGAAAGCGCTCAGCAAGTTGGTTAGACCCTGGTTAAGCAACGAAGCAATGCCCTAAACCAAAAATGACCCCTAAAAAGGTGATGGTCACTGTTTGGTGGTCTAGTGCGGGTGTGATTTACCACAGCTTTTTACAAAACGGCATGAGCATTAATGCAGATGTGTACTGTGAAGAACTGGAGAGAATGATGGAGAAGCTTGCACATCTGCAACCAGCTTTGGTCAATCGGTTGTCCCCACTGCTCCTTCACGACAACGCGCGACCCCATACTGCGCAACAGACAGACTCCAAGCTGCAAGAGCTGGGGTTGGAAGCTCTCCCTCATCCGCCATACTCACCAGACCTTGCACCTACCAACTATTACTTTTTCCAAAATTAAGACAACTTTTTAGTGGGTAAAAAATTCAATCCCGAGAGGCAATACAAAATGCCTTTGAAGACTTTGTTGCCTCCCGTCCAGCTGATTTTTACAAGAAGCGCATCAATAAACTGCCAATGCGTTGGCAAAGATGCGTCGATTGCATGGGTGATTACTTCGAATAACAGAAATAAAAAAGTTTGAAAAAATAAGTACTTTCACTTATTGCATACAAAACGGCAATTTCATAGGTAAAGACCTATTAGATTTCATTAAGTTTATGGTTTATATGTAGATATGCTTAAGAAGAAACATAGGTAGATATACTTATTGCCTCGTTGCTGCACATGAGATCTCGGGTTTATTCCCGGGTCGTACCAAATATATGAAAGATCTGCAAATATTTGTTTCGGAGTTTGGATGTTATCTATATATAATACTAGCTGTTGCCTGCGGCTCCGCCCACGTGTATTTTTGTTTTCGCGGCAAATAGTAGCCTCAATGTTATACAAGGTGGATATGACAATACGATATTAAATGTAACCGTGGGCTATTTAAATGTGTTGGTTTACTTTGGGATTGTTTAATTTATCCGAAAACTTTTTCAAACAAACTAAATATTTTAAAAATACAAACCAATAAGGACACCATTTGTAATTTAAGGTCACTAACTTCAGTGGCCACGGTGCCGGCTGGCGGCTGTAAAATAGTTACCTAAACGACGCGCGATGTAGGTTTACAAAGTAGATACCAACTTTATCGCCGTAAGCTAAATAGCACTAGTAATATTTATTATGTATTTACGTAAATTTGATCATCTCGTGTTGAGTTTACAACCGGAAGAACATTATCTCTATTAGGAATAAAAGATTGATTTTTCTCGTATGTCCTGGATAGTATGTACAATAATCCGACTATTGGTAGGTAGCATTAATGAACATTCTCCCTAAATTAATATCTTATCCGTAGTAAAATATTTACTAGCCGTATAAGTGTAACCGAGTTGAGGCATTGTCTAAACTCACACAAAATAACACAACCCTCCGTTATAACTAACAAACTTAACTAATGAGAGTAATGAGTCATGTCACTGTAAAATCACTAGAAATAAATACCTATTAATAATCAATAGGTACAACAACGCGACACAGGGCACCCGCGCCGATGTCGGCGGCTACTTCAAAGGTTCAAAGGTAGCGCAGCGCGTGCGGCGACGCGACGCCCGCGGTCATTAACCCAACAACATCGTGTAGTAAATTTCAAAAACGAAAAATGGTGTCCTATGGCTAAACTACTGAACCAATTTTATTGAAATTTTGTTGGTAGAATTGTATCATGTGTAGGTAGGTCTAGTTCAAATTAATATCGTATTGTCATATCCACCCTGTATAAAGTAGCCTATATGCTAATCCACCCTGGATTAGCATATAGGCTACTTTATATAACATTCAGCTTCAACAGCTTCCTACATACGAAATTTTATCAAAATGTATTTACAAAAAAAAGCATATAAGTATTCTGTCAGTTAATCTGGCTTTCATAGTACAAGTTCTATTTAGTGTAAATCTAGATGGCGTTGTATGTCAGATTTCCGAAAAATATTTATTTATTTTTCACATTGTTACCTTACAACTGAAACAGTTATGAACAGAATTTATAACCTTATACTTCAAATAACTGCAATTTATAAAAATGGAATAACTAAAAACCTACGTTGTATTAATTCCGCCCGGTATTTATATTTGCTGTGCTTACGTAAGAATAATTATTTACAAATGTCAAGCGTAGCAAATAAGTATACAAATATTGATTTGATAATAACTTTTCGCTTTCTAATAGCGAAACAAGGTTTTATTTTTAACTAGTAGCGACCCCGACAGATACGAGTAAATGTGCAATATTCACAGTAAAGGTAGAAGAGCCAAGCTAATATTAGCACCGTAGGGTTGGCTCGACCACGGCGGTACTACCCTCTTATAGAAGACCAACCTGAAGTGAGAGCATTCGTGCTGGCGTGTTTCTTTGTTGAGTGTAAGACCACAGACCCAATGATACACTGTCTGCATTCGCAATGAGTATGGTGACCACCACTCTTTGATTCTGCTCATGCTTTCCATCAGGCAGAGTAGTGCCACTTTTACAGAACTTCATATGATTCTAATAAACCTATAGTAGAAACAGCAGTTTCGGAGGAGTTTCCCTAAACAAAGGTACAGTTTTTTTTTTAAAACAACTTCCACACTAGGTGGCACTTTACAAATTATATGAAACGGACAAAGAACACCCAGACTCAGAATAACAATTTGTTGATCACACAAAGTGTTGCCCTATACTCAGCGAAGCAGAAAGTGACATGGCGACTGCTTAAACCACTGAGCCATTTGTGCAGTCCTTGCAGTTAAATTTCTAACGGGTGGCAACCCTAGGGGTGGTGCGTTTACAATGTAAATGCGAATCAGCCCGTGTTATGTGATCTGTGTACCAATATCTGGTGTTGGTTATGCTCGGTACAACTTAATAAAATGTTTTATTACCGAGCTAACATATTTGGAACAAAAATGTAAATCTTCAAGTAGGGGGTTTTGTGGTTAAGTCAGATTTTGCTCTACAAATATCTTCTATAACTATATTATTAATAAGGACTGCCTCGGTGGCGCAGTGGTAGCGTATGCGACTGCTGTGCTCGAGGTCTCATGTTCGATTTGCGGGCCGAAATGTTTAAATGATCTGCAGATATTTGTTTCGGAGTTTGGGTGTTTTCTATGTATAATATTATGTATTTACAAAAAAATATATATGTGTATCTCAGTTGTTTAGTACCCATAATAAAAGCTCTGCTTAGTTTGGGACTAGATGGCGTTGTGTGCGAAAAAAAATAATTAGAAAGCTGAAGGGTTTGATTGGTTGAAGTGCTAATTCCCAGGAAGTCTGGTTTGAAAACTTTTGTCATCGGGCTCATCGGCATCGGTTCCATACAATTTCAATACCGCTTCTAATCCATTATTCCGCAATGCCGTACAAAAATCATGTGACAAGGGAGAAAAATCGAGGATTACAGCTTACAAGTGACGGCATAATGCTGAATGTTATTGTTTTATGCCCCTGTATCTTTCTAAAAAGGTCTCCTGGTGGTTCACATGACCCATCAATTTTCGACACGCGCTTGTAGTCTGTATTCTCTATATGTATTTTTTTTTTGGTAAATTTTCTAAAAATGAATCCTAGCTAGATCGATTTACCTTTCCCGAAACCCCCCGTATACTAAATTTCATTAAAATCGTTGGATCCGTTTCCGAGATTCAGATTATACTAGCTTTTGCACGCGCCTTCGCTCACGCAGACTTTCATACCCTGATTTACCCCCTTAGGGGTAGAATTTAAAAAAATCCTTTCTTAGTGCTCACTTACGATAAATAGAAACTACATGCAAAATTTCAGGATTCTAGGTTCAGCGGTTTGGGCTGTGCGTTGATCTTTGGGTATGTCAGTCACGTTCTTCTTTTATATTGTTACGTGTTAGGTTTCGATTTAATTGAGAAAGAAGCCTTTTGACGTGTTAAAGAGACTTTATTAAAACCACTATTAAAATCACAATATTACTCTGAATTACAATCCTTAAAGGTCGCCGAGGTCGCTAGGTTGATCGCTGATATCACTTCGATGTTTATCTCACTATTGCTCAAACTGAACTGAACTGCGGCCCGCGAGACGCTCTATTTATACTCATATTATTATTACTCTTTCATTTCTAGAAACGCCTATAAAACACGAGAATCTTCTAGTAAAAACGCTAATAAAAATAATCGAAGTTAATAATAATTAGGCAACAACCAATCGATATCCGACACTAAGCATTTAGAAATAAGGTCCATTATTCCTTGCCTCAGGAGATCGATAAGAAGTGTGTGTGTATTTGTGTGCGCAGATAAGGCTTGAAGATTATTATTATTCGTAACAATATACAAGAATAATTGCTCATATAAAGGTACTAGCTGACCTACGCAACCTCGTTTGCGTCCAAACTACCATTCCCCGTTTTAATCCCAAAAGGGGGTTTATTTCTAAAGATACATTATTGGTACACCTCCACACCATCTATAGAGCATACTTTTTAAATTTCAAGTCTCTTACTTCAAAAACATAGGACTTTCATACAAACTTCCAACCCCTGTTTTACCGCCTTATGGGTGGAGTTTCGTAAAATCCGTTCTTAGCGAATGTCTACACCCTATAAGGAACCTACCTGCTAAATTTCAAGTTCGTAGGTGTTATAGTTTCTAATATTTCGTGATTAATAAGTGTGTGGTATTTCGCTTTTATATATATAGATTAGATATGTAAATCTCCATATGGTGAATTAAGAATACAGTGCCTCTTATTCATGGGTGTCTTAGGAGCCGTCTAAGGAAGCCAACTAAGCAAGAGAACAGTACTGAAAAGAGAAGGAGACGAGTTCTTGGTACTCCTTGCTAAGGAGAGGCCTATGTCCAGCAGTGGACTGATAAAAGCTGCCTTCATCGATAAAGGGCTATTTAATACTAAAATAATAATTCAACTCGAACCAGTATTTCCTGAGGTTATACTAGTTCGAGTATAACCTCAGGAAATACTGAGTATAACCTCGGTATTGCCTGAGGTTGTTCAACATAAAGTCGTAAACTTTATAATATTTATTATAATACGTTGTTTTGTCATAAAAAAAATATTCGGGCTGTTGAAAATGCTGCCCGAAATGATAAAGACGACCCGTCTTTATCATTTCGGGGTATGAAAAATAGATGTTGGTCGGTTCTCAGACCTACCCGATATGCATACCAAATTTTATAAAAATCGGTCCAGCCGTTTCAGATAAGTATGGCAACTAACATTGTGACACAAGAATTTTAAATATAAGATATTAGATAAAAACCAGTCGTTTATAAATACGATTTACACAAGCACGATTTACACAAAAGTAACAGAACTAATGCACCTACAAACATACAACAGTTATTCATTGCCGTCACGGGTATCGAACCCCGTATCCAATCGGTCAATCATTTACAATCTTTCACAGTTCAAAACAATACTCTTATTGTTTCAATGTCAACTATGTACCTAACGGTAGGGAATCCCATTGTCTATGGTTCGATTCCGGTAGTTGAACTGATCAATATATTTATCACAAGTTGTTGCCCGCGGCTCCGCCCGCGTGTTTGTCGGTTATCGCGGCAAATAGTAGCCTATATTATCTATAATAAAAAGCTGGTTATATGTGTGTGTTATTTTTACGTAACCAGAAACTAACCCATTCTTCAACAGCAATGCAATTGAGACTCCATGAGCGGTGGTAGGCACTTACCATCATGTGATTCAATTGTTTGTTTGCCCCTTTCCTCTGTCTATCCCTTTTGGATAAAGGCGTGAACGTATATTTATATTAAGCATAAGCAAACAGAACAACTTAAACCTTAAATCAAATTTCAGTAAAATTAAACGCATATTTACAACTACCTTGGATCTCACTGTCACTACATAATCAGAACGAGACAGACATAAAAAACATTCAAATATTTTTATGAACAGGCGCTGTAGTGTCTCTTAAAAAATAATGAATTGCAATTAAAATAAATATCTCATACAGAATTGGGCTGCAGTTCTAGCGAACCTTTGTACACATTGGAGTGTAGCGTGAATTGTGTACAATGACGTCACAGACGAGATTGCATCCTACCCTCATTCGTATTAATGAGATGTGACACACGGACAAACCGCATAGTTGACTAATATTTCTTTATTTCTCTTGTTTATAAGACAACTCTAGCATTAGAATATATGTATTGTGTCGCGGGAACTCTTTTTTGTTTTTTTAATATATGGGCCTGTTAAGTGACTCTACTCTACCTGATGGAAAGTATTAGCAAAATACGAGTTCGCATATTCGTTGTGAATGCTGACAATGCAGCATGGTGACCTACACTTATGGCGGCCTATTGAGATGATATGTGCCCCTTCCACGGCTAAATAGCTGAACCGATTTAAATGAAATTTGGCATGTAGATACTACTACTCTTTACCGAATACCGATATACTCACGGGCGGGGCCGCGGGCAAAAGTTAGTACGCTAAATAGATTACGAGTATATCAAAAGTTTTTACATAGTCGTGTTATAGTTTTTTCAAACTGTTTTCTTGTTAAAATTAAAAACACTAAGTAAGAAAAATATGGTATTTATAAATTAGATTGATCAAAATGTCTGCCGTGACTAGTTACAATAAACACGTTATACGCATTCCACACCCTATAGAAATGTTAATAAAAAGCATGACGACTTCAGGATGAGTCAGTGGGATTCCCACAAACATTCCCCCACGACTACAGGCGTATAATACATATCTTCTTTTATATAAAAACTATAATTACCCACTCAACTTCTTTTTATTCTCTTTTCAATCATGCTCGGCTCCTATTAGTGTACGCATGATGTTAACCATCCCATCTTAAACACACCAGTAAAACAAACTAATTTTAGCATTGGAATATTTGTAAAAGTTCAGGGAAAGTTGAAATGATGAAAAAGTATGTATACAATGCGAGGAAAACAATGTTCTCTGACTCTGATCAGACTCTTACCTGATGGAAAGCATGAGGCGGAATTGTAGGTAGTGATCACCATACTCATTGCGTATGCAGACAATGCAACAATGCTGCATGGTGACCCACACTATGACTGCCTAGTGAGATGCGTCGGAAGATTGGGCCTTCGGTCTCGCACTCACTAACGGAACACGACAGCACGAATGCTGTTACTTTAGGTTGCTTTTCTGTGCGAGGGTAGTACGGAGTAACGCCCCGGTCGAGCCGACACCCGACCCGAAATCAGCGTGGCTCTACTGCCTTAAAATAAGAATATAAATAATTAAACACTAGAAAATGAACCCTGTAATACAAAATGGCTGACAAAAACTAACAGTATTATAAGCTTCGTACAGACTGTTCAAGTTTAAATTTAATAAAATAACTTTGGTTGGGTGCATCAGCATCGAGAACATTCACCTTTCAAGCCAGACATGTGTATATAAGTATTTGTATAGCCTGTCTGTCTGAAGCGATCCAATCTAGTTGCTGACAACGCGATAAACTATTACGACTTGAAACTACTAAGAAATAATTTTCTTTTTATTAAAACCATTTATTATTAAAAGGGTCCAATATTCTCTCGACCTTTCTTGTGGTGTAAGGGGACAAACGAGAGGATAGGTTACCTATTGGTAAGGTGATTTATAAAGAATACGGATTGTCAACACCCCTATTCATCCCATGGGTGTCGTATGATTCAATTAAACAAACTACGTAGGTCAGTATCACTCCAAAGGGAAATAAAACTTGACACAAACCCTATACCAACCCGTCTGGACAGCGTGGTATGTAGAAGACACCAAGGTAGTAGAGCCACGCTGATTTCAGCATGAACGGGCACTCTCGACCAGGGCGGTACTACCGTCGCACAGAAGATCAACGTAAAATGACAGCGCGGCAGCGTTCGTGTCGTATTTCGTTGGTGAGTGCGAGACCCCATGATGTGTGATGTGAAATTGACCCGTATGTATGTATGATTGTCTGCGACTATCAAAGTTAGAAGTAAGAAATATTCAAGCGAGCGAAACTAGCGGCAAAAGCTAATGTTTTTATAAATTTCCATAGTTGTACACAAACAAATCAACCAAAAGCCGACATGTTGATAGTCGTTTATAGAAATCGTTTTTCCAATATTGAGTGAACGCAAGTTGTTTTTTGTGTGATTTGCTTTTAGGGTCCCGTATTGTTATGTCCAAATTTCGTTATGTTCATCTATGGTTTAGCTTCTTGATTCATACTAATATTATTAATTCGAAAGTAATTCTGTCATTCTGTATGTGTAAATGCTAAACCGGTGTAAAAATTTCAATTAAATTTGGCAAGGAGATACTTTGATTCTTGAGGAAGGTAATAGGCTATTCTTTACCGCGATGATAGATATCTACGCTCTCCGGGCGAAAAACAACGTCAACTTTCATACTCCCAGTTCCAATTAGGAAAAAAATATGGCACTTCCATCATCCTACTAATATTTTAACGCGAAAGTTTGTAACTATGGATGGATGGATGTTTGTTACTCTTTCACGCAAAAACTACTGAACTGATTTGGTTGAAACTTTACAGTAATATAGCTTATACATCAGAATAACACATAGGCTACTATTTGCCGCGATAACCGACATACACGCAGGTGAAGCCGCGGGAAACAACTAGTAACTAATATACGGAACCCTACAGTCCTCTTGGCTGAATACCCTTGCCGACCAATCGAATATAATCCTTGAATAAGTGAATTTATTTTTAATCGATTTCAAACAAAGCATTGTTTGTCTTTTCTGTGTGCATTATAAGATACGAACACTGATATTGAACCAATATTAATCATTCATTTTTATTGAACGACTTCGAATGTGTGGGTAGTCTGATTTTAAATTTAAAATGAACGTACCCTCAATTAGGAAAAAATAAATAAAGGTGTTGCTAGGTGTTGATTACTTTTTTAAATTAGACGTAGATAGATAGGTTTTAAGAGTTTCTTCTGTGTATCTATGTGGCAATATAGCTCCCTAAATGGATAAAGCGATGGATGATTTATTCTATTCCCATCCAAAATAAATAACAGTATACATTATTATCAGAAAAATGGTCTTAGGACTTATTTGTCTTAAGATGTCACTATCCAGAGAATACTAGGACATTAGCAATTACATAAAGGAAACAAAAAAACCTAGTTAGGTATTTAGACGGGCGAAATCTGCTTTGCTTAACTCCATTATACTATACTAAACTGCCTCGGTGGCCTAGTGGTAGCGTATGCGATTGCCGTGTTTGAGGTCTCGGGTTTGATTCCCGGTCGAACCTAATGTTTGTATGATCAGCAAATATTTGTTTCGGAGTTTGGGTGTTTTCTATGTATATATTTTTTTTTTATTTTTATGTTTGGCCCGCCAAAATGACTCTACTCTGCCTGATGGAAAGCATAAGCAGAATCCACGAGTGGTGGCCACCATACTCATTGCGAATGCAACAATGCAGCATGGCGACCCACACCATGGCGGCCTAGTGATGCTTGTGCATCTTTTAGTCTAGTCAACAAGTATGGAACTTGTTGACTAGACTAATTGGGCCTCCGGTCTCGCACTCACCAACGAAACATGACAGCACGAATGCTGACATTTTACGTTGATTTTCTGTGCGAGGGTAGTACCGCCCCGGTCGAGCCGGCCCGTTCATGCTGAAATCAGCGTGGCTCTACTACCTTTAGTGTATGTGTATGTATAAAAAAAAAAAGTAAATATGTATTTATGTCAGTTGTCTAGTACCCATAACACAAGCTCTGCTTAGCTTGGGACTACATGGCGTTGTGTGTTAGATGTCCGTAATATTTATTTATTTACTATGTAAACAGATAAGGAAACATTCCTTTCCTACAAACTGTTTTTAGAACTACCCTCTGTAGAAGGTTCGAGAAAATACATTGTTTGCTACAATGTATTTTCTCGAACCTTTCTACATATAAAAATGATATGTATTATTACAAATATATATAATATACGAGACAATGCAAGGTTTACGAACCTTCACAATAGCGATGAGCTTAGCGCGCGATTCTTATGCAGAACAGGGAACAGTGTGGGGCCATAAAACACGAGGTAACCCATAAGATATTCGCTTACTTTAAAACGCTCGTTCATTTTTGAGTACCAAGTTGGTACTTTATAAGTGTAGACTGGTTTAGCATGTACCTGATGCCGGTTTTTATGTGAAAGGAAGGTATAGGAGGTTTGTGTTATATAAGAATGATTAGCTGACTCTCGTAACCTGGGCTGTGTCTCCTATTGCCCGTAGCGTGACGTTATAAAGCGTGAACAAATTTAGTAATGATAAAAACGCTTATAGAGAGCCAAACTTTTCAAGATAGTAGAGCCACGCTGATTTCAACATGAACGGGACGGCTCGACCGGGGCGGTACTACCCTCGCACAGAAGATCAACGTAAAAAAAAAGACAGCGTTCATGCTGCTGTGTTTCGTTGGTGAGTGCGAGACCGGAGGCCCAATGATGCAGAAGCATCACTAGGCCGCCATGGTGTGGGTCATCATGCTGCGTTGTTGCATTGTCTGCATTCGCAATCACTCTTGGATTGGGCAGGCGTGCCCTTTGATTTGTGGCGGCTTGCCGCAGGTGGGACGGCGGCGCGATCATGGTACCGTATCTAAGCGAATGGACTATACACCTACATTCAGGCAAATAAATGAATATGAATAACTTTAATTAGTAAAAATACCTACACCTTTCACTAAATACCGAGAATTACATACAAAAACACTATGTAACCAATTAATTTTGTAATGACAAGCGCTGAGATGCGTTACATAATCTCTTTATCCACGTTAAGCGTTGTTGTGACACCCCTTTCGCCAAATAACACAACACGCTTATAATTTACGCGAAAACATTAATATTCCGTGTACATCGCATTACTTGACGGTAAGTCATCGGTGTGTATTGTTCTTTTGTTTGGGGCCATAAAATTAGCGATATCAATTTAAAATGTTTCGTACCTCTACGAAATGTATATAAGTTAGTGTCTATTTGTAATTTCAGCATTTCACTAATTGCATATGAAAGTATATACGGTACTTACATAAAAAAAGCAATCTTTATAATTTTTATCAGTTTGTTTGTTCCGGCTAATCTCTGGAATGGCTGCGCCGATTTTGACGAAACTTTCGCTGGCAGATAGCTGATGATATAAGCCATAACTTAGGCCCCTATTTTAGACAAACTTGGTCCGGCGGCGTTACCTGCGGTTGTTGTCAGCTAGCAACAGTGATAAATAATAATAATTGACATTCTACTAATTTACTGTTCTGAGAAATGAGGAGGAGAACCAGGCTTTGCCGCAAATGGGTTACAAGACGAAGAACGGTGTTAGCAATATGTTCGTTGCTCTTCCAGGATTGAGTTAACCGATTAGTCGATTGAGTTGCTATCTCTCATTCAGCAATTAAATCCATCCAAATAATAATATTATAAATTTGAAAGTAGTTCTGTCTGTCCGTCTGTTATACTTTCACAGCTTAACCACTGCACAGATTTCAATGCAAGTTGGCATGGAGATACCTTGATTCTTGAGGAAGGTTATAGGCTACGCTTTACACGCAGGTGTAGCCGCGAGCATTGGGTAGTACAATATATATCTTCAACCCATCAATGTCGAAATAAAATCTTTGTTTGTTGAACTAATTTTAGGTTAAAACAGATCCGAGTTCATCGTTCGTTTAAGTATCACAGAACGGTATAAGTATTGTAAGTATAAGCTTACTTTGTGCGTCACTTAGCTCCGAATGACGTACAAGAAGCTTTTAGTACTTTTGTTCTGTAGATATTACACACCTTTATATGTACATAGATGTGATTAATTTGTAACTCTTACTTTCATACCGTGTCGTAAGAGCCGACTAAGGGAGCAAACTACGCAGGACAACAGCACTGCAAAGTTCAGGGAACGTTGAAACGGTGAGAAACATTTATAAAAAGATATATTATACAAATATTTTTTTCATTTGTTGCAGGTAATAAATCATTGAAATGAGTTTGCTACAGTTTTCTGATACGCCGTTTTGGTAAGCTGTTATACTTGTACTATATCCATGTGATGGATTAATAATACGGAGTGTCACCACCCTATTCATCCCATTCGTAATTTTGTCTATGGATGGAAAACGAGCGGATTACGTCTTAATTGATGATGATGGTCTGAGCTATATCTATACTACGATTATCTACATAACTGCAATTGCCTACGGCTGGCCTAGTGATTAAAGCGGTCGCCACGCCGCTTTCCATTGCGTCAAGTGGGGTGGTTCAAATCCCACATGGGACAACACTTTGTGTGATTCACAAATTGTTGTTCTGACTCTGGGTGTTCTTTGTACCCATTTCATGTATGTTTGTAAAGTCCCTCGCGACACTGGATGTATATTCCGAATGGGAGAGTTGTCTTTTGAAAAAAAAAACTTAAAATAGCAGGAAAGGAAAATCGTTTATTCTGACATACACAAGACATCACATGGTTTTATACAAAGTTAAGCGGACGGAACACAAGCAATTATAGTACCCTGTGCAAATCCAGGAAAGGCGCCTATCTCTTCATATTGCTGTAGCCATGGTGACTGCAGCGCTGTCACTCAGGCAAATTTTAATGTAATATACATTCATAATGTCACGCCTATTTCCCAGAGGGTTCAGCAGAGACAATTGATCTCCACTTACTACGGTCCTGACACACCTCTTTTACTTCTTACACATTCATCCATCGCTCTATGCATGCTCGTTGTTCATCGTTCTAAAATCTAATATCAAAACGATAAAACTACGGCTCCCATGAATCCTACTAATATTATAAACGCTAAAGTAAAGTTTGTAAGGATGTGTGTGTGTTTGTTGCTTTTTCACGCAAAAACTACTGATCGGACATTCATGAGAGTTTGCAGTAATATACCTTAGCCATCGGAATAACACATAGGCTATTTGCCGCGATAACCGACATACACGCGGGCGGAACCGCGGGCTACAGCTAGTATTATAATAAAACGAAAATTATTTAAAATAAAACTAAATATTCTATCTCTTTAATGGTACATTCCACTATAGCATCTAACGCCTACAAAACCAGTCCAAAGTAACCCCGCTAAGAAACAATAAACTTACTAAAAAAAAACACGGCAGGTAACATGTTAAATTTGAAAAGGAAATCAAGTAAAAATAGACTTCACTTATACATAATAGAGTTCAATATTCATTAAAGCATTTATCTTAACCCACAAATAACGACAGGTGGTCAGATCGACCCTTCCTTTTGTTACCTTTAGATATTTTTTGTTTATTTTGAACTTTTTATGCGTTTAGACACACGGGCGTCTGGCGGTTAGAAATGACGGATGGGTGGTGATATAAGAACTTAGATAGAGGAGTTTTGTAATCGTTTACTGAGTGAAAAAGTTTAAACTATAACCCGTTTATGTTAAAACTTTGATCAAATTTATATATGTAGCTTATGTGACCCGGGATATTATTACATCTATTGACACCTCATTCATTAAAATTGGTTCAGTAGGTAGGTAGGTAGGCGCTATGGTGGCTTCTTTTTGGCTTCGTAGGTCGGGTAAAAATCATATGTATAATAATAGAGAACGGCTGGGTCGATTAGCTGATTTTGGTTTTCAAATGTTTGTCGTAGTTCAAGGAAGATTTAAATGGTGAATAATCACAAATTTTAACAAAAAAAGATCCGTCTTCAAGAACTGGACCAAATTGAAATGGGACCACATGGGAAGCATCAGCTTTCAAATAAAAAGAGAATCATCAAAATTGGTTCATCCAGTCGAAAGTTATAAGGTAACAAACATTTATAAAAACGTGTGGCACTCGGGGACTGCAGTGGTAAAGCTATTGCATAGCAGTTTTTATCAACTTATGCAATTATAATTATTTATTTATTTTTCGTTTATGCAGTATTTATTTGGAAATATTGACATCAAGTAAGTGAAAAAATCATAACATATAAATATATCACACGATTTCTCTAATATGTAATTATTTCATGATAATTTAAATAGTTAACGACACGGCAAATTTCATAACGGTGACAATGATGTGCATATTATGTGTTATAATATTTTATGTAATTGTATTTTAATACGAAAAAGATAAGATAGATACCTATACACGATCCCCGCGAGCTTCGCGTGTAGGTTTTATTTTCGTTACGGAATTTCTTGATTCGGTCGCCGCGCTCAAAGCCTGCGATAAAAGCTATGCGATAGCTTAAAAATCGTATTAATAACTTCCTCCTTTTTTGAAGTCGGTGAAAAATAAAAATAACTTGAAAATCCAAATTTCACGTGTACGAAGTAGCGGGCACAGCTAGTAAACACGAAATACTTTATAAATTAATTGATCTGCAATTTCGCTTGCGTCTCTCAAAATAAATATTTTCGAACATCTAAAGTGGGTGATCGACGTACGAGCCAATACCGCGGTTTTAAAGAACGACGGACTCGCGGCTCGTTGGTGCTGATAGCCTAGCGAGCAAAACAGTCGTGTGTCTGAGCAATAAACTGAGGTAACATGTCTTGTTCGGAATCTGAAGTTTTGTGTTATCTCACTATAGCATACCACTTAATTATGAAAAAAGCAAACGGCCTAGAGTTTGGGTTAAAACTTGGATAGAAAAAAGGCAAGAATTGTCGCATGCCCGTTTAATTCAAGAATTGTCAGCAGAACCATGCAACGAATTGTTGTCTTCAGTGACATCTATAAGACAAAAACAAAACACTATTATGCAATGCAAGAGGCTATTTTTCCTCATGAACGTTTAACTGCTACAACTGTCAACGAAAAATGCCAGCTCGGCTCGCTGTTCGTGATCGACACGCGGTTTTGTATGACACGCCGAGTAAAAAATAAGGCAAACATGACGAGCCACGAGCCAGGCTCGTCGGTACGTAAAACCGCGGTATTGCAATGATATACCAGCGAGCTTTACCGACGAACCATAAAACCGCGGATTTACTCGCCCGTCGATCAGGGCCTTAACACACAACGCCATCTAGTCCCAAACTAAGTACAGCTTGTATTATGGGTACTAGACAACTGACATAAATACTTTTTTTTGTAAATATATACATATTATACATCGAAAACACCCAAACCCAGATATACAAACATATGGTCCGACCTGGGAATCGAATCTAAAACCTCATGCACAGCAGTCGCATACGCTACCATTGCGCCAACGAGGCAGACTGGACTAGGAAAGATTTAGACTAGTTTTTGTAAAAACTTGTTTTTATAAAAACCGATTGAGCCGTTTCCGAGATTTAGATCATTATACTTTGTCCATTCGTTTATTTTCTTTTTGACAGTTCAAGAAATTTTGAAATTAGTGACGCCCTCACCCATTACCGATTCGATTTGAAATCGAATATGTACAAGAATTGTACATATTAGACATATAGATAGATTATCTATATTTTGGGTATACAGTGGTCAAATATGGTCATATTGTGATTTGACAGGCATCCCAATTTTAAAACCGGGTCTCCACCGAACAAAAGTTGTCAATTTTTGTGTTGCCAACACGTGTTGCTGACAAAAGTTTCTGTTATTTCCTTGTATTGGCAACAAAAATTATCAACAAATGTTGGGAACAGTGTTTCCGTTTTTGGCGGTAAACGTCAAAAGAATACGCTTGTTGCAAATACATACATTAATATTGGCACTATGGCGACGCTTAGTTGGAATGTTTTTCAAATTGTTGGCAACTCGGTGTAAACATGGAAACAAAAGTTGACAATTTTTTTAAGGGTTGCAAACAGTTGGAAACACTGAAATTACCAACAATTTTGGTGGAGACGCGCCTTAACACAACTACCTGCAAAAGGGTAAACGGTCAAGCGTGAACGGCCACAATCGGACCGTAAAATAGGGCGGGAAGTAGCGATGGACAGATAACGGTTTTGACTATTATTATAACCAGAGTGTGCTAGTCAATAATATTTAAAAAGCCTATCAGGTGTTTAAATTTGAGGGGGCATAGTTCGCCCACGCAGGTGTAGAAAATGTTGTGAGTTATTAAACCACATGTTAATATTGTGTAGGTGATTTTAACCGCACATGTGGAAAATAAGCTTTCAAAATAAAGTTTATTCCATATATTTGGGTGTGTTTAAGAGTAGATTTGAGGCGCTCATAGCCCAATTGCACTCGGTGATTACAAACAATCACCGAGGGTAAACAACGACGGCGCGGTCAGTACCTGAATGGGTGAGCGCTGGTGGCATGATACCATGATCGTCTCCATGATTCGGAGGTCACGTTAAGCAGTCCGTCCCGGTTGTTATCATATGATAACAGTCGTGAAGCTTAGTTGGAGACCTATGTGAGGCTCAAAAACATCCAACGGCAAGATAACGTAGCCACAACGTTGTCTTGCCTGTCCCCAACCCGCACTAGGCCAGCGTGGGGACATATGGCGTTAACCCGAGCCCAACAGTGGGACGTTATGGGTTGTTGATGATTTTAACCACACATGTAGAAAATAAGCTTTCATTGCGCCCATTAATAATAAGATACGATTAATAAAATCGAATTATACAACGGCCTAATACGGTACGACGGTACTACACTCTCATAGAAAAGCAACCTATACCTAGTGACAGCATTGTCGTGTTTCGTTGGTGAGTGTGAGACCAGAGGCACAGTGATGCAGAAGCATCTCAATAGGCCGCAATAGTGTGGATCACCATGCTGCACTGTTGTATTGTATGCATTCGCAATGAATATGGTGACCACAACTCTCCCCACACCTTATTCTTTATCTGACACCACACAGAGAACATCGTTTTTGTGGATTTCTAGTATTATCTGTGGGAATCCATTCTTCCATACTATACTAAGAGTATAAATTCGAACGTCACCCTGTCTGTTAAGCTTTCTCGGCTAAACCACTGCTCCGTTGTAATAAAATTTGTCATGGAGATACTTTGATTCTTGAGGAAGGACGAAGGAGAAGCTGCCAAAATGATTCTGCCCCGCCTGATGGAAAGCGCAAGCAGAATCCAACAGTGGTGGTCAACAAGGACAGTGCAGCATGGTGACCAGCACTATTGCGGCCTAATGAGATGCCCAGGATCATAGTTCGACGGAAACACGTGCGCTGGAAGTGAGTTCCAGGTTTTAACCGCTTGGCACAGGAAGGAAGAACCAAATCGATGAGTGCGAGAGCGTATGTCTCCCAGTCTGAAGCGCTAGGCTTTACTGTGGTAAGTCTTGATGACCGACAAACAGGCGGGCGGAGCTGCGGGCAAAACTAGTCTGAAATATTATTTTGCAACAAACTAAAAAAAATGTTTTCTAAATTCTGTTATAAAAGGTAACCTATATTATATTTCTATATATAACTGTATGTAAAACTGTTTTGTTTTTATTAACAAAAAAAAACAAAAGTGATTAAAACGCTATTATGTACGTTTATAAGCGCGTGAGCAAAACCGGAAGTGGCGTTATTATAACGGACGGTAGTTCCGGTCACGGTCTGTCTGATACGAACTGTGGGAAGATATTCACGACGCTGCTGCAGGAGACATGGTAGGACTATTTATGGGATTGAATTATAGATATTGTTTTAGTTCTTTTTGAAGTTTTTTAGACTGCAGTCGTGGGTTCGATGGCCACGTTGACTGACTCGATGGCGAGTGGTAGTGCATGCGAATACTTTGCTTAAGGTCTCGAGTTCGATGGCCGGGGCGGACCAAATGTTTGTATGACCTGCAAATATTTGTTTCGGAGTTTAGGTGTTTTCTATGTGTTTATAGTTATTCTATGTATGTATTTATAAATAAAAAAGAGAAAATATGTGTTTATATCAGTTGTCTAGTACTCATAATTCAAGCTGTGCTTAGTTTGGGACTAGATGGCGTTGTGTGTTAGAGGTCCGAAATATTATTATTATTCTCTTTATTAAAATCATTATTCCATATTATTTACATTTTTAAATATACATATAAAAACAAATACATTTAAAAATAGAAAAATTTGTAAACCACCCACAGGTGGTTAGGGCTCCAAAGACAGGAACCTCCTCAAGGAGCCGTGCCGTGTCAAGGAGGACTGCCTTCTGCATCAGACCCTTGATCCAGCCCTCTAACGTAAGCCTCTTAAGGTGTTGGTCGAGGCTCTTGGCTATCAATCCGTGAGCAGATACGGCTATCGGAACATTGATCACCGAATCCACAATCCAGATATCGACAATCTCGTGAAATAAATCTAAATATTTTACTGGTTTTTCTTTTTGACCTTCACGAGATTCTCGTCATGAGACGATGTCGACAATCATTGCGCGACGCTATAATCGATCTATCACCACAATATCAGGGTTATTGGCAACAATAGTCCTGTCTATGGTAATAGATGTTATAATATATGTTTACTTATCACCAGGCTGGTTTTCAACGTACAGACTCTGCCCAATTTGGCATTAGACAACCGTGTGGGGGATGTGGGAAGTTCTTATTGTCACTACATCATAGTAAGAATCTTACACATTCGTTACATAATATTCCCACATATTGTTTTACTATATTGCGTATCTAAATGAGGACAAGGCGAGACAACGTCTGTCATGGGAGCCATTACTTACTATTATATGTGGCCTAGAAACTATTGGATCAGAGAAAGGCAAATATTTAGATACCCAATGATGTGATGTACTCTTAGTCTTAATGAAGACCAGCCAACTACACAGGAGATATTATAGTACACGAGTGTGTGCGCAAACACAGGTCCACTCTAAGCCGATGGGACTGCTACTCGATTTGACCGGAAGAGATCAGGCGGAGGATCGACGGCGTTACGTGCTACACGCATGGGGATTAAGACCCCAACTTCCAACCTCCTACTTTACTACCTTATCTGGTATTTTTTTATAAGAGGCTGCCAAAGTGAATCTGCTCGCATGAGCAGAATCCAAGAGTAGTGGTCACCATATTCATTGCGAATGCAGTGAACGCAACAATGCACCATGGTGACCCATAAATGTGGAAAGTCCCGTATTTATAGTTTTCGGGAAGACTAAAAACAGTTTTCTCGTTTGCCCTCCTGAACCAAAAAGAAACATCTCTCTGCTGAAGACACCTGGGTAGGGCTGAAACTTCATCAACAGACAGATATCTATGGCATTTTGGCATTTGATATCGTACGAATCACCTCATACCAAATTCTTAACAGGTTCATATAAAATTAAATTTTATAACCTTAATATTAAACCTGTTTTATTTATTTTTTATTCTAAGTGAAATATAGTCTCAAAGGAATCAGAAAACCTTGACTTTATAAAACATTTGAAGGAAAAAAACATAAAATATTCATTAATTTTAATAATCCCAGGGCAAGCTTTCTTTTCGTCATTAACTTTGAATAAAATAAAAATTCGTTCACCATAAACGTCAAACGGGCTAAATGGCGGGAACTGTGACAGCTGTCAACGTCGTAAGATGGCCGCCATGACGTCATTAGCAAAGCAAAGGATTAATTCCATTATGCCTGTGGGAACTCCTTTGTGTAACACGGACTGACCGCGCTAATTTCATGCTGTATTCGTTGATATTCTGTTTTAAACCCTTTTATGCGAATTGGTGACTATTCCGCGGGGAAATTACAGTAATTACTGGCTGTATTGGTGCGAATTACCGAGGTTAAAGAGGATTATTAGCTTTGTTTTATTTTATTTCGAAATATCAAGGCTTTGTGAAATCCAGGAAAAGCCTCTCCTCGATCTTTTAATTAAATATTTATGTTACAAAAGAGACGGTATATTTTTACACAATTTAAAAAAAATGGTTTTGCGTGAATTCTTAGCATTTTTGTAATGTCGCAACTTTGCTGTAGAGATATTCTGATACCGAGAGAGTCTGTGTGTTATGGCCTTCTCTTGTAACGGAAGTATTTTATTATTTAAGGTATATTTTAATTTCCGTTGTCTTGGAGACTCAAGAGTCAGGAGTGTGTGTAGTGTTTCCACTTAAAACCTCCTTGAGTCAAACCTCAGGGTCTGGAAAAAGACTCGGAGCAAATTCAGACAACCGAATTGTGCAATGATTATGTTATTTGAGTAGCCGACATCTGCATAGATTGACTATTACTAGTATATATATATATTAAGTATACATACACGTATAAATAGTGCTTTTATTATGTATAAATACCATCTATGAACAAAAATCAATTTCGCTTCCTAGTGCTAATTTTGTTTTTTGAAAACCTCTAAACTAAACATCACTATAAATAAATTTGGTCATAACAACCGATGTCCAAAACGCCAAAGATTGACTAAAATTAGGTATGTCACACTAAAAATAGACGTTATCTTAATACATACAAACAAGAATAACATTCTGGAAATTGTTTTACTAAATTTAGTGAAAATTAAGTTAAGTTTAGTGATGCAACTACAGCTATAGTACCACTGTAATAATGGAGTTAGTTGAAGTCAAGGCGTAAGATAATCTGGGGCAGCGTTTCTCGTCCAGAATGCAGTTAATGTAATCACGTTGTGTACAGGAGAGATGTGCGTTATGGCCGTAGACAGACACGTACTAATGCATTTACTAATTGCGAATTTGTAATCACATATGTAGTAATAACTTATCACATCTTACACAAGACTGACTACACGGTGGGCCAATCGTGTAGCCAAATTTACAATAACAATAATTTAGAGCAGTAAATCGAGCCTCAGCGATGTAGGTAGTAGAGCCACGCTGATTTCAGCACTAACTGGCTAGCTCGACCGGGGCGGTACTACCCTCGCACAGATCAACGTAAAATGACAGCGTTCGTGCTGTCGTGTTTCGTTGGTGAGTGCGAGACCGGAAACCCAATGGTGTAGAATCATCACTATGCCTTCATAGTGTGGGGGTCACCATGTTGCATTGTATGCTTTCGCAATGAGTATGGTGACCACCACTTTTGGATTCTGCACATGCTTTCCGTCAGGCAGAGTAGTCATTTTGGTAAAACATACATAAAAAAAAATTGTTATCGAAACGCATGAAAATTATAAATAATGTTACTTAATAAGTTTGAGTGTATATTCATGCTAATTGTGTATTAAAACGAACGAATTAATTAATCTAATTGTATTGGTTACATAACAGAATAAATAAAATTATTTCAGCTTTTGAATAGTTCAATTTTCTGATTGCGGATTTAATTTTGTCCGGTTAAAATTTGTTGTGAAGGTGTTGTTGAGGTAACGCCTCTCATCTTTCTAGCCTTTACGATTCCCAAGATTATTAAGCGTTGGCTACTAGTTCAACCGGTTTCACCTGAATATCAGTTTTTCCACGGAGGGACTGGCATCGGACCTCCACAACCCTGCGGGCGAACTGAATTCGAAGGTTGAACTAATTGTCCTTAATTGGCACTGACTTCCCAATAACGATTGTCATAGGTGTTCATGACAACCGGGACCGACTGCTTAACGAGTCCGAGGCACTGGCGTGAAACACTGCCATACTTTCATACTCCAGGCTGTTATGAAGAATTTCTCGTAAGAAACGCTCAATAACACTTAGCCCGACCCGGGAATCGAACCCGAGACCTCTTGATCGGCAGTCGCATACGCTATCTGCTAGACCAACGAGGCAGTAACGCTTCTCATAAACTGTAAATGAAGCTACGTGTGTTTGTACGCTGTCTTTTGTTCAAGCCGTTTCGAAGAATACGGTACACAATTGGCAAATTCGATTTCCTTCTTCAAACAATCACAGTTACGAGTTACATTCACGTTAGTTGTAAACAAACGTGAATGTAACTAGCTACTATCTAGCTATTGCCCGCGGATTCACTTACGTGTTTCTTGTTTATGTATGGACCTGCGAGAGTGACTCATGTGCCTGGTGGAAAGTATAAGCTGAATCCAAAAGTGGTGGTCACCAAACTCATTGTGAATGCAGACAATGCAGCATGCTGACCCACATCATGGCGGCCTAGTGATGCTCATCTAAAGGTCAATGGCGGATTTTGTATGGGTGCCGTCCCTTCCCGTAAAAAAATGGGGTTTTTAAATAAATAAGAAAAAATTGGTAGTGGAGCCACAAATTCCCACACTAGAAATACCTGTAACATGTGAAACTAACGCGGTTAGCACTTAACCTCGAATACATATAAACTAGCCGACCCGTGCCCACTTCGTTGGGCGTTAACCTACTTGATTTACTATTATACATTTTTTTTTGTTTTTTTTTTATTATACTATTATTTTTAACTTAATTTTTTGTTCAATTATAATAAAATATGGCCTTTGTCATCCAGAATAGTGTCGCTTTCTGTTAGTGAAAGAATTTTCAGAATCGGATCAGAACTTCAAATTAAATTCAAAATCATTTATTCAATTAAGACACTAAGGTGACTAAGGGATATTAATTATAAACGTTAAATTAAAGCTACAGTTAAAACTCATAGATCGACACAAACAGACGCTACAGTATGTAATGGATTGTCAAGGTAAATTAGGTGAAAACACCAAAATCTACTGCCTGCCTGTGTCGATCTGTAACTTTCAGTTTCAAAAAGGTTTGTCTATTTTTTTAACAACAAAACAGCTGATTGTGTAATTAAAATTAGAAATAACTATACTTTTACCACTAAAGGGTCAGGACAGGTCGATAATCACTTGACTTTCTCCTATAAACATTTGCGTCCGCGTTTGAATAATTTTACTTTTATATAAAAACAAGTAGAAAGTTGTTTTGATGAGTTATTATTACATGTTAGGTAATTAAAATAAATACATTTATATTGTTAGGTTATATTAATTTAGCTATATTTATAAAACGCTGATACACGCAACTTTGTCTTTTGAGTGAATTTTTTCCAAGTTTGAGCTTAGGTTTTAGTGTTCCGTACCCAATGAGTAAAACGGGATCCTATTACTAACTTCGACAGATGACTGAAACTTTCACAGATGAGGTATTTCTGTTGCTGCTATAACAAATAACGTATGCCAATCAAGAGGTCTCGGGTTCGATTCCCGGGTTGGCCCAAAACTGTTGTTGGGTTTTTCTTACAAAAAATTGTGGCGTGTTTTTACGCCCATGCGTGTCGGAGAGCATGTGAAGCAGCTCACATTCAATTTGCTCTCGAGTTGCGACGGTCCTATGCCAGTCGCTCCTTGGAAAAACTGAAATTCAGATAAAACCGGTTGAACTAGTTGCCGACCCTAAATAATCTCGGGAATAATAAAGGCTAGGAAGATGATACGTATCATAGATAAATGACATCTACATTCAGAACAAATGATCATGCTTATAGCACAATCGTAGACGAACAAAGCCGTCATCTCTTGTTATCTCTATCCCATACACGTCTAAACCAAACGTTTACATTAGAAATAGACAAGCGACCCGGCCCGTCTTCGCACCTAAGTCTTTGAAATTCTCGGATTTACTCTACGTATCATCGTCCTAGCCCTTATTATTCCGAAAACCATTTGGGGTCGGCTACTAATTGAATGAGTTTTACCTGAAAACAGTTGTTTCACGGATCAACTGAGAGCGAATTGCATTCGAAAGTTTAACTGGTTGTCAGTATATTTGAGAGCACTTACTTCCCAATAACGATTGTCATAGATGTTCATGACAAGCGGGACCGACAGCTTAACGTGTTTTTCGAGGTACGGGTGGGAAACACCGCTAAATTCATTTCCTCTACTATAATATGCTAGTACTAGTTGTTTCCCGCGGCTCTGCCCGCGTGTATGTCGGTTATCACGGTAAATAGTAGCCCATGTGTTATTCTGATGTATAAGCTCATATTAGTGTAAAAGTTTCGTCCAAATCCGTGCAGTAGTTTTTGCGTGAAAGAGTAACAAACATCCATCCATCCATACTTACAAACTTTCGCGTAGTAGTATGATTACACATATAAACCTTCCTCTTGAATCATTATATCTATTGCTGCAAACTGCATTAAAATCAGTTGAGTAGTAAAAGATTAATGCGAACAGACAGCGGAAGCGAATTAATTTTATACTATGTAAAGATTATTTGACTCTCAAATCCACAATAGTCCCATTTACATTATTAAATGAGGGTAGTTTGCTTGGAGTAGTTACAAATGAGGCGATTTACACCCCTCACGAAGGGATGTAATGACTTACCTATTTGTTAACGCAGGGGGGAATAAAAAGGTGTTAAATGCGTTAAATTTAACTCATGTCATTTGTTAAAACATATTAGTTTTTTAACTATGCTATCATTGTTTTTAATGTATACGCTTTTAATATCTGTACCACGCTGACCAGACTGGTTGGTATAGGGTTTGTGTCAAGTTTTCCTTCTCTTTGCAGTGCTGTTGTCCTGCGTAGTTTGCTCCCTTAGTCGGCTCTTACGACACCCATGGGGTGAATAGGGGTGGTGACACTCTGTATTCTTAATCCGTCTCCATTCTTCAGTCCGAAGACTGTTTAGATATGGTAAGTTGGTCCTATAGTGTTAAAGTAAGTAAACAAGCTTTGACACTATGGGACTGGCGTGGTATATTTTTAACCGACTTCAAAAAAGGAGGAGGTTATCAATTCGACTGTATTTTTTAGGGTTCCGTGCCAAAGGCGAAAAACGGAACCCTTATAGATTCGTCATGGCTGTCTGTCTGTCTGTCTGTCTGTCTGTTTGTCTGTCCGCCCGTCCGTCCGTATGTCACAGCCACTTTTCTCCGGAACTATAAGGACTATAATGTTGAAACTTGGTAAGTAGATGTATTCTGTGAACCGCATTAAGATTTTCACACAAAAATAGAAAAAAAACAATAACTTTTGGGGGTCCCCATACTTGCAACTGAAACTCAAAAAATTTTTTTTCATCAAATCCAACCGTGTGGGGCATCTATGGATAGGTCTTTAAAAATGATATTGAGGTTTCTAATATCATTTTTTTCTAAACTGAATAGTTTGCGCGAGAGACACTTCCAAAGTGGTAAAATGTGTCCCCCCCCCCCTGTAACTTCTAAAATAAGAGAATGATAAAACTAAAAAAGATATATGATGTACATTACCATGCAAACTTCCACCGAAAATTGGTTTGAACGAGATCTAGTGAGTAGTTTTTGTTTAATACGTCATAAATCGTAAACCGCAAAAAAAATACTATTATTAAAATATCGATCAAAGTTACAACGAACTACAAGAACTTTTATATTATGTAACTTGCTGCTTCGGAACCCTTCATGGGCGAGTCCGACTCGCACTTGGCCGCTTTTTTTTATGTTTGTTACCTCATAACTTTCAACGGGGTTAACCGTCTTTGATAATTCTTTTTTGTATTTGAAAGCTGCTGCTTCCCGTGTGGTCCCATTTCAATTTGGTCCAGTTCTTGAAGTCGGTTTTTTTTTGTTAAAATTTGTGATTATCTAAAGAGATGGCTATGTCGAGCTGAACTTTTTTGACTTTTAAAGGCAGTTGATTGTAATTATGAAACAATCATTACTTTGTAATATGTCCGAAAAATAAAATTATTATTGCTATAGACCAGGGTAGAATGCCTTTAAAAACTATAAAAAGTGAAAAAAAAATCTAGTAGAATGAAACCCATTAGAAAATGAGGGGAATATTATAAAAATGAAAGGAAAAATAATTTACGGGCGATCTGAGGTCGGGAAGGGGATGGGGGGGCGTTTTTAGGGTAAAAAACGGTTTTTCTCGATTTCCGCCAAAACTAAAAGTCCTATGGAAAAAAGTCAAATGGCAAAGTTACAGGTAATAAAAAGATGTAAACTTTTGTATTTACACTTTTATCACATAACCTCAAAATTTATGTGAAAAATTCAAAAAACCATGTTTTTGGTTTTTTATTTTTTCTTTTACAATTTTCTATTTTTTTCACGAAATTTGGTGAAAACTTGCCTTATTATGTCCCGAATACGCTGTAATTTATTTGATTAGAAATATTTATTTTTTCACCTTATATTGAATAAATATCAAAAAGGCATCCTAATTTTCAATCGAAAATTCACCCGTCAAAATATCAGCTTTTTTCAAAAGGTTTGTATGTTTTCTGTTCGTTGAAACCTCTACTTTCCGATGGTGAAAAAAAAATGTTACCATAGTAAATCTTCTCAGAAAATGCAAAAATCGAAAAAGACTCGATATCGAAAATTTTTTTTAATTATTATATACAATTTTGAGCTATTTATGAAAATTTACACTTTAGTTACCAGAAAAACGTAAGATTACAAGTTACATTGATAAAAAAAATTGCAAATCAAAATATACTACTATAATTAACAAACAAATAAGTTAATAAAATTAATATTTAATAAGACATCTACAATATTTGGAGAAAGTTGTCGAAACTTCTAAATTATATGCGTAGATGCCTATTTATAACTATTTTAAGGTAACGTATATACCTGAGTGACCTACGAAAACTTTTAGCCCATCAAAAGGTATTTCATAGAGAAGTGGGGAAGGGGCTAGGCGGGTCTGGGTCTTACTACATACACACCTACTATTTCGTAGCAGCTGTAACAACCGTTAGCCTAGCCAGTATTCGAAATACAGTACAGTACAGTATACAACATCTATATATATATAAAAGAGTAAGGTGACTGACTGACAGACTGACTGACATACCCAGAGATGAACGCACAGCCCAAACCGCTGAAGCTAGAATCCTGAAATTTTGCATGTAGGTTCTTTGTATAACGTGAGTACTAAGAAAGGAATTTTTGAAATTCCACCCCTAAGGGGGTAAATCAGGGGATGGAAGTCTGCGTGAGCGAAGCGGCGTGTAAAAGCAAGTCGTTTATAAAAATACACGTGCACGCTGAGTTTCTTTAAGATAATCGTGACAAGTTAACTTTAAAAAAAAACTATTCGCATCTGCATAGGAAGGTAAATACTATCTCTATTTTTATCTGTATCAATCAACTCAAACATAAAAATAGTAATATTTTCTTTGAAAATAGTATGTTTAACGTAACATAACCTAAAGATTAAAATTGAATGATATTGTAGTACAAGATTAAAAAATAATAATCTACTTCATTTTGCACAAACAAATTTAGTTACTCCCATGAAAAAAAAAACAAAATACATAAAAATAATATTAAAAATCTTTAAAAAATATAAAAATATATAAAAAATATATGTCGTAAATATATTTTTAATAACAAACTTTTTTCCGATTTTCAAATATTTATGAATGGTAAGATTAATGTGCTTAAAATATTGTAATGAATAAAGTAATCAGAATAAAGTATCTACATTTAATAGTACGATTTACATTTATATTTATATATAATGGGATTTTCTGTGACATAAATGTAATAAGCATTAAATAAATCAACTTTTTAATTGAAACTAATTGCAGCAATCACATTTTTTAGATGAAATTATTTATAATGATTAAAAATTTTTTTTCGAATTCGATTTTTTTTCCATTTTTTGCATTTTCTGAGAAGATTTACTATAGTAACTTTTTTTTTTTTCACCATCGAAAAGTAGAGATTTCAACGAACAGAAAGCATACCAACTTTTTGAAAAAAGCTGATATTTTGACGGGTGAATTTTCGATTGAAAATAAGGATGCTTTTTCGATATTAATTCAATATAAGGTGAAAAAATAAATATTTCTAATCAAATAAATTACAGCGTATTCGGGACATAATAAGGTAAGTTTTCACCAAATTTCGTGGAAAAAAAAAGAAAATTGTAAAAGATAAAAATAAAAAACCAAAAACTTGGTTTTTTGAATTTTTCACATAAATTTTGAGGTTATGTGATAAAAGTGTAAATACAAAAGTTTACATCTTTTTATTACCTACAACTTTGCCATTTGACTTTTTTCCATAGGACTTTTAGTTTTGCCGGAAATCGAGAAAAACCGTTTTTTACCCTTAAAACCTCCCCCCCATCCCCTTCCCGCCCTCAGATCGCCCGTAAATTATTTTTCCTTTAATTTTTATTATTTTCCCCTCCTTTTCTAATGGGTTTCACTACTTACTTCTACTACTATTTTTTTTGGTTTTAAAACTTATCGACACTGGTCTATAAAGATAGTTGTCCCTGTTATATTTCAAGCGGAGAAGACGCCATTCAAGGAACGTTTGAAGCAAACTGACATTTCAATCAGACGCAAGTTTACTGTTTACATGTGCGTGAAATATCTTCAAAGCGATTCTATCTACCGTTGTTCACAATATGTAGGAAATTATAAGGAAAGCGGAGCATTTATTGAGATTTTAGATCTATCACTCTGTGGTATACGCCATTTTCAGTTGTTTGGCGCGAACACGTTTGACAGTTGTGAAGTTTCGACACTGATGGCACTGGTTGAGCCTAGTTTATTTTTTAATTGCGTGTATGTGAGAGTTTGTAAGAGTTTTTACTATGAGTGTGAAAATAATTATACGTTTTTAACCCCAATTTCGCATTCTTAGGGGTGAAATTTTTACAAAACCTTTTCTAGACCCACATCAAGAAATAATAATTAATAAACGGTATAACTCTCATAACCTTTTATTACATACCGCCACTGGTACAGGATCTACCATTCTCCTTTGTACTGGCGGGGAAACAAGCCACTTTTCATCAAGTTATCGATCTTTTCCTTTACCTCCTACAAAACAAATACTTTCACTAATACCGACTTCAGTATATAAACAACATCTCAGGCATTAAGATACTTAAACATCATGTATTCAAAGATTTCACGTACCATTCACAAATATTTCCATCAATCATATTAGTTACTATCAAAGAGGCTCAACTTTCTCCCTCTTACATGTAATTATGATTCATTCATTACGCTTAACGGTTTCCGTGAAATGGGTAGGCAGTAACATCTGACCCCTCTAAAAGCCACGATGACTAACCAAAAAAATTACGTGTGAAATTGATATATGATAATAGGTACTAGCTTTTGCTCGCGGCTCCGCCCGCGTATTTGTCGGTTACCGCGGGTCTGTTGTTTTGAGTTCTATTAAATAAAAAATCCTTTAAAAAAAACAACTGCAGCATTAGGAATATACATTCTGTGTCGCCCGAAGAACACCCAGGTTCAGAACAACAATTTGTGGATTACACAAAGTGGGATTTGAACCCACAATACTTTGCACAGTAGAAAGTGGCGTGGCGACCGCTTTAAACCACTTGGCCAAGCGTGCAGTCAGCGGTTGTGATTGAAATAGGAATCATACTAATACATATTATAAACGTGAAAGTTTGTAAGTATGGATGGATGTTTGTTCCTTCTTCACGCAAAAACTACTGAACGAATTTGGATGAAACTTTACAGTAATATAGCTTATACATCAGAATAACACATAGGCTACATTTTGCCGCGATAACCGACATATAGGCGGGCGGAGCCGCGGGCAACAACTAGTTGTTTAATAAATGTACATTTATCTTTACCGTGCTTATATGTACCAAGTTTTAATGCTTTCCAGGACTTGGACATTTATCACTGACATGGAAAGCTAGAAAAACTGTTTTATATAGGGGTGGGTTGCCACAACCCTTTCATCAGTCGCACCCCATATTGTAAACTGTAAATGAAATTAACACGCTAACGTACTTTAGAATATTCATATTTTTTACAAGCTTTTTTAAACGACTACGGCAAAGCCAAAGGAGGGTTATGATTTTGACAGGCTATGTATGTATGTTCATTTGTTCCCTCATAGCTATTTAACTACTAATTAGAACTGGACAAATGAGGTATCATTAGAAGCGTCTTGATCGTCTGCTGGTTATAGGCTATATGACATGTCGCTCAATCTAATGTGGCGCCCTCTAGCCGACATAAATAATGAATTAAAAAAATGATTTAAGATAAATATGCCGTGTTTGGTATCATTGGAAAGGGCGTTACTTGTACATTTCAAATATATATATATATATATATTATATATCAATAACGGCACCAAAACATTTTAAATAAAAAAAAAGTAAAAACTAAAACCCAACTACGACAAAAAACGACATAGAAACGCACCATAACTTTAACAACGTGTGACTACGGTTTTTCAAACTTGTTACATACTTTTTCAGCGTCGTTTTTTGTCGTAGTTGGGTTTTAGTTTTAACTTTTTTTTTATATTCACTTGCAATTCTTGCAACTCAATTTGGAAGCAGATATCTTCAACCGATTTTGCTGAAATTTTGCAAGCATATGTATACAGCGTGACATTACAATATTATAATGACATGGAGCTGATCTGATGTTGGAGCTGGAAGGTGGCCATAGCAAGTCTGTAATGAAACACCATCGAGTTTGGACTCGTTTGATTCGTCTCGACGAATACTTTATGTTTTCATAGTATCCTGGGTCTGATGATGGAGCCGCAAGGTGGTTTATTAACTGACAATTGCGTACGCCTTCTGTAGCGACATCAGCTCCAGGTCCAGGATCACAACTGTTCACATACATAATACATTATTTATTTAAACCTAAACAAATATTGACACACCGTGGGTGTCGTAAGAGACGATCAAGGGAGCTAACTACGCAGGACAACAGCACTGCAAAGAGCCATGCTTTGGCATGAATGGGCCGGCTCGACCGGAGTGATACCACGGCCTCACAGAAAACCGGTGTTAAATAGTGCTTGCGCTGTGTTTCACCGAGTTAGTGAAGGATACCGAAGGCCCATACTCCTCCCCCCATCCTCCTCCCCATCCCCCTCCCCATCCCCCTCCCCTTCCCCCCCCCTTATCTCCCAACGGCCGTCAACGCACTTGTGACGCCTTTGATGTTGCGGGTGCCGTGGGCGGCGGTAATCTTCTGCTCGTTTGCCCCTATTCCATTAAAAAAGGAAAACTTGAAACAAACCCCAAGTCTGTGTGGTGACGGATTAAGAACAGTGTTACCACCTCTATTCATTCTATGGTCATCGTAATGCTAGCAGTAGACTCTCGGTGAGATCGTGCCACGAATGTCTCGGCGAGACATTTACAAGGCGAGGAGCAGCGAGTGGAGCTGTGTACACTCTCGACTCGCCTCGCCATAGTTCTATTCGCCATACTTCATTCAGTCAATGGATGAGATAGTTAAGAGTTGACTAAGGGCGCTAACGACGCGGGGCAGAATTGAAAGGAAAAGGAAATCTTGAAATAAACCCTATACTAACCCGTCTGGTCAGCGTGGTATAGTAGACCAGAACCTCATTTCTAAGGAGAGGGCCTATATCCAGCAGAGGATTACTAAAGACTAAAAGGCCAGACAAGCAGGCAAGTAACTTGATGGTGTCGGTCACTTATATAGAATGTTGATCCACAAATTGTTGTTCTGAGTCTGGGTGGTCTTTGTGTCCTATTCATGTTTTAAAGTCCCCCGTGACACAAGACTTATTCCTAGTGCGGAAATTAACTTTTTTAAGATAAAAAGAGAAAGGAATTATGGAATAAGGTTATGTACTCTCATCACGCCCAGCGATTATAAATGTGATAACAACTGCTCAAAACAGCCTGTAAGACTATAAAAAGTCGAATAATAACAATTTAATGGATATATTTTAAATTCTTTGCATACCTTCACGCGTTAATCTTCTTAGAACAGTAGTCTCAAAACGTTATAAAAAATTGTAGGGCCATAGACACCGTTATTCGGCCTATTTCCACACCATAGACAGTAATTACTTCTGTCATTGCGTGTGTCATGCAATATGGCGGTCATGCGAAGCGCTGTTTGAAATACATCCGCGTGTAGATGGGTGATCATGGGGCTAGACTACGAATAAATGGGTTGGTGGTGTGTAGTTTTCAGTGGTAGGTTTGGTTCAGGACATATTTTTGGTGTCATCTATAAATAAATTAAATTTAAGTGTCTGTTTTCACTAAATGCATATGAAAGTACATAAAAAACAACTGTCTTCTCACAACAAACTTATAATCTCTGGAACGGCAGGATCGATTTTGACGGGAATTTTAATGGCAGATAACTGATCATATAAGGAGTACTTTCGAATTTAAAATATGGATAAGTAACTAATATTTTTGTTTTCTTTGTTTTGCAGGTAATTCATTTTTTTTTAAATAAAGTCGCCTAAGACAGCCCAGCGTTACCAGTGTGAGTTGTAGGTATGTGATCTTACATTATTTTAACAAAAGCTATGCAGCTTTTATATCGCCTCTACTATGGGGTGTGCTCCGAGGAATAATTCGAATGGAACACAACCGCCTCTTCCCGCCATCGTCCTACACGACATCAGTTTCATCCCCATCGCTTAGTTAGATGGTTGGCAGTCTACAACTAGGAACTACTTCTACTACCTTGGAACTTTTCTAGGAACTTTCTGCCTCGCACAACAAAACTGTGGAATTAACTGTCGCCCGCGGTATTCCCGGACCAATACGTCCTTCAAACCTTAAAGAAAAGAGCATACTCCTTCTTAAATTCGATTTAAAAGGCCCGGCAACGCACTTGTGACGCCTCTGGTGTTACGGATGTCCATGGGCGACGGTAATCGCTTACCATCAGGCGATACGTCTGTTCGTATGCCTATTAAAAAAAAGAAAAAAAAAGCTAGCGGTCCCTGTCCCTTGTTACCCGATTACGGCAAAGGAAGGATAGTTTTGGAAGTCTATATTGATTGTATAATCCATTGTAGCGCCTAAATTACTGAATCGATTTTAGTGTATGAGGTGTCAATAGATTCGTATTAATGGCCCGGATGCCTGTTCTAAACTTCGGGATTTTTTGTACTATTAATACTATGTCCTATGTCCAGCAGTGGACTGCGATAGGCTGTAAAATAATAAAAATATTAATAAGATAGTTTGATATTTGATCTTTTGACACAACACAACACCATCTAGTCCCAAATTAAGCAGAGCTTGTACTATGGGTACTAGACAACTGATATACATACACAATGATAAACATTTAACTTTTTTTCTTGTAAATGCATACACATTATACAAAGAATACACCCTAACTCCGTACACAAAAAATTGTAGATCGTACAAACATTCGGTCCGACCCGGGAATCGAACCCGAGACCGCAAGCATAATATGTAGTAGCATACGCTACCATTTAAATCGCGAATAAGCCCGCTATATTTCAAAAACTATATGCACTTTAACGTAATTTGACGAATTGTAACCTACTTAATTTGTACTGTTATTTAACTTCTCTCTATAAAATTAATCATAACAAATATGCATAATGAAAGTGTTCTTTCCAATTCAAATATATGATTAATGCAGGAAATGAATTTCCTTTCATCGAAGCCATTACGGAAATATAAACTATTGTAGTACTCGTAATTAAGAATCCATTAACGAACTGCATATAATCGGTAACAGTGCATTTTAAACGTTATTTCTTTTTAATTATTGTTGCGAATATTCGTGGGAGAGAAATGAGGAAAACTACGCAGGACAACAGCTCTACAATGAGAAGGAAAACTTGACACAAACCCAACCTGTCGGGCCGGTTAGTATAGCAGACCAAAACCTCCTTTTTAAGAAGAATTCGTGTCCAATAAGAACTGTTTATAGGCTATTGATGTGTTTTTCTTTTTAACCGACTTCAAAAAAAGGAGGAGGTTCTCAATTCGACTGTTTTTTTTTATGTTTGTTACCTCATAACTTTCGACTGGGTGAACCGATTTTGATGATTCTTTTTTTATTTGAAAGCTGGTGCTTTCCATGTGGTCCCATTTTAATTTCGTCCAGTTCTGACATGTCATCCATGAGAAAACCATATAAATCTTCAATTTGCATTAAGTATGTGCGCGACAAATTGACGAATAACTCAATATCACGCCGACTGATTGCGATGATTCTATTTTTATTTGAAAACTGGCGCTTCCCGTATGAACCCAATTCAATTTGGTCGTTCTTGAAGTCAGTTTTTTTTTGTTAAATTTTTGTATTATTATACATATACTAGCCCGGCGAACTTCGTACCGCCACATTTGTTTTGTAAATATTTTCTACATTTCGGAAAAACTTGTTTTAGTAATTATGTTCACCTCGGCTTCCCACAGGTAGTTACATTCGCGAATAAAACAAGTGATATGATTTGTCAATATAAGCATGAAAATGTAATGTAAATTCTAGAAATAGAAAAAAGGTGCCATCTACCGGATATCTGTGCTATTTCGATGCCAAACTGCCACCTATTATGATTTGATAGAACTAACCGATAAATACACACATTTAATTTGCAATAACAAATATTGAGATCAATAATTGAGGTAGAAACTACCCTATCTCCCAAGTTGGACCAAATTACAGATACTTACAAAATTTCATAAAAATTGGTTCAGTAGTTTCCAAGTTTATCGCGAACATACATCGTGACACGAAATTTTTATAATAAACATATATATATTAGCACGCCAAAGTAACTCTACTCTGCCTGACAGAAAGCATAAGCGGCATCAAGACTAGTAGTCGCCATACTCATTGCGAAAGCTTGGTTAACTTGGTGTCCCGGCTACTGGTTCCCGAGACGTGTGCAGTTTTAACCAGTTGTCCGACTTAATGCCGCCACTGACCGTCTGATGGAGGGTTTTTTTTTTTTTTTTTTTTTTTTTTTTTTTTTTTTTTTTTTTTTTTTTTTTTTTTTTTTTATGGAATAGGTGGGCAAACGAGCAGAGGTAAGCAATTACCGCCGCCCATGGACACCTGCAACACCAGAGGCGTCACAAGTGCGTTGCCGGCCTTTAGGGGGAAGGGGGGGGGAGATAGGGGAAGGGGGAGATATAGGGGAAGGGGGGAGATAGTGGGAGGGGGTTGGGGTATGGGCCTCCGGTATCCTCACTCACTCGGTGAAACACAGTGCAAGCACTATTTCACACCGGTTTTCTGTGAGGCCGTGGTATCACTCCGGTCGAGCCGGCCCATTCATGCCGAAGCGTGGCTCTCCCACGGTCCGAATACGGGTTTGTCACGGGACCACCACGGGACGGGTTTCCGGGAATATGCAAAAATTGAGGTGTCCATTCCGTTAGTGTGCTCAAAAAAAAGTAGGTACATTTTCTGTAGTGGCACAGCGGTAGCGTATGCGACTGATGTGTCTCGGGTTCGGTTCCCAGGAGTTTGGCTGTTTTCTTTATAAAATATGTATGTATCTACAAAAAAAAGTCAATATGTATTAATATCGGTTGTCTAGTACCCAAAGTACAAGCTTTACTTAGTTTCGGACTAGATGGCGTTGTGTGTCAGATGTCCGAAAAAACTTAAGGTTTAAATATTCATGGAACTGTCACAAAAATATAATAAAAATACACCCAAACCAAACCTACCTTCAACAAACTAGGTTACTAGTTATTTGTCCCCAATAGTCTATTTAATTAACCATCGAACCATTACACATAGATATCACACATTTTTACACCACACGCCATCATAAAACAAATACACACATAAACTGACATCCCTAATAAAAATGATAAAATAAAAAAAGAAATATTCTCTATGCGTGGTAATGTTGCTATTTAAAAATAAATTAGGGTAAAAGCACCTGTTATGTGACGTGGTTATAAATTGTCCAAATTAGAATTATATTTACGAGTGTCTGTGGCGATACCGGTCGAAATGTAGCGTATTAAAGTGACAAGAAAACGAATATGGTGGTATATAAAATGGGTTGATAATGATGTTCTAGAGAAAAATGGGTTGCATTATAAATAATTGTAGTGGTCTTTAGGTTTTATGGTTTGAGTTACTGCTTTAATTTCATCTCTGTAGTCTACATCTATACTAACTTTTAAAGTTATAGTTTTTTATGTATGGGCCTGCCAAATTGACTGTACTTGCCTAATGGAATGAGCAGAATCAATGTAGTGGCCACCATACTCATTGCGAATGCAGACAATGCAGCATGGTGACCCACACTATGACTGCCTATTGAGATGCTTCTACATCATTGGGTCTCCGGTCTCGCACTCACAAACGAAACACGAATGGTTAGGTATCGTTCAGCACAGGAGTCATATTTTGGCACTAATAGGACCAGAGAGCTTTATCATCGCTTTACATAAAAGCAGTGTAGCAGTATTAAACAATTGTTTAGTTTTTATTTTCACTGAGTGAATGAGGTTACTGGAACTAAACCCCCCTTCATCTTAATCTAATGGGGGTTAAACGTCTATAGGTAGAGATTTGTTTGTACTCTATTATAAAAAAAGTCATAATGCAAATCTTTGAAATCTATGCCGTTTTATATCTTGATTCAAATTACGTGTCGAAGAAATCGGACAAAGAACTAATCCATATCCGGGTCACGGGCAAAAACTAGTAAGAATATAAAAGTTATTTACACCATTTTCTTTCCTGATAATCTCATAATTATCCAGATACACTCTACTTATAACTAAAACTCTATCCTTTGACCGTCATAAGTCTTGAAAAAGCGATAAATTATGTGCGTATGTGTGCACATACATATAATGGATGTGCTCATCCTCGCTGCGGTTCCCGACACTAATTGAGTTGTGGAAAAGCCCCCCCTCAGCGTGGCTCAGATTTACGTGGAAAAATTAACACGTGCTCGTACGAGAATGTGTTCGAGTGATTTATAGGGTTGCTTTTCTCTTAGGATTTCGGGTTTGAGAAAATCGTTTCTCTTTATTAGTAAATTTTTTCTTGTTTTTTAAAATTGCTATTCCAGATCATACATTCTGTGTCGCGACGGATTCAACTAACTGGTGTTGTATATGTATGTTTTTAGAGAAAAAAGTATATATGTGTGTATATCGGTTGCTAGTAACCATAGTACAAGCTCTGCTTAGATTGTGACTAGATGGCGTTGTGTCAGATGTCTGAAATATTATTACTAACTTTCATGAAACCGTTGAAAATATCGAGACTCTAGAACAACATTAAAAATTAAACTGTTGTTCCAAGCGGGCACCGAACCCTCAATACTCAGTTCAGTAGGAAATGGCGAGGTTACTGCTTAAACCAATACATCATCCCTGCAGTCTGCCCTATTTTTCATCATATTTTCAAATCAATATTTTTCCCCAACAGTAGTGGATATTCTAAACCCTTTTGCTAATGAAATAATAAACAGAGTGGTGTCGTTTTTAATTGTGTTACATTTAGGACGAGGTGTGGCTGAAAACTGGGCGCGTCACTCTAACTAACAATAAGGGTTTATATCGGGTAACCGTACCTGTTCGCTGTCTACCTAAGTAGATTAGAAAGTCGACCTTTTCTTGGATTTCGATATATTTTTAACTAGTTGTTGCCCGCGGCTCCGCCCGCATGTATGTCGGTTATCGCGGCAAATAGTAGCCTATGTGTTATTCTGATGTATAAGCTATATTACTGTCAAGTTTCATCCAAATCTGTTCAGTAGTTTTTGCGTGAAAGAGTAACAAACATCCATCCATCCATACTTACAAACTTTCGCGTTTATAATATTAGTATAGATATATAAAATTCTCGTGTCACAATGTTAGTTACCATACTCCTCTGAAACGGCTGGACCGATTTTTATGAAATTTGGTGTGCATATCGGCTAGGTCTGAGAATCGACCAACATCTATTTTTTATCCCCCAATTTTTTTGTATGGCAAAACAACGTTTGCCGGAGCAGCTAGTATTAGTATATATTTAATGACTCCTAATATGCTTCGTGTTTTCTCAGCGCTTTTGGAATAAATATTTATATTAAATCCGCGTCTAGCCAAACGTAGTGTAAGACATCCACAGGCCAGGTGAAGTGATGATTTGCGCAAGACAGCTGGTAGAAGCTGGATGCGAGAAGCCGAGGATCGAACCAAATGGCGTGCCATTAAAGAGGCCTATGTCCTGCAGTGGACTGCGATACGCTGATGATAAAGATGATGATATTAAATCCACCCCTATTACCATTCCTTTCGACTCCACAGAAGGGTAAAATGTCGATGCTAATGCATAGTAACTCATTAAAGGCTGGCTAATCGTATTTATTAGAAGGCCTTTAAGCGGCTTCCCGCTGTGACTCATTCGCTTAAGACCATCCAACCCTTATAGTTATTTGTATAAGTTTAGGTATAGGTAGTGAAGGCTCTCATGGCTCAGTGGTAACCTGAAGAGTTTGTCTCCTAAACAAACACGTATTCACTATAGATGCAACAGACCTCTGTGAAGGGGATGCATGGAGGCAGAAGAAACGCCAAGGACTAATTTTTCTTTGATGGACACAATAATATCTGTGTCTGGGTCTAATCTTTACATAGTATAAAATAAAGTCGCTTCCGTTGTCTGTTCGCTTAGAGATCTTTTAAACTACTCAACGGATTTTAATGTAGTTTTCAACAATAGATAGTGATTCAAGAGGAAGGTTTATATGTGTTATACATGCATATGATAGTAGAGGAAATCCGAGAATTAAAAGACTTCCGTGCGAAGCCGAAGGGTCACTATTTTATCCACAACTAGCTGACCCACGCAACCTCGTTTACGTCTCCTATTGCCTGTAGCGTAATAATTTTTCCCCGTTTCTAAAAGGGAGGGGGTTCTCAATACGACAATATATATTTAAATTTTTATGTGTGTTCGCGGATAACTCCGTCGTTTATGAACTGATTTTGATAATTCTTTTTTTAATGGAAAAGAGATATCTCAACGGTGGTACCATGATAAGGACACTAAGATCTGATGATGGCATCCAAGAGAAATCGAGTCGAACCTTGAAGTCAGTTTTTGTTTAAATTTTACTTGTTGTAAGATTCTTTATTGGTGCTCCGCTCCTGTTGGTCTTAGCGTTATGATATATAGCCTATAGCCTTCCTCGATAAATGGGCTATCTAACACTGAAATATTTTTTCAAATCGGACCAGTAGTTTCTGAGATTAGCAAGTTTAAACAAACAAAATCTTCAGCTTTATATATTAGTATAGATATGTATGTATGTATTTAGTCATATATAAGTATGTTTATCAGCAGTCTAGTTACTAATTATTATTATTATCCCCCCCCCAGCCACCCACTCCCAGATTTACGGAGAGAGTGACTTCACTGACATGAGACGTTGAAAGGCAACGGTTTAAATTCCAATAAATTACTCATTTAATTAGTTATATGTATATAGGTATATATAAAGGAAGTGAGCATAAAATTAGATGTCTTTGTAAGTCTGTCAAATGGTTATGGCTCCACAGGAAGTCGCCAGGAACTGACGACGCGGATAATTGTCCAATTCAATTTCGTGTATTGTACGTAACCCTTCAACATCCCCATAGACATAGAGTATCATAAACATATGTTGGTAGTGGATTCTTCTAATCAGTTTAAACCGACTTCAAAAAAGGGGGTCTTCTCATTTCGACTGTTTTAACCGACTTCCAAAAGGAGGATGTTCTTAACTTTATTGTTTTTTGTTTGTTCCCTCAGAACTGGCGACTGGGTGAACCGATTTTGATGATTCTTTTTTTGTATTTGAAAGCTGGTGGTCCCATTTCAATTTGGTTCAGTTCTTGAAGTCGGTTTTGTTAACATGTTGTATTATTACTTTAATAAAGTACTTCGAACTTTTGTTATAAGGGGATAAATGAGCATACGAGGTACCTCCTTATATCACATCAACGGCTTTTAACAGTCCACTGCTGGACATATGCCTCTTCTTAGAAAGGAGGTTTTGGTCTGCTATTATACCACGCTGACCAGACGGGTTGGTATAGGGTTTGTGTCAAGTTTTCCTATTCTTTGCAGTGCTGTTGTCCTGATCAGTTCGTTCTTTTAGTAGGCTCTTACGACACCCATGGGATGAATAGGGGTGGTGACACTGTATTCCTAATATGTCACCTAACGAATGGGTACCTAATGGACAGTAAATAGTCTGAGTTCGTCGCCCTTGGTTGGGTTGTGGGATTTTGGCTCTGGCATCCTCACTCACTATGTACAAAGCAACGAAAGAATACTTAAGGTTGACAGTCCACAACTGTACGCTTTTCTAGAAACTTTCTGTCTCGCACAACAAAACTGTGGAATGAACTGTCGCCTGCCATAATTCCGGACCAATTCGACCTTCAAACCTTCAAGAAAAGAGCGTACTCCTTCTTAAAAGGCCGACAACGCACTTGTGACGCCTCTGGTGTTGCGGGTGTCCATCAGGCTACCCGTCGGCTCGTTTGCTCCTTAACCCATAAAAAAAAAAATACTTAACCGTAGTTACCAGTGAGATCGTGGTTTGATTTCAGGCGAGCATATTCACAAGTGAGTGTGACAACCATGCTTTAGTACAAGTCTGGTTTCACAGTGAAAATAATAAAATTTAATTGGGGAAACTGAAAGAAAATAAAAATATCAGGTTCATATCAATTATGTTTGTTAGTTTTATGTATGTGAGTGCGTACCTACTCTTTGTATCGTATTGTTAAAAGGATGGAAGGCAAACAGTGGCACGGAATCATTGTAACATGATTTTTTTAACGATATTTACTGTAGCAAACGAGCGTCGCTTATCTTCTTCTTTACATAGTTTCTGTTCGCTTGATTTTTTAAACTTCTCAACGGATTTTATCTATCTATTTTAGCTATCTAGATCTAAAGATTTTTTCCAAATCGGACGAGTAGTGCCTGAGATTAGCGCGTTAAACCAAACAAACCGACTCTTCAGCTTTATAGTATTAGTATAGATAAATTACACTCAAACACAAACCAAGTCGTTTATAATCCCTAAATTAGATATTCCTTCTTGCAGTCGGGTAACTAGACGCCCGTCTGCAACCCCTAACTAAGGGGTGGTAGTAAAACAAAGTACAGTCGCGTTCGCAAGTGTCTCACCCGCGGGCTTGACAAAGTGTTTATATGAAACTCGTTAAAGTGTATAATAAGTGTATAACATGAAAAAGCTTTTATACAAAACTGCTCTAGGCTCTAAGTAGCTTAGTTATGCACATAAATATGTCTAATTTACTAGGTACATTAAGGTGCAAACTAGGACTCAACGTGATGGTTAGTTATTACTTCATGGAATTTTATACCTGGGTTGCTTGTTTTTTTTTTTCTGTGTATGCCAAAGTAACTCTACTCTGCCTGATGGAAAGCCTTAATATAATCTAATAGTAGTGGTCACCATACACATTGCGGATGCAGGAAATGCAACAATGCAGCATGGTGACCCACACTATGACGGCTTATTATGATAATTCTGCATCATTGTGCCTCCGGTCTCGCACTCACCAATGAAACACGACAGCAGACAGTGGGTCTTCTGTGAGAGGGTAGTTTTTTATTTATGTATGGGCGTGCCAAAATGACTATTCTCCGCCTGATGAAAAGCGTGAATAGAATCCAAGGGTAGTGGTCAATATACTTATTGCGAATGCACAATGCAACAATGCAGCACGGTGACCCACACTGTGGCCGCCTATTGAGATGCTTCTGCATCATTGGGCTTTCGGTATAGCACTCACAACGAAACACAACAGCACGAATGCTGTCACGTTAGGTTGGTCTTCTAAAAGGGTAGTACCGCCACGTGTACAGACCAATCGTGTTGAAATCAACGTGGCTCTATAATATCTTGTTTTATTGACTGTTTTTTTTATGGAATAGGCGGGCAAACGAGCAGACGTATCGCCTGATGGTAAGCGATTACCGCCGCCCATGGACACCTGCAACACTAGAAGCGTCACAAGCGTGTTTGGGTATGGGCCTCCGGTATCCTGTCACTCGGTGAAACACAGTGCAAGTACTATTTCACACCGGTTTTCTGTAAGGCCGTGGTATTACTCCGGTCGACCCGGCCCATTCATGCCGAAGCGTGGCTCTCCCACGGTACTGTTGGTCTAATTTATAATTAAAATTTGACTGCCTCGTTGGACTCGCGGTTGGCGTGTGCGACTGCTGATCATGAGGTCTCGGGTTCGATTCCCGGGTCGGACCAAATGTTTGTATGATCTACAAATATTTGTTTTGGAGTTTGGGTGTTTTCTATGTATAATATGTATGTATTTACAAAAAAAAAGTATATATGTATTTGTATCAGTTGTCTAGTACCCATAACACAAGCTCTGCTTAGCTTGGGACTAGATGGCGTTGTGTGTTAGATGTCCGAAATATTTATTTATTTATTTATAATGGTAGTGCCAGCCGCTCCGTGGAAAAATTTATATTCAATTAAACCGGTTGAACTAGTAGCTGACCCCAAATAATTTTGGGAATAATAAAGGCTAGGAAGATGATGATGGTCTAGTTTAGTGGTTAATAATCCTGACTGCAAGGCAGGTCGTGGGTTACTGGGACAAGTAATTATACGATGAGTGCTATCATTTGTTCTTCGTCTGGGTGTAATTAATTAATTATCCGCGATATAAGATACACTACTACTTCGGGAGTTGACTTTTTTACATAGGAATAAGAATTAATCTGTAATATTGGACTAAGACTCTGTTAAGATCGACTTACAGTTATCTGATTATCAACGAGACAAATTTGGGACAAAATTTACTGAAGTGTTTATCTGGAACACAACGCTATCTAGTCCCAAACTAAGCAGAGCTTGTATTTTGGGTACTGGAAAACGGAATAAATACTCATATACTTTTTTGTAAATACATACATATCATACTTAAAAACATCCAAACCCCGAAACAAATATTTTCTAATCATACAAACATTTGGCCGGACCCGGGAATCGAACCTAAGACCTCAAGCAAAGTCGTCGCATACGCTGCCACTGCGCCACCGAGGCAGTCAAATACTGCCTCAATTTATCCTCACACATCTGTAGCGCAAAAGAATATGCAAAAAAGTAAAAGCCGTCCTTAAATTACACAATTCCAAACGTTGTAATTCTTTCTACATGTTGAAATTCCACAAATTTCTCTGGAGAAATAAACTTTCAACCTCTTTGTAATATTAGTTATTAGAATTTCGCGGGTCCGTGCGGTTTTCGTCCCCTAAGGGTGGGGCCAGACCGTCGAAAATATACAATTTACAAAGTGTGGAAAATACTAGTTTTGTAGTTTAATATTTTTGCGATTAACGTGGAATTTGCATACAATGTTAGACTTCGTATGGAAAGGCAGGGGTCACGCAATCCTAACGTATTTTTGATACCAGTTTACCAAAACAACACTTATTTATAGTGTAGGGTTCACCCTATCGTAACTGAATCGCGTTGAATTTGATAGTATTTGATAGTAGACAGACTGATTCTCTCAGTATCTAGAATGGTTTAGATTTAGATTCACCATTCGGTAAAAAAAAACTATTTGTGTATCTAATTGATTCCACCCGCGGCGTTACCTATGGCTGAAGTTATACCGCGGGTAACACAGCGGGGCTCATCTTAGATAATACTAGCTGACCCGGCGAACTTCGTACCGCCATATTTACATATCTGTCTCAGCTTCCCACAGGCAGTGTACAGTCGCGGACAAAAAAAACACTTTTCCTGGTATCTTTTTTTTTTTTCTTTTTAGCAAAAAAAGAATGAATGAAATCGGACTATGTGTTATTGAATTACAACTAAGTACATATTTTGACTTTCATCCCCTCTTTCCAGGAAACCGTGCTGAATTTCGGGATAAAAAGTATCCTATGTCCTACCTCGTTGTATGAACTCAAATCATGCTAAGTTTCGTTTGAATCTGTTCAGTAGTTTCGGCGTGATGCGCGGCCAAGATACAGACAGACAGACAGACAGACAGACAGACGGACAGACAGACAGACAAAAATGAAAAAAATTGCAGTTTTGGCTTCAGTATCGATTATAGAGAGCCCTCCAAAAAATTTTTTCTAAATATCTTTAATGTACAGAATTGGATCTGTTACATTTTTATTATAAGTAAGATATGCAGCTGAATCTTGGAAACGTCTTAACGATTTTCATGAAATTTAGTATGCAGGGAGTTTCGAGGGCGATAAATTGATCTAGTTAGGATTCATTTTCAGAAAATTTTGAAAAACAAATACCGGTCATCCAGGTCATCTATTAATCAAAAACCTTTATTTAGGTACTAAATTTTAATATTATCATTTTTGTTTCAGGTAATAATAAATAAAAAGCCTTTTATTTCCAGTAATATACAATTTCCAATATTTAACATTGTATCTACCCTAATACTTATATAACAATAAAGATAAATTAAAATTAAGAGATTATATCCATGCATCTATCTATATATGTCTAAGATAACTAAATGTTTTTATATGTAACTAGTTATAAGTAAAATAAAGATATAATTATTTTCCACTGGAACCCCCCTCAGGTAAAGGCCTCCTCCAAAGCCTTCCACTTCTCTCGATCTTGGGCTATTTGTTGCCATTGTGGGCCAGCTATTTTTTTAATTTCATCATCCCATCTAGTGAGTGGCCTTCCTCTATAACGTTTGCCAGTTGGTCCTTTCCATAATGTAATTGTTTTTGTCCATCTCTGGTCTTTAAGTCGTGCTACATGGCCGGCCCATTTCCACTTCAACTTTTGGCTATAGCTAAGTGCGTCTATTGCTTTTGTTTTCGATCTTATTCTGGTGTGCCTTATTCTTTGTGCTTTCTTAATGTTTAGCATACTGCGTTCCATTCCTCGCTGACATGTGATTATTTTGTTTTTTATTTTGGTGGTAAACTTCCATGTTTGACATGCGTATGTAAGACAAGGAATGAGACAAGAGTCCATGATTTTCTTCTTTGTTTTGACAGGCATTTCACTTTTAAATATCTCCTTGCAACTCCAATATTTATTCCAAGTTTTTTTGACTCTTCTTTCCACTTCTAGCTCATTGCTATCTTTGTTGAATCCGATTTGTTTTCCTAAGTAAACATATTGATCCACATAATCTAGTGGGTCATTATCGATTGATATAGTTGATTTTTTGAAGTTGGTCATGAGTTTGGTCTTTGTTATGTTTACCTCTAATCCCACTTGCCTGCTTTTTTGATGGAGAGTGTCTAGCATTTGTTGTAGTTGTAGGCTCGATTCTGATAGTAAGACCAAATCGTCCGCAAATCGTAAATGGTTTAGATATTTTCCCTGGATATATAAGCCACAGTTTCAGGTAATAAATGACAATAATATACATATAAGACATTACTACATTTCTTAGTAAGTTAAAAAATTTCCTCATCAACAACAACCTTTAACAGTCCACTGCTGGACACAGGCCTCTCCTTAGAAAGCAGGTGTTGGTCTACTATACCACGCTGACCAGACGGGTTGGTACAGGGGTTGTGTCAAGTTTTCCTTCTCTTTGCAGTGCTGTTGACTTGCATAGTTTGTTTAGTCGGCTCTTACGACATCCACGGCTTGAATAGGGATGGTGACACTAAGTATTCTCATCTGCAAATAAAGCCTCAAACAAGCTACAATATCCTTCAAGGTACAAGAGTAACGCGTGAGTTAGAGCGCGACCGGAGGCCCAGTTATGTTGCATTATTGAATTGTCTGTATTCGTAATTAGTATGGTGACCGCTACTCTTGGATTCTGCTCATGCTTTCCATCAGGCAGAGTAGAGTCAGAGCTCATATAATATATATAGTGACAAAGCTCTACATAGTAAAGGAATTGGCTAAGCCGATGACGTGTAAATTAGTCCCATTAAAGTCTTGGTCCCGTAATTGATATCTAAGATTGGCCTCAATTGGCTCCTGGCCTCAACTTAGAGTTCTCACACACTCTTTTTATATTGTCACCAATTAGATGATGACACAGACAAACACACAGTCATTATTGTTAAGTATTTAAGAAACACTATATTTAATGAAGCAAAAAAAGTATATATCTATACAAATAAATAAAATTGAAGTTTTTGTTTGTCATTTCAAATGAACAGCATTTCATTGAATGCAAATGAAAGTACGATACCTACTTATGTCAAACATTCATTTTTATTTTTTGCCTGTCTGTTTGTTGCGGTTAATCCCTAGAACGGCTGGACCGAATTTGACGGAATTTTCACTGGCAGATAGCTGAAGATATAAGGAGTAACTTAAGCAGCTTTTATTTTAAACAAGCTGCGTCCTGCGGTGTTACTAGCAGTGGTTGATGTAAAGGTATAACAAAGAACCGCGGGGAGGAGCTAGTGCACTAATATGCACTACCATATTAATAGTGGTAAATTCCCATGTTCATGCAACACATTATCATATGCATTTAGTGATTCCCGGCGAGTATAACTCACTCCGCTAGTCTGCGCATTTTGCATGTGCTAGGGGGAATTTCTTTATTAGGTAAACATACGAGAGGAAAATTGTGACGGCAGCGTTTTCTAGAAAGTCTAAACAATTGTTGATTTTGTAAATATGCAAAATAGAACTGTTTAGATTTCTTTCCATTCAAGAAGTTTTCCACACGAATGTTCTTTTAGAACGGTCATGAGTTTAATGTTATGTGGGGGTACGGGTGTCATGTCATGTGAATGTGATCATGCCTGACGGGCCACTGCCGTAACGGTTGATGTTGGGATCCTGTAAATATGCCAATCGGCGCGAGAACTTCTATTGCGCGATTCACGATTAGAACTGTTTTGTACTCCATGTAGTAACGTCACTCCGTAGTTTGGTGTATTGTCGGTAGATGGCGCTTTATGTGGAAGTTGCCACAGTTCTTTTACAACGAATAGAGAGATGACGTTCCTTAACAGAGAATTAGTCTGATTCTAGCTCAAAATACGAATAGATATTTTTCCCCAAAATTCTAATAACGGTTACTGCATTAATTAAACACCCGTATGTTTTTCTCAGAAAATATAACATGCACAAATGCACACTGCGTTACTGACTAAATGGGGCGGATTTAAATATCTCTGCTCACTCCCTGATATTAAGTCGTGATGTTAAATATACAATTTCTGGAATACTTCACACGTCTTTGTAGTAATATTTTCATATTTTTCATCTCATTCATTCTTCGTAGTTCTTTTTATGGTGTTCGACTCATCTCGGGATCGGGAAAGGGCTGATCCCGAGCGTAGAGGATGTCGACGAAGACACTAACCGTCGACGGAAACCGTTAGGACCTCTGGTAGCAGATTAATTGTTGCGACCAGCTTTAGGAGGGTAGCCTGGTTACAAGATTGCCGCGACATACAGCGTAGCCTTGGCAGGCGCAGCGGCGTTCCTGGGAATCTGAAATAATTATGGTCCGGGTCCTCCTCAGAACGGGGCGCCTGGTCCGGCCGTCGAGTTGAACTCACTCAAAAGATAGACTGCCGAGCTGAAAAAAAAAAGTCAAATAAGACCTAAAAAACCTTCATCTCTAGCCTTTTTTATTCCAATCATTATTTATGGTCGGCTACTAGTTCAACTAGATTTACCTGAATATCAGCTTTTCCACGACTGGCATCGGACCTTCACGACCCTGAGGGAGAACTGAATTCGAAGATTAAACTAGTTCTCAGTATATTTTAGGGCACTGACTTCCCAATAACGATTGCCATAAAACCTTAAAATAACATTTAAGATAATTTTAATTTAGTTTAAATTGATCCACTTTCACATGAAATAAAACTCTTTATCAATTAATTAACATATCGACAGGGTCTCCGGCCATGGCTGTTCGGAAACCCGTTTGTTTATCTTCAGTACAATAGTTTATGGTCGCGCTCTACTTGTCTTTGACTCATATCCGGCACGTGAATTGGACGTAGGGTTGCCACTCTATATAAAAAGTCACACAAAAGAAGCGGTTTCGTTATCTTTCATTGACTGATTTAGGTTACTAGAGCCTGAAACCCTCTTCCCTGACTCTAGGGGAAAGAATTCCAACTTGTGTTGTAAACCCGCATGCTTAAAAACTTTAAATAAAGTTCATACAGTCTATGTCACCCATTATTGCTAATCTATTTACACCTCATTCATTAAAATTGGTTCAGTAGTTTAGACGCTAACGTGGTTAGCGGGCCAAAACTTTGTCTCCCGCTTTGCTAAGAAGTGAAGTGAAATTATTATATTTTCAACTTCTCCAATTTTATTCTGATTACTTTAGTTGCGGATTCCAAGCCGTTTAATATTTCCAGGCAAGTGACTGGGACAACACTCGGGACTTCCTGAGTGTCATAGCTCGGTATGTTCGTGGGTCACTGCTGTTGATCCTGGTGTACAGTAGTTACAGTGGTGGGCGTGTGGGTTGTTACTAGACTTCCAAAACTATAAACTAATTGTGTGACAACCCTACTGTTTTATATATCACGAATATATTTATTACTCGGAAATATCTTAAAGGGTATTCTTCGCGGGTAAATGATGCGTAACAGCACCATTTCCGGTTCATATTCAGAGAAAGAGTGCTATTATTTAGTTGAAGTGTCGATATCGAGAGGTGGCTGCTTCGATTCCCAGTTATTACAATAAAGTTGTAACTGCGCGGATGGCATAGTGGTTTAAGCGGTCGCCACGCCGTTGTCTAGTGCGCCAAGTTTTGTGGGTTCAAATCCTACATGGAACAACACTTTGTGGGATTTTTGTGGACGTTTTTTGTATGTTTATAAAGTGCCCGCAAAACAGAAGGGATATACAGGTAGTAGAGTCACTCTGGTTTCAGCACGGTTTGGCCTGCTCGACCGGGACGGTACTACCCTCGCACAGAAGACCAACGTAAAATGACATCATTCGTGCTGTCGTGTTTCGTTGGTGAGTGCGAGACCGAAGGCCCAAAGATGCAGAAGAATCACTAGCCCACCATGGTGTGGGTCACCATGCTGCATTGTCTGCATTCGCAATGAGTATGGTGACCACCACTCTTGGCTTCTGATTATGCTTTCCATCAGACAGCGCAGAAATTCCCTTTAAAAAATCGCATTTTTTTAGTTTCTAAAATTCCGAAGACTATAAATCCAATTTACTTTGTAAATACAACATGTTATCTTATCATCCCCGTTAACTATTTAATAAACAACACCCTCAACTTGATAAGGGTTACAACCCTTACTGCTTTAACCTGGAATTTGCTAATTAAATTTAACCCTACAGATTCCTTTTAAGATTCCTGTATCCGACTTCTTTTAAATTTAAATATTTTACAAATAGGAATTAACAACATTGCACGGTTGACCGAGTGGTTTAAGCGATGGCCACGCCGCTCTCTATTGCGCTAAGTGTTGTGGGATCAAACCCAACATGGGACAACACTTTGTGTTATCCACAAATTGTTGTTCTGAGTGTGGATGTTCATTGTGTCCTTTTAATGTCTGTTTGTAAAATCCCCCGTAACATAGGATAAATTCCTAATGCGGGAGTTGTATTGTTCTATAATAAAAAACAACATCTAGGCGATGTGGTGTGCCTATGGAAGCCAAGACACAGCTGGTGATTCACTGTAAGTACCCAGTATTGTCACCAAACAAATTTATTCCGTGTGGATGTCTCAAGAAACGACTAAGGGAGCAAACTACGCAGGACAACATCACTGTAAAGAGAAGGAAAACTTGACACAAACCCTATACCAACCCGACTGGTCAGCGTGGTGTAGTAGCAGACCAAAAACCTCCTTTGTAAGGAGAGGCCTATGTCCAGCAATGGGCTATTGAAGCTTGTTTATGATGACTCAAGATTTAAATGTGCAAGAGCCATACTTTGGCACACCGGTTAGGGTCAACCGGTTTGAAACCACGACTTTACAGAGACCCGGAACTAAGCAGTTCTTTCGTTGGTATTCACCAAACCTTAAAATCCTCCTACTAGATATAGGAAATCATAGGGCAGCGAACAAAAGACAAACTTAAAAGAACAAGCTACAAACATAATCCTTACACTGAATTTCTAGTTTTGTCAAGGCGATGGTAACCGCCACTAACCATTAACTGATTAAAAAATAATCAAAAATTTTAATGAAAAAAAAACCGACTTCAATCTGTACCAAATTTAAATGGGACCACACGGGAAGCACCAGCTTTCAAATAAAAAATAATCATCAAAATCGGTTCACCCAGTCGAAAGTTATGAGGTAATAAACATTTAAAAAAAATAGTTGAATTGAGAACCTCCTCCTTTTTTTGAAGTCGGTTAAAAAAGACGTGTGGCACTCGGGGACAGCCGCGGTAAAGCTATTGCATAGCATTTTTTATCAACTTATGCAATTATACTTATTTATTTATTTTTGATTTATGCAGTAAGTATGTATAATATTGTGAATGAAAAATACTAAACTATTAAATTAGTACCAACATCGTCACTAGATGGCGTTGATCACTTTCCTTAAGTAGCGATATGGTTTCGTTACACAGCATACTATAAAAGGTTTAAACTATTCCTAATAAATGTGTTCGTCATTGAACGGGTTGTTTTATTCACAGTATTTTTGTTTCTTTGAACATGTATACTTACGGGGCGCACATGCGGTGAGCCATTATAAAGATATGATAACGAATCTGTCTGATAGACAGATTCGTCGTTCGGAGCAGCTCGTATCGATCTGTGCGAGCTTCGGGTGTCAGGTTTTATTTTCGCTACGTTACGGAATTTCTTGATTCGGTCGCCGCGCTCAAAGGCCTCAAAGCCCGCGATAAAAGCTATGCAATAACTTAAAAGATTTTATAGTCAATTTCTTTAAGAAGATTATTTGCTGTGTAATATAACGCTACGAGTCATTCGAGCGGAGTAGAACTATAAATAGCAATGTGTAATATTATGCGCATCTAGAATTGTCAACTTTCAACAAAGTTTGAATGTTCTGAGGAGTTTGGGAGGAAATTAACTGTTGTAACTGCAAGAGGAACTTGGGAATATTGTTCCATATTGCATTTAGTATATTCTAGAATTTATATTAAAGCAGAACATATCGAACATTTGAAATAATAATCGATATATTAATACGTAAAGCAAAAACTTAGTACCCCTCTTTAAGAAAATAAAGTGAACGGAGCAGTATGAAATTTGGCACAGTTAAAGTTTATATGGAAGAGGAGTGCAGAAATCTAAACAAAACAAAATGAATTATAGTTGAAATTCAAGCATTATTCGACCACAAGTAATATTTTAAACATGCAGCGATAACATTCGTAACATCTTGGGAACTCGAGAGGAAACTAGTAATCCTATATCGCGGTGTATATATCTACAAATTAAGCTTACGAAAGTGAATAATTTGTGTGTCCATGTGGTGATAAATTAAGAATACAGAGTCACCACCCCTATTTATCCCGTGGGTGTCGTAAGAGACGACTAAGGGAGCAAACTACGCAGGACAACATCACAGCAAAGAGAAGGAAAACTTGACACAAACCCTATACCAACCCGTCTGGTCAGCGTGGTGTAGTAGACCAATACCTGCTTTCTAAGGAGAGGCCTATGTCTAGTGGTGGACTGTTAAAGGTTCTTGATGTGATGTTAAAGACACTCTGATTTTATAATGGTTTCCGTACATTTTTTTGCAAACAGAAATGTCCTTAATCTTAACATCCTGTGGTACTAATCCTGGCCCACCAATATTATAAATGCGTAAGTTTGTGAGTATGGATACGTTACTCTTTGGCGCACAAACAACCGCGGATAACACCGCAGGACGCAGTTAGTAATATTATAGCGTTTGCCATATTAAATACGTGACGAAAACCAACTTGAAGGACCCTCTTTTCCCCTGAATGGGTCGCGTAGTATGTGTACCTTCCCTAACGTAGCGCCGACGATATAGTATCTTTTGGATAGCGATATCGAATGTTGTTCGTTTCATTCAAGTTCTGTGCAAATGTTTGTAAGTAAATATGAATGTTTATTGTCTTTATGTATAAATATACTTAAGTGCCGTTTAATGTATGTACAAAGATATATTACTAGCTTTTCCCGTGGCTCCAACCTCGTCTTTTTCGGTTATCACGGTATAAGGTAACCTCTGTCACTCTGAGAAATAATTCCAACAATTCCATTCAATCTCTGAAGTTCCATTGGTGAAGGTTAGAATCGATTTAGCTCTTTGGGGGCAGACAGACTACGATAAAGACTGCGCCACATTCCAGGTATTTCCTTTCTAATGTACACCTGCGGTCGTAGCCAAGTTGCAAGCGTTTTTCTTTCTGCAATCGCTTAGGCCTAAATTCTCGTTTGTCATTGGCTAATAATCTGTCTAAGGTTGCCCAATGACAAACGAGAATTTAGGCGTTAACGATTGCAGAAAGAAAAACACTTGCAATTGGTTAGGGACGCTGGTTCCCGAACGAATAGTGGTATTACATTAGCTCCGTAACCATACAAACGAACTCTTTACTTTTATTATTGAGTATAGATTTTACGTACTATTGTATCTTAGTAAATATAGCCTTTCAAGCTTATTAATATACGTATAATATAATTATATAAATACATATATGTTCAAGTTAATCTGTAAACACGTCGGCTAGTCAATTAACAAACTGATTGCATTGCAGGCAATTATCTATAGATAATGTCTTTGTGCTTCAAAAGCAGATAATATAGTTGCGCTAATGGGTTTTACTCACAGAATGAACCACATCAACAGTCCACTGCTGGATATAGGTCTCTCCTTAGAAAGGAGGTGTTGGTCTACTACACCACGCTGACCAGACGGGTTGGTATAGGGTTTGTGTCAAGTTTTCCTTCTCTTTGCAGTGCTGTTGTCCTGGTAGTTTGCTCCCTTAGTCGGCTCTTACGACAACCGCGGGATGAATATGCCACTCCTTATTCTCAATCTATCACCACACGTATAGTTTTTCTATATTTATAAAAATCAATGTTTGTCTGTATGTCCTTTATAAAATCGTAAACTATGCATTTGATCATGTTATGATTTTCAGCAAAAGTGTTGTGCATGAGCCCACAAAGGTTTCTGAGTTGGTACGACCAATCTTTGACAGATGGCCGACATACACGCGGGCCGAGCCTCGGGCAACAGCTAGTAGGTACTATATAATATATCAACAAAAAATCCAACTAGTGACTACATTTACTGCCTCTGTGCTGAGGTCTCCAGTTCGATCCTAGGTCGGACCAATTGTATTTGTTTTTATATGAGTTTATTTTATTAGTCAATATCATACACATTAGATACTAGTTGAACCCCGCGGTACGACAATAACCGCGGGCAACGCCGCAAGGCAATACTAGTCAAAACAAAAGTAGCCCAAGTTACTCCCTATATCATCAGTTACCTATCAGGTGAAAGTCCCGTCAAAATGGGTCCAGCTGTTCCAGACATTAGCCGTAACAAACAGACAGACAAAAACTATAAAAATGATATTTTAGTATATGTACCTACTGTGTATACATACATATGCATTTAGTTAAAAGCGGTTATTTTAATATTACAAACAGACACTCCAGTTTTATTTATTTGTATAGATAATACACTGCTCATACCCATTTAATTTACATCGCAACACCGCAGCGCAACGAAACAGATTCAGTTACAGTGCATGCATTTCGAAGTTTGGCATCTATTTAACAGTTTAATTTCCTGTTGAATCGCGCTTCAGGCATTCGCCATTGTACCAGGGAAATATGTTAAAATATTCGCATATAACTTATTAATATTTAACGAAGTGTCAGATATCGTGGCATATCTGCCACTTCGTTTAATATTGATGATGTTCTCGTAGCCGATTTCGGCCATAGCAGACAGTTTCAACGGAGACCAGCTAACTACGCAGAAGATTATTGGGCACCAATGCGTGCGCAAACACAGGTGCACTCTCTGTACCCTCACTCTCAAACCGATGGCTATCCGACACGACTCGGGTGAGATCAGGCGCAGGACCGACGGCTTTACGTCCTCTGCCAGGCATGAGGGTTAAAACCCAAATTCTCGACTGTCGTTAAGCATTTCTTTAATCAGATAAACTCAATAACATTTTTTGAACCGACCTGAAATCGAACTTGAGATCTCTTGTTCGGCAGATCGTCAGAATATACTAACCAACAGAGCATATTAATAAGTGGACCAGCAAAGTTAGGTAATCCTCGCCAGGTCTGTCTATGATGAGAGACCATTCTTAATATGATGATGATCATTCACAACATACCCCTTGGTGCCTCGGAGAGCATGTTTGACAATCGTTACAGGACTGGACTGTACTAAGAAGTCAACAGTCAACCACACGAACAAGGTTACGGACAAGTTGAATCACGAAATAAGGAATAATTAAACGAGCGAAGCCGAGGGAAATACCTAGTATTGTACTATATAGACTTACTCAGTAATATACTGTTATTCGTCATACTGAAATTACTCGTAACTTAGGCAAATATTCCGTTACCAACGTGTCTCCATTGTACGAAGGACGTGACTTCGATGCCTGACTGAAGATTAAATACATATTATAAATTGTTTCGGAGAAGATATTTTGTAACTGTATGTTTTTTTTTTATGGAATAGGGGACAATCGAGCTGACGTATCACCTGATGGTAAGCGATTACGGCTGCCCATGGACACCCGCAATACCGGAGGCGTCACAAGTGCATTGCCGGCCTTTGGGGGATGGGGAGAGGGATGTGGGGAGGGGTTGAAGTATGGGCCTCCGGTATCCTCACTCACTCAGTAAAACACAGCGCAAGCGCTATTTAACACCAGTTTTCTGTGAGGCCGGGGCGGTACTACCCTCGCACACAAGATCAACGTAAAATGTCAGCGTTCGTGCTGTCGTGTTTCGTTGGTGAGTGCGAGACCGGAGCCCCAATGTGCAGAAGCACCACTAGCCCGCCATGGTGTGGGTCACCATGCTGCATTGTATGCATTCGAAATCAGTATGGTGACTACCACTTTTGTATTCATCTTATGCTTTCCATCAGGCAGAGTAGAGTCATTTTGGCAGGCCCTCACATAAAAAAAGGACATAGTTTACTTTTTAACGCGATAGCCGAGATACAGCTAGTAGGTTTATATACATATAAACAGCTTAAATTTTAGAGGCTCAAGTACTCCATATTTTTAAAACCCACGGAGATATTTCATTTATATTTTTCCTTAATACTTCCATGTTTTCCTGAGAAAAAACTTATTGAGAGACAGACAGACAGACAGACATCGAAGTGATTCAATAAAGGTTTTGCTTTTTGTGCTACGGAACCCTAAAAATCAATATCTCAATAATTACAATATATCAACTCTTAATTCTACTTATCTTAAAAGCTACATAATATATTGCTATGTCCAGACACCCCCCAAGGCAATCAACTTGAACGTACACAAAACTACCCCTACTTTTTTTTTACATAACAAAAGAGTCGAACCCCCTATCGTACAGTTAATATCTTCCTGTACGACAACCGGAAGTCATTGATTTCGGTCCATAAGCTCCGTGTTTATTTACGGTTAGCGCATTCAGGAGCATCCATTTCCGGTTGAATAACCCTGGAATATAGTACTGATTTTTAATACCACTATGTTGTAAAGAAGCACTTAGTCTTATTCCCAGGATTATTTGAGGCCGGCTACTAGTTCAACCGGTTTTACCTGAATATAAGTTTTTTCACGGAGCGACTGGCATCGGACCTCCGCAACCCTGAGGGTGAATTGAATTCGAAGCTTGTCAGTATATTTGAGGGCACTGACTGCCCAATAATGATAGTCATAGGTGTTCATGACAACCGGAACTGACGGCTTAACGTGCTCTACGAAGCAAAGACGGGAAACACCGTATTCTTACTCCGGGCTGCTATTAAGAATTTGTTGTAAGAAAAACCCAACAGCGCTCCGACCCGAGAATTGAACCCAAGATCGGCAGTCGCTTGTATATAACCAACGAGACAGTCTAGATTGTATTAATACTTGTACCAAACACGTGACTCTTACTCTGATATCCCCTGAAGTGGAATTTCAATCATGGATGCTTGCAGACGACTTAAAAAGTCTTCGCCGCTATTCATCCCGGGGGTGTTGTAAGAGCCGACTCAGGGTGCAAACTACACAGGACATCACTGCAAAGAGAAGGAAAACTTGACACAGGCGAACAATAAAAATGTTTATATAATGTTTATATAAGTGTGCGATTGTATATGTTACCTTTATACAATTTTTTGAGCAAAAAAACCTTATAACTACTCATTACATTTGTGACCTTCATAGATACACCGCTGTAAGGTTGGCTGGTAGAAAATACCCAGGGCATTAGGGCAGCCGATGTATATAAGAGCAAAGAGTATATAAATCACTACGTTACATATTAGAGCGTAAATTTATATAGGATAACTGTCACAACATGCCATGACATCTGTTACCGAAAACCCCATGACAGATGACTTAAATATGAACTTGGAGCTTAATCGGCCTACATTCGTTATGTTCTTTAATAAAAATAGGATTATGGGACGCCGTAGGGTTGTCAACCAACCCTTATTTCAAGTATTTTTGTGGCAATATATGTCAAACATTTGTAAGGGATTTTTATTTCTTTATATGTAGAAAAAAAGGCACCGGGCCTGGCCTAAGTACTGATATGGGCAAGATGACAGGCATTAACTGGATGCGAGAAATTGAGGATTGAGATTAAACCAAACTAATGATGAAGAAGGCCTTCGAACAATTCCGTCTGACATGTTATCAGATATGAAATCTGCTACACAAGAATCTCCTCTGTTTAATTTCCTGACCAGGCTTCGATCTTTGAAATAAGGAAGCCCTTGATCTAGTCTTGCGGGCCCATGAAACAGAAACCAGACCAGTCGTGTGATCTGTGAAATACAAGAATGGGTTATCACGTAGGGACGTGTGTTGGCGCGGGCCAGCCTATTAAATTGTTAAAAGGTCCTCTCAGAGCTGTTCGGTAATCGTAGTGATTCGCTCTGGGAGAGTTGGTGCTGGTGATGACCGATTTGATGGGACGACACCCCAAGTTCAGTTGACGTTCTACTGGGAGGTGACGTCTTGGGTAAATTTAGTTGTCGTATCGGTGGGTCTTGCAGCATGACGGACAAGTAGGGACATGTAGGGACAAGGTTTGACAATGTGATTTCGGGTACGGTATTCGGCTCGGCTGTCTATCCACCAAGGCCGTGCGTCCCGGGCTCGTTGCTGACTTTTCGGTGGAAACGCTATAGCGTGCTTGGCAGATCGGTTTCCCGAAGGGGACTGCCAGAACATCATTCCGATACTTCATAGGTGCAGAACGGTACTTGCGAGATGTAAGTAGGTTTTAGATGAAATGTTTAATTTCCTTACCAGGCTTCGATCCTTGAAGTAAGAAAGCCCTTGATCTAGCCTTGCGGGCCCATGAAACTAGAACCAGACCAGTCGAAGGTCTGTCACTCTGATAAGAAAATCAACAAGGGCTTCTTTACTTCAGGGATCGAAGGCTGGTAAGGAAATTAAACATCCTCCTTAAAATATAGCTTGATCTCTCTGACAGCTGTCATTAGTGTCATTTTTGAACTTTCGAGGTACGTTTTAGGTGTGTTGTGGATTGTTTTGTTTAAAACGTATTGCACTTCATTTGCAGTAAACCTGGCACGTTGTAAATGGAAATACGAAAATCGATATAAAGAAAATCGCTTGTTCAAAGTTGAAGTAACTTTCCGTCCGTTTCGCAGATATCTGTCACAGACAAACTATCTGCCAAGCATTTATGGCATTAGCCTTGCATGACACTTTAGAATCAACCAGTGTGCTTATAAGAATTTTCCTGGCTAACCCTTCTGTGCCATGAACCGAAGACATAAATGCTGGAAGGCTGTCATATACAATTGCGTACTCCAAGACCACCCAAACCAACTGGTAAGGATACTCGGATCCAGGCTCGATCGTTTAAAGCCACATTCAAAGCTTTGCTGAGGGTGTTTTGAATAATTTTGTCTTTTTTAACTTGTTCTGTTGGTTGACAACCCTAAGGTCGTGCAACCCTTAATACTGATAAAGGGTATTTAATCCGTTTATGATCTGTCAGAGTCCACGACAAAGTATTAAATACCCCTAAGCTCGAGTACAACCCTTAGATGTACAAGGTCATTTAAAATGGTTTTGAAGTTTCACCAATTTATTATTTAAATATCCCTTTTGTTACATTTATTTTCTCTCAGTAGCACGTCAAGCCGTCGGCGTCGGTCCCGGTTGTCATGAACACCTATGGCAATCGTTATTGGGAAGTCAGTGCCCTCAAATGTACTGACAACTAGTTCAATCTGATCTTCGAATTCTCTTCACAGTCGCTCCGTGGAAAAACTGATATTCAGGTAAAACTGTTTAATGTAGTAGCCGACCCCAATTAATATTGAGAGTAATGAAGGCTAGGAAGAAGAGGATTGAAATCTGGTACTTTCAAAGACGTCTGTGCGAAACCCCACTAAATAAAACATTTGAATTTAAATAACCCCCTAGCACCCCTTTCTATTCATCGAAATTCATCCAAAACGCATACAAATACCACATTTAATCATTTCTGCCTTGTCGAGTGCGTAGTGCTGCTAATTTTACACTTAGTACGTCCATTCCTGCTCACCCCTCCCACTGAAGCATGAAGATAGGGGGGAGTAATGACTGTTTTGTAGTTGTCTGTCATTTCGGTAGTATAGTTGTGTCATTGCAGTGGTATTTACGTTTCTCATGTTGTAGGGTTTTTTATATATATCCTCACCTGTTTGTTTGTTTGTAACCGACTTTTCTAAGCGTGTTTTTTAGTTGTTTACTATATCTTTTATACAAATATATATACACACATCAAAAGTGTCTAGGGATCAACATATATTTTTGCAATAACTTTTCTCCTGATTGATATTAATTAAAATTTTCTTTAAGGATTCATCAAATAAAGTGTTTTCGTTTGTCACAGTAACGATAAACCAAGTCACCTTTGCATTAATAAAGAAATTTGCCATTTTCCTAATAAGGGATTTTTGACATTTGAACCACTAACATTAAAGTTCGAAAAAAAGACTGAAATAACAGTTTTCTTTAAAATTTTATTAGGTAACTTAAACAATTAATAATCCGTGTTTCTACCGCGAACACTAACAACACAAGAACATCGGTTTGGCATACTCAAAATGAGTTCATCCAAATCACGCTGTGGAATGGCCGCCTATGTTCGTTGCAACAACAAAAGGTCTTCTTGCGACTGGATACCCTCCATATTCGGCAGAGCTCTTCTCTGTAGCATATCCCATGCATGCTCAATCGGGTTCAAGTCTGGCGACTGAGCAGGCCAGGGCAGGACATTGATGTTAGCTGCGGCGAGAGTCTGTCTTACAACTCTTGCGGTGTGCGGTCGTGCATTATCATGCATTAACTGAAATAAGGGACCGATTTGCACTTGTAGAGGAACGATGACGTCTGATACAATCGTCTCAGCATAAATTTGAGCGTTGAGGTTGCCTCTGAAACAAATCAACTCAGTTCTTCCGCCGATCCAAATACCCGCCCATACCATGATGGTTCCACCACTATAAGGATGGACTTCCTGGCAGGATTTTAATCGCTGTTGGCGTCCAGGGGTTCTCCAGTGTCGTATACGTCTTGTATCCGGTCTCATACCAAAACGAGACTCATCAGAAAAGCACACGAAACGCCATTGTTCTTCTGCCCAATTTCTGTGTTCAAGAGCCCATTGATATCGAATCCTACGATTGTGCATTGCTATAGGTGGTACCCGTAGCGGTCTTCGGGAATGAAGGTTCACTTCATGCAAGCGGTTTCTGACTGTTTGGTCGCTAATTAAGTTCCCTGAAGAGTGATGAAGCCTCACGGCTAACATCATGGCGGTTATTGTTGGAGCTCTTCGAGTTAAGATTTGAATGTATCGGTCTTGTCTCCGTGTGGTGCAGCGATACCGTCCTCCATGGCGCTCAGCCACGGTACCAGTGCTTCGGTAACGTGTCCAAAGTCGACTGATAACACTCTGACTTGTATTCAGAGCTAAAGCCACAGTACGTTGCCGGGAACCAGCTTCTATCATTCCCACGGCTCTGAGCATTTCTTCCCTGCTTAAATGACGTCGCCGCTCCATAATAACGTTGGTTTTAATCAGTAGTAGGGAAACAGTAGCACTAATAATGTCTTCAATGCGTTGTATGTTTTTATAGGGAAAATATTGACAGCTGATTTTCATCTTTTACTCGAATTTGATTGCACCAAAAAGGATCCATATAAATTTATAAAATCATAAATTTATTACAAAGCCACATCTCAATCTCAAGAAATCCGCATAAAAATGCTTGATCCCTAGACACTTTTGATGTGTGTAATTGAAGTGTCTTTCTGTAATTTCAAATTAACAGCCTTTCACAAAATGCACATGAAAGTAAATACGATACTTACTTACATCAAATAATAATAAAAAAAGTTTTTTTCTGTTTATCTGTTTGTTCCGGCTAATCTCTGGAACGACTGGACCGATTTTGACGGTACTCTAACAGGCAGCTGGTGAAGGAAGTAACTTAGGCCTATTTTTTGACTAGCTTCGACCCGCGGCGTTACCCGCGGGTTTTGTTGTACCGCGGGTAACACCGTGGGGCTCGGCTAGTTTATCATATACCTAAATGAGGGTTCATGTATATTTTTAAGATGTATATGAAGTAAATAATTTTCAACCGACTTCGGAAAGAAAGGACATTAAAAGTTTAGTTTTTTTGTTATTTGAAAGGGTATACATCCCGTTTGATGTTAATTTGAATAAAATTATTCAACCCCTAGACTGGCTATAGCCTGGGCCTTCGTTTGCTTGATTATTTTTATTCCTAAATTAGAAAATGACTCACTTTTACACAACAAGTTTAATAGTTATTTGTTATACAAGAGTGCAAAGTTGCTTTGTAACCGCGTGCTCAATTTTGATGATCGAGCAAGCGAAATATTCTAAAATTGAATCACCAGCGCAGCAGTGATTCAAAAATTAGAATCCCGAGCGTGAGCGAGGAAATCAAAAGAGCACGAGGTAAAAAAAAATTGCACTCGAGTGTAACACGTAACTTTTCATCCCACCTCAGCGAGGAAATGACTAAATGACGTGAAAAGAAAATGGCGCTGTCAAAGCAAATAAAAAAAAAGTACACCAAGAAGTTCCGAGTTTTGAGCTTTTAACAAATAAAAAAAAAAGATAAATTCGGCACCATAGATGTAGAAGTAAATAGGTTTAATGATCTTTTGACTTCACAAGCTTAGTGCATACGATGTTCTAAAATCAATTTTACTTTATCCTCTAGCGGATAAAAACGGCTTTTGCACTCAGATATGGAAGTGCAAAAATACTCTTTCCGAGATGGTGGGATGAAAATATCTTTTAACAACTCTAGTTGCGCGGTTCCAAAATATCATTCAGAGTTGAGCCGGCAAGAAACTCCTAAAGTTACTTTTATAAACATAGAGATTTATAATGTTTTATTTAAGCTGTTGACATATACAAAGCATATAGCAGCAATAAATTAGACATGAGTATGTCATGTATCTAAAATTGCCAAAAAAGTGTAAAAATTATAATAAAAATTGTAAAATACGTTCCGAAGCGAGTCTTGGTTGAAATCATCTTTTATACCCATCTCTGCTTCATCATACTGTTCAAAGCTCGAACTTTGTCTAGTTCCGAAGCTGTTTGCACTATTCATGTTACGACGAATATTGCAAGTTTGCAAACTGAAAAGTGCAAGAATGTTGTAGCTCTCTAGTTGCTCAAACCTTGTGTAGTCCAATAGTTTCAAACTTCAGTTTCTGCTGGGATTACGATTGAAGAATTTACAGTTGAGAAAAAACAGTTTCGAACACAGAAATCTAAATAAGGTCTGATTGTGTACTTATTGTTTGTGAATGTAAATGTAGCACCGCGCTGGCGACATGCGTTTCCCGTAGATCCTAGCACTACACAGCACTTCTGTTACCTTATTTAGATTTCTGTGGTTTCGAAGCATTTTTACTTCGCTTTTAAATTGATCTCTTTATTTCCTTTTTTTTACTTTCCTAAGAGATTTATCAAGTGGTTAGTGACACTGAGTCGAGAAGTTGAGGTCTTTGGTCGTTTCAATTTACATCCAGGACAAAGTATTTAGTGATGAACATGATTATTTGTTCAATGTGTGGGTGTAATTTATCTATAACTGCCTTTTGCGCCGTATACTCGTATATCGGTTTACGCGGTAAAGCGTCCTTCGTCAAGAATCAAAGTACCTCCATGACAACCTCCTTGAACCTCTCCTGAGAGGAGACCCGAGATCAGCGTTGCCAGATTTTTTTAGTTAAATAGGAATCTTGGGACTTTTTAGTGGAAAAGGCAGGATTCTTTCGTAGAAAGCGGGACAAAATAAAAAAAGTATGCGACACAAGAGTGACCAAAAAAAAGTTCGTTCGCAATATTTTTAATTTTCTGCTACATCATCCCTAATTCCTGAAAAAACTACTGCCATTTCCTATTTGTAATATATTGGTGGTTTTGTTTTTGATGCCGTTTTTATTGACGATAAAGCACTACGACTAACTAACTAACTTCACTTTGGGCGTCCGGCCAGTTATGCCCAAAAAGCAGGACAAAACCTGTTCCGCGCGGGACATTACAATTTTCATTCAAAAAGCGGGACGTCCCGCCAAAGTCGGGCCATCTGGCAACGCTGCCCGAGATACACGCTGGCAGTGTCCCAGGCGAAAGCTGTTCATATAAACCTGAAGAGTTTGTTTGTTTGAACGCGCTAATCTCAGGAACCGAACAGGTCAGGAACCGAACAGGTCCGATTAGAAAAAATATTTTAGTTTTAGATAGTCCATTTATCGAGAAAGGCTATACGCTATATATCATCACGCTAAGACCAATAGGAGCGGAACACCAATGAAGAATGTTACAAAAACGGGTGAAAATTATTACGCTACGGGCAATAGTAGACGTAAACGAGGTTGCGTGGGTCAGCTAGTTACTAATAAATACCAACATTTTACTAAAAATATTAAACAAAAACTTCGATAACCCGTTCGTCATGAACTCAACATTATACTCAAGTTTTATCTACTAAAAATCTTGCCAAAACAAGGCAGAATATGGTTCGTTTTTTATGTGATTTATGTAATGCAAACTGCAAACGAGCAGATGGATCGCCTGATAGTAAGCGATTACTGCCGTCCATGGACACCCACAACCCACAACACCAGAGGCGGCACAAGTGCGTTGCCGCCTTTAAGAAGGAGTACGCTCTTTTCTTGATGATAGTTTGAAGGTCGTATTGATTCTAACTAACCTATGTGCTATGCAAATATGGTAAACTTCATTTCGTCTCAAAGTTGATTTCATTAATAAAAAAAGATACAATTAAAACTGCAATCAAACTCCATGGTAAACCACTTAACAATACCATGGTTTACCACCCTCTTATTGATACATCACAAAAAATAATACTAACGAGATAAGATTAGAAAAAATCATACATCTGTCGTCATAAGTACTTATTGTGGCAAATTTCAACAAGCGGTGGGAACAATAGGTAGCAATATACAGCCATAGGGTGCAAACTACACCGGGTTTTATTGTAAACCAACAACACCCAAACTACCCTGTTTGTGTTTGAGGAATTGCGTGAATATAATGATATGTAATATTTTTAGAAGAATTTAGTTTTTATAATATGTATTCTAGCTGAGCCCCACGGTGATACCAGCGTTTGTTGTTTTACCGCAACCACGAGCAAAGCCGCGGGGCAAAGCTAGTCTAAATAGTAGCCTAACTTATTCCTTATCTAATCTAATTATTCTTATCTAATCAGCAATCGGCCAATGAAATTCCCGGCAAAATCGGTCCAGCCGTTCCAGAGATTAGCCGGAAGAAACAGACCGACAGATAAATATTGAAAAAACTGTTTTTAATGCAAGTACTTATACACTTTTATATGCATTCAGTGAAAAGCTGTTAATTTGAAATTACAAACAGACACTTCAATTTAACTTATTTGTATAGATTTTATAAAATAAGTTACTAAAATGTCCTCTAACAAGTATCTCTGTCTAACTTAACGCGATAAACTCCAAAACTATTTCACCGATAGAGGCCGATAAAAAACTACAAAATGCCGACCCCATTTCGATGCTTTCTTTTATAATAATAAACCAATAAATATAGTAGAAAAGCTTTCGAACCGTGACAAAACTGTGCAGTGGTCCCATACAGAGAATAAGTGTGTTTTAAAACTGGGGTGACCACACAATAGTATTTGAATACACCCGTCATTTGTGTGACAAATATATCAGTAGGGTGATGTAGAAGACCCCTCAGGGTATACAGGCTGTTTAATTTATGTATTTCACGCTTTTGACGTCTATTTCTGCCATCATTTTTAAGCCATGCCAAAATGAGGCGTCCTAAGAGTCACGCAATAAGAAACAGAACATAGATTTCGATAAACTAAAATCCAATGCCTTGATCTCGGTATGCATAAATGTCAGGTATACATAGGTATATTACATTTTGTTTTCCGCTTTGTTAAGGAAGTGGACTTATTATATTTCCCATTCCTCCAGTTTTCTTCTGATGAATTTCGTTGCGGATTTGGAATCCGCAACGAAATTCAGAATTCAGACAGTTTACTTGTTCCTGGGACTTCCCGAGTGTCATAAATCGGTGTCTTCGTGGGTCACTGCTGCTGATCCTGGTGTACAGGAGTTACGGTGGTGGGCGTGTGGGCGGGATTAGTCCCACTGGTAAATTACTAAATAAATACAGAAATAATTATGTAGTTACGAAACACGATGAAACTTTTTTACTTTTAATCTCGTCAATCTTGAATTCAACTTGTAATGTTCACTCATGCAGTGCTGAAAGCGTCTATGCGATTCGGAAGCAACTTGAGTACAGTTTATCTCTGTAAGAGAATAATGTATCAGCCTATCTAATATAACTCAAATTCAAAAGCATCTTTAACAAGTTTTGTGTTTAAAAGATTTCTTCAATAAATTAGTAATTCAATGAGAATATAAACCAAAAACCTTATTATATTTGAACATCCTATATACTGATACATGGTGACCGCACTCCCCATCGTATTTGAACACCGCAACCAGTAATTGGGCGCGCGGACGATAATCTCCGAGCAAATATACATATCGAGTGAGTGTGACTATCTGTGCGACATTGTGTGTGTGTCAGCCGCGTGTCGAAGGGGATTTGTCCGGGCATAGTGGGGATTAGCATGGAGTACCTACACGTGGTCGGCGTGATTTAAATTTTATAGGTTGGGACGATCCTTTTATAATTTGTTTTGGTAGCTCTAGCTGGATTTAATTTAGTTTGGGTGGATTAAGTTTAATTTTTTAACGGACTGTCACTATGGATGAATTATTTATTAAGGTCACACGCGTAATAGTATTCAAGGAGTTATTACATTTAAAATACGTACATTAAATATAATATAGAATAGGTATTTGAATCACCCGACACATTGGTAATAAAAATATTTAGTAACATATTATATCGGTATTGAGTAGTAAGGGAACTCTCTGTAGTTGACATTGTAGTCCAATGCCTTACCAACTTACCACTGCGCCACAGAAGTCCTCAGCTTATTATTTTAGTAGTCATAATAACAAATTCAGATAACTGCGTCACATATTATGAGAGTCTCATCTTAAACAGAATGTATACTATGCTTACTATATATGTATAATTCATTTTATAGATAATTTATATTAAGGCAAAAAAACAACGGGTGCGCATCAAACAATTGTTTGTCATGAATAAGAGTTGAATCCACGACCTCTGTATTTCCAGTTCGGATTACTGACCACTAGACTAAGGGGTTTCTTTTCATCTTAAACATAATGTTTGTATACTATGCTTACTATATATGTATAATACATTTTATAAATAATTTATATTAAGGCAAAAATACAACGGGTGCGCATCAAACAATTGTTTGTCATGAATAAGAGTTGAATCCACGACCTCTGTATTTCCAGTTCGGATTACTAACCACTAGACTAAAGGGTTTCTTTTATACTTACATAAGAAAAATACTATGTACTGTTTGTCTGTACACGTTCAAAACCAATTTTACTCATTTTGCAGGAATATTTATACCCGAATGATGTCAAATGTCTATTTATTTTCGAAACTATGGTCAATGCAGAGTAGCCGCGGGGCTACAACGTTGAGCTTTATTGCAGTATTTCGTCTCAGTTTATTATATGTAAAATATAAAGCTTGTTCATTAAAGGTTTTGAAATACTTAGGATCAAATCATCATATAACTGCACGGTTGGCCAAATGGTTTAAGTGGTAAGTGTTAAGGCGAACTGAATTCGAAGATGGAACTAGTTGTCAGCATATTTGATGGCACTAAATTCTCAATAACGATTGCCATTGATGTTCATGACAACCGGGACTGACGGCTTTACGTACTCTCCGTGGCACGAGCGTGGAACACTGCCGAACTTCTATACTCCGATCTGTTATTAAGAATTTCTTGTAAGAAAAACTCAAGAACACTTTTGAATCGGGAATCGAACCCTAGACCTCTTGATCGGCAGTCGCATACGCTAACCGCTAGATCAACGAGCCAGTTTCTTCCGTATCAAATAAATAAAACAATAAACCTCAAATAAGCGACCCAGCCCACAAGATTAACACTTCACAGTAGCCTATGGCTGATCCCTTTGACCGCAAGGGTGCAGGGGTGCATATATTATTAGTTATTCTGCTACCCTATATGCACCACATTGACACAAACCCCTCTTGTAATTATAGACTGTCCCGCGGGATTCATCGTTATCATGGTCACCCTATTCTCGATGGAGTTTCAATTCAAGTTTCAAGACTGCACTGATAGCTCAGTTGGTAAAGCGGTCGCATTGTCGGCTTTCTACTGTTCTGAGTGTTTTGGGTTCGATCCGACATGTGATCCACATAGTATTGTTCTGAGTCTGGGTGTTCTTTGTGTCCGTTTCATGTATGTTTGTAAAGACCCCGCGACACAGGATGTAAGTAGGTATATTAGTGTTGGTGTTGTATTATAAAATACTAGTTGTTGCCCGCGGCTCCGCCCGCGGACAATAATAGTAGCCTATGTGTTATTCTGATATTATTCTTATTATATTCTTCTGTTATTCTTATTATTATTTATTTAGCTATATTACTGTAAAGTTTTATCCAAATCCGTTCAGTAGTTTTTGCGTGAAAGAGTAACAAACATCCATCCATCCATCGATACTTACAAACTTTCGCGTTTATAATATAAGTACAGATTAATAAATAAGGTGACAAAATAGAAAAATAATCTATATATCTAAATTTATGTTACAGAGATATTTTACTGAAGGAACTGTGTTTATTAACGTATTTATTTTATTCTTGTTGCAGGTAAACACAAACACACAAATTATATTCGACTGATAACATACCCACACGCCTATATTCCTGGAAGCGGTAAGCAGAGGAGTATTAAAAGCTAACAGGAGAGTCAGGGCTCGCACAAATGACAGCCAGCTCGACTTGAGTGGCAACATGAAATAAATATTTCGGACATCTGACACACAGTGCCATCTAGTTTTAAACTAAACAGAACTTGTACTATGATAGCTAGATTGACTGTACTATACTATTATACCTACTACTATTATGAATTCGAAAGTTTGTCAGGATGTATGTTTTTTACTCTTTCACGCAAAAACTACTGAATGGATTTAGATGAAACTTTACAGTATAATATCGTATCTATACTAATATTATAAGCTACAGAGTTTGTTTGTTTGTTTATTTGAACGCGCTAATCTCAGGAACTACTGGTTCGATTTGAAAACTTCTTTCAGTGTTGGATTGTCCATGTATCAAGGAAGGCTATAGGCTATATTTTATTTTCAAAAAATTAGAGATCCGTAAGAAAATTGCTATTTCGTAACCCAAGGTGTGAAATCGAAAAACCTATTTTGCGTGCGCTGCAATAACTATTGACAATAGAACAAAATAATGTATTACGCTACGAGTTGGTACCTAATAATGAGTTATTTGCCAGAGTTTTTATCAACATAATACCTAATATTAATCTTTATCCAAATAAATGTGTTGTTCATTATGAGTATTAGATCTTAGAACTTTAGAAGAGTATAATAAATACATCTATACTAATATATAAAGCTGAAGAGTTTGTTTGAATGCGCTAATCTCAGGAACTACTGGTCCGATTTAAAAATTTCTTTTAGTGTTATATAGCCCATTTATCGAGGAAGGCTATAGGCTATATATCATCACGCTAAGACCAATAGGAGCGGTGCACCAATGAAGAATGTTCCAAAAAACAGGAGAAAATTATTACGCTACGGGCAATAGTCCTTTTAACATAATATTTGTACGCGAACGAGATAGCGGGGGTCAGCTAGTATCTCATATATCGGAATAACACATATAGTACTTTTTGCCGCGATTTCCGATATACACGCGGGCGAAGGCTGGTTTAGTATATTTGCAACTAAATGTAAATTTTTATCTGTCTGCCCATTTAAAAAAAAGTGTCACTACACAAGAATCGAACCAGTTCCAAACAAAAGAACCCCCGAGGGTCGTTACGCAACTGGGAGGGTAATCAAAAACCCCGCAATATTACACAAAGAGTGTTCACAAAGTGATTTTATTAAGTGCGCCCTGATATACAGGGTGGGGTGATTAGCAATTAGTGCCTTTGAGGGTGCTGTCCCTGTAGGGTAGTTTGTCTTTTTGTATATTTTATTACTTTTTAGTTATTTTTTATCTGTTTTAATAAAGCAATAAAAATAATGAAATGTAATATTTTTATAATAAGTCCTTTTATTATAATACTAGCTGTTGCCGCGGCTCCCCTCGCGTGTATGTCAGTTATCGCGGCAAATAGTAGTCTATGTGTTATTCTGATGTATAAGCTATATTACTGTAAAGTTTCACCAAATCCGTCCAGTAGTTTTTGCGTGAAGAAGTAATAAACATACACACTCACAACTTTCGCCTTTATATATTAGTGTGATTTTGTACTCTTCTCGAAAATGAAACATTCCATTTAATTAGTCTAGTGTTTAGTAATCTTTACTCCTCAGAGGTTGTGGCTTCGATTCTCATCGGGGAAAAAATTTTTGGGATGAGTAATCATGCTACCTTTTTTTTATGTATGGGCCTGCCAAAAATGACTCTACTCTGCCTGATGGAAAGCATAAGCAGAGTCCAAGAGTGGTGGTCACATTGCGAATGCAACAATGCAGCATGGTAACCAACACTATGGTGGGCTAGTGATGCTTCTGCATCATTGGGCCTCCGGTCTCGCACTCACCAACGAAACACGACAGCACTACTGCTGTCATTTTACGTATTTTCTGTGCGAGGGTAGTACCGCCCCGGTCGAGCCGGCCCAACCGTGCTGAAATCAGCGTATCTAGGTGTCATTATATTATTATTTGTATTAAAATATCCAAAATAATTAGCTGACCCATGCCACTTCGTCTCTTTTCAATGATGCTCGGCTTCTATTGGTCTAAGCGTAATGTTAACTATCCTATCTTCGGTACGCCAGCCCCGCGGTGTTACCCGCGGTATAACATCAACCGTTGGTAACGCCGCGGGGCGAAGCTAGTCTAAAAAAGTCACTCCTTATATTATCAGCTACCTATCAGTGAAAGTCCTGTCAAAATCGGTCCAGCCGTTCCAGAGATTTGCCGGAACAAAGAGACAGACAAAAATTGTATAATATAAATGTTATTTTGGTATATGTACCGTGTACAGATATTCATTTAGTAGAAAGCGGTTATTATAATATTACAAACAGACACTCTAATTTTATTTATTTGTATAGATTTCTTTAAAAAGTCAACTCCGGCAGGACAACAACAACCAGTAATACGTCCTTTTTTTAACCTACTTCAAAAAAGGAGGAGGTTCTCAATTCGACTGTGTTTTTTTATGTTTGTTACTTCAGAACTTTCGAGTGGGTGAACCGATTTTGATGATTATTTTTTTATTCGAAAGCTGGTGCTTCCCGTGTGGTCCTATTTCAATTTGGTCCAGTACTTGAAGTCGGTTTTTTTTTTGTAAAATTTTATGTTATTTTATTTGACAGCCCGCCAAAGTGACTTCTCGACCTGATGGAAAGCTTGAGTAGAAATCAAAAGTGGGGACCACCATGCTTCGTTTTCGTTTCGGGGGGGTCTTTACAAACATACGCAAATCTTATGTCGTGTTTCTAACTTTGCAAAAATGTAGTTGGTAGTCAAATTTCTTAAATCCTTTCTTAGTGGGTGCTTACAACCTCAAAAGCATCAGCTGTCTGAATGTCAAGTTTGTAGCCCCAGTGGTTTAGGATCTGCGATGATGAATCAAACAGGGCAAGTCATTGTCATTATCACTACATATTATAAAACAAAGTCCTCCACCGCGTCCGTCCGTCTATCTGGTCGCGAAAAGCTACTGCACGGATTTATATGCGCTTTTTACCAATAGATACAGTGAATCTTGAGGAAGGTTTTCGTGTATCATTTGTTTAAATTTTTGAGTATATTGACTTAAATAGAACGATATTTGTTGAAGACGTCGAAAAAAAAATGAAGCCGCACATCTTCTCAGGGTAACATATGCTATATAATATTTTCTGTAAAGAGCCCGTTGCTGTTGCTAGTATATAAATATCACTGCAAAGAGAAGGAAAACTTGACACAAACCCTATACCAACCCGTCTGGTCAGCGTGGTTATAGTACACAGTATGTCCAGCAGTGGACTGTTAAAGCCTGTTGATGATGATAATAAAACTAAATGTATATAATACCGCACAGTTGCTTTGTTATCACGATTCAGCTACAATTACGGTATGAACATTATTTGTAACAACGCCCTCTATTGGGCAGTGCTCAAGTGTCGTTAACTACGGCGTGTGTTGTTCAATTTGTCACTTAGTATTCAGGGTTGTCACTCACGACTAGTCACGACAATTTAATTCATTAATCGGCAGCCTTTGCTTAGAAACGAGGTTTTGGCCTACTATACATCGCTGGCCAGATAGATTGATATCAAGTTTTCCTTCTCTTTGCAGTGCTGTCGTCCTGGTAGTTAGCTCCCTTTAGTCGTCTCTTAGTGAATAGGGGTAGTGATACTCCGTATTCTTAATTAGTCTACACACGGACGGTCAAAGAAGACAATACTTCAAACAATTTTTTACTTGAAATTAATTTAATCGATTGCTGAACTGGACTAACTTCTGTATGCATACAGAAAACCTGTGTTAAGTAATACCTTTGCAACTTTTTATGGAGTGACTGAAGTTACTAAGGGTTGAATTCCGGTGGTCTCTTAACAGAGGCTAAACAAACACCTTCTCGACCCCATGTGGTCTGATCAAAAGAACAGCAAACGAGCAGACGTATCGCCTGATGGTAAGCGATTACCGCCGCCCATAGAAATCTGCAACACCAGAGGAGTAACTAGTGCGTTGCCGGCCTTTGGGGGATAAGGGAGGAAGGGGGAAGGGTTGAGCTATGGGCCTCCGGTATCCTCACTCACTTGGTGAAACACAGCGCAAGCGCTATTTCACACCGGTTTTCTGTGAGGCCGTGATATCACTCCGATCGAGCCGGTCCATTCATGCCGAAGCGTGGCTCTCCCGCAGTAAAGTCTCTGCCAGATTTTACAATAGTCGACTGTCAAAGACTGCTGAAAATGATGTAATACCCGTCTATTTCTGGAAGGAGGCTCCAAGGGCAGCAGCACAGATAAGTTTCTTGATTTGCTGGTTCATAAACAGCGGTAGTCAATAACCCCAGGTCATACCTTTTTTGCCACCTACATTTAAAAAAAAAAAAGCAGTCATGAGGACTGCCGACAGAAGTTAAACCTAAAAAAATACCGTTGAAATTGAGAACCTCTTCCTTTTGAAAGTCGGTTAAAAACTATAAACAAACAGTTGTTTAAGCTCACCTGAAATGAACCTCTTTGCTCTTTAAATAAAATGCGCGATAAAAAAAATTACTCATGGAAATCGTTTGGTGACGATGACGCGAATTCCATGATTTTGGTTCACCTAAAAAGTGCTCTGCGCGCCTTAAAAGTTTTCACTGTAAAAATTGTCATGGCAACTGAAAAGTTAAACCTATTTTATGAATCATATACGCATAAATATCTATTCTCAATATAATCATTACTTAAGGAGGCAAACTATCGCTAAATCATCGTATACTGCCACTATACATTTCATAATTCAATAAAATAACCGTTAGGGTTGTCACTCTAGTAAGGGAGCAGTATTATTATAAATAGTTTTATGGGTATGTTACTCTATTACATTGAGTGCTGTTAAACAGATTGAATTAGGGTTGTACGTAATTTAGTTAATGCTTTTATATTTGTATTGCATTATTGGTATGGAGTATTGATTTCAATGAGACTCATTTGTTGGTTGCGGGTAGGTGGAATATTGTATGTATTAGGTTTTAAGTACTCGGTCCTGAGACAGTCTTCTAAATAGAAAGAAAGAAAGGAAAAGTTCATGCTTCAGCACGTATGGGCTGACTCCTCCGGAATAACACCACAATGGGAAGCAGGTATTAAGGAATGCTTTCATAATGAGGTGAGGTTCTTTCTAACTCATTTAAGTTTCAGGAGTCTACTGACTTAAAAAAATATAAGTGGTCGTTTCTGGTATTGCACAGACCATTTATACCTCCTTACCCTTGCTCAATTACGACACCGGCTGTATGACTCTTAACTCCGTGTCCCAGAGAGCAACTAAAACCGTCGCTATTGCTCCTAACATCTTTCTAGTCATGTCAGAAAACCGTTCCATCGGATTATGAGAGTGAGGGAACAGGGAGTGTACCAGTGTTTGCGCACACATTTGTAAATTATAATATCTCCTGCGTAGTTGACTGATCTCCGGTGAAACGGCTAGGTACATTATAATACCCAGTCTGTCTAAGCAACACTTGCAAAGTATCTGTAAAGACTTACTTACAAATAAAAATGTATTACTTTGCTTATGGCTCACTCTCCTACTTTATTAGCTCATTTAACAGTTGTTAAAATGTTTTTAAAACGCTTTTATTAACTTCACCTATATCTTTTATTGGTAAATGACTTATGAAAGCGTGTTTTTATATTTTTTTAATAGAATGAGCCAATTCAAAATATGTGCTTGTTTTTAAGTGTATTCCATTTTTGTTACCAAGAGTTACCCGTTTTTGTTACCAAGCATATAATCAAATTACGGCTAACTCGATAAAACCGTAAAAGTTTTTAACATAATCATATCTCTTTATTACACAAAATGCTACTATAAAGTTGTAATTAAAATTAATTCAGGAAAGGAAAATTACGTTTGAAACTGTAATGAAAATTATTAAAGTTAAATTTTAATAAGAGTTAGGGACAACCCTTGGTTTTGTCTCCGATGGTTGGCACGTAATAAAAACAAATTGTTCATTTTATACATGACATATTAGTATTGCTGGCAACCCTAGGTATTAGGGTTGGCGCTTACGATTAAACAAATTGTTTTAACAATATTGATTGAAGTTTTTGTTGTTATGTAAAACACTGTTTTTATGGCGTAAATTATGATAAAATACTTATATTATACTAGCATTTACCCGCGGCTCCGCCCGCGTGTGTCGATTATCATGGTAAAGAGTAGCCGATAGCCTTCCTCAAGAATCAAAGTATCTCCATGACAAATTTCATTTAAATCAGTGCAGCAGTTTAGCCGTGAAAGCGAAACAGACAGTTACTTTCGAATTTATAATATTAATATTGATGACTTTCCTAACTAGAGGTCGTAGATTCCATTCCTGCCCAGGACAATTAATCATCCTGGTACGCGATTCCTTCCTCTTAGGAGGCCTTACAGGAGACTCAGTTCCCCCCTGCATCTAACCTGGATAGGGAGACATATTCCAAGCCCTGTTCTGCTTCCTGTGACTTGTCACTTATGATTCTTGAGTGGCATGTCTCTATAGGCGACAGTGGTTGCTTTCTACCTGCCTTCTTTGCCAAGATACAATTGTTTCCTTTTTCTTTTTTTATGGAATAGAGGGCAAACGAGTGGACGTATCACCTGATACCAGATATATACCAATACCAGAGGCGTCACATGTGCGTTGCCGGCCTTTGGGAGTTGGGGAGGGGGATGGGGGAGGGGTATGGGTCTCCAGTATCCTCACCGCAAGCGCTGTTTCACACCGGTTCTCTGTGAGGCCGTGGTATCACTCCAGTCGAGCCAGGCCATTCATGCCGAAGCGTGGCTCTCCCACGGTCCAATCGCTTACGCCTTTATTCCTATGTATTATTGGCTAATATTTTGCTTTGACCACGTGACGTAGCGTTGAGATGATGTCATTCCCATACATTAGCTAGTTTTCTATTAACGTTTACGTTTGTCAACTTAGGGCCAGGTAATCCATCTGTTCGTTTAGCTCTTTACATTTAAAAAAATATATGATACTCAAAAAATATTCTTATAATAAACACTTTAAGGTGTTATTTTGAATGTATTTTGTACGATTATACAACTTTAAAGCTTTGAATAAGATCATTGTATGAAACAGCAGGTACGCTCTTTGCTAAGCGCCCTAAGCTTAGTAGTTCGCTTAAAAGCTTATGTTGAAAGCGTTTAGATGTACTTTAGGAATAGTGCAGCGTACATTAGAACGAGAGTGAATTTGCAGTATTTTGTCCGGTTACCGGATATCCGGAAGATTATAATAGCCGGATATCCGTATAAAAGTATTTAAAATTTGACATAGTGATTTACAAAGCAAATTATGTACAGTTTTTGTTTAGGAGTAGTTTCTTGTTATCTATACAAATAAATAAAATTGATGTGTCTGTTTATATATATATATGAATGAGAATATAAGGTACTTACATGTATCTTAAGGGGACATTCATTAATAACGTTAGAAGAATAATATTCACCGCGGGGCGAAGCTAGTCTAAAAAAAGTAGCCTAAGTTACTCCTTATTTCATCGGCTATCTGCCACTGAAAGTCCCGTCGAAATCGGTTCAGCCGAGATTAGCCATAGATATATTAGACAAAAATGGAAAAAAAACAATTTTGGTGTATGTACCACGTATACACAATATGCATTTAGTAAAAAGCGGTTATTTTGATGATACAAACAGACACTTCAAGTTTATTTATTTGCATACTAGTTTTTGCTCGCGGCTCCGCCCGCGTGTATGTCTGTTATCGTAGCAAATGGTAGCCTATGTGTTATTCTAATGTATAATCTATATTACTGTAAAGTTTCATCCAAATCCGTTCAGTAGTTTTTGCGTGAAAGAGTTACAAACATCCATCCATCCATACTTACAAACTTTCGCGTTTATAATATTAGTAAGATAGATATAGATTATTTATATGAAAACGGAAGTTCTAAAATTATTTTATTTGATATTGGGTAAAATATTTGTTTTAAGTTCCATCCATCCATTCTATGACTGCCTCGTTGGTCTCGCGGTTGGCGTGTGCGACTGCTGATTACGAAGTCTTGGGTTCGATTCCCGGGTCGGACCAAATGTTTGTATGATCTACAAATATTTGTTTCGGAGTTTGGGTGTTTTCTAGGTGTAATATGTATGTATTTACAAAGAAAAAGTATAAATGTATTTGTATCAGTTGTCTAGTACCCATAACACAAGCGCTGCTTATCTTGGGATCGTCACTCGATGGCGTTGTGTGTTAGATGTCCTAAATATTTATCATAATCTTATATATAAAATTCTCATGTCACAATGTTAGTTACCATATTCCTCTGAAACGGCTGGACTGATTGTTATGAAATTTGGTGTGCATATCGGGTAGGTATGAGAAAAGATCAACATCTATTTTTTATACCCCAATTTTTTATTTATTTTTTATGGCAAATCAATGTTTGCCGGATCAGCTAGTATAATATACAATACCATTTAAGTCATCAAATAGTGTGTGGTATTACGAGTCAATACAAAATCAGTGGGTCTGTTAGTTGAACTATCTGTCTAACAAGCCAACATCAGTATTTACACATAACTAATATATTGACCATCTAAGGGAATTCGTTAAAGTACAACAAAACTGTAGAGTCGCATCAATACGTATAAAATTATTTGCACTAATTGATTCTTGAACGTAGAGTCTAAACCGCTGGGGCTACGAACTTGTAATTTTGACAGTTGATGCTTTCTAACCGACTTCAAGAAAGGAGTAGTATCTCAATTCGACTGTATTTTTTTATTCTTCCCGTGTGGTCCCATTTCAATTTGGTCCAATTCTTGAAGTCGATTTTATTTTGTTAAAAGTTTGTCTTGTTTATAAAGTAAATATCAATTTAGGATTTTTATAAATTTCTCCACGAAGGGGCTGAAATAAATACATAAATAAATTGGTTGTCTGGAATTTCTGGAAAGTCGGTTATTTACGAACGATAATTTTACTTGATAACTAGCTGACCCATGCAACATCGTTTACGTCTCCTATTGCCCGTAGCGTAGATTTTTTCCCCTGTTTTTGTAACATTCTTCATTGTTGCTCCGCTCCTATAAGATTTTTTCAAATCGGATCAGTAGTTCCTGAGATTAGCGCGTTCAAACAAACAAACTCTTCAGCTTTATAACATTAGTATAGATTAATATAGATATGTGATTTGTACCAAATTGAATACTACTCCTTTCGCATAATTTTCATAAAAAGGAGTAAAACGTTTTTGCTTCACGTAAATATTTATACATACGTAGATATATATTTTGTTTTTTGTCGTAATTCGCAGCAATTGCAGGCAGAAAGAATAATGAGCGAAAATGCACTCGCATTGTTCGTTAAATAAAAGGTTAAAAGGAAATGTTCAAAGAAATATGAACAAAAGGCGCCTTTCTGTCTCTACGTAATGAGCATGGCATTATGTTTGTTTGCTTGTCCTTTAAATTAAAATCAGAATAGTTTTAAATTAAACAATTTGTAGGTATTTTTAATTGTCAGTAATGGGAGTCCGATTCAAATGGGATTCCAATGTGAGACTACTTAATTGTAAGGTCGACGCCTCGATGACCGATATATTTTCGTCCGAAAACCGAAATGAAGCCACATCAAACATCCTATACCACTAAAATGACTGTGCCTAGTGGTTTGAACAAACAAGTGTTGTGGGTTCAAATCCCACATGAGACTAGACTTTGTTTTGTCCAAAAAAAATTATCCTGTGTCTGGGTGTTATTGATATCCGTTACATGTATGTTTGTAAAGTCCCCGCAACACAGGATATATATTCTTAATGCGGGAGTTGTCTTTGTAGTATATAAGAATGTATGGATGTTTGTCACTTTTTTACGCAAAACTACTGAACGGATTTAGATGAAACTTTGCAGGAATACAACTTATACATAAATATAACACAGGCTATTATTTACCGCGATAACTGACATAAACTCTAGCGGAGACGCGGGCAAAAGTTAGTATAATATTAACATTTACTCCACTCATTCCTCTATTCCTATTCAATAAACACAATTGATTGCCACGAAGTCATATTGAGACGTGTTCAATCCAATTGTAGTTATGAGGTTTCTGAATATATATATATCTCTTTCACACCACAGCGTTGGATAGAGACGAAACACTTGTGTCGGATGAATATTTTATCACGTGAATGTATATTTCATCTTCTGAGAGCAATATCATAAACTATTTCTTATTATTTCCTTTCTATTCCGTTGGCCTCGTGGTTAGTTGACCTGGCTGCTATGCCGCTAGTCGTGGATTTGATTTCTGGGCAATTAATTGTGTGATAATAAATAAATAAATAAATATTTCGGACATTTAGCACACAACGCCATCTAGTCCCAAGCTAAGCAGAGCTTGTGTTATGGGTACTAGACAACTGATACAAGTACATATTTATATACTTTTTTTTTTGTAAATACATACATATTATACATAGGAAACACCCAAACTGCGAAACAAATATTTGTAGGTCATACAAACATTTGGTCCGACCCAGGAATCGAACCCGAGACCTCATGATTAGCAGTCGTACACGCCGCCACAGTGATAAACAAGATCATGAGCGACATTCTACAAACGCAAATGTTAATAGAAAACTAACAAGTTTAAGCGGTCACCTCGCCTCTACTGTGTGTTGTGGGTTCAAAGTTAGAGGTAGTAGAGCCACGCTGATTTCAGCACGGTTGGGCCGGCTCGACCGGGGCGGTTCTACCCTCGCACAGAAGATCAACGTAAAATGACAGCAGCTGTGCTGGCGTGTTTCGTTGGTGAGTGCGAGACCGGAAGCCCAATGACGCAGAAGCGTCACTAGGCCGCCATGGTGTGGGTCACCAGTCACCATGCTGCATTATTGCATTGTGCATTCGCAATGAGTATGGTGACCACGACTCTTAGATTCTGCTTATGCTTTCCATCAGGCAGAGTAGAGTCATTTTGGCAGGTTCATATATATATAAAGTGTTCAAACCCCACATGGGACAACACTTTGTGTGATCCACAAATTGTTGTTCTGAATCTGGGTGTTCCTTGTGTCCGTTTCATATATGTTTGTAAAGTCTCTCAAATTCATGCGGGAGTTGTTTTAAAAAAAAGAGATTGAAAAAATAACAATGGATCACAGCAAATCGTGGCAGCGTACCCCTAGCCTCATATAGAAATAATTTGATGACTTCAAAAGCAAAATAAGTAAAAATCAACCCGGGAATTTCGCAAATAAATTCCACGGTGATCCCTAATCCGATTTGGGGATTCCCGGGGATACGATAAGCTGAATAAGGGTGATATTTTTCGAGAATATTATAAAGGGTTGTTGTAACTATTTCTTCGAAAACAAATAACTATTATGTTGACCTTTGAAGGGGAAAACAAAAGATCATAATATTGTTTTATTTGTAGTTTACCTACTTGATATTAAAGATTAATATATTCTTACTAATATATATAGTAACTCTTGGTTGTCATAAACATCTATGGCAATCGTTATTAGGAAGTCAGTGCCCTCAAATAAACTGACAACTAGTTCAACACTCGGAATTCATTTTTCATTACTTTTTTCTAGGATATGACATTCTATTCTCAACTTGGTTGCAGAAGAATTTTACCATTATCTAAAAAAAGCAAATAAATGTCAGAACAAACTACGCTTCATACAAAGTTTTATTATGTAAACCCTCGGGCTATGCAATGTATTCATAAAGGGCAATGTTTCTCAAAGTGGTTATTTTTAAATCAAATATATATTTAGAAAGTAAAATTACTATCCATAATTTGTGAAAGATTTTTTTTATATTAACGTGCCATAGTGACTCTACTCTGCCTGATGGAAAGCATAAGCAGAATCCAAGAGTAGTGGTCACCATACTCAGGGGCGGATCCAGGATTTTTTTCTCACAAGGAACGGAGGGGCAAAAAAATCAACTAACAACAAAAAAAACAAGTTCAAGTATGCATAGGAAGGTTAATGAAGATGTCAAAACAATAAAAAAATTAAATGTTAGATAAAGACAGTTTTCATTTATGTTTCCTGCTAGAGATGTCCAACACTTCATTAGCGTCCATTTTTGCCGCAACGTCTTGATGGTTGTGCATTAAAGCCAACCCATTCAAACGTTCTTCTGTCATCCTGTTGCGAAGATATGACTTCAGTCAGCGTAAGGTGGAGAAAGATGGCTCGGCAGTGCTAGTAGTCACTGGAAATGTGCACAACAATTGACAAAGAGTTCCAATATTTGGCAGCAACGTTGCTCTTTTGTAAGCATCTGCTGGAGATACTGGGATATTTTCTCTCATCTGTTGCCAAATTTTTAACTCTCCTTTCAAAACTAAAAAACAGGGCAGGTCTTCTTTGTATACTTCAGCGCCTTGCAAAACATCCTCTACATCTTTGTCGCTGAAGTTATGGAACAGCAACTTTTGTAACTGTCCAATTCTCTGCATGGGAGCGCTAGGGAACCTATAATCTAGAAAAGGTATATATACTGAAATTCGGTAATATTCTTCAATTGACTGTGTCTGAATGTTCGAACGATTTGCTTGACTGTTGGTGATTCTGCGGACAGTGATTTCTGCACCAATTGCATTTGCGATTGCCTCAGCCTGATTGAAAAGTTTTTTAAATGTGTCTGTGCTAGATTCACGTTGCCTCTACTCCCACACCAGTGACCACTGCCTGTCCACACTAGAGCCCTCGCCCGCGCCCCGCTCCGACCCGCGCTTTTAGCTAACCGTACCGCTCTCGTTTATTATCTTTCATTAGCAAGTGCGTGAAAGGGATGCAACGAACAAAATGCGCAATTCCAGCTAGAAATTGACAAGATTGTCACTTATGTTCCTTCTTTTATTTCATTCATAAATTTTAATAACTGTGATAATTTGATATTTTTAAGTATGTACTGTGATAGAATCTCCACACAGTACATAAAAAATACCGTCTACCCTAAATCCGCCCCTGACCATACTCATTGCGAATGCAAACAAACAAGGCAGCATGGTGACCCACACCATGGCGCATGGCGGTCTATTATTGAGATGCTTCTACATCATTGGCTACAGCACTCAACAACGAAATAATTTGAAACATGGCAACATTGTAGTCGGACTTTCTGGGGTTTCAACTACCCGTGACGATTGCCAAAGATGTTTGTATCTCAACCCAGTCCAACGTTTTTCCCTAACGCATTATTGAACTAGATATAAGGAGAAAATTTACATGAAACAATCAGGTATTCAAGCCTGCCTATATCTTCGCTCAAAACATTCAGCCAAAATTAATTCTTCTTGTACTCCATAAATATAACTCAGGCCCTTAATAAAGCCAGGAAATGTTTCTCATTTGCCGTAATGAGGTCGTAAGAAAGGGACTATACCCGAATACCAACTGAATTTATAATCATTGTATCGGCCATTATATTTTAGAGCTTTTATGAGCCTGCATTCGATAGATGACGTTATGGTGACTTAAGATGTAGAACAATCATTATTAGAATCTAACTAACCCACAATTTCTTAAATATACAAAAGACAAGTTTAAAAAACTTAAATAGACTTCTTAAAATTTGTTGATAAAATTAACATTCGACTGCACGTTTGGCCTAGTGGTTTAACGGTCACCACGCCGTTTCCTACTTCGCCAAGTGGCGTGGGTTCAAATCCCCCGTAGGACAACACTTTGTGTGATCCACAAATTGTTGTTCTGAGTCTGGGTGTTCTTTGTGTCCGTTTAATGTATGTTTGTAAAGTCCCCCGCGACACAGGATTTATTCCTAGTGCGGGAATTCCGAGTTGTCTTTTAAAAAAAAAAATAGCCTATGTCGCCTGGGTCATCATTAATCTATTGAGACCTCATTCAATAAGATGGGTTCAGTAGTTTAGTCGCTACGGGGGAACATAAAAATATATTAACTATGAAGATTCGAGGAGGAGGTTCTCAACCTCCTCCTTTTTTGAAGGCGGTTTAAAAATACATTCAACATTTCTGGCATCGTTTAACAAATGTTGTTGCTAGAACAATAAACTTAGAAGTCAAAACCCTAATTAGGAGAATAAATGGGTACACTCCTAGGCTGAAAATCACAAAGCAATTAGTTTAATATAATACATGTATAATATATATGTAATTAAAAGACAAAGCGTTCTGTCTGTACAGGGACCGTACTCATTCGCCGCGGGCTTGAGTCTACAGTGTTGACATCGTTTATATCGCGAATATATTATAAATACTTATATTATACTCATGCCTGTACCCCTAAGGGGTAGATAAGCGCTTATTTTATTTAAATTGTGATTGTTACACAGATACAGAAACCAATTGCGTTGGCTGTGAGATTTGGTAATTAAATGTGAGTAAATGGAAAGGAAAAAAAAACCGATGAAATTGAGAACCTCCTCCTTATGGAAGTCGGTTAAAAATTGCAAGTTGATTATATGTGTAGGATGCATTGGATTTGGAAGTGTTAGGTGTCCCAATATTTCGAATTAACATCAGTTGGAACTCCCCAACGGGTGCTTTCCGAGTCCAATTTACAATAACATTGTTAACAATAACGCATTGATTTAGTTTATACTCATTTAAATAGAAAAATCAAGTCTGGAAGAAGTCTATAAAAGTGGAATATAGTAAAATAAGTATGTGTGGGTGTGTATGATTACAAAGATACAATACACAGTAAATAATACAGAGTCGATTGAGAAGTGAGATTTATTTTTAGTAACTATTTCACGCTCTGACCTCTCAACTTATTATGTACAATATGTTTTTAATTTACATCCATTTCTTTTCTTTAGATTAATATATTGATCAGTAAAATCTATATTCACACTAGCCACTCCGCAGGCTACATCTACTTAGAAAGTAAACTTTTGGAACCGCTGCCTGCAATATCCTCAGTGCCTCGGGCAATCTGCGGGTTAGTGGGTTTGCAGCTTGTTGCGCTGAACCAGTAGTAGAACCTTTGTACTGAAAGTTTTATGTAGAGAAATATTTTATCCATACAAATAAATGAAATTGGAGTGTCTGTTTGTAATATCAAAATAACCGCTTTTTAGGGTTCCGTGCCAAAGGCAAAAAACGGAACCCTTACAGATTCGTCATGTCTGTCTGTCTGCTTATCGGTCTGTCCGTCCGTTTGTCTGTCCGTCCGTATGTCATAGCCACTTTTTTCCGAAACTATAAGAACTATAATGTTGAAACTTGGTAAGTAGATGTATTCTGTGAACCGCATTAAGATTTTCACACAAAAATAGAAAAAAACAATAAATTTTGGTGTGCATATCGGGTAGTAGTTGCCGGATCAGCTAGTATCCTACTTCCTACTAATAGGTATTATAAACGCGAAAGTTTGTAAGTATGGATGTTTGTTACTCTTTCACGCAAAAACTACTGAACGGATTTGGATGAAACTTTACAGTAATATAGCTTATACATCAGAATAACACATAGGCTACCATTTGCAGCGATAACCGACATACACGCGGGCGGAGCCGCGGGCAACAGCTAGTATATATATAATTATGTAGTAGAGAAAATATTAGAATTTCAAAAGACTTCCGTGCAAAGCCGAACCGGTTCGCTAGTTTGTTATAATATCTTAAACAGTGATACTATATACATATATGTATATAGAACACTTTAGCAACAACACGAAACTCCATTTGCGTACCGCGTTTCACAATCCGGATCTATCCGCTTTTAAGCAGACTTAACCGGATATACGCGTGGCATAGGCGAGTGCAGTTTATTTTAGGCACAGATATAAATGTGCTAGGCCAGAGTGAATACTGCAACCTCTTTTTACTCGACTGCACCAGAAAGAGGGTTATGTAACCAAATACGGTGAACCTCGAAGGAGTTTGGCAATCTATGCATGTTTGTATGTTCAACGGCACTGCCTAAACTACTAAAACCTATTTAAATAAATGAGGTGTCACTAGATTCGTAAAAATTATTTCATCAATAGTTTTGACGTAGTCAGGTTTTAGTTTTTTTAACTTTTTCTTATTATTGACACGCTCAGTGGCCTAAACGGCTTGATATACTTTTGACATTTAAAGTCGTCCTAATTTTGAGACAGATATTGAGTGTATACATTGTATTGACAATTATAAAAATACTAGCTGTATATGTAAATATTACCCGTAGCGTAATAATTTCCCCCCGTTTGTTGTAACATTCTTCATTGATGCGCAGCTCCTATTGATCTTAGCGTGATAAAATATAGCCTTCCTCTATAAATGGGCTATCTAACACTGAAATATTTTTTCAAATCGGACCAGTAGTTTCTGAGATTAGCGCGTTTAAACAAACAAACTCTTCAGCTGTATAATATTATTAGCTGACCCACGCAACCTCGTTTGCGTCGTCGTTTTTGAATCATTTTTCATTGGTGCGCCGCTCCTATTGGTCTTAGCGTGATATAGCCTATAGCCTTCTTCGATAAATGGGCTATCTAACACTGAAAGAATTTTTCAAATCGGACCAGTTGCTCCTGAGATTAGCGCGTTCAAACAAACAAACTCTTCAGCTTTATAATATTAGTATAGATATACTAGTTGTTGTCCGCGGCTGCGCCCGCGTATATGTCGGTTATCGCGGCAAATTGTAGCCTATGTGTTATTCTGATGTATAATCTATATTACTGTAAAGTTTCATCCAAATCCGTTCAGTAATTTTTGCGTGAAAGAGTAACAAACATCCATCCATCCATCTATCCATACATACTCAGAAACTTTTGCGTTTATAATATTAGTATAGATCGTATAGATTAAAACAGAGTGTCAACACCCCTATTCATCCCGTAGCGTAGGTGTCGTAACAACTAGACACAAACTCTCTCTCTCTCTCCGGTCTCTTCTAGCTGTAAAGTCCGACGTGTAAAAATATCTGAAAAGATTTACTTACAAATAAATATCATTTCATTTCAAACCTTAAAACAACCGGTCCGGTCAGCGTGGTTCTAAGTAGTACTAAGTAGAACTCGCCCTTGTACGAGTACCTACGTGTTATTTTATTTCTTTACTAGCTTTTGCACGCGCCTTCGCTCACGCAGACTTTCATCCCCTGATTTACCCCCTTAGGGGTGGCATTTCAAAAATTCCTTCCTTAGTGCTCACTTACGTTATAGAACCTACATGCAAAATTTCAGGATTCTAGCTTCAGCGGTTTTGGCTGTGCGTTGATCTCTCTCTATGTCAGTCACCTTCCTCTTTTATATATATAGATAACTAAAATGTTTATCCATTTGTGTACAATAAAGAATAAATAAAAAAATAAAATAGAACTGTTAAGGTCTGTTTTGAGACTTTACTTATGGTTGTCTAGTACTCGAGTCTATTTTAAATACTTAAATATAGACGAGTGGAATGGAAGAATTGATAAATCATTCAATTTCAAAACTTGTTAGAATAATAAAAAGCGTTAGTCCCACTGTTCAAAAGTCGCTGTGCAAATTTAAAAAGTTATATCGACATTGGTAAACTTTGAAGCGAAATTGAATTTAGCATGAAAATGTACTTTTATACAACTTTTTACCCCCGGTTATGTTCGTGTAAACGTAGTATTTTAATTATACATATATATATACGACCAAAAGTACTGCTAAGTGCTACGGCTGGTGTCTACTGTGCTGAGTGTTGTAGGTTGAAATCCCACACGGGACAACAATTTTTAACCGACTTCAAAAAAGGAGGAGGTTCTCAATTCGACCGTATGTTTTTTTTTTTTTTTTTTTTATGTGTGTTCGCGGATAACTTCGTCGTTTATGAACCGATGTTGATGATTATTTTTTAACGTAAAGGAGATATCCCAAATGTGGTACCATGATAAGGACACTAAGGCCTGATGATGGCATCCAAGATAAATCGAGTCGAACCTTGAATTCGGTTTTTATTTTGTTAAAATTTTACTTGTTAATCCATAAATTGTTGTTCTGAGTCTGGGTATTCGTTGTGTCCGTTTTGTGTATATTTTCAAAGTCCCTCGCGACCAGGAATGTTCCAAGTCCAGAAATTGTAATTAAAAAAAAGGAAGAATTATTTAGATTGTGTAATAAATTCTCTAATGAATTATATTTCTGTTGTTTTCAGGCCAAAACGTAGATATCACACCCAGGGAGGCTGTGAGGAGAATCGGAGATGAGCTCAACGTGCTCTGCAAAGTGCCATACACTATTGATTCTTGCAGGTATGTTTTTTTTTTTGATTGTGCCATTTTTTCTTTTATTTATCATTTTTATTAATTTTGTGATTGTTTAATGTCATGGGTATTACTTTTTTGAAATTCTTTAATTATTTTTATTATTTAATTCATTTATTTTACCTTTTATACATCGACGGACTTTACTCTTCCAGTCAACGGTCAAAAATTTTACGAAAAATTTGTTGAATTTATGTTTTTGTTTTAAATTAATAAAAATGGAATTTGTCTATAATTTCAGTTTTATATTTATTTTGTTTTATTGATTTAATAATTTATTTAAATTATTGTAATGAGATAATAAATGATGACTTTATGGCAGAGTGATGAATACAAAGGTCATGACAATAATGATGTTGATGTTTATCTCCATTCCAGAATGACAGTAGGCTCCACCTCGTACAGATTAATACCGGACAACATCGATGGTGATGTCATATACGCCGGACAAGGGCTGAAGGTATGTGGGTTCGATGTTTAGCTTTTACAGTATTACTGCTTAGTATAAAAAGATAATAGGATCATACACACATGTACCTGAATGTAAGGATTTTTTATAAAAAAACTGCAAGATATGTCCTTCAAAAAATAATAATATGAAAACCTTATGTTCGACATACTTCAAAAGGAAACACTGAAGTCAGTACGTACCACTAGAATTCTACATTATTTAAGATTGATGATGATTACTACGGTATCCGACATACATGGGCTGAGCCGTCGGCAAAAGCAAGTACCGTATACATGTGAATTTGTGTATTTTTTTTTTCATAAAGACATCTCCCAGACTAGGAATAAATCCTATGTCGCGGGGGACTTTACAAACATACATGAAACGGACACAAAGAACACCCAGACTCAGAACAACAATTTGTGGATCACACAAAGTGTTGTCCTACGTGGGATTTGAACCCACGACACTTGGCGAAGTAGGAAACGGCGTGATGACCGTTAAACCACTAGGCCAAACGTGCAGTCAAGATTATCTATGTCTTTAAGAAACAAAAGTAAGAAAACTTCAGGGTTTTTTTTATGTATGAATCTGCGAAAATTACTCCAGTTCTGCCTGATGGAAAGCATAAGTAGAATCCAAGAGTGGTGGTCACCATACTTATTGTGAATGCAGACAATGCAACAATGCAGCATGGTGACCCACACCATGGCGACTTGGTGATGCTTCTGCATCATTGGGCCTCCGGTCTGGCACTCACCAACGAAATACAACAGCACTGCTGCTGTCATTTTACGTTGATCTTATCTGCGAGGGTCGAGCCGGCCCAACCGTGCTTACATCAGCGTGGCTCTACTACCTGATGAAGGGTTTAGTTTTATTGACTGCACGGACGTTGTAGTGATTAAGCGGTCGCCACGCCACTTTCTACTGTACTGAGTGTCATGGGTTCGATCCCCAGATCTAATAGCGGTAGACCGGTTGTCCTAATGGGACAATTCTTTAAATGCCATAGCAATAAACTGATGTCATTATTCTCCATCTCCAGAACGGCGAATGCGGAGCCCTGATTAAGAATATAAAAGAAGAATGGAACGGCAATATCTCTTGCGTTCTGCCCCCTCCTACTGGAAGCATCGAACTCACAGGGACTATGAGACTTATGGTTGCACGTAAGTAGATTATGTATAGGTATATGCATATCTTAATATATATAAATCTCGTGTCACAATGTTTGTCCTCAATGGACTCCTGAACCACTTAACCGATTATAATAAAATAGCACACCATGTGCAGTTCGATCCAAATTGAGAGATAGGATAGTTTAAATCTCAAATTATAGTCGCAATTTTAATTTATTGCTAATTATTGTATATAAATATGGCGGTACGAAGTTCGCCGGGTCAGCTAGTATAATTATATAACTGCCTCGGTGGCGTAGTGGTAGCGTATGAGACTGCTGTGCTGTGTGTTGAGGTCTTGGGTTTGAATCCCGGGTCGGATCAAATGTTTGTATGATCGGCAAATATTTATTTCGGAGTTTGGGTGTTTTCTATATAGACCAGTGCAGAAGCCTTTAAAAATCATAAAAAGTGAAAAAAAAAATAGTAGGATGAAACCCATTAGAAAAGGAGGGGAATATTATAAAAATGAAAGGAAAAGTAATTTACGGGCGATCTGAGGTCGGGAAGGGGATGGGGGGGAGGTTTTAAGGGTAAAAAACGGTTTTTCTCTATTTCCGGCAAAACTAAAAGTCCTATGGAAAAAAGTCAAATGGCAAAGTTGTAGGTAATAAAAAGATGTAAACTTTTGTATTTACATTTTTATCACATAACCTCAAAATTTATGTGCAAAATTCAGAAAACCAAGTTTTTGGTTTTTTATTTTTATCTTTTACAATTTTCTTTTTTTTCACGAAATTTGGTGAAAACTTACCTTTTTATGTCCCAAATACGCTGTAATTTATTTGATTAGAAATATTTATTTTTTCACCTTATATTGAATTAATATCGAAAAAGCATCCTAATTTTCAATTGAAAATTCACCCGTCAAAGCTTTTTTCAAAAAGTTGGTATGTTTTCTATTCGTTGAAATCTCTACTTTGAGATGGTGAAAATATATATATGTTACCATAGTAAATCTTCTCAGAAAATGCAAAAAATCTAAAAAAACTCGAATTCGAAAAAAATATTTAATCATTATAAATAATTTCATCAAAAAAAAGTGATTCCTGCAATTTGTTTCAATTAAAAAGTTGATTTATTTAATGCTTATTACATTTATATTATAAAAAATCTCATTATATATAAATATAAATGTAAATCCTACTATTAAATGTAGATACTTTATTCTGATTACGTTATTCATTACAATATTTAAAGCACATTAATATTACCATTCATAAATATATGAAAATCGGCCAAAAGTTTGTTATTAAAAATATATTTACGATATATATTTTATATATATTTTTATATTTTTTATAGATTTTTAATATATTTTTATGTATTTTGATACTTTTTTTTTCATGGGGGTAACTAAATTTGTTTGTGCAAAATTAAGGAGATTATTATTTTTTAATCTTGTACTAAAATATCTTTCGATTTTAATCTTTAGGTTATGTTACGTTAAACATACTATTTTTTAAAGAAAATATTACTATTTTTATGTTTGAGTTGATTGATACAGATAAAAATAGAGATAGTATTTACCTTCCTATGCAGATTCGAATAGTTTTTTTTTTAAGTAATCTTGTCACAATTATCTTAAAGAAACTCAGCGTGCACGTGTATTTTTATAACCGACTAGCTTTTACACGCGGCTTCGCTCACGCATACTTTCATCCCCTGATTTACCCCCTTAGGGGTGGAATTTCAAAAATTCCTTTCTTAGTGCTCACTTACGTTATACAAAGAACCTACCTAGAAAATTTCAGGATTCTAGCTTTAGCGGTTTGGGCTGTGCGTTGATCTCTGTGTATGTCAGTCAGTCTGTCAGTCAGTCACCTTACTCTTTTATATATATAGATAGATGTTGTATACTGTACTGTATTTCGAATACTGGCTAGGCTAACGGTTGTTACAGCTGCTACGAAATAGTAGGTGTGTATGTAGTAAGACCCAGACCCGCCTAGCCCCTTCCCCACTTCTCTATGAAATACCTTTTGATGGGCTAAAATTTTTTGTAGGTCACTCAGGTATATACGTTACCTTAAAATAGTTATAAATAGGCATCTAGGCATATAATTTAAAGAAGTTTCGACAACTTTCTCCAAATATTGTAAATGTCTTATTAAATATTAATTTTATTAACTTATTTGTTTGTTAATTATAGTAGTATATTTTGATTTGCAATTTTTTTTTATCAATGTAACATGTAATCTTACGTTTTTCGAGTAATTAAAGTGTACATTTTCATAAATAGCTCAAAATTGTATATAATAATTAAAACAAATTTTCGAATTAGAGTTTTTTTCGATTTTTTGCATTTTCTGAGAAGATTTACCATGGTAACATATTTTTTTTTTTCACCATCGGAAAGTAGAGATTTCAACGAACAGAAAACATACCAACTTTTTGAAAAAAGCTGATATTTTGACGGGTGAATTTTCGATTGAAAATTAGGATGCTTTTGCGGTATTAATTCAATATAAGGTGAAAAATAAATATTTCTAATCAAATAAATTACAGTGTATTTGGGACATAAAAAGGTAAGTTTTCACCAAATTTCGTGAAAAAAAAAAGAAAATTGTAAAAGATAAAAATAAAAAACAAAAAACTTGGTTTCTTGAATTTTTCACATAAATTTTGAGGTTATGTGATAAAAGTGTAAATACAAAAGTTTACATCTTTTTATTACCTACAACTTTGCCATTTGACTTTTTTCCATAGGACTTTTAGTTTTGCCGGAAATCGAGAAAAACCGTTTTTTACCCTTAAAACCTCCCCCCCATCCCCTTCCCGACCTCAGATCGCCCGTAAATTATTTTTCCTTTCATTTTTATAATATTCCCCTCCTTTTCTAATGGGTTTCATTCTACTATATATTTTTTTTGGTTTTAAACTTATCGACACTGGTCTAATATATGTATTTACAAAAAAAAAAGTATATATGTATTTATAACAGTTGTATAGTACCCATAACACAAGATCTGTTTAGCTTGGGACTAGATGGCGTTGTGAGTTAGATGTCCGATTTTTTATTTTTTTTATTTATGTACTCACGCTTTATACCCTTATGAGGTAAGCAGGGACAATAGAATGAAGATTGCAAACTGGTAGACATGCTGTCACGAGAATTTTAACTGCGCTAAACAGGAGTAACAGTTACTTCATAGTTCGGTGCATCTTCAATTAGATGACGCTATAATATGTTTCCGTTTCGTTGTATTCGGAAGGAAATGTATTATAGATTTTTTTATCCTCACAATAGGATACATCCATGTGGTTACGAATTAAGAATACGGAGTGTCACCACCCCTATTCATCCCGTGGGTGTCGTAAGAGACGACTAAGGGTACAAACTACCAGGACAACAGCACTGCAAAGAGAAGGAATTGTTAAAACATCCCCTATACCCGCCGATCTGGCCAGCGTAATATAGTAGGGCCATGTCCAGCCGTGGACTAAAATCTTAAAGGCTGTTCATGATGATCCCCTCTAAAGGGCGGCAACGCACTTGTGACGCCACTGGTGTTACGGGTGTCCATGGGCGGCGGAAATCGCTTACCATCAGGATAATCGTCTGCTCGTTTGCCCCTATTCCATAAAAAAAATGCTAGTTTATTGCTGCATTAAAATCTGAATAACTATACAGTGTTCTTTCTCTTTCCACAGGTGCTCCAGGCGAACCTCATCTGATCTCCCCCCCTCAAAGCGCGTTCAGGGAAGGCGACGACTTCATGGCTCAGTGTGTAGTACCCAATGGCAGACCAGCTGCGAAGATCACCTGGTTCTTGGGTAAGTTGAACTCATTTATTAAATGCAGGATATAGGAATTTCAAGATCAAGTCCAGATATTGATTTCCCTGCTTGTCCCTGGTTATAGTGAGGGTTCAAAGAAAGTTATTTGACTTGAATTGCTGGTGTCCATGGGCGGTGGTCACTTGCCATCATCAGCTCTTTTACCGGCCTATGCCGACTAAAAATGACAGTGCAGGTGGCATAGTGGTTTAAACGGTCCCCAGGTCCTCAGGTCCCCAGTCCTCGATGCTTTCTACTGAATTAAATTGCTGTAGGTTTAAACCCTACCCGGAACAAAACGTTGTGTAATCCACGAATTGTTGTTCTGAGTCTGGGTGTTATTTGTGTCCATTTCATATGTCATTGTAAGTCCCCCGCGACACAGTAAAGTATTCCTGATAACAAGGGACCGTATTATATGCATTTGCATATTTAAGCCATCCGCAGCGGTAATATCATATTTTCCATAAGATCTAGTTATGATGCACTAGTGGTTGCACGCGGCTCCGCCCGCATATATGTCGGTTATCGCGGCAAATAGTAGCCTATGTGTTATTCTGATGTATTAGAGCAGCTATATTATTGTAAAGTTTCATCCAAATCCGTTCTGTAGTTTTTGCGTGAAGAAGTAACAAACATACACACTCACAAACTTTCGCCTTTATATATTAGTGTGATGTGATGTGATTGTTGTAAACGCAAACAATCAAGTGTTGTTCCATTTGCCGCGATAACCGACATATACGCGGGCGAAGCCGCGGGCAACAGATAGTATTAAAAAAAATTGTAATAAAAAACTGAAAACTAGGTTTTCTTCTTTATTGATTCCTAAAATTGGTCATTTAGTTTTGCATACTTTGCCAATTTTCGTTCATATTTCAAGCATTTTCCATGCATATTTGTATGCATATAACAAGCTTTTTATGTTGCATATAATCCGATCTCTACCGATAGCAAAGTTGTCTTTTAAAAAAAAAAATACATGTGTTTATTTACGGTAACCTCCTTACTAATGTCACCCTTTGTCCAGCAGCTGAAACGATAATTTTTATTATTTTTCACAGGTAACCAAGATCTTCTAGCAGGCGTCCACTTGCCTGTATTGACTTCAGAACCAGGCAGCGACCTGGTGACCATCATGCAAAATGTCTCCAGGAAACTGACCGCGGATGACGACAACACATTGCTGGTATGCAGAGCTGAGCATGAAGCCTTGGAGAAGCCTATGGAAGCCAAGAGACAGCTGGTGGTTCACTGTAAGTACCCAGTTCATCCCGTGGGTGTCGTAAGAGACGACTAAGGGAGCCAACTACTCAGGACAACAACACTGCAAAGAGAAGGAAAACTTGACACAAACCCTATACCAACCCGTCTGGTCAGCGTGGTGTAGTAGACCAACACCTCCTTGCTAAGGAGAGGCCTATGTCCACTATGTCCTACTCATCATCATAAAACTCTGTACACATATTCTTGAATGTATTAAAAGTAACATAGGATTTCCACCATGGGAGAGCCACGCTTCGGCATGCATGAGCTGGCTCGACCGGAATTATACCACGGCCTCACAGAAAACCGATGTGAAACAGCGCTTGCGCTGTGTTTCACCCCGATCCCCTTCCCCATCCCCCAAAGGCCGGCAACGCACTTGTGACGCCTCTGGTGTTTCGGGTGTCCATTCGCGGCGGTAATGGCTTACCATCAGGCGACACGTCTGCTCGTTAGCCCCTTAAAAAAAGAGGATACTTTTTATTAAATTCAAGCGAAGCCTATCTAAATCTAGTATTGTTATAAACCTAGATTCGAAATGGAATGAATATAACATTCGAAATTATATGCTGGAGACTCGATATTCTTAAATGCAGTTACGACTGGATTGAGAGTATAGTGGTTAACGATACTGACTGCTAAAGCGGAGTTTTAGGGTTCAGCTCGCACCCAGGATAAATAATTGTGTGTTGAGGACTATCATTTGTTCTGAATGTCAGCTAGTGTTTAATAAAATATTTTCCATTTCCTTTCTTAGATCCTCCCACTCGCGAAGACTCCACAGGCTCCAACCTGATCACCATCTTCGGCCTGAAGCTGGGAGCCGAAGGTCGGCTCAACGTGACCGTCCGCGCCAACCCCGCCCCCGTCGCCGAGTGGACCGTGGAGGGCGTGCAAGTGCAAGCGCCCAACAGCGACCATCCCTCATTCGCAGCCCTTGCTCCTCATCTCTTGGTAAGTCAACACCTAATTATAGTCTCATCTTAAATAACTGCCTCGTTGGTCTAGTCTGGAGGACTCCGGTGCGATTCCCGGGCCGAAAGTGTTGTTGGATTTTTCTCACAAGAAATTATTTATAATAGCCCAGAGTACAGAAATTTGGCAGTTTATCACTCCCGTGCCTCGAACAGCACGTTAAGCTGTCGGTTCCGGTTGTTATGAACATCTAGACAATCGTTATAGGGAAGTCGGTACCCTTAAATTTACTGAAAACTAGTTCAACCTTCGAATTCAGTTCACCCTCAGGGTTACAGAGGTTCGATGCCGATCGCTCCGTGGAAAAACTGATATTCAGGTAAAACCGGTTGAACAAGTAGCCGACCCCAAATAATCTTGGGAAAAATAAAGGCTAGGAAGATGATGAAGATGATTTTTATTGTTTTTTTTTATATTCTCCTATTCTTTACCAGGGCAACGGCTACTACAACGTGACTCTGATCCTGTCCACCATCGAGAAAGAAGACGTAGACAAGACTTACCTGCTCCGCGTCAGCAATGACCTTGGAACCGAACTGTACACCGTCAAGATCAGCACCATGGCTGAACCTGCTGGTGAGTTCTAAACCCTTCACATTCTGAGACTCCTAATATCTGATCTCCTGACCAATCGAGAGGCTTGAAAGCAAATTTCATTTTTTTTATAACTTTTGCGGGTAGGAGAACGTGAGAATCGAAAAGTAAAACCGATATAAAATTAAAACATGATTTATATTCCATGATTTTATGGAAAAGGTTATTGAGATGTTGATAGTTACGCCTATACAAAGTTGTGTCGTATTAAAATGAGTGCAACGTCGTACGATTAACGTACGATTTAAGATTGGATGGAATATAATGAAAATGACATTTGTTATCAAGATTTGACAAATTGTGTCTTTTGTAACTCATTTATTTTGTATTCTTAGCAGCGTGGAGAGCGATTACATCCTCCCTTATCAATATATATGGTAAGACTTCATTCAGGAATGGTTTAAACGAATGATAGAATGGGAATGAACTGTTTTTTGACATTTGATGTTTTTTGACGTGTAACATCTTTCATCTGTGGGAGTAATAGGGTATAGTAATGAAATAGGGTAGTTGACAGTGTTGACACCTTAGTCAAATTCATCGATAGCCTTTAATCGTCCACTGCCGGACAGAGAAAGATGGTTTTGATCATGATATAAAAAACCAGGTATGGCATTCCGAGATACATAGAGGACGAGATGACGTCATCATCACTATCACTGGTTCAGTGTTACCAGTAGTGTGAAATAATAACTCCTTTAATTATTTATATATATTATATGTTATTATAATTTAATTTAAATTCAAATATTTTGTTTGATTATGTGCACAAAACAACAATTTAAATGCATTTTACATTTTTTTAAATAGAATGGTAACTGAAAATGTTTCCATCATTTCATGTTATGTTGCTATAAAGTGGTAACTGGATAGTGACGTCACCCTGGGTAGCTTTCGGAATGTCATACCTGTATTGTTATACCATGGTTTTGGTCTACTACACCACGCTGACCAGACGGGGTGGTATAGGGTTTGTGTCAAGTTTTCCTTCTCTTTGCAGTGTTGTCCTGGTAGTTTGCTCCCTTAGTCGCACCTTAGACACTCCGTATTCTTAATTCATTACCATATTGATAGATTAGTTAACTTTTTATCATCTGTCAAACGTATATTTTTATTTACACGGACAATCCTCCATGTAAATAAAAATGAATCACAAAAATGTATGTACGCCCAAAACTTTCGATCGACTGCACCAAATTGAATAATTCTTTTTTATGTATTTGTTATTGTCAGGACAAGGTTTCTATAGAAGAAATTTAAAAGGAAACCATAAGAAGAAATAAAAAGCTAGAGCAATTACATTTTTCAGATATTTTGTGATATTTGTTTGAAAGAAGTAGACACTATTTAAATATGAAACACTTAACTACCCTGTTTAGTAAAATTGGCGGGAATTGTGTAACAAAAAGCTGGGAATTTGCGCGCGCTTTTTGTTTTGACAAATGTGTCACCACATGTCTGGCAAAGTTGTCCGTCAGATGGTAGGTGGGATGTCATTTTCTACCATTTTAAGACTCGCTCGTTTTTTTTGTACTAGGTATAGAGTAGATTTTTTTTAATTTAGTTACGAATGAAGTATAGTAAAGTATTGATAAGCTTATAATGTATTAGATTTTAGTGTTATGATTATAGAATTAAATATTAGCAATTCTTTTCTTGTTTTTACCGACTGAGTGAGGTTAGGCTCTCAATCTAAGTTGGAAGGGAACAAGGTACTTGTCACTCTTGAGATGGGCTTATCACTATGATGAGACGCATCTGCTCGTTTGTCTGTAGGATTCCTACTGGATAGAGTATTCAGTAAGGAATCATGTAGGCTTTAAAACAACAACATAAAATCGCAGTCTGCGATAAGGCCGCCCATTGTACCACTGTTTTTATTTGTTATTGTCTTCATTGTATATTTCATTTTATGGTGTGCAATAAAGAGTACCTATCTATCTAATCTATCAAGCTAAGACCTTTGGGAGCTCAGCAGTCGTATAACAGCGAAAGAAACTGCATGGAAGTAGTCTGAAAAGTCTTTGTTCGTCGAAGTACTTGTAGTATTTTTTACAGATTATTTTGGCAGCGTTTTTTGCGATTTTTGTACGAAGCATGAAATATTTTTTCAGTTGGAAATATTTAGTGCTAATCTTAATATAGTTGACATGAGCATGCCATTGATGTAGTAGTTATTAAACTTTGCCACTTTATTGTGTGATATAGGAAGTAAAATGCGAAAATGTGAATATATTTGTTGTTGACCCGAAGTTCCGAACAAATTGCAGCGATAGGTAACCTCACCTCACAGAAATATTATCGCATTTAAGTCCCGAATTAATAAAACTATGCGATTCCCTAGATATATTTGTTACCTCAGAACGTTCGACTGGGTGAACGATTTTGAGAATTCTTTTTTTATTTGAAAGCTTGCGCTTCCTGTGTGATCCCGTTTCTATTTGGTCCAGTTCTTGAAGTCGGATTTTAAACTATCGGATTTTAAGGAAGAAGTTTGGTTTAACTTTTTTTTTGCTCAGGCGTGGAGTTGAGCACTGGCGCAATCGTGGGCATCGTCATCGGAGTCCTGGTGGTGCTGATAGCTGCATTCTTGGTCGTGCTTGCATATGCGACCGACAGGTGGTGCTTCGCCGGTAAGTCCACGCTTTTTGAACTGTCGTTACAACATGCGACCTGACGAATTGTTGAATTTTTGGAGCTGCATTTGATGAGAGCATGATATTTAGGTATATTTTTCTTTGCAAGACAGTTTAATTGTTACTTTCCGCGTGTGGTAACTGGGTGAGTTCGTGGGTTACTGCTGTTGATCCAGGTGTACATGAGTTACAGTGGTGGGAGTGTGGTCGGGATTAACCCCACTACGTAGCAGTAGAACAGACAAATATATAATTTTAATAGTTACTGAAAATAATCTCGTAAAATATACCTAAATAATTGACTGTGCATAGTAAAAATTTCAATTTAAATACTATTTTTTTTATAATTTTTGCATGACATTTGATCTTATTTCTTAAGCATGTAATATTCTTATTTTATTTTTAAAAGAAATGCTCCAGAAATATTAACAATTCTTATTATATTTGTATGTAGTTACTTTTAATTACTATAATTATCGTATATGTTGAATGCGAGTCTTGTTTTTTAAATAAATACTCCACGTGGCATACCAATAGATATTACTTATTGGCGGTTAGCTTGTATATTTCAAGGTGCAATAAATTTTACCCATTACCCCTTTGGGCAACGACACACTTGCCTATTGGGTTGTAGGTATCAATGAACGCCGGTGACCCCGTACCAGCAACACAATAAAAAATCCTTTCATTAATTCGAACAATTCATTCATTATACCATTGTTCAACTCAAAATTCCAAAGAAATTAGTTTATTTACTGACGTTATGACATAATAAGGCTCTTCATATCATCGGCTATCTAACACTACCTACATTAAAAGTGTTTATACTCGTACCAGTAGTTTATCATATAAGCACGTACAAACAAACCCTCAGCTTTTTTTATTATTGTAGATGAAAAATTGAAATTAGACCCCTTAAGACTGCATCCTGAATTCCATCTTGCTTTTTACAAATGCTTAATAATTTATACTTGCAATTATTATTATTCCCAGTTAATAGTATAATCATATTATAGTTATTAATGAGTAATAATATCTCTGGCAGGCTCACGGGCGGTTGGTCGATAGGTAATGTGAAAAAAAGAAAAAAAAATAGTAAAAATCACTATCACCCTAACAGTGTGGGGCTTGCACCATAAATAAAAGTTTTATAAAAAAAATCATTTTAAACATGTTTTGGCTGTTGTAGTTTTAGTAAAAAAATGTTTTTTATAACAGTGCTCTTGCTTTTTGTGTAAAAAATATTTGTGTAAAAGTTTAGTAATTGAGAACGACAATATTTTGGGCGATCAAGAACAAGTTTTTTTTTCAAATTGAATGCATGAGTTTTTTTTTAAAACAGCATGTGGATGTTTACTTTTTATATTTGAGCATGATTTAAATTATTTAACTTTGAATTTCGCATGTTTTTATGACTTACATATAAAACTGAGTCTTTAATTTTATTTTTTTAATTTATGACTAATTGTTTCAATTACTTGTGTCTACACAAAATGGTGGAGGTATTTAATAAAATCACAAAATAATTGTAGTGTTTGTAATCACGTTTTGTAGTTAGTTTGGGCCTCGGGAGCACAAGAAGTATGTTGTTATCCAAGTATTTTCCAAATATAACACTTGGAAATTTAAAACAAAGCGGAATATGGTAACACTAAAATATATTTTTTTAGGTATTAAATTTCATTTGTAACTAACATTGTATCACTACCAAACTAAATTGAGTTACATCTAGTTAGTTTTGATATACATTTTGGTAAAAATATCCTAAGGTTTAGGCTAATAATCGTTTTGTCTTTGGTTTCTGATGTTTATTAAAAAAAAAAAATTGGGGGAAGCCATTAACACATCTTTTTCTAATAAAAAAAGGTTATGGGGTAAAACATTAAGACTTCTTTTTCATATCTGACAATATGGTCGTACCTAACCGAGGCCCAAGTCAATCACCGTCACTCACCAAGTCACTCACAGCACAAACACTAAACATGCAAGGAAATAGTTCTTGATCGCTTAATGTATTGTATGACAGGGCGATCTCACCGGACCGATATACCAGACGGAGCAGACTCAGAAGCTCCGTTACCACCCCACGACGACATCAAAGGTTCCGAAAATCCCACTCATGACCACGGGGATTACATCAGCAATGGAGACACCAAACACCCGGAAAAAAAGCCAGACACCGAGGTCTAAAGCTGTTTTGAAGTCGATGATCACTTTCGAAGTCGGTAATCTATTTATTTTCGACTTTTGAGTGATGTTTATTCGAAGTACTCATCAGATTTATCTATATAAAGAAAGTATATCTACTTTAAATTTAATCAACTTTATTACAATGTTCGTGTTGAAATATTCTGAGAGTAGTGATTTTTTTAAATTTCTCCGATTTCGAATTCTTTAAAAAATGACAGCTTGTCCGAAGTTATGGACTTTTTATTATATAGTGTCGTTTAGTGCCAGACAGTTTCACATTGTTACTTATTATTAATAAATATACAATTGTATTTAATAAACAAAATAAAATATTTACGCGATTTTGGATTAAAATTTCAAAAATGTTAAGGGAAATTTTAGAAAATATAATAAGATATGTTAATGCATTCAGACTTTACTGATATTAATGAACTAGAATTTATGTAGGTAACTAAATGAAATTTGGGAACTCAAATTTTAAAGTCCCTCTGCAGTTTTTAATAAATGAGTTTTATGGATTTTTATGTTATACTGTATGTGTTTGGAGTTACAAATCTAGTAGTCTATGTACGTAAAGTCTGAACATGTTTTCATAGTTCATGGATGTTGTTGCCTCTTTCATGTCCCATAGGTATAAATGTTGCCATTAGGAAAAAATACTACTATTAATAGAAGAAAAAGATATCTTGCGTGAAACACTGTCAAAGCGAATAATTTTGCCATATTTAGTAAAAAACTTCGTTTTTATGGATCAGTTTTTGATTATGTAGGTACTTGTGTATTTTTTTTTATATAATGAGATGACAAAACATTATAATTAATGTCGCTTTTTCCTGTACAATAGATGGCGTTCTTTGTAATTCGTTTCTCGCAAACTGGCTTTCTCAATGTTTTACTTCGGAGTTTGATTTTGAATTGAATTATGCAGTATAATAAACATCAAGAAATAAGAAATTACTTAAAGTGGTATTTTTTCTTCATAGCAATAAAATGTATACAGTTATATTCACTTAAGCCTTAGAATCTCGCGATATGTGACTGTTGTATAGCATGTAACATCGAAATCCCAACGCGTAAAGTTTAAGATTAAAAAATACTAAGTTTTGAGCACAATTTTTTTTGAGACTTATTGTAACTTAAAAATTAGCTTAATATGTAATTATTAATTTCGCAATTATTTTTTTATTTTAAGATTTATTCACTTCGAAATGGTTTTAGAAGATATATAGGGTCTTATTGTCAGGCGTATTGATGTTAATTTCACAAAAAAGGGACTTTGAAATGTTTTCTGCCAAATAAAAATAATAAAACAATTCAAGCTCCTTAGTTTTAAATTACAAGCAGTAAAGTAGTGGCTAAGGCGGTGGTAAATACCAAGGGATTGTTGTTCGAACCCGATCAGTACACTACAGAAGCTAACTGGGAGTGGGTCGTGATGACAGAAGAATGTTAGCTTATCTGGAAGGGTCGACACAAAAAGTATAAGAAAACTTTTTGTATATGACCTAGATTGATATAAAATAAAAAATAAATTTAATGGAAGCAGTAAAAAAAACTTCTGTTCCTTACTAACGGCTGACAATAGGTGTATCCTATATAAATTTACAATGTGTTCGTACCACTATATTAATACTGTTGTATAATATATATAATAATATATAATAATATAATAGTATAATATGTAGTAAAACAAATATCTTTTCTTGTAAGTTTTTTTCATTTTATTTTTAGTTTTACTTGTATTTAGTTCGATAATTATAAAATTAATGAACTAAAAACCACCATTTTAATATAATGTTTACAGTTTTTACCGATGTTCGTTTAATAAAAAAAAGCGGTAAAAATTGATAATATTGTACAAAATAATGTGTATTTCCTTTTTATTAAATCTTAGTTTTATAAGTCACCGTGATTGTGATTTTTAAATATTTTGTAATTAAATATAAATTAAGAATTATTTTTATACTGATTTAGTTTTTAGTATATTTTTAACTACCCCCATTCAGATATGTAAGGTCAATTAGGAATAAATAACACTGCCATTATGCACTTTAGCCAAATCTTTGAGTAATACAAGACAACTGCTATCTGTAATAACCTACGAGAGGCCTAACTTATATTACAAAAGGGCCTAAGTACGAGGATCTTCTAAAAGGACTACAGTTGTCTACATTGCATTATCGACTTTATTACAATAGGAATTAGAACTACATTTGTATCTCTGATTCTAAAATTCATTTTTTATAAATGCATTCTTAACTTCTATTTGGGCAAGTGTGGTATCACCTTTATGATAAAGCAAAACAATTGAATAAGCTCAAATTCTTTTAAGCTTAAATAATTTTTTCTGCTGAAATTTTTACTATAAGTTAACATAAATAACATGACTTAATATTAAATAAATTTATTTTTGGTTATTTAGTTTTGATTTAGTTATTTCATCCATTAAAAGTGTTAAATTTCACTTCATTCTTTTTTTTTATTAGGTCTTAAATAAATATTTATGTCATGTTATTATGTTATGGGTTTTTCATAAAAATAAATAGCTTAGTCCACTATCAATGTCTATAATAATGGTTATGACGAAATATTGAATAAAATGTATTTATTAAATAAGAATTTTGATGTTTTATTGTAAATTCTATGACAGCCAAATTAGTTTTAAAAGTCAAAATATTTTTTTAAGTATTAGGTAGATCAACACACACAAAAAATAAACAGTTTTATCAAATACTAGCCGACCCACGCAACGAGGTTGCGTGGGTCGGTTTGCGTCTCCTATTGCCCGTAGCGTGATAATTTTCCCTCGTTTTTGAAACTTTTTTCATTGGTGCATCGCTCCTATTGGTCGTAGCGTGATGATATATAGCCTGCCTCGATAATCCAACACTACGCGCTAATCTCAAGAACCGCTGGTCCGATTTGAAAAATTATTTCACTGTCAGATAACCCAGATATCGAAGAATGCGAGGCTATATATCATCACGCTACGACCAAAAAGAGCTGAGTACCAATGTTTTTTTTTCCACAAACGGTCAAAAACTTTTGGGCGCTTCTTAGTCTAGTCAACAAGTTCAAAAACGTGTTAAATACAAAAAAAGCTCCTAAAAATATGTGCGATAGCTCATTCGATTCGGAATAACGTCTAGAAAAATGTTTTTTAAGGGTTATAATCACATAAAAAATTGCGAATGTTAATAACAAAATAAGAAAAAAAAACAAGTTAGTTAGTTTTTCGTTAATTACTTCTAAAATAGTGATATTTAAAGAAATTTGAAAAAAGACCCTGAAAGAGGTGGAAATTTCCAATAAAAAAGTCCATACTCCCGAAACTATCTCTATTACTTATAATTTTTTTAACGCTGAAAATAGGGCTCTGCGAGGTCGTTACGGCATAGGCGCGCCACCTGAAAAGTCTGAAAAGCCGGTATATCACCTAAAATATTTTTTTTATACTATTAAATTACTATTTAAAAATTTGAATAAATTATGATGTAATTTAACAAAAAAACCTCGGTAAAAAAAAATGTCGATTTTTCAAAAAGTTACACCATTAACGAATTTTTTTCCAATCTCTGTTTTTATAAATTACGGCATAAGAGTTTAAATAATTGGTCTATAAATTTTCCGCTTCCGCGAGTGCATTGTTATTATTTCATTGATAGACGTCTACGGAGTAGTAAAAAATACTATAACCACTTCGTGAGGGTGAACAGTATTTTAAAAGTGTAATGTTAACGTGTATACGTATGTTTATCTGTCATACGTTAGTTCTGCGACTTGCCGCTAGGAAATCTGCTCGTCACCATTTAAATTCTTTCTACAATGATTTCATTGATAGACGTCTACGGAGTAGTAAAAAAATACTTTAGGACCACTTCGTGAGGGTAAACAGTAATTTAAAAGTGGAATGTTAACGTGTATACGTATTTTTATCTGTCATACGTTAGTTCTGCGACTTGCCGCTAGGGAATCTGCTCGTCACCAATAGGTATTAATTAACATTTTTGAACTTGTTGACTAGACTATCTATACCTATATAAACGTTTAAAGTTTCGCCAAAATAATGTATGAAATAATTGTTCTTCTTTAAAATAGCATATATCTTTCAAGGTTGGCTCACCTCTTTTATGGTAAACGACGTAGGTTAGTTAACGCTGTATAGCATCACGCTAAGAGCAATAGCAGAGGCAGACGATGTTGGGCGGGTCAGCTAGTCTGTAATGATTATACGTCTTTATGTTTCGAAGGCGTTGAATCTTGTGAAACGAAAGGATATACACACTGTTGTTTTATTTAATAGCCATTACTTGCAAATTGAAGATAATTTATGGTTGCTGGTTTGCTCTTAAGGGTCGTAGCTTAATGTTAAGTACCCTATAACCGTCTTTGGAAGTTAGGCTGTACGGCAGTCTACGGATTCTGGATAGTTAAAGCTTTTTCTGGATCATCAATGTTAACACGCTTCATGATAATTTAGACAACAACAAGAATATAATTTTATTACTTATGACTCGGGTTCGACTCCTGGGTCGGACCAAATGTTAGTATGATCTGCAAATATTTGTTTCGGAGTTTAGGTGTTTTCTATCTATTTATAATATGCATGTATTTACAAGAAAATTATATATGTATTTGTATCAGTTGTCTACTTACCCATACTACAAGATCTCTGTTTAGTTTGGGACTTCGAAATATTTATTTATTTATTAATTCCACACTTGAAAATAAGCTTACGACTTCCTTTGAAAGCTATCAGAATAAAACTTGGCCATAAAATGGGTTCGATGGAACCCATAACCACTCGTTGGCAAGTTCCACTATACCACCACAATATATTAAAAGACGGTTTGACTGCTGCCTTTTGAAGTCAAAACAGAAGGAGAGTCGGTTTATTACTTTTAAGTTATGAACCTAGTAAGAAAATTATTATGTATCTTCTTTTTTGAACCCTAGATCAACTCGGGCCACTGAACGGAAGGGAGTAGCCATAGCGTCGGGAAATCTTCACACATACACATTTTAGACTAACATACAGTAACAATCGCCTGTCACTACGGACTCACACATAACAATTACAACTCATCACAATTTCACTCACACTTAAATAGAATCTGTCTTAGGCTGAGGCCGCACTACGGTTTTTTCCAGCCAGCGGTTAAACCGCAAAACCGCCCGAAGCGCACACACTACGGTAAAACCGCGAACAGTGTTGCCAACAGATAAACTAGCTCTCCTTTAGATTGAAGTTTTAAAACCACCAGAAAACCAAATCGAAATGAAATGACAGATCTGAGATAATTACTGAGCTTATAAGAAAGCAACTTCAACAGCATGATCTTTTAACTAAATGTGTTGTATTTTCTGGAGATAATTGTAATACGAACTTCAGTGGAATAGAGCGCCATGGAACCAACAATGTTTTATAATTCCATAAGTTAGAACAAAATCTGAATTTGAAAATAGTTGGTGTGGGATGCTCTGCGCACATTATCAATAACGCACTGCACCACGCATGTGATTGATTGTTGATTCAACAACATAAAAAAAAAGGTTTTGCCACTTAAACAAGCCGACCCCAAATAAAATTGGGAATAATAAAGGCTACAGTCTAAAAAGTTCTTAAAGAACTCTCTGACACAGCCGAGGTTGAGTATAAACAGCTTCTCAGCTATCGAGCGAGTCTTGAATGTGGATTATTTCAAAAGCTTAAAAAAACCCCCTGATCTGATTACTCAAAAATAAAATCATTAGAAAAAATATATAATTCAGTATTTAAAACCAGAAGGATACCTACTTGCAACCATTTCAAAAAGCTTGGATGATCGAAATAGAGAAAGTTTCTTGCATTCAATGTTCAATTCAATTGCATTCTTGCATTGAATGTTCAGAGTACATATTCTAAATAAAGAAGATGAAAACACAAAAAAAACTTAATAAGACTGCTGATGAAAACTTTAAGCAGATATTTTTTTATTTGTTACTAGCTGTGCCCGCTAATTCGTATACGTGAGATTTGTATTTTCATGTTATTTTAAATTTTTTACAGTTTAAACCTTTCCTGGACTACGACAAACATTTCAAAACCATAAACAGCTAAATCAGCCCAGCCGTTCTCGAGTTTTAGCGAGACAAACGAACAGCAATTGATTTTTATATAATAAGAAGATAAGACTAAAAAACTTAGAGCTTGAATACTGGAATGATATCTTATGAGTTTGAACTTAAAGATATTTTTGTCAAATTAGACTGGTTTAAAAAAAAGGTTGTGAAAAATATACTACTGTTTGAAAAACATTTTCACAACTGTGAGATTTTACTTTTCTATCACTGATTTCGATGAAAAATAACTAAATTTAATTAAACTGAATACCTATGAAAATACATAAAAGAACTATTTCGACTAATTGAATTAGTAACGTCTCTACGGAGGAATCTGCAAGAATGCAATTATCTGAACTGGACCTAGCTCGATACGTCGACACCAAGTATTCCAATTTTGGCAGAGGCAGATAGGGGAGTGTATTAAAAAAAAATCTTATTTGTGTAACGTTAAAAGTAACCAAGAGATGAAAAATCACCTGAAACGTTACAAAAGTAACCTTCTGGCAACACTGGACAGAACCGCCCGCGGTTGTCGCGGTTTGAAAATCAGTCGCGGTAAAAAACCGCCAGTGTGGCCGCTTCCATACATTTCCTTTTGTCACAAAATCAGGCGGTTAAAAACCGCGGCGGTTTAGCCGTAGTGCGGCCTCGGCCTTTTCCATGGAGTACATATTATTATTAAATGTCAAATCTGATATTGTTTGTAATGATATGACATTAAGAGACTATATAATACACACATCAAAAGTGTCTAGGGATCAACATATGTGTCTAGGGATCAACATATATTTTTGCAATAACTTTTCTCCTGATTGATATTAATTAAAATTTTCTTTAAGGATTCATCAAATAAAGTGTTTTCGTTTGTCACAGTAACGATAAACCAAGTCACCTTTGCATTAATAAAGAAATTTGCCATTTTCCTAATAAAGGGATTTTTGACATTTGAACCACTAACATTAAAGTTCGAAAAAAAGACTGAAATAACAGTTTTCTTTAAAATTTTATTAGGTAACTTAAACAATTAATAATCCGTGTTTCTACCGCGAACACTAACAACACAAGAATCGGTTTGGCATACTCAAAATGAGTTCATCCAAATCACGCTGTGGAATGGCCGCCCATGTTCGTTGCAACAACAAAAAAAGGTCTTCTTGCGACTGGATACCCTCCATATTCGGCAGAGCTCTTCTCTGTAGCATATCCCATGCATGCTCAATCGGGTTCAAGTCTGGCGACTGAGCAGGCCAGGGCCAAAGCCACATCTCAATCTCAAGAAATCCGCATAAAAATGCTTGATCCCTAGACACTTTTGATGTGTGTATTATCTAAGCATGACATCCGCCGCCATGGAGTTTATAGGGTAAGGAGCAATCTCTGATGGGCTCTTAAGGGGAAAATTGTCCGTCAAACATGACTAAATAATTGTTCGAGAACCGACTACATAGGCGCTAGAGTGAGAAGAGAGTGTGATATCGTTTTAATTATTTTTATTAAATTGTGGTTTAAAAATTAAAAACTTTGCGTAGTAACATCTTTAATAAGCACGCCATTGCAAAGCGGAAGCCTTTTCTAATTTCATTATCTTTTCTAATTATTAAAAATTTACACTCGTTGTACAGTGGCGTCACCTAATTAGTGCATTTTGGCGTACATTTTTTAACATAGAGATTGTACTCCTTATCTCTACACTCCATAGTCGTATCAGTGTGTTGTGTACGGTTGTGTAGGCCCATTTGTGCTAATATTTTGGCAGAGGGGAACGCCCGCGTATGGCTACTATACTTTGTCCATTCGTTTATTTTCTTTTTGACAGCTCACGCCTATAAATTACCGTTTTTTTTTGGGAATAATGTACTACAGTAATGTCGTACTTTATTGACGGTGATGATATTTTACTGAAGTAGCCTGTGCATAACAAACAACCACAGAATATTAAACAGTTCTTGAAATACGATAAATCGATCATATGATAAAAATAATTTGACTTCATGTAAGTAATTTTTCTGTAAATTTAATAAAAAAAGGAAATAAAAATAGTATCTATGACTAAGATTGATTATTTGCAAGGAATATTGTCGAAATCTTGGAATTTAGGATCAAACCAAGAGTAAAGAAAAATAACTCTGTTCATTCATCTAATTTACTGATTTATTATTTATGTTTTTTTTATTTCTTACATAATATAAAAAACTAATAAAGGAATAATTAATATTTAAACTAAAAATATTTAATTAAATCGATCGAAAGTTCTTCATAAATAAAATCGCTTTTCTTTTTCAAATCGAATCGGTAATGTGTGAGGGCGTCACTAATTTGGAAATTTCTTGAACTGTCAAAAAGAAAATAACGAATGGACAGAGTTTAACTACCGTGTTGATCTATGGTAAAAAACTAAAGAATGAAGAATTTATTACGTAGGCGCATTTAAATCGGTGATTTTTATTTAAAATTTAATAATTTAATGAAATTCCAGGAAGGAGACGTGATAACCCAAGGAGTTCTGGAGAATCGTGAGTATTTTTTCATGATAAAACATTTATTAGATATATTTGGTAGAAATTAGTAGACATAGTAATGTCATGTGATATATACCTACCATGCGCTGTTTAGTCGAAATCAGGCTTTGTGTTGTGGGGTCTAGAACACAGATGTACATCTAAACTAATATTATAAAGAGGAAAGATTTGATTTTTTGTTTCTTTGTTTGTAACGATTTAACTCGAAAATTACTTGACCGATTTGTAAATTCTTTCACCATTAGAAATAAATCATCCCCGAGTAACATATGCTATACTTATTGCATTTGGAAGAAAACTTCGATAATGTAGCCCAAGGTGTAAAAAAAATACCCATCAAAGTCGCCAGTCACAGTCGACATCAATATCCACAAAAAAGTCCGCGATACCATATGTCTAACTATTACAGGTAGTTCACAATAACTACCTTTTCGTGTTAAAATTTGTGAGAGTTACATACGTCGATACAAACCAGGCCTCATTACTTGTACCTTGATATCAAATCAAATCATCTTTACCCAAAGAATTCACCTTAAACTCAACTTTATATTTAAGGCTATATCAGTACCTATAAATTACTTTTTAAATTATTCAAATCGGACATACCATTTAAAAGTTATGATGAGTAGGTATAATATTCATCAAAAATGAAATGGCAGGTTTGTATGGGACTTTTGTAACCAGGCGGTACAAAAGTCTCTCAAAAGGCGTATCTCATGGTAGGGATTGTTTTTGTACTACTTTTTCATGTTAAAATTTGTGAAAGTGACGTTTAAATTTTTGGTTAAATACCTATGTCTACAGTGCGAAGCCGGGGCCGGCTGCTAGTACTTAAATATATATGTATTATAAGTAGCCTGTAGGTCTATTGGTTGGCGATGGTCGTGATATTGATTCCCACTCAGAAAAAAAAAATCTATGACTAGCACAATCATTTTGTTCTCTGTCTGGGGATAATTTATGTATTTTAAATATATATAAATGTAAATATGTATACAAGCCTTAGAGCAAATACACCTGGAGGGCCAGCTAAACGGGCGGAAAGCGTGATCGGAGTAGAGAGAGAGACTGAGTTTAGTTAGCTTATGTCTCTCTCACGCAAGCTTCTGATTGGTTTTTCTGGCTGTCCGTTGTATCCAATTGTATCCTTTCCGTTTAGATGTGATGTAATTGTCTGGTGGCAATGATCCTTAATGCGACTATATAAGGAATCAGTTCTATGCTCAGCTATATTTTAGTAGTTATGAAAAACAATTGATAAGATTTTCTTTTATTGTCTGTTATTATCAAAATTTAACTTAAATTGCAAGCCTTGCGATAAAAGTTTTCTTTGTAGTGTTACATAAATCTACATGCGGAGTACGTTTTTCCTATGCTTAATTCGTTTTCTTAAGCTTTTACAATGCCAATGATTATTCTATGTACCTTTCTATTCCTTATTTTGTAGCAAGTTGTAGAACTACCTAGAGTACTACTACCCTTTTAGTTGGGAGTTTTCATGTGTTTGGTTTGATAATTATCTTGTTTATCAAAATTAATAGCTGTACAAAATTATTTATTTTGCAAGGACGCCGGCAGGAGTTGTGCTTTTAGAGCCTGGCAACCCGCTTCCTAGAACGTACGTTTAACTGTGTTTAATAACTTACTTCACCGCCTGCAAATCATTGCGAAATAAAACAATCAACTTAATCCATTACAACACCTTTTTACTAACAAATTAACATATTTAAAAATGCATGCTCTGAAAAAAATCTTAACAGAGAAACTAAGTGGTGTGACTCGCATTGAAAAATAGTAGAAATAGTAGAAAATAAATAAATCATGGGTTACTAAAATTTATAAGTTCAAATGAGTGATTAATAATTACGAGTATAATTGTGTGAAATAGCTAACTTTTAATCATACAAAATTTTACAATACATGAAAGAAATAGAGCTACACTAAATAACATATCACTTACAAAGGCTATAAACTGGTTAACCAGTGATATAATCATTAATATTAATACCACGTTTTTTAATAAATAATGTTAGGTTCAGCAGTCAATGGTTGCCAACAACCACTAACTTCTAACGTTTCCTCAGCAGCGACACTGAGAGCGCCGTTGGTAGTCGGGAACGCTCGCGTATCGCTCAGATCAGCGCTAGAATGAGGTCTGTCCTGCCGAAGGCTAAAGATAAGGTGCAAGCTACTGAAACTCAGATGGAAGCTGAGGACAAGGTATAATTTCTTATAATTATTTTATTATAACTTCCCCAATCGATGATAACAACAAGATTTGGACCAGAAGTCGTAACGTAAGACGTCCTCTGACAGGGATGATGACATTGAAAAGATTGCATGTCGATAATCGTAACTATTCGCTAATATACAGTTCTAATTTATATTATTATTCAGAGGGGTCTATATCCAACAGATGACTTCCTATACTAGCATTGTTCTGAATTCTCTACTTGAGCGATATTTGTCCCGCAGAGAATCTTGAAGATTCCGCATAATATTATAAATAATTTCTTAAAATTTCTTTCACAGTCTGAGGAGAAAAAAGGCATAGTTTACGCCGAATTAGCGCTTGGAGACCAGACATCTACGGAGAAGCCTCAACCACCTTCGACTGAGTACGCTGAGATCGTCTACAACGAGCAACCGAAAGAAAACAAAGAATAAAATTATGGTTACTATAACCACATACTACTCACTGTATGTTGAATGTCGGTTGCTGTAACGAACTTTGTTTAATTTAAGTACCTCGTAGTTAATAAACTGGTTACTGTAACCAATCACTACGAGAATATTATCTAAAACTATTGTATTGGAAGTTTGTTTATTGTACCTTATATGTGAAATGGTAGTTTTGTGTGTGTGTATGTTTTTATAGAAGAGATATATCCACCACTTACCACTGGTTACCGAATCTAACTTTTTGGGTGGTTTGGTTTTTACAATTTTAATTTACAAAAATGTACACTTTTATTGAATTGGTAACATCTTTATTCTACCATCTTCTACCATATCATCTAAACCAATTAACATATATTTTAGCATATAATAATCTTTTTTCTATTTACTTTGATCACAGAAATCATCTACTTTTTAGGGTTCCGTGCCAAAGGCAAAAAACGGAAATCTTATAGATTCGTCATGTCTGTCTGTCTGTCTGTCCGTCTGTCTATACTTAGAACTGAAACTCAAAAAAAATTTTTTCATCATACCCATACGTGTGGATCTATGGATAGGTCTTCGAAAATGATATTGAGGTTTCTAATATCATTTTTTTCTAAACTGAATAGTTTGCGCGAGAGACACTTCCAAAGTGGTAAAATGTTTCCCCCCTTCCTGTAACTTTTAAAATAATAGCATGATAAATCTAAAAAATATATATGATGTACATTACCATGCAAACTTCCACCGAAAATTGGTTTGAACGAAATCTAGTAAGTAGTTTTTTTTTAATACGTCATAAATGGTAAACTGCAATTTACCTTTCATTCAAACAAATTCACAAATATAAAAATAAAATATATTATGTTACTTGTTGCTGCGGAACCCTTCATGGGCGAGTCAGACTCGCACTTGGCCGCTTTTTTTATCTTGGTTACCGTCGTAACATCGCAAGTCCTAATCATGATTCCTTACCTGGCCTAGTAATGCTTCTGTGAGAGGGTAGAACCGGCTCGTTCGTACTGAAATCGGTGCTTTATATACTTTGTCTCTTCACATTGTACGTTATTGACTCCCCTTGAACTTATAGACCGCACAAATTTGTAATTCTACAAGCACAATGTTAAAATAATGTTTTATTGCGTAAATAACATCTAGTTAGCTAGATTCTGAATTCGAATTTAGCTTTTAGTTATTCTATATTATTTCATCCACTCTTACTTACCGTCTGATTCGGTAAACGTTTCATGTCAATATTAATACATCTTCTGAATTTCCTCACATTAAAAATTATTCACATTAAATGTATATATTACACGATTTACTATTTATGTTTATCATTGCATATCTTTTGATAAAAGTTGTTTGTAGGATCAAGAAAATTACCTAGTAGTGTACAAGTGGTTGCCATATTGAAAATTAAACTCAATTTTAGTAATTTTTGTTTTAAATGAATTTATCCACTAAAGCGTCTTTGATAATTATTTTAAGTACCTTAATCGCTTATGCTGGACATAGGCCTCTCCAATTGCACGCCACTTAGTGCGATCCTCGGCTTCTTGCTTCGTGCAATTGGAGAGGCCTATGTCCAGCAGTGGACTGCTATAGGCTGATGATGATGATGAATCGCATAAGCTATTTTTTAATCTATTAAAGGTGAGATGATTTCTTGTGATTAAATTTTAAACTTGATTTTGATTCGCGTTTCTTAAAATTGGAATTCCACCGAAAATATTTACTTTTGTAATTTTAAATTAATATAAAAACATAAATTTAGTAACTAATTGTTATTTTGTGCTAAATATTCTGTATTCAAATTAAAACATGAAATTTTTACTTATGAAATGCTTAGATAAAGTATGAAACTTTTTTTTCTACGCCTTCACAGCTGCGACCGGCGATCTAGGCGTATGCTATGTTTAAAATTATTAAATTTATGATTTTGTCATAATTGATAATCTTCGCGTAGTATAAGTAGTACTACATCCTTTTCAAACGAACTCCAAAAACCATTTAGTTACTTTTTAATGTTTTAACTTTTAATAAATATTTATTCCTTTTTCTCCTTGTAATTTTAAGAAATATTTTACTTTAAATATTAGTGTATAGTAACTTTAAGTATCTTGTGCAAATTGATTTTAAGTTTTAGATGTTGAATTTTAAAATAATGAAAAAAGTATTTATGAATTCAATTTCTGCCTCTAAAACTGCAATCGATTTGTCGAGTTGCAGTAATCTCAAACTATTTAGTTTTAATTTTTAATTTTTATTGATTTTTTTTTTTATTGTGTATTAGGCATATAGACTATTAATATCTATCCTTTTATACTAGGTAGTAAAAAGTTTTCACATCATGGTATACAAAACAACTATTTTCTTTTAGTCTCTTTATGCTCGATTACCTTAAAATATTTAAAAAAATAACTTTCCTGCCTTAGGAAGTTATCAAATAGCAACTCGTGTTCAAGGTGCAGTTTTCACAAATATTTTTAATAATTTAATATATAGAAATGTAAGTGAAATGTGCTATTTAATTTAAAAGTTCTCATTAATTTGTAAAATTAAATATATCTTACTGCTTTCCGCAGCAGTTTTTATTACGTACAAAATATATTTAGCTGTAGTTTTCAAATAAGTTTCTGTGTACACCACTTTTGCTAAATACTACACTAATGCTAGGTTTTAAGATATAAAATCATTTATTCCATATCAATGTAACTATACTATAGATATTTTAATATCAATAAAATGAATTTTAAAGCGTTTTGTAAATTATTTTATAAGCTAGTGGTCTGGAAGAAACTTAATTGTATTTTTCTTCCTTTTTTTACTTTAGGGCTGCTCATAAAAGCTTAATTTTTTTATAAATAGTGTCTTTTAATTCCAATAAAACTGGCAACACAGATAATATTGTCATATATTATACCAGGTACCATATATGGACTGTTTGAGCCAGTCTGCTTGTTTGCCTTCTATAGCATGTCACATCCTGTATTGTCCACATTCGCAGTGAGGATGGTCTCGTCTCCACTCATGGATTCAACTCATGCTGTCCAAAATATAATTTAACAGAACAGACTCATATACCTGTTTATCTAAGAACAGATTTCATGGGCTACATAAACTTGAGAATCAAAAGGAAACAAGTAAAATTTTAACAAAAATAATAACCGACTTCAAGGTTCGGCTCGATTTCTCTTGGATGCCATCATCAGAACTTAGTGCCCTTATTATGGTACCACCGTTGGGATATCTCCTTTCCATTAAATAAAGAATCATCAAAATCGGTTCATAAACGTCGAAGTTATCCGCGAACACACATAAAATAAAAATATATAAGTATATACGGTCGAATTGAGAACCTCCTCCTTTTTTGAAGTTGATTAAAAAATACAATTAAGACTCTGTTCAAGTATCATAAAATTGTGCTACATTTAGAGGAGGCTTGAAGTTAGATATATAAACTTTACAACACAATTATTATAAAGTTTTTATTGCCTAAGTTTCTCGTGCTAGAGTTAGTGTACCATTTTCTGTAAGTATGTTTGTGAGTCTTCTGGAAGCCCAAGATGAATATAATATTATATAAATATAAGAAAAGAGAAATTATGATCTTATCCAACCATTCATCATTAATTTTACAACTAAAAGGTATTTATAAAGCCACTAGGCTGAACTATCCGTCCGCTAGTAAATAACTTTAGTTTTTCAATGGAATATACTAATCCTTCTAATATATTTAAGTTTTTACCTTTTAAGACATAACACAAATAAGGCGTAAAAGAAAACCAAACACGAATTTTATCACGAATATCATGACTGGTTGATTGTAAATTTTATTAATGCCATTTATTTTTCGCAAAAAGATTTATATTCTTGAACTGCCTTAGATACCCCTATTTTAGAATTTATTATATGCATTAGTAAAAAAAGGTTATTACTTGAAAATAAGTTACTATTACAATAGAAGCGTTAAGAATGCAAAGAGGAGAAAATATATTACCATATACTTATAAAATGCTTTTGCTAAATATTTTAGTTTATGTAAAATAGCTATGGTGCTTTAATGGCATTTTTACTGCACAGATTATATGAGTGAAGATATTATACATGTATTTGTGAATCTATGGTACGTACTTATTATTCTTTGTACTGTGTATTTCAAAATAAAATTGTGTACTTTTATAATTGTATTATTTTGCTAAAACACGGTCTCCACTCCAGAACGCTTACGCCAGCGGTTATGGGTTCTGCGACATATATGACAGCCCATTGCCACTACTAAATTTCAGGTAAGAAAAGAAAAGCGACAGACCGGGCTCTGTGGTGTGCTTTAGGAGAGGCCTATGTCCAGCAGTGGAATGCAGCGGGATGATGACGATGATGTATTACATTGGACAATATTTTTTAAACTCTAATAATATTACAAATGCGACACTAACTCTATCCTACTTTAACGCTCTATAGTTTGAATCTTGAGGAAAAACATGGGCTACTTGTTACCGCGATAATCGACATACATGTGAGCGGAGCAAAGAGCAAAAGCTTGTTGAATATAAAGAGCTTCGACGGCGCACAACAACTACAACGACTCAACACGTTTTTTACGGCATGTTGTAGCAGGGGCATCTGCATGGCGCATTTTTCTTTTGAAAACTACTTATTTGCCTTTTTAGGGTTACGTACCCAAAGGGTAAAACGGAACCCTATTACTAAGACTTCGCCATCCGTCTGTCACCAGCGTATATCTCATGAACCATGATAGTAGACACTTAAAATTTTCAGAGATTATGGATTTCTGTTGCCGCTATAACAACAAATACTAAAAAACGGAATAAGATAAATATTTGAAGGGCTCCCATACCACAAACGTAATTTTTTTGCTCGTTTTTGCAGGATATTGATAACGGCAACAGGTAGACGCTTGAAATGTATAGATAATAGTACGGAACCCTTCTTGTGCGAGTCGACTCGCACTTGGCCGATTTTTAAGTAATAATTCAAGTACATATTGTGCAGGATGACCTGTTGGTCTAGTTAGTGAATAGCTATCCTGATTGCCATGTCATAGATCGTGGATCGGATATTTCATCTACAGGGTGGCCAAAAATTCGTGGATCAAACGATCGAACTGCACCGAGCTGATCTATACTTAATATTATAAAGCTGCAGAGTTTGTTTGTTTGTTTGAACGCGCTAATCTCAGGAACAACTGCTCCGATTTGAAAAATTCTTTCAGTGTTGGATAGTCCATTTATCGAGGAAGGCTATAGGCTATATTTAATTTTCAAAAAAGTTAGGGATCCGTAAGAAAATTGCTATTTCGTAACCCAAGGTGTGAAATTGAAAACCTATTTTTGCGTGCGCTGCAATAACTATTGACAATAGAACAAAATAATGTATTACGGGTTTGTAGGTCTCATTAAGATCCACAAAAAAGTCCGCGAGAGCATATATCTAACTATCATGGTTTAGTTACAATAACCGCTTTTGTGTTCAAAAAAATTATTAAATCGTCTGAAGAAAGAAACTACGTTAAATGTGTATCGTAATATTAATCCTTATCCAAATTAAGCATTATGTTATCAAGGGTATTTATGTAGAAGTAAAATACTTTTTGTTTCATCCCAATCGTTCATTTCGATTAGAAGTTATCACGAGTATAAGACGCTAAGAGTTGGTACCTAATAATGAGTTATTTGCCAAAGAGTTTTTATCAACATAATACCTAATATTAATCTTTATCCAAATAAATGTGTTGTTGATTATGAGTATTAGATCTTAGAAGGACATAATAAATACATCTATACTAATATATAAAGCTGAAGAGTTTGTTTGTTTGTTTGAACGCGCTAATCTCAGGAAGTACTGGTCCAATTTGAAAAATTATTTCAGTGTTAGATAGCCCATTTATCGAGGAAGGCTATAGGCTATATATCATCACGCTAAGACCAATAGGAGCGGAGCACCAATGAAGAATGTTTCAAAAACGGGGGAAAATTATCACGCTACGGGCAATATGAGACGCAAACGACGCACGTTGCGTGGGTCAGCTATACTAATATATAAAGCTGAAGAGTTTGTTTGATGGAACGCGCTAATCTCAGGAAATACTGGTCCAATTTGAAAAATTCTTGCAGTCTTAGATAGCCCATTTATCGAGGAATGCTATAGGCTATATATCATCACGCTTAGACCAATAGGAGCGGAGCACCAATGAAGAATGGGGGAAAATTATTACGCTACGGGCAATAGAAGACGCAAATGACATTGCGTGGGTCAGCTATCCATACTTATATTATAAATGCGAAATTAACTCTGTCTGTCTGTCTTGCTTTCACGGCCAAACCGCTGCACCGATTTGAATGAAATTAATTAATTTACACAGATAGTCTAGAGCCTGAGAAAGGACATAGGCTACTTTTTAATGCGAAAAAGGGGTTGTAAGGGGTTTAAAAAGGGGATGAAAGGTTGTTCTGGGGGTTCACTCGCTCTGGATGGCGTAATAACAGCAGTTCCCGGACTCCTCCCTCCTCAGGCGCAGAGTGGCACACCGTGTGGTTTTAGTCGGTTCGAGTCCGACACACCGCCCCGCCGCAAGCCCCGGCGCGGGTGACGGTCCGAGGGGATTTCCACACGTTAAAAAAAAAAAAAAAAAAGGGGGTTCACACGCCACACTTTTTAAACATATAATCCAATCGCTCTGTGTTTCCCCTTTTCCTCATATTAAATCAAGAAAATTGGCTAATGCTTATACGTTTTAGGTAACGGGAATTTTATAGGATATATCGACAATATAGGTATATTAAGATGTATTACGTAAATCTATCCTGTAGAAATTCCCTTCATATTGTTTGTGTGTGGGAATTACCATCAACCACAATGCACATAACCTATTTTAAAAAGTAGAAGCTGTGGGTAATTCAATACTTTTGTTTAGCATGCAACGACGGGAAACAAAGTTTTAAATAGCACCAAGTTGCAATCTTGCACCGACCTCACAGCACACGTAACGAAAATCTTTATTGTATAAAGTAGGTACATTTCTAAAATTTTTTGCACAGCACACTGTTTGGGCCGTATTTACGTATACTGTTACTACAACAAAGAAAAGATTATATATAAGGACTAGCTTTTACACGCGGTTTCGCTCACGCAGACTTTCATCCCCTGATTTACCCCGTTAAGGGTGGAATTTCAAAAATTCCTTTCTTAGTGCTCACTTACGTTATATTAAGAACCTACATGCAAAATTTCAGGATTCTAGCTTCAGTGGTTTGGGCTGTGTGTTGATCTCTGGGTATGTCAGTCAGTCAGTCACCTTCCTCTTTTATATATTATTATATAGATATAGATTTTATTAAAAACCTTTCATAGAAGATATATAACAGGCAAACTATGATATTTGTATTTAAAAATAGCACCATTAATGTTGATGTAACAGATAACAAACGACTTTGTCTATGATATCAACTCATATAATTTGTGATACTTCTAATCCTCACAGATATCTCATATTACTATTAAAAAGATATTTTAATAGTAGCGCCACACTGCGCGTTACCTACGTCGGGCGTCTTGACAACGAATAAACAAGGCTGTCACAATCATAAAAAATATTTCACTTTTTCAATGAAGACCTATATATTAAGATATAAAGTATATATTCGTCAATCTGATTTGTATGTTCATTATATTAATAGAAATAAATAAGCCAAATTAATATAATTAATTAACAGCGTTTCTTAACTTTTATATTCTCTACAGAAGTATCGTCATTAAACGCTTGCTGTTGGTTAGATATGAATAAAAATGTCATTTAAAGTTTGTAAAAATTTTACCCTCAGGGGGGTAAAATAGCAACAGATTGTATAGAAATATGTAAGGTTTGCGACAAGAGACAAAATATGTATTAGAGCTATTCTGATATGACATTTACGGAGTTATCATGGAGAAGATAGTATGCCAACTGACATTAACGACATGATTACACTGAGACGTGGGTTCTGGTTTAAGATAGCACAGATGATTTAAAAATAATATCGATCCTGATCTGCTGACTAATGAGATAGTTATCAATTAAACCAACGGATCATGTCAGGCGTGGAGGGAGATGTTGTCGAATACTTAAAGTCTTTAGAAATATCAGGAGTGCCTTCCCATAAGTTGAGGCTGCAAGTTAATGTTCCAGTACTATTAAATCTATGGTATCTTGAGCGCCAAAGCAATGTAATAGTACATGGCTAAATATTAAACAACTGGGGTACAACATTGTAAAAGCTACAATCATGACGCATGGAATGGCAAAAGAAGATAATGTTTTAATTCCCCGTATTCCAATAATTCCAACTTATTTGACATTTTAATTTAAATGAATGCAGTTTCCGCTGAAAACAGCATTTCTAATAACAATATTAACAAAACCCAAGGACAGATGCTTAAAGATTCAGTATTTTTTTTTCTCATGGGCAGCGTACTTACGTATATCAAATCCGCAAAATCTCCATATTTTGGCAAAATATGGCAAAAGAAAAAACGTAGTTATTAAAATTGTACTCTATTTTTATTTGAAGCTGCCAAAGTGTCTATGGTCAGCCTGATGGAAAACTCAAGCAGATTCCAACAGTGGGGGCAACCATACTCACTGGGAAAGCAGACAATGCAGTATTGCGTCCCACACTATGACGGCTTAGTGAGATGCTTTTTCACGCCCCACTTAATTTACGCCCCACTTAAAGGGCCCGGGATCACAGTGGGAGAGAAGCACGTGCGCTGTAAGTGAGTTCCAGTTTTTAGCTGCTCGGCACAGGAAGGATGAACCAAACCGAGAGTGGTTGGTTCGAGAGTGAACATGTTATTCTGCAGAGGAAGGGAGAAGGGGGACCAGTTGGAAGAGCTCCTCAGAATACTTCCAATGATACAGATGGTAGTGGACTACTATAGAGGCGATATCTCTACGCAGCTGCAGAGGTTCAAGGAACTCGGTGGCTTTGGGACTGTTGGTAAAGCGGACTGCTCGCCACTACAACCGATCGAAAGCATCAAGCAAATACTGCGCGGATCCATCACAAAGATGAGAACAGTACTCGAGGTCCCGGCAAATATCCATGCCCAGGACACCGAGCTTACCCCGTAGTGGCAGTTGAGTGCTCTGAAAAGTGGAGAGAGAAAAAAATGAAGACTTTTTGGTAGAGAACGCGCATAACTGTGTTTTCGTAGCGTTGATCTCGACCAGATTCTTATCACCCCATTGTAAAATGCGGTTCAAAACCCGGTCGAGCTCAGCGACAAGCTTCTGTCGATTTTCCTCAACGTATGCCACTTTGGCTGAACGGTGTCGAAAATATTGCCCATGAACTGTGCTATCGTCTGCATAGCAATGTATGTTGCCAAGAGCTAACATGTCATTGATATGCAGAAGAAATAGTGTGGGCGACAGGACTGAACCCTGAGGTACGCTAGCGTTTACATCCAGAACATCAGAGGCCGTGCCGTCGCAAAGGCCCATAATGCGGCGCTGATGAAGAAAAGCGTCAATCCAGTGACAGAGTCTAGGAGGCAGACCGAATGCTGAGAGCTTGGAGAGAAGCGAGCGGTGCCAGACCCGGTCGAAGGCCTTGGCCATGTCAAATGTCGAAATAAGCTCATATAAACACTTTTATGTACATATATAAATACTTAAATAAGTTTTTAATAGTAAAACGTGTGTCTTATTTGTAAAAAAAATCGGGTGGTGTCGTGGGACATCAGATAGGAATGAGTTCCCTATCAAAAACACAGATGGCGCTATACTAAATTTTTAGTTTTCACAAAATTGTCTTAACCCCTTTATTTTATTTAAACTGATTTATAAAAATATATAAAAGTTCTATGCGAGGTAAAGAAAATAAAACTATTCAGGTACCGATACATTTTGTATTATGATTTTATATCGATAAAAATCCTACCTATATTAATAACGCGAAAGTTTGTTAGTATGGATGGATGGATGTTTGTTACTCTTTCACACAAAAACTACTGAACGGATTTGGATAAAACTTTACAGTAATATAGCTTATACATCAGAATAACATATAAGCTACTATTTGCAGCGATAACCGACATACACGCGGGTGGAGCCGCGGGCAACAGCTAGTAATAGAATAAAACTTTTTTTATAATTAATTTCGTATAATATACTATACTAGCGACCCGCCCCGGCTTCGCACGGGTGGATTTCAGATGCCCCCGCCGACGACACGATTCATGCATTTTAAATCTGTAATATCTTCGAATATATTCATTTAAATTAGATACTGTAAAGGGCCATTTTGATCTATATTAAATGCACAATGTATTTAATTTACTTAATTGTATAAGGATTCATTATGTATTGCTTAAAATCACTTCGTAAATAACCCATTATTTCTCGTAAAAAGAAAGGAATAAAAAATGGTTGTTGTGGGTTGTCCCTAAGAGAAGACATATACCGTCGCGGACTTTTTTGTATTACTTTTTAAGGTGTACAATACCGTAGTACATTATTTTGATCTATCTCGTAGGGTGCAACCAGCATTTGCAATATATGCGCAAAAAAATGTGTTTATTTGCTACATCACATTAGAAACCTCGAAAATTAACAGTGTTCCCATACTATATTATGCATTTCTTATACATAAAAACCTTCCTCTTGAATTACTTTATCTATTAAAGAAACCCGCATCAAAATCCGTTGCGTAGTTTCAAAGATTTAAGCAAACAATGGGATATAGGGACAGAAAAAGCGACTTTGTTTTATACTATGTAGTGATAGTGATTTTAGAACTGGGTTGTCTAAAAAAATCCTGGACAGAATTAATTTAATTATTTTTTGAAAGTTTTTTTTTTTTTAAATTTTGCAACATCAAGATAATAAGAAAATGTTATATTAGACTTAAAGTACGAAACATGTAGAATGTGCCGACATAGGGTTATCTATTATTTACCTGGACGAACTACTGGGTTGCCAGGTATAAATAGGTATGTCGATATCAGTTACTTTCACTTGTGTGATAATAGAAAAAAAAAATCACTTTATGCGCTGTTTTATTGTGAACACGTTGATATAGGGTTGTCTGCAAAAATTTTGGTCCTGATAGAGGTTTGCTAATTTAAAGATTTAAATTTTCAACGCTTGTGGAAATAAGTGACAGATAGATCCGAGGTAAGTATATTGTGTAATAATAAGTTAAGTGATTTTACTGATGAAACTTTTAAAAATTGTTCGTTAAAGCTAGCTTTTCGTAAAAAAAGAAATTTAAATATTATGAAGCTGAAGTAACTGAATCAGCACTCGATTTTGTCGGTTACCATACCACGTGTTACAAAAAAGTAAATGTTTTAGGAAATATACAAAGAAGAATTGAATTTTTTTCTTACAGAGTATTCAGTAGTTAGGTACATAATATATGATTTTGACATGGTCCTCGCAATAAACTATACTGGATAGTTTATTGCGAGGACCTTGTCTTAGTCACTAAGACTTAGTGGAATTACCTTAGAAGATTATACTATAAAAATTAAAAAAATCAACGAAAAACATGCTGCTGCCGATTCAAAAAAAGCATAATCTGACGACACTAAAGACTAAAATCCTGTCGAATTGACAAACGAAATGAAATAAATTAAATTAAAAATCTTTTTAAAAACAAGCTTTTACTGGAATGCCTCGAGACGAATCAAACGAGTCCAAACTAGATGTTGTTGCGACGTTTCTTTACAGAGTTCCTATGGCCACCTTAAAGCTCCAGCATCAGATCAGCTCCATGTCATTATAATATTGTATTGCCACGCTGTATACATATGCTTGCAAAATTTCAGCAAAATCGATTGAAGATATCTGCTTCAAAATTGAGTTGCAAGATTCCACCCGAACATACATATATACTCATACATACATTGCAAGTTAATAAAAAGCTTGTAAAATAGGAAATCTCCCAAAGGAAATCGAAAACACCATGTTCATTACTATCAAGAGAGCGCAAGAAGCGTTGCATGAGTTTGAAGCAAAGGGTGAAATTGAAATAAGCATACATTTTTACTTGTGATTATTTGTTGTGCAGATGCGCGAAGTTCCTAGGTGAATGAGCCTCAAGTGGTTGCACAACCAAAGGCCACATCTGACCACAGAAATTGCAATTTGTTATTCTTATGCGAGTCTATCAATCAGCCTTGTCTTGAAAGACTGCGTGGCTTATAAAACTCAGGTTTACCCGAGCAAGAGTTCCGGTATGTTATTTTTTCTAGTATAGTTTGAACAGACTTATATTTATTAATTACACCACATGAAAGAATTGGTACATGTTGCTCGAGTAGGTCAGGGTCCGTATATAAATATGTGGGGGACAGGTGTGTCATGTCCCACCAATACAAAGGGAGGATCCTCCGACCAGGCGAGGTGATCATGCCTGGCGGGCCAACTGCCCAACGATTGATGTCGTGATGTTGTAAATATGTTAACTGGCGCGAGAACTTTCACTGCGCGATTCAGGATTGGTAGTTTCTTAGTTTCCTTCGTTACTTCGTAGTTCGACGTATCTTCGCTAGATGGCGCTGTAGTATGTTATGTTGTTGTTGCGGTGTATGTGGAGGCCGCCACATCACCCCCTCCAAGACCGGAGGTTGATATATGATGTGTCAGCTGTCTGTGCTCTGTTGCGGAGCTTGTCAGTGCCAGGAGTGAGTAGTTCCAGTGAGTCGGAACTGAGTGCCGCAAGTTCCAGTGAATCGGAACTGAATGCCGCTAGTCCCAGTGAGTCGGGGCTGAAGTCCGCTGATCCCAGTGAGTCGGGATGGCAGGCGGTGCGCGGTGCTGCGGTGAGGTCCCCAGTGAGTCGGGGCGGTTGCTGCGTAGTGGCTGGCTACTGCGTAGACGGGAGAGAGATGCTCTGCTTACATGGACCGTAGGTGCAGTGCGCTGTGCCTAGACGCTGATGAGGCCGTAGGGGTAACCAGGCTGGAGCGGTCGCTTCCTGCGTGTGGTGTATCCCTGTTGAGGCCGACGTTGCTGGCTGGCTGTGAGACTTGCTGTGGGAGTGAACATGATGGTGGCGTGCTGATGCTGTTTCGAAGGCTGCTTCCAATCACGTCGGGGTCACCACTGTGGGGGAATGTGTGATATGTCCCTCCAACACAAAGGGAGGATCCTCCGACCAGGCGAGGTAATCATGCCTGGCGGGCCAACTGCCCAACGGTTGATGTTGGGATGTTGTATATATGTTAACTGGCGCGAGAACTTTCACTGCGCGATTCAGGATTGGTAGTTTCTTAGTTTCCTTCGTTACTCCGTAGTTCGACGCTCGCTAGATGGCGCTGTAGTATGTTATGTTGTTGTTGCGCTGTATGTGGAGGCCGCCACACACATATATATATAATAGGTCTTTACCTATGAAATTGCCGTTTTGTATGCAATAAGTGAAAGTACTTATTTTTTCAAACTTTTTTATTTCTGTTATTTGAAGTAATCACCCATGCAATCGACGCATCTTTGCCAACGCATTGGCAGTTAATTGATGCCCTTCTTGTCAAAAACAGCTGGACGGGAGGCAACAAACTCTTCAAAGGCATTTTGTACTGCCTCTCGGGAATTGATTTTTTTACCCACTAAAAAGTTGTCTAAATTTTGGAAAAAGTAATATGTAGTCGGTAGGTGTAAGGTCTGGTGAGTATGGCGGATGAGGGAGAGCTTCCAACCCCAGCTCTTGCAGCTTGCAGTTGTACGTCAAACATGACTAAATAATAGTTCGAGAACCGACCACGTAGGCGCTGGAGTGAGAAGAGAGGATGACATCATTTTAATTATTTATATAAAATTGAAAATTGTGGTTTAAAAATTTAAAACTTTGCGTAGTAAGTGTCCGGAAAACATAATCAAATAATTAAATTGTGCTTTAAATATTAAAAACTTTGCGAAGTATCCTGTCCGACAAACATATACAAATAATAGTTCATTTGATTTTATAATTCTTTAAAATTTACTCTCGTTGCACTTTGACTGCCTCGTTGGTCTCGCGGTTGGCGTGTGTGACTGCTGATCATAAGGTCTCGGGTTCGATTCCCGGGTCGGAACAAATGTTTGTATGATCTACAAATATTTGTTTCGGAGTTTGGGTGTTTTCTATGTATAATATGTATGTATTTACAAAAAAAAAGTATATATGTATTTGTATCAGTTGTCTAGTACCCATAACACAAGCTCTGCTTAGCTTGGGATTAGATGGCGTTGTGTGTTAGATGTCCAAAATATTTATTATTATTATTATTATTATTATTATTTATAATGTACTCTGTGCACTTAATTAGTGCATTTTGGCGGACACTTTTTTGATATGTCATGTCAAATGTCAATAACAAACAATAAATTTGACATTTAATCTGTGCAAATGTTGAACTGAGTGTATTTCAAAAGTTGGGAAATTCACTATTTTTTCAGCAATTAGGTACCCAATAAATCAGCGGGAACGTGCATGATTATAACAATGGAATAACAGCAGAACTTGATTGCGCATAACCGACAAAAGCGATGAAACAGATTTTCTCTGTAATCTATTTGAAATCAGCAATATGTCGAAGAAAAAGGACAAAAAGACTGTGTTGTGTGTTTTACGAGGTAAATATACTTCTTAACAACTCAAAATACGAGTATCTAATACCGCTTATATAAATTTTTCAGCTTTACGTGAATATCATCACCTAGTAATCACGAAAAAAAAATGCATTAACATTGTTTTTATAGTATAAAACTAACCTAACAATTGTTTTATTTATCGAGTAGCAAAATATATCTTCGAAACAAGAATAATACTGTCTGCATTATCAAATTAGACACATATAACGCTATTAAGTGGCTTAGACTTGGGGGGGGCAAGTTCCCCAGCTTTCAAGTAGCTTATATCTATTATATTATACTTATTTATTATACTTATTACTATACTAGCTTATATATATATATTAGAACCTGAACGACCGAGGTTTGCTCAGATTTTTTTTGGTATATTTTCTAAAAATGAATCCTAGCTAGATTCATTTATCTCCCCCGAAACGTCCCTGCATACTAAGTTTCATGAAAGCATTGCAGCTGTTTCCAAGATTCCGATTAAATAGATATTTGCTTGAATTGCTCGTTAAAGATCTTAGATTATCTGTAGTTGTGTTCTTGTTGTTCTGCTAAATAATTTTAAGTATTTAGTACTACAAGTAAAATTTTATCAAAAAATTAAACTTACTTTCGACTCGATTTCTCTTGGATACCATCATCAGATCTTAGTGTCCTTAGCATGGTACCACCGTTGGGATATCTCCTTTCCATTAAAAAAATAGTTGGGGGGAGGGTTGCGATTCCTCATAGTTTTGTATATGAATTTTTGAAAATTTTAAGTTTTCTCTTGTGTGATCACTGTTCTAACCTAACTTACACATTTGGGAGGGAGGGGTGGGGGAGGGGGACAGATACCCAAAGTTTTAAACGAATAATGTAAGGAATAACAAAACGCCGAGAGGAAGTCAAAATTATTTTAATTAAAATTTCAAAAATTTATATCTCAAAAACTATGACTTTCTGCAAGTTGAAATTTTAGGAGTAGTAGACTAACAAAAAAAAAGAACTATCAAACATCAAATTTTCAACTCTCAAATCGATTGTATAGATTCTAAAGGTTAGCCAACACCGCCATCTTCCATACTCCGGGCTGCTATTAAGAATTTCTTTTAAGATTCTCTCTTCGCTCTTGATCAGCAGTCGCTTATGCTAACCACTAGACTAACGAGGTAGTTCAATATGGCAGTATTTTAATATTCTTCTCTATATACTTATTTCAGATTTCACCCTAAATGACTGTGCAAATGCCACAAAAGCAGTAAAAACCCTCAAGAAATCAGCCACAGTCTCACAAACAGACACAACTGAACTATCTTGGGATGAGATCCAGGATGACTTTGATTTTGTTGAAGAAATTGAATCAGATGCTACTGAAAAACTTGAATGCCAGCAAGAGAAGTCTCAACCAGTACTAATAGAAGACTGTCCCGGGTTAGAATACCCAGAAATAGTGTGGTATTTAATATCTATGTACATAAAACCAGAAGACATAGCTACATTTGCCAGGATTAACAAAGCAACTTACCGTGCTACAAAAAGTAAATCATTTTGGATGATACTTTATAAGAGACATTGCGAGCACCATCCTAGACTACCAGAGAAGTTACGGAGTGACAGTTTTAAAGCTTACGGACTGAGGCAGACGGTTATTAGAGCATTGTTTTACACTTATGATGTATTTGTGAAGCGTATCGCTCGAATGGCTACACAAGACAGTAGACCGCACTTGTTAGTGAACCGAAAGTGTGTTAATGTGTGGTTTTGTAAAGGTTTAACACATTGGTCTGTGTATTTTAAGTTAAAGAAGATGAAATTGCATAGGGAAAAGAGAACTTTAGACTTTATTGAGGAGTTAGGGAGAATTGATGCTAATCCTGAAGAGGATACCCAAGTTTTACATGTAAGTTGTGATTTTATAATTACTCTATAATTCTCACACTAGAAATATATCTTTAATACTAGCTAATCCGGCAAACGTTGCTTTGCCATAAAAAAAAAATGGAAATTCTCAGACCTACCCGATATGCACACCAAATGTCATAAAAATCGGTCCAGCCGTTTCAGAGGAGTGGTAACTAACATTGTGACACGAGAATTTTATATATAAGATGAACGGACACATTTTAAAACGGATACAAAGAACACCAAAACTCAGTTTTTTTTTATGGAAAGTAGATGTATCACCGGACCGTGAGCGGGGGTTGGGGTATGGGCCTCTGGTATCCTCACTCACACAGTGAAACACAGCGCCAGCACTATTTCACACTGGTTTTCTGTGAGACCGTGGTATCACTACCGTCGAGCCGGCCCATTCATGCCGAAGCGTGGCTCTCCTACGGTAAAATTTTGTGTGGTCCATTTACAATTTATGGACCACACAAAATGTTTCCCATGTGGTGATCGAAACCACTACATTTAGGGAAAGAGAGGGTTTGAACTTTGTTCTTTGAATATGTATATAATAAGTATGTATTTACAAGAAGAAATGTAGACATGTCAGTATTCTATCAGTCATTCCAGCTTTCATGGTACAAGCTATGCTGAGTTTGAAAGTAGATGGCGTTGTGTGTTAGATGGTCGAAACATTACATTATCATATTTAATTTTCAGGTGACGTGCAAGAGTTTCCAAGAAGTGCCTCCTCTGATGGGGATGACCCTAACATCAGTTTGTATGACCCTCGCCAAGGGGTTCCGGTACCACGTACTGACCCTCGGGTTTAACAGCTCTCCTTACACCACAAAAGGTAATTGATTATTAATGATTTACCTTGACCATTTAAACCCTTTTTAACTGACTTAAAAAAGTCACTGATTTTTTTTATGTTTGTTACCTCGGAGCTTTCTACTGCGTGAACCGATTTTGATGATTCTTTTTTTATTTGAAAACTGATGCTTCCCGTGTGGTCCCATTTCAATTTAGCCAGTTCTTGAAGTCGCTTCTTTTTTTGTTAAAATTTTTCAACCATTTCTTAATGAACTTCACTTGTAACTAATCTCTTCGTATTTAGACCCGCTTTTGACCACGGGTCCACTCGCGTGTATGTCAATTATCGCGGTAGGAAATAGGCTACTTTTTGTAACGATAAATATAACCGACTAGCGTAATAATTTTTCTCCCGTTTTGAAATATTCTTCATTGATGCGCCGCTACGATTGGTCTTAGCGTGACAACATATAGCCTATAGCCTTTCTCGATACATGGGCTATCTAACACTGAAAGAATTTTTCAAATCGGACAAGTAGTTCCTGAGATAAGCGCGTTCAAACAAACAAACTCTTCAGCTTTATAATATTTCTAGCTGACCCATGCAACGTCGTTTACGTCTCCTATTGCCCGTAGCGTAAAAAAATCCCCCGTTTTTGTAACATTCTTCATCGGTGCTCCGCTCCTATTGGTCTTAGCGTGATGATATATAGCCTATAGCCTTCCTCGATAAATAAATAAATATAAATAAATAAATATTTCGGACATTTTAACACACAACGCCATCTAGTCCCAAGCTAAGCAGAGCTTGTGTTATGGGTACTAGACAACTGATACAAATACATATATACTTTTTTTTTTGTAAATACATACATATTATACATAGAAAACACCCAAACTCAGAAACAAATATTTGTAGATCATACAAACATTTGGTCCGACCCAGGAATCGAACCCGAGACCTCATGATCAGCAGTCGTACACGCCAATCGCGAGACCAACAAGGCAGTTGAATAATCGATAAATGTACTATCCAACACTGAAAGAATTTTTCAAATCGTACCAGCGGTTCCTGAGATTAGCGCGTTCAAACAAACAAACTCTTCAGTCTTATAATATTAGTAATTAGTTACTATAATAGTGAAGTTCATTACCAAAAGGGTTTAAAAAGTCACCATGCTCAACATAAACTTTACTGCCTCGGTGGCGTAATAGTAGCGTGTGTGACTGCTGTGTTCGAGGTCTCGGGTTCGATACCCGCGTCGGACCAAATGTTTGTATGATCTGCAAATAATTGTTTCGCAGTTTGGGTGTGTGTATACATATGTATGTATATCAGTTGTCTAGTACCTATAACACAAGCTCTGCTTAGCTTGGGACTAGATGGCGTTGTGTTAAAAAATAATAGTAATAATAAAACGCGCATGCGAGTTTCTGAGTTTTTCCTGCGGTAAACGCTTACCGTCAGACAGTCTGTACACACTTCATAATATTTTTACCCGACTAAAGCGAAGCCAGAAGGAATGGTAACATTTTTGGCACTCTATTGTCTTCCACTATAGCGACTAAACTACTGAACCGATTTTAACGAATAAGGTGTCAATTATCAAAAGTTTCTACTTAGTCAGGATTTTTATTATGTATGAGGCTGCTAAATTGACTCTACTCTGCCTGATGGAAAGCAGAATCTAAAAATAGTGGTCACCATACTCATTGCTCGTGCAGACAATGCAACAATGTAGCATGGTGACCAACACCATGGCGGGCTAGTGATGCTTCTGCATCATTGGGCCTCCGGTCTCGCACCAACACGACAGCACGAATGTCACTTTAGGTTGGTCTTCTGTGAGAGGGTAGTACCGCCCCGGTCGAGTAGGCGCAATCGTGCTCACATCAGCGTGGCTCTACTACCTTACGGATAGCACAGGTCTTTCAAACTTGTCACTACTTATAAAAATATTCTTGCTACAAATTAAAATTGGTAGCAATGATTTCCAGGTATATTGCCGGAGTGCTCGGTGATGCTGGACGCCGTTGTTGGCACCCTTGTCTGCGACTGGTGGCATCCATCCTACCCTCACGGAGAAATAGTCCTCCCGAGGCAAGAGCCTCCACTCCTCAAGAGAAACTTCTTCGATGAGGACAAGTCGTGATAGAAAGGAATGCGATAATTAATTCGATTGTTGTGAGGAAAGGATTGTCTGATGATGTATGGGATATTAGCGGTTGCTACTGTGATTAAATACTGGTAAATAGTGATGTGCCGAATTGTTAAAAATGTCCGGATATTTTTGTCCTTTAAATTATTTAGATTAAATAAATTTAAAATTTCATAAACTCATTAAAATAATTCGATAAAAGATCTGATCAAGATTTATCTTCGCATATACCCGGAGACATATACGAATATTCGGCACATCATTTCTTACAAATCTATTAATTAAACTGTGTACCTTCAATAAAAATAAAAAAGGAATAGAGATTCTTTATGTTTTAAAATTTTCGAGAAATATTTTTTTGTTGTAATTCCACACAAATGTGATTATGAAGGCAATTAAGGAGTTTATAGTATTTTAAGTTTTTTGTACCACCCTTTAGTATTTCACTTCTGGATATAGGCTTAAGGCCTTAGAAAGGAGAATGTATATATTAGCTGACTTGGCGAAGTTTAACGCCATTATTTTTTTCTTTAATATTTTGTGAATTTCCGGAAAACTTGCTTTAATATGTATATCCTTCTCGGTTTCCCACAGGTAGTGTACAGTTGAGGACTAAGAAAATACAACACTTCTGGTTTACTTTTAATTCTCTTCTATACAAACCGTGTCCTGGCAATAAACTTACACCTAAAAAAGAATTATCCAATTTGATGCAGTCGATCGGAAGTTATACGCGTACATACATTTCGGTCATTCATGTTTATTCATATAAGCTATATATATATATTAATATAAGTATATATAATTTTAACGTTAATTTGTTCATAATTACGATTGTATAGTTTTTCCTTTCGTTTATTTTTTATTTTTATACGTTTTATAAATATAGGCACATGTTTTTATTAAATCAGGAGATGCATAACATTTTTTTTTCCGTTAGTACGACTGTATAATTAATAAAGTTACTAAGTTTATTTTGTTTTTTGAAAATGTCTGATTTGATACCAACGTGTTTTTTTTTTCTTAAATTCTTATGTAATACATAATATTCTTTGAGGTATTCGTTAAACGCTACTGTCATCTATATATGTCAACTAAAATGGTTTCGCCTGATGCGGCATCGTATTATCGTCTTTATGCATATGATAGAGCAATGCGGACCACCGAACAGAGAGGAGTACCCATAGTGTCTTTTCCCAAAACAAAACGGTCTTGTCATTGGTTGCGGGGGAAATCTTCACACACACATTTTAGACTCGCATACAAACAATCGTCTCACTAAGAACTCACACATAACAATTAAAACATTCACAATTTCACTCACACATAAATTGTGTCATAACCTTAGAGCATATATACATGGAGGGGCAGAGAGAGAGGGAGAGACTGAGTTTAGTTAGAGTCTGTCTCTCACGCAAGTTTCTGATTGGTTGGTGTATTTCCCACCAAATCAGTCATGCAAATTGGTATGTGCGTCCACCAATCAGAAGCTTCCATTAGAGAGACAGACTCTAACCAAACTCTGTATCTCTCCTCCTATCACGCTTTCCGCCTATTCAGCCCCTCCATTTAAATATGCTCTAAGGTCATTACAGTGTAACGCGTAGGTCCATTTGTGCTTATAATTTGACATATGACGCCTGCGTAGGCAACCTTAGAGCTATTAGTATACACGGTACGTATTACACGGTAGGGAGTTGCCGTCTCTTAGACGGCAACTCCCTACCGTGTTTTCCTGCATGCCTGTCTTGTAACATTGGTATGCAAGTATTTTTTTTTATGTAATACGTCAAGTAGTTTTTAAGCAACCGCTAAATCAATATTTGCAACAATTTGTCAAGGAGGGAGATTTAGGATTTAATGTAGTGGTCTAAGAGCCAGTAAAGATCGACTTACACCCATCTGATAATCACATAGGACATTTTTTATTTGGCAAGCCTATTAGATTTCTTATTAAATAACCTTTCTATTGATACCAATTTCGATTAGTTATTAGCTCGGTGTAGTTACCTATATTGATTTACCTGTTCATGAATGTTGTTTGGTAGCTTTATATAGAAATAAGTAAGAAAGCTTAATTAGGCATATTTGGAAATTAACTTTAGGACTAAATTTAGTTGGTTACCAGTAGAGTAAAGGGTGTAAAAAGTTTATTTAATTTTATCTAGATCTAGTTTTGCGATAGGCAAGCCATCATAAGTGTGTTATTAAAAACACAATTAAAAAAAAAAGTTTCATCGATCGAGTCGATCTCCACCAGCTCTTATACTATAGGTATCCTGTACATTAATTGCGAAGTTATGTGATATGATCATAGAATATATATTATTTTCCATTTTTGTCTTTTATTTCAAGCTATTGCTGTCTTTTTATTTTAATACTCGCACAACAACAGCTGCGGGTAACGCCGTGGGGCAATGCTAATCCCGTTAAAATCGGTGCAGCGGTTACAAAGACAATAATAAAAAAAAGTTTTGATGTAAGTACCGTATAATTATACTTTTAGCATTTACACAAACAGACACTTCAATTTTATTTATTTGTATAAATAGTAGCCGACTCCAATTAATCTTGGGAATAATAAAGGCTCAGAAGAAGAGATAGATTTATTTTAACTATTTTTCTATCGTCTGTAATTAATAACGTCTCATTGCAGAATCAACTTAGAGTAGGTTAATAACTAAACATTTATTTTTATTAATATTGCTGTTTATTTACAATTATTTTGCTAAATAGATACTTTGTTGAGATCTAAAATTCTACGAGTACTATAAGCTACCAATTACGGTAGATATTCTATATATCTCATTTATTCTTATATAATTCAATAAACGTTGCATTATTAACTAAGTATTTACGTTAATATACTGTACTGTCAACGTACATTACATAAACTTGGTTTGCTGTTTTTCTCATTTACAAAGAAAATTTGTGGGTCACATAGTCTTGACCCGTGTGAGGTTTGAACCAACAAAACTAATCGCAGTTTATGGCGGCCCGCTTACACCACTCGCTTTTCTTCCGACCAATCAGAACGGAGATATAAATACCAATAAAATTTAATTCCGTGAAACTGACACAGCGTTATTACACCTTACATTCCTCATACAAAATAAATACGTTCATTTTACGGTCCAAATTTAGGACCATGAACAAAATTTTTTTGCACGTGGTGTTGCCAGTAGGACTGACTACGTAGTAGTATTACGGGCAAAAGATGTAAATGGGCAATATAATGTGAGTTACTCAATCGCTTATGGAGTCGTTACTCGCAAAATTATCCACAAGATTTTCAATTGAGGCGCAACAAACATAAAATGAGCAGATGGCTCATCTAATGGCAAGAAATTGTCACCACCTATGGAGGCCGGTATCTCAAGAAGTGCTTAGGCAACCTCGATCGCTTTAAGAAAAGCATAGAAATATGATTAACAACCGTTTTCTGTGGCATCACTTATGTCTGTTGACTTTAGTACAGCTTATGCATTACATTGTAAACTACAAACTGATAAAACTTTGTAAAGCCAAGTTCTAAAATTCTGTGAATTCAAAATGTTTTTGCCGATGATACTACCAGCTAAATGAATACAAAAATAATCCTTACCATGAGATACGCAAGGCTTTACAAAAGTTCCATACATGCCTGACATTAATAATAAAGTAGAAACTATCATAATTCTCTTAAAATACATTTTACTATTTAAAGGAAAGCGTCAAAAAGCCATATTATTAGTATTATAACAATAGTCAAACCACCATAACCAAAAAAATATGATTTGTGGGTAGTTTGAAATAATCGTTAGCATAATATAAATTTATGCATCTATCATTTGTTTATCATTAATTATATTAAAATATAAATATTTCAGCTTATACTACAAAACGATAGAAAGGAACTTGTGAGTAGAACCATATGAAGTAGAAGGTTTGATCTTAGATCTATTTTTCTCATAGATAATGATTCTCGGGGAAAGAAGCGAGGAAAATTGAATCTTCTTTCTGTGCGCCCTTTACTCGGCTTTAGTCTACCACAATACGGTCGAACTTCGATTTTTTTAAGTTGAGCAACTTCTACAACTCAAATATTAGATAAGATCGAAGATCTGTAGAGACCGTTGTTGGATTTATAACAAGTGACATAGTAAAATTTGAAAAATAAATCCATTAACAAGTAACATTTTAACAAAATAGAAACCAACTTCAAAGTTTGACTTGATTTCTCTTGGATCCCATCGTCAGATCTTAGTGTCCTTATCATGGTACTACCGTTAGGATATCTCCTTTCTATTAAAAAAAGAATCATCAAAATCGGTTCGAAGTTATGGGCGAACACACATATAAATATATATATGTATATATATACGGTCGAATTGAGAACCTCCTCCTTTTTTGAAGTCGGTTAAAAAGAAAACAAAGTTTTTTTTAATAACAGGTAAATCTATAAAGTCGCTCCCGTCCCATTAGCAATACTTTTAATTCTTATCATATTTCTAGTAATACCTACAGATTTAATTTGAATTAAATCAAAACTAATAAATAGTTGATATTATCTATTGGCGATATAATTTATTTAAATCAAATCATGAGTTCTAATACCAAACGGTGTTATCTCATTGACTTATGTTAGTAATAAGACTAAAGAGAATTCTACAAACGTAAACGTTATAAGAAAAGTAGCTAATATGTATATGGAAATGACGCCATCACGTGTTCAAAGCAAAATATTAGCCAATTATACCAGAGAATAGAAGTATTAACGGTTGCAGAAAGAGAAACGACGCGAAATACTTGCAACTTGGCTAGTAGGGCAGACTTGGATGCGAAACTTTTTATATTACTCATACTTTTTTTTATCAGGGCTATTTATGTCTATTATCTTATACATTACGATATCATTAAAATATATTGTATAAATTTTTTTACCAAAAAAAACCTACTTCAAGAACTGGACCAAATTGAATTGGGACCACACGAGAAGCGACCGCTTTCAAATAAAAAAATAATCATCTAAATCGGTTCACCCATTCGAAAGTTCTGAGGTAACAAACAGACAACGAAAAAAAAAAACAGTCGCATGAGAACCTCCTCCTTTTTGAAGTCGGTTAAAAAGAGGCAAAAAACATTCTAAATACAAATACAGAGCACTGAACTCTTGCTGTCTTTATCTAATTTTAGGAAAACAACAGGAGGTAATGACAGTAAGTTACAACTACAAATGATACATTCAATGTGGGTAATTAAACAAAATCAAAATTTCAACCCAAAATTTCTCCTGGATCGTCACTATATTTACTTTTAATAGTATCCCAAACCTTCAATGCGACTGACGCATCAGTTTCTTTACATTCGTACTTCGCATTCGGATGCTTTCTCGAATAATGCCTCATGACATTCTGCTTATGCGAAAACTTCTTCGGGCAAATATGACACGAAAAATGTTTTTCGTTCACATGAGTTTTCATGTGATATATTAATCTACTTTCTTTCGGAAACTTTTTGTGGCATACATCGCATACCAAATGTTTAATTTTATTATGTCTAATAGCATGTCTTTGCATATTATGTTTATGCGCAAAATATTTTTTGCAAATTGGACATTGATACGGCTTCTCACCAGTGTGAACTCTAATGTGGGGTTTCAGTAAACCAGAGTGTGTGAAGGTTTTATCACAAAAAGGGCAAGAATACGGTCTTATACCTTCATGCATCTGTATATGACGAATCAAAGTGCTCTTATGTTTGAACTTCATTGTGCATTGATCGCATGAAAATGGACGGTCCGTGTCGTGTCTACGTAGATGACTTTTTAAGAGAAACTCTTTTTCAAAGACCTTGTTGCACACGTGGCATTTAATCGGTTCATCTATTGGCCTTTTGCATCTACTCTTCCCTTGATGTTTAGTTAAGTTAGCTTTGAACGCGAAAGTTCTATGGCATTGTGAGCAGACGAAAGGTTTGACTTCCATATGAATCCGTTTATGCTGCATTAAATTTGATGAGGTTTTAAATTGTTTGTTACAATGCTCGCATACAAAGCATTTTTCGGGCGGTTTGTATGTGTGTTTGAGCATATGTTTGTCTAACTGCTCTTTTGTTATGAACTGTTTTGGACATTCGGTGCAATGGTGTTTTCTTTCAGTGTGGAGTAACATATGACGTTGGACGTTGCCTGAGTTTGCGAAGCTTTTCAGACAAATGCGGCAGGAATAGCCTTTTTCTCGTGTATTTTGAGTTCCTGAAAGAAAAAACATTAATAAATATAGAATAACAACCACAGTACCGGATAAAAAAATATATTTAATCAATATATAACTACTGCCATTTAGGAAATTCTAATCAAAATATCCGACGAAAACAAATCAACGCCGAAATTTCATCATTACCCGACTGCGAAAGAAGGAGGGTTATGTTTTTCGAGTGTATGTATGTGTGTATATTTCTTCGGCACGCCCTAGAGCCTAAACGGCTTATCGTATTTTTATGTGAGTGGTGTCAATAGATTCGTCTTAGTCGTGAGAGTGACACTGGGTACATTAAAATTTAAAAAAAAATACGCAGTCGGATTTTTTAAAATAAATCATTACTCGTTTAGTTTTATTTTCATGTAAAATACATTAAATAGCTCACCCTTTACTTGAGAGGTAGTTGGCCCAGCCGTTATCAGACCACTCTCGTCGTCTGTGTACTGTGTGTCAAACTGAAACTAAATAAAAAGTTATCAATTTATTTAAAGACTAGCTGATCCGGCGAATTTCGTACCGCCATATTTACATATCTGTCTCAGCTTCCCACAGGCAGTGTACAGTCGCGGACAAAATAAAAATACTTTTCCCGTTATCTTTTATTACCAGTTATCAAGGAAGACTAAAGGCTATGTATCATCACGCTACGCCAAAAAGAGCGGAGTATCAATAAAAAATGTTGCGAAAATGGGAGACATTTATTCTCCCTTTTGACAGCTTCCATTGCGTGCCCTGCGTAAACGGAACTTTCACACAAACAATCACATTTCACAAATCAAATCTAACACACAACGCCATCTAGTCCCAAGCTTAGCAAAGCTTGTATTATGGGTACTAGACAACTGATATAAAAACATCTACTTTATTTTACTATTTTTTTTGTAAATACATACATATTATACATAGAAAACACCTAAACTCCGAAACAAATATGTGCAGATCATACAAACATTTGGTCCGACCCGGGAATCGAATCCGAGTCCTTAAGACTGTAGTCCTTGAGCGTGGGAATTTGTGATTGAACACCCAAATTCATATTTTACATGCACACGAACGCATCGGGAACTATTGCATACTAACCCTGGCAACTAATAAATTTACTTTCGGTTTTTTCTTCTAGTTACATATTCATTAACTGTTCGCCTTTGAAGAATGTTTAGAATGTCCTACAAAGCACGCAATGTATCTTAGTCATATCGGAAAGCCCGCGGGCTTTAAGTAACTCGTCAACGGCCGAGAATGGGGTTCAAGTGTACCTATTCATTTTTAATTCATTTCATGGACAAATAATATATTTTTACACAGTATAAAATTAAGTCGCTCGCGCTATCTGTCAGCTTAGATCTTTTATAGTAATCAACGGATTTTAGTGCTATGTTATGAAGTAAAATTTGTATGATATATGTTATATTAATGGAACATAATGTTTCTTAAAAATATAATTTTTGATCGCTTTTATTTCTCATATTGACTAAATTTTACTACATAGATCTTACTTACTTACGTACTTTTTTCACTTTTTGACAAAATAACGACGCTAAAAAAGTATGAAACAAGTTTTGAAAAGCCGTAGTCACGTGTTTTTAAGAGTTATGGTACGTTTCTATTTTAATTTAAGTTTTTACTTTTTTTTATTTAAAATGTTTTGGTGTAGTGATAATAATAATTTATATGCAAAGTATATTTTAAATACCTAACATAGAAATATAAAAAAAAAACAATAAATACGAACAAAGTCACCAGCAAATGCTAATAATACCTATATATATATTTGAAATGTACAAGTAACACCCTTTCCGATGATGCCAAACACGGCATGTTTATGTCAAATTCATGTTTTAATAGAGTACTTTATGTCGGCTAGAGGGCGCCACATTAAATTGAGTGACGCGTCATATAGCCTATAAGCAGCGGACGATCAAGACACTTCTAACGATACCTCATTTATCCAGTTCTAATTAGTAGTTAAGGAGCTATGAGGGAACAGATGAACATACATACATAGCCTGTCAAAATCATAACCCTCCTTTGGCTTTGCCGTGGTCGGGTAAAAAAATTAAAAAATACAGTTAATTTATAAACTCCTTCTTTTTTTAAGACGGTTATAAAACAAACTATTTGTCTTAAAATTAATATTAAGAGTGTAAAACTTTGAAATGGAAACTTCCTTAAATATATAATACTAGCTTTTACACGGGGCTTCGCCCACACAGATTTTCATCCCCTGATTTACCCCCTTAGTGGTGGAATGTCAAAAATTCCTTTCTTAGTGCTCGCTTACGTTATATAAAGAACCTACATGCAAAATTTCAGGATTCTAACTTCAGCGGTTTGGGCTGTGCGTTGATCTCTGGGTATGTCAGTCAGTCAGTCAGTCAGTCACCTTCCTCTTTTATTTATATAGATTACAGATATCAGATGTATATAAATGTAAGGGATAGGGCATCTATTGTTTTACAATTCATCAATTGATTAAATTCGAACTTAAGGGATGAATAATAATGGAAATGACGTAAAGTGTAGATGGGACCCTTTTTTACCATTTTTGTCTGTCTGTCTGTTTGTTTGTGACGGCTAATCTCTGGAACGGCTAAAGCGATTTTGACGGGATTTTTACTGATAGGTAGCTGATGATATAAGGAGTAACCGCGGTTGGTGTAGTATCGCGGGTAAGACCGTGGGGCTCAGCTAGTTTTTTTTTTTTCAAAAAAGACAACTTCCGTATATACCCAATAAATCCTGTGTCGCGGGGGACTTTACAAACATACATGAAACGGACACAATGGACACCCAGACTCAGAACAACAATTCGTGGATCACACAGTGTTGTCCCATGTGGGATTTGAACCCACAACACCTGATACAGTAGGAAGCGGCGAGGCAACCGCTTAAACCACTAGACCAACCATGCAGTCAAAAATAAAACTGTAATTTTAAGGACTTTCATTATTTCAGTAGTAGTTATTCAATTCTAACAGAAATCATAAAAAAATTTTTTTTTTACTTTTTTAAAAACAATTTCTCAAAGTGTCTCGGTCTGTCAAAGTGTATTCAAAGTACTCGTCAAGACAAATCAAACGACTCCAAACTCGATAGGTTCCGTCGTTACAAAGTTCCTATGACCACCTTCCAGCTTGAACATCAGATCAGCTCCATGTCATCATAATATAGCATTGTCACGCTATATACTATACATATGCCTACAAAAATTCAACACAATCGGTTGAAGATATCTGCAAAATTGAGTTGCAAGATTCCGTCTTAACAAATATAGTTAGATACACACATCAAAAGTGTCTAGGGATCAAGCATTTTTATGCGGATTTCTTGAGATTGAGATGTGGCTTTGGCCCTGGCCTGCTCAGTCGCCAGACTTGAACCCGATTGAGCATGCATGGGATATGCTACAGAGAAGAGCTCTGCCGAATATGGAGGGTATCCAGTCGCAAGAAGACCTTTTTTTGTTGTTGCAACGAACATGGGCGGCCATTCCACAGCGTGATTTGGATGAACTCATTTTGAGTATGCCAAACCGATGTTCTTGTGTTAGTGTTCGCGGTAGAAACACGGATTATTAATTGTTTAAGTTACCTAATAAAATTTTAAAGAAAACTGTTATTTCAGTCTTTTTTTCGAACTTTAATGTTAGTGGTTCAAATGTCAAAAATCCCTTTATTAGGAAAATGGCAAATTTCTTTATTAATGCAAAGGTCACTTGGTTACTGTGACAAACGAAAACACTTTATTTGATGAATCCTTAAAGAAAATTTTAATTAATATCAATCAGGAGAAAAGTTATTGCAAAAATATATGTTGATCCCTAGACACATATGTTGATCCCTAGACACTTTTGATGTGTGTATATACATACATAGCAAGTTAAAAAAAAACATAAAAATAAGTTCTGTGTTAATAAAAAATACTAATATTTTTCTTTGAAATTATTCTTTGAAAAAAATTAAATTAAATTCAAGAATACAAATTAACAGTTACAATTCGACACTCACTGGCAACCCACCCTAAAACTTGTCATTTACGTATTATGGAGCTCAGTGCGAACTACAAACGGACGTGGTGTCACCTTGAATATTCGGCGGGCACTGAATTTTTTGAGCGCGATAAAACTTATTTATTGCAATTTACGGGAGACGATATCTACGTACTAAAATGTATGGAACTTTTGTCACTAAAAATGAATGATGTTTAGCCTTAGATTATGGCTTTTTGGTGAGAATTAATAAAAAACTAAAACGGTAAATCTTTTCTCCATACTTTTTTCTCGCGAAATAAGAAAAAAACATTTAAAATAGAGCACGAAATAGGACAGAGTGTGCTAATTAAAAAGGTCGATTTCGATGATTTTGATCTTTGTTAAGGCTTTTTTTCACAAAAATAAAGAATTATTTTATAAATGTCACTCGGTAGAGTGGTAGACTGATTTATTAAACTACTGAGATTTTTTTTTAGTGTCGAATATGAATTGAGTTGTTTGTGTTTTGCAAAACTGCAAGTGCCTTTTCGCGCGTTTTTAGGGACGCGCCCCTTAAGCATAGCAGTGGCTTACGCTACCACTTGCGCTACCGAGGCAAATATTATCATAATAAAGTATTAAACATCCAACTTTGAATGTACTGTGATTACTCGTATATCGCCCTAGCTGACCTACTCAACCTCGCCTGCGTCTCCTATTGCCAGTAGCGTGAAGTTATAATAACGCCAATCAATTTGCCTAACATAAAAAAGACTTAGATAACTGTCTGACTGTATAATTTTATAATATAAAACATCTGAAAGGTAGTAGAGCCACGCTGATTTCAGCACGAATGGGCCGGCTCGACCGGGGGCGGTACTACCCTCGCACAGAAAATCAACGTAAAATGACAGCGATCGTGCTGTCGTGTTTCGTTGGTGAGTGCGAGACCGGAGGCCCAAATAGTCTAGTCAACAAGTTCCATACTTGTTGACTAGACTAAAAGATGCAGCAGCATCACTAGGCCGCCATGGTGTGGGTCGCCATACTGCATTGTCTGCATTCGCAGTGAGTATGGTGACCACCACTCTTGGATTCTGCTTATGCTTTCCATCAGGCAGAGTAGAGTCATTATGGCGGGCCATACATAAAAAAAAAAAAAAAAAAAAAAACTAGATTTAATTGTAACATGTTAGATTTTGAATAGTAAGTAAGGATTTATAATGGTAAATAAAGACTGTGCTATACTCACTACCCCCTGAAAGAAAATAAATAAAGAACAAAGTATCAGAGTAGAGTATCAGGTATCCCACCTGAAAAGTATGCAAGGTTGTATGCAAGAAAGAAATAGTATGAAGCATGAAAGTACGAGCAGTAGCAAAAGCGAGAACTGGTATGAATGGCAACAGATAGAAATAGGCTCCAACGAATATTGGAGGTCCTAGAATATAAAAAAAAAACTTAAAAGATAGACAAATGTTATCGCAGTTTTTTTTTTTTTTTAATTCTTTAATACGTTTTGCATGTGAAACTTTACCCGTTTATGCAGCGCACGTAATATGTCTCATTCTCATTTTCGCAACATTTTTTATTGATACTCCGCTCTTTTTGGCGTAGCGTAATGATACGTAGCCTTTAGTCTTCCTTGATAACTGGACTATCTAAGAGTGAAACTTTTCAAATAGGACCAGAAGTTCCTGAGATAGTACCACTTTACACAAAGTTGTGTGATCGGCAGAGAATTGTGTCCGAAAATTTATTACAAGAATAGAGTATTACACCCATTTTTGAAAAGTGTCGTAATTAGATTATATAGGGCTATTAAACCACAAAAAAAACACAAATATTTTATTCAATCGATAAGTGCCATTGAAAATGCATTTAAAGTTTCCATTTTCAAATTTCGAGCGTAATTTGTCAAAAACGCTGGACGCAGTGGACGCCATATTACTCTGTGGTATTGACGTCAGTTGGCCTTGTAAACATATACAAAATAATGCGGTCATCAGTTGACAGTTTAGTTTACAAAGCCGTTTGACGTAATAACATGGCGGCTACTATTTCATGGTGTTAAAGAAGAGTTTTTTATTTTTATTATTATTTTATGAACTAAAACTAACATTTTCCGACTGCTTTTTGCCTAAGGTATCTCAATCATATATTTTTAGATTTTTTCTCATATACAGTAAAATACCTTATTATTGTCCTTCTGATATAAATTAAGATAATAGGTCATACTTACACAGTCGCCAGGTTCCACCTTAATTTGTACATCTAAACAGGAACCGGGCAGTATATCGTTGTTGTCTTGGATTGGAACCATCCAGGTGTTGTTGCATGTATTCGATGGTGAAGTCGCATCGTCGGCAGTCTCGGTTTCAATTCTACAACAATTAAATCGTATGAAGATAACTACAGATAGTCCAGAAGTTTTTTTTTACGACTTTCGCACTAGGAATATACATCCTGTGTCGCGGGGGAATTTACAAGCATACACGAAACAGACACAAAGAAAACCCAGACTCAGAACAACAATTTGCGGATCATACAAAGTATTGTACCATGTGGGATTTGAACCTACAACGATAGGTGTGGTAGGAAGCATCGTGGCGACCACTTAAATTGTAATAATCGTTTGATGAGCACTATCATTTGTCTCTTATTTATCTTATAAATTGTATGTATTTATCAATACATTAATAAAATCGTAACTGGTCGCTGTCTGTACATGGAAGATATACCCGGAAAACTATTACCGGCTTTATGAGTGCAATAGAACCCAAAACAATGAATTTTATAATTTTTGTCTGTTTGTCTGTGCGCGCTAATCTCAAGATCAGCTCAACCGATTTGAATGTGGTTTTCACCAATCAGTTGTGGTTTACTTCACTTAACATTTAGTGTTTGTTTCATCTAAATCGGTTCATAAATAAAAATGTTATGTCAGTTTGAAGAATCACCGCGATATCCGACCTTTACGCGGGCGGAGCCGCAGGCAAAAGCTAGTATAATTATATAAGTGTATATTTATCAGCACTCGGGTTACCACATTACAGGCTGTGCCTAAGTTGGGATCAGATTATTATCTTCGGTATTAAATGACCATTCAATCAAATTTTATCACCTATCTCATTCTGAGATCATTTTGAAGGGTTACCCTCTCTCCCTCCGATAACCTTACTCATTTGGAAAAAGAAACAATTGCTTAACTTAAGCATAGCATTATTATATACTAAGTTTACCGTCCCTGTCTCAGCGAGCACGTTAAGCCGTCGGTCACGGTTGTCATGAACACCTATGGCGATCGTTTTGGAGAAGTCAGTACCATCAAATATATTGACAACTAGTTCAACTTTCGAGTTTAGTTCGCTTTCAGCGGGAGGTCTGATGCCAGTCGCTCCGTGGAAAAACTGATATTCAGGTAAAACCGGTTGAACTAGTAGCCGATCCCAAATAATACTGGGAATCAAAGGCTAGGAATAAGGAAGATTCTTTCGGTGTTCACAAACTTAAGCTGCTTTTCATATCTATGTACCTACATAATTTTGTTGATTATATTTCGATCGCTTAGAATGAATCACCAATATTTTTTCCCTATTTTTACGGCCATAAACCTACGATTAACTCGGGCTTTATCTTATTAGGTACTTTTACAATTTAAGTATAAAAGCTTTATAGATCTAACGGATAACAATAAGTAATGGCAGTTCAAATATGGCTAATCTTATCACTTCCTAATAAAACATAAGATATCGACGAAATAGATTGAGGTTTATTATAAACGACAATTTAGTGCTAGTGTACCTATTCACCACAAAATTCTGCCAGCGACTTCCTTTTCTCCAGAAATAAAAATAAAACGTCATGATTCTACCAGACTGTGTGTCTGTTGGCAGATGCTAAAATACTACCGCATCATAAGTCAATACTCCAGAATAGAGAGGAACTCCTCCCGAATTCCTTGAAAATAGGAAACAAAGAAATAGGCAGAGGCGTATCAAAACGCTCATTATATTAAAATTTCAAAAGTAAGCTCGCTCTTTAGCTTTTTTGGGCATTTTAGAGTTAGATGGCGGTAGGACGGAGATTTTACTTAAACGCATGGGTCAATCCATCCGTTTAAGTCTCATTCATTTAAGGTCCTATGTCCCCTAGACGGGGCAGGGGGCGTCCACGGTGCATCGCCATCACTTTCTGTCTTGAGCGTCTCGCTTGATTTCGCTCCAGGTCTTGCTAATGGCCTTCGCTTCATTGATGATAGTCCGCCACCAGGTTTGTATTGGACGGTCACGTTTGCGTTTTCCTTGGGGATTCCAGTCTAGGGCTTGCCTCGGGATATGGTTGGAATCTCTTCGGAGGGTGTGGTCTATCCAGCTCCATTTGCGCCGTTTGATCTGATGGTCGATCGGGACTTCATCGCAGCGTTCCCACAAGTGGATGTTGGATATTCTGGATTGACCATCTATTTGCGCAAAATGATGTAATTTTGGATGGTTCTCGAGTATTAAATGCATTCTGGACAGGACTGGTTGTTGTCGCGAACGTTGGGAGAGGTCTATGCCAAGCAGTGAATTATGTCTGTTGAGATGATGATGACTACTTTATTAGTTCAATTTAGTGAGTCATAAACGTGGAATGATAAAAACGATTCTTAGAATCGTTCGTTGATATTGTTTACTAAATATTTGTCAATTTCCGGTAAAGAGATAAGAAGTTGTAAAACGTTTTATTTTCTTTTTTATTTGACAGCCTGCCAACGTGACTTTACTCAGCCTGCTGAAAAGCTCGAGTTGAATCCAACAGTGGGGGCCACCATATTTACTGCTAATGCAAACAATGCAGGCGTCCCACACTATGGCGGCCTAGTGAGATGCTTTTTCACGCCCCTCATAGGGCTCTTACACATAACTGCGATGCGATGCGGCGTGAAGTTCTTGAGGTGCATTCATGCGAGCTCGCAGATATTTGCGATGCGTTGCGAATTCGCAGTTATGTGTGGGCCATTAAAGGACCCGAGATCATAGTGGGAGGGAAACACGTGCACTGGTAGTGTATTTCAGTTTTTGGCTGCTCGGGACAGCAAGAAAGAACCGAGCCGTTTAGTTCGAGAGCGTATTTCTACGTCTCTGAGGCGGTGACTTCCAAGGCACGTGTTGTCTGGAAGGAAGAGCTATTCAGAACACTCCATGGTAACGGCGATAGAGGACTGCAATGACTTTCGCAGACAAACCAATTTATAAAATTCTTTTGAGTGGGTTTATTTCGCTTTTGGTCCTCTATTACTTCAACTTGATATAGATTATTTTTGAGGGTTATGTTTTTTAAAGACAACTCTCGCATTGAGAATGTCTCCTTTGTCATGCGGAGCTTTACAAACATACATGAAACGGACACAAAGAACACCCAGACTCAGACCAACAATTTGTGGATTACACAATGTGTGGTCCCATGTTGACAGTAAGAACCGTCGTGGCGACCACCTTAACTACTGCGCGATTAAATGATTATTATGTCTATAGGTCTTTTTACATGCTATAAGACACTCAGAATAGCCTTTACAATCAGACCAATAGAGTTGAGGAAATAGATAAACTAGAGATAAAAGTACACAAACCGGTCTTCCCAAAATTGAATACAATATTGTTATATGACCGACTGAATACATTATCAGACCTGACGTTATTTATAATCTAATCTCTGTTGCTATCATTTGCGAACGAAATAGTCGATACTTTGTTAGTATTCGTGCTCGTGGGACCAAAGTCACTCGTAAAAAATAATAAATAAATAAAAAAAAACAAAATGTGTTGCGTAGGAGAATGTATCATCAAATATGTGCTTATTATTGGCAATTTAATATTTTCTGTGAGTATATTTATTTTTATTAATGAATTCAAAAATGTATGTTATATTTTTTTGTTTTTTATCTCAAAGATGCGTCATTTATAAACCAATTTGCATAATCGATGCTAGAAGCATCTCAATAGAACACCATAGTGTGGGTCACCTCATGCTGCATTGTTGCATTGTCAGCATTCGCAATGAGTATGGTGACCACCACTCTTGGATTCTGCTCATACTTTCAATCAGGTAGAGTAGTCACTTAGTCAAGCTCATATATAAAAAATGTGGTTTTTATTTGTTAAGGTAGATTTCCTGTTTAGTGCCAAAACTTTTAAGGATGAAAAAATAAGAATTAATGTTGTTATTAAATATCACGATCAAAAAGTAGATGATATTTTTCTAAGGGTTTCTTTTTTGACCATTTATTATTTAAGACATTGTACTTTATTGGGGTGTTGAAGCTCATTGATATGTGTTATATTAATAAGGCATTAGTCATACTACCTATTCTTTGTGATATCTATATAATAACGCGTGGGGGCCTCCCCACAAGTTAGAATCGCGTCAAGCGTCCCCACAGTCTAGCGACCTGATGAAGTTCGATCGAAGCCGATGGATGCGGGCAATACAGAACCGGTTGATGTGGCGATCCTTGGGGAAAACCTATGGCCAAAAGTGGATGTCTTTTTGCTGAAACCATGTTGTTGAATACATGCACCAGGTGCTTTGGTATTTAATGACATGACATGAAAAATTATAGTACTTGATTTTATTTTATAGTATTTGATTGTATTTTACAGTATTTATCTTCTTTGAGGCAAAAATTAATTCCGTAACTAATGTTTTTATTGACTATAGCTGACCCGGCGAACTTCGTACCGCCATATTTACATATCTTTTCCTTCTTTTATTTTTTTCTTTATAGCAAAAAAAGAATGAATAAAATCGGACTATGTGTTATTGAATTACAACTAAGTACATATTTTAACTTTCATCCCCTCTCTCCAGGAAACCGTGCTGAATTTCGGGATAAAAAGTATCCTATGTCCTGCCTCGTAGTATGAACTCAAATCATGCCAAGTTTCATTTGAATCCATTCAGTAGTTTCGGCGTGATGCGCGGCCAAGATACAGACAGACAGACGGACAGACAGACAGACAAAAATGAAAAAAAATACAGTTTTGGCTTTAGTATCGATTATAGAGAGCCCTCCAAAAAAATTTTCAAAATATCTTTAATGTACAGAATTGTACCTGTTACATTTTTATTATAAGTATAGATAACTATTAAAAGTAAACCTCTCGCCGTCCAGTGCTAAATAAAGGTCTTCCCCAAGGACTATTGCCCAAATTTATTGCCTCAATTTAGAGTCCATACTTAGTTTTCACAACCAGGCTCTGCTCAGTCGTAGACAAGCCCAGAATATGTGTGCTCAGCTTATTTTTCGTCCACCAGTGAAAGTTGATGATGGACGATTTTAGGGTACCAGTTTAGAGGAGTATTCAAATTACTACGCTTGGTTTCGGAGTTAGGGGAGGGGTTAGGAAATCTTACGTTCAATGCAATTGGTGAAAACCTGCTAAGTAGTCCCTAACATTTTCAAAAATAGAGAGGTCATCCAGTAGAGGAGGCATTTTGTTCTTAAAATTTGCATAACCGACCCTCCCCTTAAGTTTTAAAGGCAACCAAAACCAGATATCCGGATTTCCACATTCAAAATGCCTAGATATCTTGCATCCGGCTAAAGCGACCCTAGTCTATTTACCCCTAAATTTTTTAAATACGAACGCGAACCTTGAAATCCAGGTATTTGACACAAACATAGTACAATAGAACCGATATAAAAGATAAGATAAATCAAGATAACTATTAAATGGTATAGGTGTATTAATAAAGATAAAAATACGAGGAAAGTATTTTTCCTGTTGTCGTAAATAAATGCACGGCAATCAAATAAATTTGGTTTTGCCAGCTCTAATTGCTGGCATGTGACTCGGGTCTGTATTTGCTGAGCACTGGGAATTTGCTGATGTCTGTTCCATTTTGTAAATAACTTTTCCTATGAAAACAACTAGAACCGACTGCTTAACGTGACCTCCGAATCATAGGATAACTGTCGTGAAGCTTAGTTGGAAGCCTTTTGGCGGCTTAAAAACATCCAACGGCAAGATTGCGTTAGCCACAACGTTGTCTTCCAGTCCCCAACCCGCACTCGGCCAACGGGACGTATAGCCTTAACCTTCTCCAGACCCGAGCCGAGAAGTGGGACATTATAGGTTATTAGTGATGGTGAAATAACTTTTAAAAAGTATAGTAGTCTTCAATAGTCCAACACTTCCAACAGTCCAGTAGGTTTTGACCAACCGTACCACGCAAGTTTTTCTTCTCTTTGCCGTAGTTTTGTTCAGCATAATTTTACTGTTTTTCGCAATGTCTTGACTTTAATTTTACACCCTTATTGGTATTTTTATTGAAACTCAAACGGGAACTGATTTTGACCAAACAGAAAATAAAATTATTCAAAATCGTTTATAAACCACGGCGTTCTAAAGCTATAAACTTAATAATATTATTTAAAATAGTTTTTGATATATTGCGGCAATATAAAAAAAGGTTTCAATACACGCTATGTACCTGAGCTACCAGCACTCACAGTGGACGTGAAAAGCCAAATCTGTAGCACCACCAACAAGAAATACTTTGACTTGGTCTCTAAGTTTTGTCGAATCTTCAAGCAGTTATCTTTTTCTGGGCTACCAGCCCTCATAGTAAAAGGGAAGACTCAAATCCATAACTCTTCCACCGGCAGAAATGATACTTCGACTTGATTTCTGGCCTGCAGAATTAACTCAAGGCAGCCCCTTAGCCAAATTGCAAGTGTTTCGCGTCGATTATTTTGTATTATTGGATTATATTTTGTGTTGCCAGGTGATCATGAAGAGACGTTATCCCCATAAATTTCTTATTTTATATTAAAGATTACGTTTGTAAAATGTCAATTCAGCTAGAATGCCTGCTAAGTAACCTTTCTTGAGAAAACATTAATATCATCTAAAAAAATTTTTTTCTTTTTTTTCAGATCGCAGGCCTGGTAATCCTAGCTCTGGGTATAGCAGCCCACGTTCAGCTCCAAGAAATCACAGACCTCATTCCTATTAATCTAAGTATTATTTCTATAGGAATTATAGTTTTAGGATGCTTCGTGTTCATCATTGCTTTTCTAGCATGCTGCGGTGCCATCTTAAAGTCTGTGTGGATGTTGATCACTGTAAGTATATATTTATTATTATTTAAATATTGATTTTCCTGTGCCATTAGCATGTCTACAGTCCTTGAAATATAGTTAGATCTCTGTGACAGATCTGGCTACGAAACTTTGGACTAGCGATTTTGAAGGGAAAACTTCTATAGCCGCGTTGGGCACTCTTTGGTAGGAGAAAATTTGGAGTTCGCGTCACCGACATGCTGACGCCACCGACATGTCGACATGTCATTTTCGAAGTGAAAACCTCCTTGGCCGCGTTGAGCACTTTTTGGTAGGGGAAAATCTTATGGGTTCGCGTCACCGACATGCTAATGTTTGATGTTGATAATTTTAATTTAAACATTATAAAATTTCTAATTTTACACATCAATTTTACAAATAACATTCTAAGTTATAAGTTTTCTCTTCTATCGACAGTCCTTATGACTGCCAATTTGTACCTTCACAAGTTTACATCAACAACTGCGGTGATACAAGGGAAGAAGTTAATCTAAAATAAAAGTTACTCCTTACATCAGCTATCTGCCAGTGAAAGTCTCTTCAAAATCAGTCTGGCCGTTTAAGAGATTAGCAGAAACAAACAGACAGACACAATTTAAAAAAATGTTTGGTTATGTCAGTATTTACTTTCATATGCGTTTAGTGAAAAGCTGTTAATTTGAAATTACAAACAGACATTTCAATTTAATTCATTTGTATAGATCGCCATAATAATTGCCCGGTTGACATAGGCTATACGGTACCTATATTTGCTCAAAAGTTTTAACGTAGTCGGGTTATAGTTTAAGTTATTTATTAAATTGTTAGTTATAATATTGCATAAACTACAATAATTTCGCCTTTAGCACAGGCATAGCCAGGTTTTAGTTTCGGGAGTCGGGGGTTTATACCCGTAATATTATTATGAAAAAACATTTCGGGGTAGGGGGGGGAGGGATTTGAACCCCAAAACCCCCCTAGCTACGCCCATGATCGCTTTACCGTTTTAGTGAAATGAAATGAAATGAAATTTATATATTTATTTATATTAAATAAAAAAAATACTCATGATTGGACTAATTTATTTTTCAGTATGCAGTCTGTATGTTAATCCTAGCTGGTATCAAGATATACGTAGCAGTAGTGATGTTCAACTTTTTAAGTGAAGCTCAAGCCACTGTTACTGGGTGGATCAGCAACGGCTTCAACAGTGAAAACCCTAATGCGGCGTTCCTCGCTATGCAGAGATTGGTAAGTATTTTTAAAATATTAGTATTAAATATGTGGCAACTTATACATTCGGCAACAAAACTTATTACAGCACCATCTATCGCAGACACATCGAACTACGAAGTAACTACTAATCCTCCTGTATCGCGATATAGAAATTCTCGCATCGCTGAGCATGGTATACAAGTTCCAAGTTTACAATCATTTGGCTGCGGCCTGTCAGGCATGATCACCTGGCCTGGTCGGAGGATCCTCCCTTTGTGTTGGAGGGGCATGACGCCCGTTTCTCCGGCCATTGCCCTATTGTTTTCGTAATTCTGAAATTGCTAGCTGGGCTAGAGCTCTTTGGTTTAATTCCTACCCAGAAGAAATAATTACACAAATAATTATGTGATGAGCATTTATAATTATGTGGGCTGTGTGTGTAGTACACTCCATAATGTGCCGCTACTCCTAATCATTCTGTAAGCCCCCCCAAGAGCCAACTAAGGTACTATGCAGGACACTGTTGTCGCCGTTGTTGTGTTCTCCACTGCAAACTAGGGATTGCAATCCGGAAAACCGGATCCGGTATTCCGGCGGATCCGGCTTAAATATACGTCTACCGGATCCGGTACTGTCACACCGACCGGATCCGGTAGATTTGTATTTTGGCGAAACAATCACGCTGTCTCGAATGTAGGTACTTTAAGCGTATGCTGTTTACACTACCTGTGCGAGTCGTGCGTCCCGTGCCTGCAGGTTACATTTGCAAGCTCTTTAAGTCGATTGGGATATGAAACAATTAACACAAACTGTTTCTTAAGATCGTTGTTTCAAACCAATAGTAATTATATTTGTAAACAAGCTAAAGATTTCGAACACAAACCTGACAGACATTTAAGTAGACATCTAAAGAATATATATTTTCGGATTTTCCATGTTAAAACTTGAATTCAAAAGCCATCTAAACGACTGCTCTCCATGTTCCATACTATTTGACACTTGAAGAATCTACTACTAATTAAGTCGGTAAATTTAAACATTACAATTACCTGCATGACCGAAAAATATGCAAATACATATAGCTGATTAGAACTTTCGCAATAGCCACTGATGATAACGACATAATGATGAATTTTTGATTTCACTTAATGTTAATCATTACGTTATGTTTAATTAGTTTCATGATGTTCATTAATAGTATCGATCTCTGATTAATCTGTAAAAGTAGACTGTATCACCAGCTACGTTATGTAGGTGATAAAGACGTTATTATTTTTGGAAATTTTAATTATTTTAGTTTTAGTCTATGGTCTTTTTTAATTATGTAATAAGGGGCAAACGAGCAGACGTATCGCCTGATGGTAAGCGATTAACGCCACCCATGAACGCCCGCAACACCAGAGGCGTCTCAAGTGCGTTGCCGGCCTTTGGGGGATGGGCCTCCAGTATCCTCACTCGTGGAAACACAGAGCAAGCGCTGTTTCACACCGGTTTTCTGTGAGGCCGTGGATTCACTCCGGTCGAGCCGGCCGTCGGCCCATGTATGCCGAAGCTAGGCTCTCCCACGATAAGTTTAAAAGATGAACTTATTTGTTTCAAAGATGAACGATGATAAGTATTTAACAGTTTTCTCTAAAAGTTATCATAATAAAGTCGATTTCGTTTATAGCTATCGTTTTTTTTACACTTCAATAACGGTCCATGTCCATAAACGCACAAGGAAATGAATTTATCTTTGTTAAATCAATCCGACCGGATCCGGCTGGATTTATGAAATTCGGTCCGGATCCGGTCGGATTGAAAATGACGCCGGATTGCAATCCCTACTGCAAACTGAGAAGGTTGAAACGAACTCTATATCAACTCTACGATTCTTGAGAAAGGACATAGACTACACTTTACCGCGATAGCCAACATACACGCGAACAAAAGATAAACTCAAATAAAAAAGTCATTTATTTTCCCAGTTCAGTTGCTGTGGTACAACCGGCTGGAACTCGTATGGTGTTAATCCGCTACCACCCAGCTGCTGCCCTGTCTCCACAAACCAATGTTCAGCTGATCAATCATTTGGTGGATGCACGGACCTTGTGGCGTCTTGGTTTACTACGTATGGGGGAGCTATTACCGGGATCATTATTGGTGTTATCATTTTTGAGGTAAATACGTAAAATTAATACATATATTCATAAAATCTTCTGACTGCATGGCTGGCTTAGTGGTTCAATCAGTCGCAATGCCGTTTCCTACTGCGCTAAGTGTTGTGGGTTCAAACCCAACACGGGATAACACTTTGTGTGCCCCACAAATAGTTGTTCTGAGTCTGAGTGTTTGTTTTTTCCGAACACACAAATGCGAAGTTGTGTAATTTTTTTTAAAAACTCGCTTGTTTCTGAAAGTATTGGCAGAGGCATAATAGACGCCTACTTTTCGCAACTGTTTTGGTAACATGTAAAAGTCGGGGAGCCTATTCGGAGTAGGAGGAGTCCGGGGAGGAGAAGAAGAAGAACGTAATTTATCTTGCATATCTTTAGAGTGGTTTTACTTTTAGTCCATGTGCGTCTACCATCACCTAATTCTTCAATTCAAGAGACAGTAGTGTGTTACCGGCCTTAAGGTTCATTAGAAGTAGAATTTGAAGGAGCGTACAGTTTTCGTAGATGGTCGAAAATTTGTTTCACGGAAAGGTTGTGTGGGTTTTTAACGTTATGCCAAGAGCATGAAGTATTATTTTGAGCCGGGACTAACATGAAACTGCGGGGAGCGTGCCGTGACGGGTTCAGAATACAGACTGTCACCACTCCTAGTCATACCGTGGGTGTATCGACTAAGGATGTAACCTAACAACAGCACTGCAAAGAGAAGGAAAACCTATCTGACCATCGTGGTATAGCAGACCAAAAGCTCTTTTTCAAAGATAGGGTTATGACCAGCAATGGATAAGTAAAAGACGTTGATGAAGATTCATGCTTTGTCCAACTTTGAGGTTCCTCATACTTTTTTATGTATGGCCCTGCCACAATGACTACTCTGTCTGATGGAAAGCATAAGCAGAATCCAAGAGTGGTGGTAACCATACTGCGAATGCAGACAATGCAACAATGCAGCATGGTGACCCACACCATGGCGGGCTAGTGATGCTTCTGCATCATTGGGCCTCCGGTCTCGCACTGACCTGAAACACGACAGCACGATCGCTGTTATTTTACGTTGATTTTCTGTGCGAGGGTAGTACCGCCCCGGTCGAGCCGACCCGTTCGTGCTGAAATCAGCGTGGCTCTACTACCTTGAAATTGAAATTCGGCTAATCTTAGTTTTAACTTTGTTTGCAACCGTTAGATCATTCCGGTCGTCTCTTGATTCTTTCCTGATTAAACTAGATATCATTCATATACTCCTGTTCCTTTCTTTCATCTTCTACACGAACTCTTTTTCTTCCTTCCAGCTGCTGTTCATGATTTTCGCGTGCAACGTGGTCCATGCTATCAGAAGCAGAAGATATAAGACAGCTTAAACGAAATTCTCTTTTTCTTTTCAGCTGGTGTTCATGATTTTCTCGTGCCATGTGGTCAACGTCATCCGAAACCGAAGATTAACATATTAAATATATTACTCTTATTCTTATCTTTCCTATCCAACTTCTAAAAAAGTAGGTTCCTAATTCGGTTGTATGTTCGTTACTTCAAAACTTCCACATTTTTGGATCGACCGATTTGGGAATTTCTTTTTTTTGGGACTATAGGTAAATATAGGGTATATTTTCCGTTTGGTACCTTACATGAGAATGTATATTTCAAGTTTAGTCCCATTTAAATTCGACTTAATTTTATTTATGTTTATGAGCACTTATGAAGTCGTTGATATGTTTTTTAAGTAAATTTATGTTTATCTTTTACTATTTCATAATATAGGAACCTATGTACATAACCATAATTTATAAAAAAATAACAATATTTACATACAAGCGTCAAAAAACTCCACATCTCCACCTACTGGTAGCGTTCCCAAAAGACTGGCAGCATTACCACGTTGAATGGCAATGCTGATTCTCTGTGCTAGAAAAAGGCCGACCTACATACATACCTACCTACCATAGCATAGCATACCTACATAACATAGCGCGAGCACTCGGACCCCATGAACCTAGCGTCTCTACCCCAAGCGGTTAAAAAATATAATTACCTATTAAATTTTGGTACTTACGCCGTTTGAGGTTTTCCGCAGAAGCAGCAGCAGCGCCGGCATAACCAGCTGTACTTGGAAGATGAGATGGCGCGAGGGTGTCAACGCAAGTTGCGTCCCACACCAAAGGCTTACCCATCTTCCATGGCAGTAACGACATACCATCTGGTCTCTTGCCATCGTCCCGTACCAGACCATTTGATTCGCGTACAGCTGGAACGCCGGCGGTAACAAGAGCACGATAGATAATGTCGTTAATATTGGCATGTCGAGATATTCGGCCAGCGCTTCTGCTACAAGAAAGGCCATGATGTCCGAAACTGTCAACAGCTTCTCCAAAGTGACAAAAATGCGGAGAAACACAAGGCGCGTTTTTTAAGTTAATTATTGCTTTCCGGATCTTTCGAATTACATTAATCGGTCACGATTCGACTGCGATCTAATATGTTTAATGAACTTGTATATGCATGTGTGATAAGTTATTTTTATTAAAGTTTATTTAATTTATAAAAATGAGGCGGTTGTATAACAGAGTTGTGAGTACACAGACTTTTCGTAAAAATTAGTAAAAATGTTATGTCAGCTTATGTGTGACTTATTTTTCATTTCTTTTATTTTCTTTCCTTGTCTTTTTTCCTTATTTTCCTTCTCTTTTCTACTTTTCCTTTCTTTTCTATATACATATATGGGCATGCCAAAGTGACTCTACACTGCCTGAAGGAAAGCACGAGCAGAATCCAAGAGTAGTGGTCACCATATTCATTGCGAATGCAGACAATGCAGCATGGTGACCCACACTGTAATCTTTCTGTTTTTTAAAGACTTAATTTAGGTTTTTCACTATATTCATGCAACTGCTATATAGATGGTCCCAAAGAGGAACTTTTCAACTTGACTGAATATTTTTATTTGTTTGAGTTACTAATATCTTTGGCATTTGTGGCACTAATATTTTACCTTTAATTGTAATGGTTGTATTCAACCTTCGTTCCAATAAAATAAAACCTTCTTTAGGGATGAAAACACAGCCCCACACACCCGAGTCTACTCGGACCGAGAGCTTTTACCCCGGGGTTGTATCTGCGCTTAAAGGGGAAGCGCTAGAAGGGATCTGAATGTCTTAATAAAAGCAATTTCCCTTCCTATTTGAAGCTCATGTAAGAGATACTGTGTGATTTCAGACGGTGACCGTCACACCATACATGTCTGAACTCCAGAGGCGTTTCTAGTCCGTGAAGCGCCCGTTTGCAATCATTCCTTTAGCGCCCTTTAGTAAGCATAGCGCCCTATAGCGGCCGACGATCCTAAGAGCGTTTACACATTATCCGATCCGATATCAGTGTCGGACGTCGGAGAATGTTAAATGTATGAAATATGTATCTGTCTTTAATATTTTCCGGCCCGATATTCCGAATCGACACCGATACCGATATCGGATCGGCGCTCGACACCGATATCGGATGGGATAACGTGAAAACGCTCTAACACTGCTGCGCCCGTGTGAACCACCATGCACTATCTATAGGTAAAGACGCCATTGCCGAACCCTGGTTGGCTCGGGGTTTTAAACACCTAAGTAAAAGGGGGTTAAAATTGAAGGAATTAAGAATACAGCCAATTACAATATGTCATGATTGAAGTTGTTGATATATTTGTCACGTTAATTATATATTGCTTATTGAATATATAATTTAACATGATCTACAACTAAGTTTTAAGTCTAAAAGAATGCCAATTTGTGTCAGAATTGGATTAATATTATTTATAGAATAAGCTTAAAATATAGAACAGTGGTAGTTTACACGACTCCTGTGCTTGAGATCTCGGGTTCGATTCCCGGGTCAGACCAAATGTTTGTATGATCTGCAAATATATGTTCCGGAGTATAGAAGTATGTTCGGAGATATATATAGTACAAAGAAAGTTTAGGATATGTATTTATATCAGTAAATTTAGCTATCATAATAAAAACTCTGCTTAGTTTGAAGCTAAACGTTGTATGTGAAATGTCCGAAATAATCATTTATTTAGAGTACGCTTAGAATTTAGACAAATGGAACATACATACATGTCTATATCTCTGTAGAGGTATGCAAATGATTAATAATGTTTATTTTTGTCAGTAAATTTTTTAGAGATATTTTTATTCGTCGGACTTTTTAGCTAGAAGGCGTCGGTATTTCCTAAGACTTACTCTGGAAAGAAATGCCAAAACCAACAACAGTGGTGTATTTTTTTTTTGAGTCTGTTAACATTGATTAATAAGAGTTATGCGAGTACAGTATAGGGTCTTGGTTGACCTTTTGAAGTGAGGGCCATAGTTTTGAGTCAGCCTTTAATAATAACTGACTACTCGTATGGGAAAGTGGTTGTAGCGGTCACCACGCCACTTTCTACTGCCTCAAGTATTGTGAGTTCAAACCCTAGATGGGACAACATTATGTGGTCTGCAAATTGTTGTTCTGAGTTTGAGGGTTCTTTACGTCCGTTTTCTTATATGTCTTTAAAAAGTCCTCCAACACATGATATATTTCTAATGAGAGTGTGGAGGAACGGGTGTCGTGACCCTGTAACAGAAAGGGAGGATCCTCCGACCAGGCGAGGTGATCATGGTTGCTGGGCGGTTGATGTTGGGTAGTTGTATATATGCTAATCGGCGCGAGAAATTCTATTGCGCGATGCAGGATTGGTAGTTTCTTCGTATAGTACATTACTCCGTAGTTCAGTGTATCTGCAGTAGATGACGCTGTAGTATAATTCTGTTGCGCTGTGTGTGGAAGGCTTTATAAAAAAAGCCATCTAGTCCCGAATTAAGCAGTTTATATTATTAGTACTAGACAACTGATATGTTTTTTTTAAAAACAACACCGGCGTTAGGAATACATCCTGTGTGGAGACTTAACAATCATACATGAAATGGACACAAAGAACACCCAGACTCAGAACAACAATATATTAATCACACACAATGATTGGGAGTGACACAGGTGTGAAAATTTATGTAAAACTTTAAGTGTAGTACATAATTTAACAAAATAAAAAGATATCTTATATTTGGGAATTTTATTTTTAACTAGCTATGCTCTGCAGTACTACCTTTTTGAATTGATTATTTCATAAGTTTCAAGTAGCCAAAGTAGCTATGTGTCAGTGAAAGTCCTATCATAATAAGTCCAGTTGTTCCAGAGATTAGCCAAACCAACAGGACAGTCATAAATTTTAAAAATACACACACCAAAAGTGTCTAGGGATCAACATATGTGTCTAGGGATCAACATATATTTTTGCAATAACTTTTCTCGTGATTGATATTAATTAAAATTTTCTTTATGGATTCATCAAATAAAGTGTTTTCGTTTGTCACAGTAACGATAAACCAAGTCACCGTGGCATTAATAAAGAAATTTGCCATTTTCCTAATAAAAGGATTTTTGACATTTGAACCACTAATATTAAAGTTCGAAAAAAAGACTGAAATAACAGTTTTCTTTAAAATTTTATTAGGTAACTTAAACAATTAATAATCCGTGTTTCTACCGCGAACACTAACACAAGAACATCGGTTTGCCATACTCAAAACGAGTTCATCCAAATCACGCTGTGGAATGGCCGCCCATGTTCGTTGCAACAACAAAAAAAGGTCTTCTTGCGACTGGATACCCTCCATATTCGGCAGAGCTCTTCTCTGTAGCATATCCCATGCATGCTCAATCGGGTTCAAGTCTGGCGACTGAGCAGGCCAGGGCCAAAGCCAAATCTCAATCTCAAGAAATTCGCATAAAAATGCTTGATCCCTAGACACTTTTGATGTGTGTATTTATTTTTGATGAAATTGCCTTATATACTTACTTACTTCCATTTGCATTTAGTGAAAAGCTGTTAATTAAAAGTGTTCCGTTTGTAGCAACAAGTTATTTGGACTTACTTTTATTTTAGACTATATGCACCCCACTGTGTTAGTCACGGTTTTTTTTGGGGTGGATAAAAATGTTAAACTCGCGACAGGACACATGACCTGATCATATAATCGTAAGACAGAGGCGTGGCGTAGGAGAGGAAGAAATATCCCCCTCTCTTTCTACTGCATGGTGAAATGTATGGTATGGTATGCCTGCTCCTGCCGTTTCGATAAGCGGAGCAGGACGCTTGCGCTCAAGTGTTCGTGTGTGTAAACCCGGCTTCGCTCGGGTAATATGTTTATACTTGATAGCATTAACCTATATTTTTATAACATCATAATAAGCATTTTTGTAGTATCATTTCTTAAGGAATATTAAAGGCAAAGCAATGCATAGATTTTTACAGCATCATTCATTGTGTTTTTGTTAAGAAATAGGGGGCAAACGAGCAGACGTATGGTAAGCGATTACTCCCGCCCACGGACACCCGCAATACCAGAGGAGTCACAAGTGTGTTGCCGGCCTTTTAAGAAGGAGTTCTTTTATGGATATTAAGGTAGAACAGCAACTGCAGTTAATACCGCAGAGAGCAGCTACTCTTAAAATTAAAATTTTAATAAAAGAGAACAGAGACTGTAAATACAATTACTTTAGTAATGGTGTCATTAGATACATATTAGAACTATTTCTACAAACTTTTTACATGATTCTGACTGAAAAATACTTATCACAAAATTAATAACGGTTCATGGATATATGTGTTATATATAACAGACTAGATCCGCTGCGAAAACATAATTTTATACAACTAAGTATACGATAGAATTGGCTAAAGAAATTGACAATAAAATGTTCATTTTTCAATCGAATCGTATATTTTTCACAATCTAAACGATTGATGTAACGTAAATAAATATATCTATGTTAAAAATATTACCTGTCATCAGAATTTGGAGCGTCTATTTCTGTTTTTATGCTAATAAATTCCGGTTCGCCGAGACCGGACGACGGCTTCAGATCACTTTCGATTTCAGCTTCGTTCGGCGTATCTACCGGTTCTTGCTTTACAATAACACCCTCCATGGCTCCTTCGGGAGTTTCACATTCCATTTAACTTTTATATACACCTTTTAAATGCTTGTAGGAACTATGTGAAGAAGAATATTAGACTTCTCTTTGATATTAGAAAACGCGACAGAGAAATCGACCATCGACCACAAACCACATTTGACGATTTGATTGACATATTTGACAGAAAAACGTACTGTTGCCAGCTTTTTACCAGTAATAGTCTTAGAGCACACAAAATAAAGAGTGAGCGCTGAACAAGCGGAAAGCGTGATCGGATTAGAGTGAGAGACTGAGTTTAGGTAGAGTCTGTCTCTCTCACCGTATTTCCCACCAATCCACACCAACCAATCACGGAGACTGTATGAGAGAGATAGACTCTAACTATACTCTGTCCAGTCCATTCTATTATGGAATGCGCTTCCACTTGAGATCCGGAAATTAAGTAACCGTTACACATTTAAAGCCAAAGTCAGAGAACTTTACAAGAAACAACTAGCAGAAATATCTTCATAATCTCATTATCTCGTTTATATAACTTTATATATTTCATTCTGTATGTATATTGTATAAATATTTATTTATATAATTTATCTATGTATTTTAAAGGTTAATTGTTACCATAAATTTATTGTTCATAACTTCCCTTCATAAGACAAGTGCCATCTGACATTAAGTCCCCCTCATGCAAATGTAATGCAGGAAGTATTAATAAATAAAAAAATAAAAAAAAAATAAATTCGTTATACACTGTAATAAAAAGTAATTTTTTAATTGTTAATTAATTAATAGTTTGGCCAGGAATTTTTTAGCCAACCCACCCGTGATATGTTATTTTATATATTAAATTTGATATAAAATACTTTTCATCCATTAAACAGATGGGTGAAGGTCGTTTCTCTACGTATCTTAGACCATTACACATTATTACTACTCAATTACCAATTACCATAGAATTATGTCATGTGCGTTGTTATATAGAATATAGAACCTTCCAAGAATAAGTGAATAAGCCTAGCTATGCGATTTCACAGGGAGTTTATAAACATAACTCAAATGTTGGTTTTGGAACTTGATTGATTTCCATATTTATTTCATTTTCATAAAATGTTTAATCTTGCTTATTGATCTTACCGCGAGAAATTAGTAATAACAGAACAAATGAAAAGAAATGTTTGCAAGCCACTGGACTGATAATGATAAATTCTCTTTGTTGGATTTCGAACGTCATTATAATGGCAACATTTTGATTGTCACTTTTTCTGGTTTGACGTTTTGACGTTTGAGGTTAAAATAAAGAGTACGAAAAAGACGCGTGTTGTGAACGGTCGACGATTGTTGTTTTGAGAACCGAAATTTAATTGATATTAAGCTAATTAAGCATCGACCCGGTCCCTTTAGTGATTTACCGTTTTGTTAGGTCTGGTTGGACTCGCGAGTTTTGTAGGCGCGTTCCGCGATAGCTGAAGCGAGTGAGTTGTAATTCGAATATCCGTGATAGCTGATACGAGTTTATTGTAATTCGAATACCTTGAAAGATATACAGCACTTGGAGCTAGTTTGTGTGACGACGCAGAGAAGAAACTACCCAAGAGATCTCTTGGAACGCCGAGAACACTGAAGCCACACAACTCCAGTAAGTGCTTGATGATTTTAGTTTAGATTAAGAACACGGTGGAGCGCCGTGGTTCATTCTTCTCGCCAATGGACTAGTAGCGAGTTAATGCTTATACTCATGGGTCCTATAGGTATTACAAGTATCACAAAGTGATCGCTCCATTGGCGAGAAGAATGAACCACGGCGCTCCACCGTGTTCTTAATCTAAACTAAAATCATCAAGCACTTACTGGAGTTATGTGGCTTCAGTGTTCTCGGCGTTCCAAGAGATCTCTTGGGTAGTTTCTTCTCTGCGTCGTCACACAAACTTGCTCCAAGTGCTGTATATCTTTCAAGGTATTCGAATTACAATAAACTCGTATCAGCTATCACGTATATTCGAATTACAACTCACTCGCTTCAGCTATCGCGGAACGCGCCTACAAAACTCGCGAGTCCAACCAGACCTAACAAAACGGTAAATCACTAAAGGGACCGGGTCGATGCTTAATTAGATTAATATCAATTAAATTTCGGTTCTCAAAACAACAATCGTCGACCGTTCACAACACGCGTCTTTTTCGTACTCTTTAGGTGGGAGGACTGAACACTCTTGAAGACTGACATCCTAAATTGGGGCCAATTATGTTTCTCAATCAGTTAAAAATCTTATGTTTGGATTTAATTTATATTCTCGATTGTCGAAATATGAAAATACATTCTAAATCAGAGTACCCTTTGATAATGCCATAAGGTGAAACCGGTCAGGCAGAATTAAGTCAATTAAAATAGTACTGGAAAGTAGTGAGTTTAATTCTAGCATGTATTATGTTGAGATAGAATAATCTGTGGGGTCCAAAATATTGTAATGGAACGGGTGTCCTGTCCCTCCAACACAAAGGGAGGATCCTTCAACCAGGCGAGGTGATCATGGCTGGCGGGGGGCCACGCCTGATTCATGTTGCGAAGTTGTTGTATACATATATCGGAACGAGCTTTTTTTTATCGCGATGAAGCATTAGCAGTACTCCGTAGTACCTTCGGTAGATGGCGCTGTTCTATGATTTTGTTGCGCTTTATGTGGAAGTTACCACAATACTGAAGCGTCACTAGGCCGCTAAAGGGGGGTCGTCACCATGCTGCATTTTCTCCATTCGCAATGTGTATGGTGATCACCACTCTTGGATTCTGCTTATGCTTTCCATCAGGTGATCAGGCAGAGTAGAATCATTTTGGCAGGGCCATTGATAAATAAAAAAAAATACTAACTTTTTGCTACAAGCCATGAAGATGGTGTTTTACTCCTTTAGTAACACATGAACATTATAAAAATAAAAAACTAACTTATTACTTTAGCCCTGCCAAAATGACTCTACTCTGCCTGATGGAAATCATGAGCAGAATCCAAGAGTGGTGGTCACCATACATGCAGACAATGCAAAAATGCAGCATGGTGACCCACACCATGGCGGGCTAGTGATACTTCTGCATCATTGGGCCTCCGGTCTCGCACTCACCAACGAAACACGGACAGCACGAATGCTGTCATTTAACGTTGATTTTCTGTGCGAGGGTAGTACCGCCCCGGTCGAGCCGGCCCATTCGTGCTAAAAACAGCCTGGCTCCACTACCTTTTGCTTCCTCCTCTCTTGAAGTGAAAAGGATGAATTAATGTAACAATAAAACCACTAATTTTTCTTTTATTATTGTACTTTAATTTGTGTTGTATAATATATTTTACACTATTTACAATATTCATCAGTTTTATCACGCGCTATTTAGTCATGTCAGCCACTGTTGATACTATTTCGCAAACTATCCGGGATACACGACAATAGGCTAGAACATTACAATTGGCTTATTCTTTAATGGGATCGACCCATTAAATAATGTGCCAAATTTCTGCTTTTATGGTGTTTTAAAATCATATAACTTTTTATCAACGAGCACTGACTACACTTTTTACATTTTTTTTTTAAAGACAACTCCCGCATTAGGAATAAACATCCTGTGTCGCGGGGGACTTTACAGACATACATGCAACGGACACAATTAACACCCAAACTCAGAACAACAATTTGTGGATCACTTAAAGTGTTGTCCCGTGTAGGATTTGAACCCACAACACTTGGCGAATTGGCAAGCGGCGTGGCGACCGCCTAAACCACTAGGCCAACCGTGCAGTTACAATTTTGTTATCTTAAATGCGCGAAACAACACGTAGAAATGAATTATAGAAGCCTGAAACGGAACGCACACTATCACCGTTTTACCAATAAGTAATAAATAAAAATAAATCAAAACTGAGATTTACAGAGCAATTTCATTTCGGTACTAAAACAATTATGATTTTAATTTATGTTACACTAGCTGATCCGTGCCCACTTCGTTGGGCGTTATTTTTTTTTCTTCGACTTACTTTGCAAATCTGCAAAAAGTCTTTCCACTTTTGGGTTATTATATATGTCACTCAAAAATAACGAAGCCTTCTATTGGTAAAATAATTTTCAAAATCGGTTCAGTAGATCCAAAGATTACAACGTCGCAAACGCACAAACTTTACCTCTTTATATAATAGTGTAGATTTTAAATTACAATCTGATTTATCAATTTAATGAGGCGACCGTCTGCCATGGGCGCTGAACCGAAAGTGACAAGAAATTTCAAGAAAATTATCAACTAATAGTTCAAAATCCGACCACAATGGCGCTTGTGTACTCAAAGTCAGGACTTGAACTTAGCAGTAAAAACATTTATACGGTCGAATTGAGAACCTCCTCCTTTTTTGAAGTCGGTTAAAAAAGAGTGCCATTATTTATCCGATAGAAGTGAAAGCTTAAAGTATAAGCAAACAGTTATTATTTTTGGATATTTACACTTTTTGCTTGGAATTTGTCGATCTGTATTATGTATACTGGTTATGTGTATAATCTATTGTAACATAATTCTCGTGTCACGTTGTTGCTAACGATGAACAATCTAATCGATTTTCGTATTTTTCTAAAGTGTTTTTCTGGTGTGCCTTATAGGATAGTTAACATCGCGGTTAGTTCAATAGAAGCCGAATATGATTGAAAAGTAGGGTACATTTTTATAAATACTAAGTGACCCACGCAACTTCATCTGCGCCACTTTTCCCCGATATCATCAACTGCCTGTGAAAATCGCGTCAAAATCGGTCCACCCGTTCCAGAGATTAGCCGGAACAAACAGACAGACAATAATTTTAAAAATCTATTTGTTTATGTAAGTAGGTACCTACCGTTTATACTTAAATATGCATTTAGTATAAACCTATTAATTTTAAATTACAATCAGAACTTTAATTTTATTTATTTGTATAGATTTAGTTTTATTGTTACATGTTAAAGATAATATTTACGTAACAATATAGTTTAAATGTGTTAAATGCAACAATCTAACAAAATTTCAATTAACGTGAACCTTGTAAAATCATTTTTTTAGATGGCCAGTAATGCCAATTAACAGATAAGAAACAGGCAACAAAAACCAGTTAAGTTTAAACATTAAACAAAGTACGTAAAAACTTAAGATAAAATTTATATAGACAATAAATAATAATAATAATAAATATTTTGAACATCTAACACACAACGCCATCTAGTCCCAAGCTAAGCAGAGCTTGTGTTATGGGTACTAGACAACTGATACAAATACATAGATACTTTTTTTTTTGTAAATACATACATATTATACATAGAAAACACTCAAACTCCGAAACAAATATTTGTAGATCATACAAACATTTGGTCCGACCCGGGAATCGAACCCGAGACCTCATGATCACCAGTCGCACACGCCAACCGCGAGACCAACGAGGCAGTCAATGCCAAATGCCATTATACACCTCCTTCATTCAAATAGGTTCAGTAATTTAGGCGCTACGGTGGAACATATATAGACTAGGATAGAATACAATAGAGCCTTACAGTAATCACATATCAAAGTGCTACATGTTACGTATTTACAACGTTATTAATTAGTTTCAGTATTGCCAATTAAAGAATAAATAAATATTTTCGGACTTCATACACACAACGCCATCTAGTCCCAAACTAAGCAGAGTTTGTAATATAGGTACTATACAACGGATATAAATACATGTGCATAGAAAACACAAACTCTGAAACAAATATTAGCAGATCATTTGGTCCGACCCAGACATCGAACCCGAAACCTCAAGCACAGCAGTTGCATACGCTACAGCATTTTCCTAACTTACCTTCCTTCAAAGAGGCATTTATTATTATTAAAAATTCCTATAATTTAAGTCATTTCTATCTTACACATATATATGGTGTTTCAATTTCACAAATTCACATTCTCACAGCCTATAGCTAAAGATACATCAATTTTATATCGAAATTCGATCAATTTCAGAGCACAATACTTCTTAACTTATATTAACACTAGCGACCCGCCCCGGTTTCGCACGGGTGGATTTCAAATGCACCCACCGACGACACGATTCGTGCATTTTAAATCTGTAATAATCTTCGAATATATCATTTAAATTATAAATAAATAAATATTTCGGACATCTAACACACAACGCCATCTAGTCCCAAGCTAAGCAGAGCTGGTGTTATGGGTACTAGTCCTAGACAACTGATACAAATACATATACGTTTTTTTTGTAAATACATACATATTATACATAGAAAACACACAATACATACTGTAAAGGACCATATTGATCTATATTAAATGCATAATGTATTTAAGTTACTTAATTGGATAAGGATTAGTGATGTATTGCTTAAAATCGCTTCGTAAATAAGCCATTATTTCTCGTAAAAAGAAAGGAATAAAAAATGGTTATTATGGGTTATCGCTAATAGATAGATATATACCATCTCGGACTTTTTGTAGACCTTTTTAAGGTGTACAATACGCTAGTACATTTTTTTGATCTATCTCGTATGGTACAGACAGCGTTTGCAATGTAAGCGTAAAAAATGGGTTTAGTTACATCACATTAGAAACCTCTAAAATTATCAATGTTTCTCTACTATATTATGCATGCATTATGCATATAAACCTTCCTCTTGTATCACTCTATCTATTAAAGAAAACCGCATCAAAATCCATTGTGTAATATTAAAGATTTAAGCATTTATAGGGACAGACAGAAAGCGGAAGCGACTTTGTTTCATACTATGTAGTGATTTAAGGAAGGGGAGAAAGCTGTAAGAATAGAATTATCATTGAATTTCAACCGACCTACTAGTATTTATAAAACTTCGTTTTCGGTAATGAAAGTCTTGTTTAAATCAGTCCAACTGTTTCATAAATTAGCCGCAATAATAAACAGAGCATTCATTTAATTTTCGTTAACATAAAGAGATATAATGAACTGAAAACAATAGTTGAAGTGAATAATCGATTTAAGTGAAGCCTTCGATTCTGTTGATCATCAATTTATTCTTAAATAGTCTGATTTATACACTAGATTGTTTTAATAGTTAATAAATATAGATAGAATTAAGAAAAAAAAAGAAACTTAAAAGGTTTTAGGGAGGTTTAGATAGATAATATTGACCTACCATTTTGGTGTGCCACAGGGATGTGTCTTAGGACTTAGCTTTATTGGCAATGTAAAAAAAATATTTGTCAATTTCTTTGATTGCCATATTCACATATAATAAAACTTATTACCAAAGTTAAATGTTAAAAATGGAATAAAATTAATGCAATTCTTAAAAGACAAATTTATGGATATATAAAACTTTAGGTTTTAATTTATTAATCAAAAGGAAAAAGATTGTTTTTAAAAAAGGTACATTTTATTAATAAAAATTATTGTAGTGATCGAATTTAAACTTAAAAACAAACAATAAAAAACTTAATATATTTTTTACTTTAAGAATGTTTTAAGAAAACGACAAATTTTATAGAAAACTAGCTGAGCCCCGCGGGTGATGCTTTTGAATCGAATATTGTTCACTATTTCAATAGTTTAAATTTTGTTTTCGCGTTACTCAATTTTATTCCTTAATAAAAGTAGCCTAAATTCCTCCTTATAACATTAGCTATTTGTAGTGAAAGACCCTTCAAAATTGGTGCAGCTGGACCGATTTTAACGGATATAAGGAGTAGGGCTACTTTTATTAACCGACTTCAAAAAAGGAGGAGGTTCTCAATGTGACTGTTTTTTTTTCATATTGATACATCAGAACTTTCGACTGGGTGAACCAATTTCGATGATTATTTTTTTATTTGAAACCTGATGTTTCCCGTGTGCCATTTCAATTTGGTCCAGTTTTTGAAGTTGGTTTTATTGTTAAAATTTTTGATTTTATCGACTAGATTTGCCCTGCGGTGTTACTATTATTTTAAAGGAACAACAACAGCAGGTAACACCGCGGGACGCAGCTAGTTTATATAGATCGATATTTAGATAAAATAACACTTAATATTTGCTTTTTCAGAACGCTCTCTAGTAGCAACTCCCCTTCTTCCTCCTCTGTTTTTTTAATATGGGCCTGTCAAAGTGACTCCACTCTCCTGATGGAAAGCATAAGCAGAATCCAAGAGTGGTGATCAACATACTCATTGCTCGTGCAGACAATGCAGCATGGTGACCCACACCATGGCGGCCTATTGATGCTTCTGCATCATTCCCCTACTATACAACATTCATTTTTTGTACATAAAATTCAATCTAAAACACTTATTAAAATACTAATTAATTCATAAGCATATTATTATATTTCGTTTTAAATATTCGCAATAATGGACACTTATTAAATATAAATCATTTAATATAATATAAAACGTATAAATCAGGACTTAAGAGCTAATATAATATTTATAAATTACGTCTTTGAAATTCTTGGATCTCCTCTACTATCATGCATGTATTAACAATATAAATCTTTCTCTTGAATCACCATCTATTGCTGAAAACTGCATTAAAATCCGTTGAGTAGTTTAAAAGATCTAAACGAAAAGACAGCGGAAGCGTTCTTATCTGATACCTTTAAACGAGAAATCTTTGTATATATGTACATATTCTGAATCTCGAGAATGGATCCAACGATTTTCATGAAATTTTGTATGCAGGGAGTTTCCCGGGAGATAAAACGATCTAGCTAGAATTCTTTTTTAGAAAATTCACCAAAAAAAAAAGTACCGAGGGAAACTCGGTCATCCAGTTTTATACTATGTAATGATATGCAGTGGCAACTCGATTAACCGGACTAATTGTTGACGTTGGGGATTCGGATAATCGAAAATCCGGATAATTGAATGTATGAAGAAAAGCTGGTGCACATCTAGTGCTACAAATACATATCAACGAAAATCAATGTTTATGAAAAAATTACCGATCCCGCGGGTCCTTGTCAAAATATCAGTTCCGACACGTTCATGCTTGCATAAATTCGACTTGTAATGGAATAGGGGGCAAACGAGCAGGCGTATCACCTGGGATGGGGGAGGGGTTGGGGTATGGGCCTCTGGTATTTTCACTCACTCGGTAAAACACAGCGCAAGCGCTATTTCACACAGGTTTTCTGTGAGGCCGTGGTATCACTCCGGTCGAGCCAGCCCATTCATGCCGAAGCGTGGCTCGCTCCCGGTATTAATATGTTAAACATTGGCTCAATATGACTTAATTATTGAATTGGTCGCGGTTGGTAGTCCGGATAATCGCGAATCCGTATAACTGAGAGCCGGATAATCGAGTTACTACTTAATGTTATTCTGAAAGTAGGTTGTAGTGGCAATGGGTTGGTCATTATATCCCAGAATAGATAACCGCTGGAGTGTTCTGGAGTGGTGACATTTATTGGCAAATTCCCTGTGAGATCATCTGGCCAGATATGGTACAACTTGGGCAAAGGGACAGGGCTTTGTAGTGTACTATGGGAGAGATGTATGTCCAACAATGGACTGATAAGTTATTCTGACGAAAGTAGTTCAATATTTCCGAAAGGTGACACATTTCGGACGAACAATAGTAATTTTATTTTATACATTATATATGTTTACTGTACTTTTCTCTATCTCTCTAGTCTATCGGTTCGTAGTCCATGTTGCCGCAGTACTCTGCTAAGAAATCCAAGAATAAAGTGAATTTCCCAGTTGAAGATCTTGACCAGCGCGCAGAAACAGTCTTCATGCATGTCGAGAGGTTTTCCAGAACATTCTGTGGACAAATATTTTAATTATTTTCCGCTGTCCAGCAAAATTATGTTTTTAATATTTTCATAACCAATACTTTTGTCTGTGTGTTGACAGATTGAGAATACGCAGTGTCACCACCCCTATTCACCCCGTGGGTGTCGTAAGAGACGACTAAGGGAGCTAACTACGCAGGACAACAGCACTGCAAAGAGAAGAAAAACTTGACACAAACCCTATACCAACCCGTCTGGTCAGCGTGGTGTAGTAGACCAACACCTCCTTACTAAGGAGAGGCCTATGTCCAGCAGTCTATGTACACAAAGAACACCCAGACTCGGAACAACAATTTGTGGATCACACAAAGTGGTGTTCCATGTAGGATTTGAACCCACAACACTTGGCGCAGTAGAAACCACTATACATATACTATAGGCCAACAGTGCAGTCAAATAAATAAGGCCTGTTAATGACATACCTGAGCCCAGTCCTGTCTATAAACTGCCAAGCATTGTTCCGTCAACGAATCCTCGCTTAGATAATCGTTCTGGAGAAGGAAGACCAGCAAATTGGCCATGGCTTCCCACACTCCAGGAATCTTGGAACTGCTGAGTAGCATGATGTTGCGAGGGCAGAGGATCCGGTCAAAAAACTCCAGGCATGTGATGTCTTCGGTCTCTGGGGCTGGTAGGTTGGCTGGTTTCGAGATCTGAGAGGAATAAATATTTCGAACATCTGACACACAACGCCATCTAGCTTCTAACTAAGCAGAGCTTGTATTATCGTCAAATTTGAATCATGTCCTACCATAAGCTTACTTTCTTATAGACATTCAAATACAATTAGGTCGACATTCCGTAAATATGCATTTCATTTCATATTCATTTAATTACAACAGATAATTATCTGTTTTAGTCTCCAAAAGAGGATTCGTTTTGAGTTATAGTTAATTCCAAAGAACATGGATTCGAAATATGATTGAGGGTACCGGAGGACCTTACCCCAAGCTCTTCCCAATCGCCACCCCCCTCCGAACCCCCAAGGGCCGGCAACGCATTTGTGACGTCTCTGGTACTCGCTTGCCATCGGGCGATACGTCAGCTCGTTTGCCCACTATTCGATAAAAAAAAACACCACTCTTGGAATCTGCTTATGCGTTCCATCAGGCAGAGTAGTCATTGACAGGGCCATACTTAAAAAATATTGTATATATTTATATTTAAAACGTAAGTACGGCATGCACTGTAAAGGAGGGAAATCTTTGTTGTTTTGACAGTTTCAAACGATTTATCGACAAAGTGGGTCATGATTCAAGTTTGTCGACAGTACTATGGAAGGTAGATTGACTGATAGAATACTCAGATACTTTATTTTTGAAAATACATACATATTATACATAGAAAACTCCCAAACGCCGAAACAAATATTTGCAGATCATACAAACCCGGGAATCGAACCCGCACAGCAGTCGCATACGCTACCACTGCGCCAGTCATCAATAGCAATTGTATGTTTATCTAACGGTACATACCTTAGAGTATGGAGTACTCGCATTAAAAAACTTCGGTGACCTTGGAGGATGGTAGGAGTTCGGTGACCTTGGCGGCTGAAACAATATCGGTGACCTTGGTGGGTGACACGCGATCGGTGACCTCGGTGATTGATAAGAGACAGGAGATCTCGGTCCTTGGTTGAACATGACTGGCGACCTTGATCTTTGGTTGAAAGCATTCGGTGACCTTGGGCCTTGTGATAGGGAATTAGGCGATCTCGGCGCTGGTCCGAAGAAATGTGGCGATTTCGGTGATAATGGTGTCTTTGGCGATCTTGGGGGTTGATTTATAATTTTCAAGTCTTGAAGCTGCAAAGTAACATAATTAACGAATTAAGAATACAAAATATTGTTACGAATAATAATCTTCAAGCCTTATCTGCGCACACAAATTCACACACACTTCTTGTCGATCTCCTGAGGCAAGGAATAATGGACCTTATTTCTATATGCATAGTGTCGGATATCGATTGGTTGTTGCCCAATTATTATTATTAACTTCGATTATTTTTATTGGCGTTTTTACGAGACGATTCTCGTGTGTTATAGTCGTTTCTAGAAATGGAAGAATAATAATTATATGAGAATAAATAGAGCGTCTCGCGGCAACACGTCAAAAGGCTTCTCTCTCAAATAAATCAAACCCTGACACGTAACAATATCTTTCTTTTTCTTTAAAAAAACTACTCCCGCATTAGGAATACATCTTGTGTCGCGTTGAACTTTGCAAACATACATGAAAAGAACACAATGAACATCCAAACTCAGAACAACAATTTGTGAATCACACTGTGTGAGGAACGAGTGTCATGTCCCTCTAACACAAAGACAGGATCCTCCGACCAGGCGAGGTGATCATGCCTGGCGGGCCTCAACCCATCGGTTGGAGTTAGGAAATTGTATATATGCAAATCGATGCGAGAATTTCTATATCGCGATAAAGGATTAGATGGCGCTGTAGTATATTTTTGTTGTCCTATATAGAAGTCGTCACATTACAAAGCGTAAGAGAAACTCCTTACCTTGAGGACCTTCGGCGGTTCTTGTTCCTCATCACTGACAGGTGTGATAGCCCTGTCATCGTTGTCAAAGTTCCTGTAGTCCGGTGATATGTCTCTCCTCTCTGGGAGGGAGAGGTCTTGGGAGGGCGAACGCTTGCGGTCTGGACAGCACACGTTCCACAGCGTGTGGAAAATTGAGAGGAAAACGTCTGTTACTTCCAGGGGTTTCCGTGATACTGAAAATTGAATGATAGAATACTAATTATATTCTTTTTTGTGAACATTCATATTATACATAAACAGAAAGCATCCAAACAGATAAAAAATTATAATTTTCTTATGTAAACCTTGTCCTTCTGACAGTAACAAACACGTAAATAAAATAATCATCCAATTTGGTGCAGAGGATCGGAAGTTACACGCGTACATACATTTCGGTGATTCATTTTTATTTATATATCTATTTATATATAATAAATAATTATTTCTCGAACTGCCTCGTTGGTCTCGCGGTTGGTGTGTGCGATTGCTGATCATGAGGTCTCGGGTTCGATTCCCGGGTCGGACCAAATGTTTGTATGATCTACAAATATTTGTTTCGGAGTTTGGGTGTTTTCTATGTATAATATGTATGTATTTACAAAAAAAAAAAAGTATATATGTATTTGTATCAGTTGTCTAGTACCCATAACACAAGCTCTGCTTAGCTTGGGACTAGATGGTGTTGTGTGTTAGATGTCCGAAATATTTATTATTTATTATTATTTATTTATTTATTTCGGACATCTAACACACAACGCCATTTTACTTATGCGTCTAACATCTTGCTACAACTAATAAACCACGGATTGGTTAGTTTTTCTTAATATACTTATGAGCCTGCCAATGTCTCTACTCTGCCTGATGGAAAGCATAAGCAGAATCCAAGAGTGGTGGTCATCATATTCAGTGCGAATGCAACACGGTGACCCACACCATGGAGGCCTAGTGATGCTTCTGTATCATTGGGCCTCCGGTCTCGCACTCACCAACGAAACACGACAGTACAAACGATGTCACTTTAGTTTGATCTTCTGTATAAATATATATATTTATCTGAATAGTCAATAGTACGGGAGCTGATTTGACTGCGAGACGCAACCGATGAAACGTCATTGCTTCGGAGGAGTCTAGATAAGTGTTCGTGCGCACTTACCAATCGGCCACCGCACGGACAACAAGTCTAGGAACTACCTTACGGCTCGTTGTTTCCACTTTAAGTTACATACTTGCTAGTGAAGATTATTTGTTTGTACCTACTTGGTTTTGTGCCCCGAAAATATTATTTTTCCGACATATTTATATTTCAGATATCTAACACACAACGCCATCTAGCTTCAAACTAAGCAAAGCTTGTACTATGCCAACTAGATTGACTGATAGAATACTAATTGTACACTTTTTTTGTGAACATATATATTACACATAGAAAACACCTAAACTCCGAAACAAATATTTGCAGATCATACAAACATTTGTTCCGACCCGGGAATCGAACCAGAGACAGCACAGCTGTCGCATACGATACCACTGTACCACCGAGACACTGCTTAGAGAAAAGAAGTTAGAAATATAGCACTTACCATAGACAACGCACAGGTCTACTGAGAGTTGTAACAGCGCCCTCTGTGTTGGGGCTCGTTTGAAGATATTGTAAGGGGAACAGGCCACCACACACATGGATATCATGGGGGACAGGTCTTCTGGGTCTTCGCCGTCCAGTAGGAGACAGACCTGCTCCTGGAAATGGATAATGCATTTTTATTATAACTATGTTTTTTTTTGAAGTGAAAACTTCTTTTGGCTCACCGCACACACATTTTTTCGTAGGTAGTAAGTTAGGCTAATCCGTCACGCTCTGAGGTGAAAGGCTCGATCGGGTGAACTCGGGACCGCCCAGTGTACCAGAGCGAGAAAGATACGCCTGCTCGCCAGCCAGTCAACTGCTTTTCGCTGTTGTGTCGTGTGTTTAGTATATTCTATTAATACGTAATAAAATAATTGTCATTATTAATTTAATAGTTATTATCGGTACGTAATAAGATTGCGATTGCCAATGAAGTTTTCACTTCTGCCGTGCGGTCTTTAGCACACACTCAATTTTTTTTTGTTATATTTTAACTTTATTCAGATAATAATTAATAATGTTTATTTCGCAAAAGTTTCAATATTCCTTAAAGCTTAGATTATAAACATATCTCAAAAATAACGATGCAATAAAATTTAGAGGATTGGAGTAGGACATTGCTCATTACCTTTTTCTGCTAATTTGTTTTGAGTGTTAACATGATTGTGTGTGTGTGCCTGTATGTGTGTGTGTGTGTGATGTGAGTATGTAAGTATAAAAAGTAATGTTTTACGTAAAATAACGTTCATATTCCATTTTTTCCTGCAATAAATACATACCTTCAAATTAACCATACAAGTGGCAGGGCTGACGTTTTTCGCTTTGAACACGTCGGCAGGTGACGTCATAGTGATGACGTCAGACACGGGTTTATGTACGGAGGCTGTGGCGAGAGGGCCAAGCGCTAGGAACGTCTTCATCTCACTCTCTATGTCTTTGCACAGAACCGCTACGGGAGAAATAACATAAATAAAGCATTTATCTATTGAACATATCGACTGCCTCGGTGGTGCAGTGAGAGGTTATGCGACTGTTGTACAGAGGTTTCAGGTTCGATACCCGAATTGGACCAAATGTTTGTATGATCTCCAAATACTTGCGGTACTTGTTTTCTATGTATAATATGCATGTATTTACAAAAAATGGGTATATAATTATTCTATCAGTTAATCTAGCTTTCATAATACAAGCTATGCTTAGTTTAAAACTAGATGGCGTTGTATGTCAGATGTCCGTGTCCGAAATATAGCAGTGCCCTGCAAAATTTTACGATAATCAACATAAAATCAATCTATAATATCAATCGGTGTGGAACTATATTTTAAATCAAACATAGACCAACTCAAATATTTTTTTATTTATAGATAGAGGGCAAACAGGTCTCCAGACAGTAAGGGACTACTGATCGTGCCTGACGAGCCTTGACCCAATAGTTGATATTAGGGAACAGCATATTATGCTAATCGTTGCGAGAATTAGAAACTATATCGAGATACAAGACTAGCAGTTACTTAGTAGTTCGGTGGGTCTTCGATAGATGGCGCTATAGTAATTTTTTGTTGCACTGTATGTGGAAGTCGTCACTACTACCACCACTTACTTTACATGTAACTGGAATGACCCCAATGTGTTGACCTAGGAATGTTCCCCGTTGAATTAGGAGGGACAGAGAGGGAAAGATTTAGTATTCTTACTCATTCGATGCAAGAGCATTTAACAGTCACCACTTCCAGACCTACCACGCTGACCAGGCGGGTTGGTCAATACCACACACGAGAAGGAAAACTTGACACAAACCATAGGGTTTGAGTCGGCTCTTACGACACCCATGGGATGGATAGGGGTGGTGACACTATGTATTCTTAAAACACACCATACGGAGATGGTGTAGGAGAAGTGTAAGATAGTTCATCATCAACTCACCAGTACTGTTCCAGTTGTCATTGACCCACTTGGTGAGGCGGCTCATGGAAGCCTTCACCACCAAAGACACGAGGGGTGGTGGAGCTGATGCGAGGAGGGATGATACTGCGCTTTCTGCTCGACTCTGGTTGCGAAAGTAAATAAGTATTTTATCTATGTAAATAAATAAGATTGAAGTGTCTGTTTGTTCAAATTAACAGCTTTTCACTATATGAAAATATATACGGTACTGATATTAAAAGATCACTTCTTTAATTTTTGGTTGTGTCAAATACTATGCGTAAAAGTCGCTTAAGTTTTGTTTGTCTGTCTAAAACAGCTGTACCTTTTCTTTTTTAAAAAGACAACTCTCGCACTAGGAATGAATCCTGTGTCACGGGGGACTTTTTAAACATACATGAAATGAACACAAAGAACACCCAGACTTAGAACAATTTGTGTATCACACAAAGTGTTGTCTCATGTAGGATTTGAACCCACAACACTTGTTGAAGTAGGAAGTGGCGTGGCGACCACTTAAACCACTAGGCCATACGTGCAGTCATTTTCACTGGAAGATTGCTATATTTACAAGGAGTAACTAAAGCTAGACACAACCAATGGGTAGTTAACTGTAACGTTAATAAATACCGATGTTTTCTTCATTAAAACGAATATTACAAAACATCTTGTAAAATATAATTATTACAGCTTTTCATTTCTATTACAAATTTGAATCAAATAAACATTGGAATACATATATTGCTCAATTGAGTAGTCTAAAACAGTGACGTCACAAGTGTGTATTTAGTACATTTTTCATACAAAGTGATCGTTTTGACAGATGATAAAAGTAACTAATTTGACTAAGGTGTCATCTACCCTATTTAATTGTAACTAAATCTGAATACTAACTTGTATGTTGGCGTGAGCTGATGCCAGTGCCAGGGTACGGAGCTGCTGCAACTGCTCGCGGTATAATTGCTGCAGGGACACCAGTAGCGCCGTCTGGAATAGAACCAACTATCTTAGAAACATACCGTGTCCGCGTGGAATAATGACTTTGGGAAGCATTTATACAACCTTTCATCTCCCCATTCCAACCCCTTACAACCATTTTCTGCATTAAACGTAGTCCTTGTCCTTTTTTAGGCTCTACACTATCTGTGTACTAAATTTCATTTAAATCGGTTCAGTAGCTTCGGCGTGAAAGCGCGACAGACAAATAGTTACTTTTGCACTTATAATATTAAGTAAGGTCCAGACTTTCTCGGATGTCCTCTACTATAATATGCATGTATTACACATATAAACCTTGCTCTTGAATCATTCTGACTATTGCTGAAAACTGCATTTAAATCCGTTGAGTAATTCAAAAGACCTAAACGAACAGACAGCGGCAGCGACTTCATTTTATACTATTTACGTTATAATATTTTTTTTTTCTAAAAAGGGGAGTGTTGATGTAGTGACACACGTGCACGACGGGATCGAAACCGCTGTGTGTAAGCAACAAGCGAGACGGACCTCAGCCGTCACCCCTCAGGCACTTAGCTCACGCGCGTACATATCCGCCATTAATCTATACTAATATACAAAGTTGAAGAGTTTGTTTGTTTGTTTGTATGTGCTAATATCAGGAACGGCTGGTCCTATTTGAAAAATTCTTTCAGTGTTGGATGGCCCATTTATCGAGGAAGGCTATAGGATATATATCATCTCGCTAAGACCAATAAGAGCGGAGCACCAATGAAGAATGTTTTAAAAACGGGGGAAAATTATCACGCTACGGGCAAAAGGAGACGCAAACGAGGTTGCGTGGATCAGCTAGTATGTAATACCAAAAAATAAGTCATGTACTTTTAGAACCGAAATAAATAAGTTTCTTAATAAGTGAAGTGTTACTCATTGAACTTTGCTAGTAATAATTAGGAATATATACTGGTAAACTATGTAAAGATATACTGTCAACGCCATCTATTGATTATAACGCGAACTAGTGAAGTATGAGTATGGATCGCGCAATGAACTTTCTGATCTCAAACTGAACCTGTACTAACTACTAACGTACTGTAACCAGATTGCTGATGAACATACTTATAAATTGCTAAATATATCACACTAATATATAACGGCGGAAATTTGTGGGTGTGTATGTTTGTTACTTCTTCACGCAAAAACTACTGAACGGATTTGGATAAATTTACAATAATATAGCTTTTACATCGGAATAACACATAGGCTACTATTTGTCGCGATAATTGACATACACGCGGGCAACAACTAGTTATAAAAAAAATTACACCGAAATACTAACCAAATGATCGTGTTTCACACACTATTATTTATTGTAGGAATCGAATTGAACCCATGAACTCTGACTTAAAAGTCAAAGTCACTAACTACTGAATCGATACACTAGTTGACATAGTTACATTATTATTATTAGAAATGCGAGCAATATCTCATCGAGATCATAGTTAGTCACTCTAAGACTCATTCTCCTTTATAGATGACACTAGTTTTTCCCACAGCTCCGCTTGCGTGCATGGCGTTTATAGCTTATGTGTTACTCTGATATATAAACTACATTACTTTAAACTTTCACATAAATCCGCTCAGTAGTTTTAACGTGAAAATCACCCTTACAAAATAATTAGTAGGATAACTGACCTGATCTCCAGAATATCCTCTAGTCCTGGTGATGGCATGTTCCCGGGCGCTGTCCCTGGCCGCGACGAGAGCCCTGGCGCTGAGCTCCCGGACCACGGCCGAGGTTACGCGTTCTATCACCAGCTCCAGCACTCGGCGGGTGGAAGATGGTTGGCTCTTCAAGAACTCTTCTTCCAAGCGGGCCTGGAATTATAATTACTATATTTTGACTCACTCCCAATACTGTACCGTCTAGGGTTCATATTCCGAATTGTGCCAAGAAAGTGTTATTGAGTTTTTATGTTTTTTTTAATATATGGAATAGGGGGCAAACGAACAGACGTATAACCTGATGATAAGCGATTACCGCCGCCCATGGACACCCGCAACACCAGAGGCATCACAAGTGCGTTACCAGCGTTTGAGGGATGGGCAGAGGGATGGGGCAGGGGTTTGGGGTATGGCCCTCCGATATCTTCACTCACTCGGTGAAACACAGTGCAAGCGCTGTTTCACACCGAGGCCGTGGTATTACTCCGGTCGAGCCGACCCATTCATGCCGAAGCGTGGCTCTCCCACGGTAAATATAGATGTGGTTAGTAACTGCCCGGATTTCTAAACCCGCGTGGCTTGGAGAGCACGTAAAGCCATCGGAGTGAGAGAACAGAGAGTGCACCTGTATTAACGCACACACTTGTGCACTCTAGTATCTCCTGCGTAGTTCGCTGGTCTTCGTAAAGACAGGCCGCCTTGGCCGAAATCGGCTAGGAGAACAGCGTTACTGTACTGTATTATCTTGAACATATTATTTACAGTTATATGTCCAATGGCGTTATATCAAGGTATTAGAGTCCTCGCACAGAAGACCAACCTAAAGTGACAGCATTCGTGCTATCGTGTTTCGTTGGTGAGTGCGAGACCGGAGGCACAATAAGAGAGAGCTGAAGAATTAAGAATATGCAGTGTCACCACCCCTATTCACCCCATGGGTGTCGTAAGTGACGACTAAGAGAGCTAACTACGCAGGACAACAGCACTGCAAAGAGAAGGAAAACTTGAAGCGGCATGAATGGGCCGGCTCGACCGGAGTGATGAAATAGTGCTTGGGCTGTGTTTCACCGAGTGAGTCAGAATACAGGTTACGGGAATACGGGTTCTCCCCCCTCCCATCCCCCAAAGGCCGGCAACGCACTTCTGACACTTCTAGTGTGGCGAGTGTCCATGGGCGGGGGTAATCGCTTACCATCAGGCGATAGGTCTGCTCGTTTGCCCGCATATTCCATAAAAAAAAAACAAACCCTATACCAACCCGTCTGGTCAGCGTGGTGTAGTAGACCAACACCTCTTTTCTAATGAGAGGCCTATGTCCTGCAGTGGACTGTTAAAAGCTGTTGATGATGTGTTATTTCACTCACCTGTAATTCTTTCTCTTTATTCTTGATCCGATCTTCGTTGTTCAAAGTCAAGCTAACCGGCGTGATATGCCTATAGCTACCTATCTCCTTCTGTTCTTGAGAAACTCTACACGTAGACAACAACACATTCAAGTCCTTCAAATGCGGACACAACTCGATTAAAATCGATTCATCGACTAAATCACAACTATCGATACTCATGTCTGACACTACACCATTGCTTAGTCGATTCTCGTAAAATAATTCTTGAGGAAAATGCGGTAAATCGAATAGCCAGCCTAGCATTGATTTTAAGTAAATGACTGTGTTTTTCTTGAAGTATGTATCGGTCATTTTTAGTCTATTTGTATAAATATCGAATATAGTTTTTAGTAGATTTTGGTAGTATTTGGTTCGTAGTGTCGTGTAGTCTAACATAGACAAATAGTGGGCTATCCATGGTAGTGTAATAGAGAGGCGACCATTCTCTATGGCGTTTTTTAACATTCCTTGTATGTCTATGGTAGGTTGACTCTGAAAATAGACAATAATAATTATTTTATTTAAGTTTAATTCACCCAAAGAAGAGAGTACTGGCAGTCAATCTTTAGGTAACGGGAACGGGTAGAAGTTGTTTTTAGTGATAAAAAAAGCCAGTATTATGAAGAGACAGTTCTTTACAGGTTTACACTTTACTAAAAATAAAACATCGACTAACTGCCAGTGCAACGGTTAATGTCAAATTTTAATCTGCATTTTAAATAACAGGTTTGTCTAAATTCTGTTGGGATTCAAAAAAAGTATATTTTTTGATAATATTGTTGCGCCCTAGGAAATGGGTCTCGAATCAAGAGTTGAGGACAGCGCCATAGTGTCAAGTAGCGCACGACTGTGGAGATTACGACTGATAACTCCGATATTCTCAACGCTAGATGGCGCTGCAAGTTGCTCTAGAACAATCTATTTGGTCCAGAATGTTCTGTCGAATATTTGGGATTATTTTAGAGATTTCGACACCCATATAAAAGCGGAGCGTGTTAGCCGTACGGGTGAGTATTGTTTTAAGATACAGCGGAATAATATCGAAGCGATCTTCTAGTGCGACTAACGAGTGATTTAGTAAATTATTGTTGTAAAAAGTGTCGTTAATAAATATTGTGGTTTTTTTTGGTAATCAACCGACTACCTTTATTTATTTAATACCCGGCTCGTAACAATATTATAAGCTTTCTAAGTATATTTTTAAAGATTTTTTGTAATTTGATCTGATTAAAATAAATTTTAAAGAATTTAATATAAGAATTTCACAAATCAGACAGAGCATTTTTTTACATTATTTAAATTGACTTTTATCGTTGACACGTAATTACGATGCGACCAAAGAAAGCGGTGTATCAATAACGTGGTAAAATTTTATCTTTTGAGGGCTTCCATAGGGTGTGCTGCGTAAACAGTAAAAAATAATATCTGAGTGAATTGTTCCCCTTTCCGCGACATCATAATTATGTCTATCTTTTAATGTTAGCTTACTATAACCTTTTTTATGGTAAACAAATTTGTAGACGCTTTATAACATCACGCTACGGGCAATTGGAGATGGAGTGTCACAAATACATTTAGGAATAAGACAATGATGAACCACAGAAATTGCTACTTACATGATTCCTCAAAGCCAGGTCGTTCTCATGAACCTTTTCCTTTGGAGGTGCATAACTCATGTCCCTTTGTATGGTCTTGGTGATGGTTCCCTTGTTGTTGCTGAGGTCTATCACTTGGGAGTACGGCAGAGAAGTCAGGAACCCGAGGAATTTAGCCAGGAGTGCCAGTTTCTTTGATAGGAGTAGGTATTCTTTTGTAATGTCTACGTTAGCTGAAAAAGACAAACAAGAATAAAAAAATACCGACTTTAAGTAGTTAGTGGACCAAATTAAAATGTGACCACACGGGAAACACCAGCTTTTAAATAAAAAAGAATCATCAAAATCGGTTCATCCAGTCGAAAGTTCTGAGGTAACAAACAAAAAATTACAGTCAAATCAGACCAATAATGCAGATGCATCACTAGGCCGCCATGGTGTGGGTCACCATGCTGCATTGTTGCATTGTCTGCATGAGCAATGAGGATGGTGACCACCACTCTTGGATTCTGCTTATGCTTTCTATCAGGCAGAGTAGAATCACTTTGGTATGCTTCAATAAAAAAAAAACACTACTTTATGTACTCACAATTCCCTCTGTCCTCTGACGCTATATGTGCAGCATCCAGGGCGGTCACTTCTGAAGCCAAAGTGTCCCGCAGATGTGATCTGAATGAATCTGATTCTGCGTTTATTATGAATTCTCTGTAAATAAAGTAAATAAATTATTTTTAATACCTTTTATACCTTATATACCCGGCCCGGCTTCGCAAGTCTGAAATTAGTGGGATGAAAAGTTACATGCTTTTGTTTTTTTTTACGTGCTTTTGATTCCGTCGCTAATGCTCAGGATTCTAATTTTAGAATCCTTCGCTTGCTCGGTCATCAAAATTGAGCACGCGGTTAAAAAGCAACTTTGCACTCTTGCATAACAAATAACTATTGTTCTTTTGAGTAAAAAAAACAATCCATTCTGCACAAGTGTGGAGGAACGGGTGTCATGTCCCTCCAACACAAAGGGAAGATATTTCGACCAGGCGAGGTGATGATGCCTGGTGGTTGATGTTGGGATGTTGTATATATACTAATCGGCGGGAGAGCTTCTATATTGCGATATAGGATTATTAGTTACTCCGTACTTTGATGTATCTTCGGTAGATGGCACTGTAGTGTGTTTTTATTGTGTTGTATGTGAAGGTAGGTCAAAAGTATTGAATCAATGATATTGAAAAAAAAAGCATATACCCAGTTTTAACTAAAGAGAGGTTATTGAAACCGACCGTAAAAGTCCCATACATGGACCTACCATTGTTCTTGCAAGTAGGTTTGTGTACGATAAGTTGGTACATCATCGTCATACATTAGCTTATGAGCGCCAAGCTTCGGCATGAATTGGCCATCTCGACCGGAGTGATACCACGGCCTCACAGAAAACCGGTGTCATATAGCACTTGCGCTGTGTTTCACCGAGTGAGTGAGGATACCGGAGGCCTATACGCCAACCCCTCCCTCCATTCCCAAATGGCGGCAACGCTCTTGTGACGCCTCTGGTGTTGCGGGTGTACATAGGCGGCAGTGATCGCTTACTATCAAGTGATAACTCTATTCGTTTGCCCACTATTAGATAAAAAATACATCAACAGCGTTTACTGCTGGACATAGGTCTCTCCTTAGGAAGCAGGTGTTGGTCTACTACACCACGCTGACCAGACGGGTTGGTATAGGGTTTGTGTCAAGTTTTCCTTCTCTTTGCAGTGCTGTTGTGCTGCGTAGTTTGCTCCCTTAGTCGTCTCTTACGACACCCACGGGGTGAATAGGGGTGATGACACTGCGTATTCTTAATCCGTCTACACGGACATAGTTGGTACACTAACTTGTAAAATATTTCATTGGCAGTGAAGTGTGGCAGTCGGTGGGATTCTGATGCCGTGGGGCCGGTCAAGCGACGTTGCAGTTTACTTAGCTTCGATTCTTGCTGGTGGGAAAGAAACAAATGTTATTAATTTATGATTTTATGTAAACATAACTAGTCTAAAATAAGAGATGCCTAAGATACTCTTTATATCATCAGCTATCTCCTAATGAAAGTCCCATTAAAATCAGTCTACCTGTTCTAGTCATTAGCCAGAACAAACTCATAGACAGACAAAAACTAAAAAAAAAGATTTTTTGATGTAAGTACCGTTTATACTTTCATATGCATTCAGTGAAAAGCTGTTAATTCGAAATTACAAACAGACACTTCAATTTTATTTATTTGCATAGAGTAATTAAAAATTTTACTTCAGTTGTATCATATTAAGCTGGGTCTCCACCGAACAAAATTTGTCAATATTTATGGTTTCAACACGTGTTGGTGACAAAAGTTTCTGTAATTTCTTTGTGTTGGCAACAAATGTTGAGAACAGTGTTTCCGTTTTTGGCGGTTAACGTCAAAAGAATATGCTTGTTGCAAATATTTATTGGCTCTGTGGTGACGCTCGGTTCGAATGTTTTTCAAATTGTTGGCGACTCGGTGTAGACACAATGGAAACAAAAGTTGGAGATTTTTTGAAGTGTTGTTGTAAAAAAAATCGCCAACTTTTGTATCCATTGAGTCTACACGGAGTCGCCAACAATTTTGGAGGAGACGAGCCTTTAGAGTTGAATTCGATCTCGATCTAGTTTAAGAGAAAGGCTCTTGGGTGTTTTCTATGGGTAGTGAAATGAAATGAAATGAAATGAAATGAAGGTCGGTGAGCAGGCAGTGTTGCAGCATGTGTTGGCTACACCGACCCGCCCGAGCTGTATGTGTAGAATCACCTGGTCAGTGGGCAGGCAGTGTTGGCTACACCGACCCGCCCGAGCTGTATGTGTAGAATCACCTGGTCAGTGGGCAGGCAGTGTTGCAGCATGTGTTGGCGACACCGAACCGCCCGAGCTGTATGTGTAGACTCACCTGGTCGGTGGGCAGGCAGTGTTGCAGCATGTGTTGGCGACACCGACCCGCCCGAGCTGTATGTGTAGACTCACCTGGTCGGTGGGCAGGCAATGTTGCAGCATGTGTTGCGCGAGCAGTGCGGCGAGGTGCGCGTGGTTGGCTGGGGCTGCGCCCCCCGCCACTAGCGCCTTCGCCCGAGCGCGGAGAGAGGACACGGACCCGCCCGAACTGCACGTGTCTACGTACCATCTGTGGGAGGGGACTTACTTTGTACGTACTTGAACCAAGGGTACACTAAAATTCAGGACCGGGAGAGGTTTAGAACCTCCGTTCCCCGTAAGCGCAAGCTTGTAGGTGACAGGTGAGGTCATCTGTCATATAAGCAGAAGCTGGCAGCACAATGACCCCCTTCTATGTTGGAACATCGAGGCCGTAAGTAGATGGCCCAAGGTGTGTCGAGATTCCAGGGAATTTCTTTCCACCTGGTTCCCAGCTACTAGTACCCGGACGGTTTTTGTTTGATTCGAGTCCGACATAACCACTGGTATCCAGGGGTACTAACTCCAATTGTGTTATACTTAACGTTAAACTCAAATATTCACTTTAATGAAAAATACTGTTTTGTTTAATAGATACAACAATATCAACAGGCAAAGTCGACTATGAGACATGGCCAATGAAGACTTACCTTTGGATCTCATAGAACATATCCCTCTGCTTCTTAAAGTTTTGAAAGCTGAGCATCGTTGGGAAGTTCTCCGCATTGTCCGTCTCCAGGTTGAAGCATATGACACCGTTCGACTGCTGATGATCTGAGGGTCTGGATCTGTCCTGGGTGTTCTCCGCTTCACATCTGAGGCCGTAACAGTTTAGAAGGAACTTGGCTAATGCTGGGTAGAAGGAACGAACTTTTTTGTTCTCGCCTGTAAATATAACGAAAATAAATTTTATAAAGTATCAAACTACCTAAATCATAATCATCTTCCTAGCCTTTATTATACCCAAGATTAATTGGGGTCGGCTACTGGTTCAACTGGTTTTATCTGAATTTTTATAATACTTGAGTTTTTCCACGGAGCGACTGGCATCGGACCTCCGCAACCATGAGGGTGAACAGAATTCTGAAGATTGAACTCAGTTGTCAGTATATTTGAGGGCACTGACTTCCTAATAACGATTGCCATAGATGTTCATGACAACCGGAACCGACGGCTTAACGTGATCTCCGAGGCACGGGCGGAAAACACCGCTATCTTCCATACTCCGGGCTGCTATTAAGAATTTCTTGTAAGAAAAACCCAACAGCAGTCCGACCCGGGAATCGAACCCGAGACCTCTTGATCGGCAGTCGCTTAAGGCCCGTATTTACTTTGATTAGTGCAAGGGCAGGTGCTTAGTGCAGGTGATCAATGATTGGTAGAAAATACGTGTGGACATCGAATTCGCGTTCCACACGTATTTCATTTTCAGCACCTGCACCAGCCCCCGCACTAATCAAAGTGAATACGGGCCTTTACGCTAACCACTAGACCAACGAGGCAGTCTACAACAGTACTACAGTACATCAAATCTAAATCATGATGAATTATAATAACAATATAATAAATAACTAATTTTTCAACACAGAGTTGATACACAAGGATACAAAGTTTTACCTCAACCTATTGATATGTAAATAAAGCTTGAATATGAATGCTTACCTAAGGTTTTCAAAGAAGTCTTATCCAGGGTAACTTCTAAAATCATCCGTTGATGCCAGAGCGATTTGACAGCGAAATACGTGCTATTGTGTATAGTTTTCAGCAAATAATCCATTTCACCCTCGCTTAACTTACTCTCAGCTGTCAAATAATCACTCTCGTACTGTTGCGATATCAAAATAGATATTAAGAAATAAATTTCCGTATTAACACTCATTATCAAATTATTTTTTATTAAAATTTCATAAATATCAACTAGTAAATCAAGTTTTTCCTTAAAAGCGACTTTGGAAGCATCACTTTTGATAAAACTCTGGTTCTTTTCCAGCGAATTCCTCTGGGTTATTGTAATTTGAGGCGACATTTTAGGCTTCTGAGGTAAAGATGTATTTAAAATATTGAATTTCTCCATCAATTTGTGTCTCTCTTGTTTTAAGATGTTTCTTTCCGCTTCAAAGCTACTGGTTTCCTTCAACTGAATCTTTTGCTGTTTAAATGCTGAGTTCTCTTCTAATTGCAACGGTGATGTGTGAATAGACTCTGCACTAAAACTATTCAATGATAAACTCTTCTGTGATTTATCAATATTAGTTGGTTTAATTCTTCTTTTATCTGACCGTAAAGAACTGGATTTCCTCGCACCAATTTCAGGAAACATCTCAGAATTTGTTAAGTCTAATTCTAATTTACTTTCATCATTGTCCGAGGAAATTCTTTTATCTCTTTTTTTCTTTGAGCTTTTTGGAACATTAACCATGTAGTCACCTAGACAGTTCTTCTCCTGAGTCCTGGAGAGACGGTGACTTAATCTTGGGGTGTCACATCTATCGTGATGGTCTTTGATGAAGCTTCTCGGAGTAACTGGACTACTTAAGGATAAGTTAGGATAATCAGGTGCTTTGACTCCATTTTTCAACGGTGTGCTAGAGACTACCATCCGGTCTACTCCGACACTAATTTTTGATTCATCTGAGGATATTGAATGGTTTGACTTTTCTTCTGTAAAAAGCTTTGTTTTGACTCTTCTGCCGGTTCTTTTGCGGTCTTTACTTGGTGATTCGTGTGAATTCACTGTCTTGACAGAGAGGCTGTCCATAGTGCGGTCTTCGCTTGTTGGGTCGGAGACTGATCTGTGGTGCTTCCGACGGGTGCTGAGGAGTTTCTCTGGTGTACTGTGTTGGAGGATTTGGACGGCATTGCTATTGGTTTGTAGTATACTGAAATAGATCACATGAAATTTATAAATAAAAAAATAAGTTCTTGACGGGTTCGTTGTTGATTCATACGGACTGAAGGTTTAACATGCTCTCGGACGTACGGGTGTGAAACATCGCCAATCTTCCATACTCTGGGCTGTTAATAAGAACTTCTTGTAAGAAAAACTCAACAATACTTTTAGCGAGAATCGAACCCAAGACCTCTTGTTCGGCGATCGCATACGCTAACCAATGAGGCAGTTTAAGCTGCGGCAGGCATAATGGTAATATCATTATCATAATCTATGGACTACACGGACAATGAAAATATGCTCCACATACATATCATTCAATGATTTTAATAATTAACTAGATTAGCACCGCCGCTTGGCGAAGCTAGTCTAAAAAAAAGTAGCCTTAGTTATTCCTCACATAATCAGCTCTCTGCCACTTGAAATCCAGACAGATGGACAAAAAAATTAAAAAATCATTTTTTTGATGTATGCTTTGAACATACTTTTATCTGCATTTAGTGAAATTAAAGATGTTAATTTGAAATTACAGACAGACACTTCAATTTCATTAATTTATATAGATTTATAATTTTAGTATAATGTATATATTTTAAGACAACTCCTGCATGAGGAATATTGTTGTGTCATGGGTACTTTACAAACATACATGGAACGGACACAAAGAACACCTAGAACCAGAACAACAATTTGTGGATCGCACAAAGGCCGCCATAGTAAGGGTGACTGTGTTGCATTGTCTGCATACACAATGAGGATGGTGACCACTACAATGGGATTCTACTCATTACTTCACTCAGTGACTATACTGCCACCAGGCAGAGTTATATATTATCTCAGACCTCAAATATATATTATCCCCTCGTCTCTCCCAGATCCCCAGTCAGTTTAAGAGGAGTCCCCCCCTTGCTAGGCACTGATGCTGTTTTTTGATATTTTTTTCGAAATATTTATAGGAAAATCGATTAATTTTTTTTTTTTGGGATTCGCTCTGATATTTACTTTACCGATTAGAATATACATATTCTTATTTCTGGCATTTTTTCTGCCAAATTTGTACCATATACAAAATTTTTAAAAAGTAATAATAATAATAACATTTATTGCACAAACAAATATCAAAAAATCGCACATGAGATAGCCTTCGTTGCCAAACTAGGTAGAAACCTGTATTTTGGCTAACGGCTCCGTTAGCCATGGGAATTTCAACTTAACTAGTATTGACAGACTATATTTGTTATAAAAATAAAAACAATAATTCTATATACGGACTTTTGATTAAAACAATGATACAAAATGTATAGTTTGAAGTATCTAAAAAATCTGAAATCCTCCGTCTTATTATAATCATTACTAAAAAGTGTAAATTAAAAAGTATTAAGAAAAACTGGGGAATAAAAAGACTGCTTAGTATTTAAATATCTAATAATTTTAATTAAAAACTGAAAAGGAATAAAACAAACTCAGTCTAGAAGTGTAGAAAGTGATTTAATTATAACATTTAAATAATCTCACTATTAAGTACACCTATACAAACAAATAAAATTGAAGTGTCTGTTTGTTATTTCAAATTATCAGCTTTGCACTAAATGCATATGAAAATTTGACACTGACATCAAAAAGTTTTTTTTTAAATCTCTCTATTGTTCCAGCTGATCTCTGGAACCACAGGACCGATTTTGACAGGACTTTCACTGTCAGATAGCTAATGATATAAAGAGTAACTGTGACTTTTATTTTTGACTAGCTTCGCCCCACAGTGTTACCCGCGTTTGAGGTACAACAACAACCAATTGTAACTCCACAGGGCTCAGCTGGTTACTAAACCTGACATAGGTAGCAATTAATATTTTAAAAGTATTCTAAATATACATACTGTTAAATCAGTACATAATAAAAAGACAATACTTTACTGATTTTTCAGTAACTTAGTAACTGCTATTTACCTATACAGATGGACAAGAGGAATCTCATTGTGCCAATTTAATAAAACGAAATGCTTCAGAAAATCGCTAATGATATTTAACTTACGGGTTTTTACACATCCTAAAATCAATAACTATACCTAAAGTTATGTAGACTATGTCGCAATAACGTCTAAAATAATTTGTAAACGTAAAAACGTATAAGAAATTTCAATGTTTACAATTTTTTATGTCTACTCACCTGTCGGTCTGATTCCTTAAAAACGACAAAAAACAGGTCACAAACTCATTCCTGTTACAGCAATGCAATATACAATCTTCAGGAGTATCCTAAAAACAATATTTTACATTATTATTGTGCACAGATTGCCTAAAAACTCATATTTTATTATAGGTTATACTTTCACCTCTAAAGATTCATTGTTAAGCCACTTTATTACTAATGTAGCATCTAATTTTCCCGTAAGGACACTTTCTATTATTGTATCTGGCATTTTGGTGTTCAATAGTTCCACTTAAATATTACATATATATTTAATTGAGCAAAAATCGATTTTCGTGAGCTGCGCGCTTAGACTTCCAGAGCGCCATATTTACGTCAATTCAGTCAACAGTCAATCTCACTCAATCACAGAACACATTTGAGCACAGAACACATTTACTCAAAGAGCATTTGAGAGCACTCAATTGTTGCCTTTTCAAAAATACATGTCATTTGTCAAATGCATGCTCAAAGGTAATGTATTGAATGTCAAAATTGGAAACGAACCACACTGTGGTTTCATTGCTGCATTGTAGATATAACATGAGTCATGACTGAACTTTATAAGTAATTTCACATATAACAATAAAATTATATCCATTCATTATGTTTACTTGACTCTTATAACCAGTGCCGTCTTTACCATAAGGGCACACGGGGCCAGTGCCCAGGGCCCCCATTCTCAAGGGGGCCCCGAGGCATCGAGAATTTTATCTCGGACATAGCTTCTCGTTATAAATTTTCGTTCACTTTTTTCACAAAAAAATATAGTAGGTACATTAAAATATGAAATAATAGAAATAATTACTACGTAGGCTTTCAATTTTCATATTTTTATGGCTAAAAAATGAAAGCGTTTAATAGAGTTGTGACTCTTTCACCTTCTTTACGATTGTTAAATCTTAAATTCAATATTTTATCTGTCCTAAGATTAGTAGTTAAAAATCTTTAAAATCTTAATATTTGTTTTCAAACTTTCGCGACTTATTATTTTACTGCAAATCGGGACTTAATCGCGATTACATCTACAAGGTACAATACCTGTTTTGGTTTCCCGACGTTTCGACCGAATTACACCGACCGTGGTCACGGGTAGACTGGTGAGAGCTCAGCGACGCCTCCGTGAACAATTTGCAAGCTACTTAAACTACATCCACCAAAACATTAAGTTCACTTTTCAAATGGAAGTGGACAGATCGTTGCCATTTCTCGATGTTAAATTAACGGTGAGACAAAATGGTACCCTCGGACATGCTGTTTACCGAAAGCCGACACACACAGACCGGTACTTGCACGCCCACTCGCACCATCACCCAAGTCATCTGTAATCCGTTGTGGCTTCTTTAGCGAACCGAGCCTACGACTTATGAGACAATGAACACTTAGAGAATAAGTTAGCTCATGTTCAGGAGCTACTAAAACGCAACGGATACCGAGACAGGCTGACTCGTCCAAAGAGAAACATAAAACGAGTACATGTAGACAGATGTCCAGCATGTCTTTCGTATGTTAAAAGAGTGACGGACAAAGTTGGAACAGTATTGAAGAAGTACTCCATTAAGACTGTATATAGTCCGCACTCTAAGATAGTAAAGTGCCTAAGAACACCGAAAGATGTCGTTCCTCTGCAGATGCCAGGAGTGTATAAGGTGGATTGCAGCTGTGGTAGTTCGTACATCGGTCAGACCAAACGCACAATCGCAGAACGGGTCAAAGAACATATCACGGCTGTGAAAAACCGTCAAATAAACAAGTCAGAGATCAGCGAGCATTGTTGGAGTCAAGTCCAAACCATTGGATAGAACTACACCACCCGCAGGTCCTCTCCACCGACCGTCACTATTACTCCAGAATAGTACGGGAAGCAGTCGAAATCAAAAAAAATAGAATTTCAACAGAGAAGCTGGGTACCGCTTGTCAACATCTTGGAATCCTGTCATCAGCAAATGCAATCGTCAGCGAATACATGTTACTCGACAAGACTCAACGAACGTCGTAAGTGTGGTATGTCGCACGCACGCACTAATCTTTTGCACCACGCCCCAATGACTAGGGCTCTAAATACGCTCAACACAATGGCAGACCATACTGATCTGTTCACTGAGTGAATTCAAAAACGTTTCGAATTGGTCTATATGTCCTTTAGAAAACATAAGATTTTATTATGACTTTTTTTATTTGATAGTATTTTAGTGACATGTTTGTTTTTCATTGTTGTATGTAAGTGATTAGTATTAATCTATGTAACTACGTTATCATATTGGGCTGAGAGCCTTTGAGGATAGCACATGTTTGTATATAAATAAATAAATGTCGAAGTACCGACAGTGCGAAAGAAAATCAATATAAAGAAGACCAAGTGCGGGTAGTTGGTGAAACTCGCATTTCACGGAGGTGTCGCTGAGCTCTCACCAGTCTACCCGTGACCACGATCGGTGCAATTCGGTCGAAACGTCGGGAAATCAAAAAAGGTATTGTATCTTGTAGATATTATCGCGATTAAGTCCCGATTTACAGTCGAATAATCTTTCTAATTTTCATATTCATCGTTGAGATTATGTGCTTACACCAAGCACATAATCTCAACGATAAATATGAAAATTAATTAATAAAAAAGATTAAGATACAATTATGCTCTATCGCTAATGTTTTTTTATTATAATTATAAGTTGTGTAAGAAAATAACTAACTTTAGAGTTAGTGGGCGAGGCACATTGCTCGGAAAAACGAAAGCCGATGGGGCCACAAAGTTCCCACTTGGTAGGTCCCTCGCAAGGTGGTCCGACGACCTGGCGAATGTCGCGGGAAGTCGTGAGATGATGGCCGCATGGAAAAATTGCGGGTGGAGTGGTGAACAGTGCATGACTGCCCTTACTGTTGCGCTTAGGGAGCAACCGTTGTCAGTCCTAGAAGCACTACCTGGTTCAGGTAGCGTATATAAAGAATCGTTAGAGCGCTAGAGTCGAGATATGGAAAACGCCATCTGAAACACGATTTCCGCTCGCAGCAACGCGATAGAGCCTAAGGCCCTGAGCCTGCAGCAATGTGCGTTGAAAATTGAGAACCTCGTACGGAAAGCGAACCTTTCCACTGACGGAAGACGATAAAAGCAACCATCGTGCAGGTTCTCATAAACGGTATCAAGGACTTGTAGGTTAGAGCTGCAGTGAAGCTTGGCCACCATGCAGGGAAGCACTGGCACATGCACTGGAGGCCGAAGCGGTTTAACAGGATATCCGGTCGACCCACAAGCTAAGTCTCAGAGGAAATCAAAGAAGTCAAGTCGTCTTTTAAGAGGGTTTCTGGATCATGTGCAGAATGGTAAGAGAGGTCATCTGCAGCTAAGTTGCCCGCTAAAGAATTCGCAGATGTCGGGTTGAAAAAAATTAAGGACTGCCTTAGGAGCTAATGAGAAAACGTTGCAAAAAGAAGATGCACACAAGACACAAGTTCCAAGGCATGAAATCCGGGAAATCATGACAGGAAGATAAAAGGTGACGTCATAAGACAATGCAAAGAATATTTCACGCTGATAAAAATGTACTCCGACTCTACACTTGAAATCAATAGGCTTGCCTTTTGGGACCATGTGAAGATGAAACAATGAAGATAGCACAGGGGGATGACGTTGACCTAAAGAAACTTATCACATGGGAAGTATGATAATAATGGGAAGGGTGATATAAACCTGCTTGGAGTATTGTCCCATCTGCAAGCGCTATTACTAAAGTTTATTGGGCGCTATGGGATAGTTTAGTTCTACAAAACGGAACACTGAACTGAAAATGGGAGAAGTCCAACGGCAGAGACTCTCTGCCAGAGAGTTCCACCTGAAGATAATTGTGCCAACAGCTAAGGTGTCGAACGTTCTACGTGAAGTTTACACTACAGCATCAGGAGGCCATCCTAGTGTCAAGAAGTGTTGGCAAGATGTACAAGATTGGTGCCGTAGTGGTGCCGTAAATGTACTACTTGTACTGTTGTAAAAAGTTCCACAGGTGCGAAACCATGAAAACCCTCAACTTTAGAACGGAATGGAAACTAATCACAGTCTATATCGCGAGCAGTAACCAAAACCCGATACGACTGGCCCCTATACTACATAACGACCGCCTGACTAAATATCGTGGTAGCAATAGCGATACTCTGAATGAGCAAAATGGCAGTGTTACGAAAAAATATCTGAGTGATGTAAGTGATTGACAGAGCGACCTCGGCCGTCATTACGAACTATTTTATATTTATAAAGTCTCTTGAACACGTCAGAAGGCTTAATTCTCAAATTAGTCGAGCACGAACACGTAATAATAATTAGAAGGGTTTGCTTAACAAAGAACCTGAAAGAAACCATGATTGTAATTGTAACCAAAAACTAACAGCATACATGATTCCATGATCACGAATGATCATAGTAGAAAAATGTTAATATAATACGCTTTCTTTACTTTCCAAAAGGGCCCCAAATTCTTGTGTGCCCAGGGGCCCCAGCTTAGGTTATGACGGCTCTGCTAATAACCGTCAAATGGACCTGCTCACCTGCCTGATTAATGCCCTGATATTTCGACCAGTTTGTCTGTCTGGTTGGTTTGGGTTGGTTTATCATCTTGAGCTTGAGATCAATAGGTAGGTAACACAGATACCCGTACATTTTCAATAATTTTGCAATTTGCTCTCTAATATAAAATAAAATGTACCGTTATTTTTTACAAAATATGATTCTTAAATTCTAAACGAATAATTAATTTGAAAAGTCCCGGTCCCAGTTCCGAAACTTCCGAACTCACTAGAACTGTCAACTTCACAGAAAGTGGTGGCGGAATTACTATTTGTTTGATTCTCGAATGAGTCGAATTTAACAGTTATGTGAGTTTTTTTCTACACTTTTCCTTTATCTTTACTCACGGACTTGATTTTTAAATCGTGATACGTGGAAAACATTACAATAGTAGTGAACATCCTTTTGTTTCGTTTACGGTGTAATATACTTTTGGGGTTTGGAAAGATCATAGCGGGCATAAATGGAGTAATTTATATAATAATGAATGAAATATTCTACTGAAATGTCTTATAAGTTTGATATAAACAGCTTGTGCCGGTGCTGTCATGCCCAAGGGAATTTTAAGAACGGTTGGACGGCTGAAAATATTCAAGATGACTATTGTTTGTGGCTAAAAGATACATTTGATATTATTGTAAGTATTTATGAATTCACGCCTAAATTTTGGTACTAAGTCATCGAAATAAGTACATATTATATTATTAAGGCTTCTACAACACGGTAGTAATCGAATTCTAATTTTATTAAATATTGAAATGAATTTTATTATCATGTATCACATCACATGAACCACTTTTAACAGTTGACTGCTGGACATACCCCTCTTCTTAGAAAAAGTATTTATTATATACATAAAATAAATTGTAACAAATATTTAATATTCAATAACTACATGGGGTAAATGCCTGATTAAAATTCTAATATGAAACCAAGATCTTCATTGATTGGTAAATAACTAAATATATTGATTGTGTAAAAATAATAAATAATATTTTTTAAGGTAGTTCTTTTCCGAACATACATTATTATGGTTAGTGAAAATGTTTTATGTTAAAAGTGAATAATATGTACATTCTCTAAATTACTCTAAATTACATCTCTTGCTTTCAGATCTCACCGGTACCCCAAGACATTGGTGTATCATACAGTATATGTGAAATATGTGAGCCGAGACTCAGAGATGCTGCATTGTTTAAAAGACAAGTGTTGTCTTGTGAGGACAAGTTCAGACAGTATCTTTACAATAACTGTCAATTTAAAGGTAAAGTTTTAGAAAATAACTAGTGACCGACTGAAGATTCAGTTTCGGCCAGTTTCGGTAAGTCGGAAATTTGGAGGGGCTCCAAGTACAAAACCAAACCGCCCACGCGGAAACTGAACAGGCCGAATGGTCGGCCTTTTTTTAATTAACTATACTTCTTTACATTTTTTTGATAAACTTGATAGTATAACTCTGCAAATATTGATCCTAGCGTAAAAATGATGATGACCAAACTTGTGAGAAATTAAATTTCCAACAACTTTGGATATTGTCATTTTTGCTCTAAAGTTGAAAATGAACAAGTTATTACAGAAAAAGGAAAAAATTGAACTTTAAAACAAGATGGCGGCGAATCCTCTACCGGGATTAGTTAGAAAATCGAGATTTATACGTCCAACCCCCCTCCCCCCCGAGGGGGTCTATTTCAGGCTAGTTCTATGTCTGCCCCGACTGGACTAGTAATACTCTATTCTATGTATAATAATAATCACAATCTCAAAAAAATCATGTGATCATTTTAGATGTATCGGTTTTGGAGAAAGAAGTTAAAAAGGAATTTGAACAACACGGTGAGTACATCAAAAGCTCATACATTTTTTTATGGTGTTACGTATGTTCAATATGAACTAAGGAACTGCTGCACCGGTTTTTATCAAATTTCATAATCGAATCTAAAGGCGAAACTAGTGTAAAATAAAACTACCTAGCCTAAGTTACTCCTTAAATCATCAGCTACCTGCCAGTGAAAGTCTAGTGAAAACGGTTCAGCCGTTCTAAAGATTTGCCAGTACAAACAGACTGTCATTTTTTTTTTAATGTAAGTGCCGTATCGTACATACTTTCATATGCATTTATTGAAAAGCTGTTAATTTGTGTTGTGTAATTAATGAAAAACAGTCACTTCAATTTTATTTATTTTTGTAAATTTTGCAAAATTTTAAAATTTTTGAGAGACACAAAGATGCAACCTGATAGTTTAAAATTATTTTTTTATTTTGCAGGTTTTAAAATAGAAACGCAATCTCATTCGGAAGAAAAGTTGGACATACAATGTAGTGGTGAGTAGTCTTTTTAACCGATTTCAAAAAAAGTAGGAGGTTCTCAATTCGACTGTATTTTTTTTATGTTTGTTACCTCATAACTTTCGACTGAATGAACCGATTTTGATGATTCTTTTTTTATTTGAAAGCTGGTAGTTCCCGTGTGGTCACATTTAAATTTGGTCCAGATTGAAGTCGTTTTTTTTGTTTAAATTTGTAATTATTACTCGACTACGTTAAATCAAATAGTTTAGATGACACCTTAGTCAAATTTATTTACTTTTGACTATCATCTGTGAAAACGACCACTTTGTATGAAAAATGTACTAACTACAAACTTGTGACGTCACTGTTCTATACTATCTCAAAAGAGCAATATATCAATGTTTGTATGATTGAAATTTGTAATAGAAATTAATAGTTGTAATAATTATATTATCCTAGATGTTTTCTAATATTTGTTTTAGGAGACATCGGTATTTATTTACGATACAATCATCTACCCTATTGGTAGTCTAAGTATGTTTGTAGGTATGTTCCACCGTAGCGCCTAATGTACAGAGCCGATTTAAATGTATGACGTGTCAATAGATTCTTAATAATGGCCCGGGTGACATAGGCTTTATAAATTTTATCAAATATATGTACGTAGTCATGTTATAGTTTTTTTAAACTTTTCCTTTTATATATAAGTTTGTTTGACCTGTAGGTCTATTTAGAGACCCTGCTACTGACTGATAACACAGAAGTCGTTGCACGCAGGACAAATAATTGTGACGTATGATGAATCTTAACTGACTTCAAAAAAGGAGGTTCTCAATTCGACTGTTTTTTTTATGTTTCGCACAGAAAATCAACGTACAATGACAGCGATCGTGCTGTCGTGTTTCCAGTGCCGGATTAGCCACATAGCAAGACTAGCAAATGCTACGGGCCCCGCGATTTGTGGGGCCCCGCGCTCCAACGCCGAAAAAAAAGTTTAGATAAGCGTAAAATATATTGCAAGCCATTAGGTAATCCCGGATGAACGGTGTTTAAGTTCGCTTGTGCCCATCTTTAAAAACAAAGGAGATGATGGAATGTGGCAGTTATCATCACATTACACTAATATAATAAATGCGAAAGTTTGTGCGTGTGTATGTTTGTTACTTCTTCACGCAAAAAGTTCTGAACGGATTTGGATAAAACTTTACAGTAATATAGCTTATACATCAGAATAACACATAGGCTACTATTTGGTGCGATAACCGACATACACGCGGACGGAGCCGCGGACAACAGCTAGTAGAGGAATAAAGCTCATTCCACATAGTATGAAAGTTTGGGAGAAAGTTATTGTGAGAAGAGTGAGAGAGGAAAGTGTAGTAAGTCGAAACCAATTTGGGTCGGGCCAACAGATGCCATATTCGTAATTCGATAATTGTGTGAGAAATACAGACAGTCGCACAAAAACTTGCATTTGGTGTTTGTTGATCTAGAAAAAGCGCATGATAAGGTACCCCGAAAGGTTTTGTAGTGGGCTTTGAAAGAGGAAAGATTGCCTGCTAATTATGTGGAATTGATTCGATCGACGTACAGAGGATCTAGCAACTATGTAAGATCGGCTGCGGGAAACACCGACCAATTCAGTGTCTCTGTTGGTTTCAACAGGAATCGTCTCTTAGCCCATACCTTTTCCTACTGATAATGGATGCTCATCTGACATACAGGAGGAGGCACCATGGTGCATGCTATGCAGACGACATTGTGTTGTTTGGTGATAACGCGTCCGAGGTCCAGCGCAGACTAGAGACATGGCAGTAAAGACTAGAGAATGTTGGTTTGGAAATCTTCAGAACTAAAACCGAAAGCATGTTTTTCGATTTCGGTGGGTTTTCCGGTGTTTCTGCCGTTTCGCTGAATGGAACAGCGATTTTGATCTGCACCGATTTCAAGTAGGTACCTCGGTGCGTTGTTACAAAATAATAGCGAAATAGGTTTGCACAACATCGAATCAATGCAGATGGATGAATTGGCAGCAGGTAACAGGAGCTATTTGCTATCCCAAGTTCCCTTTAACGTTAAAGAGACAAATATATAAAACGATCATTAGACCTGCCGTCCTGCATGGATCTGAATGTTGGCCAATAAAGAAAACGGATGAGAAACACCTACATGTAGATGAAATGGGAATGTTGAGATGCATTTGTGGTGTGACTAGAATGGATAAGGTGAAGAATGACTACATTAGAGGAAGCCTGAAAGTAGCACCACTGCATGGAAAGTTGAGAAGCAACAGGTTAACCTGGTATGGACATGTGATGCGTGGTGTTGGCTTGTTGATTGGTAATTGATCCCCTCATCCCCCTCCCTATCCCCCAAAGGCCGGCAACGCACTTGTGACGCCTCTGGTGTTGCGTGTGTTCATGGGCGGCGGTAATCGCTTATCATCAGGCTATACGTCTGCTTGTTTGCCCCCCCCCCCTATTCCATAAAAAAAGATGGCATTCGTGTGTTTAGTAAGTAGTAATAAAGTAGTAGTAAGTAGTTTAGTAATAAACTTGAGAACCTAAAGCAAACCAAGGGCCCCTTGGCCGAATTTGCTACAGGCCCCGCGCTGGCTAATTCCGGCACTGCGTGTTTCGTTGGTGAGTGCGAGACCAGAGGTTCAATGATGCAGAAGCATTACTAGGCCGCCATAGTGTGGGCCACCATACTGCATTGTTGCATTGTCTGCATTCGCAATGAGTATGGTGACCACCACTCTTGCATTCTGCTTATGCTTTCCATCTGGCAGAGTAGAGTCATTTTGGCAAGGCCATACATGAAAAAAAAGGTCTACTTGAAATAAAAGCTAAATGATTTGATTTATATTTTTTTATGGAATAGGGGGCAAACGAACAGGCGTATCACCTGATGGTAAGCGATTACCGCCGCAAATAGACACCCACAACACCAGAGGCATCACAAGTGCGTTGCCGGCCTTTGGGGGATGTGGAAGGGGGTATGGGCCTCCAGTATCCTCATTCACTCGGTTTTCTTTGAGGCTGTGGTATCACTCCGGTCGAGCCGGTCCATTCATGCCGAAGCGTGGCTCTCCCACGGTAATTGGATATAGTAGGTCAAAAATCTCCTTTCTATAGAGAGGCCTATGTCCAGCCGTGGACTGATAAAAGCTGACTGATAATGATGATGTGTAATCAATTGTAGATATCAAAGTTCAACACTTCGACCAGTTCCCGCAAGCCGAGGATGATGACCAGCCTCTGTCTGCATTACGTAGCTCTAAGGTCTTGGAGTATGAACAACCGGAGATTCATGATGAGACTGCTGGAGAAGATGTGGATTGGAGAACACCCGATTTAAGTGATGGTAAGGTTCCTCGATGTGACGAAAATATTTAAACATATAAAATAACTTGCCCTAACTGACAGACTGATTTCTCAATGCAGAGTCTTAAACAACTGGGTATATATACTTGAAAGGTAGCTTTTGATGTCAGTTGATGTTTTTATGTTGTAAAGATAATTTAGAAGATAATTTTGGGTAAAATACAAGATGACAGTTTGTAATTTTCCTAAGTGGTATTTTATCTGTACATACTAAGTGCATAAAGTTAATGAATAAATAACTTTTATACCTTCTAACTGGATTTCAGACGATAATAGACATCATTACAAACCTTGACTGGAATGGGTTCGAACCCATTCACACATAGTACTCATTTTACTACTATTTGTTAAGCTAAAATCTCTAATTCTTATTATATTTCCAGAAGAGGATCTCAAAGAAAAAAAGCCAAAAAAATCAAAAAAATATTCCTGCGAAATTTGCCAAAAGAAATTCTCTTACAACGGTTCTTTAGAGGTTCACATGAAGGTTCACAGTGGGGAAAAATCTTTCACGTGTCGTCTATGCAACAGTTCCCACACAGACAACAAAGAATTAACCAAACATATAACGATAATGCACATAGTCGACAACCAATATCCCTGTAACCAGTGCGAAAAGATCTTCGAAAAAGCAAGACTGCTAAAGAAACATGTAAAAACACATTACACTGAGAAGTTTAAGTGTACAGAATGTCAAAAAGAATTCCAGAGAAAGAAGGGATTAAAAGAACATATGAAAACGCACACTGGGGAGAGGAAATACACATGTGATATTTGCAATAAATCATTTGGACACAATCAGACGTTGAAATCCCATATGTTCACACACACCGGAGAACGACCTTATGTGTGTGATGTTTGCGGCAGAAGATTCCCCCAAAGAACTCATCTCAAAAGACATATATTTATAATCCACGCTGGAATTAAACCCCACAGTTGTAACGTCTGCAAGAAACAATTCTCCAGCAAAAGCTATCTAGCAATACATGAAAGACAACATACCGGGGAAAGACCATATTCTTGCGAAGTCTGCAAGAAAGATTTCACTGCATACACGACTTTGAAAGTCCATATGCGGGTACACACAGGTTTCAAGCCATACACTTGCAGCTTTTGCGATAGACAATTCGCCCAAATGGCTAGTTTTAAATTACATCAAAGGACACATACGGGCGAAAGACCGTTTTCCTGCAAGATTTGCAAAAAACCTTTCTCGGATAATGGGTATTTGAAGATTCATATGCGAGTGCATTCTGGGGAAAAACCGTTTTCTTGCGAGATTTGCAAGAGATGTTTTAGGGAAACTGGTCAGTTAAAGAGACACATGCGTGTACACACTGGTGTAAAACCGTATACGTGTAAAATTTGTAATAAGCAGATAGGCAATTTGTCGAAACATATGAGAGTGCATTCTGAACAGAGGCCTTACAGTTGCACTGTTTGCAATAAACAGTTTTCAATAAATGGTAATTTGAAATTGCATATGAGGGTACATACTGGCGAAAGACCGTTTAGTTGCGACATTTGTAGCAGCCAGTTCACACAAAGTAGTGGTTTAAAGAGGCATCGGTGTGTTCATGGAGGCAAAAGTGATAGTTGAGTGGCTAAGGTCTTTAATAGCTTTAATAATGTGTAGCGACCAGTATAGATCGAGAACAGCGCAGTTAAAAGAAATTTTTAAGACGCTCAAAAATAAACTTTAAAACAATACCCATAAAGTGTATATAAATTTATAAGTTTGTTTGTTTGGTTGAACGAGTTAATATCTGGAAGTAATGGTCCGATTTGAAAAATTTTTTCACTGTTATATAGCCCGGAGATCGAGGAAGGCTATAGGCTATATATCATCACGCCACGAACAAAAGGAGCAAAGTATCAATGAAATATGTTGCAAAAGCAGGGAAAAATTATTGCTTGTTAGAGCTTCCATTGCGTGCGCTGCGTATACTTTTAAAGTTTCACTAAAACAATGTATTATATAATTGTTCCCTTTTAAAATAGCTAAAAAAAGTCCGCGACAGCAGTCTATCTTTTAAGATTAGCTCACTATAACCGTTTTTATGGTAAACTAATTTGTTCACGATTTATAACATCACATCACGCTACGGGCAATAGGATATGCAGATCTGCCTGCGGGGGTTAGGGGTCCTATAACAGCTCGGAGTTTGGAAGTTGGTGTCTGAATCCCCGTGCTTCGGAGAGCATGTAAAGCTGTCGGTCCTGCGTCTGAACTCTCCCCGGTCGTGTCGGTTCTGCGTCTGAACTCTCTCCGGTCGTGTCGGTTAACCGTACCATCGGATTATGACCGGAGGGAACAGAGAGTGCACTTATGTTTGCGCACACACTTATGCACTATGATATATCCTGCGCAGTTGGCTGGTCTCCATCGACACTGGCCGCCGTGGCCGAAATCGGCTATGAAAACTTCATATAAATAGAAGTGCATGCCTAGCTATGAACTATTAAGGGGTGTCCATTATTCAATCCTTAGCAATAACAATTATCTAGGAAGTACCTCGGACAATGTTTCTGCAAACTGCAAAGTAATTAAGGATTTACTTAATCCTTAATTTAGTAACAAACAAACACACCTTTGCATTTATAATATTAGTTATACTACAAACGTGAACAATTTAAATACGCTTGAAAGTCACAAAACATACAGAAAAAAATATTAATTAGTACCTAATATGAGTATTATACATAATAATATGCTAAGTAAATAGTGTAAGTACATAGTAATATTTATTCAATTATTTATAAATGATTTTGTACTTAAATATGCTGAAAATAAAATGTATTAGTTTTGTATTGAAGTTGGTTTTACAACAGTCTTTTATTATCCGCCCATTCAAATTCAATCATTAATACCGATCTTCTCCCTCAATTTTTAATCACCGTCACACTTCCTGGCCACTCCCTGGTTAATCAGTCGATATCGATTTTGTGTCTCTCTCGTTGGTCTAGCGGTTAGCGTGAGTGACTGCCGATCAATAAGTCTCAGGTTCGATTCCCAAGGTTGTGCCAAGTGTTGTTGAGTTTTTCTGATTAGCGATTATAAAAATGCTGAAGTTTGGAAGTTGGTGACTTAAATCCCATGCTTCGGAGAGCACATAAAACCGTCGGTCCTTCCTGCGCCTGATTTCTCACCGGTCGCATCGGATAGCCGTCCTATTATATTAGATAGAGAACAGAGAATGCACTTGTATTTACGCACATACTTGTGCACTATAACATCTGCGGCACATAGACTAGTTGTTGCCCGCGGCTACGCCCGTGTATATTTCGGTTATCGCGGCAAATAGTAGCCTATGTGTTATTCTGAAGTATAAGCTATATTACTGTAAACTTTCATCCAAATCCGTTCATTAGTTTTTTCGTAAAAGAGTAACAAACATCCATCCATCACTACCATACAAACTTGCGCCTTTATAATATTAGTATAGATGTTGTACCAGCTAAGTACGCAGATGATCTGCGTAGTTGGCTGGTCTCCGTTGAGACTGTAATCACATCTTTGTGGAGGAACAAGTGTTATGTACCTCCAACACAAAGGAAATATCCTCTGACCAGGCGAGGTAATCATGCCTGGCGAGGCGTTGCGCAATGGTTGATGTCTAGAAGTTATATATTCGCTCATTGATGTGGCCGACACTAATTAATCTTGGTAAAGATAAAGGCTGGAAAGATGTTGACGGTATGAGAACTTATTATATCGCGATACAGGTCTAGCAGTTACTCCATAGTTCGGTGTATTTTCGTTAGATGGCCCATTTTTTTTTTTACTGTATGTTTAAATTGATTCGTAACATTCGAACTATATATTTTAAGATCCAATTTTCCGTCCAAGAATTGTCTGATCCCTTATCGAAGTGAATAAAAAACAGTTACATCATTGTCCTTCTGGGTCCAGCAGCCTAATTTATTAGGAGTTGGTAAATTTTATTAATAGTATTTATTGGAAACAGAATGTAGGGCATCAGCACTGCAAAGAGAAGGAAAACTTGAAACACACCCTATATCAAATATAGCTTATATTTAATCCCTGCCGTCTCTTTCATCCATCGTCCTACGCGACAGCAGTTTCATCACCATCATTTTAGACAGCAGTCCACAACTGTGCTCTTTTCTAGAAAGATTCTGCCTTACACAATCAAACTGTGGAATGAACTCACCTGCGGTATCTCCGGACCAATACGACCTTCAGAAAAAGAGCGTACCTACTCTTTAAAAGGCCGGTAACGCACTTGTGACGCCTCTGGTGTTGTCCATAAGCGGCGGTAATCGCTTACCATCAGGCGATACGTCTGCTCGTTTGCCCCTATTCTATAAAAAACCATCTGGTCAGCGTGGTGTGTTTTGAAGTCGGATAATAAATAAATTTACTTGTTTTATTAAACCTTTAGGCGCACCCTAGACGATCAATTATATTGCGCAAAATTCCATATTGCGCAATATTATTGACCGTCTAGGGCTAATATTGAAGATTGTGCAATGATTGAACAAAAGTTTGAGCGAGTTTAATTTATAATGCGCAATTTTTTTTATTGCATCGTGTAGGGTCAATATTGGACAATTTTTTTTAGTTTTTGCTTCGTTTTGAGGTAGTACACATGCGAGTGATGCAAAACTGGCGGACAAAGTTATTAATCAAAAACTTAAGAGAGTTAATCGTCGAATGTATTCAATGATATAGAGAATTGCCGTCTCTGTGGAATGTCAAGAATAAAGAATTTCATGACAGTGATAAAAAAATGCTGGAAAATATGAAACATTGTTGATTAAATTGCTTGCCGTAGGAGAGCCACGCTTCGGCATGAATGGGCCGGCTCGACCGGAGTGATACCACCGCCTCACAGAAAACCGGTGTGAAACAGCGCCTGCGCTGTGTTTCACCAAGTGAGTAAGGATACCAGAAGCCTATACCCCAACCCCTCCCCCCACCAAATCTCTCAAAGGCCGGCAACGAACTCGTAACGCCTCTGGTGTTGCGGGTGTCCATGGGCTATAATCGCTTACCGCGGCGGTGATACGCCTGCTCGTGTGACAAGTATTACATTTAAAAAAATACAAAGAGATGTTTCCACAGACAGGCAAGCAAAGACGATGTGAAGAAAAAATTCAATTCTTTGAGAAGTAAGAGTAACTATTGAAACACTATTCTCCGACTGAACACAAAAACATGTGTGCGTGTGAACTGAGGGACCATAGTGATATTTTTGTTTGAAATTTTTATAAGATTTAGTAGTAGGCTCAAAACAATTGTAGAACAAATATGAGAATTTGTAAAAAGATAGGTTAAAAACTACAGCCCTTTAAGTGTGGTCCCTCAATCCTCACATACCATCAGCCAGATCTCGGCAAGTATGTAAAAAAATAAGGTATTGTGACTGCAGACATTTAGTAGAGAATTTGTAAAGATATATACTAAATAACTGAGCACAAATCATCAACGATTAAAAAAATACAACGACTATACTGTGGTCCCTCAGTCCACACACGAAAGATTTTGTTATACTGAATATTATCACATCAACGGAATAAAATCTTTATTTTCTTACATAATGTTTTAGAACAAGTCTTATAGCAATTTGTAAAAAGTAAATTTAAAAAAAAAATCGACGCACTTTGAAGATATTTATAATTAAAGCTGGTCCCTCAATCCTCACGTTCTCAAACATACTTGCATGTCTAGCTGCTAGACGACTAAAGTATCACAAAGTGTAGTGTATTAAACTTTTTGTAAAAAGTTTCTACAAAATAATAGGTATCTTTAATTGTGTGTATCTTACCTCTAAAGTGAGATTATAGCATTTCAGTGATCTTATGAACAGATATACGAGTAGTGTGACCACACAATGAAAAAAAATGTAGACTACCAATATAATTTTTATTGTAATAGTCGAAACCCAAGGTTGTACGGTTGATTTAGTGTTATGTTACATTACGTATCTTTACAAAGCATGAAATAAAGTAGCTTTTAGACGCTTATCACCATTTAGGCTATGTTTCAAGGAAGCTTTATGTACTTATAATATCCCAGTATTTTACAAACCATTATGGTAACATAGTGGTATTATTTATACAGCTCAGTTTTATACGTTTTATTAACACATAAAATTGAACATTTAAAAACACAGGATTTTGTAAAATATTTACAAAAAGTCCGCGATAGTACCTATCGCGATCTATATTAATATTATAAATTTGAAAGTGGCTTAGTCTGTTTCTCTATTACGCTTTCACGGCTAAATCAATAACAGTGCCTGCACTTGGTAAGGCATATAACTTATTGTAATAAAGTTTAAGTTCGTAAAATTTGGTTATAACGTAATGAATGTAAGAAGATTTGTTGGTCCGTACTGTAACGCCCTGGCAAAAATGCGAATGACTCTGTTATGTGAAAAACAGTTCTATCTAGCTTTTTTCACTTACTTAAACAAGAGTATTACAATAAGTTATATGCCTTACCAAGTGCAGCCACTGTTATTGGTTTAGCCGTGAAAGCGTAATAGAGAAACAGACTAAGCCACTTTCAAATTTATAATATTAATATAGATCGCGATAGGTACTATCGCGGACTTTTTGTAAATATTTTACAAAATCCTGTGTTTTTAAATGTTCAATTTTATGTGTTAATAAAACGTATAAAACTGAGCTGTATAAATAATACCACTATGTTACCATAATGGTTTGTAAAATACTGGGATATTATAAGTACATAAAGCTTCCTTGAAACATAGCCTAAATGGTGATAAGCGTCTAAAAGCTACTTTATTTCATGCTTTGTAAAGATACGTAATGTAACATAACACTAAATCAACCGTACAACCTTGGGTTTCGACTATTACAATAAAAATTATATTGGTAGTCTACATTTTTTTTCATTGTGTGGTCACACTACTCGTATATCTGTTCATAAGATCACTGAAATGCTATAATCTCACTTTAGAGGTAAGATACACACAATTAAAGATACCTATTATTTTGTAGAAACTTTTTACAAAAAGTTTAATACACTACACTTTGTGATACTTTAGTCGTCTAGCAGCTAGACATGCAAGTATGTTTGAGAACGTGAGGATTGAGGGACCAGCTTTAATTAAAAATATCTTCAAAGTGCGTCGATATTTTTTTTAAATTTACTTTTTACAAATTGCTATAAGACTTGTTCTAAAACATTATGTAAGGAAATAAAGATTTTATTCCGTTGATGTGATAATATTCAGTATAACAAAATCTTTCGTGTGTGGACTGAGGGACCACAGTATAGTCGTTGTATTTTTTTAATCGTTGATGATTTGTGCTCAGTTATTTAGTATATATCTTTACAAATTCTCTACTAAATGTCTGCAGTCACAATACCTTATTTTTTTACATACTTGCCGAGATCTGGCTGATGGTATGTGAGGATTGAGGGACCACACTTAAAGGGCTGTAGTTTTTAACATATCTTTTTACAAATTCTCATATTTGTTCTACAATTGTTTTGAGCCTACTACTAAATCTTATAAAAAATTCAAACAAAAATATCACTATGGTCCCTCAGTTCACACGCACACCAAAAACATTGCACGCTATTATATTGTGCAATATAATTGATCGTTTGTAGTCAAAGCGCCTTTCAATATTATTGTGCAATAAAATATATTGTGCAATGTTATTGTATCGTCTAGGGGCCGCCTTATTGTGCAAAAATTATTGTTTTAATAGGTTCTGTTTTTCAAACTAGTTTTTTTTTCACGTTCAGCCTCAGATCAAATAAAAAAAGTAGATAATGCACCGCCTTGTTCTTGTTGAAGCAGAAAACAGTAGCTTACTTCCAAGTAAACACACGCGTTACGCACTAACCTATCTGAGCGTTCAGCAGAATTAATTAATAAGCTTGCAACAATAATGCTTTATAATCTGTAAAGTCTGTAATAATAAATCTGTCAAATTGTGATGTCATCATGTCATGGCTTTTCACTGATTGATGATTATTCGAAATTAGTGTTTGCAAAATTCTTTAACAAATAAACATGAGCGAAATATGGAATTTAAGTACACTGTGTCGTTGTTGTCATTCCGACGGGTGTTTCAAGAAACTTAACCTGCCATATCCTAGTGAAAATAGTGTAGAAATCTATGAAACAATGTTGCAGGAGGCTTTAGGGATTCAAGTAAGTGAATTTTACATAAATGTACCGAAATGGGAAATAATTTTAAATAGTTTATATGGCCAATATGCTATCAAAATCAACTCGTAACTAAGTTTTTACCTATAAAATCTACCAACTATGTGATTGTTAGGAAAATTTAGACGTAATGTCGTTTTTACTCGAAAAATATTAATAATTGCCTATATTATAAAACGATTATAATAACATGGCATTATATTCAAAATATCAAAGTTACATGTACAGTACACAAGCCAAGTAATGAGATATTAAATTCTCTAGCTTAGATTAGAACATTTCCATAGCATCTTACCTGATTGTGGCAGAGAGAGTGTTATTGAGTAATTCAGAATGATGAAGATATAAAAAAAATGTGTTTCACTGGTATAATTTAGGTACTTATACCAATAGTTGACTGCCTTGATGGTACAGTGGTAGCAAAATATGCAAAATATTTGTTTTGGAGTTTGGAGTATTTATGTATTCTATAAGTCAATCTAGGTGTCAGGTACTAGCTCTGCTTAGTTTGAAGCTAGATAGTGTTGTGTTTCAGATGTTCCAATATATTTACTTATACTATTTCCATTTACATTTTTTCGATGACAGTTCTAATTTGATAGTTGTAGTGTTGTGGCCAAATAAGTAACGATATCGATCGCATATATTTATTATGTTTTGAACAAAGACAAATACAACAAAAACATTCAAATATATTTTTGCAAGCTGGGAACACTCAATGACCCACCACCATTTTGTGTTTGTTTTAATCTGTCACTCGCAACAAGACGGTCGTGCTACATTTCTGTTCGCTGAGTTTTTTCACATTATCCATACATACGTTACGTTGTGTATTTTGTGTTCCTCCGTGTTGATTGCTGTCCCAGCTGTCAAATGTCAAAATGCCTAAAGGATCTGTTCTGAAAAGGCAGGCGAGAGAACTGGTGATCAAGGTTCGTAATTACTTTGAAGCAGAGTATCAAAATGGTGGCCCACTATTACCACTGTCGCAAGTGCAAGAGCGTGTTAAGGCCGCATTAGGAATTAGTGGACCTAAGGGCCTGGCTTGCTGTGAATTTTTATTTTAAAAAGATATCAGATTGGTCAAATGTTATTTTCATTGACGAGACTTGGTTAAATGCAAATCACACAGTATCTAAGAACTGGACTGACGACACCGCCGCTTCCACTAGTTCAGTGCCAATGGGAAAAGGGAACGCCTTATCATATGCCATGCAGGGTCTAAGAAAGGATTCGTGTCGGATGCTTTACTGGCCTTTAAATCCTAGAAAACAGTGGACTACCACGAAGAAATGAATGCAGAGATTTACGAAGGATGGTTTAAAGAAATGATGCAATCTAAAAAATGGTGCAATCTTTGGAAGAACCGTCGATTATTATTATAGACAATATTACATATCACTTCAGACAAATTGATAAAATGCCGACGCAGGCCAATAAAAAACAAGAGATAATTGACTGGCTCTAACGTCATGGCGAAAATGTGAATAATACTTTATTAAAAGTACAATTAGTGAATATTTTAAAATCGAAAAAAGCCTCACTAAAAGATATATTACCGACGAAATAGCTGCGGAATGTGGTCATTGGGTACTTCGACTTCCGCCGTATCATTGCCAGTACAATGCTATAAAACTAATATGGGCACAAATCAAAGGACACGCCGCTCGAAACAATACCCATCCCCCTTTTACGGCAAACAAGATGTTAGATTTATTAAAAAATGCATGTGCGGAAGTTTAGTTTAGAATTATAATAAAACATTATAGCCTCCGATTGGGAAATTCATGTGGCATTCGATAATATAGAAGTACAGGAACTTATAATATATGTTAGGGAGAGCTCATCGAGTGAAAGTGACGATTCATCAGATTTTCTTTAAAATAAACAAATAAAGAATCAACATAATATAATTACATCTTCTAATGAAATGTAATATTAGTTAATAAATTTGTACAAAATTATCCGGCAATAGTTTAGTTTCTTACACTTTGTAAAAACATATCGGGTCTGTTATCGTATTACGTTTATCGATAGCTGCATCCCTATTAGTTTCCATCCATCTGCTATGACCTTGTACGTGCGTAAGCGTCATATTTTTATTAAATAATGTATACATAATGTAAAAGAGACGCTCATTCAAGTTTCCACAAAGAGCTGTCTTCGAGAAAATAAAGAAATGGAAATAGTATAGTTTGCTATATCTTTTATAGGTTTTTCAACCAATTATGGACCAAGCCTCCTATATGATATGCGATGATTGTATAAAGAGTCTCAGAGATGCCTTTCAGTTCCGACAACAAGTTTTAGCTTGTGAACAGAAGTTCAAAGTGTATTGTACTAGTAAGTATGCTTAATATGTTTAATTGCTATCACCATCAGCAGCCTTTAACAGTCCACTGCTGGACATCGGCCTATCCTTCAAAAGAATGTTTAATAATAATTGCTATAATAATTTTTAACAATTAGTACAAATAGTAGCCTTTAGTAGTATAATGCTGGACTTAAGTTCCTCCTTTGAAAGGAGGTTTAGGAATACTGGCCAGTCAGGTTAGTATAGGGATTGTGTCAAGCGCTGGGAGGGGTCTGGTTGTGTTAATAACAGCAGTTCACGGATCCCTCCCTTTTAAGAGCAGAGTGGCACACCATGTTTTAGTCGGTCCGATTCCGACACCCCGCTGCAAACCCCGTTGGGGTGACGGCTCGTGGGGGTCTACACATAAAAAAAAAGGTATTGTGACAAGTTTTCCTTCTATTTGCAGTGCTGTTCTTCTGCGTAGTTTGCTCCCCAAGTCGTCTCTTACGACACCCACGGGATGAATAGGAGTGATGACACTCCGTATTCTTATTCTGTCATGTTAATTAACAATGCTAACACGCCACAATGTATTTCAGATGAACAATTTCAAGTGAAAACGGAAGTTGAATTGAATGACGCCGAGAATTTTGATATAGATGTGGATGATGATATCCACAGAGGTATGTATTTATTTTGTTTTTCTCAGGCTTCACACGATTTGAACATTTAGCCAATGTCGAGTTTTATTTAATTTAATAAAAGGTAAGGAAAAGTATTATCAAAACTTTAAAATTATTTTCAAATCTTATTATGATTTGTAAGAGAATCGGTACGATTATCAGTTAGGTAGGGTTGCCATTTTCAGTTTTGCTAGAAAAAAAACTACCAAAATTATTATGGTAGAAAATTTTGTTTTTCTACCGAAATTATTGAAATATTTTAGACATCTTTACAGACTTTTTATATATTTTTTATTTCTTTCCAGATGATGATTATTCAGAAAAAGACGATCAGAAGTGGCATTCGGTTCCAGTAAAAGAAGGTAAGATATTCCTCTTTGGGATAATATATATATAATACAAAATCGTTTTACGTCTGTTTGTATATACGCTAAATGTTCCTAAATAATGCTACAGATTTTGATTGATGGTTGTCAATTAAATAACACATATTTTAATGCAGATGAAGGTAGGTCTCGGGTACTCTGTTCTTTTTAGGTAAATAAGTTGACTGCACGGTTGGCCTAGTGGTTTAACCGTTCGCCACGCCGCCTTCTACGGCGCCAAGTTCAAATCGCACATGGGACAACACTTTGTGTGATCCAAAAATTGTTATTCTGAGTCTGGGTATCCTTTTTGTCCATTTCATGTATGATTGAAAAGTCCCCCGCGATACAAGATGTATATTCATTTTGCGTTAGTCAGTTAGTTTAAAGAAAATATTAAAGTACTAACTTTTGCCTGCGGCTCCGCCCGCGTAAAGGTTGGATATCGCGGTAATTCTTCAAACTGACATAACTTTATTATTTATAAACCGATATAGATGAAACAAACACTAAATGTTAAGTAAAGCAAACCACAACACATTTGTAAAAACTGCATTCAAATCAGTTAAGCCGATCCTGAGATTAGAGCGCACAAACGCACAGACAAACAGATGAAAATTCTAAAAATCATTGTGTTGGGTTCTATTGCGTTCATAAAGCCCCCTATAATAGTTTTCCTGATATATCTTCCATGTACAGACAGCAACCAGTTACGATTTTATTATATGTATTGATGTATAATAAAATCGCAGTAAACTCACGCGAACATTATCAGTGTTTTGTATATAGTATATAATATGTATCACACGAGTTCGTGACACACTTTGCGAAACCTACTTACGCAGCGAAATAATTATTTATTATAAGCTGTACACAATACAACGATTTATCGTAGCGATTTAACTGTGCAGTTCGTTTGTGCAGTTTTATCGATAGTGTGGACGGCTCAGATATTTCTCAAAATATTTGAACATTCCGTCCACACTTTAGAAATAATATATTAGTCCGGGTTCCCCGGAACAAATTTTATAAGTTACTAGCTGTTGCCCGCGGCTTTGCTCACGTGGAAGTTGATTATATGTATTTAATTAAAACTGTGTAAGTATCTATGAATACTGTGTTCATGTTTTAAACGTTAGTCCATTAAAATTGACTTTCATACACACCTTCGACCCTTATTTTAACCCCTTTAGGAATAGAATTCCCATAAATGCTGATATAAGTATTCATTTATTTGTAATCAAAAGCCTGAAGACAAAGTTTCAGGCTACTAAATAAAAAAATGACAGACTTCCAGTCTAGCCTAGGTATAGAATATCCAGTAACGCTTAAATACGTATCTCATCATCATCATATCAGTTCACTGCTGGACATAGGCATCTCCAATTGCACGCTACTTGGTTCGATCCTCAGCTTCTCATCTCATCCAGCTCCTGCCAGCCGTCTTGGGCAGATCATTATTCCACCTGGCCTGTGGACGTTCCACGCTACGTTTGCCGAGACGCGGTCACCACTCAAGAACCCGTTTACCCCAACGGTTATCAGTTCTGCGGCTAATATGGCCAGCCCACTGTCACTTCAGCTTGCTTATCCTGTGGGCTATGTCAATGACTTTGGTTCTCTACCGGATCACCTCATTCTTGATGCGATCCCTTAGAGAAACGTTGAGCTTTTGTGATGAGAAAAATAAATCATTAGTATTATTATAGCCCTCTCCATAGCACGCTGAGCGACTTTGAACTTGTGGACCAGCCGTGTCGTAAGTGTCCACGTTTCGGCACCGGATGTCATGACAGGTAGGACGTATTGATTGACGACTTTCGTATTTAGGCACTGTGGGATTGACAATGAAAAGACCCGACGAAGTTTCACAAACGCTGCCCAACCCGGCTGAATTCTGCTGTTCACCTCGTCCTCGAAGTTGTTTCTACTTAACTACAAAGTCTGCCCGAGGTACCACACATATTTTTGTACAACTTCGAGAACGGCACCGTGAACCACAACCGGTTCCGGTAGAACATGTTCGTACATACGTATCTACTCATTTTTAATCAGTAGCCATAAATAAAGTTGCATGTTTCTAACTTCAAGAATGACGGACTTCCAGAATAACGCACTTCCAGAATAACCTATATACGAAATTTCAACCCCTATTTCACCCCCTCGGGGGTGGAATATCCAGAAACGTTTAAATATATATCTACTCATTTTTAATCAGCCAAAACACAAATTTTCATGTTTCTCACTTAAACATGACGGATTTCCTTACAAACTTTCAACCCCTATTTCACCCCTTAGGGGTAGAATATCCAGAAACGCTTCAATACGTATCTACTCATTTTTAATCATTAGCCCAAAACTAAATTTTCATGTTTCTCACTTAAAAAATGACGGACTTCCTTACAAACTTTCAACCCCTGTTTCACCCCTATAGGGGTAGAATATCCAGAAACGCTTCAATACGTATCTATTCATTTTTAATCAGTAGCCATAAATAAAGTTGCATGTTTCTAACTTCAAGAATGACGGACTTATACGAAATTTTAACCCCTATTTCACCCCCTCAGGGGTGGAATATACAGAAACGTTTAAATATGTATCTACTCATTTTTAATCAGCCAAAACACAAATTTTCATGTTTCTTACTTAAAAAATGACGAACTTCCATACAAACTTTCAACCCCTATTTCACCCCCTTAGGGGTAGAATATCCAGAAACGCTTCAATACATATCTACTCATTTTTAATCAGTAGCCATAAATAAAGTTGCATGTTTCTAACTTCAAGAATGACGGACTTCCAGAAGAATGGACTTCCAGAAGAATGGACTTCCAGAATAACCTATATACGAAATTTCAATACCTATTTCAAGCCCCTCAGGGGTGGAATATCCAGAAACATTTAAATATGTATCTACTCATTTTTAATCAGCCAAAACACAAATTTTCATGTTTCTCACTTAAAATATGACGGACCTCCTTACAAACTTTCAACCCCTATTTCACCCCCTTAAGGGTAGAATATCCAGAAACGCTTCAATACGTATCTATTCATTTTTAATCAGTAGCCATAAATAAAGTTGCATGTTTCTAACTTCAAGAATGACGGACTTATACGAAATTACAACCCCTATTTCACCCCCTCAGGGGTAGAATATTAAGAAACGTTTAAATACGTATCTATTCATTTTAAATCAGTACCCCAAAAATAAAGTTTCATGTTTCTTACGCAAAAAATGACGAACTTCCATACAACTTTCAACCCCTATTTCTCCCCCTTAGGGGTAGAATATTCAGAAACGCTGAAACACGTGTCAATTCATTTTTAATCAGCAGCTTAAAAATAAAGTTTCATGTTTCTAACTTCAAAAATGACGGACTTCCAGACTGACCTATATACGAAATAACAACCCCTATTTAGCCCCTTAGGGGTAGAATATCCAGAAACGCTTAAATACGTATTTTCTCTTTTTTAATCAGTAGCCCAAAAGTAAAGTTTCATGTTTCTTACTTAAAAAATGACGAACTTCCATACAAACTTTCAACCCCTATTTAACCCCCTTAGGGGTGGAATTTCAAAAATTCCTTTCTTAGTGCTCACTTACGTCATATAAAGAACCTACGTGCAAAATTTCAGGATTGTAGCTTAAGCGGTTTGGGCTGTGCGTTGATCTCTGGGTATGTCAGTCAGTCAGTCAGTCACCTTACTCTTTTATATATATAGATTACTATCAAGCTTTTTTTTCGTGAGTGGCTTCATTTTGATGAGGGTCTAACTTTAACATTAAAAAAAATCGATTGTGCGAACTAACAGGACTAGCAGGGAAAGAAAACTTTTGAGGGGAGGGCCGTGCTAACGTACCACGCAATTTGTAGGACAATGTGGCTGTGAAATTATATAACTAATAACTAATAATTTAACAGACACATTGTCCTACAAATTGCGTGGTACGTTATCCCGGTCCTACGCTCAAAAGATTTTTTTCTCTGCTAGCCCTGTTAATTCCCACAATCGATATTTTTTTAAGGGGAAAGTTGGGCCCTCATCAAAATGAAGCCACACACGAAACATTAGCTTGATAGTAATAACTTGTAAAATTTGTTCTGGGGATCCCGGACTATATGATTTCTATTTCATAATACATTTTGTCGGAAACAAAAAACACGTCTGCTTAGTCAAGCGGTTGACTATAAAAGTATTTGGGTTATAATTTTTAAACGATTTTATTTAGCTTGAACTGTTTGTTTATTTGTTTGTTTGTTTGGGTCAAATCTAGTAATAGAAATTTGACCCCCTTCCTGGTGTCAGATTGATCTGATATTTGGTTCACGCCTTTAGTTCTGGTGACAATACAATTAAATAAGTTATGTTTCATTGTAAAACCAAGATGGCCGCCGCCGCAAAAACAGATTTTAGGTACCTAGCACCCATTATAATACTACTATTTAAATGAATAAAGAATTAGGTATAGGCAATTTATGAAGAACCAGTTTATTTTACGCTTTTAAGTGTTTTTTGACAGAGAGTTTTCATTGTGTAGCTTTTAGTACATTACTTTCAATAAAACCCTTTAAATATAAAAATACGCATTTTTAACCGACTTCCAAAAGGAGGAGGTTCTCAATTTCATCGGTTTTTTTTTGTTTTTTTTATGTATGTACATTGATTACTCCGTCAATTGTGGACCGATTTTGAAAATTATTTTTGTATTCGAAAGGGTATGCTTCCCATGTGGTCCCATGGCCACCATATCAGGATCTGATGATGGGATCCCAAGGAAATTGAAGTAAACCCTCAAATTTACGTGAGCGCCTGCAATAAAGTTAAGGCAATTGTCTGCATGCTTTCATATTCTGTAAACATTATGTCCGAAATATTTATTTATTATTCTATACAGTATGTTGTATGTTACCTTTAGTCGTATTCTTTCAAGTTATTTAGGTGAAATGATGATGAGAGACTTGAGAAAGACTAAAAAGCGAAAAATAAAAAATAAACTTCGTTTAAAAAAACCGACTTCAAAAACTGAAAAGTATAAAATAACTTAATTTGTATGTGCTACCTATTCATAGGTTTGAAGTCGGTGCCGAGCCAAATTGTAATAGTAGCACTCGCCGCGCGTGACCTTGAGCGGGATAGCTGCTCTTCGCGTAGGACAAAACAACCGAAGCGTCGGTGACGTCATTGACGTTCGTCTCGAAATATAGCGAGTGTGGTACCTACTGTTACATTTGGCTTGGCGCCGAATTCAAACCTATGAATAGGTAGCACATACAAATTAAGTTATTTTATACTTTTCAGTTTTTGAAATCGGTTTTTTTAAAACGAAGTTTTTTTTTTAGTATAGTTTTGCATGAGCGAAATGAAACAAATTTGCTCGCCAAACTTTTTATTTATACTACCTTTATCGGTATGTTTTATTCTTCTATTCTTGTTCGTCATTCGTCATTTCACTGTTTACTCTCTTCTTAGCCGCCTTTTTTTTGGTCTTCCTCTTCCTTGTACCCTTCGACTCAATACTTAACACTTTTAATATTTAATTTAATAAATGCGGGTATTCAAAAATTTGCCGCATTAAGCCGCCATTTTATAACTTTCGACGTCAAGTTGCCTAATATATTTCTTTGTTCTATTCAAATAGATATAAGAATGAACATAACAGCATATGAAGATGACAGTTTAATGGATGAAGCTTTGCCGAGTACCTCGAAGAACAACAATTCACAATCAACTATACTTGACGGCAGTTTCTTTGAAATAATCCCCAATCTGTCCCGATCCAGAAGCATTGTGGCTCTATGCAAAAAATGTTTACCCAATCGTGTGGAAATTAAAGGCATCAGAAATTGCACATCGAATTTCAAATCACATTTGAAAAGGAAACATGGCAACGAAACTGTACGCGAGTATGAAGCTTATGTAAAAAGCAAAAGGTGTAAAATTGTTAGGTCTTCTGCACGCGATTGTGATGAACCTTTAGGGAATGAAAGATCTGAAATGAGACACTCAGATGAACTCTCACCGCAAAGCCAAACCTCAACAAACTTGACTTACTCTCAAAGCGTTTTCGATCGAGATTTAGTGAAGTATTTTGTAAGTTCATTGTTGTCTTTATCGTCTGTCGAAGACCCGTATTTCCGACAGCTTCTCCAACGTTCGAATGCTGCTCTGCAAATAATGAACAGGCGAGCCCTGGGAATGAACATATTTTATTACTATATTGACGAACGTAAAAGAATAATTCAAGAATTGGGAGAAATAAAACACGTTTATGTGACATTTGATATTTGGTCGAAATCACAAATAAGTTTGATCGGTGTCATAGCTCATTGGCTGGATAGACACACCTTAAAACGTACATCTAAGGCTTTGGCTTGTGAATCGTTTAAAAATACTGAAAGTCATGACACAGTACACAATATGTTACATGAAATAACGGAAAAAAAATATTTGGATCGCATTAAACAAGTTAACAATCATGTTTTACGTAGGGATAATAACATTGTTAAAGCTTTTGAGAGTTTTGGTGTTCATCCTTGTAATATTTCAAGTGAAGAAGAAAGACGGTCTCGTGTTGAATCTCCACCACATACGGAAGAATCAGATATTGACTCTACTGAAAATAAATTTTCAATAGAAGATTACCTAGAACAACATTTACCGAATCAGTCAAAATGTGCCACCCATATTTTGAACCGATGTGCAATCGATGCTAGTGAGATACTTGAAGATGTAGATATAGAATTATCAAAAATTCACCGTGAAACTTTAAGAAAATGTAATAAACTATGGACAGCTTCAAGAAGACTCCCATCCGGTCAAATTATTTACCGTACCTTGGGTCACGGGCTTACAAAACCAAACAGCACTAAATGGAACAGTGTATATAAAGCTTTAAAAGAAATTTACAACATTAAAGACAAGTATAAATTAATCAAGGACGCTTTGCAGTTAAAAAATCCTATTACTGAAAAGGAATTCCAGTATATAAACGAATATTTAATCTGCACTCAGCCCATGGCAGATGCTTTGGATGTTCTCGAAGGCGAAAATGCCCAATATTATGGCATTTTGTTCCCTACAATATTAGTGTTAAAAAAGAAACTAGTTCGATTGCTCGGTCAAGGAGATACGTTTACATGCTGTAAAAAACTTAGTCAAGCTTATCTGAATTCTGTTGAGCATCAGTTTAAAGACTATCTAAAAATTTCTGGCGAACAGGCGGAAATTGCTGCATTAGCTGCAATAACGCATCCGACTTACAAAAAATTAAAATGGACATCTTTAGTTGGAGAGTCGCAATTTCTAAGAATTAAAAACCTACTTATTAAAGAAGTATCAAGAAATATACCGACGGAAAACTTAAAACCGTTGCCTAAATCAAAAGAAGACGAATTCTTTGACTTCGATTCAAGTTCTGACTCAGAGACAATTAGTGTACCGATATCAAAAGCTGAACTTATTGTGTTCCACTATTTTTCTGAGGAAAGTACAGAGTTGAGTTCGCTAAACAATCATGTTGAGATCAAAGATCTATTCATAAAATACAACACTCCTGTCCCTTCATCCGCGTCTGTACCCCGAATGTTTTGTAACAAAACGATCAACTGCTTGAGAATAAACAATGATACTGAAATGTTTGAGAGGAGACTTATGCTCAAGATGAATTTAAATGATTAGTTTCTTGACTTGTCCATTATGTGATTCAATTACGCAATAAAAGCGAGTAACACCTGGTTGGCTACTCCCAGCAGTGTTGCTATATGCTAAAGTCAAATTGTCGCGCTTTTATTTCTGGCTTAAAAGGGCTAGAACCCAGAACCGTAGAACCTAGTGGGAATAAAAGGGTAGATGACACCTTAGTCAAATTAGTTACTTTTTATCATCTGATAGAACAATAAGTTTGTACGAAAAAAGTACTTAGATACAAACTTGTGACGTCACTGTTTTAGACTACTCAATTGAGCAGTATATTTCAATGTTTATTTGATTAAAATTTGCGAAATGAAAAACTGTAACAATTAAATTTTCCGAGATATTTTGTAATAATCGCTTTATTGAAGGAGACATCGGTGTTTATTTACGATACAGTCATCTACCCTAGTATGGAATACATGTATGTGAGTTTGTTAGTTGCTGATTAATTTCAGATGTTATGTTTCGTGTATGATGATGATTATTCAATAAACCATTAATCATTATTATTGTAACTTATTTTTTTGGGATTCAGCTGAGATAACCTTACTATCCTACTAATATTATTAATACGCAGGTTTGTGAGGATGTATGGCAATTTGTTACTATTTCAAGCAAAAATACTGAACGGTTTTTTTAAGTATGGCCCTGCCAAAATCACTCTAATTTGAAAGCATAAGCAGAATCCAAGAGTGGTGGTCCACCACTCTTGGATTCTGACACCATACTCATTGCTCCTGCAGACAATGCAACATTGCAGCATGGTGACCCACACTATGGCGGCCTAGTGATGCTTCTAGTATCATTGGGCATTTAAATGAAACTTTACAGTAACATAGTTTATATATCAGAATGACACATAAGCTACTAAATATATCGTCATACAGGATGGCGGAACTATCGGATGGACGGATGGATGTTTGTTACTCTTTCACGCAAAAACTACTGGACGGATTTGGATGAAACTTTACAGTAATATAGCTTATACACAGTGGCGGATTTACAGATTTGCCGCCAGTAGGCTATTAAATTTTTGCCGCCCCTACTAACCTACAATTTAATATTTCACTGCTCTTTTGAATACTCTTTTCAATACCCCCTTAGCTTCCGTCACCGCGCTCCACACCTCTCCCTCTTTCTGAGCCTCTCATATCCATATTCTTGCAGGAAGTGGTTGACAGCTTTTTCCCACAATAATATGAGTGTTGTGACCAGTCCTGTCTCGTATGTCACCCTTTTTTTTGTTGACGTAGTGGAAAATCCCCGACCTCCGGCTCCTCGGGGACTGAGGAGCCAGGTATGTAGTGATTCCACCAAAAATCACTCCGGCGGCCTGTCTCAGACGCCCTGCTCTGGCGAGGACCTTGTTATTTCACTTCTCCCTCAGGAACGCTGCCGCGACTCATACTATCCTGGGCAAAGCCTAGTCTTCCCCCTGCCTGTCGGCCCAACCGTTATATGTTGCGGCCTGACCTCAGTTTTGCGAACAGGCCGTCCCCTATCGCTGACCGCATCAATTAATCAGCTACCAGAGGTCCCCAGTCTCTGGCAGCTTGCGGTCTTGTCGGCGGCTGGTGTCGTAGACAATGTCGCCTATACGGGACTGGCTTGCTTCAAGACGCAAGCTACTCGGGATCGACCCTCTCCCGATCCCATTCAGCAGTCTTTTTCTGGAGCATTACAGCCTCACAGAAAGAGACCACTGCGTCTCAGCCCTCCTCACCCGCCAGCATGGCAGCAATGATTACTGGCGGGGGACAGGTCTCGTCCGATTTGGCCGACTAGGACTTCGCGTTCAGACGCCCATGTGGGGCAGTCCTCTAGCGTATTTTGAGCGGCGTGCAAGTCGGCTGCGCAGTGGTGGCATTGTGCCGTCTCCTCACGTCCGATCTTATTCAGATACTCACCGAAGCAACCATACCCGTCAGTCGGTAGGTTACGCGACCTACCTCCCTACCTACTCAAGCTTTGAGGTTAGGCAGAACGGCACCAAGAGCGCGTTGACGCGCATTTTACGGCTGTTCCAGCCGTGCGCGACACTGTGCCAGTGCCTGTCGGTGAGCGTTCCGCTACATTTCGACCTCGTCCTGCTCTTTCCCGCTTTCACGCCGGCGGATGGCGCGAATCTGGTCATTGACCTTCGCGTTCATATTCGGGAAACGAGCAAGAACTGCTGCCGCCGCCAAAGAGATGGTATGGTATCTCCGTACGATTCGAATGGCCGCTACCCGCTGCCCTTGAGGCTTGATTGAGTTTGGCTTGGCAGCGGGAGGAGGCCGATAGGCGCTTGGCCCATATCGGCCCTCCAAATTGGGTCATGGATCTACCGCCCACACGCCCACCACTGTAACTCCTGTACACCAGGATCAACAGCGGTGACCAATGGTCACACCGAGTTATGACACTCGGGAAGTCCCAGGAAAAATTAAACTGTCTTGGAACCCGCAACGAAATTAATCAGAAGAAAAACTGGAGGAGTTGGAAATATAATAAGTCCACTTCCCTCCTTAGCAAAGCGGGAGACAAAATGAAGTCAAAATAGGCAGACATCTTTTTCAAAACAGGAAGCACCACAGATAAAATATTATGAGTCCCAAGTGAGCTATATTTGATTACTATAGTATGTATGGCAGAATCGCCTAAACGCACGGAAATTCACCGCAGTTGACACAAGATCCCCATAATATACCGCCCCAGATGTCATTTGTAAGCTATTTAGCATTATGTTACGTTCATTGTATCAAAGACTACATTCCCAGAGGATATGATGATCCGATCGTTCAGAGCTATAATCAGGTGTTGAGCATTGACACAACGGTTAATCGACTAATTTAAATGAGTGTAGTTTGCTCCTAGAGTTACCGTGGCCTGTAAGAAATTGAGCGACACAGTGATCTACCTCGAGCCATGTCTTCGACAACCGTTCACGAACAGATGGAAAGAACTGGTAGAGGTGGCGCCCCTTAGATGATTCGTCCCATCGTTGCTGCCATTGATCCATGAGGTCATTATAAACATTGGATTGCTGTTGAAACAATCTTATGATTTTATCGCGGTCGCGAACGCCCAGAAATTCGCATTCCATGTTTTGTAGTGTGGAATAGTACAGAGCTGCACGTCTTTGCACCTCGAGATCGACCGGAAGAATACCCGCCAACACCGGCAAAGCCTCAGTGCTACCCGTCAAATATGCCTTGTACAAGTAAAATCAATGCAAGTCGTCGTAGTACCCATTTATAAATTAGGTCCGCGAGTTTCTCTCCGTTCAAAATTTAAAGAAATAGGCATTCTGACTGTATCATCACAATACATATATGGACATTTAATGTATGTGCAAAGGAACATATCGAAGTTCACCAAAATCAGTGATGTTCATTCTGTAAATACTAGAAACCAACACAATCTTAGTGTTCACGTCACTCGTCTCCACAGAGTAGGCAACTTGTTCATGGGACAATGTATACGCTTTTATAATAAAGTCCCTGTTGACATTAGAAATTTGCCCCTGCGGAAATTTAAGAATACTATTAAATCTAAGTTAGCCGCAAAGGGGTATTATACCATAGCAGAATATCTAAATGATAAAGCCGCCTGGGATTGAGCTACCCATTCTGCACATACTCTTCACACTTCTTCCTATGTATAAAATTTCTTATTTTTGTTGTGACGATAATTTATAATTTGAAACAGATTTATTTTTTATTTTATAGCTGTTAACATTTTCTTAAATTCATAATTTTACCAATTTATGACAGTTTTGACTCAAATTATAATTATCGCTCTATTTCTTTATTTGTAATAGAATGTATTTTGAATTGTGAGAAGATTGTATGGACTTTAAAAGATAAGATGATCCCTGACTTTGTTTCGTCCTTTCTTCTCAGGGCTAGTCCAGTTAGGAAAGGCCGAACTCAACTGCTCAAAAAATGATTTCAAAACATGCAAAAGCGTACTTGTTGCCTAATTGCAGAATAAATGATTTCATTTCATTTCACTGTAGAGGCGGCGAACTTCTTCCCGTGGAATCCCTAAATTAGGCAATAGCCTCTGTAGGGAGCCCGCTACCCCCCGAACTTGGGGATCATCCGCTCGAAATGCTCCTCGAAGCTCCAGCGGCTGTCCAGGGTGAGGCCGAGGTATTTGATATGTCGCCCCCTCTCTACCTCCGTACCTCCCAATCTAATAAGCGAGCGGGTATGAAAGGCACCTCCGCGTTTCCTGGGCTTCCGTGTTATGAGGTGCAACCTGAAGGCCCAGACCACTGATCTGTTGGATGACAAAGGCGCCTCCCCTAGTTCGGCGAGCTCCAGAACTTCCTGGAAGCCATGAAGGCCATCTGCATAGCAGACGACACTCTATGCAGATGACACTCTAGTACTCCAAGGGGTAAACTGGTCCTTAAGACTACATCATACGCGAGGTTCCACAGAAGGGTTTCTAGGACCTGGGGACATGTGACCGCATGTGACCTCCCTTCCATATTCTTCGTCGTCCCAACCCATATAAGATATGAACCTATCGCGAAGATAGGCCCCGATGATTTCCTCTAATGTCACCCTAGCCTGTTTCTGCTAGGGTGGTGGAGTCACTGATTCCAGGGCCTCATGCCGCCCTGAGTGGTTAATGAAGGATAGTTAATCTACAGCTATTGAAATATTTAAAAATCCATGTTCACGAATAATATGTGTCACAAAGTTTTATTACTTTTTAACTGACACACTCTTTGGTCACAAAGTATTGTTAAATTTTTAAGACTTCTTTTATCCGTATGTTTGGTCATAATGTTATTTTTTATTTTTGTAACAAAAAAAATTTGGGTCAAATCTGCCGCCCCCTAAAATTTGCCGCCCTAGGCTCCAGCCTACTCAGCCTAGTGGTAAATCCACCACTGCTTATACATCAGAATAACACATAGGCTACTATTTGCCGCGATAACCGGGCGGAGCCGCGGGCAACAACCAGTTACTTCATAAAACGGAGCTGGTCATCATCATCAACAGCCTTTACTCGTCCACTATTGGACATATGCCTCTCCTTAGAAAGGAGGTATTGGTCTACTACATCACACTGTCCAGACGGGTTGGTATAGAGTTTGTGTCAAGTTTTCCTTCTGTTTCCTTCCTTTTAGTTTGCCAGTGTAAATGTTACGAGTAGCGTAAATATGACATGGTTGACCTACAACGATATACTAGTAGGTTCCGAAAAATAAAACCACAACTGTAATCTGATCAAGCTATTTCTACCTTATCATTAGAATCACACCAAAGTGTCCTAAACTACTGAAGTTATACAAACAATAATGCGATTCAGACGAATGGTACAACGCCATCTATCGATACGTGGTATAAACATGTTTGTACTAAATTATATGAACCTGTTTTTCTCGTGAACAGTAAACATCTTGCTAAAGTAATAGTTATTATCGAACACCATTGTGGACTTATTTCCAACTGCTCCAGTTTTCTACTGATTAATCTCGTTGCGGGTTCCAAGACAGTTCAATTGTTTCTGAGACTTCCCGAGTGTCAAAAATCGGTGTGTTCGTGGGTCCCTGCTGTTGATCGTGGTGTACAAGAGTTCAGTGGTGGGTTTGAGGACGGGATTAGTCCCATAAAAATACCCAACACCAACGAGCGAACTATCTTAGAGGTTTTTTCGAAAGAAAAAATGTTAGTGTAGTCGTTTGACAAAGAAATTATGGTCCATTCAAAGTCTCGTCCCTGACCAATCAGATTGCAAGACATTATCGTTTTGTACAAAAGTTTGAAAGCTGATTGGTTGGTCGATACATCACTATTTACAATGCGAATGGATTACAATGTCTGATAAAAACATAAAAGAGCTGGAGCAAAATGTCTCAGAGTGGAAACTACGCTAAATAAAAGGTATTGACGATCTGAGAAAGGTTACTGGGATAATTATAAATATTTAAGACATCGGACACAACGCCATCTATCTTCAACCCACTGAACGACGGACATCTTACTTCCCTGGGGACGAACTGAATTCGAAAGTTGAACTGGTTTTCAGTGTATTTGAGGGGTGACATATTACGTAGGTACTTATCTTATTAAATACACAGGCAAGGTTGTTCTTTAATGCACCCGAGCGAAGTCAGGCCGGATAGCTAGTAAATTTAAGATTACAGCAAAACGCACAACGCCATCTAGTCCCAAACTAAGCAGAGCTTGTACTAAAGCAACAGTTTTTTTTTTCTTAAGACAACTCCCGCATTAGGAATAAACATGCTGTGTCGCGGGGGACTTTACAGACACACATGAAACGGACACAATTAACATCCAAACTCAGAACAACAATTTGTGGAACACACAAAGTGTTGTCCCGTGTAGAATTTGAACCCACAACACTTGGCGAATTGGCGAGCGGCGTGGCGACCGCCTAAACCATTAGGCCAACCGTGCAGTCAACAGATATAAATACATAGTTTTTTTTTTTTGTAAATACATAATTATTATACATAAATGTTCACAAACATGTGATGTTGAAAACACCCAAACTCCAAGACAAATATTTGCAGATCATACAGACATTTCGTCCGATCCGGCAATCGAACCCGAAACCTTAAGCACAGCAGTCATAGGCTACCACTACGCCGCCGAGGCAGTGTGACAAACACTGTGACACAAAGTTTAAGTCACAGTGTTTGTTAGTGAAATCCTCCGAAACGGCTCGACCAATTTTATTAAATGAATTTTAGGTAGGAATAAGAATAGGTCGTATGCCTTTGTTATATCCTTAGATGATGTGATGAGGGTTGTCGTCAACAGTTTTTTTTATTTAACTTCTAAAAGCACTGTCCCCTAATTTTTAAGCCTTCTACAACCAATACTCTATTTTAGAAATAACTAGCTAAGCTCCGCGGTGTTACCCGCGGTACAACATCAACCGCGGGCAATGTCGCAGGGCGAAGATAGTCTAAAAATGTAGCCTTGGTTACACTTTATATCATAAGCTTACTATGAGTGAAAGTCCCTTCAAAATCGGTCCAGCCGTTCTAGAGACTAGCCGGAACAGACAGAAAGAAAAAAAATTTTTTTGAAGTTAATATCGAATATACTTTCATGAAATTACAAACAGACACTTCAATTGTATTTATTTGTATATATTTATATGGCAAAACAACAGCCGGGTCCGCTAATTAACAGTAAACAATTGTGTTGGTTTCAGAGTTCACAATTATTAAAGAGGTCCCCGTTGAAGTGGAAGTTGAAATAACTGATATAAAAAATGAAGGTAAGTTTAGTTTTAAGGATATAGGTGATACATCTGTTGTTCAAAAACTCCCTGAACTAAACAAAAAAAAACGTGTGCGACTCGAAAGAAGTAATAACTTAAACTAATCTAAGTTCAACTATTTACGGCTAGTGCTGTGGGTTAGAGTGAGATAGGAGGAGCCTGCTTACCGCTGCCGTATGCGTGAGAGAAAGGGTAGCCAGACAGACTGACTGGTGCCGTAACGCGTTACGTAACGAAGCGGTTTACCATCCCTTATAAGTTCAACACTTCAAAAATCATAAAAAAATTGTTTCGTTCTGTCAAATGACGTTGAAAGATTGACTAAAATTAGATATGTCACATAAATGTGACAGAAATTATCTAAATAAATACGTCATACAGAAATAGTGTTTTGGAAATCGCTATAATAAAATAAAAGTAAATTTTAGAAAACATTGTAAAACTATATTCTACTAGCTGACCCGGTGAACTTCGCTGCGCCATATTTACATATCTGTTTCAGCTTCACACAGGCAGTGTACAGTCGCGGACAAAAAAATGACATTTCCAGTTATCTTGATTTTTTTTTGTAAACAAGCCTTGTGCTAACAATAACGAACAAATAAAAAAAAATGGTGCAGCCGATCGGAAGTTATGAGCGCACATACATTTTGTCGATTCATTTTTATATAGGTACTAGCGGCCCAGTACGTGCTTCGCTACGTATAAAGTGAAATAACAAAAATTGTGATATAATTTGAGATTTAAACTATCCTATCTCTCAAGTTGGATCGAACTGCACATGGTGTGCAAATTTTATTATAATCGGTTAAGTGGTTTAGGAGTCCATTGAGGACAAACATTGTGACACGAGATTTATATATATTAAGATTGTTACCCTCGCCTTACGGCGGGAACAATAAAAAAAACACTAAACAATTTACTTAACACAATTTATTACAATACAAACTAAAACTTTAAATTTATTGCAAATATATTTGGGGGTGAGGTTCCAAGCACTGGAAAGTTCTTTATTTATACAGGGTCGAACCCTAAGCCACTTAACTAAAGGGTCTAGTCCCGCAGCGTGGGGTCTTGATGATGGTGACTGGCCGTGCAGGTCGATCTCCTGGGTTCTGATCCGTCGCTCACCGGTCGTACTTGAGACGGTGGCTGTTGTCTGCGGTCAGGCTGGTCGGTCGGTCAATCGTATGGTCCAAGTCTGGTGGTTGGGTTCAAACCCCAATGCTGGTGGTTTCAATTCCAGGTCCGGTTTCAGTTCCAAATGTGGTCCAATTCCAAAGGTGGTCCCCCTATCTGAAACGCGCCGTCAATCATTTGAAGCGCGAAAGACCCGATACCCAGCACTTGGCAAGACCCAGTACGGGCGTCGGTCTTTCGTGAATTAATAAAATAACGGAGTGGAGTGATGACCAACGGAATAACATTTAAGCAAATTAAATAAAGAAAAATAAAAAAATAAATTATTCCGGATTAACCGGGTTTAGAGGTAGTAGAGCCACGCTGATTTCAGCACGAACGGGCCGGCTCGACCGGGGCGGTACTACCCTCGCACAGAAAATCAACGTAAAATGACAGCGTTCGTGCTGTCGTGTTTCGTTGGTGAGTGCGAGACCGGGGGCCCAATTAGTCTAGTCAACAAGTTTCATACTTGTTGACTGGACTAAAAGATGCAGTAGCATCACTAGGCCGCCATAGTGTGGGTCGCCATACTGCACTGTCTGCATTCGCAATGAGTATGGTGACCACCACTCTTGGATTCTGCTTATGTTTTCCATCAGGCAGAGCAGAGTCATTTTGGCGGGCCAAACATAAAAAAAAAAAAAAAAAAAAAAAAAAAACCGGACTACGGTTTAGTTGCCGGACGGTCATCAAACCACTACGCCATAGTTACAAAGAAAATTATATTATAAAATGTAATTACAGGTAGTTACATCATAAGAAAAAAGTGAAGCTACTTTCAATAAAAAAATGTGTCGGTATATCGAAATTTATTTTTCATTTAAATATTATGTTAATTACCCGACCACGGCAAAGCCAAAGGAGGGCTATGATGTTATTTTAGTTATAAATTTACCAGCAGCTATGTGGTTATATTACATTATAAGGTTAAAGTTATTATATAAACATAAATTCATCAAGTATGACCTTGAACTCAATCAAAGTTATTGTGTTAACACAATATTTCACAATTACATTACGAATGTTCAAGCGTCATTTAAAATATACTAATATTGGTGGCAATTTAGAATTAAAACTACTAGATAACTAGCTGCAAATATGTACGTAAACCGACAAAATATTACTTTAAACAATTGGTTCTTATAAATAAAATTACTGCCAACCTATATAATAGACGATCAACCGAACTTCGAGAAGCGAAGTTCGATCATTATTATATGAGTTATTTCATTCAAAGATATACTTATAACTAGGTAGTACCTTTATCCTACAAGGCAGCTCGCACTATTTAAAAGACTATCAATTGACTTGTCATTGCTGTCATCGTCATCAATCCATCTGCTAATAGTCTGAGAGGATGCTTTTCTATAAGGTTTTTTATATGTAATAATAAGAGATTTTTTGCTGGGTGGTCTTTCGTGATAAACATTTAATCATCTAAAGCCATAGCGAGACATATATTTGGAAATTCTTTAAAAAACGGTAAGTACAAATGGGGCTGTTCTTTACCAGCTGAAGACGTTTTTATCTGATCGGTTATTAATATTTTAATCCCGTAGGAAGATTTTATGACATTTTCAATCTTTATCAGGGACAAGGTTTGTACCCTATGAGCAGTGCATAATGCTAAAAGAACAGTCACCTTTTTAGTTAATCTTTCTAAACTCGGGGTTTTATTAGAAACCCATTGAGAAATGCAATCTAAAGACTTTGTTCCTGACAGAACTGCCACCAAAGTTTAAGTGAAACGTTATATTGTCTTAAGTGTTTGCTGATATTGAAGAAATCATCAGATAGAGAGCTATGCTTGGAACGTTGCGGTGTTTAAAGGCGTACCGGAGAGCTTTACGGCTGCCAGGGTAAGGGTCTGGTGCAACGGGTGAAGAGATCTAAAACGGGATTTGAGAAGATGTTGATTAGGCTCGAAAAATATGATTTCTGAAGTTATCATTGTTTTAAGTAGTGGAAACCACGGCTGTCCAGGCCAATGAGGGAAGACTAGTATGCCTGAGGCTTTATCATTGATTATTTTGTTTAAACACTTTAGGACCAAAGCAAACGGAGGGAAGCGTAGAAGAAATATTTAGACCAGTTAATTGTAAACGCGTCTATAGTTACTTTATCAGGGTCTTTTTTCCACGATATATACCGTTGACATTTGGCATTGACGCGTGAGGCAAATAAGTCAATATCTGGTGTGCCTAGCGTTTTCTTTATGTTATTAAAGGCCCATGTTCAAAGTTCCCACTATATCAATATTAAGTTTTCTAGATTCTTGATCAGCTTCGATATTATCTAGAGAATTTATGTATGAAGCAAATAACCAGATATTGCGCCTCTCGCACCACTGCCAAATAGACCTAGCTAGATCGTTGAAGTGTGTGAATTCCACCCATTCGATTGATATAGCATATTGCTGTCGTGTTGTATACGCGTAACAGAATGGAGTCGTTTGAAAGATTCTTAGCAAAGCACTTAAGCCCCATGAATACAGCTAATAGCTCCAGGTAATTAATATGTAAGGAAAGTTCACTGTCTTTCCATCCTCCATTTACTCGATTTCCATTACAGAAAGCTCCCCAACCCGTCTTCGACGCGTCTAAGAATATTTCTAATATAAATTGATCTTGTGGTCTTAAGGAGTTATTAGACGAAGATATTGTTATAAGTAACGATTCCAACCTCGTATAAATGCCTCATTTGTTTAAATCTTAATAATTACTAGGCATACAATAAAATATATTATAAACTTATAATTCAATTGGTGATTTTATAAACAAGTAAATAGTTGATTCATATTAATATCTTGGCGCCTTCCGCTTGTCAGCTTCCGGCGCGACTTATATTTCATATCAAATCTTTAATATTACACAATCCTGTATTATCAAATAATATTTGTATGCTAATAATCATTAGAATATTTATGGTAAACAATATTTGATATTATCTACTAAATATGTGAATTTAGTATTGAATTGGGTCAAGCCTGTCAAATACTATAAAAATACCTTCGTTCGAGTAATTTCACGCATTCATATCCCGAACGTTCGACTTGGTGCTAATCCACCGTTACATTTCAGAAGTGGGATCTAGCATTCTCGCGCGTCCTGTTTTGAAAATATTTAACAGTTAACGCAATCTTTATTTGGATACCCTACGAAATTTTCTTGTTTTCGTTCGAGTAATTGGTGAAGGTGCAGTAAAGTATATCTATCGGTACGTCTGGTGAGTACGTTCCAGTTTATTTATAATGAAATTTAAAAGTGTAAACAAAAGTTCATGATTTCCATTTACCTATACTTGTCTGCAATTATATAGTACCTACACTGTGTGATAATACTAAGTAAACAGTTATTTACCGCTGTGTGTTAAATCTTACCTGTAAAGACGGCTGTGTGATCAAATCTATTTACTTAAATTAAGCTATGTTTCCAAATTCAAGTAAGTACTACATGTGAATACGGGCGGCTATGTGATCAAGTCCGTGTAACAACTATAGATGTAGTACAAAATAAAATCTGTGTGATGTAGTAAAAACAAAAGCTGTGTGATATAGTAAAAACAAAAGCTGTGTGACGTATTAAAAATAAAAGCTGTGTGATGCAGGTTAAAACAAAAGCTGTGTGACGTATTACAAACAAATACGAAACTGTGTGACGTATAGCAAATACGAAACTGTGTGACGTATAGCAAATACGAAACTGTGTGACGTATAGCAAATACGAAACTGTGACGTATAGCAAATACGAAACTGTGTGACGTATAGCAAATACGAAACTGTGTGACGTATAGCAAATGCGAAACTGTGTGACTTATAGCAAATGCGAAACTGTGTGAAGTATAGCAAATGCGAAACTGTGTGACGTATAGCAAATGCGAAACTGTGTGACGTATAGCAAATGCGAAACTGTGTGACGTATAGCAAATGCGAAACTGTGTGACGTATAGCAAATGCGAAACTGTGTGACGTATATCAAATGCGAAACTGTTTGACGTATAGCAAATAAAGCTATGTGATCTAGGAAAAATAAATAAATTGGTCAGTACCAGATTTAATTAAATTAGTGGCAGCTCTGATCGCCGTGGGACACGGCATGCACAGGATGGCCGAATGTTATAAGTAACGATTCCAACCTCGTATAAATGCCTCATTTGTTTAAATCTTAATAATTACTAGGCATACAATAAAATATATTATAAACTTATAATTCAATTGGTGATTTTATAAACAAGTCAATAGTTGATTCATATTAATATCTTGGCGCCTTCCGCTTGTCAGCTTCCGGCGCGACTTATATTTCATATCAAATCTTTAATATTACACAATCCTGTATTATCAAATAATATTTGTATGCTAATAATCATTAGAATATTTATGGTAAACAATATTTGATATTATCTACTAAATATGTGAATTTAGTATTGAATTGGGTCAAGCCTGTCAAATACTATAAAAATACCTTCGTTCGAGTAATTTCACGCATTCATATCCCGAACGTTCGACTTGGTGCTAATCCACCGTTACATTTCAGAAGTGGGATCTAGCATTCTCGCGCGTCCTGTTTTGAAAATATTTAACAGTTAACGCAATCTTTATTTGGATACCCTACGAAATTTTCTTGTTTTCGTTCGAGTAATTGGTGAAGGTGCAGTAAAGTATATCTATCGGTACGTCTGGTGAGTACGTTCCAGTTTATTTATAATGAAATTTAAAAGTGTAAACAAAAGTTCATGATTTCCATTTACCTATACTTGTCTGCAATTATATAGTACCTACACTGTGTGATAATACTAAGTAAACAGTTATTTACCGCTGTGTGTTAAATCTTACCTGTAAAGACGGCTGTGTGATCAAATCTATTTACTTAAATTAAGCTATGTTTCCAAATTCAAGTAAGTACTACATGTGAATACGGGCGGCTATGTGATCAAGTCCGTGTAACAACTATAGATGTAGTACAAAATAAAATCTGTGTGATGTAGTAAAAACAAAAGCTGTGTGATATAGTAAAAACAAAAGCTGTGTGACGTATTAAAAATAAAAGCTGTGTGAGGCAGGTTAAAACAAAAGCTGTGTGACGTATTACAAACAAATACGAAACTGTGTGACGTATAGCAAATACGAAACTGTGTGACGTATAGCAAATACGAAACTGTGTGACGTATAGCAAATACGAAACTGTGTGACGTATAGCAAATACGAAACTGTGTGACGTATAGCAAATACGAAACTGTGTGACGTATAGCAAATGCGAAACTGTGTGACTTATAGCAAATGCGAAACTGTGTGACGTATAGCAAATGCGAAACTGTGTGACGTATAGCAAATGCGAAACTGTGTGACGTATAGCAAATGCGAAACTGTGTGACGTATAGCAAATGCGAAACTGTTTGACGTATAGCAAATAAAGCTATGTGATCTAGGAAAAATAAATAAATTGGTCAGTACCAGATTTAATTAAATTAGTGGCAGCTCTGATCGCCGTGGGACACGGCATGCACAGGATGGCCGAATGTTATAAGTAACGATTCCAACCTCGTATAAATGCCTCATTTGTTTAAATCTTAATAATTACTAGGCATACAATAAAATATATTATAAACTTATAATTCAATTGGTGATTTTATAAACAAGTCAATAGTTGATTCATATTAATATCTTGGCGCCTTCCGCTTGTGCTGACAAGCTTCCGGCTTCCGGCGCGACTTATATTTCATATCAAATCTTTAATATTACACAATCCTGTATTATCAAATAATATTTGTATGCTAATAATCATTAGAATATTTATGGTAAACAATATTTGATATTATCTACTAAATATGTGAATTTAGTATTGAATTGGGTCAAGCCTGTCAAATACTATAAAAATACCTTCGTTCGAGTAATTTCACGCATTCATATCTCGAACGTTCGACTTGGTGCTAATTCACCGTTACAATATGTTATTATTCCACCATTGTAGATCAGGTAAAATATCGTTAGGAAGCCTAATTTTTGTGCCGTAATCATCATTCTTCTGCAAGGCTAAGAATTTTGCTCTTTCGAGCCTTCGTGTGTATAGCCAACCGTATTTGATAGCTGGGCATGCTGCCACAAGTACCCCAATTAGCAGTGGCGGATTTACATATTTGCCGCCAGTAGGCTATTAACTTTTGCCGCCCTTCTGCAATTCAATACCCATATTTTACCCATATTTCAAGCAATCATTCTACAGGGATTTGCGTGTAGTGTGTCGAAATCGAACCGAGTAAAGCTATACGGTGTTTGGGGGGAGGAGGGGGGGATTGTGTTTCAATTGTGGCTCAGTCACCGTTATCGCCCTAATTGCACGGATTTAAAATTATCGTCGTCTGCGCCATCAGGCCCTTATTTCAGAGACTCTTCAGCCAAGCTAGGAAGCTGGGCTAAAGAGTTCGCCTTCAATCAGTTTCTGCGGGGGCTGAAAGTGGTTTAAGGCGTTGCCGTACAACACAGGTGGAACACACGTCCCCGTTTATGACCTTCTTGGCCGGAACCGATGAGAAGAACTTGGATGATGTTCCAACCGTCACGGATGCGGCGATAGAAGATAGGGCTACGGATCCGTTGCAAGACGACTGCTCCCAGATACAAAAGGCCTGTGTGTTGGTCCTAGGTTTCAACCAAGCCCGCCAATAGTTGTTTCAGCGCCCACGTGCAATGCCAACAAAGCTGATCTTTTTCTTCGACAATGGACGACCGGTGATGTGGTTATGTCATACTGAGACCGATTAAAACCACACGCTCTCTAGCGTACTAATAGCCGAGGAACTAGATGTAACCCAGATAGGAAACTTCTGGTACTCTGATAGATATCGAGCCATATACGGGTTACAGATTTATTGTTATTTATTGAGCCACGTGCAGACCCTGGCCTGTTCCCGGACGTTACAGACCAAGACTAAATCTTTCCCAGTCCCACTACGCCCTCTCCTTCACGAGTTCCACCTGAGTGTGAAAATTCCTACTAATAGCCGTCCCGATGATTCGCCTCTACTTGTCGCGTATTTTCTCCCGAGCAAAGGGTAAAAAATAGTTTAACTACCACGGAGTTTCAGAGTGCCTGACGCGACTAGTGACATACTATTTAGAAGAACGTACCATCACGTATGGAGGCGTCGATCTATGTGGTGCAGTATTCCACAGGGTGCTGTTTTCAGCATCCTCCTGTGGAACATAGAGTACTGCTGCCCCGCAGGAGACTTCCCACCCGGGCTGGGCGTAATCTGCTATGCCATTGACAGAGGTTACAGCCCGAGTGGCGACCTTTGAAGAGGCGGCCACAAGGGATTCCTCTCTAGTGATCGGGCGTTGGACTTAATAGTGGCCCTGTACAAAAACGTAAGTCTCTTCATTTCATGAGTCCCGTCGTGATCCACCTTAAGGTGCCTCAATTGTATTCAATTCGGTCTTCGTACCGGATTAATCCCAAACAATGGAACTTGGTCTGTTTGACGAGTACTTCTGACAGCTTGCTCAAAAGCTGGTGAGCACAGTGTCTAACTATCGGCGACTTTTGCCCAATTTGTGTGAATCGAGCGTGGCAAGAAGGTTGTAAGCTGAATTCTCCGGTCGATAACACTATACGCTACCCCGGTGTGGACGGTAGCTCTGACCACCAGAGTATGGCACGCCTCTGGCTCCCTTAGTGTATTGTTGATTAGAGCCATGCAGTTATCACATCGTGTCGACAGATGCAGCGTTGACCGGAATATCCATGTCGGATTCGTTTCGGGTAAGTTCGCAAGTTTTTTCCGGGCACGGTTGCTTCGGAAATTACCCGCACGCGGTTATTAGGAGTGAATTGAATTCCACATGTCCGGTGTACCGAGCCTATTTGCAGTGCCAGTGCTTGGGCATCGCAGTATTGGATATTCATTGAAGTTATCGGAGAGCATCTCAAATGGCCAACCGTGTTACGCACCATAGTCAGTAGCGGCAGATGTTTTACCTCCTTCAGCAAAGATGATATCGCGCAGAAAGAGGCGGCGGAAAGGACCAGGCATGAAAATTTCTACTCGAACCAAATTCGCCGCCGCCCGGTGAAAAGGGTGCCGCGGCGCATTCTAAGAACCTCATGCCGCCCTCAGTGGTGATTAAAAAAATGTTAGTCAAAATTACTAATTTAAATCGTAATTCTAAACTGCTATTGAGATGTTTAAAAACCCATATTTACTAAGATATATTTTACCAAGCGTTTAGAAAATTTTCTAATAGTATTAAAGTTAAGAGTATTAAATTTGGTGCATAATACATTGTTTCTTTTTTGTTAAACTGACAAGACTTCTTTTCTCCGTTTATTTGATAAAAATGTTTTTTTTATTTCTGTATGTAAAAAAAATCGTCGAAATTTGCCGCCCCCTAAAATTCGCCGCCCTAGGCTCCAGCCTACTCAGCCTAGTGGTAAATCCACCGCTGCCAATTAGTTGTGAAAATTCTCGAATTGTACATTTTGGTAACGTTAAATAAATATTTATTAACTTAGAGATCTTGTTTCATTTGTCTATGGGCAAGCCTAGTGACATTTCAACTGTATTAAACGTGAATCCTAAGAATCTACAGTTTTGTTGAGGCAATAACACACTTTTATCCCAATTAACGACAAAACCTAAGCGCTCTAATACATTTAATGTTTCCGTGACATTTCGGAGACATTCACTGAACGTTTCACCGGTGCACAAAATATCATCAAGGTATATAACTGATATATAACCCTTGGATCTCAGGTGATTCATAACTTCTCATTATTTTCGTAAAAATACGGGGAGCAACAGATAGACCCTATGGTAAGACATTGAAATGATAGATTTTTCCATCAAAAGCAAAACATAAGTACTTGCGACAACTTTTGGTGATGGGAACCAAAAAGTATGCTTCCTTAAGATCAATAGTAGCCATAAAAGCGTTTACTGATAGAAGTTTAGTTACTGTCCTATGGTCTTCCATTTTAAAATGATTATTAATAATAAATTTATTGAGTGGTTTTAAATTGAGAATAAATCTTTTATCGCCATTGGGTTTCGGGGCTAGAAAAAAACTAGAAATAAAAATATTGTCGTTGTTTTTAGACAACGAGATAGCTCCCAAGTCTAACAGTTTCTTGATTGCAAAGGACATGCAAGTTTTGTGGTTTGTACCTAATATATTTTGGGGTATTTTCTCTTGGTATACAACATTGTTAAGTTGTATAGAGTACCCCTCGCGAATCCATTTAAGAACTAATGGATTCGTGGTAATATTTTGCCAATTATTGTAGAAATATTTTAATCTACCCGCATGTACCTGCAATGCTGTTAAGTTGCACGTCGGGTTGTCTTCGTTAACTTCGACTGGTTCATCAGGGGACCTCTGCGGTAGCTGTCTCCAGCAGTGTTGGGCTTCCTCGGCCCCTCTCGCCCCCCCTGTTTAATGGGTAGCGAGGAGGGCCTGACCAGTTTCCCTGGGGCCTATTGCGACTCGTAAATGGCTGGGGTACAAACGACGAAAGAGGATTTGGCGTAGGGACAGCCCGTTTAATTTGTAGGCCCTGCTTTTCTATGAGTTTTGAAGCTTTGATTTGTTCTGAAAGCTTACTACCGAATAGCATTTCATCTCTGCTTACCCCTTGTACCATTGTCTTAAACGATTTATCAAGGCCTGTACTTATTAATTTTTTCCTAGCTGCAGTCTCTACGTGATGAAGGTCGCATAAGATGCGGCAACTATCAATTAATTGCCTCCAATTTATTGTTATCGCCGTCAAGCAGCAGGACAAGGGCCCTGTTAATGGCTGTGACACCATAACCTAACAGTTGTTGGATTGATTCAATACGCTTATCTCTAGCTCGAGATGGCTCTGAGATGGCAACTGAGATCTCTGGATTGAGAGTAGGTGGTAGTAATAATGGACAATTTTCGGGAATCAGATATTTCTTTAAAAGGGTATCTTTACTTTCCTTGGAAAGACCTGTCCGTAGTATCGGACTCCACAGGTGCGCCAGGTTGTCGTAGATTTTTTCTCCGAATTTTGATGCCTCTTCCGTGGTTTCCCCTAGGGCCTGCATAATCTCAGAATCTAACTCCTCATGTTCTGCCGCTCGAGTATCGCTTAGTGGCAATACAGTACCTTCAGAATTCTGAAGTATTTCTGCTTCGAGAACGTCCGATTCGATAGGCATTACTTCTGGTTCTGAAATTAGCAAATATATATATGTATATATTCCTTTTTAACCCATAAACGTCCCACTATTGGGCACGGACCTACTATACCATGCTGACACGCATGCATGTTAGTATAGGGTTTAGTTTCGATAATTCCGCCTCTTAGAAGATGTTATCTTCTTAGATTATCCCTTAATTGACTCTTACAGCACATGGGAGGAAACGAGGTGATGACATGTGTATTCTTAATCCGTCACCATTCGGACAATATATATTAAATTAAATTTTACCCCTTTGTTTTAATTATTGGGATGAAGTTAACAGCGCCTTCTGTCGCTGACTGTATAAACCACATGTTAACCCACGGTTAACCTTTAGGTATGATCTGACCCTTGTGTTGACCCGCAGTCAACCTCCAGTCATTAAAGAAAAATTGAACAACTAATATTCTAATTAGTTGTTTTATGCCTTCGTGGTAACCCACAGTTATCCTCTAGGCTTTGCTTAAAATTTTCTCACTAAGGAGTCTGTATTTTTAACACAATAAATCACTTATAGGACACTTGTATAATAACATTGTTACATACCTGAATTGTTTTCAGAATCCGATGATTCTATTAATCGACGACGTTTCTTATTTTGTTTCTCCTCTAATTGTTGTAATTTGCGATTATAACGTTTCAATTTTTCTTCGTAACATTTCGGCATTTTATTATTTAGTAAGATGTAGGTAGATGAAATCAAACTAGCAGGTGCGTGTGCGAACGCTGCCTCGCACGAGAAAAGAATGAGTTAATGTGCCGGTGTCGGCCGAGTGGGGCCGATGACAGCAATGACAAGTCAATTGATAGTCTTTTAAATAGTGCGAGCTGCCTTGTAGGATAAAGGTACTACCTAGTTATAAGTATCTCTTCGAATGAAATAATGAAATATAATTACATACGCTTGTATATTGCACAATGGGAATAAAACACGGTCAAAGTTACATTTTACGAGAGAATTATTGTTGTTAAATCACTATATGGACTATGGGCAGCTACAGAAATTTCTAATACTAATAAGAAGAAAAATCATTCTTAATTATTAGCGGAAGCAAGTTAGAAATGAAATCAGCCAACAAACACAGTTATATTGGAATAATTTATATTAAACTCACCTGGGGGATTGTAACTGAAGTTATTATAATTAATTTTATTGTAAAAAATTATAACGGCGAATATTCTCGACTTATTCAGAACTTCCACAATATTGCGTCGTAGATAATATATACACTGTTCAACTTCCTAGTGATACGAAAAATAAAATGATCTTCCCGTTCGGGAACCCGCTTTTATATGCAATTAGAATTAACTGCCATTCGGTGATCGAAGTAATGGAAGCTTGAACATTCGTTTCCGGCTTCTAGAACAATTCCGAGATGACACAAACAGAGCTATGAAATGAGCGGTTTATCCTATCAAGATGGTACGCCCTTGACTTTTTATTGAGACCCTGCTATCCGTAAGAACGGTGCAGCATTCCTTTCCTGTGGCGCCTCGTCGCGTCCAATAGCGACAAGTTTCTTATCTTGATGTTCCATCAATGTGCATTTCCGGATTACCATATTAGGCAATGTTTCGCCACAGTTTACACGCCACCTATACTAGCGAATACTTGCTAATATTAGATAATTGCGCAGTCATTTTGTACGTAATACTTTTTATGTTTATTTTTAGAGTTATACGTTTATAAATATTTAGTTTTTATTTTTAGGATCTTGTTACAACGTAACAGTATATAATAGACTAGCTGACCCGGCGAACTTCGTACCACCCACCATAATTATTTACATATCGATCTCAGCTTTCCACAGGCTGAGGCAGTGTACAGTCGCGGACAAAAGAAATTACTTTTCCCGTGATCTTTTAATATAGATTCTCTAAGTGTAGTGACTAATAATGACGAGTTCCAGAGTTTAGTGACTAAAAATGACGAGTTCCAGAGTTTAGTGATGAGTTCTAGAGTTTAGCGACAAGTTCAGTTAAGTAATATCGTAGGAAACCATGTTTAATAACAGATATATAAAATAAAAATTTAAAATATCTCTCTCAATCAAAAACTCCTTAATAATTAGAAAATAGTTATTGGCTAATAGATCTTCTTGATAAAAAAAGCAATTTAAAATCAGTCATCTGTTTAGGACTTCTGATGACATAAATTGACAAAAAGTTAAATATATACCTATATATTAAACGTAAACTGCTATTTTTCCTTATGTAGGTACTAGCTGAGTCCCGAAGTGTTACCCGCGATACAACAACCGCGGGTAACGCCGCGGGGCAAAACTAGTCTAAAAAACTAGCCTAAGTCACTCATAATATCATCAGCTATCTACCAGTGGAAGTCCCATCAAAATCGGTCCAGCCGTTCCAGAGATTAGCTGGAACAGACAGACAAAAAATGTATAAAAATATATTTTGGTACATGTGCCGTATATACGTGTACAAGTATATTCTGATATTATTAATTTGTCTATGTCTACTTTCAGAAGGTGAAAAAGTAGGCAACAATATAAATAAGAATATCAAGAAGACGTTAAACAAACCTAAGCCTGAAGAACGATTGGGCCACTCTTCTCTTTATAAACAGAAACAGAGTTTGAGTAAGTGTATTTCTATGACCAGTAGCTGAGCCTCGCGGTTTTGGTTTTCCGCGCGATAAAACAACAACCGCGGGTGACGCAGCGGCGCAAAGCTAGTCTAAAAAAATTGACTAAGTTACTACTTATATCATCAGCTATCTACCAGTTTAAGTCCCGTCATAATCGGTTCAGCTGTTCCAGAGATTATCTGGAACATACAGACAGACAGACAAAAATTAAAAAAAAAAATTTTGGCACATGTGCCGTGCCATATTTCCGATATTATTATTAAGCTATTGCATAGCTTTTATTGCGGGCTTTAAAGCCTTTGAGCGCGGCGACCGAATCAAGAAATTCCGTAACACAAATAAATACTGACACCCAAAGCTCGCACGGATCGGGACGAGCTGCTCCGAACGACGAATCACCGAATCTGTCTGTCTGTGCAAGCTACTCCGAAATTCACACTCAGCGCCATCTGTTGTTTGTTGTGAAGTTTTCGTATCTTTTTTGTTTTGTGTAATTTTGTATTACTTATTTAATGAATACCTATTTACCACAATATCCAGGAAACATTCACAAAAAGACGACGACGCCCAGTTGAGATTTAAACTCGAGGCACCTTCGTTATAAATCATTCACCTCGCACCTTCCAGCCAATATCTCATTACTACTAAATGTTAAAATTGTTGTTCTTATGCTACTTGATAAATTCTAACGGTCCGGTAATTCCAAACATACATTTGTTTGTTGTCAGTATGGCACCAATTATATAGATGGCGGTGTACTTCGAATGCGATGGAGCATTTGAAAAATAGTTTAGTATTTTTTATTCAGAATATTATACACTGCATAAAAAAAATATAATTGCATAAGTTGACAAAAAATGCTATGCAATAGCTTTACCACGGTAGTCCCCAAGTACCAGACATCGTTTTATTCTATGTCTTCTTTCAGAAGGTGAAAAAGAAGGAAAAAATATTAATAAGAATATCAAGAAGACGTTAAACAAACCTAAGCCTGAAGAACGATTGGGCCACTCTTCTCTTTATAAACAGAAACAGGGTTTGAGTAAGTGTATTTCTATGACCTACTAGCTGAGCCCCGTGGTTTTGATTTTCCGCGCGGTAAAACAACAACCGCGGGTGACGCAGCGGCGCAAAGCTAGTCTAAAAGGTTTATTTATTTATTTATATAAGGAACATCAACAATATACATATACAAAACTGGTTAACATTAGGAGCTGAAAACATAATCTTATATGTATATCTATTATAGATGTACACGACAATGTTTGTAAAGAATAACACCAAAATAAAAAATAAAAATAATTCAACACAAGTTATACACAATTACAAGCAAAAATTCTGACAATATTGAGAATAAATAAAAGTAGAAGTAAAAACAAAATAAAATAAAGCGAAAACACAAATACAGTTCCACAAAGGAGAACCAGGTCTATTACTGCATTATTCTTTGCTTAAATGCCCTGTAGGAATCGTGAAAAATGTCAAGATCATCTGAGCGTCCACATAAAGTATTGTATTCGAGACACATACGCACTAGTGGTGAGTGTTTGCCAGCGTTTGTTCTGCAGAATGGTATGTGAAAGGTTTTTGTGAATGGGTGTCGCGGAATTTTGTATGGTACTGTTAACTTGATGTTACTTAGCAGTTGACTGCAGTCAACTCCACCGTTGAGAAGTTTGTGGAGGAATAAAAGATCCTGAATTGTACGCCGTCGATTAAGGCTGTTCATTCTGAGGAATTCAAGTCTGTCAGTGTAGGGGGCTCTGTGGGAGATACCTGACGATATGTATGCCAAGTGTCTCGTAAATGCCCTTTGGATGCCTTCAATTCGCTGCGATTGTATAACATACGAGGGACTCCAAACTATACATGCAAACTCGAGGACGCTTCGCACCAAGGCGTTGTAAAGTAGCATCTTTGTTTGTATTAGACGAAAACTACTGGTGCTTCTTTTAACAAACCCAAGCTGTTTAGCTGCCTTCCTAGCAACTCCGTCAATGTGCGCTATAAAGTTTAATTTGCTATCAAGTGTAACACCGAGATCTCTTATTTCAGGCACTTCTTGTAATAACGATCCGTCGACTTGATACTGAGAGGGAAAGGGTTGTTTCTTTTTTGTGTATTTTATGTGGTAACATTTTGCTGCATTAAGTGTCATATCGTTAACGTGACACCAGTCTTGAATTCGGTCAAGATCGCTTTGCATTAAATCTACGTCTAATTGAGATGCAACTGTTTGATAGATTTTGAGGTCGTCAGCAAATAATGAGAATTTTGAGTTTAATATTTGGAGAGATATATCGTTTATGAAAATAGAAAATAATATAGGTCCAAGATGGGACCCCTGCGGTACGCCAGAAGCCGCGTAATACACCTGCGAGTCATATCCCTTTACAGATACAGTTAGTGGTCTGTTTGAAAGATAGGACCAGAACCAGTTCAAAATGCTACCATATATCCCGTGAGCCTCAAGCTTCCTCACGAACAGACTGTGGTTAACTTTGTCGAAGGCACTGGAGAAATCCGTGTATATTGCATCGACTTGTCCACCCTTGTCAATTTCTACAGACAGATCAGAGACAAATGAGACCAAATTGGTTTCGTTAACGTTTAAGGTTTAACGTTTAACGTTAAAAGGTTGACTTAGTTACTCCTTATATCATCAGCTATCTACCAGTGGAAGTCTCGTCAAAGTCGGTTCAGCTTTGTTCCAGAGTTTATCTGGAACAAACAGACAGACAAACAAAAATTGTAAAAAAATATTTTTTTGTACATGTTCCGTGTATACGAATTCAAGTATATTTCTGGTATTATTATTTTTTCTATGTCTTCTTTCAGAAGGTGAAAAAGAAGGAAAAAATATTAATAAGAATATCAAGAAAACGTTGAACAAACCTAAGCCTGAAGAACGATTGGGCCACTCTTCTCCTTATAAACGGAAACAGAGTTTGAGTAAGTGTATTTTTATAACCTATTCATCCCATGGGTGTCGTAAGAGACGACTAAGGGAGCAAACTACTCAGGACAACAGCACTGCAAAGAGAAGAAGAGAAAACTTGACACAAACCCTATACCAACCCGTCTGGTCAGAGTGGTATAGTTATAGTAGACCAATACCTCTTTCATAAGGGAAGCATATCTATGTGATACCACGGCCTCACAGAAAACCGTTGTGAAACAGCACTTGCACTGTGTTTCACCGAGTGGGTGAGGATACCGGAGGCCCATACCATAACCCCTCCCCCATCACCCCAAAGGCCGGTAACGCACTTGTAATGCTTCTGGTGTTGCGGCTGTCCACGGGCGGCGATAATCACATACCATCAGGCGATACGTCTGCTCGTTTACCCCTATTTAAAAAAAATAATTGTAATAATGTAAATAAAACATGTTCTTATTTATTTATTGTTACAGAAACTCGCCTCAAAATACTCGAAACGTATATAATAAAAGAAACAAACAATGAAAACAAGAATGAAGTCACATACTCGTGCAAGAGTTGCGGGGGTAAATACAAAACGAAAAAAGACATTTTCAAACACATTAAGGTCCATTACAACCGTTGCAAATGCGAACAGTGTGACAAACCCTTCAAATACGAACGCCAACTAGAATTACATGTCAAAACTGTTCATGGCAAAACATACTCCTGCCAACATTGTGGCAAAAAATATGACAATAAACACCAATTCAGAGCTCATGAAAAAACCCACATAATCCAATCATATCAGTGTGATATATGTCAAAAAGTACTTAGATATAAAACTTCATTAAGAAAACACATTTTACAACACAGTAGTGAAAAGGGATTGCTCTGTGATTTCTGTGGGAGGGGTTTCACGCAGAAATCGAACTTAGAATCTCATATCAAGTCTGTACACTTAAAAATGAGACCTTATCCCTGTACCATCTGTAATAAAGCTTATACAGCAAAAAAACACCTGAAATATCATATTAAAATAGCCCACTCTGGCAACCCTAAACCGTATCAGTGTGACCTGTGCACAAAATCATTCGCCTGTCCAAAAAGTTTTAAAATGCATAGGTTAACACATGAAAATATTTTCTCTTGTAGATATTGTTCGTTGGTATTTAATAATAAGAATGATATAGAAATTCATACGAAAACACATACAAAAGAACATTTATTGACTAGTCCTTTTGCTTGTCATATCTGTGGGAAGGTCCTTTTGTCAAAATTTACATTAAACCGTCATTTAGAAACACATAGCGGTATTAAAAGATTCATGTGTAATCTCTGTGGTGAAAAATTCACCCAAAAATCTCTTGTAAAGCGACACCATATGAGAAAACACGACCCTACCGTGAAAATAGAAAAAGTCAAGTGTGATCTGTGTAAAAAATTTGTGAGAGACCTTGATAAACATATGGAGGTCCACGATGCCGATAAGAGAAAGTGTTTCTGCGATATGTGCGGTAAAAATTATCCAACGAATAATGCCTTAAATCGCCACAAACAGAGGAAACACTACGGCGTGTCTTACGACTGTGATGTCTGCGGCAAACAATACATTCAAAAAGGCAGTTTAAAAAGGCATAAATTAAAAGTTCATAAAATTAAAAAAGAAATCTTTGATAGTGTTGCTATTGTACCAAATTTAGAATTGACTAATGTAGTGACGTGATCTTTTAAGTCGACAAAATGTGGAATAGATATTTTTGTATAGTCCATTCGTTTTGATAGTGTCGGTACACTCGCACGCAATTGTGGTTATTGTTGTAAAATACGAATATATTAATTCATACAAGTTATAATTATATGTATATATAAATTACATGAAAAATTAAAAACATCTTCTATTCCTAGCCTTCATTAAAACATTTTCAGTTTACACGTTAGAAAAGTCAACAAAATTATAGGTAAAGGTAAAAGTATTCACTACGCTGCTTCGGCGTAAACTGACAAATCATACTTACTTGTGGGTGTACGCCGTAGGCGGCCCATTTGAATTCGTGGCGGCTTTGTTTTGACAAAAAACCGCACGTGCGACGGCGGTGCAATCAAAGCGACCGTATCTGAGCGAATGGACTATACCACTAATATATTTACTAAGGATAATACGTAAGGTACACGCTGATTGCAGCACGAACGGGTCAACGTAAAATGACAGCGATCGTGCTGTCGTGTTTCGTTGGTGAGTGCGAGACCGGAGGCACAATGATGCAGAAGCATCACTAGGCCGCCATGGTGTGGGTCGCCACGCCGCATTGTTGCATTGCTTGCATTCCCAATGAGTATAGTGACCACCACTCTTGGATTCTGCTCATGCTTTCCATCAGGCAGAGTAGAGTCATTTTGGCAGGGCCATACTTAAAAAAAGTTCAAATTCTTAAATATATTAGGGCATTTAATAATACATAAGGTTTATTAACAATAAACAAATTTATTCTATTGTGACGTATGAAATGTAGTTACCTTCGTCTTAATTAATATATTATTTAATTAATATATTATTTAATTAATATATTATTATTATAAAGCCGAGCCTCCACCGAACAAAAGTTGGCAACTTTTGTGTTGTCAACACGTGTTGGTGATAAAAGTTTCTGTAAAACCGAGTCTCCACCGTACAAAAGTTGGCAACTTTTGTGCTGTCAACCTTTTTTGTGTTGTCAAATTTCGGCTCGCCTTCAGAGTGACACTCATCATTTACACAAGCTTTTTAACAGTCCCCTGCTAGACATGTGGTTTTAGAAAGGTAAGGTTTACGCAGTACATTAAAAAAATTAAATAAAACTTTAAAGTACCTTGAATTCTTGTGCGGTGATGGATTGAGAATATGAAGTGTTGGCACCCCTATTCATCCTGTGGGTGTCTTAGGAGTTGACTAAGAACTACGCAAGACAACATCACTGCAAAGAGAAGGAAAACTCGAAACAAAGCCGATACCAACCCGTCTGTCCAGTGTATCTCCCATAGGCAGTGGTCCGACCGCCGGCGAGAAAACGACTAACTATCGACGATTTTCTCGCTCAAGAAACGTACAATGAATTACATTCCGTGTAAACGAAAGAGATGCATATAGTAATAGTTGCTCTCCGACTGTTCACACTGCCGGCGACGACTCGCTTTACTAGTTTTGTCGCTGAGCGACAAGAGCTTTCAAAGATATACTCGCTCAGCCATACTCGCTCATCCATACTCACTCAGCGATACTCCCTTAGCGATGGTCGCTCGGTTGATCATTTCTATACAGTGCAGCTTTGAAAATACACGTAGGGATATCAACAAATCATTGCAACTCTCATTGTTGTCTAGTTCAGACGACGACGATGATGTATTTAACGATTGTATTTTTACGATAGAGATATAAAAAACTCATTCATAGTGTCTTGGAATGTGGTGTTGGCGCGATTAATCACTACACATAATTAAAACACGTTCAAGTATACTTGCGCAAGTCTGTTTGACTCTGACCGGCAGACAAAACACTCTGGATTTGCGCAAGTATACTTGAACGTGTATGTCCGGCTTTATAGCCCAGCGACAAAACTATCGAAACTACACACTCGCTACCCGCTGATCGCCAACTCGTTCATAGTGTCTAGTTCTACTTGTTTCTCGTTCATCGTCGGCGGTGGGACTACTCCCTTAGTCGGCTGTTACGACACCCACGAGATGAATAGGGGTGGTAACACTGTATTCTTACGACGACACTACACGGCACGATAATACATTGTGGGGGACAGGTGTCATATCCCTCAGACACAAAGGGAGGATCCTCCGACCAGGCGAGGTGATCATGCCTGGCGGGCCAACTGCCCAACGGTTGATGTTTGGGATGTTATATGTTAATTGACGCGAGAACTACCACAGCGTGATTCAGGATTGGTAGTTTCTTAGTTTCCTTCGTTACTCTGTAGTTCGACGTATCTTCGGTAAATGGCGCTGTAGTATGTTTTTCTTGTTGCGCTGTATGTGGAAGTCGCCATATACATCATAACTAGATCTTAGGTAAAATATGTTATTAACGCTGTAGATGGCTTAAATATGTTAAAATGCATTATAATCCGTTCCCTATTTATAACGTATGAAGCACATTATGATAGGATGAAATTGTTTGTTTAATATTTTTTCTATGAAAATGTACTTATACTTTCAAGCAAATATTAGTTTAAATAAATTTACTGGAATTTCTACATATTTTATTAAAAGTAATTTTTAACGGGCAACATTGTTGTTTAAGAACTATTGTGTATTATTTTTAGTTTATCTGTTTTTAGCTTAGAGCATACAATATATGGAGGGAGCGCTGAACGAGCGGATTGCGGTAGAGTCTATCTCTCACAGTCTTCGTGATTGGTTGGTGTGATTTGGTGGGAAACACTTAAATACCTATGTTGTATGCTCTAAGGTTTTTAGTAAAAAGTCAATTATGTAGTTAATTTTTGTTATTAAATATGTCACATATTTGTTATGCAATAAAGTTAAAATTAATATTATTTTTAGTGTTTTTTTACTAGTTTAATTTTTAATCTCATTCACTCAGTGAAAATTGATTGCACATATGTCCTAGTGGTTCAAGCGATCGCCCCATCGCTTCTTATTTCGCCAAGTGTTATGGGTTCAAATTTCACATGGGACAACACTGTGTGATCCACAAATTGTTGTTCTGAGTCTGGGTGGTCTTTGTGTCCGTTTCATGTATATGTAAAAATTACTCCGCGACAGGATTTATTCCCAGGGCGGAAGTTGTCTTTATAGCAAAACGATAAAGAATTGCATAGCTCCGGTTCTCTGTGAAGCCCTGGTGTCACTGGTTGAGACGACCAATTTGTATCTCCATAGTGCTGCCGTGATACCTTTTTATTTTGTACTGTATTTAACAATTTATATTCCTAACGAAGTTATAGAGAGAATTAAAACCTGCTATAACGCAACAATGGTTATTGCGTAGACTCTAAAAACTCTCACAGAAGACCAACCTAAAATGACAGCATTCACACTGTGGTGTTTCGTTGGTAAGTGCGAGACCGGACCCAAAGATGCAGAAACGTCTCAATAGGCAGATATAGTGTCGGTCACCATGCTGCATTGTTGCATTCATTAACAACCCAAAATGTCCCACTGGGTCTCCTCTCAGGAGAGGGTTAAGATCATACGTTCCCACGCTGGCCAAGTGCGGGTTGGGGACTAGAAACAACGTTGTGGCTACGTAATCTCGCCGTTGGATGAGGCCTCCAACTAAGCTTCACGACTTTTATCCTATGATAAGAACTGGGACATGCCACGTACGGTACGTGACGTACCAGCGGTACTGACCGCGCCGTCTTTGTTTACCCTGTTTGTTTCTAAACATCGAGTGCAACTGGGCTGTGAGCGCCTCTGTTGCATTGCCCGAATGTAATGAGTATAGTGACCTCTACACTTGGATTTAGCTCATGCTTTCCATCAGGCAGAGTAGTTTGGCAGGGTCATTTACAAAAAATGGAGAGAAAAATGATGATGAGTTTGTGGCTTAGAGAGGTTTGTGGCGACTTCCACGTGTAGCGCAACAAAAATACGCTACAGCGCCATCTATCGAAGCTGTACAAAACTACAGAAAATACAAAATGCTAATCCTATATCGCGATATGAAAATTCTCACGCCTATTAACATATATATTAATTTAACAAAAAAGACGACTTCAAGAACTAAACCAAATTGAAATGGGACCACAAGGGAAGCACAGAAGCTTTCAAACAAAAAAGAACCATCAAAGTCGGTTCACCCAGTCGAAAGTTCTGAGGTAATAAACATTAAAAAAATACAGTCAAATTGAGAACCTCCTCCTTTTCTGAAGGTTGTTGTTATTGTTTGGAAGGTGGTTGTACCATCTGTTGGTGGCAAGCGTAACTGTACAAGCTACTTTCTGTTTAGTTTTTTCTTCACAACAGGTGGCGTTAGTAGTTACTGTTTTTTTATTAATAAAGGCGGCATGGCAGTAACTTCTGACTGACACAGGGGCTGACCAGCTAACACCTGCTCTTGCTCCGAATAGTCAGATTCTTTCAGACAGACTGGGAGCAAACGTCTTAGTGTCATCACTTCAGGAAGCTGCACTGAGGATACTGTGCTCCATACTGTGGTGTCCTAAAAATTATGGTGAAACTGTCTCTAGCTAACTTTAAAAAGGAGGAGGTTCCACTGGTTGTATATTTAGGGTTCCGTTCCTCAAAATAAAAAACGGAGCCCTTATAGGATCACTTTGTAGTCCGTCTGTCTGTCAAGCAAGACCCTTATTCTCAGGAACGCGTGGAGGTATCAAGCTGAAATTCATATCAAATACTCAGTTCTACTGTCCCTCGGAGTTATGAAAAAATAAAACTTCTAAGCCAACGCAATCAAAAGATACAGCCGTTTATGCTGCAAATTTTCGACACTCGCAAATGAATCAAAATCTGCAGGGTACTTCCCGTGAACTCAGAATCTTTAGAATTTGGTATGAAGCAACGTCTTATAGCACAGATAAAGGAAAAAAAATAGTTACATCATATAATATACCCACTTACATGTTTGTACGGAACCCTCGGTGCGCAAGTCTGACCCGCACTTGGCCGGTTTTTTATGTTTGTTCACCGATTACTCCATCAATTGTGGACCGATTTTTTATGGACTTCCTTCTTATGAGATACCTACACTTGCAACTCATATTTAATTGCACAAATAGCCTAGTGGTTAAAAGCGATCACTTTGCTGTTCCTACTGGATTAGGATTAGGAAAACAATAGATAGAGTGATTTAAGAGGAAGGTACGAGTATGTATTATACATACGTATTATAGGAGCGGAAATCCGAGAATTTCAAAGACTACCGTGCGAAGTCTGGCCGGGTCGCTAGTACAATACAAAAAAGAAATAAACATAGTTGATATTGTGAGTCAAAGTGTGTCAAGTCGCGCTTATTTCCAAGAAACAAAACGAAGAAAAAACACATAAATAAAAAATAATTTAATGGCGGAATTGACATTATTTTCTGAGAGTTATTTTGGTCGTTTTGTGCTATTGTAGCGAAGATCTAATTCTCCATATAAAAGCTGACTGACTGTTAAGGATCTCGGTTTTTTTTATGGAATAGGGGGCAAACGAGCAGACGTATCGCCTGATGGTAAGCGATTACCACTGCCCATGGACACCCGCTAATCCAAAGGCACTTGTGACAAATGCGTTGTCGGTCTTTGGGGGATGAGGGGAGGAGTTGGGGTATGGGCCTCCGGTATCCTAACTCACTCAGTGAAACACAGCGCAAGCGCTGTTTCACACCGGTTTTCTGTGAGGCCGTCGTATCACTCCGGTCGAGCCGGCGTGGCTCTCCTATTGTAAAAACGAAAAGCTGACGAAAAGCACGTACATACTAGGGAAGAAATAGGTCGGTTATGCAAGTGTTGCATTGTCTTTTACCAAGTGAGTGAGGGTACAGTGTATCATGAGAACTAACTCTTCCCTCTCCCTTATTTCTGGGGTTGAAAGGGGGCTTACAGAGCATCAGCATACGCTTGGTTGGCGTCGTAGCTATTTGCGGCAGTAGGTCATTCAAATATTTGTTTATTTAAATTATATAAATATTTCAGACATTTTGACTGCCTCGGTGGCACCGTGGTAGCGTATGCGACTGCTGTGCTTGACAGTCGAGTTCGATTACCGGGTCGTACCAAATGTTTGTATGATCTGCAAATATTTGTTTCGGGGTTTGGGTGTTCTTAACCGAAAAAAAACTTTTTATAAAAAAAAAAACCGACTTCCAAAAAACATCCAACGAAAACTCTCTGCCAAAAAAACACTTAAAAGCGTAAAATAAACTGGTTCTTCATAAATTGCCTATACCTTATTCTTTATTCATTTAAATAGTAGTATTATAATGTGTGCTAGGTACCTAGAATCTGTTTGAAGTCAGAAGTCGGTTTTTTTTTTATAAAAAGTTTTTATTTTTCAGTTTTTAGTGCAAACAATCGTAGGTAAGTAGTAAGTTGGACTTTTTCATCAAATTTCATCATCAAGAATACAAATGAAGGTCTAAACGTACGTGTAATATTGAAATCATCCTCTAATTCCTAACTGTTGAAGAGTTTAACCTTCTATCATCAGTTCACCTAAATAACTTGAAAGTATACGACTGAAGGTCTTTAGATACGTATGAAATTGAAAGAATTATCCTCCAACTCCTAACCTTTGAGGAGTTGTACCTTCCACCTTCCATCATCAGCTTACCTAAATAATTTGAAAGAATACGACTAAAGGTAACATATATACATCTGATATTTAAAGATTTATCCTCCAACTCCTAACCGTTAAGGAGTTGTACCTTACATCATCAGCTCATCATCATAAAATGATGACTACCAGACGAAAAAATACATACAGTGGAACATAGAACCTCCTCCTTTATGGAAGTCGGTTAAAAAGGAGGATGTTATCAATTCGACTGTTTTTTTTTAAATTTATTTACTTGTACAAACTTCCTGCAAACATATTACACAAGGAGGAATTAATGCCATTTTCTTCCAGTCACAATGTTTTCTTTGTATACTATTTGCTTATATACAAAAAAAAAATTAAAAAATCTATTTATATCGGTTGTCTAGTACCCATGATACAAGCTCTGCTTAGTTTGGGTCTAGTCCTGACCACACAACGCTATCTAGGCTCTAGATGGCGTTGTGTGTTAAATGTCCGAAATATTTATTATTTATTTAACACACAACGCCACCTAATCCCAAACTAAGCAAAGCTATAAAGATACGAGACAACTAATACAAATACATACATACTTTTTTAGAAAACACCCAACATTTTGGTCTGACACGTGAATCGAACCCGAGACAATATCAACAGTCGCATACAATGCCTCATGGCATTAAATTCACCTTTATGCAATAAGTTTCAAAATAATTTGAAAAAACGGACATCTTACACACAACGCCATCTAGTCCCAAGCTAAGCAGAGCTTGTGTTATGGGTACTAGACAACTGGTATAAATACATATATACATTGGCCTAGTGGTTTAACGGTCACCACACCGTTTCCTATTTCGCCAAGGGTCGTGGGTTCAAATCCCAGGTAAGACAACTCTTTGTGTGATCCACAAATTGTTGTTCTGAGTCTGGGTGTTCTTTGTGTCCGTTTCATGTATGTTTGTAAAGTCCCCCGTGACACAGGATTTATTCCTAGTGCGGGAGTTGTCTTTAAAAAAAAAACTTTTTTTTTTGTAAGTACATACATATTATACATAGTAAACACCCAAACTCCGAAACAAATAATTGGTCCGACCCCGGAATCATAAATAAACATTGTACTCTGTGCCGGAATCGAACCCGAGACCTCAAGCACAGCAGTCGTATGCGCTCCCACTTGCGCCACCGAGGCAGTCGAATTGAATTTGGCCTTGTCTTAGAACAATAATTTGTTGACCTTATGTGGAGACAAACCTACAACTCTCATTGCAGTAGGCGATCGCTTAAACCTCTAAGCTAAGCTATGCGTAAAGTGATATCCAATAGATCTAAACTGAGGAATTATTTATTCTATTCTAAGAATTCCTTTTAAACCTTGGCTGGACTGTTACAGTGTAGCAGTGGTACCGTATGCAACTACTATGCTGAGGTCTAAGACTGTCAGTCAATCTAGAAATGTAAAATCTTCCAAAAAAGGAATGTCCTCTTTTTGTAAGATTTTTCATTGCTTTTTAAAACTTATTACTTTTGAATAACGCAGACGAAATTATGCGAAAATATTCAGAATATTTATTAAGTGGGTTCGTACTTCATACCCACATTAAACAAAATTGAAGGAAATTTTACTACTACTAATATTATTATTATAAATTCTAAAGTAAGTCTGTCTGTTTGTCTATCTGTTACGCTTATACGACTAAACCGTTGCACCGATTACAATAAATTTTGTCATGGAGATACTTTGAGTCTTGAAGAAGGACATAGGCTACTCTTTACCGCGATAACCGACAAACACGTGGGTAGAGCCGCGGCATAAATCCTACTTCCTACTAATATTATAATTTATATTATGAACGCGAAAGTTTGTAAGTATGGATGGATGGATGGTTGTTACTCTTTCACGCAAAAACAACTGAACGGATTTGGATGAAACTTTACAGTAATATAGCTTATACATCAGAATAACACATAGGCTACTATTTGCCGCGATAACCGACATACACGCGGGCGGAGCCGCGGGCAACACCTCGTCTTATATATAAAAATCAATTGTTCGTTCGGCGGGGTTGATTTAGCTGATTTTGGTTTTGTAATGTTTGTCATAGTCCAGGCAGGGCCGTCTTAACCTAAACGGGGGCCCCTGCGCACATAATAATTAGGGGCCCTTTTGGAAAGTAAATAAAGTGTATTATGCTAACATTTTCCTACTATGAAAATTTATTATGAGTAATCGTGTATGCTGTTAGTTTTTTGGTTACATTTACCATAATGGTTTCTTTCAGGTTTTGTGTTAAGCTAAACCTTCTATGTACTATCACGTGTTCGGATTCGACGAATTTGAGAATTAAGCCTTTTGACGTGTAAAAGAGACTTTATTGTAAACGCTCTTAAAACACGGAACAACTTAGAATAATAAACCTTAATGACCGCCTAGGTTGCTCTGTTAATCACTTATATCACTCAGATATTTGTCGCACTGTAGCTCAAACTAAACTGCTTTTTCATACTAGATGCCGCTATTACTAGAATTATTTGGCAAAGTTCAACAGCCTCTCAAAACGCACGGTTCCGAAAAAACGCTGTCGAATATAAACCAGCCAACTGCGCGACAATTGCTATGTATATTTACCCTTAAGTTGTATTATTCTGTGCCTCAAGAATCCGACTAGAATTTTCTCGGCTAACATTGCATCGCTATTGCTACCACGCCATATTGATGCTATATTTAGCCACTTCTATATTCAGCCAGGTGGTGTTTATGCACTACTTTGAACTCGATTGTCACTGAATCCTGTGGGTCATGTCGTTAATCCGGTTAACTTTATACATACGGACCCTCCCACTTGGTCTGTAGTTTTGGGGCTTTAGTGCACCTTTATCAAAACCGTTTGAGCGCCAGAGCCGTATCGAGTTTTCTCGTTCCCGCTCGCGATGTCAACTGCAATTAGTTTCCGTCCATCATGAAGTTGCTGATATCTTGGTTTCGAATGTGTGGGCCTTTTTACAAAGAAAATATACAAGTAGTATATTTACAGCACCACTATGACACCAACCCGGTACATCTTGCCGACACTTCTTGATACTAGGATGGCCTCCTGAAGCTCCATCGTGAACTTCACGGAGAACGTCCGGAACATTAGATGCTTACCATGTGATAAGTTTCTTTAGGTCAATGTCATCCCTGTGCTAACTTCATTATTTCATCTTCACAGGGTCCTAAAAGTCAAGCTTCGAGTTCGAAGCAAGATTTCGAGTTTCGAGTCGGAGTACATTTTGTCATCAAGACATATTGTTTGATTTGTCTCATGAAGTCACCTTTTATATTATGTTGTTTATCAGGTTTTCCCAGATTGGTGCCTTGGAACGTGCGTGTTAGATCAACAAACTTTTTTTGGCATCGTTTCCTCAACAGCTCCTCCAGGCAGTCCTATATTTTTTCAACCTGCACATCTACTAACTTTTTAGCGGGTTACTTAGCTGCAGATAACCTGTCTCACCATATCTGTAGCACATGATCCCAGAACCCTTCCTAAAAGAATACTTGATCTCTTTTATTTCCCCTGAGATTTCACTTGTTGGTCGGTCGGATATCCTGTCGAACCACTTCGAACTCCAGAGCGTGTGCCAGTGCTTCACTTATTGAACCGTGGTGGTTTGGCCACCACCGCAGGCTGCTCTTACTTCCAAGTCCTTGATGCTGTTTATGAAAATCTGCATGTTGTTTGCTTTTATCATCTACGCTTTCCGTACGAGGTTCTCAATTTCCAACGTACATTGCTGCAGGCCTTCTCCTGGGCATGGCCTTCTCTTATCGCATATCTGGGAGCGGAAAAGGTGTTTCAGATGGGTCGTGTTTTATTTATATCTGCTACCTGAACCAGGAAGTGCTTCTAGGAGTGACAATGCTTACCCCCTAAGAGAAACAGATACGATAGTCAGGCACTGTTCATTACTCCACCCGCAATTTTTTAATGCGGCCAACATCTCACGACGTCCCTATCTCCGAGGTCTTCGGACTATCCTGTACCTACCAACGCTACAATAACATCTATACGGTCATCTCTTAAGAAATTAATGGCCCCATCGGCCTTCGAAAATTGGTATGTAAGTCCTTATTAATGGGCTCTTGAATAAACATCACATATTTTTTTATGTAATAGGCGGGCAAACGAGCAGACGTATCGCCTGATGGTAAGCGATTACCGCCGCCCATGGACGCGTGCAACACCAGAGGCGTCACAAGTGCGTTGCCAGCCTTTGGGGGATGGGGGGTGGATGGGGAAGATAGGGGAAGGGGTTGGGGTATTGGCCGCCGGTATCCTCACTCACTCGGTGAGAGCACAGCGCAAGCACTATTTTACACCGGTTTTCTGTGAGGCCGTGGTATCACTCCGGTCGAGCCGGCCCATTTATACCGAAGCGTGGCTCTCCCAGGGTAAATATCTATCTCTCAGGGATAACCCACAATAACCATTTTTTATTCCTTTCTTTTTACGAGAAATAATGGCTTATTTACGAAGCGATTTTAAGCAATTCGGCATTAATCCTTATCCAATTAAGAACTTTAAATACATTGTGCATTTAATATAGATCATTATTATACAGTATATAATTTAAATGAATATATTCCAAGATATTATAGATTTAAAATGCACGAATCGTGTCGTAGGTGGGTGCATCTGAAATCCACCCCTGCAAAGCCGGGGCGGTTCGCTTGTTAATAAATAAAATATTTAAAAACATGAATAAATTATTCATACATACTTACAGTTTTTAATTAAATACATATAATCAACGTCCACGCCAGGAAAGCCGCGGGCAACAGCTAGAGTACTATATTTTTTTGTGAAAATAGTGTAATGTGTATGCAATTTATAACGAGAACATATTATTATGTCTGAGACAAAATTGTCGGTTCCTCGGGGCCCCCCTGATGATGGGGGCCCTGGGCACTGGCCCCGTGTGCCCTCATGGTAAAGACGGCACTGAGTCCAGGGAAGGTTTAAAAGGTCAAAAATTAACAATAACTTGAAAATCCAAATGTCACGTGTACGAAGTAGCGGACACAGCTAGTAAGTAATAATTATAAATTTGAATGTGTGTAACTCCGTCTGTCTGTAACGCTTTCATAGTGATTAACCGATTTATATAAAATTTATGGAAATACTTTAATTCTTGAGGAAGGACATGCTATTCTTAACTGCGATTACCGACATACACGCGCGGGTGAGAGAATAATAAAAGAAAATTCTCTTTCTTCAAATTCTTATGCAGACAGTTCATACTACACATGTTTTGACACTATAGGCTTTACAAACTTGAATAATATACATAAATTAAAAATATCTATGTTACAACCTTTGCGGATGTTCTACCTACATACGAGAACTATTTAAAACAAACTTTAAACCAACCACAAGAAGCACCATTTCGAGTAACTAATGAAAGTAGTTATTAAAACTAAACATCTTTCATTGTTCCGTTCATAAATAGTAAAAACGTTAGATTATAGACTGTATTGCTTTGCTATAAGATAGAAAGGAGGTATATTAGAAAAGAAAATAGCAAGTTTGGTGTGCCATCGCCGAGATTCGAAAGTGGACAAACGGTTTAGTTAGTCCGGCAAACGGGCATTGCGTGCACGTACGCCTCGCGAACAAAAAAAATAATTAAAGAAAATAAACGCCAGTAAATTTGACATATGTCAAAATTGAACGTGTTGTGAATTGTGGAAATACATACGTAAATTAATAAACGTGTTATTTTGTTGTATTTTTGGAATTGGAGACGGTTTAATTCGAGTTCTAATAAGGTGAGTTTGTTTACTTTTCTCTGTGACAATAGTATGTATGACTGCGAATGCTGATTTTGTACCGGTTTTAGATGTAAGGTCCGTCTTCTCTCGTGAGGGACTTAATGTGTACTACTTTCACTATGACATACCTGAGTATATTATTATCACGACATAATAATCAACGAAATAACAATGAATAACTGCAACTGTAACATCGAAGATCTCGAAGCTATTTAATTGATTAAATAATGCATCGAGATATAATGTATAGAGAAGACGCCACTTACAAGTGCGGTGTTCCATGCAATTGCGGCGCTTGCGCCGCACTTCCTTCAGTCGCTTGCTAGCTACACTCTGCTGAAGAGGTGGCTTAAGTGTGTGATTGTTTAAATTTAAAAACGTTCTAAAACTCGTGAAATATGCCATTTTGTGTCTTGAGATATTGCACTAATAATACAAGGAATACGGAGACAAACAAAGGAATAACTTTTCACCAGTAATTAACTAGATATAATTGTTTTAAAATTAAATACGAACAAAATATTTTAAGACGCCATTGTTGCCTCACTCGACATAGAGTACTTACAGTAAAACATACAGAAGTGATATTTAGGTAGAATTAACTGACGTTAAATGCACAACGTATCTAACGTATTTAATTGGATAAGTAAAAATAAAATGTTGTTAAAAATAGCTTCGTTAATAACCCATAACATTTTTTTTGTAATAATTATACTCAAAATTATACTTAAAGTACAATAAAAAAATTGAATATTCGGCTTTTATACTTTATACCTCGATGCATTCTACAAAAAAACTGAAACTGGCAAAGCTATTGACACAGAATATTTACTCAGTGTGAATTTCCTAATAAAGCTTCGTAGGTATAAAGGTATTTATCCGTTCTGCTTTGTTGCTTGGCGCTTACTCTATGAAAGCGAATCTTTGCAACAGTTCGTTGGCCAAAACGCGTAACCGCCATGAAAATCACGGCGCTTATGACATTTCGCTCGCGAGGAAACTACAGCTCAAATGCGATAGAGCGCTGCTTGTTAATACTGTTGGATTAGACTACTAATTATTGTTTGGCTGCGCTGCAGCGCTTTTTAGTTATAATTCAAATATAAACGGAACTTAAAATTGGTTTTGAGTGGCTCCTCTAGTACGTAGTACGTAATATCTCGATGAAATAATGTAAGATATATTTGTATAAGTTTGTTCCAAATCGGGTTAGCGAACTTAGCGATAGGCGTGCATAATTCGCAAACATTTATACCATTAGAAAACCTTCGTAACTTTAAAACTTATATGAGGATTGTATTGGTTTGTATACGTATAAAGAACTCAAAAACTTCTACACCAATTGAGCTCATATTTTCACGCGTTATGTAACACGCTACAAAGATGGATTTTACCTATTTTTTGCTACCACAATGTGCCACAGCGAAGCTTGGCAAGGTTTAAATCTATACAATTAAATAAAATTGAAATGTCTGTTTATAATTTCAAATTAACAGCTTTTCACTAAATGCATATGAAAGTATAAACGATAATTCCATAAAAAATAAATTCTAGTTTGTCTGTCTGTCTGTTTGTTCCGACTAATCTTTGTAACCGCGAGACCGATTTTGACGGAACTTTCACTGACAGATAGCTGACGATATAGGTGTAATTAAGGCTACTTTATATTAGACCGCGGCGTCAACCGCAGTTGTTGTTGTATCGCAGGTAACACCGCGGGGCTCAGCTTGTAGTATACATATAATGTAAATACCACTCAAAAACGGAATAAAAATCGTGCTTAATAGGTGCGTAATTACTCCTGGATCGGAATCGTACCCAATACCTGTGGGTTCGGCAGTCAAGGTCGCTTACTACTGGACCAATAGACCTGTTTACATTGGTAATAGTTCGTTTAAACGTAAACAGGAAAAATATCAATAAAAACCTAAACTTCCTAGCCTTTATTATTCAAAGTTCAACCAGTTTTCCTGAATATCAGTTTTTCCACGGGCATCGGACCTCAGCAAAACTGAATTCGAAGGTTGAACTAGTTGTCAGTATATTTGAGGGCACTGACTTCCCAATAACGATTGCCATAGATGTTCATAACGACCGATGGCTTAACGTGCTCTCCGAGACACGGGAATATCTATCAATGTCACTACATATTATAAAACAAAGTCCTCCGCCGCGTCTGTCTGTTCGTGATAAACTTAAAGCTACTGCACGCATTTTAATGGGGTTTTCACCAATAGATTGATTGATAGAGTGGTTCTTGAGGAAGGTTTTCGTATATAATTTGTAATTTTTTTGAGCATATTGGCTAAAATCCTTCGATCAATAATTATACTATTATTGATCGAAGCAGCTATAATTACAAATTTTAAGAAAAAAAGACCATTCGGGAAGCACCAGCTTTCAAATAAAAAAAGAATCATCAAAATCGGTTCACCCAGTCGAAAGTTATGAGGTAACAAACATAAAAAAATACAGATGAATTGAGAACCTCCTTCTTTTTTTTTGAAGTCCGTTAAAAATATACGTTTAAGACGTCGGAAAAAATTAAACCGCTCCTCTTCTTAGAGTAACATAGGATATCATATTTTCCGTAAATAATCCGTGCGAAGCCGGGGCTGGTTGCTAGTATCAATATAATATCAATAAAAAGCCCATGAATACAGAGTGTCACCACCCCTATTCACCCCGTGGGTGTCGTAAGAGTCGACTAACGGAGCTAACTACCAGGACAACAGCACTGCAAAGAGAACAACTCGACACAAACCTAATAGTATCTATTCTGAGTCTTTAAAAAGTGTTATTTACCAAAAACAATACATAGACTGCCTTGTTGGTCTCGTGGTCGGCGTGTGCGACTGCTGACCATGAGGTCTCGGGTCATCGAGATATAATGTATAGAGAAGACGCCACTCATAAGTGCGGTGTTCCATGCAATTGCGGCGCTTGCGCCGCACTTCCTTCAGTCGCTTGCTAGCTACACTCTGCAGAAGCGGTGGCTTTAGCTTGTGATTGTTTAAATTTAAAAACGTTCTAAAACTCGTGAAATATGCCATTTTGTGTCTTGAGATATTGCACTAATAATACAAGGAATACGGAGACAAACAAAGGAATAACTTTTCACCAGTAATTAACTAGATATAATTGTTTTAAAATTAAATACGAACAAAAAATTTTAAGACGCCATTGTTGCCTCACTCGACATAGAGTACTTAGAGTAAAACATACAGAAGTGATATTTAGGTAGAATTAAGTGACGTTAAATGCACAACGTATCTAACGTATTTAATTGCATAAGGAAAAATAATATGTTGTTAAAAATAGCTTCGTTAATAACCCTTAACACTTTTTTTGTAATAATTACACTTAAAATTATACTTAAAGTATAATTAAAAAAACTGCTTTTATATTTTATACCTCGATGCATTCTACAAAAAACTGAAACTGTCAAAGCTATTGAAGTACTATTTACTCAGTGTGAATTTTAGGTATAAAGCTATTTATCCGTTCTGCTTTGTGCTTGGCGCTTACTCTATTAAAGCGAATCTTTGCAACAGTTCGTTGGCCAAAACGCGTAAGCGCCATGAAAATCACGGCGCTTATGACATTTCGCTCGCGAGGAAACTATAGCTCAAATGCGATAGAGCGCTGCTTGTTAATACTGTTGGATTACTAATTTGTTTGGCTGCGCTGCGCTTTTTAGTTTTAATTAAAATATAAACGGAACATATAATAATATAATTGGTTTTGAGTGGCTCCTCTAGCACGTAGTACGTTATATCTCGATGTCTCGGGTTCAATTCCCGAGTCGGACCAAATGTTTGTATGATCTACAAATATTTGTATCGGAGTTTGGGTGTTTTCTATGTATAATATATATGTATTTACAAAAAAAGTTAATATGTATTTGTATCAGTTGTCTAGTACCCACACACACAAGCTCTGCTTAGCTTGGGACTAGATGGCGTTGTGTGTTAAATGTCTGAAAAAATATTATATTAAAAAAAAATATACATAATTAAATCGTAACTCTCTGTACATGAAAGATATATAAGAAAAACTATTATAGGGGGGGGAGGGGCTTTATGAACGTAATAGAACCTAAAACAATGATTTTTTAGAATTTATGTCTGTACGTTTGTGCACGCTAATCTCAGAAAGGGTTTAACCGATTTGAATGCGGTTTTCATAAGCGTTGTGGTTTATTTCACTTAACATTTAGTGTTTATTTCACTTCAATCGGTTCACAAATTAAAAAGTTATACCAGTTTGAAGAATCACCGCGATAATCGACCTTTACGCGGACCGAGCCGCAGGCCAAACCTGGTACATAATATGTATGTATTCAGTAATATTCTAGCTGAACCCCGCGGTGTGAACGCCGTGTGGGACAAAGCTAGTCAAAAAAGGTAGCCTAAGTTACTCCTTAGATCATCAGCTATCTGCCAGTGAAAGTCCCGTCAAAATCGGTCCAGCCGTTCCAGAGATTACCCGGAAACAAACGGAAAGACACAAAAATAAAAAATTGTTACATGTACCGTGTATACATACATATATATGCATTTATTAAAAAGCGGTTATTTTAATATTACAAACAGACACTCCAATTTTATTTATTTGTATAGATAATATGTTTAACAGTAGTCTCGTTACCATTGTACAGGCTTTGTTTGGGTTCAGAAAAGATGTGTGTGATATGTGTTAAGTTTTTATCTTACGTACTTGTACTTGTATTACATTGTAACTTAAAAACATAATAAATTAAATTAAAAAGCTTTTTAAAAACAAGCTTTTACTGGAATGCCTCGAGACGAATCAAACGAGTCCAAGCTCGATGATGTTGCGACGTTTCTTTACAGAGTTCCTATGGCCACCTTCCAGCTCCAGCATCAGATCAGCTCCATGTTATTATAATATTGTATTGTCACGCTGTATACATATGCTTGCGAAATTTCAGCAAAATCAGTTGAAGAAAATTGAGTTGCAATATTCCACCCACAAGTATACATACACACATTGCAAGTTAATAAAAAGCTTGTAATTACATACAATATATACTCGTATGCACATAATAGATGTAGGTTTCTATGTAAATACATACATACATGTATTGTACATATAAATATTCAGAACAACGCAAATGAACATACTCATGCATACGAAAAATTTTATAGAATGGGAATCGAACCGTGACAGCTCGCTACATAAGACGTTAAAATAACATGGATAGCTTTTGCATCTCTTAGATTAAATAGTTTTATTTACATATTTAGTAAGTTAAATCTATGTAACACCTTTAACGATCAATTATTGTATATTTAACTAGCTGACCCGGCGAACTTCGTACCGCCGTATTTAAATATCTGTCTCAGCTTCCCAGAGACAGTGTACAGTCGCGGACATAAAAAAAAATCCTTTTCCCGTTCTCTTTTAATTGTACTTGTACACAAACCTTGTCCTAACAATAACGAACACATAAAAAAAAACATTATTGAATTTGGTGCAGCCGATCTGAAGTTATGCGCGTAGGTACTTACATTTCGGCGATTCATTTTTGTATACTCGTAGGTATGTATCACAGAACAAGGTATATTCATTTGTTCTGTGGTATGTATGATGATAATGCCATAAGGCGAAACGGGTCAGGATCTCAGGATTAAACTGAATAAATACAAGTGAGTTTTTTTCTAGAATGTATTTAAAAAAGAGACGCTAAACCCAAAGTTTGTTTTGTCCTGTCTTCTCAGGGCTAGTCCAGTTAGAAAAGCCCGAACGCATCTGCTGCTGTAACCCATTTGCAGAATAAATGATTTCATTTCATTTAATTACATAAATATACCTCGTCGAATGAGAATAGGAAGATTTTATTTACATCATAGTATATAATTATAGGTTTTAAACTATTTAACATCAGGCTGTAGACCCAAGTATGTCAGCACAGTGCATAAATGCTGGTGAAACTGCAAGGAACGGGTACTTAGTAAAAATCAATTGTGCGTTACCGGGCATCGAACTCGGACCGATGGTGTGAAACGTCGGTAGCTAGACAACTTGGTTATTATGTTAGGTTATATTAGTATCAGATAATCATTGTGATGCCTTAGTGACCCCCCATGAAAGGAGTAGGAGGTAGGAGTAATTTCGCACAAATTAGTAATTTTTTTTTTTTTTTTTTTTACTTTTCGTATAAAAATTGTAACTTTCTGCTCCATTTGTATACATAAACTTAAAACTTAAATCAGTTGTCTAGTACCTATAACACAAGCTCTACTTAGCTTGGGGCTAGATGGCGTTGTGTGTTATCCGAAATATTTATATTTACTTATTATAAACTTTAAATATTCTAAATAAATAAATAAATAATAACAATATAATAATAACACACGTTGTGTGTTAGATGTCCAAATATTTATTTATTATTATTATTATTTAAATATTCTAAATCTTACATTCCTGCCATATATATTACGTGTTACGACCAACTTTACTACGCAGCGTCACCGTCCCTCCCCGCTCGCTGTCTGTCCCTACCTTTAGATGATTTGCACTACTCTGAGAAAGTCCGCAAGCTAAAGTTTGCTAACTCACTGTGAGATCTATTTGACACACTGACCGAATTACGCAATGCAAAAAATTTGCGTAAACAGATGACCGCAGATATGTTTTTATGTGGTCACACCGACATTTGTATAATGTATAATTATCTATAGAAGTGTCCGTGTGGTAACTTTTTAAGAATACCTGCCAACGCGAGTCTATTGTGATGTCAAAATAAATAATTTCCTTTCTTTCTTTTCTGCCTGATGGAAAACATGAGCAGAATCTAAGGCAGCATGGTGACCCACAGTATGGCGGCCTATTGAAATGCTTCTGCATCATTGTGCCTCCGGTCTCGCACTCACCAACGAAAAACGACAGCACGAATGCTGTCACTTAAGGTTTGTCTTCTGTGAGAGGGTAGTACCTCCCCTGTTGAGCCGGCGCGTTCGTGCTGAAATTAGCGTGGCTCTACTACCTTTATATAATATTCATCCCAAGGGTATTGTAAAAGCACAAACTACGCAGGACAACAGCACTGCAAAGAGAAGGAAAACTTGACACAAACCCTATACCAACCCGTCTGGTCAGCGTGGTGTAGTAGACCAACACCTCCTTTCTAAGGAGAGATGTATGTATGTCGTGGCTTATTAATAGTTCAAAACTAAACTCTAAACCCAAAAAACACAAGCTGGAGAGGCAGGGAACATACCTTTCTTTCGGCACGCGCTAGTGAACTGCTTTTCTCCGTATTTGCGTTTAGATTTATACCAATTGAGGTCCGAGGAGTTCTCCTTTTAATGCGGTTTATGTTTTTATTAAAAGTTGGCACAGTTTGATGTGTGCGCGAGCGTGTCGTTCTTCTGACTGTATGAGGTGTGCGGAAGGGAGCGGTATAGGAAAGGATGTTGCCAGGTATGATATATAGCTATATATACAAAAAAGGTGCGTGTTGAGAAGTGTATTTTTGAAAGTATAAACTAATAATAAAAAAATATAATTAATTAATATAATCACAATTGGCGTAGCCACAAGCTAAACTCAAAAAATAGATCAGTTAGCAGCGTTTAGTGTCTTACGAGGGCTTAAGCGGTTATCTCGCCGCTTTCTACCGCGCTGAGAATGATGGGACAAAACCTTTTGTGATTCACAAATTGTTGTTCTGAGTCTGGGTGTTTTTGTGTCCGTTTCATGTATGTTTGTAAAGTCCCCCGTGACACAGGATAAATTCATTTTGCAAGAGTTGTCTTTATAAAAAAATCTATACCAATACTGCTACATGAACTTACGTTTATACATAGACAGAAGCATTTTCTAGTGGTTAGTGACCCTGATAAGTAAGCTCGAGGTCGTGACTTTGGTTCCCATCAAATAATAAGAATAATAAATACGAGGAATTCGGACATCTAACACAATGCCATCTAGTCCGAAGCTAAGCAGAGCTTGTATGAAAGGTACTAGACTACTAATATAAATACTGAAATACTTTTTTTAGTAAATACATCACATATTATACATAGGAATCACCCATATTTCGTAACAAATATTTGTAGATCATACAAACATTTGATCCGACCCGGGAATCGAACCCGTGACCTCAAGCACAGCAGTCACATACGCTACCACTATGCCACGGAGGAGGAAAAACAAGTAATTGTAACATAAGTACGATATAATTTTTTGTATCTGGGTTTAATTTATTTAAGCGTGTCGCGGGAAGCTGGTGAATGGGGCGAGCACAGAAGCGGTTGTTATGAATGACCTTGAGGGAGACCTATGTTCAGAAGTGAACTTCTTTTAGCTGAAATGATGATAATATCCTACTAATATTATAAACGCGAAAGTTTGTAAGTAGGGATGGATGTATGGATGTTTGTTACTCTTTTACACAAAAACTACTGAACGGATTTGGATGAAACTTTACAGTAATATAGCTTATACATCAGAATAACACATAGGCAACTATTTGCCGCGATAACCGACATACACGCGGGCGGAGCCGCGGGCAACAACTAGTTATGTATATTTTAGAAATATACTAGCTGACCCGACGAACTTTGTACCGCCATATTCTCCTTATATCATCAGCTACCTATCGGTGAAAATCCCTTTAAAATCGGTCCAGCCGCTCAATTGTAAAAAATGTTATCTATACTAATATTATAAAGCTGCAGAGTTTGTTTGTTTGTTTGAACGCGCTAATCTCAGGAACTACTGGTCCGATTTGAAAAATTCTTTCAGTGTTGGATAGTCCATTTATCGAGGAAGGCTATAGGCTATATTTTATTTTCAAAAAAATTAGGGATCCGTAAGAAAATTGCTATTTTGTAACCCAAGGTGTGAAATCGAAAACCTATTTTTGCGTGCGCTGCAAAGACAATAGGACAAAATAATGTATTACGGATTTGTAGGGCCCATTAAGATCTATAAAAAAGTCAGCGAGAGCATATATCTAACTATCATGGTTTATCCACAATAACCGCTTTTGTGTTCGAAAAAATTATTAAATCGTCTGAAGAAAGAAACTACGTTAAAATGTGTATCGTGATATTAATCCTTATCCAAATTAAGCATTATGTTATCAAGGGTATTTATGTAGAAGTAAAATACTTTTTGTTTCATCCCAATTGGACATTTCGTTTAGAAGTTATCACGAGTATAAGACGCTAAGAGTTGGTACCTAATAATGAGTTATTTGCCAAAGAGTTTTTATCAACATAATACCTAATATTAATCTTTATCAAAATAAATGTGTTGTTGATTATGAGTATTAGATCTTAGAAGAGTATAAAAAATACATCTATACTAATATTTAAAGGTGAAGAGTTTGTTTGTTTGTTTGTACACGCTACTCTCAGGAACTGCTGGTACAATTTGAAAAAAATATTTCAGTGTTAGATAGGCCATTTATCGATGAAGGCTATAGGCTATATATCATCACGCTAAGACCAATAGGAGCGGAGCACTAATGAAGAATGTTTCAAAAACGGGGGAAAATTATCACGCTACTGGCAATAGGAGACGCAAACGACGTTGCGTGGGTCAGCTAGTTTTGGTATATGTACCGTGTATACATGCGTAGTAAAAAGCGGTTATTTTAATATTACGAACAGACACTCCAATTTTATTTATTTGTATAGATTATATATTATGTAGGATTTACAGCTACTAAATCAAAATGCAATCAAACACGAAGACAGACACCCAATGACAAATCCTCGCTTATACGAGTATACAACTGAATAAAGTTAAGGCTTACGAGTACAAAGTAATATCAACACAACATATTATTAAACTAGCTGACCCGGCGATCTTCGTACCGCCATATTTACATATCTGTTTCAGCTTCCCACAGGCTGTGTACAGTCGCGGACAAAAAGAACTCTTCCCGTTATCTTTTATTTTTTTTTCTTTCTAGCAAACAAAGAATGAAAGAAATCGGACTATGTGTTGTTGAATTACAACTAAGTACTTATTTTGACTTTCATCCCCTCTCTCCAAGAAACCGTGCTGAATTTCGGGATAAAAAGTATCCCATGTCCTACCTCGTAGTATGAACTCAAATCATGCCAAGTTTCATTTGAATCCGTTCAGTAGTTTCGGCGTGATGCGCGGCCAAGATAGAGACAGACAGATAGACAGACAAAAATGAAAAAAATACAGTTTTGGCTTCAGTATCGACTATAGAAAACATATGGAAAAGTGGCTACCCCTGAAGAAAAAAGTGTAATGTGGCGTCCTCCGCAATTTGACGTCCGCATACCGGACGCCAAATTTCTAAAGGGTTGCACATGCGTATATATATTACAGGCAACAGATACAGACATAAATACACCAACATAGCAAATAAATTGTTTAAGTACATACATTTTAAACATTAGTTGCTCGAACGTCTCATCATTATCCCTAAAGAATTTAAGGCTTAAACACCTTCTCAGTCCTGACACAGACACACCATCATTAAATATATCGATATTAAGCTGTTCGCACACTATTTAATTTTCTAATTGCACGGATGACAAAATAATCCTTTCTGTAATTTGTTGATGCAAATGGTACACAGTGGTGGGTTATAGCGAGTTCTTGACTGAATATTAAGATTAAACTTAGATAATGGTTCAGAGCAGTCGACCTCGCTCCCAAAAATCTTTACCACAAGTGTACCTACAAACAGCGATCTCACGGCGGATTGTAAGCTGTAGTAGATTATGGTACTTTTTTTCTTATTATATTCTTACTAATCTTAAGGCGTGTCTCCTGCGGCTAAAATTAACAAAACAAATTAACAAAACTTGTTAACTAAACATGTTAGCGAAAAGTCGCAGGAGACGGACTTTTAAACGAACATCAAACTCGATTACACGAAAAGCAAAAATCTTTTATCTACTCGACAAAATGACTTATAGTACACTTACTTACTTACTTTTATAGTATAAATATGAATAATATAAGTATTAATGTTAGTTCAGTTCAGTTTCATTATACGAGAAGTATACGCTGGGATGTTTTCAGGCCGCTTTGGATAACATGTCTGCCTGTTAAAATTAACAAAACAGTTAAGCCACGCCCATCTTTTGATAAAAATGTGATATTTGGTGTTTATAAACATTAAACAGTGTCGTAGGAGACCCGGCTTTACTATTCCAAATATTAACCATAAACTTGTGTAACACTCTGTATAATTACGTATTATTATGTGTAGGTACATATTATAATTAATATGTAAAACAATAACAAGTAGTTTTTGTATAATCGTATGGGATTCTTTGTTGAATAAATTTGAAAGTTTTCACAACTTTCTCGTAATGTATGTCCGTTTGTTATGCAAATGACCATATTATTACATGTTATTGTTTCTTTTAATAGTGTAGAATTCTTATATGTAGCACTTAATGACGGTATAACATAGAACTCTAATTAGAAAATACGTTTATCCTATTATTTTATCCCCATCATCTAGATGGTCACCAGTCTAGTGCGCTTTTCTAGAAACTTTCTGCATCGCACAACGAAAATTTTTAAAAAGACAACTCCCGCACTAGAAATAAATTCTGTGTCGGGGGACTTTACAAACATACATGAAACGGACACAAAGAACACCCAGACTCAAAACAACAATTTGAGGATCACACAAAGTGTTGTCCTACGTGGGATTTGAACCCATGACACTTGGCGAAGTAGGAAACGGCGTGGTGACCGTTAAACCACTAGGCCAAACTTGCAGTCTAACGTGGAATGAACTGATATTCCCGGCGGTATTCCCGGACCAATACAACCTTCAAGAAAAGAGCGTACTCCTTCTTAAAAGGCCGGCAACGCACTTGAGACGCCTCTGTTGTTGCGGGTGTCCATGGGCGGCGATAATCGCTTACCATCGGGCTTACGTCTTCAAAAAAATTAGGGATCCGTAAGACAATTGCTATTTCGTAACCCAAGGTGTGAAATCGAAAACCTATTTTTACGTGCGCTGCAAATACTATTGACAATAGAACAAAATAATGTATTACGGGTTTGTAGGTCCCATTAAGATCTACAAAAAAGTCCGCGAGAGGATATATCTAACTATCATGGTTTAGTCACAATAACCGCTTTTGTGTTCAAAAAAATTATTAAATCGTCTGAAGAAAGAAACCACGTTAAATGTGTATCGTAATATTAATCCTTATCCAAAAAAAGCATTATGATATCAAGGGTATTTATGTAGAAGTAAAATACTTTTTGTTTCATCCCAATCGGACATATCGTTTAAAAGTTATTACGAGTATAAGACGCTAAGAGTTGAGTATAATAATAATGAGTTATTTGTCAAAGAGTTTTTATCAACATAATACCTAATATCAGTCTTTATCCAAATAAATGTGTTGTTGATTATGAGTATTAGATCTTAGAAGAGTATAATAAATACATCTACGCGAACGCGCTAATCTCAGGAACTACTGATCCAATTTAATAAAGTTCTTTCAGTGTTAGATAGCCCGTTTATCGAGGAAGGCTGTATATCATCACGCTATGACCAATAGGAGCGGAGTACCAATGAAGAATGTTTCAAAAACGGGCGGAAATTATTACGCTACGGGCAATAGGAGACGCAAACGACGTTGCGTGGGTCAGCTAGTGAGTAACTAAAAATGTATGCTTTACGCAATTTTGCCTTTATCTGTGCTTTCGTACCAAATTTCAAGATTCTAAGTTCACAGGAAGTACCCTGTAGGTTTTGATTCCCTTGCGAGTGTCGAAAATTTGCAGCATAAACGGCTGTATCTTTTGATTTCGTTGGCTTAGAAGTTTCATTTTTTCACAGCTCCAAGAGACAGTAGACTTGAGTATTTGATTCGCGTTCCTGAGAAAAAGATTCTTGACACACAGACAGACAACAAAGTGATCCTATAAGGGTTCCGTTTTTTTCCTTTTGAGGTACGAAACCCTAAAAACTATACCACATTGGCCAGACGGGTTGGTATACAGGTAAAAGAATAATTACAAATTTTAACAAAAAAAAACCGACTTCAATCTGGACCAAATTTAAATGGGACCGTTCGGGAAGCACCAGCTTTCAAATAAAAGAAGAATCATCAAAATCGGTTCACCCAGTCCAAAGTTATGAGGTAACAAACATAAAAAAAATACAGTCGAATTGAGAACCTCCTCCTTTTTGAAGTCGGTTGAAAAGAATTCTTTACAGTGCTGTTGTCCTGCGCAGTTTGCTCCCTTAGTCTTGTCTTACGACACCCACGGGGTGAATAAGGGTGGTGACACTCTATATTTTAAATCCACCACTACACAGACTACCTTCAGATTGGACTTTAGAGTTTTAACTTTATGTTACCAGAGCGTACACTTAAACCAGTTTCAAATGTCCAAGACTCCCATTGTGTTTAGAACAAAAGGTGTGAACTAAATTTTGGTAAAAGTTTCAATGTGTTTCGTTTAATTGTTGTATAAGGCCAAGGTTTTGGCGCTTGCTTCATATTTTGGGTACCATTCAAGTATATGAACCTTTTTTATGATTCATGGTCATAAATCGCTTTTAATATTGGCAATGGTAGAATAGGGAATATGCATGTCTTTTTTTTATTTCTTTATCTGATCATATAAGTCTCCATAACATAGAAAAAAATATAAATAGGCTTGAAAATAGTCAAACTAATTTTAAAACACCGACTAAATTTGAGCTATTCAAACGCCGCCATTTTTCGCGCGCTATTGAATTAACAAATGACGTCATTGTCATTTCGTGTTTGTTTACTATTGAGTGTTTCAGTTATTTTATACCTATTTACAGTTTTGATTGCTATAAAAATCATGGAAGAAGTTATTTTTTTTTACAAACATTACAACACAGTAGCGATTTCGACGCCGCGATAATTTCGATAATGTAACAATCGACGTCACATTTCGTTTTCAAATAGGACGCGTTTTGTAGGTTTGAATTTCCATCCCTTAATTTTCACTTTTTATTTAATATTTTCTGGGTTTAAATAATCACTAAATAAAAAAAAATACTTTTTTTGTATATTTTAAAGACAATAAAGAATCTAGAAAAAAATGTTAAAGACAAATGAAAATTTTATGCATATTCCTAATTGTAAAATGGTAGGAAGTGGTTTTATTATTTTATCAGTTCTTGCCCTCGGCTCCGCGCGTGAATCTATACTTATATTATAAAGCTGAAGAGTTTGTTTGTTTGAACGCGCTAATCTCAGGAACCGCTGGTCCTGAGGTAAGAAACATAAAAAAAAACAGTCGAATTGAGACTTCCTCCTTTTTTAAAGTCGGTTAAAAAGACAACTCCCGCACCAGGAATATATTCTGTGTCGCGTTGTACTTTACAAACATACATGAAACGGACACAAAGAACACCAAGACTCAGAACAACAATTTGCTTATCACATAACGTGTATTCCCATGTGTGGTTAGACCCACAAGTCCTTAGAGCGTAACAACCTCGAGGTTTTTGCTCCATAGTAAAGTTATTTTTAGTTCTATAAACAGTCTGAGAAGCTCCGTAGTCGCTGATAAACCTGTATGAAGAATGTTGGTACATAAAACTGAATAAAACCAGATGTTCTGCACTTATTTGCTACTAGCTGAGCCACGCAACCTCGTTTGCGCCTCCTATTACCCGTAGCGTGATCATTTCCACCCATTTTTGAAACATTCTTCATTGGTGCTCCGCTCCTATTAGTCTTAGCCTGATGATTATATAGCCTATAGCCTTCCTCGATAAATGGGCTATCTAACACAAGTTTTTTTCATATCGGACCAGCGGTTTCTGAGAATAGCGCGTTCAAACAAACAAACAAACTCTTCGTGAAATTATTTTAGTGACAGATACAGAAAGAACGAAGATACAAGATCGTTTATTTGTTCAAACCATGAGTATACATACACACACAGAGCATGCAAAACAATGATAAATGATAAAAACTTTTTATAAAAAAAAAACCGACTTCCAAAAAACATCCAACGAAAACTCTCTGCCAAAAAAACACTTAAAAGCGTAAAATAAACTGGTTCTTCATAAATTGCCTACTACTATATATATATATACTACTTCAAACAGATTTTAGGTACCTAGCACACATTATAATACTACTATTTAAATGAATAAAGAATTAGGTATAGGCAATTTATGAAGAACCAGTTTATTTTACGCTTTTAAGTGTTTTTTTGGCTGAGAGTTTTCGTTGGATGTTTTTTGAAGGTCGGTTTTTTTTATATAAAAAGTTTTTATTTTTCAGTTTTTTGTGGAAACAATCGTAGGTAAGTAGTAAGTTGAACTATTTCATCAAATTTCATCATCAAGAATACAAATGAAGGTCTAAACGTACGTGTAATATTGAAATCATCCTCTAATGACTAACTGTTGAAGAGTTTAACCTTCTATCATCAGTTCACCTAAATAACTTGAAAGTATACGAGTGAAGGTCTTGAGATACGTATGAAATTGAAAGAATTATCCTCCAACTCCTAACCGTTGAGGAGTTGTACCTTACATCATCAGCTCATCATCATAAAATGATGACTGCCACACGCAAATACCGGTGTAACTTCAGAAAATATACGAAAAACATAGTATGTGCCTATAAAAAATGAGGGTTTCCCTCGATTTCCCTGGGATCCCATCATCAGATCCTGATATGCTGGCAATATGACCACCTCGGAAGTATACCCTTTCGAATACAAAAAAAAATTCAAAATCGGTCCACAACTGACGGAGTAATTGGTGAACATACATAAAAAAAAAAAAGAAAAAAATACATACAGTGGAACATAGAACCTCCTCCTTTTTGGAAGTCGGTTAAAAAGCGGCCAAGTGCGAGTCGGACTCGCCCATGAAGGGTTCCGAAGCAGCAAGTAACATAATATAAAAGTTCTTGTAGTTCGTTGTAACTTTGATCGATGTTTATATTTTTTTTAGTTTTATCATTCTCTTAGTTTAGAAGTTACAGGGACATTTAGGGTTACATTTTACCACTTTGGAAGTGTCTCTCGCGCAAACTATTCAGTTTAGAAAAAAATGATATTAGAAACCTCAATATCATTTTTGAAAACCTATCCATAGATACCTTGTTTTTTTGAGTTTCAGTTCTAAGTATGGGGACCCCCAAAATTTATTGTTTGTCTTATTTTTGTGTGAAAATCTTAATGCGGTTCACAAAATAGTTCAACAGTATAGTTCTTATAGTTTCGGAATAAAGTGGCTGTGATATACGGACGGACAGACAGACAGACATGACGAATCTTTAAGGGTTCCGTTTTTTAGAATAAGTAGTGGAACAATCGTGTTTTGCCTTTTCGGCATACAAATATTACATACTCATAGCATATTCATTCAGTAAAGTTATTTAACACTAACTGACCCACGCAACGTCGTTTACGTCTCCTATTGCCCGTAGCGTAAAAAAATGCCCCCGTTTTTGTAACATTCTTCATTGGTGCTCCGCCCCTATTGGTCTTAGCGTGATGATATATAGCCTATAGCCTTCCTCGATAAATTTACTATCCAACACTGAAAGAATTTTTCACATCAGACCAGCGGTTCCTGAGATTACCGCGTTCAAACAAACAAACTCCTCAGCTTTATATATTAGTACTAGCTGACCCGGCGAACTTCGTACCGCCATATTTATATACAATAATTAGCAATAAATTAAAATTGCGACTATAATTTGAGATTTAAACTATCCTATCTCTCAATTTGGATCGAACTGCACATGGTGTGCAAATTTTATTATAATCGGTTAAGTGGTTTAGGAGTCCATTGAGGACAAACATTGTGACACGAGATTTATATATTAAGATAGATTAAAAAATATGTATATACAGTGGTCATATATTATTGTTTACAATATAATAAAAATAGATTATATCCAAAATTATCAGTTTTTTTACGTGACTAGAATTAGAATTTATCTGAAAAAAATCATTAATGCTGTAGCAGGCTTTCTCTATTAATAGACAATTTTTAATTATTTTTTTAGTTTTAAGGCTGTGTATGTGAACGAAGAGAAATAGAAAGTAAACAGAGTGAGATCAAAGTTTAAGTCAATTTATTACACGAAAAAAGCATTTTCTGAAACCATTTTTTTATGTATGGCCCGCCAAAATGACTCTACTCTGCCTGATGGAAAGCATAAGCAGAATGCAAGAGTGGTGGTCACCATACTCATTGCGAATGCAGACAATGCAGCAAGGTGACCCACACTATGGCGACCTAGTGATGCTTCTGCATCGTTGGGCCTCCGGTCTCGCACTCACCAACGAAACAGGACAGCACGAACGCTGTCATTTTATGTTGATCTGTTGTGCGTGGGTAGTACCACCCCGGTCGAGCCGGCCCGTTTGTGCTAAAATCAGCGTGGCTCCACTACCTTGAAGATAGCCATTTGATAAATTAACTTTTGTAATCAACTTCATACGCGTTAGCTGCCTCTTGTAATTCGATTCCTATAAGTTTTAGAGACATGTTATAAATTTATAACAGTTAATCAATAACCAATAATTACAAAGATCATCACCTCCCCTCCAATCACCACGCACAAGATGATGTAAATCGTACCCCAGATAGGTACGGGTCTTGCATCATCTGCGCAAGCGCATACGTAATAATCACGTAACATTAACGGCGCAAGTGACGCCAGTTTCCTGTTTTGACTTCGTGTGACGAGTTTTGGTTAATGAAAACATAATTTTATGTATGCCTCTGTTTCATTACTTCATAATGCAGATATTCGTGTGGTCACTGATTCAAAATACGGAGTGTCGCGATTCCTACTACGCAACACTAAAAGCGTCAGGTAGGGATTGGAGTATGGGCCTCCGGTATCCTCACTCACTGGGTGAAACACAGCACAAGCACTATTTCACACCGGTTTTCTGTAAGGCCGTGTTATCACTCCGGTCGAGCCGGACCATTCATGCCGAAGCGTGGCTCTCCCACGGTTAATATACCAACCAGACGGGCCAGCTTGGTATAGACCAAGACTTCCTTTCTGAGGAGAGGCCTATGTCAAGCAGTAGACTGTTAAAGACCATTGATGACGTATATATAGGAATAACACGACATCTTAAATAATATGTGTTTGGTCAACAATAGTAATTTTTAGCTTAGTAGTTAGTTGTTAACCTACAGCAAACAAAGGCAGATATTCTCAATTCAGCTTTAGGATATTTCTCTGAACTTTGCTTTATCCAAACAACCACTCCCTTCCTGTCCACTTAAACATACATAAATATTTGCATTCAATAGTAATCGAACGCAAGACAATAATTTTAGTTTTTCCTCAAGTTGTTTTTTATGTATTCTACCGCATTAACCATGGGAAGTGCTCCGAGGAATTGTTCGGACTGATTCCTGCCGCCTCATTCCGCCATCGTCGTACGCGACAAAAGTTTCATCCCCATCATCTTGATTATTGGCAATCCACAACTGTGTGCTTTTCCAGGAACTTTCTGGCTCGCACTACAAAACTGTGGAATGAACTGTCGCCTGCGGTATTCCCGGACCAATGCGACCTTCAAGGAAAGAGCGTACTCTTTCTTAAAAGGCCGGCAACGCACTCGATGCCTCTGGTGTTGCAGGTGTCCATGGACGGCGGTAATCCCCTACCAACAGGCGATACGTCTACTCGTTTGCCCAATATCTCATTAAAAAAAGATATGAACCTGCCAAACTCACATTACTCTGCCTGATGGAAAGCATGATCAGAATCCAAGAGTGGTGGTCACCATACTCATTGCGAATGCAGACAATGCAACAATGCAGCATGGTGACACACACTATGGCGTCCTATTGAGATGCTTCTGCATCATTGGGCCTCCGTTCTCGCACTCACCAATGAATCACGACAGCACCGTTCTCCTTGCGTGCTTGTAATGCTAGGCCATTACACGTTACAATACGATGTTATAAGTTATTGCATTTTACTATGAGATGGAAAAATTATACAACCCATAAATATCTTCGTTTTATGACTTGCACACTTGCTGTGTATTGGATTATTTCAAACTGAAGGAAAATTTTAATGTACTTAGTAATAACATTCGTTGAAAATTTGACTTTTGCTGCGCAGTGGTAGCGTATGCGACTAAATGTTTGTATGATCTGCAAATATTTGTATCGGAGTTTGGGTGTTTTCTATGTATAATACTAATATCATAAAGAGGTAAAGTTTCTAACATAGTTTGTATGATTGTAGGGGGTAATCTTCGGAAGTACTGATCCCATTCTTCAAGTTGAAGTTGGTTATGCATGCACCCATCCATTGACTTATTGTAACTTACTGGGATCTTTTGTCGTCATAATTTTATCAAATCTTTACACAGATTTATTAAATTATGACATTCGATAATAATCTAATTGTCATATAACTTGTAATACAACATAAAATGAAATTATTGTATGATCGCAATGTATACGAAACGTCTATATTATGTTAGTACCTATGATCCACAATTAAGATATACTGAATTGAATTAATATATTTAGCATATTCAGGTAGCAAATAATTCCAGTCAAGCTCTGTCACCCAAAGAATTATAAAGAAAAGCGATACGTTATTGTGGAAATGCCTCGACAACGATCCGCTCTGCTTACCCTTATAATTGCGTGGCGTGAATACACGCACGCTATCTCCTAGTAGCTTTGTGGATGGACAATTGTAACGCTATTGCTTAATCAAATCACATAGTAATGGTCGCCAGTGGTCGAAAGTCGAAAATATATTTTTTAAGTTTTTTTTTATGGAATAGGCGGGCAAACGAGCAGACGTATCGCCTGATGGTAAGCGATTACTGCCGCCCTTTGGGGGATGGGGTATGGGCCTCCGGTATCCTCACTCACTCGGTGAAACACAGCGCAAGCGCTGTTTCACACCGGTTTTCTGTGAGGCCGTGGTATCACTCCGGTCGAGCCGGCCATGCATGTCGAAGACTGCGCTGTCCGTCCGTCTGTCACCAGGCTTATCACCAGACACATCTCAAGAACCGTGATAGTAAGACTGTTGCCGCTATCATAACAAATACTAAAAACACAATAAAATAATTATTAAAAAGGGAGGGGGGTTTGGAGGAATGGTACATTATGATAATAATAATAATCCATACTAATATTATAAACTTCCAAAGTAACTCTGTGTATCTGTCACGTTTTCACGGCTAAACCGTTTAATCGATTTTAATGAAATTTGGCATGGAGATAGGTTGATTCTTGAGGAAGGACTGTTTGTTTGTTTTATTGGGCTATTACTGCACTTAACCTCTTGATTGGGCCGTTGTACGTGAGTTTGTCATCTTCCTACTCCAACCATCCTAGATCATCCCAGAAACTCAGCGGCCTTTTCAGGTGACTACTTGAGGAAGGACATAGGCTACGTTTACCGCGATAACCGAGACATACGCGAGTGGAGCTAGCGTGGCAAATGCTAGTACTTTATAAAACTACCCTCGATTGGCGAGCTCAAGTTGCTAGCGTGAGCCAGAAAGTAACTGGGAGCCTGCGAACATTATATCGTCTCAAAAAACTTCCTGCCCCCTAAAACTAAAATCACTCTCATGCAGTCCTTAATCATACCTATAATCGACTATGGTGATGTGTGTTACATCGACCTGAATGCAGACCTCCTTAACAAGCTTGACCGTCTTCTTAATAACTGCATTCGATTTATTTTCAATCTTCGAAAGTATGACCATGTGTCTGCTTTGCGTTCCCAGTTAAAATGGTTACCTTTTCGCCTACGGCGCAATTAGCGAGCACTTACCTTCCTATTTTCATTTCTCAACTCGCCATCCTTACCTACCTACCCTGCTCCGTATTTCCGATACTCTAATCACGATAGAAATCTTCGCTCAGTTAATAATCTGCTTCTCTCATGTCCTTCTCATAACTCCGACTTCGTGAACTGTTCGTTCTTTGTTCAAGCAGTACTACACTGGAATGCGCTCCCGCTTGAAATCGGGATGTCCACTAACCGATATACATTCAAAAATAAGGTACATGAGCTCTTTCTCAATGAACTGGCAGAATTAATCTAATCTATAGCTTACCTTCCTTTTCCATTATTTAGTGTATAAATGTTGTATTTATGTATATGTATATCTACTTATATATGTATGTTGGTATGTATATGTAACGTTAACGTTGAATATGATGTGATTATTGTAAATTTTAACGGACTTTTTACGTATATAACCTCTGCACACCTGCCTTATTAGATTTCTCCACCACCCGAAGGTCGACTGGAAGAGAATGCCCTGGGCATTAAGTCCGCCGATGTACATTCTTAGTGCATGAAGTTAATAAATAAATAAAAATAAAAATACTAGCTGACCCGGCGAACTTCGTACCGACATATTTACATATCTGTCTCAGGTTCCCGTCGCGGACAAAAAAATATACTTTTCCCGTTATCTTTTAATTTTTCTTGTACACAAACCTCGTCCTAACAATAACGTACTTACACATGAAAAAATTAATTATTTAATTTGGTGCAGCCGATCGGAAGTTATGCGCGTAAGTATGTACATTTCGGCGATTCATTTTTTTTATATAATACTAGCTGATCCGGCAAACGTTGTTTTGCCATTAAAAAAAATACAAAATTGGGGTATAAAAAATAGATGTTCGTCGATTCTCATACCTACCCGATATGCACACCTTTCATAAAAATCGGTCCAGCCGTTTCAGAGGAGTATGGTAACTAACATTGTGACACGAGAATTTTATATATAAGATACTAGCTGACCCGGCGAACTTCGTACCGCCATATTTACATATCTGTCTTAGCTTCCCACAGGCAGTGTACAGTCGCGAACAAAAAAAAAAAACTTTTCCCGTTATCTTTTTTTTTCTTTCTAGCAAAAAAATAATGAATGAAATCGGACTATGTGTTATTGAATTACAACTAAGTACATATTTTGACTTTCATCCCCTCTCTCCAGGAAACCGTGCTGAATTTCGGGATAAAAAGTACCCTATGTCCTACCTCGTAGTATGAACTCAAATCATGCCAAGTTTCATTTGAATCCATTCAGTAGTTTCGGCGTCATGCGCGTCCAAGATACAGACAGACAGACAAATAAAAAAAAAATACAGTTTTGGCTTTAGTATCGATAAAAGAGAGCCCTCCAAAAAAATATGTAAATATCTTTAATGTACAGAATTGGACCTGTTACATTTTTATTATAAGTATAAATAGAAAACACCCAAACTCCGATACAAATATTTGTAGATCATACAAACATTTGGTCCGACTCGGGAATTGAACCCGAGACCTCATGGTCCAGTCGCACACGCCGACCGCGAGACCAAAAAGGCAGTCTATGTATTGTTTTATGTGTATTGATTTTGGTAAATAACGCTTTTTAAAGACTTAATATATATATATCTATACTTTTTAAAGTATAGAGATATATATATTATTTCAAATTTCCTAATGTATTTAAACGAGACCGTTTGGGATTTTACTGGCTCACCTTCGCGTCCAAGGTTCGCTAAAAATTAACTGTATCCGCCCGGAACGAGATCCAAGAATTCTAATTTTTATATTTGTCTGAAAGACAAAAAACATAAAAATAATATAAAATCGGCCAAGCGCGAGTCTAATCTATACATTTCAAGCACCTACCTGTTGCCGTTATCAATATCGAGCAAAAAGAACAAAAAAAATCTCATTAGTTGTATGGGGGCCCCCTTAAATATTATTATATTCTGTTTTTTAGTATTTGTTGTTATAGCGGCAACAGAAATACATCATCTATGAAAATTTCAACTGTCTAACGCCGGGTTAAAGGCAAAACCGATACTTATATATATATTTATGAATAAAAGACAGAGGTAAAATTTCATTAATTTTTTTTTAACGATAGAAATTAGCGTTTGCCTTTAGCATGGTAACTATTCGAAACTTCGATAGTCATAGAATACGCTCGCACATTGCCATTGCTTCAAAACGAATGACTATTTTTTATCTACGTTTTCGAAGCCGCTCATTAAAAATTTTCATTGGCTTTTTTGGACCAAATACACACATCAAAAGTGTCTAGGGATCAACATATATTTTTGCAATAACTTTTCTCCTGATTGATTTTAATTAAAATTTTCTTTAAGGATTCATCAAATAAAGTGTTTTCGTTTGTCACAGTAACGATAAACCAAGTCACCTTTGCATTAATAAAGAAGTTTGCCATTTTCCTAATAAAGGGATTTTTGACATTTGAACCACTAACATTAAAGTTCGAAAAAAAGACTGAAATAACAGTTTTCTTTAAAATTTTATTAGGTAACTTAAACAATTAATAATCCATGTTTCTACCGCGAACACTAACAACACAAGAACATCGGTTTGGCATACTCAAAATGAGTTCATCCAAATCACGCTGTGGAATGGCCGCCCATGTTCGTTGCAACAACAAAAAAAGGTCTTCTTGCGACTGGATACCCTCCATATTCGGCAGAGCTCTTCTCTGTAGCATATCCCATGCATGCTCAATCGGGTTCAAGTCTGGCGACTGAGCAGGCCAGGGCAGGACATTGATGTTAGCTGCGGCGAGAGTCTGTCTTACAACTCTTGCGGTGTGCGGTCGTGCATTATCATGCATTAACTGAAATAAGGGACCGATTTGCACTTGTAGATCAACGATGACGTCTGATACAATCGTCTCAGCATAAATTTGAGCGTTGAGGTTGCCTCTGATCCAAATCAACTCAGTTCTTCCGCCGATCCAAATACCCGCCCATACCATGATGGTTCCACCACTATAAGGATGGACTTCCTGGCAGGATTTTAATCGCTGTTGGCGTCCAGGGGTTCTCCAGTGTCGTATACGTCTTGTATCCGGTCTCATACCAAAACGAGACTCATCAGAAAAGCACACGAAACGCCATTGTTCTTCTGCCCAATTTCTGTGTTCAAGAGCCCATTGATATCGAATCCTACGATTGTGCATTGCTATAGGTGGTACCCGTAGCGGTCTTCGGGAATGAAGGTTCACTTCATGCAAGCGGTTTCTGACTGTTTGGTCGCTAATTAAGTTCCCTGAAGAGTGATGAAGCCTCACGGCTAACATCATGGCGGTTATTGTTGGAGCTCTTCGAGTTAAGATTTGAATGTATCGGTCTTGTCTCCGTGTGGTGCAGCGATACCGTCCTCCATGGCGCTCAGCCACGGTACCAGTGCTTCGGTAACGTGTCCAAAGTCGACTGATAACACTCTGACTTGTATTCAGAGCTAAAGCCACAGTACGTTGCCGGGAACCAGCTTCTATCATTCCCACGGCTCTGAGCATTTCTTCCCTGCTTAAATGACGTCGCCGCTCCATAATAACGTTGGTTTTAATCAGTAGTAGGGAAACAGTAGCACTAATAATGTCTTCAATGCGTTGTATGTTTTTATAGGGAAAATATTGACAGCTGATTTTCATCTTTTACTCGAATTTGATTGACAGTTCCTGATTCAAATTATGAAATGCACCAAAAAGGATCCGTATAAATTTATAAAATCATAAATTTATTACAAAGCCACATCTCAATCTCAAGAAATCCGCATAAAAATGCTTGATCCCTAGACACTTTTGATGTGCGTAGTTGGTTTTGCCTTTAACCCGGCGCTAACTATCACGGTTCTTGAGATACAGCCTGGTGACAGACGGACAGCGAAGTCTTAGTAATAGGGTCCCGTTTTACCCTTTGGGTACGGAACCCTAAAAACGGCCGAATTGAGAACCTCTCTTTGTTTTGGAATCGGTTAAAAACATACATGATATACACAGGTAAAAATTTTAACAGTTTAAAAAAAAAGTAAAAACTAAACGTTGTTAAAATGTTATGGTGCGTTTCTATGTAACGTGTGACTACGGCTTTTGAAACTTGTTTCATACTTTTTCAGCGTCGTTTTTTGTCATAGTTGGGTTTTAGTTTTTACTTTTTTTTATTTAAAATGTTTTGGTGCCATTATTAATATATAATATATATATATATTTGAAATGTACAAGTAACGCCCTTTCCAATGATACCAAACACGGCATATTTATCTCAAATTAATTTTTTAATTCATTACTTTATGTCGGCTAGAGGGCGCCACATTAGATTCAGCGACACGTCATATAGCCTATAACCAGCAGACGATCAAGACGCTTCTAACGATACCTCATTTGTCCAGTTGTAATAAGTAGTTGAGGAGCTATGAGGGAACAAATGAACATACATACATACATACATGCATGCAGGCATGAATGGGCCTGCTCGACCATCGATACCACGGCCTCACAGAAAACCGGTGTGAAACAGTGCTTGCGCTGTGTTTCACCAAATGAGTGAGGATACCGGAGGACCATACCCAGGCCCTCCCCTCACCCCCCACCCATCCCCCAAGGGCCGCCAACGCACTTCTGACGCCCCTGGTGTTGCGGTTCTTTTTATTTAAAAAATTGCTTGCTTTAATCGCTTTTTACGACATCCACGATATGAAAAATGTATTAATTTTTGCCAAAACCATACATATATTATATTAATTAAAGTCAATTTAAAATAATTATTATGCTATTATGTCGGCCTTGACATTTATTATTTTTAACACGGTCAGAATTAATACGGCAATGAAGAATAATAATTTGTGTATAATATTTTTTTACCGCTTTAATTACGCATACATAATACTGCCTCGGTGTAGTGGTAGCGTCACACTACTGTGCTAAGGTTTCGGGTTCGATTGCCGGGTCGCATCAAATGTTTGTATGATCTATAAATATGTGTTTCGAAGTTTGGGTGATTTCTACGTATAATATGTATGTATTTACAAAACAAAGTGAAGTAGTTTGCTAATAATAATTCGATTTATCGCCCACGAAACAATCCTACTCATATTATAAATGCGAAAGTTTGTAAGTTACTCTTTCCGGCAAAAAATTATACATCCGGCTTATACATCAGAATAACACATAGGCTACTATTTGCCGCGTTAACCAACATACACGCGGGTGGAGCCGCGGGCAACAGTTAGTATATTATAAATAAGAATTACTCGTTTTAAGATATTACATAGAATAAAACAAAGCGTTTTAATGCATAAAATAGATTACATGCTTAATTTTTTTTTAAATCCCCCTACGCAAGCACTTAATCGTGTAATCATACGTCAAAAATGCCTTGCATCATTTTGGAAAAGAGCTGATACTCTTACACTGCATGACCGATATTAACCAAACATAGCTAACAACCACCGCAAGGAAACTGGCTTTCAAATGAATAAAACCGTATCGAAATCGGACCTTTCGTTTGGGAGCTACGATACCACAGACAGACACACACAGACACACATTAATTAGTCGGGGGTTAAAAACAAAGTATTTAAACACTTTTAGGTCTTGTACCAAATTATATATATTTAAAAGACATTGTACAAGCAGAACTGTACATAAGTTGTAGTACTTTATTTCAAGGTCCTTGATTCCCGGATCACAAATCGACCTTCCTCGATCATTTCGTCAGTTCACGCATACGGTATCCAGAGGTCAGAATTGCGTCGTTTGACCTCGGTAAAGCGGGTACCTACGTGACCAGAATTCTAATGCTACGGCAGGGAATCCTAGATTGAGAGGTAAGAAAACGTGATGGACTGTATAATTGGGCTGTTGGCTAATCTAAACGATTGTATCCTTTATGATCTCGTAAACCTAAATGTGTTTTTTATATCTTAAACTAATATAATAAAGCTGAAGAATTTGTTTACTTGAATGCGCTAATCTCAGGAACTGCTGGTACGATTTAAAAAAATATTTCAGTGTTAGATAGCCCATTTATCGAGGAAGGCTATCACGCTAAGACCAATAGCAGCGGAGCACCAATGAAGTATGATTAAAAAAAGGCGGAAAATGATGACGCTACGGACAATAGGAGACGCAAACGAGGTTGCGTGGGTCAGCTAGTGTATATATATGAGCCTGGCAAAGTGACTCTACTCTGCCTAAAGAAAACATGAGCAGAATCCAAGAGTGGTGGTCACCATACTCATTGCTCGTGCAGACAATGCAACAATGCAGCATGATGACCCGCACTGAGATGCTTCTGCATCATTGGGCCTCGTCTCGCACTCATCAACGAAACACGACAACACGAATGCTGTCACTTCAGGTTGGTATTCTGTGAGAGGTTAGTACTGCCCCGGTCGAGCCGAGCGACCCATTCGTACTGAAATCAGAGTGGTTCTGCTACCTACGTTTAGATAAGCGGATTTTGCCATATACATAGTAATTGTACCTGTGCTTCGGAGAGCACATAAAGCCATCAAACCTGCGCCTGATCTTTCCCTGGTCGTGTCGTATAACCGTCCTATCGGATTGTGAGAGAAATGGAACAGATAGTGCACCCGTGTTGGCGGATACACTTCTGCACTATAATATCTCCTGCCTAGTTGGTTGCTCTCGACGTACGGAACTGGCTAAGACATCAATAGAACATCATCATCAATGGTAACTATTGTCTTCGGCTTTCACTCGTGTTTTCTTCTTATTTTGTGATCCTAACCTTAATAATCACAAATTTTAACAAAAAAAATCCGACATCAAGAACTGGACCAAATTGAAATGGGACCACACGGAAAGTACCAGCTTTCAAATAAAAAAAGAATCATCAAAATAGGTTCACCCAATCGAAAGTTATGAGTTAACAAACATAAAAAAACAGTCGAATTGATAACCTCCTCCTTTTTTGAAATCGGTTAAAAATAACAAAGTTTCATTCAATTCATCGTGTGGGTCGCCATGCTGCATTGTCTGCATACGCAATGAGTATAGTAACCACCACTTCGGATTCTGCTTATGCTTTCCATCAGGTAGTCAATTTGGCAGTGCCATATGTAAAAAAAACTTTCATCTTTTGTTAACGTTAGAGAGAAAGGATTGTTTCAAGAAGAAAGAGAGGCTTTCCATCAAGTAGAGTCATTTTGGCAGTGCCATATGTAAAAAAAACTTTCATCTTTTATTTACGTTAGAGAGAAAGGATTGTTTCAAGAAGAAAGAGAGAAAGGATTTCCTTCTCTTTGCAGTGCAGTTATCTGACGTTGTTTGTCCCTTAGTCGGCTCTTATGACACCAATGGGGTGAATAGGGGTCGTGACGGGTGACACCGTGGGAGAGCCACGCTTCGGCATGAATGGGCTGACTCGACCGGCCTTACAGAAAACCGGTGTAAAATAGTGCTTGCGCTGTGTTTCACCGAGTGAGTGAGGATACTGGAGGTGTCCATAGGCGGCGGTAATCGCATACCATTAGGCCATACGTCTGCTCGTTTGCCGGCCTATTCCATAAAAAAAACACTCCGTAGGTATTCTTAATTTGTCACCACACGGACTTTTAAACCTTTTGGTTAACCAGACGCAGTGAATTTAATTAATAGATACAGCGGTGTGTAATTATTGTTGAATCAATAATGAGAAATTGTGAGTCACAAGAAAATGACTGTTTTAATGAAACAATATTCAGTATGACTAGTTTCTTTGTCAAAACACAGGTCTTTGTGAAGGTCTTTGAATTTGTTAGCAAGAGATGCATGGTTTACATTAGATATTTTTTTTTTATTACTAGCATTTATTAATAAAAACCTCGGCACGGGCTTTTGTCCACACATTCAGTCAGCATTGATCGATCGAGTGACGTATCTTTTGGCTCGCCGTTCAGTATTCACCGAACCGTTCGAGCCAAATGATGTCTGTTCAGCAAAGCAGACGGTGGCTACATTTAGTAAGTCTAACAATTATTAATTATAAAATAATTAAAGAAAATGAAAAGGAGAAACGTTAAAGGAGATCGAGCCATCGAGCCAGCTCGATGCGAGCCTTCGTGTCGTGAGTTTTGCGGTCCACGCGTTAATTTTTACTCTACTTGGAGTAAAACAATCGAGTAATACCGTATGTGAGTACGGACCATATCACATATAAAACTTCCTTGAGTCTCTCTATCTATTGCTGAAAACTGCATTAAAAACCGTTGATAAGTTTAAAAGAATTAAGTATCTAACAGATATCGGACACGACTTCATTTTATAGTAAAGATTAGATTGTATTTTTGTGTGGTGACGAATTAAGAATACAAACTGTCACCACCCCTATTCATCCCATTGGTGTCGTAAGAGACCACTAAGGTAGCAAACTACGCAGGACTATAAACAAATCCTGCACCAATTCATCCGGTTATCATAGTATTGTAAGCCAAAATCTCCTTTCTAAAGAGAGGCTTATGTACTAAAAAGATTAAGAAATTTATAAATATTTAAGTAATTGTACATTTTGTCTATGTATCTTTTTTAGGTTAATCGTTATCTTATATTTATTAATTCACTAGCTGACCCGGCGAACTTCGTACCGCCATATGTATTTACATATCTGTCTCAGCTTCCCACAGGCCTGCCACAGGCAGTGTATAGTCGCGGACAAAAAAAAAGACTTTTCCCGTTATCTTTTTTTTTTCTTTCTGGCAAAAAAAGAATGAAAGAAATCGTACTATGTGTTATTGAATTACAACTAAGTACATATTTTGACTTTCATCCCCTCTCTTCAGGAAACCGTGCTGAATTTCGGGATAAAAAGTATCCTATGTCCTACCTCGTAGTATGAACTCAAATCATGCCAAGTTTCATTTGAATCCATTCAGTAGTTTCGGCGTGATGCGCGGCCAAGATACAGACAGACAGACGGACAGACAGACAGACAAAAATGAAAAAAAATACAGTTTTGGCTTCAGTATCGATTATATATCTTTATATTATATATAATATAATAATTAATCTACAGAATTGGACCTGTTACATTTATATTATAAGTCAAGTATAGATTGTTCACATGTCTTTTTATAATAAGCCTGCCACGTCTCTTTCTAAACCATCCAAAGGTTGACTGGTAGAAAATGCCATTCGGCATTAAGTCCGCCTCATGCAATATGTAATGCAGAAAGAGTTAACAAAAAATAAAAAATATTCATCATCATGCTGTCTTGTGGGTACATCTACATAATCTGAGGTTACAAAGTTCAATGAGACAAGTGTTGCCAGTGAAAAATAATGACTCAATGCTGCTTACGATGCGGGATGAGTACGTTTGACCAGTTTCCGAGGAAGTGAGTAAAACAATGAAATATATGCAAACAAATATTATTGTGGTGAATCATTACCACGCATATTTGTTGTTTATACTTGCAGAATAGTAATTAACAAGGAATTGATGGTACTAGCAATATTGATAAATCTATACAAATAAATAAAATTGAAATGTCCAGCCTTTCATTAAATGCATATTGAAGTCTATACGGTACTTACAAAAAAAAGCTTTTGTTTTTAATGTTTGTCTCTGCTTGTTTGTTCCGGCTTATCTCTGAAATGGCTCAACTGATTTTGACGAGAATTTCAGTGGCAGATACTGGTAACATAAACTATTTTTTTATTAATTTCGCCCAACGGCGTTACCCGGGTTGCTTTAAAGGCACAAAAACAACCGCGGGTAACACCGCGGGGCTCAGCTAGTCTATGTATATAAAAATTAATCCCTATTTCAGTTTCACCTGTCAATATCACCTTCTTATAATATTACTACTATGGAGGGTCGGACCAAAAGTGTTATTGAGTTTTTCTGAATATATAACACTTAATAACAGTTCGGAGTATGGGAATTGTGGTCTCCTTGCCTAGAGCACGTAAAGCACTTAAAGATCCTGCGTCTGATCTCTCCCCGGTCGTGTCGGATAACCGTCCCATCGGTTTGTGAGAGTGAGAGAACAGAGAGTGCACCCGTGTTTGCGCATACAGTTGTGCACTTTAATATCTTGGCTGCTTTCCGTTGAGACTAGCCGCAAGGAGTACCTACATCAGAAGTTAAATTATACAAATCATTGTCTTAACTTACCTCCATTCTAGTAGCTTTTAACTTGTCAGGATATGAACCAATGACATAGTCTTGTTAGTTTACTTGAACACACGTTTGTGGGGCGAGTAGTAACATGTTGGTACGTTCACGTCGGCTCATCACCAGAATAATAAAATGGACATTGTGGTGGAACGCTGTTGTCTGTGGTCTAAGTTATAAGTTGAGTCTTGTCTTGAGCGGTTACTTATTTATATGTATCCATACTCATATTATGAATTTGAAAGTAACATTATCTGTCTGTCGGTTACGTTTTCAGGGCTAAACCGTTATACTGATTTATCAAAATTTCTCATGGAGATACTTTGATTCTTGAGGAAGGACATAGGCTACTTTTTGCCCCGATAACCGAGATACATGCGGTCGGAGCCGCGGGCAAAAGCTAGCATTTATATCTACCTAACGCCGTTCACTGCTGCACGAAGGTCTCCCACAAGGAGTGCTGACTATCCCGGGATTGGATAGTCCGCATAATTAAAGATTTTTGAAGTGATAACTACTTTAGGCGCGTTGAGCATTTTTTGGGTGAACAAAAAGCGTGAAACTCGCGTCAACGTCACCGCACGCTAATAGCTCGACGATACAATTCACAAGTTACTTAGTTTTCACTTCCATCGGCATCGGCATCGGCAGACCCCAAAGACTGCTCCGCATTTCTTTTTAAAGTTTCATTTTAATCTAGGTGTACTTTACTCTACAAGTTTCGCAGTGGCATATTATGATTGCATTCATAAAGAACATACATACATACAGTCACGCCTTTTTCCCAGAGGGATAGGCAGAGACAATTGATCTCCACTTACTAGGTCTTGACACACCACTTTTGCTTCATCCACATTCATCAATCGCTGCATGCATGCTCGTCGATAAAGAATCTATACTTCTATACTAATATTATAAACGCGAAAGTTTGTAAGTATGGATGGATGGATGTATAGATGGATGGATGGATGGATGTGTTACTCTTTATCTCGCCGTTGTAGACAACTTTTCCTTGTACCTTTTATATTTCTGTTTAGTGTAGACGTCCACTGCTAGACATAAGCTCCCCACAGCAACTGGTCCAACAATAAAGAATTAAAAAACCTGAAAATTTCGAAGCAGTTTTTATATCGTGTCAAAATTTTTGCTTAATCAGTGCATCACTTTTTGAATTTCTAAAGCGTATAAGTCATATTTTACGAATTAGAATTACTTACTGTTTAAAATAATTTTAGGAAATAGATATAATACAAAATTTGTGGATCACACAAACTGTTGTCCCATCGTTGAACCCACAGCACTCAGTGCAGTAAAAAGGGGCGTGGTTACCGCTTATTCATCCGTGTATTCAAAGTCGCTCACCTCTTTTCACATACACCATACACTTTCTCGACTTTCACCAGTATTTGTACGAGAATCACCTTCGGACAGTACTTAGCTATCTACTTGTGTGCTACTGTCACAGGTCAATTGACTTCCGTCAGTCTAACTGTTTTAATAAACGCGAAAGTTTGGATGTATGGTTGTTTGGTACTCATTTACGCCAGAACTGCTGGACTGTTTTAACAATCATTAGTATCATCAATAGCTTTTAGCATGCCTCTAATTAGGAAGGAGGTATACACCTACTATTTTGACTGTTTAAGACTTTTATATATCTATCTTCTATATTTCTTGTGTGCGTGTGTATGTGACTGAACTCCTCCTAAACGACTGGACCAATTTTGATGAAATTTTTTGTGTGTGTTCAAGGGGATCTGGGAATGGTTTAGATTCACAAAAACGTAAACGATGTTACGTGGGTCATAAATATGGCGGTACGAAGTTCGCCGGATCAGCTAGTGTATATGCATAACTAGTGTGTTTTTATATATATGTATAACGACTGTGTGGTCCCATATTAATTTAATGTAAAATTAATATGGGACCACACGGGAAGCGCCAGCTTTCAAATAAAAACGAATCGTCAAAATAGGTTCATCCAATCGAATGTAACAATGTAACAAACTACAGTCAAATTGAGAAACTCCTCCTTTTTTGAAGTTGGTTAAAAAGTATGACTCTCTGAGATGTGGCACACTATGGCTACTTGTATCTATGACTCATCCTAGCTAGATGATTTGTAAATATTCGAACTACAGCCAGTGTTGGTAATATTCCGTTATTTACATTAGCGTGTATACACTTACACGGTTTGTTAAGCGGCTGACAACTTCGAACATTAAGGTATCTATATGTCCAATGATGCAGAAGCATCTCAATAGGCCATAGTGTGGGTCACCATGCTGCATTGTTGTCTGTATTCGCAATGAGTATGGTGACCACCACTCTTGGATTCTGATGCTTTCCATCAGGCAGAGTAGAGTAACTTTAGCACGCTCATGTAGAACAACTAGCTGACCCACGCAACCTTGTTTGCGTCTCCTATTATCCGTAGCGTGATAATTTTCCCCCGTTTTAGAAACATTCTTCATTGGTGCTCCGCTCCTATTGGTCTTAGCGTGATGATATATAGCCTATAGCCTTCCTCGATAAATGGGCTATCTAACACTGAAAGATTTTTTCAAATCGGACCAGCGGTTCCTGAGATTAGCGCGTTCAAACAACCAAACAAACTCTGCAGCTTTCTAATATTAGTATAGACTAGCTGACCCACGCAACACGGAACGTCGTCGTTTACGTCTCCTATTGCCTGTAGCGTAATGATTTTTCCCCGTTTTTGTAACATTCTTCATTGATGCGCCGCTCCTATTGGTCTTAGCGTGATGATGTACAGCCTATCTGTAGCATTCCTCGATAAATGGGCTATCTCAAACTGAAATAATTTTTCAAATCGGACCAATAGTTCCAGAGATTAGCTCGTTCAAACAAACAAACTCTTCAGCTTTATATATTAGTGTGAATAATATATATATATATCTTTTATATAAAATTCTCGTGTCACAATGTTAGTTACCATACTCCTCTGAAACGGCTGGACCGATTTTTATGAAATATGGTGTGCATATCGGGTAGCTCTGAGAATCGACCAACATCCATTTTTATACCCCAATATTTATTTATTTTTATGGCAAAACAACGTTTGTCGGATCAGCCAGTAAGTATATAGATAGTATAGATAATAATGTCTATCTATCTTTATATTGACTGTAAGACTGGCGTAATGGTTCAAGCGGTTATTTAGTCGCTTTCTACTGCGTTGAGTATTGTAAATTCACACATGGGACAACACTTTGTGTGATACTTAAATTGTTGTTCTGAGTCTGGGTTTTCTTTGTGTCCGTTGTATGTATAGTTGTGATTTCCCCCGAGATATATTTTAACTGCGGTAGTTGTCTTTAATCTATCTATACTAATATTATAAGTATGGATGGATGGATGTTTGTTACTCTTTCACGCAAAAACTACTGAACGGATTTGGATGAAACTTTACAGTAACATAGCTTATACATAAGAATAACACATAGGCTACTATTTGCCGCGATAACCGACATACACGCGGGCGGAGCCGCGGGCAACCACTAGTTATATATAATTCTCGTGTCTCTTCGTTCCTCACGATGAATTCCTAAAAATTCCTTAAAAATTCACCATAATTTTTAAATGTGTGTTTTGCTGGCGTGCCTACCTATCGTCACGCTTATATTAAGTAATAGGAGAAAAGCAAATGTTGCAAAAACGAGAAAAGAATCCTTTTGAGAGACGTTAGGTAAAACTTGTCTTATAATTTACTGAAAATATGAAGTATTTTATACAGGAACAAAGTGATCGTACACATCACACTAATTTACTTGTCCCGGATGGTTATCAAACCCATAACTGTTACTTAACAAGTCATAATAACAAACCACTAAACGTACAAGCCAATCACAAGACAGTCACCGCTTTAAACGTCTGTAACTAGTTATTGTATCGCATTAGTCACACTATTGTATATATTCAAACCGATGTTAATTTACACAATATTACCAAATATGTTTGAATGTTTACGATTCAAATTATAATACATACATGGCTTTATATTTCGGCGTACTACGATTGTTTTGGACAAGCAAATACCGAAATACGTGAAACAATATTATTTACTGTGATCATTTACAATGCACAATTCATTCGGACTTCTAAAGACATATTATTTAACATAATAGGTATTTTAGAAGACAATTGATGTTAAAACACTTCAATTAACAAACTGACAAGTAAATACTAGCTCATTACCTGGTGATCTTTCTTAATTATCATCATCAGCATATTGCAATCCACTGCTAGGCCTCTCAAATTGATCCTCGGCTTCTTGCATTCAGCTCCTGCCAGGCATCTTGTCCAAGTCGGTACTCCACCTAGTCTGTGGGCGTCCTACACTACGTTTACGTACTACAGCCTCAACTCTTCTTGTGAGTTCCTTCTTAATAATAGCAAATATTTCTGTACGTGTGGTGATGAATTAAGAATAGTCAATGTCACTGCCCCTATTCAAGTAGTGGCTGACTTAAGAGCCGACTATGGAAGAAAACTACGCCATACAATAGCACTGCAAAGAGTAGGAAAACAAACCCTGGACGGGTTACCCATCTAAGTAGGCCAAACCTTCTTTTCTAAGGAGAGGCCCATGCGAACATACCCGAATACAAAAGTATTTTTTTCTATTATAATAAGACAATGTTTGGAACGGTTTGTTGAGCAAATTATCTTGGCTTCTGACATACCATTGTCTCGTAATCCGCTCAAGGCTTGCCTATTATATATTGTTATATTATATTGTCTTGATACTTTGACATGCACATATATACAAAATGACTTGCCCTAACTATGATTCATCAACGCTGAGCCAAAACCGCGGGGACTGCAATCTTGACATTTGACAGCTGATGTTTTTATGTTGTAAACATGTATTTATAAAAGATTTTTGGAAATTTAAACCTTAAGGGGATGAAATAAGGGATGAATAGGTTTTTCCGAAAGGAGGGGAAAGGTAAGTGAACGCATGTCACGTTAGGAAAATGAGAGCGGAAAGTTGTGTAAAAGTTCTTCATTTTCAAAATAAGAAACATGTATGTCTATACGCTCTCACGGTTCAACCGTTGCACCAATTGCAATGAAATTTGGCATTTTGTATGTATTCTTTGATTCTTGACCAAGGATATAGGCTACTCTGTACTGTACCGCGATAACTGACATACATCAGGGCTGTAGTCCCTCTGTTTCTTTAACCTTTAACCTAACCCTGTACACGTTGTTGTTTAAGCTACCCCTGTACACGTTGTTCTTTAACCTACCCCTGTACACGTTGTTCTTTAACCTACCCCTGTACACGTTGTTCTTTAACCTACCCCTGTACACGCTGTTCTTTAACCTACCCCTGTACACGTTGTTCTTTAACCTACCCCTGTACACGTTGTTCTTTAACCTACCCCTGTACACGTTGTTCTTTAACCTACCCCTGTATACGTTGTTCTTTAACCTACCCCTGTACACGTTGTTCTTTAACCTACCCCTGTACACGTTGTTCTTTAACCTACCCCTGTACACGTTGTTCTTTAACCTACCCCTGTACACGTTGTTCTTTAACCTACCCCTGTACACGTTGTTATTTAACCTACCCCTGTAGACGTTGTTCTTTAACCTAACCCTGTACACGTTGTTCTTTAACCTACCCCTGTACACGTTGTTGTTTAACCTACCCCTGTACACGTTGTTCTTTAACCTACCCCTGTACACGTTGTTCTTTAACCTACCCCTGTACACGTTGTTCTTTAACCTACCCCTGTACACGTTGTTCTTTAACCTACCCCTGTACACGTTGTTCTTTAACCTACCCCTGTACACGTTGTTCTTTAACCTACCCCTGCACTTACACTTCCGTCCCCCAGATTTCAGGGAAGCAAGAAGCAGAAACACATTAAAAATATTTTTAAACGTTTTGTTTGTGTACAAAGTGTAACTACCTTTTAATTTTTTGCATAAATATGTGTACCTATATATAATTATCAACCGCAATTATCATGGAGAGCAAAATACCTAACGATGTAATGAATGCAAAACAAAAATGTTTTGAATAATTGTAATAATTTACCTTAATATATACGTAAAACATACAACTGCCTCGTAGGTCTTGCGGTTGACGTATGCGACTGCCGAACAAGAGGTCTCGGGTTCGAATCCCTTGTCGGGCCAAAAGTGTTATTGAGTTTTTCTGATTGTAGAAATAATAGGTCTTTACCTATGAAATTGCCGTTTTGTATGCAATAAGTGAAAGTACTTATTTTTTCAAACTTTTTATTTCTGTTATTCGAAGTAATCACCCATGCAATCGACGCATCTTTGCCAACGCATTGGCAGTTTATTGATGCCCTTCTTGGAAAAATCAGCTGGACGGGAGGCAACAAACTCTTCAAAGGCATTTTGTACTGCCTCTCGGGAATTGAATTTTTTACCCACTAAAAAGTTGTCTAATTTTTGGGAAAAGTAATAGTCTGTAGGTGCAAGGTCTGGTGAGTCTGGCGGATGAGGGAGAGCTTCCAACCCCAGCTCTTGCAGCTGCTTCACGACAACGCGCGACCCCATACTGCGCAACAGACAGTCTCCAAGCTGCAAGAGCTGGGGTTGGAAGCTCTCCCTCATCCGCCATACTCACCAGACCTTGCACCTACCGACTATTACTTTTCCCAAAATTTAGACAACTTTTTAGTGGCGACCCACAACATGGCGGCCTAATGAGATGCATTTACATTATTGTATAGGGTTTCGCACTCACCAACGAAACACGACAGCTTCGTGCTGACGTGTTTGCAACCTTAGGTTGGTCTTCTGGCTTTTCGAACGAATTCAACGTGGCTCTACTACCCTGTGTGATTTATTGAGTGTGTTTTATGTGGCTTTTTTGTATTTGTACAAAATAGTGGTTTTCTTGCTGTGGTGTGTAATTTTTTTTTTACTAATTAATACTTACTTTACATATCCTACTAATATTATAAACGCGAAAGTTTGTAAGTATGGATGGATGAATGTTTGTTACTCTTTCACGCAAAAACTACTGAACGGATTTGGATGAAACTTTACAGTAATATAGCTTATACATCAGTATAACATATAGGCTACTATTTACCGCGATAACCGACAACACGCGGGCGGAGCCGCGAGCAAAAACTAGTTCTTATATATAAGATCCTGCACCACCAGTATGATAATTCAGTTTCAGAGTTATGTGAGAACAGACTAACAGACTGATATTATAAAACAATAGCCGCCTATCATTAAGACAACAATAGGTAGGTATTCTCAGGCTTTTTGCAATCATTGATTGTGTTATATTCAAACATAAAGTTAAGCAATCGGTCTAAGGTTGCGAAATGGATCATCAATTTACAAGATATCTGTTATTATGACTTGTAAACAAGATTTATATTAATGCTTTCGAATGCGGCTCCACCTGCGGGTATGCCGATTATCAAAGTGAATACTAGCCTAGGTTTTTGTATAAGCTATATTACATTGAAGTTTCATTGAAATCAGTTCAGTAGTTTTTGAGTTAAAGTGTAACAACCATCCATCCTCACAAACTTTCGAATTTATAACACTGGTTTTTGAACGCCGCTTTGCCCGTTTTATAGCAGTTATCGAGATAAACCGAGTAACCTTTGTGGTATTCTGATGTATAAGTTATATAACTGTAAAGTTTCGCCTAAATACGTTCAGTACTTTTTGCGTGAAAGAGTGACAAGCATCTACGAGTAGGTATATGTTCTTCTTAAAAAAATCTATCAGTTTAAAGAATTACCGCGGTAACATATACGCGAGCAGAACCACAGAAAAAAATAGTTTTCAAATAAAAACCGTAAGAAAAGCTGGTACTATAGTATATGGCTCTAAAACTAACATTCCTCATGTCCCAACTAACAGTGCCCAATGATGTAGAAGCATCTCAATAGGCCGCCATAGTGTGGGTCGATATGCTGCATTATTGCGTTCTCTGCATTCGCTATTAGTATGGTCCGGATGTCCGGATGTGTTGATAACAGCAGTTCCCGGATCCCTCCCGTCTCAGGCGCAGAGTGGCACACCGTGTGGTTTTAGTCGGTTCGATTACGACACACCGCCCCGCCGCAAACCCCGGTGGGTTGACGGCCCTTGGGGGGTTTCCACACGTAAAAAAAAAAGTTGTATATTTGAGGGCACTGACTTCCCAGCAACGATTGCCTTAGATGTTTATAACAACCGGGATCGACGACGGCTTAACGTGCTCTCCGAGACACGGGCGGGAAACATCGCCTTCTTCTTCCATACTCCGGGCTGCTATTAAGAATTTATTGTAAGAAAAACCCAACAGCAGACCGACCCGGGAATCTACAGTTAGATAGTAAGAATCTACAATTGATCTACAGTCGCTTACGCTAAGCACTAGACCAACGAGACAGGGCATTTTAGAATATTTACCAAAAAAACAAATACCTAGTATAGTTCGGTCGTCCAGGTACCTACTATATATAAAACGTATACATGCCTTACTTAACTATGTCTTTTGTTATCATACGCTCAGTAATTAAAAACTAATTATAGTCAATTCCTTTTTCTAATTAGTTTATCTGTTAACATATTTTAACTAATTTTAACTAATTTTAACTAAAGAATTTATATCTAAACTGTATTCCTATAAATAACACTAGCTGTGCCCGTTACTTCGTACACGTGACATTTGGATTTTCAAGTTTTTTTTTTATTTTTCACCGTTTAAACCTTCCCTGGACTACGAAAAACATTTCAAAACCAAAGCAGCTAAATCGGCCCAGCCTTTCTCGAGTTTTAACGAGACAAACGAACAACAATTGATTTTTATATATAAGAAAAGATTACTTGCCCTGCCAGATTCATGAACACAATTGTCCTGATGTCTTTTTAACCGACTTCCAAAAGGAGGAGGTTCTCAATTTCATCGGTTTTTTTTATGTATGTACATCGATTACTCCGTCAATTGTGGACCGATTTTGAAAATTCTTTTGTATTCGAAAGGGTATGCTCCCCATGTGGTCCCATGGCCACCATATCTGGATCTGATGATGGGATCCTAAGGAAATCGAAGGAAACCCTCAAATTTACGTGAGCGCCTGCAATGAAGTTACGAGCAATTGTCTGCATGGCTTCATATTCTGTAGACATCATTAAATTTTAAATGAAATGATGATGAGAGACTTGAGAAAGACTAAAAAGCGAAAAAAAAAACTTCGTTTAAAAAAACCGACTTCAAGAACTAAAAAGTATAAAATAACTTAATTTGTATGTGCTACCTATTCATAGGTTTGAAGTCGGTGCCAAGCCAAAATGTAGGTACCGCACTCGCCCGCGTGACCTTGAGCGGGATAGCTGCTCTTCGCGTTGAACAAAACAACCGAAGCGTCGTTGACGTTCGTCTCGAAATATAGCGAGTGTGGTACCTACTATTCCATTGGCTTGGCACTGACTTCAAACCTATGAATAGGTAGCACATACAAATTAAGTTATTTTATACTTTTTAGTTTTTGAGGTCGGTTTTTTTATTATATTATCAACATCATCCAAGAAATAACATATTACCTCATGTTATGTGTCTAAATATGAGAAACTTGATATCACAACCACTCTGGGGGCAAATTTTCCAAAATCTTTTCTTAGTGTGCACTTGGATGAACACTGAAAGAATTTTTAAAATCAAACCGCTACTTCCTGAGATAAGCGCGTTCAATTAAACAAACTTTTCGGCTTAGTATATAATATTGCTAGCGACCTGACTAGGTTACGCACGGAAATCTTTGAAATCTAGGATTTCCTTTAATATAATGTGAGTTTATTATACACATTCATCTTCCTCTTGAATCTATAGTTCTTTACATAGTATTAAACGAAGTCGCTTTCGCTGTTTGTACGCTTAGATCTTAGATAGATAGCACTCTATCTATTGCTGAAAACTGCATTGTTTCCGTTGAGTAGTTTAAAAGATTAGCTTTTAAACTACTCAACGAATTTCAACAACAACTCAACAACAAACAGCGGAAGCGACTTCGTTTAATACTATGTAAAGAACTATAGATTTGATTCTTTATATGTTTATGTATCTTTCTATAAATCTAAGATATTCTCATCAACGTATTCACGACTAAAGTGACAAAGTAAGTTGCGTATGCGCATATCAATATGTCGAATAGTTACAAAACTCCTTGCGGTTGATCGCTGGGTCCCAGGATCAACGACCGGCGTGGATAAATATTAATCGTGCGTGCCGTGTGCTATCGTGTGTGCAGGGGACTTTACTTTGTATAGTGTATAGGTGCTACATAATTCATGTATAGTGCTAATGTTATTATTAAATCAAGTGAACAGTGCTGTGGTAGCTAATGCCCTGACGCGGACCAAATGTTTGTATGATCTGCAAATATTTGTTTCGATTTTCGAAGTTTGAATGTTTTGCATATTATAAACGGCTGTCGTATTCAAATATCTAGTTATAACAAGTATATATAGATAGAATACTAGTTATTAATCGCATACATATACAGTTCTGCTTGATTGATCATTACGGCACGTTTAAAGTGTAACAAGAATTATTTCTTGTAAAGTACCGTTTAACTGGCATAACTGTGCCACTAAGACATCGAAACTAAATACCAATATATTAACAATATAAATAACTAGCTGCCCACCGCAGTGTTGCCCGCGAATGTTGTTAGACTTTAACAACAACAACTGCCGGTGTAACCTGCGGGGATAGTCTAAAAAACTATCCTAAGTTACTCCTTATATCATCAGCTATCTGTCAGTGAGAATCCCGTCAAAATCGGTATAGACGTTGGAGTTGGATGTAAGTACCATAAATATTTTCATTTGCATTTAGCTTGCATTTCGTGAAAAGTCTGTGAAAAGTGAATTTGAAATTATAAACAGACGTTGCAAATGATTCTTTTTTTGTATAGATAAACATAAATAGATATTTTTTATGGGATAGGGGGCAAACGAGCAGACGTATCGCCTGATGGTAAGCGACTGTATTCAGACTGATTCAAGAACTTTCATAACGCCAATAACGCGATACAGAAACGGCAATTACCGCGTAGTTCTGTTTTTCTCCACTAGTTGGCGTTGGGAGTATTTTTGACTATCTATACTAATATTATAAAGCTGCAGAGTTTGTTTGTTTGAACGCGCTAACCTCAGGAACTGTTGGTCCGATTTACAAAATTATTTCAGTGTTGGATAGTCCATTTATCGAGGAAGGCTATAGGCTATATTTTATTTTCAAAAAAAAATGAGATCGGTAAGAAAATTGCTATTTCGTAACCCAAGGTGTGAAATCGAAAACCTATTTTTGCGTGCGCTGCAAAAAGTATTGACAATAGAACAAAATAATGTATTACGGGTTTGTAGGTCCCATTATGATCTACAAAAAAGTCCGCAAGAGCATGTATCTAACTATCATGGTTTAGTCACAATAACTGATTTTGTGTTCAAATAAATTATTAAATCATCTGAAGATAAAAACTACGTTAAATGTGTATCGTAATATTAATCCTTATCCAAATAAAGCAGTATGTTATCAAGGGTATTTATGTAGAAGTAAAATACTTTTTGTTTCATCCCATTCGGACATTTCGTTTAGAAGTTATCACGAGTATAAGACGCTAAGAGTTGGTACCTGATAATGAATTATTTGCCAAAGAGTTTTTATCAACATAATACCTAATTTTAATCTTTATCCAAATAAATGTGTTGTTGATTATGAGTATTAGATCTTAGAAGAGTATAATAAATACATCTATACAAATGTATAAAGCTGAAGAGTTTGTTGAACGCACTAATCTCAGGAACACACAGGTCCAATTTTGAAATTCTTTTAGTGTTAGATAGCCCGTTTATCGAGGAAGGCTATAGGCTATATATCATTACGCTAAGACCAGTAGGAGCGGAGCACAATGAAGAATGTTTCAAAAACGGGGGGAAAATTATCACGCTACGGGCAATAGGAGACGCAAACGACGTTGCGTGGGTGAGCTAGTATAATATAGAAGTCGCTATTTGTTTCCCGCGACTATTATTATATTATCTGTACCTGTCGTTTGCGAGGTGTTGATGTAGTTTAGTAGATATAAGCCTAACTGTATACCTATTCAAAGTGTTGAGCTACATCAAACACGCATGGAATCTGAATAAGTTATATAATCTTTAATACTGACAAACGCGACACGAGATAATTATGATATCCTGATCTATCTCACACATGGCCGTTTGATCGGAAACTATGCAGAGCCTCTACAACGAACATTTTGGCTTGCAGGCGACACAATTGACAAATATATTGTCGTTTATAGATTGTCTTAGTATACAGAGTGGAATTTTGTAATGCCACCTGAAGGGAAAGTACTCTTAATATTGCAGATAGAAAATTTTATTTAAAGAAAACATTCCGTTATTTTTGAACAGAAAGAAAACTGGATTCAAAGATTTCCGAAAATTCGCTTACCACACCCGGGAATCGAACCTACTAAAATATGTAAATTACACGACAATGCGACATTTTTTTTGCACAGGTACTTCCTAGTTTGCGGTTTGACAGCCGTGTGTGAAATGAGTTCAGTTATCATTAACTCGTGTCCCGTTTACCGGTACTTAGAGGTCTTATTCAAAGTGCAGACGTGCCTGTGGTGTTACAGAACCTTTGAATAGATATTCTGTTTAGCTCGTTTTTGTGACACTACAACCGCGCGAGGATTGATCTTCAGGTGACTTTTACACACAACGTTTCCTAACGCCATCTAGCTGAGTAACATGAATATCACATGGCCTTTCGCTCAAAAAGTTTAAATATGTATAAAAGAAGGTCAAACTGTCGCGAATTTCGTTATATTTGTTAATTGCCTGCGGTTCCTCCCGCGTAAAGGTCTGTTATCGCGGCAAATAGTAGCCTGTGAGTTACTCTGATGTATAAGCTATATTACTGTAAAGTTTCATCCAAATCCGTTCAGTAGCTTCTGTGTGAAAGAGTAACAAACATCCATCCATCCATACTTACAAACTTTCGCGTTTATAATACTCGTATTAATAGAAAGTATAGATGAACCGATTCAAAAAAGACAAACACAACGAAGTAAATTCGCATTCAAATCGTAACGACGGCTGGACCGATTTTGGCGGGACTTTCACTGATGGGTAGCTGATGATATAAGGAGTAACTTAGGCTACTTTTTAACCGACTTCAAAAAAAGAGGTGGTTATCAATTCGACTGTATTTTTTTATGTTTGTTACCGCATACATAACTTTCGACTCGGTGAACCGATTTTCATGATTCTTTTTTATTTGAAAGCTGGTGTTTCCTGTGTAACCGCGGGTAACACCGCGGGACTCAGCTTGTATTTTTTACTAGCTGACCCACGCAACCTCGTTTGCGGCTCCTATTACCCGTAGCGTGATAATTTCCCCCCGTTTTTGAAACATTCTTCATTGGTGCTCCGCTCCTATTATAGTCTTAGCGTGATGGTATATAGCCTATAACCTTCCTCGATAATTGGGCTATCTAACACTGAAAATTTTTTTTAAACCTGAGATTAGCGCGTTCAAACAAACAAACTCTTCAGCTTTATAACATAAGTATAGATACAAGAATTGCTCGTGCTTGTAAAGGTATTAGATGTAAGTATGTTTATCAGTAGCCTCGTTACCATAATACAGGCTCCATCTAACTTGAAATCAAACGGCCGTGTGTTTGATCTGTGAGGTTATTGTAATTATCTCGTGTCGCGTTTACCGGTATTAAGACGTCTTATTAAAATTCCACGCGCGCGTTGTGCCAAACAAACTTTGAACTTTGTACGACCTCGGCTGACGGTTATACTTATAATTAACACTCAACTCTTTCTTGATATTCAAACAAAGGCTGTAAAAAACCCTTGAGTACCTGTTATGTTGATTCGTTTTCCGGGGTCGATAATTCTTTTATTCTCCTCAATTTTCTTTGTTGTCAATCAAGGTAAATAAAACTACCAGGACAACAGCACTGTAAAGAGAAGGAAAACTTGACACAAACCCTATACCAACCTGTCTGGTCAGCGTTATAAAGAAGTTAAAAAAAAAACGACTTCCAAAAAACATCCAACGTAAACTCTCTGCCAAAAAAACACTTAAAAGCGTAAAATAAACTGGTTCTTCGTAAATTGCCTATACCTAATTCTTTATTCATTTAAATAGTAGTATTATAATGTGTGCTAGGTACCTTAAATCTGTTTGAAGTCAGTGTAAAACAATATACTCTTTGCATTTCACCGTATGAATGAGATTTGTCAGTTTTTGACGAAACTTTCACTGGCTGATAGCAGATGATATAAGGAGTAACATAGGCTACTTTTTTACACTAGCTTTGACCCGCGGCGGTACCTGCGGTTGATATTATACCTCAGGTAACATCGCGGGGCTCAGCTAGTCATATATCTTATCTATACTAATATTATAAAGCTGCAGAGTTTGTTTGTTTGTTTGAACGCGCTAATCTCAGGAACTACTAGTCCGATTTGAAAAATTCTTTCAGTGTTGGATAGTCCATTTATCTAGGAAGGCTATAGGCTTTATTTTTAATTTTCAAACAAATTAGGGATCCGTAAGAAAATTGCTATTTTCTAACCCAAGGTGTGAAATCGAAAACCTATTTTTGCGTGCGCTGCAAAGACTATTGACAATAGAACAAAATAATGTATTACGGGTTTGTAGGGCCCATTAAGATCTACAAAAACGTCCGGGAGAGCATATATCTAACTATCATGGTTTAGTCACAATAACCGCCTTTGTGTTCGAAAAAATTATTAAATCGTCTGAAGAAAGAAACTACGTTAAATGTGTATCGTAATATTAATCCTTATCCAAATTAAGCATTATGTTATCAAGGATATTTATGTAGAAGTAAAATACTTTTTGTTTCATCCCAATCGGACATTTCGTTTAGAAGTTATCACGAGTATAAGACGCTAAGAGTTGGTACCTAATAATGAGTTATTTGCCAAAGAGTTTTTATCAACATAATGCCTAATATTATTCTTTATCTAAATAATTGTGTTGTTAATTATGAGTATTAGATCTTAGAAGAGTATAATAAATACATCTATACTAATACATAAAGCTGAAGAGTTTGTTTATTTGTTTGAACGCGCTAATCTCAGGAATACTGGTCCAATTTGAAAACTTATTTCAGTGTTAGATAGCCCATTTATCGAGGAAGGCTATAGGCTATATATCATCATGCTAAGACCAATAGAAGAGGAGCGCCAATGAAGAATGTTTCAAAAACGGGGGAAAATTATCACGCTACGGGCAATAGGAGACGCAAACGACGTTGCGTGGGTCAGCTAGTCTGAAATACGTATATAAGAGCAAGGATATTCGTGTTAAGGTCAACCTGTTTACTTCATTGACTGACTGTCACTTTACTGACACATTGTACTGTAAGACTTTGGCCAAGGTTGTATGCAGACGTAGTACTGTGGTACAATTTGCTTGACAATAGGGTAGATGACACCTTAGTCAAATTAGTTACTTTTTATCATCTGTCAAAACGATAAATTTGTATGAAAAATGTACTTTAAACAAACTGTCATGTGTGATGTCACTGTTTTAGACTTCTCAATTGAGCAATATATTTCAACTAGCTTTTGCATGTAGCTTCGCTCACGCAGACTTTCATCCCCTGATTTACCCCCTTAGGGGTGGAGTTTAGTAAAATCCGTTCTTAGCGGATGTCTACACCCTGTAAGGAGCCTACCTGCCAAATTTCAAGTTTGTAGGTGTTATCGTTTCTGAGATTTCGTGATTAATAAGTGAGTGGTATTTCGCTTTTATATATATAGATATATTTTTGATTTAAATTTGTAATAGAAATGAGAAGCTGTAATAATTATATTTACTGAGATATTTTTATATTCTTTTTAATGAAGTAGATTAGTATTTATTTACGACTAGTGGTTGCCTGCGACTCCGCCCGCATATATGTAGGTTATCGCGGCAAATAGAAGCCTATGTGATATTCTGATGTATAAGCCACATATTACTGTAAAGTTTCATCCATATCTGTTCAGTAGTGTTTGCGTGAAAGAGTAACAAACATCCATCCATCTATCCATACTTACAAACTTTCGCGTTTATAATATTAGTATAGATTCAGTCATATTCTATTCTGATTATATCTGGTCTCTTACTTCATTATCTGTGAATGGTTGCCTGCTGGAGCGCTTCGCCTTAGAAAGGAGGTTTTGGTTATACCACGCAAGCCAGGCAAGTTGGTATAGAATTTGTCAAGTGTTCCTTCCCTTTGCAGAGTTTGCAGCGATGTTGTACTACGTAGATAGCCCCCTTAGTCGGCTCTTACGTCACCCATCATCATCTTCCTAGCCTTTATTATTCCCAAGACGTTGAGGTCGGCTACTAGTTCAACCGGTTTTACCTGAATATCAGTTTTACACGGAGCGACTGACATCAGGCTTCCGTAATCCTGAGGGCGAACTGAATTAGATGATTGGACTAGTGTCAGTATATTTGAGGGCACTGACTTCCCAATAACGATTGCCATAGATGTTAATGACAACCGGGACCGGCTCTTAACGTTGGCGGGGCGAGGAACACCGCCATCTTCCATACTCCAGGCTGCTGTTAAGAATTTCTTATAAAAAAACCCAACAGCTGTCCGACCCGGGAATGGAACCCGAGACCTCTTGATCTGCAGCCGCTTACGCTAAGCACCAGACCAACGAGGCTCTTACGCCACCCAATGAATGAATAGACATGTTGACACGACTCTGTATTCTTAATTCGTGACCATACGGAACATGTTTAATGTACATATGTACCTACTTGTAAAAATGTAAATATAGTTTTTATATAGTTTTTTTTTACAATTGTGTACGTTTCAAGTTAAACATGTTTCTGTTTCTCTGTAGTTTTTTTATATTAACTCGGAAACGAAGTAACAGAATTAAGGTTAAATAAAAATCGAAGTAGGTACAGATTTGGATTTTTATAAAACTTAAAGCAAAATTCTTTAATTAATATTTCATAATATATTAGATCTTAGGAGGATTTGTGTACGATTCAAAACTTAAGAAGGTTTTCTTCGATCGAGTTCAAATTGTACTTACTACGATTTACAATCCGCTTCAACAATTATTTTTATTTATATTACACGTCAGTTTTGTTCCTCGTTTCGCTTAAATGTAATAATAATAATATTTCGAACATCTAACACACAACGCCATCTAGTCCCAAACTAAGCAGAGCTTGTACTTCAGGTATTAGAAAACTGATATAAATACATATTAACTTTTTTTTTGTAAATACATACACATTAAACCAAGAAAACATTGCAGATCGAACCGTTCGGTCCGAAATCGAACCGTTGCATACGCTACCATTGCGCCACCAAGGCAGTTAGACTTAAAATCGATTAAAAACTATTACGATTTCATATGTATCTATCTAGAAATTTTTGTATAATATTGATTAAACACAATTAAAAAGTAATTGGCAACCTGCCGTAATTATTTTATACCTATACGTAATTAAATCTTATATATAAAATTCTCGTGTCACAATGTTAGTTACCATACTCCTTTGAGACGGCTGGACCGATTTTTATGAAATTTGGTGTGCATATCGGGTAGGTCTGAGAATCGACCAACATCTATTTTTTATACCCCAATTTTGTTTTTTTTTGATGGCAAAGCAACGTTTGCCGGATCAGCTAGTAATAATATAAATTAATATCTATCTAATTGGCTATTAAATTGAATATAAATAACCAATTATTATAATAACGCAATTTTGACGCTTCTTTTCTTGTGATTATTAACAATATCGAAACGTTTTCAACAGGAAAAATATCCAACAATATATGTTTAAATGTGTGTATCGCTAAATTATTATAAACCGGTAAAATCATATTGTTGCGCCTTCGAGAAAAATACTCTGGAACACTCTACCAGTCGCGAGAATGGAGGAAGGCGCCATCTAGTGTCAAGTAGCGCGCAACTGTGGAGTAACTCTGATATTCGACGCTAGATGGCGCTAGATTACTCACTCTGGTAATTTCTGTCTAACGTAGAATGTTCTATCGAATATTATAGATCTTTCTAGATATTTCAAAGCCATATATAAGCAGATTGGGTTACCCGTACGAGTCAGTATTGTTTCACGATACAGCGGAGTTAACATCGAAGCGATCTTCTAGTGCGATTAACAAGTGACATAGCGAATTATTATTGTAAAAAGGTTGTAAATAAACAGTGTGTTTTTTTTTTGGTAATCAACCGACTATCTTTAATTATTTAATACCCGGCTCGTAACAATATTATAAATTCGCGATTTGCCGCTCGGCTATCGCTTTGCCACCTTCCGACTCCGAGCTGTTAGCATGTCTATAATCAGAAAAACTCAATTATACTTTTTGGCCCGATTTCGATTCGAACTCGAGACCATACGCCAACCGCTAGATCAAAGAGGCAGTCAGTCGTACTTATCATATTACTATTTGTCTCATGTAGGAATCGAACCAATGACCTTTAGCTTAACATTCAGTATCACTATACACTTAATGTCTTGAGTAGCCTAGTTAAGCAGCACAGCAATATCCTTCCACGGAACCGCCAAATACAATACCACGTTTGTGCCTCGAGTAGCAGAACATCGAAAATGACGTCAAAGTGACAGCATTCGAGCTGTCGTGTGTTTGGTAAGTGTGAGACCGAAGGCGAAAGCCCAATGATGCAGAAACATCTCAATAGACCGCCATGGTGTGGGTCACCATGCTGCATTGTTACATTGTGTGCATTCACAACGAGTATGGCGACCACTACTCTTGGATTCTGATCATGCTTTCCATCAGGCAGAGTAGAGTCACTTTGATATATAAAAAATATATAATGCCATGTAGTTTGCATCAAGTTGTAGGACGCCGGAATTTGTGCAGTGAAGCGCTGTTCTATATTCCACGCTCCAATGACTTCCACAATGTTGTAAGGTGCTAATTCTAGGTTAAGAGTATGTTGGTTTAGAAGTTAGTGAGCTTAACTTTATGGGTTGCGGGTTCGATTCTCAATATAAATAAATAAATATTTGGACATCCAACACACAACGCCATCTAGTCCCAAACTAAGCAGTGCTTTTATTATGGGTACTAGACAACTGACATAAATACACATATACTTTTTTTTTGTAAATTACATACATACACATAGAAAACATCCAAACTTCGAAACAAATATTTACAGATTATACTTAACATTTGGTCCGACATGGGAATCGAACCCAAGAGCTCAAGCACAGCAGTCGTATAGCCTCGGTGGCGCAGTGGTAGCGACCACTGCGCCACCGAGGCAATTAAAGTAGTTATGTGAACCTGATCATTTGTTTTGTTGAATGTAATTTATCTAGAATGTTGTATCCAAATTATGGTAATACTCATATTATAAATTCGAAAGTAACCCTGTCTATCTGTTACGATTTCGCGGCTAAACGGCTGAATCCATTTGGATGAATTTGGATCTCGGAAAAGGACATAGACACGGGCGGAGCCGCGGACAATCCGATATTTACTATGTTTTATTAGTGTTTTATTATAGTATGCGAGTACCAACATTCATCAACATCTTTAACTCCTGTTATATATATCCCAGGAGTAAGGAGAAGTAGTAAGGAGAACCTCAATCTTCCGTGGAGTGACATTAATACAGGATTAAGAATACAGTGTCAGCACCCCTATTCATCCCGTGGGTGTCGTAAGAGCCGACTAAGGGAGCAAACTACGCAGGACAACAGCACTGCAAAGAGAAGAAGAGAAAACTTGACACAAACCCTATACCAACCCGTCTGGTCAGCGTGGTATAGTAGACCAACACCTCCTTTCATGCATGATGAACTTCACTCCCTCGGTTAAAAGCCTCAAAAGAACTGGTTAGCACCAGTTTTCTGGCCTCCATGGTGTTACTCCCATGGTCGGATTTAATGTGGTCAAGTTCTGACCTTTATACTGCTACCGGTTCACAGAAGTCACACGATTTGAGCTGCTTCTGAGGAAACCTTTAATATCAACCTTAACCTTTAGATGGTTAGGTCAGCCCTGACCTTCGCGATTAAATAACTCATATCTACTATTCGCATGTGAGTAAAACTTCCATTCGCTTAATAATAATATACGGCACCCTTCTTGAGCGAGTCCGACTCGCACTTGGCCGCATTTTAACACGCTTTTATTAGCTTGACCTGTAAATGTATGTGTGTAAAAAAATCTTTTCACTTCATTTTCACCTACTTCTAGGAGTCTGATTAACTTGAAAATTTGCACAGAGGTCAAGGGCCGATGACAATACAATAATGTGAAAAAAAAAGCAGATTTCCAAAAAAAAAAAAACACTTTTAATAGCAATCGAACGAAAGTAGAAAAAAAAAACTTCGTTTAAAAAAACCGACTTCAAAAACTGAAAAGTATAAAATAACTTAATTTGTATGTGCTACCTATTCATAGGTTTGAATTCGGCGCCAAGCCAAATGTAATAGTAGGTACCACACTCGCTATATTTCGAGACGAACGTCAACGACGTCGCCGACGCTTCGGTTGTTTTGTCCTACGCGAAGAGCAGCTATCCCGCTCAAGGTCACGCGTAGTGAGTCCTACTATTACATTTTGGCTCGGCACCGACTTCAAACCTATGAATAGGTAGCACATACAAATTAAGTTATTTTATACTTTTCAGTTTTTGAAGTCACGAAGTTTTTTTTTTATTTTTCGCTTTTTAGTCTTTCTCAAGTCTCTCATCATCATTTCACCTAAATAACTTGAAAGAATACGACTAAAGGTAACATACAACATACTGTATAGAATAATAAATAAATATTTCGGACATGATGTTTACAGAATATGAAAGCATGCAGACAATTGCCTTAACTTTATTGCAGGCGCTCACGTAAATTTGAGGGTTTCCTTCAATTTCCTTGGGATCCCATCATCAGATCCTGATATGGTGGCCATGGGACCACATGGGGAGCATACCCTTTCGAATACAAAAATAATTTTCAAAATCGGTCCACAATTGACGGAGTAATCAATGTACATACATAAAAAAAAAAAAAAAAACCGATGAAATTGAGAACCTCCTCCTTTTGGAAGTCGGTTACTAATTTTAATGCAAAAAGCGTGCGGCGACATTATTGAAATATTTTCAGAAAGCACCCACGCTTTTTACATTAAAATTATTTTCTACTTTTTAGTTCGATTGCGATTGAAGCGTGTTTTTTAGTTTTCTAAAATATAATTTATTAAAATAACATTTATTAGCGTTACCATAGCTCTTTAACTTATTTTCTAGCATCTATGCTTCAAAACTTTGATCCAACGTGTTAGCAAAGTCCAATTTACATATCTAGGTTGCTCCCTCAACTGGGTCTGGTCTTCATTCAAATGCGTGTGTCGCAACAGACGAAAGTCGACCTTGCTGCGTCAGGAATATGGCGAAACATTGCATGCTATAAATCTATAATTATATATCGATTACTCACACTGCCTATCCGGTCCGTATCGGTGTTGTGTTTCCGTCTGTAGCAAGGTGCTTGGTTGATATGACCTTTTGATTTTAAATTATGGTTCAGTTTAGTGTTATTATTAGTAAACTAGGTGAGTTACCCGTGTTACACAACCACGCGTAACGCCGCGGGGCAAAGCTAGCCTAAGTTACTTCTTATATCATTAGCTACCTGCCAGTGAAAGTCCCGTCAAAATCGGTCTAACTGTTCCAGAGATTAGCCAGAACAAAGAGACAAAATTAATATTGTTTGTTTTTAACCGACTTCCAAAAAGGAGGAGGTTCTATGTTCCACTGTATGTATTTTCTTTTTTTTTCTTTTTTTTATGTATGTTCACCGATTACTCCGTCAGTTGTGGACCGATTTTGAAATTTTTTTTTTATTCGAAAGGGTATGCTTCCGAGGTGGTCCCATTGCCAGCATATCAGGATCTGATGATGGGGTCCCAGGGAAATCGAGGGAAACCCTCATTTTTTATAGGCACATACCATGTTTTTCGTATATTTTCTGAAGGTACACCGGTATTTGCGTCTGGTAGTCATTATTTTATGATGATGAGCTGATGATGTAAGGTACAACTCCTTAACGGTTAGGAGTTGGAGGATAAATCTTTAAATATCATATGTATATATGTTACCTTTAGTCGTATTCTTTCAAATTATTTAGGTAAGCTGATGATGGAAGGTTGAAGGTACAACTCCTCAACGTTTAGGAGTTGGAGGATAATTCTTTCAATTTCATACGTATCTAAAGACCTTCAGTCGTATACTTTCAAGTTATTTAGGTGAGCTGATGATAAAAGGTTAAACTCTTCAACAGTTAGGGATTAGAGGATGATTTTAATATTACACGTAGGTACGTATAGACCTTAATTTGTATTCTTGATGATGAAATTTGATTAAATAGTTCAACTTACTACTGACCTACGATTGATTGCACTAAAAACTGAAAAAACCGACTTCCAAAAAACATCCAACGAAAACTCTCTGCCAAAAAAACACTCAAAAGCGTAAAATAAACTGGTTCTTCATAAATTGCCTATACCTAATTCTTTATTCATTTAAATATTAGTATTATAATGTGTGCTAGGTACCTAAAATCTGTTTGAAGTCGGTGCCAAGTGACTATCGCTTAGACTTTTGTAATTGTTCGTTTGTATTTTTTTTTGGCTTAGCACCGACTTCAAACAGATTCTAGGTACCTAGCACACATTATAATACTACTATTTAAATGAATGAAGAATTAGGTATACGCAATTTATGAAGAACCAGTTTATTTTACGCTTTTAAGTGTTTTTTTGGCAGAGAGTTTTCGTTGGATGTTTTTTCGGAAGTCGGTTTTTTTTTATATAGTTACCATATTTTTTTTATAATATAGGGGGCAAACGAGCATAACTATAAAGGTTAAGGTACCTGCCCTTACTGTCCCGTCTCAAAAATTCACCCTGTATTATATGTAATTGTATCAGTTGTCTAGTACCCATAACACAAGCTCTGCTTAGCTTGTGACTAGATGGCGTTGTGTATTAGATGTCCAAAAAATATTTATATATATACTTATACACACATCAAAAGTGTCTAGGGATCAACATATGTGTCTAGGGATCAACATATATTTTTGCAATAACTTTTCTCCTGATTGATATTAATTAAAATTTTCTTTAAGGATTCATCAAATAAAGTGTTTTCGTTTGTCACAGTAACGATAAACCAAGTCACCTTTGCATTAATAAAGAAATTTGCCATTTTCCTAATAAAGGGATTTTTGACATTTGAACCACTAACATTAAAGTTCGAAAAAAAGACTGAAATAACAGTTTTCTTTAAAATTTTATTAGGTAACTTAAACAATTAATAATCTGTGTTTCTACCGCGAACACTAACAACACAAGAACATCGGTTTGGCATACTCAAAATGAGTTAAAACTGCCTAGTTGGTCTCGCGGTTGGCGTGTGCGACTGCTGATCATGAGGTCTCGGGTTCGATTCCCGGGTCGGACCAAATGTTTGTATGACCTACAAATATTTGTTTCGGAGTTTGGGTGTTTTCTATGTATAATATGTATGTATTTACAAAAAAAATGTATATATGTATTTGTATCAGTTGTCTAGTACCCGTAACACAAGCTCTGCTTAGCTTGGGACTAGTTGGCGTTGTGTGTTAGATGTCCAAAAAAAAAAAAAAAAAAGTTCATCCAAACACGCTGTGGAATGGCCGCCCATGTTCGTTGCAACAACAATAAAAGGTCTTCTTGCGACTGGATACCCTCCATATTCGGCAGAGCTCTTCTCTGTAGCATATCCCATGCATGCTCAATCGGGTTCAAGTCTGGCGACTGAGCAGGCCAGGGCCAAAGCCACATCTCAATCTCAAGAAATCCGCATAAAAATGCTTGATCCCTAGACACTTTTGATGTGTGTATATTCATTTATATGCATTTACTGAAAAGCTATTAATTTAAAATTACAATCAGACACTACAATTTTACTTATTCGAATAGATTCTTCTTCCTAGCCTTCATTGTTTCCAAGATTATTAGCAACTACTAGGTCAACCGGTTTTACCTGAGCAACAGTTTTCCCACGGAGCGATTGGCATCGCAAACTACACCACGCTGACCAGACGGGTTGGTATAGGGTTTGTGTCAAGTTTTCCTTCTCTTTACAGTGCTGTTGTCCTGGTAGTTAGCTCCCTTAGTCGGCTCTTACGACATCCATGAGATGAATAGAGGTGGTGACACTCCGCATCTTCATCCGTGAACACACTGAATTCAAATTAAACATAAACTTATGTTTCATTTGAATTATGTATGTTAGTTTACACAGAATAATAAATAATATTAAGATATATTATACGTACAAACTGTTATGATATGTTAAGCTAGAATTATGAGGTGTTATATGCAATTCTATTTACTTTTTTAACATTTTTTTGTTACTTTGTGTTGTAATTGTTTTACAGGTAATTACAGATTTAACAAGATACTGTTATATAATAGTAGTGTTCATTGTGTAGAGTTTATATAATCTTTTGTACTGAGTGTTACAGGTTCTATTACGACAGTATCTCGTTCTAAGTCCTATATACCCCTATTCATCCCGTGGGTGTCGTAAGAGCCGACTAAGAGAGCAACTACGCAGGATAACAGCACTGCAAAGAGAAGAAGAGAAAACTTGACACAAACCCTATACCAACCCGTCTGGTCAGCGTGGTATAGCAACTTTCTTTTTAAGAAGAGATTTAAGTTCAGCAGTGGACTTATGGGATAAATACTCCGTATTTTTAATTCTTCACCAGGCATACGTACAATAGACATTATTTAAACAGCAAATAAGGTTGATAAACATAAAAAGAGATAAAACCGGTATGTTAAACTATACACTAAACTTACTCTTACCTTACCTTTCTCACACATTTTATATATTTCTTTCTCTGTCTTACCACGTAATAATTGAATTTCCTACAAGTTGTCGCACTTGGCTACGTCACAAGTTACATTTCTGTTCCATACGCTGTACTTGAAACTATCAAAAATAAACTTTATCCTTATGTTGTAAAGTTCATTTTCGCAACATGTTAGGTATAAGTTCTACTAATACTGTCAAAAATGAATGTTATGTCGTTTGACATAAAGATTATTTTCACGTAGAATATGTGGTATATTTTTACCCACTTTCTAGGTTATGTAATATTCATACATGTCATATTATGTGTTTGTTCGTATCTGGGTCGCGACTTCGAGAGATTACGAAGGTTCCGGTGTATATGTAAGTTGGAATCGAATTTGTGATTGAGGATTTTGGAATGAACGCAGAAGCATCTCAATAGGCCGCTATAGTGTGGGTCACCATGCTGCATTGTCTGCATTCGCAATGTATATGGTGACCACAACTCTTGGATTCTGCTCATGTTTTCTATCAGGCAGAGTATAATCACTTTGGCCGGGCTACATAAAAGAGGTCATTACCTATAGACAGATTGGCAAAATTCTTTAAAATAGTAAGAAAATAAATATTTAATGTTTTTTTTGTATGGGTAGACGAACTAGTTCCTTTGGCCAACATGCAAGTGTTTGGTTGAGAGACGTCCTTCCCATACCTTTGTTTTCTAAGAACTTTTACGTTTGAAGAATGGTCACTTGTCTATGTGGATAGATGCCCACTGTTAGACAAAGGCCTCTCCTTAGAAAGGAGGTTTTGGTCTACTGTATCACGCTGACCAGACGGGTTGGTTAAAGTTTTGTGTCAAGTTTTCCTTCTTGCAGTAATGTTGCCCTGCGTAATTTGCATTTTGCCGCAAAGGAAGCCGGGTCTTATGACACCCATGGGATGAGCAGGGGTGGTAACCCTCCGTATTCTTAATCCGGTTTTAAAGGCGGTACAGATTGAACTTCTCAGTCAGCTGTCGTGTATTATCGACCTCAATAATCTTAAATGACGCAAATCTGATTACCTATTGTTTGACTAGCGTTAAGCTGTCCAATAATAATGGTTCAATGGAGTGATTATAGCTTATTGAGAGAGAATTGATATTCTTTGAAGTTGGTTAATATTACTGTGTTATTACAACGAAAGTTGGAATTTATGTTTGTTTCCTAATTACGCCACTTTGGCTAATTTTGATAAAATTGATCCCACAGAGACATTACAGATACTTATATGCTATTTATTTTGTACTAGCAGGCCCGTGCCCACTTCGTTGGGCGGTAAACATTTTTTTCGCCGACTTTCTTGTCCCGACCGATGAAGCCTTATAGATTCCGTCATGTCTGTCTGTCTGTCCGTTTGTCTGTATGTCTGTCCGTCCGTATGTCACAGCCACTTTATTCCGAAACTATAAGAACTATACTGTTGAAACTTGGTAAGAACATGTATTCTGTCAACCGCATTAAGATTTTTACGCAAAAGTAGAAAAAAAAAACAATAAATTTTGGGGGATCCCCATACTTAGAACTGATACTCAAAATTTTTTTTCATCAAACCCATACTTGTCTATCTTTGTTTGTTATCTATAGATAGGTCTTCAAAAATGATATTGAGGTTTCTAATATCATTTTTTTCTAAACTGAATAGTTTGCGCGAGAGACACTTCCAAAGTGGTAAAATGTGTGTCCCCCCCCTGTAACTTCTAAAATAAGAGCATGATAAAACTAAAAAATATATATGATGTACATTACCATGCTAACTTCCACCGAAAATTGGTTTGAACGTGATCTAGTAAGTAGTTTTTTTTAATACGTCAGAAATCATAAACCGCAATTTATCGATCAAAGTTGTTGTAACTTTGATACTAATTGAACTAGAACTTTTATATTATGTTACTTGCTGCAACGGAACTCTTCATGTGCGAGTCCGACTCGCACTTGGCCGCTTTTTTAAAACATGTTTTGCTGCCTAAGGGCCGGTTTTTCAATCCGCAGTTAAACGGTCTAATAACTAACAAGGGAATAAATGTATCCAGCTCTTTAACAAGCGAATAAACTTTTTGTGTTTTTCAATCGGGAGTAAACAGTCAGATAGTTACTTGATGGTCCTTCACAGCTATGTTCACTGTAATCATGCGCAAGTGAGATGCAGCTATACAGGTAGTCACACGTTAGATAAGGACCAGAAACTTTTAGGCAACATTCAAGTTGACTGTTCTTTTTCTATTTCTTTTTGTCTTTTTTATGATTGCCGGTTTGGGATATTTAATTAAATGAAATGAAAGCATTCGATTATAATTATTATTTGTCTATAATAGATGTAGTAAATAATAATTTAGTAAAAAGTCGTTTATGATATTCCTGTAGTAGAGTCCATAACAATTATTGAAATCAAAATTTATAAAAATGAAATGCCGGGTTTGCGGGTGGTGCATAGTAATTTTTTAAACGGGTGTTTCTACGTTTAATAAATATGTGTTTAAAGTAAAAAGTATATTTGTATTTATGTCAGTTCTCTGTACCTATTGGTGACAAGCAGATTCCCTAGCGGCAAGTCGCAGAACTAACGTATGACAGATAAAAATACTTATACACGTTAACATTCCACTTTTAGAATACTGTTTACCCTCACGAAGTGGTCCTAAAGTATTTTTTTTACTACTCCGTAGACGTCTATCAATGAAATCATTGTAGAAAGAATTTAAATGGTGACGAGCAGATTCCCTAGCGGCAAGTCGCAGAACTAACGTATGACAGATAAAAATACGTATACACGTTATCATTCCACTTTTAAAATACGTATTTTTTACTTCTCCGTAGACGTCTATCAATGAAACAATAACAATGCACTCGCTCTGTACATTAAACTGCCAGGTAGAAGTGTCTGTCATACGTTAGTTCCGCAAACGGCCACTAGGGAAATCTTCTCGTTACCAATAGTACAAGCTCTGTTTTGTTTCGAACTAGATAGCAGTGTGTGAAATCAAAATTCTTCATCTTCTCTATAGTATCTATAACCTATATTTCTCTAATAACCCTTTTTACCTCAGAACAAAAAGTCAATCGAGTCAAAAACATCCATAATCTATCAAATATTCAATAACGACAACGCACTTAAACTTTACCACAAATAGGTACAAGAGAAATACACAACGTCAAATCACTAATCTACAGAATAAAACACTAACTGAGGTTTGAAAGCACAGATAAAGTTATCAGTCAGATAACAGCTTTATTCGTCTGATAACTGATGTCTGACTATTGAAAGACCCAAACTTACGCTAACTGAGGAATAAATGCTATTTGACTGTTTATCTGACTATTGAAAAACCGGCCCTAAGACAGCATAGTTAACATCACGCTTAGACTGATAGAAGCCGAGCATGATTTAAAGAGACGCAGAAGAAGTTGCTTAGGTCAGTTAGTTATTATATAAAACCAATTTCAAACAATTAGGCACACCATTTAACACAGTAAGTTATCAATAAGTGATTCATTTACACTGCATTACGTAGAAAGTTTTGCGAAGACGCCGTGTCCGATTTTAGAATATCAATGTGCTAGTGGAAAGTAAGTGCGTACTGTTATTTCGGAGGGGCATAGCTAAACATGACAGTAACATATATATGACACAACAAAGGATCTTTATTTATATACTAGCTGAACCCCGGGGTTATTGTCGTACCGCGGGTAACGCAGCGTGGCGAAGCAAGTCTAAAAAAAGTAAGTTACTCCATATATCATCAACTACCTATCAGTGAAAGTCCCGTCAAAATCGGTCAAGCCGTCCCAGAGATTAGCTGGAACAAACATTCAGAAAGACAAAAATGGAAAAAAAAATATTTTGATATATGTAGACATACATAATCATGCATTTAGTAAAAAGCGGCTATTTTAATATTACAAACAGACCCTCCAATTTTATTTATTTGTATAGATAAATTACAAACACACACAATAAATGATCGCTCACATCACACAAAAGATATGTCCTGGGTTGGAGTCGAAAGTCGAACCTAAGACCTCTAGTTTATCAGTAAGGATCACTACGTGATAATACATGTAAAACATGCATATTATAATACAAATCAAAGAATTTCAAAGACTTCTCTGCGAAACCCAAAGATCCACACACCATCACACAAAAATATGACCTGGATGGGAATCGAACTCACAATAAAACTATGAAATGAACTGTCGCCTGCGGTCTTCACGGACTAATTCGACCTTCAAACCTTCAAGAAAAGAGCGTACTCCCTCTTAAAACGCCGGCAACGCACTTGTGACTTTGCTTTGTGACGCCTCTGATGTTGCGGGTGTCCATGGGTGGCGGCACAGATATTGATGGGTGGCGGTAATTGCCTACCGTTAGGTCAGATACGTCTGCTCGTTTGCCCCCTATTCCATAAAAAAAAACCTCAGACGTATCAAACAGAATTGCTAATCACAGACAGACTAAAATAACTAACTTCAATAAAAACATGTTACGTGTATTTTTTGTCACTTCCATTTACTTAGAATTGGAACCAACCTTCGAAACCGGTAAAACTCAACTGTCATGTGTAAATATAAAACAACTGTCAAATAATACTTGGCAGACCTCAGATATAGTGGCACACCGCTTTTAGTTTGCAGAATATTATTTGAATATATAATGGCGATATTGACGTCAATCTCTTTTTTTATAAAGTTTATAGTATCTTTTAACAGATCTAATAGGTCTTTACCTATGAAATTGCCGTTTTGTATGCAATAAGTGAAAGTACTTATTTTTTCAAACTTTTTTATTTCTGTTATTCGAAGTAATCACCCATGCAATCGACGCATCTTTGCCAACGCATTGGCAGTTTATTGATGCCCTTCTTGTAAAAATCAGCTGGACGGGAGGCAACAAACTCTTCAAAGGCATTTTGTACTGCCTCTCGGGAATTGAATTTTTTACCCACTAAAAAGTTGTCTAAATTTTGGAAAAAGTAATAGTCGGTAGGTGCAAGGTCTGGTGAGTATAGCGGATGAGGAAGAGCTTCCAACTCCAGCTCTTGCAGCTTGGAGACTGTCTGTTGCGCAGTATGGGATCGCACGTTGTCGTGAAGGAGCAGTGGCGATGACCGATTGACCAAGGCTGGTTGCAGATGTGCAAGCTTCTCCATCATTCTCTCCAGTTCTTCACAGTACACATCTGCATTAATGCTCATGCCGTTTTGTAAAAAGCTGTGGTGAATCACACCCGCACTAGACCACCAAACAGTGACCATCACCTTTTTAGGTATCATTTTTGGTTTAGGGCATTGCTTTGGTGCTGAACCAGGGTCTAACCAACTTGCTGAGCGCTTTCGACTGTCGAACACAATCCATTTTTCGTCACACGTAACAATTCGTTTCAAAATTCCTCCATTTCTTTGCCTGTTGAGCAGCGCAAGGCAGGTCTCGTTACCAATAGTACAAGCTCTGTTTTGTTTCGAACTAGATAGCAGTGTGTGAAATCAAAATTCTTCATCTTCTCTATAGTATCTATAACCTATATTTCTCTAATAACCCTTTTTACCTCAGAACAAAAAGTCAATCGAGTCAAAAACATCCATAATCTATCAAATATTCAATAACGACAACGCACTTAAACTTTACCACAAATAGGTACAAGAGAAATACACAACGTCAAATCACTAATCTACAGAATAAAACACTAACTGAGGTTTGAAAGCACAGATAAAGTTATCAGTCAGATAACAGCTTTATTCGTCTGATAACTGATGTCTGACTATTGAAAGACCCAAACTTACGCTAACTGAGGAATAAATGCTATTTGACTGTTTATCTGACTATTGAAAAACCGGCCCTAAGACAGCATAGTTAACATCACGCTTAGACTGATAGAAGCCGAGCATGATTTAAAGAGACGCAGAAGAAGTTGCTTAGGTCAGTTAGTTATTATATAAAACCAATTTCAAACAATTAGGCACACCATTTAACACAGTAAGTTATCAATAAGTGATTCATTTACACTGCATTACGTAGAAAGTTTTGCGAAGACGCCGTGTCCGATTTTAGAATATCAATGTGCTAGTGGAAAGTAAGTGCGTACTGTTATTTCGGAGGGGCATAGCTAAACATGACAGTAACATATATATGACACAACAAAGGATCTTTATTTATATACTAGCTGAACCCCGGGGTTATTGTCGTACCGCGGGTAACGCAGCGTGGCGAAGCAAGTCTAAAAAAAGTAAGTTACTCCATATATCATCAACTACCTATCAGTGAAAGTCCCGTCAAAATCGGTCAAGCCGTCCCAGAGATTAGCTGGAACAAACATTCAGAAAGACAAAAATGGAAAAAAAAATATTTTGATATATGTAGACATACATAATCATGCATTTAGTAAAAAGCGGCTATTTTAATATTACAAACAGACCCTCCAATTTTATTTATTTGTATAGATAAATTACAAACACACACAATAAATGATCGCTCACATCACACAAAAGATATGTCCTGGGTTGGAGTCGAAAGTCGAACCTAAGACCTCTAGTTTATCAGTAAGGATCACTACGTGATAATACATGTAAAACATGCATATTATAATACAAATCAAAGAATTTCAAAGACTTCTCTGCGAAACCCAAAGATCCACACACCATCACACAAAAATATGACCTGGATGGGAATCGAACTCACAATAAAACTATGAAATGAACTGTCGCCTGCGGTCTTCACGGACTAATTCGACCTTCAAACCTTCAAGAAAAGAGCGTACTCCCTCTTAAAACGCCGGCAACGCACTTGTGACTTTGCTTTGTGACGCCTCTGATGTTGCGGGTGTCCATGGGTGGCGGCACAGATATTGATGGGTGGCGGTAATTGCCTACCGTTAGGTCAGATACGTCTGCTCGTTTGCCCCCTATTCCATAAAAAAAAACCTCAGACGTATCAAACAGAATTGCTAATCACAGACAGACTAAAATAACTAACTTCAATAAAAACATGTTACGTGTATTTTTTGTCACTTCCATTTACTTAGAATTGGAACCAACCTTCGAAACCGGTAAAACTCAACTGTCATGTGTAAATATAAAACAACTGTCAAATAATACTTGGCAGACCTCAGATATAGTGGCACACCGCTTTTAGTTTGCAGAATATTATTTGAATATATAATGGCGATATTGACGTCAATCTCTTTTTTTATAAAGTTTATAGTATCTTTTAACAGATCTAATAGGTCTTTACCTATGAAATTGCCGTTTTGTATGCAATAAGTGAAAGTACTTATTTTTTCAAACTTTTTTATTTCTGTTATTCGAAGTAATCACCCATGCAATCGACGCATCTTTGCCAACGCATTGGCAGTTTATTGATGCCCTTCTTGTAAAAATCAGCTGGACGGGAGGCAACAAACTCTTCAAAGGCATTTTGTACTGCCTCTCGGGAATTGAATTTTTTACCCACTAAAAAGTTGTCTAAATTTTGGAAAAAGTAATAGTCGGTAGGTGCAAGGTCTGGTGAGTATAGCGGATGAGGAAGAGCTTCCAACTCCAGCTCTTGCAGCTTGGAGACTGTCTGTTGCGCAGTATGGGATCGCACGTTGTCGTGAAGGAGCAGTGGCGATGACCGATTGACCAAGGCTGGTTGCAGATGTGCAAGCTTCTCCATCATTCTCTCCAGTTCTTCACAGTACACATCTGCATTAATGCTCATGCCGTTTTGTAAAAAGCTGTGGTGAATCACACCCGCACTAGACCACCAAACAGTGACCATCACCTTTTTAGGTATCATTTTTGGTTTAGGGCATTGCTTTGGTGCTGAACCAGGGTCTAACCAACTTGCTGAGCGCTTTCGACTGTCGAACACAATCCATTTTTCGTCACACGTAACAATTCGTTTCAAAATTCCTCCATTTCTTTGCCTGTTGAGCAGCGCAAGGCAGGTCTCGTTACCAATAGTACAAGCTCTGTTTTGTTTCGAACTAGATAGCAGTGTGTGAAATCAAAATTCTTCATCTTCTCTATAGTATCTATAACCTATATTTCTCTAATAACCCTTTTTACCTCAGAACAAAAAGTCAATCGAGTCAAAAACATCCATAATCTATCAAATATTCAATAACGACAACGCACTTAAACTTTACCACAAATAGGTACAAGAGAAATACACAACGTCAAATCACTAATCTACAGAATAAAACACTAACTGAGGTTTGAAAGCACAGATAAAGTTATCAGTCAGATAACAGCTTTATTCGTCTGATAACTGATGTCTGACTATTGAAAGACCCAAACTTACGCTAACTGAGGAATAAATGCTATTTGACTGTTTATCTGACTATTGAAAAACCGGCCCTAAGACAGCATAGTTAACATCACGCTTAGACTGATAGAAGCCGAGCATGATTTAAAGAGACGCAGAAGAAGTTGCTTAGGTCAGTTAGTTATTATATAAAACCAATTTCAAACAATTAGGCACACCATTTAACACAGTAAGTTATCAATAAGTGATTCATTTACACTGCATTACGTAGAAAGTTTTGCGAAGACGCCGTGTCCGATTTTAGAATATCAATGTGCTAGTGGAAAGTAAGTGCGTACTGTTATTTCGGAGGGGCATAGCTAAACATGACAGTAACATATATATGACACAACAAAGGATCTTTATTTATATACTAGCTGAACCCCGGGGTTATTGTCGTACCGCGGGTAACGCAGCGTGGCGAAGCAAGTCTAAAAAAAGTAAGTTACTCCATATATCATCAACTACCTATCAGTGAAAGTCCCGTCAAAATCGGTCAAGCCGTCCCAGAGATTAGCTGGAACAAACATTCAGAAAGACAAAAATGGAAAAAAAAATATTTTGATATATGTAGACATACATAATCATGCATTTAGTAAAAAGCGGCTATTTTAATATTACAAACAGACCCTCCAATTTTATTTATTTGTATAGATAAATTACAAACACACACAATAAATGATCGCTCACATCACACAAAAGATATGTCCTGGGTTGGAGTCGAAAGTCGAACCTAAGACCTCTAGTTTATCAGTAAGGATCACTACGTGATAATACATGTAAAACATGCATATTATAATACAAATCAAAGAATTTCAAAGACTTCTCTGCGAAACCCAAAGATCCACACACCATCACACAAAAATATGACCTGGATGGGAATCGAACTCACAATAAAACTATGAAATGAACTGTCGCCTGCGGTCTTCACGGACTAATTCGACCTTCAAACCTTCAAGAAAAGAGCGTACTCCCTCTTAAAACGCCGGCAACGCACTTGTGACTTTGCTTTGTGACGCCTCTGATGTTGCGGGTGTCCATGGGTGGCGGCACAGATATTGATGGGTGGCGGTAATTGCCTACCGTTAGGTCAGATACGTCTGCTCGTTTGCCCCCTATTCCATAAAAAAAAACCTCAGACGTATCAAACAGAATTGCTAATCACAGACAGACTAAAATAACTAACTTCAATAAAAACATGTTACGTGTATTTTTTGTCACTTCCATTTACTTAGAATTGGAACCAACCTTCGAAACCGGTAAAACTCAACTGTCATGTGTAAATATAAAACAACTGTCAAATAATACTTGGCAGACCTCAGATATAGTGGCACACCGCTTTTAGTTTGCAGAATATTATTTGAATATATAATGGCGATATTGACGTCAATCTCTTTTTTTATAAAGTTTATAGTATCTTTTAACAGATCTAATAGGTCTTTACCTATGAAATTGCCGTTTTGTATGCAATAAGTGAAAGTACTTATTTTTTCAAACTTTTTTATTTCTGTTATTCGAAGTAATCACCCATGCAATCGACGCATCTTTGCCAACGCATTGGCAGTTTATTGATGCCCTTCTTGTAAAAATCAGCTGGACGGGAGGCAACAAACTCTTCAAAGGCATTTTGTACTGCCTCTCGGGAATTGAATTTTTTACCCACTAAAAAGTTGTCTAAATTTTGGAAAAAGTAATAGTCGGTAGGTGCAAGGTCTGGTGAGTATAGCGGATGAGGAAGAGCTTCCAACTCCAGCTCTTGCAGCTTGGAGACTGTCTGTTGCGCAGTATGGGATCGCACGTTGTCGTGAAGGAGCAGTGGCGATGACCGATTGACCAAGGCTGGTTGCAGATGTGCAAGCTTCTCCATCATTCTCTCCAGTTCTTCACAGTACACATCTGCATTAATGCTCATGCCGTTTTGTAAAAAGCTGTGGTGAATCACACCCGCACTAGACCACCAAACAGTGACCATCACCTTTTTAGGTATCATTTTTGGTTTAGGGCATTGCTTTGGTGCTGAACCAGGGTCTAACCAACTTGCTGAGCGCTTTCGACTGTCGAACACAATCCATTTTTCGTCACACGTAACAATTCGTTTCAAAATTCCTCCATTTCTTTGCCTGTTGAGCAGCGCAAGGCAGGTCTCGTTACCAATAGTACAAGCTCTGTTTTGTTTCGAACTAGATAGCAGTGTGTGAAATCAAAATTCTTCATCTTCTCTATAGTATCTATAACCTATATTTCTCTAATAACCCTTTTTACCTCAGAACAAAAAGTCAATCGAGTCAAAAACATCCATAATCTATCAAATATTCAATAACGACAACGCACTTAAACTTTACCACAAATAGGTACAAGAGAAATACACAACGTCAAATCACTAATCTACAGAATAAAACACTAACTGAGGTTTGAAAGCACAGATAAAGTTATCAGTCAGATAACAGCTTTATTCGTCTGATAACTGATGTCTGACTATTGAAAGACCCAAACTTACGCTAACTGAGGAATAAATGCTATTTGACTGTTTATCTGACTATTGAAAAACCGGCCCTAAGACAGCATAGTTAACATCACGCTTAGACTGATAGAAGCCGAGCATGATTTAAAGAGACGCAGAAGAAGTTGCTTAGGTCAGTTAGTTATTATATAAAACCAATTTCAAACAATTAGGCACACCATTTAACACAGTAAGTTATCAATAAGTGATTCATTTACACTGCATTACGTAGAAAGTTTTGCGAAGACGCCGTGTCCGATTTTAGAATATCAATGTGCTAGTGGAAAGTAAGTGCGTACTGTTATTTCGGAGGGGCATAGCTAAACATGACAGTAACATATATATGACACAACAAAGGATCTTTATTTATATACTAGCTGAACCCCGGGGTTATTGTCGTACCGCGGGTAACGCAGCGTGGCGAAGCAAGTCTAAAAAAAGTAAGTTACTCCATATATCATCAACTACCTATCAGTGAAAGTCCCGTCAAAATCGGTCAAGCCGTCCCAGAGATTAGCTGGAACAAACATTCAGAAAGACAAAAATGGAAAAAAAAATATTTTGATATATGTAGACATACATAATCATGCATTTAGTAAAAAGCGGCTATTTTAATATTACAAACAGACCCTCCAATTTTATTTATTTGTATAGATAAATTACAAACACACACAATAAATGATCGCTCACATCACACAAAAGATATGTCCTGGGTTGGAGTCGAAAGTCGAACCTAAGACCTCTAGTTTATCAGTAAGGATCACTACGTGATAATACATGTAAAACATGCATATTATAATACAAATCAAAGAATTTCAAAGACTTCTCTGCGAAACCCAAAGATCCACACACCATCACACAAAAATATGACCTGGATGGGAATCGAACTCACAATAAAACTATGAAATGAACTGTCGCCTGCGGTCTTCACGGACTAATTCGACCTTCAAACCTTCAAGAAAAGAGCGTACTCCCTCTTAAAACGCCGGCAACGCACTTGTGACTTTGCTTTGTGACGCCTCTGATGTTGCGGGTGTCCATGGGTGGCGGCACAGATATTGATGGGTGGCGGTAATTGCCTACCGTTAGGTCAGATACGTCTGCTCGTTTGCCCCCTATTCCATAAAAAAAAACCTCAGACGTATCAAACAGAATTGCTAATCACAGACAGACTAAAATAACTAACTTCAATAAAAACATGTTACGTGTATTTTTTGTCACTTCCATTTACTTAGAATTGGAACCAACCTTCGAAACCGGTAAAACTCAACTGTCATGTGTAAATATAAAACAACTGTCAAATAATACTTGGCAGACCTCAGATATAGTGGCACACCGCTTTTAGTTTGCAGAATATTATTTGAATATATAATGGCGATATTGACGTCAATCTCTTTTTTTATAAAGTTTATAGTATCTTTTAACAGATCTAATAGGTCTTTACCTATGAAATTGCCGTTTTGTATGCAATAAGTGAAAGTACTTATTTTTTCAAACTTTTTTATTTCTGTTATTCGAAGTAATCACCCATGCAATCGACGCATCTTTGCCAACGCATTGGCAGTTTATTGATGCCCTTCTTGTAAAAATCAGCTGGACGGGAGGCAACAAACTCTTCAAAGGCATTTTGTACTGCCTCTCGGGAATTGAATTTTTTACCCACTAAAAAGTTGTCTAAATTTTGGAAAAAGTAATAGTCGGTAGGTGCAAGGTCTGGTGAGTATAGCGGATGAGGAAGAGCTTCCAACTCCAGCTCTTGCAGCTTGGAGACTGTCTGTTGCGCAGTATGGGATCGCACGTTGTCGTGAAGGAGCAGTGGCGATGACCGATTGACCAAGGCTGGTTGCAGATGTGCAAGCTTCTCCATCATTCTCTCCAGTTCTTCACAGTACACATCTGCATTAATGCTCATGCCGTTTTGTAAAAAGCTGTGGTGAATCACACCCGCACTAGACCACCAAACAGTGACCATCACCTTTTTAGGTATCATTTTTGGTTTAGGGCATTGCTTTGGTGCTGAACCAGGGTCTAACCAACTTGCTGAGCGCTTTCGACTGTCGAACACAATCCATTTTTCGTCACACGTAACAATTCGTTTCAAAATTCCTCCATTTCTTTGCCTGTTGAGCAGCGCAAGGCAGGTCTCGACGCGTACGTTGCGCTGGCGATCGTTAAGGTCGTGGGGCACCCATCTATCAAGCTTTTTTACCTTGCCAATTTGTCGCAAATGGATCAATATTGTTTTGATGCTTACATTAAAAGCTGCTGCTAGCTCAGCTGTAGTTCGTTTCGTCAGCTTCCACAATCGCCTTTTATTCATTATTGTTAACCAAAGTCTCCGGACGACCACGAGCTTCATTTTTCAAGTCGAAATTTCCAGAACGGAACCGGGAAAACCAATAACGGGTTGTGCGTTCGTTTGTACAGTTCTCTCCGTAAACGTTTTTGATGTTACGTGCCGTTTGTGTCGCGTTGGTGCCACGACGGAACTCATATTCCATAATTACACGAATTTTTAAAGTATCCATTATGACGAAAAATGTTCAAATGTAATGAAAATACAACGCTAATCAAAAAACAAAAGACTGAGTTTGTAAATAGAATGTCATGGTTTTAAAACAAAATTAATTTGAATTTAGAATACAGAGCCATTACAAACTTTTTTTTATTTGAAATGACCAGTACTGAAGAACGGCAATTTGGTAGGTATTAGGTAAAGACCTAATATATAATAATACCTAAAGAATATTATTTGTACCTGTTTTAATCTATACATCTATTCAAAATCAATTAAACAAATCAATTAAATTGGAGTGTCTGTTTGTAATATGACTGCCTCGTTGGTCTCGCGGTTGGCGTGTGCGACTTCGATTCCCGGGTCGGACCAAATGTTTGTGTGATCTACAAATATTTGTTTCGGAGTTTGGGTGTTTTATATGTATAATATGTATGTATTTACAAAAAAAAAGAAGTATATATGTATTTGTATCAGTTGTCTAGTACCCATAACACAAGCTCTGCTTATCTTGGGACTAGACCGCGTTGTGTGTTAGATGTCCGAAATATTTATTTATTTATTATTAAAATAACCGCTTTTTATCACGCTTTTACTAGCTTGACCTGTATGTATGTAACAAAATCTTTTGACTTCATTTTCACCTACTTCTAGGAGTCTGATTAACTTGAAAATTTTCACAGGGGTCAAGGGCCGATGACAATACAATAATTTGAAAATAAATAAATAAATAGTTTTTTCTAAAAAAAAACGGATATTGCAGTGACCTACACCATGGCGGCCTTGTGATGCTTCTGCATCATTGTGCCCCCGGTCTCGCACTCAGCAACGAAACACGACAGCACAAATGCTGTTATTTTACGTTGATCTTCTGTGCGAAGGTAGTACCGCGCCAGTCGAGCCGGCCCGTTCGTGCTGAAATCGGCGTGACTCCTATACTACCTATTGTAAGCTAATCAGCATTATATTACGTTTATTATATGCGTGCACAAACTATATGCGTATTAAATAGTATATTAGCGTTTTTATCGGCATTCTAGTTACTATTTCTTTTAAACTTGTGGAAACTGCCTTGAACTGTCACCCCACCGGGATATAGGGCTCCCATACATAACTGCGATGCGACGTGAAGGTCTTGCAGTTATTTGCGATGCGTTGCGAATTCACAGTTATGTGTGGGAGCCCTTAATCGGACCGATTAAAACCGGCACATCGCGCTTGAGATGGAAGGGATCCGGGAGCTGCTGTTTAAAACAGGATAGTATCCATAGTACAGGCTCTAGTTTGACGGTCGGGACGGGACGGGACGGATGGGACAGACGGTCGTATGATAGATGTGTTATTAGTATTGTAATATAATGTATCATCTAAACGTCGCCCTTGACTTATGGAACCTTGGTATAGTGAGAATTCGTGTTGCTATAAACCATAGAAAATCTATGCAAATAAATAAAATTGAAGTGTCTGTTTGTAATTTAAAATTAACAGCTTTTCAAGTAAATACGGTATGTATATAAAAAAAAATTTGACCTGTTCCAACTCTGGAACGGCTGTATCGATTTTGACCGAACTTTTACTGGCAGATAGCTAATATTATAAGGAGTAACTTAATCTAACAATCATCGGGTAACGTAATTGAGACGAGGTTTAATAAAAGATAATTCATTGCCAGACGAAGTTTAAAACGGTGTAGTTTTTTTTTATAATAATTGTGTGTTTATGTTGTTAGTTGTAATCTCAAGACATGTTCAAGGAGGATAGGGTCAAAGTTGACTTTTTTATTCAAGTGTTATTTTACATGACCATAAAATAAGAATAATATTAAATTGTTTATGGCAACAAAATACAAGTAGATACCTTAATATAGTAGTTGATCTAATAGGACTAAATATAGGTAGGGACCAAGCGATTTTTTTGTTATAACACTAGCTGATACTCGCAACCTCGACTATTTTTTTGTATTTTTCTATGTTTGGCCCTGCCAAAATGACTCTACTCTGCCTAATGGAAAGCATAAGCAGAATCCAAGAGTGGTGGTCCCTACTCATCTGGAATGCAGACAATGGAGCATGGTGACCCACACCATGGCGGCCTAGTGATGTTTCTGCATCATTGGGCATCTCGCACTCACCAAAGAAACACGACATCGACACGACAGCACGAGCGCCTTTCTTTTTATGTTGATCTTCTGTGCGGAGGTAGTCTCTACTACCTGATTATGTCTTCTATTGCCCGTGGCGTGATGTGATGTTATAACAGCGGGAACAAACGCCACGCCAAAAATGTCTCGCCTATAGATGTTTCACATCAAACAGTAACAAATATCCATTGTTCTTCACAAACTCGCATTTATAATATACAAGACGATTTTCCTTCAACTTTTTATGTATTTTTTATAAATTTAGTATGAGTTAACACATGCTTCTGAAGGAAGAGTAGATTCACTACTCATCCTGATGTAAAGCATGAGTTAGAATCCAAGAGTGGTGGTCACCTTTCTCATTGCGAACGAACAATGCAGCACAGTGACTCACACAATGACGACCTAATGAGATGCTTTTTCCGCCCCGCTTAAAGGCCCCGGGATCATAGTGGGAGGGAAACACGTGGTATTATATATGGTGGTTAAACCTCATTTCTCGTCGTTGCAACCATAGTATGCCACAGCTATTATATTATAATTAAAATCATATTATAATTAAAAACATCTTATTTCTTCACCTTTTAATTTATAAATTACTAATCGTGTATAATGACTATTTTATTCGACTAATTTTACGTAACAAATAACAGAATGCTGTAACATACCACTGTGTCATTTAAAACTAGTTATTAATGAGGCATAAGTAATAAAAACTCTGATTGCATCCGTTAGTGTATTAATCTTTAATCTATAATACATACAAAATGACTGACTGACTGACTATTTCACTAACGCAGAGCCTAAACCGCTGGCTACTAACTTGACTCAGCAACCGATGATCGTTATGTGGTAAGCACGTGCTTAGAAGGGAGTTTTGGAAATTTCATCCACGATTTCGCCAATCTAATCGAGAGTCGGCTCTAGCGAACCTCAGTCAGCCTGGAAATATAAACACTAACAGCTAACTGATCAATTCTAGAATTACAATCACTTGTACTTATTCCTCTATTTTATTTTTGATTACACCTGACCGGTTTCGCCTTATGGCATCATCAAGGGTTACTGGTTATACAAAATAAAATCTTCACATCTAAAACCCACCAACTGCGGGTACATGGAAATATCAGTGTGTCCGTGTAAGCAATTTTCCCTGAAATTAGGGAAATCGTATTTGTATCCACCTACTCTATTTGTTAAATTAGTAACTTATAAAGCTACACAAAGTCCACGTTATGATATGAAAATACTAATTACAAATAATATATTAATTTTAATAATTAAAATCGTTAAATGTATGACAAGACAATTAACCGCTTTGGAGGCGTTAGAAATTATTAGATTGTTAATAGGGAATCGTGATAAAGTGTTAAATCAACAATTAGATATCATCAAGTCATCACTATTAAATAATTTAATGAGAGTATAAATTACTAACTATCCTTACAATATACGTCTCCATTGCCCGTAACGTAATAATTTGCCCCCGTTTTTGTAACATTCTTCATTGATGCGCCACTCCTATTGGGCATGACGATATATAGCCTATAGCCTTCCTCGACAAATGGGCTATCTAACTCAAAGAATTTTTCAAATCGGACCTGTAGTTCCTGAGATTAGCGCGTTCAAACAAACAAACAAGCTCTTCACTTATAAACTTTTAAAGGGCAACAATTCCTTCAAAACTGTGGAATGAACTGTCGCCTGCGATATTTCCGGAGCAATACGACCTTCAAACTTTCAAGAAAAGAGCGTATTCCGTCTTAAAAGGCCAGCAACGCACTTGTGTCGCCTCTGATGTTGCAGATGGGTGTCCATGGGCGGCGGTAATCGCTTACCTGATTGCTTCCATAAAAAGAAACACATTGTTTTTGTTAAATTATAACCGTTTACGCATCGCACGCAATGAAAGGTCTCAAACGAAATATTTTTCCCCGTTTCAGCAACATTTTTCATTAATACTATGGTCGTAGCGTAATGTTATATAGCCTATAGACTGCCTCATAATTGGGTTATCTAACATTGATTTTTTTCAAATCGGTCTAGTACTTCCTGAGATTAACGCGTTCAACCAAACGTACAAACTCTTCAGATATCTTCAGATCTCAGAATCAACAATCCACACATTATATTCGTGGGTATATTATTCTGTATAGATAGCTCTTGATTCATCTAGCATGTTGATAAAAGGGATTTAGAAGAATTCTGATTCACCATATTTAATGGTAGTGTTTTAACGTTTCCAGTTATTTACATTTAATAGGATTGCGTGATCTTTTATGTTGAGTCATATCCTTGGCTTCAGACCTCGTGTAGTAAATACGGTATGAAGTACATAGGGTCCTTGATACCGTATCACACTTTTAAAGGTAATTTAAGAATAATATCTATACGAATACTATAAAACTGAAAAGTTTATTTGTTTGTTTGGTTGAACACGCTAATCTCAAGAACTACTGACCCAATTTAAAAAAATATTTGAGTGTTAAATGGCGCAGTTATCGTGGAAGGCTATATGCTGTACATCATCACGCTGCGACTAAAAGGAGCGGAGTATCAATGAAAAATCTTGCAAAGTGAGGGAAAATGATTCTTTTTAAGAACTTCCATTGCATGCGTTGCGTGAACGGTTAAAGTTTCGAAAAAAATATGTAGGAAAGAATTGTTCTACATTAAAAGTTCTAAAATAAAGTCCCGCGACAGCATTATGTCTATCTTTTGAGGTTGACTCACTATAACTTGTTTTATAGTTAACTGATCACGCTTTATAACATCTCGCTACGGGCAATAGGAGACGCAGACGAGCTTGCGCGGGACAACTAGTTATTAATAAAAACATCCAGACTCAAGACAAATGAAGGAATCGAAGCTGCGACTGTCTGAACCAGACATATCATTAATCAACAAGACCGTCAAAAATAATGTAAAAATTGCAAAACGCGAAAATAACACAATAAACCTACTAATATTATAAACGCGAAAGTTTGTCAGTATGGATGGATGGATGAATGTTTGTTACTCTTTTACGCAAAAACTACTGAACGGATTTGGATGAAACTTTACAGTAATATAGCTTAAACATCAGAATAACACATAGGCTAATATTTGCCGCGATAACCGACATATACGCAGGCGGAGCCGCGGTCCACAACTAGTTTTTAATAAGTCACAACAAAAGTGAACAAATGTCTATACTTCCGTATTTTTCAAATTGTCTAAATTACTGACTATAGTATTTATTTTAATAGCCAATAATAAAAAAAATATTCTCATAATTAAATGTATTAAAGCTACAGTAACTTAAATGATCCTACGTCTTTAAGATTCGTAATATACTGTATTCGTCATTCCTTAATTTCTACCTTTTTGTCTGAGAAAAATAAAGAATTTTCCAAATCCTACTAATATTATAAACGCGCAAGTTTGTAAGTATGAATGGATGTTTGCTACTCTTTCACGCAAAAACTACTGAAGTAATTTGGATGAAACTTTACAGTAATATAGCTTATACATCAGAATAACACATAGGCTACTATTTGCAGCGAACACCGACATACACGTGGGCGGAGCCGCTGGCAACAGCTAGTTGGTTCATAAATCACAAACAACTTGATAACCTCTGATTTTTGTAGTCGGTTTAAAACTAGTAGGTACAGTTTTAGATAAATATACATTTATATAATTTTTCTGTAATTTGAATACTCTTCAAATCAACGACTTTAAACGCAAACTTCGAGATCTTCAATACGAAAGTTCTAACATCTAGCCAGGCTTCTTAACTAGTGTGCAAACATTTATCTTAATATCGTCATTTGTATTACAGGTTGCGCATACGCAATAGTCACGACGCTCTACGGTCGTAGAGCCCAGTTGACATCGGGCTGCCGAGCGGGGTGGACGTGCTGCGTGAATCATTATAAAACAATAAATGGATATAAATACAGTGCAGTGAAGTTTTGTGAAATGCGAGTGTGTTAGTGCTATTGTGGTATATTTTTGGAGATATTTGTTTGGGTTAAATTGTTGTTTGTAATTCATTAAAAATGCAGGGCCGTGATAAGTTATGTGCGAAGCTCACGAGCGCATTCTTGAGGAAATGGTGTAAGTACTTTGCATAGTTTTTTATATATTAGTTTATCTATCGTTCGGTGACGGATAAAGAATACTGATTTAACATTAAGTTACGACGCTTAGGAACTGAGCGCTGGCCAAAAACAAGATTAAGGCTCTGTTTCACCGGGTACAGATAACCTTTTATATAAATTTTGACGAACGACCTGTCAGAACTATCCGGAACTTATCTGTAGCCGTGAAACTGGAACTAAAATAACGAGGATTATTATTAGAATACATTTTATCTAGCATCCAATTAAAATTCAACATACAAACCTGTCCAAAAAACTTGTTTGCATACAAAAAAAACGTGGTAATCTTTAATTTAAATATACAATTCATATTCGAAGGTAAAAAAAGTGATAAAAATCAATCAAGCTTCAAGTCGAAATCCGCTTTCAATAGCTATATTGTTTAACATAGTAGAATACATATCAATGTCTTCATGAACAGTCAAATCCAAAATCATTTATTCAACTAAGACACTATGTGACATTAATATGAACGCCAAATTAAAGCGACAGTTAAAAATCATAAATCGACACAAACAAACGCTCAGCATGCAATGGATTTTCAAGGTAAATTAGATGTAAACACCAAAATCTACAGCCTGTTTGCGTCGATCTATAACTTCCAGTTTCCAAAATGCGTAGTGCCTTATGAGAAGAATACTGGCAAAGAAACTCATGGCCACTCTTTTTTTTTTTTGAAATGAGACCACGCGGGAAGCACTTGCTTCCAAATAAAAAAAACTGTCATCAAAATCGGGTCACCCAGTCAAAGGTTCTGAGGTAACAAACATAAAAAATACAGTCGAATTGAGAACCTCCTCCTTTTTTGCAGTCGATTTAAAACTAACAAATGTATTTGAATGATGTCTCTCAGCGGTATGTACTGCGGTCAAAATAAAATATTAGGCAACTTGAGAATACTATTTGGGAAGAGAGTTAGCGATTGTAGAAAGAGAATCGGTTCAGAGGTTTGTGTCAAGTTTTCCTTCTCTTTGCAGTGATGTTGTCCTGGTAGTTTGCTCCCTTAGTCGTCTCTTACGACACCCACGGGGTGAATAGCGGTGGTGACACTACGTATTCTTAATCGGAACACCGCAAATAGTTTTTTTATATATGAGCCTGCGAAAGTAACTCAACTCTGCCTGATAGAAAGCATGAGCAGAATCCAAGAGTGGTGGTCACTATAATCAGTGCTAATGCAGACAATGCAACAATGCAGCATGGTGACCCACACCTCGGCGGGCTAGTGATGCTTCTGCATCATTGGGACTCCGTTCTCGCACTCAACAACAAAACACGACAGCACGAATAAATAATATATAAATAATAAATATTTCGGACATCTAACACACAACGCCATCTAGTCCCAAACTAAGCAGAGTTTGTGTTATGGGTACTAGACAACTGATACAAATACATTTATACCTTTTTTTTTTGTAAATACATACATATTATACATAGAAAACACCCAAACTCCGAAATAAATATTTGTAGATCATACAAACATTTAGTCCGACCCGGGAATCGAACCCGAGACCTCATGATCAGGCAGTCATTTTATGCTGTCATTTTAAGTTGGTTTTCTGTGCGAGGACTGCGAGGGTAGTACCGCCCCAGTCGAGTCGGCCCGTTCGTGCTGAAACCAGCGTGACTCTACGACCTAAAAAAAATGTAGAAATTTTCCGTATTTTTGGAAATTTAACAAAGCCTTTGTTTAACTATAATAAAATACTTAATTACTTAAAAGAAAAAATAACAACACATTGTTTTACTGCAATATTTTTGATAAATTTTAAAATTAATTAGTACGTCTTCCTGCTCGCATATATTTACTTCCTCTTTGTATGATAGTCTATTTATTTAAAACAATGAACTTTTAAAAAAATATGCGTCTACATCAAGATTAATTAATTATTATTATAAAAATTTGTATCTACTAAATTTGTATATTTAAATTTATTACTTGTTTTGCCAACTTTGGATTTGGTATGTTTTCGATACAACTATACTAATATTATAATTTCTGACTCTATCGGTCTGTCTGTAACGTTTTCACGGCAAACCACTGCACCGATTTCAAAGAAAATTGGCATGGAGATACTTTTGATGTTGAGGAAGAATGTAGGCTATTCTTTGCCGCGATAATCGATAGAGCCTCGGGCATAAGCTAGTAATACTATAAAACCGGTGTGAAATAGTACTTGCGCTGTGTTTCACCGAGTGAGTGAGGATACCGCAGGCCCATACCCTAAACCCCACCCCATATACATAGAAAACACCCAAACTCCGAAACAAATATTTGCAGATCATACAAACATTTGGTCTGACCCGGGAATCGAACCCGAGACCTCAAGCACAGCAGTCGCATACGCTACCACTACGCCACCGAGGCAGTTAAAATTTCGAATTTATAATAGGTATTAGTATGTATTTGACAGTGTATACGAGTACTTACTTCTAATTTGGTCCCATGTCCCATTCATATTTAAAGGAAAATATCACCTCTAAAGGTGACAATCATTGTTATGTAGAATGTAGATCCATTGAAGGTAGGATATTACCAAGTTTATTATTTTAAATAAACAGATGTTTATTTTTAAAGGAAGTAGGTAATTAATCTAGAGGCAAAAAAATGTTCTTGATTTATTATTACTAGTGGTCGCCTTGAGGTCTAAATTTTATTAAAATTCTTTTTTTAATTTTTATTTTTTGGCTTCCTACACTTCTCTTCTACATAACTTTAACTGTGCCAAAATGTAGTATTCCTCCGTTCACATAATTTTTGTAATAGGGGTACAAATTTATTTTTGCTTCACGTATCAGTATAGATACTTTCTTTTACCTCAACTCGGACTGTGTGTACGTCGGTTATCCAATTATTCTAGCCTATATTCCTTTGTAACAATTGAAGTATCATCGTGCCAAATTTCATGAATATCGGTACAGCGGTATAGCAGTGAAAGTATTATAACCAGATGAGAGTCCTCTTAGTACAGACTAGCTGACCACGCAACCTTGTTTGCGTCTCCTATTGCCCTGTAGTGACACACGTGCATGACAATACATATTGGTAAAGCCCGTAGCGTGATCATTTTCTACCGATTTTGAAACATTCTTCATTGGTGCTCCGCGAAAGAATTTCTCAAATGAGACCAGCAGTTCCTGAGATAAGCGCGTTCAAGCAAACAAACAAACTCTTCAGCTTTAAAGCTTTAAAAATTATACTATTAATTAATTAATAGTATATTTTTTTTAGAATCTTAATAAACTGGTTAGACTGTTAGAGCATAGGGCCATGTAATTTAATCTTGGAATGTAGTATTATTTATATTACTGTTATTAATTTTTATGTTCTTACGAAGTTTTTCAAGGTCAAAGACTTCAAGGAAAGGTCAAAAAAATATATAATAATCATGTAAATTTAGTTTTGCGGTTTTGTAAATAAGATTTATTATTTATTTAACAAGAGAGATTAGTTACTTTTCTACACACATCAAAAGTGTCTAGGGATCAAGCATTTTTATGCGGATTTCTTGAGATTGAGATGTGGCTTTGGCCCTGGCCTGCTCAGTCGCCAGACTTGAACCCGATTGAGCATGCATGGGATATGCTACAGAGAAGAGCTCTGCCGAATATGGAGGGTATCCAGTCGCAAGAAGACCTTTTTTTGTTGTTGCAACGAACATGGGCGGCCATTCCACAGCGTTTCTTTCTTATTCTTTATTAATGCAAAGGTGACTTGGTTTATCGTTACTGTGACAAACGAAAACACTTTATTTGATGAATCCTTAAAGAAAATTTTAATTAATATCAATCAGGGGAAAAGTTATTGCAAAAATATATGTTGATCCCTAGACACTTTTGATGTGTGTAGTTTAGTTACCATACCCAAGAATAGAGCCGTCTTGGTTCCATACTTATGTTGCTTCAGTTGCTTCACCACTGCTCCATACTAATATTATAAATTCGAAAGCAACTGTCTATTTGTAAGTTGTCCATACTCATTGCGAATGCAGACGATGTAACAATGCAGCATGGTGACTCACACTATGGCGGCCTATTGATATGCTTCTACATCATTGAGCTAGAATACTGTCTTTTTAGTTTGGTCTTCTTCTTTCGCCATCCCCGACATTAACCTATCTCATTCAAGACCATTGTGTTGGGTCACATGTTTCTCCAACACAAAGGGAGAATCCTCTGACCACGCGAGGTGAGCATGCCTGGCGGGCCACTGCCCGACGGTTGATGTTGGGAAGCTGTAATATGCTAATCGGCGCGAGAACTTCTATCCAGAGAGATTCAGGATTGGTAGTTTCTTCATTTAATTGGTTACTCCGTAGTTCGAAGTATCTTTTTTTGGCGTTGTATGTGTAAGTAGCCACAGACTCATTGGAGTTGTAGGTGCAGTGCAAGTTAAGTGGTTCTCACTTTCCGTCAGCTACTACGTCCGCTCTTCGATCCCATAAGCCATATAAACCAATTACTAATGTAAATTATTTACAGCATATTTGCGTAATTGTTCACGTGTGCTGATAAAAATGACATAACAGACACGTTTGACAAGATGTTGATATCAATAATGGTGGCCTTGCTGCCGAAGTGAGTTGTCAAATATCTTAGAATATTTACAGTTGAGATATAGATGTGATGATGGGTTCAGAATACGGAGTGTTTATGGGTTCAGAATGCAGAGACGACTAAGGGTATTACGTAGCGCAACAGCACTGTAAAGAGAAGGAAAACTTGACACAAACCCTATACCAACCCAACTGGTCAGCGTGGTACAGTGGACCAACACCTGCTTTCTAATGAGAGGCTTATGTCCAACAGTGGACTGATACAGGCTGCTGTTAAAGTGAATTGTATCGAAGTATAATTCATCAATGCATAACCTAAAACGTTGCTGGTAACTCATGCTGTTTATGTTGGCAACACTCACTAAGGAAGGATTTTTGAGAATTTCAACCCTAGGAGGTAAATAAAGGACGAAGTTAGAAACACGAAATGAGAAGTTGCGTTATAGGCGGTACACACTACAACGATTTATCGTAGCGATTTAACTGTGCAGTTCGTTTGTGCAGTTTTATCGATAGTGTGGACGGAAATTGGCTCAGATATTTCTCAAAAAATCGGCTTTACCCGTGGTACGACAATATCCGCGGGTAACACCGCGGGGTTCAGCCAGTAATTAAAAAAAAACTAATTACTTACTGTTTCTTTTTCTAATGCTATATATCTAACTAATTTCTGCAAGAATCCCTGAGAAGGTAATGGCCTCCTCCAAAGATTTGTTATTCTTGCTTCCTGTTGCTATGGTTACTGTGTTTTCATCCTTTGGAGGGTTTTAGTCGTAATCTTCTACGGTGACCATCCGAATTGGAAGATGACGGGTGACATTTTAGGTTATTTAAATTTTATAAAATTTTTACGTAGTTAGGAAATAGTTTTTACAACTATTTGTTGATGCATTTGCTTAAAAGATACATACACTTCAGAATATGTACACATAACAAAAATATCGTATACAATGTACAATTTATGGTTTCTTTATGTTTTCTTATCACACGTTCAACACATAATAGAAGTATGATCTTCGAGGTAATCATCTTATTATTTGGTCGGCTACTAGTTCAACCGGTTTTACCTGAATATTAGTTTTTCCACGGAGCGAATGGCATCGCACCTCCGCAACCCTGAGGACGAACTTAATTTGAAGGTAGAATTAGATGATCTTCGAGGCAAGATTATATATATATTATTTTTTATTGTATTATACAGAGTAGAAAAATTTTAAAACTGTAACTCGACTACTTAAAAACTATTGATATTTATACAGGCTATGTCACCCGGCCCATTATTACTAATCTACACAAACATCATTTATTCAAACTGGACCAATTTGAAACGGGACCACACGGGAAGCACCAGCTTTCAAATAAAAAAAAAGAACAATCAAAATCGATTCACCCTGTCAAAAGTTCTAAGGTTACAAACATAAAAAAATACAGTCGAATTGAGTACCTCCTCCTTTTTTGAAGTCGGTTGAAAAAGTCAGTAGTTTAGACTCTACGGTAGTAGGTTACAGTAGGTAGGTACATGCAAACAATCATAGACTGCTAAAATATTTCCCTAGCTTTTTCTTTTGCCGTAGTCGAGTAAAAAGTATTACTTAAGGCACATAATTATGTATCTTTTAATGTTAAATGTGATTGAATAGAAGCAACTTCTCGCCTCTATGAATGTTTAAAAGCAATTAATCAGACATGTAGAGAGACTCAAGGGCAATCAAATGCATAATTATGTAAGAAAATAAAACTTGTTTCGTTGCCGGAGTAAAAAACTTATTAAGTCTTTCATCCGTATAAAATATCAAGCAATAATCGCTTAGAGCCATCTAGCGAAGAGTAGGTGAACTACGTAGTAATTATTGATTCTAGATCGTGGTTTTTATTTAGGGTTCCGTGCCAAGTAAAAAACGGAACCCTTATAGATTCGTCATGTCTGTCTGTCCGTCTGTCCGTCCGTATGTCACAGCCACTTTTTCCCGAAACTATAAGACCTATAATGTTGAAACTTGGTAGGTAGATGTATTCTGTGAACCGCATTAAGATTTTCACACAAAAATAGAAAAAAAAACAATAAATTTTGGGGGTCCCCCCATACTTAGAACTCAAAGTTAAAAAAAAAAAATTCATCCAACCCTACGTATGGGGTATCTATGGATAGGTCTTCGAAAATGATATTGAGGTTTCTAATATCATTTTTTTCTAAACTGTTTCTAAGTAAGTAGTTTTTTTTAATACGTCATAAATCGTAAACCGCAAAAAAAAACACTATTATTAAAACATCGATCAAAGTTACAACGAACTACAAGAACTTTTATATTATGTTACTTGCTGCTTCGGAACCCTTCATGGGCGAGTCCGACTCGCACTTGTTTAAAGTCTGTTTTTAAGTTTGTTCTGATGGACTGATTTTGACGGGACTTTTACTGGCAGATAACTGATGATATAAAGAGTAACTTAGGCTACTTTTTTCTAACTTCTAACTGCGGAATTATGGCTTAGGCAGTAAACAATATATGTACGTACATTTATAAATACATATTTATCATAGTAAATTGCCGAGTCTAGAATGAATTTCTCGACTAAATCGTTAGATGTGCAAAAATTTTTTTTCATCAAACCAATACGTGTGGGGTATCTATAGATAGGTCTTCAAAAATGATATTGAGGTTTTTAACATAATTTTTTTCTAAACTGAATATTTTGCGCGAGAGACACTTCCAAAGTGGTCAAATGTGTGTGTCCCCCCCCCCCTGTAACTTCTAAAATAAGAGAATGATAAAACTAAAAAAAATATATGATGTACATTACCATGCAAACTTCCACCGAAAATTGGTTTGAACGAAATCTAGTAAGTAGTTTTTTTTTAATACGTCATAAATCGTAAACTGCATTTTACCTTTTATTCAATCAACACACATAAGTAATATAAAAATAAAATAAAAATTATATTATGTTACTTGCTGCTGCGGAACCCTTCATGGGCAAGTCCGACTCGCACTTGGCCGTTTTTTAAATTTTCGTGTGTTGTCTGTCACTAGGACTGCCATAATAAATAGAAAAATTAGTCCCATTGTCGCCCGTGGTCATAATTATATGATGTTAATAACTCCAGAATTAGACGCGGGGATGTAAGTTTGATCTGGTACCATCAATCATTCAGAGAAAATAATAAAGCATCGGTTTTGCTAATGATTTTAGCACATAGGCTATACTTTCATCAACAGTTTTTTTACATATTAAAGTTATTGAAACTGTTTCTTCTTAATTTCTTGTTTAACAACTAACTTAGACATTCCAAAATGTTATTATTTCATTGTATCTACAACTCAGACAATGTAAAACAATCTGTCAGCCATCTTGTTTTGATATTTCTGAGACACACGATACATCCGACGATACGTATTTTATATTTTAGTCATAACACCGATTTTTTTTACAATAATAATGTTCATCATCATAACAACAGACAACAGTCCACTGCTGGACATAGGCCTCTCCTTAGCAAGGAGGTGTTGCTCTACTGTGCCACGCTGACCAGTCGGGTTGGTATAGGGTTTGTGTCAAGTTTTCCATCCCTTTGCAGTGCTGTTGTCCTGCGTAGTTGGCTCCGTCTCTTACGACACCCACGGAATGAATAGGGGTGGTGACACTCCGTATTCTTAATACGTCACCACACGGACTTTATGATATATACCAGAAAACAACTCCTTCCTACCTCCCGTTCTAACTTCTGGGATTCAGATGGAGAGGTATTCTTACAGCAACATGTACTTGTGTCTATCGGTTTTCTATAAGTGATGATGTACACTTACCATCAAGAGATCCATCTGTTCGTTTGCCCCCTTTACCATAAAAAGTTATTAACAATTAATCTTACAATTGGAATTTGAAATATTCCAGATTAATCGATCGATTGTTGTCTTTAAAACATTCTATAATTTGTATGTATAGTACATTAATATCATTGTTTCTCAGAAGGCTGAGCCGAGAATTCCTAAACATTACATGTTACTTTGTTTTTACTTCAGTTTTAAGGTTCTGTAGACGGGTAACAGAACCTTCGTCATCAATTGTTATCGGTCCGTTTTTCGAAAGCGGATGGGCAATATTCCCTATTTGCCTCAACCGAAAGACGTTATCTGCTAGACATATTATGCTTTCTCAAGGTTCTCCACAACAAGCGGTTCTGAGTGCGCGCATCCAAGTTGACTTGTGTATGATTTTAACGTAAACAAAATATTGTTTTTACCTATTTTCGGTACAGTTCCCTTTTTAATTTCTCATCAGTAGAATGAGGCAGAAGCATCTCAATAAGCCACCAAAGTGTGGGTCACCATGCTGCATAGTTGCATTGTCTGCATGCGCAATGAATATAATTATAACTAGTCTTGGATTCTGCTCATGCATTCTATCAGGCAGGGTAGAGCCGCTATGGCAGGCTTATATATGAATTATATATATATTATACAATATTATATTCTACAGTGGAGTGAAACGAAGTTATCTATCTTCTTCTTATCGTGTCTATGGAAACTCTTAAACGGTTTTAGCTCTGTGACGAGAATGGTAGCAACGTGGGAGAGTCACGCATCGGCATGCATAGGCCGGCTCGACCGCAGTGATACCACGGCCTCACAGAAAACCGTTGTGAAACAGCGCTTGCGCTGTGTTTTACCGAGTGAGTGAGGATAGCGGAAGCCCATACCCCAACCCCCCTATAGCCTTCCCCCAAAGACCGGCAATGCACTTGTGACGCCTCTGGTGTCCATGGGCGGCGGTAATCGCTTACCATCAGGCGATACGTCTGCTCGTTTGCCCCGTATTCTATCAAAAAAGAGTATGTGACAAATTCTCTCACCCAACGAAACATTTATCTATAAGAATAATGTATACGGAACCCTCTATTACAAGTAACAACTCATTTTTTGCCTCCAAATACCTTTCATGCAAAATTTTCTAGATTTTTTTGCATGTTTTTGTAAAAACACATACCTGAATATTTTTGTAGTTGAGTAACGATTTGTTTTGTTTGTATTTATATGTTCTTGGTAATAAAAAGATAATTATATTTTAAAAGGAGTCTTCTGAAAATAATTTGTTTGATTAATGGCGATGTTTGTTGTTACTGAGTTGTGGATATTCTATCCGTGGAGGCGGATTAATAATACGGAGTGTCACCACCCCTATTCGTCCCGTTGACACAAACCCTATACCAACCCGACTGGTCAGAGTGGTATAGTAGACCAACACCTCCTTTCTAAGGAGAGGCTTATGTCCAGCAGTGGACTGTTAAAGCTGATGTTTTTATCAATGCAAGGACAATGATTTTAATGCTGTTGGTGCCTCAATAAACTAAAATATCTCTAAAATTATTGAAGTGAAAACTTCTTTAGCCGCGTTGAGCACTTTTTGGTAGGGTAAAATCTTATGTTGTAATAAATCTTTTATTTAAACGTTATGAAATTTCTAATTTTATACATTAATTTTACAATTAATATTCTAAGTTATAAGTTTTCACTTTTATCGGCAGTCTTTATGACTGCCATTTTTATATATGGCCCTGTCAAAATGACCCTACTCTGCCTGATGTAAAGCATAAGCAGAATCCAAGAGTGGTGGTCACCATACTCATTGCGAATGCAGACAAGGCAACAATGTTGCATGGTGACCCACACCATGGCGGCCTAGTGATGCTTCTGCATCATTGGGCCTCCGTTCTCGCACTCACCAACGAAACACGACAGCACGAATGCTGTCATCTTACGTTGATCTTCTGTGCGAGAGTACCGCCCCGGTCGAGTCAGCCCAACCGTGCTGAAATCAGCGTGGCTTTACTACCTATTAATTAACTTCTTTCCTCTTATTTTATTAAAATGACTAGCTGTACCCCGCGGTGTTTCCCGCGGTTATTGTCGTACCGCGGGTAACGCAGGGGGCGAAGCTAGTCTAAACCTATATTAGTCTACCGGCTAATCTTTGGAACGTCTGGACCGATTTTGACGGACTTGCGGATGACTGATGATATAAGGAGTAACTTAGGCGACTGTTTTACCCGCGCTCGTTGATGTTGTACCGCGGGTAACACCACGGGGCTCAGCTAGTTTATATAATAAAGTTTAATTAAGTACTATATATATATTAAAGTTTTAGTTTCTAAAAGCAACATACACGGTTCACATTAAATGTCATTATAGCCGTCGGTTCTTAACCATTTTGCCAATTAAGTTGGTATTTGTGCGATTGTTTTCATGGGAATTCTTACATTAAATTACTATTATCAAGTAAAAACATAAGTAGAGCTGAGATTATGTATATACTCACGCTTGTATACAGAATTGGGTAGGCACAGTAATATTAAACATCCACTTTTTACGCAACTAATCTATATAATGGTATTTACGTTAGATGAGCCCCGTGCATGAAAAGCTTAGCTTAAGTTACTCTTTATATCATCAGCTATCTGCCAGTAAAAGTCCCGTCAAAATTGGTTAAACCATTCCAAATAGACAGACAGACAAAAATTCTAAAATCTGCTTTATAGATGTTAGTATACTCGTAGTCCATTCGCTTAGATACGGTCACCGTGATCGCGCCGCCATCGCACGTGCGGCAAGCCGCCACAAAATCAAAGGGCCCGTCTGCGGCGTACACCTACAAACAAACAAGTATGATTTGTATTTGTCAGTCAGTCAGTTGTACGCTGTTGTATGAATTAATATATTCGTATTTCACAACAATAACCACAATTGCGTGCGGGTGCACTGACACTATCTGAACGAATGGATTATATCATAACTTTGATGCATTTGGTGAAAAGCTGTTAATTTGAAAAATTACAAACAGACACTTAAATTTTATTTATTAGAATAGAACTGTTCTATAGAAGTCTATCAATTTTAAAGAAAGAAACTTGAAATAAAAAAATAAAAGAACAAGGAAAAGTAAAAAAAATCATTTTCGTTAATAGATATACAATGAGGTACAATGCAAAAAATGCCTGTATTAGGAGGGACCGCTCTCACATAACACTACAATTGTGTTAATTATTTTTACAAAATGTGGTTACTCACATGTACTAAAAATTAAATTAATTAAATAAACTTAAAATTAAAGAAAAAATACTACTATCTAAACACAAAAATCAATAAAAAATTAAATAACTGATAAAAGCTACAGTATTATGGTGCCTACACTTGATTAAAAAAGTCACGTGTCACCTAAACACGAAAGGTTAGGTGACGGTTCCTACCTAATAAGTCCGATACGAGTATATTTAAATACCTAGTCCATTATATTCGAATATTTATTAAGTATTGTGTAATATTTTAATATTTAACAGAAGTTTATGTGCGTAAGAGTTCTAATTAATATTGATATTTATTTATATAACGTTCTGTGTAAATACGTACATATTATACATAGAAAACACTCGAACTCCGAAACAAATATATGTAGATCATACGAACATTTGGTCTGACCCAGGAATCAAAGCCGATACCTCAAACACAGCAGTCGCATACGCTGCCACTGCGCCACCGAGGCAATACTATTCTCGAACTAAATTAAAGTTTCGATAGCAACAACTAGTTTCTGACCACAGAATCAATTTATTTAACGAAATACGCAATTCTGAACAAATTAGTTAATTGAGAAAAACGGTTTATCAAATGTATCGAATAAATGGTGGTTTCATTAATTGAGAATAATGATAAAATAGGACAATTAAATTATCATTAAATTAAATATCATGGTAGTTAAAATACTTGTGGTCTGAAAATGACTATTATCACGCTTAAGACCGATAGGAGCTAAGCATGATTAAAAATAGACGCATACTAAGTTACGTGGGTATTTGTATAAAATATTAATTTACACTGGTCTATAATATTTTCGATTTTGTAACGAAATAGTTTAGGTTGCGTCGACTAGATGGCGACACTGTCTTCACCATAGCTGAATTATTCTTAAATACCTTAGAACAATCTCGAAAGTGATAAAACATTGGCTTTCGTCACTACGCGAGTATCGAATCGAGGACCTTGAGCCTAGAAAGTGAATACTCTTCACTGCGTAAATGAGAAACGAATTGTTTATTTATAATTTAAACTATAATTACACAACATATTTCTGTTCCAATGAGAGCCGCCCGAATGGCTTATAACGCTATTGTTTAGATGACTGACTGCTGAGTAATAAATTAAATTAAAAAGCTTTTTAAAAACAAGCTTTTAATGGAATGCCTCTAGACGAATCAAACGAGTCCAAACTCGGTGATGTTGTTGTTCCTATGGCCACCTTCCAGCTCCAGCATCAGATCAGTTCCATGTCATTATAATATCGTATTGTGACGCTGTATATATATGCTTGCAAGTTGGAGAATTTCAGCAAAATCGGTTGAAAATATCTGCTTCAAAATTAAGTTGCAAGATTCCACCCGAACATACAAGCATACATACACTGCAAGTTAATAAAAAATTTGCAAAAATGAATCTTAGCTAGATCGATTTATCGCTTCCGAAACCACCTATAAACTAAATTTCATGAAAACTGTTGGAGCCGTTTCCGAAATTCAGATTATATAAATATGTACTAGAGTTCATCGTGATTTTATCAAAATTTTATTCACGCTCTGACGCCTTGATTCAATTGCATACAGTTTGTTATATTTTTATTTTTGCATTACGCTAATATATTTTGTGTAGGCGTTTTTACTTATCCATAAAAGGTACACAATTATCTTTGTTATATTCTTTGAATAGCAACTCCCGCATTAGAAATATAACGTGTGTCGCGGGGGACTTATATAATCTGAAATCTATATCTCGGAAACAGCTCCAACGATTTTCATGAAATTTAGTACTTATGCAGGAAGTTTCTTTGGAAGATCTAGCTAGAATTCATTTTTAGAAAATTTATCAAAATCAAAAATACCGATCAAAACTCAGTCGTTCAATTTTTTTTATGTATGGCCCGCCAAAATGACTCTACTCTGCCTGATGGAAAGCATAAGCAGAATCCAAGAGTGGTGGCCACCATACTAATTGCGAATTCAGATAACATTAGACTATTCTAATGTTATCTGAATTCGCAATTAGTATAGCATAGACTCATTTGCGAAGCTACTAAAATAAATAATATTTTCAAATGTCAACGTACTGTCCAGAACATTGACACCTAATACCGCTGTTTAGAAAATTGTTGTTAGCGCAGTAAGTGCGTACACAAGTAAAATTTTAACAAAATAAAAAACGACTTCAAGGTTCGACTCGATTTCTCTCCGATACCATCATCAGATCTTAGTGTCCTTATCGTGGTACCACCGTTGGGATATCTCCTTTCCAATACAAAAAGAATCATCAAAATCGGTTCAAAAACGACGAAGTTATCCGCGAACACACATAAACAAAAAAAAACATATATACAGTCGAATTGAGAACTTCCTTCTTTTTTGAAGTCGGTTAGAAATAAAAACCGACTTCAAGGTTCGACTCAATTTCTCTTCGATACCATCATCAGATCTTAGTGTCCTTATCATGGTACCACCTTTGGGATATCTCCTTTCCATTAAAAAAAGAATCATTGGGTTCATAAACGACAAGTTATCCGCGAACACACAAAAAAAATATAGACGAGTATACGGTCGAATTGAGACCCTCTTACTTTTTTGAAGTCGGTTAAAAATTGTACAAGTGTCTCCTCTTGGCTGTAAATTCTTTATTTGTGAAGTCATTGATAGTTTTATACTTACTTGTTAGAGTTCTGTAAATCAAGATAAATACTCACAAATAGTGCGGTTTTTAAAGAATTTTCAAAACTGGTTAAGTAAGTACATAGATTCAGAGATTACAAATTCAGATACCTCCTACAACCTTACAAACTTTCACTCTTTATAATTACTGCCTTGGTGGCGCAGTGGCAGCGTATTCGACTGCTGCGCTGGAGGTCTCAGGTGCAATTCCCGGGTAGGAACTGAACAAATGTTTGTATGATCTGCAAATAGTTTGCTTCGGAGTTTGGGTGTTTTCCATGTATATATGTATTTACAAAAATAAATATATTGTCTAGTACCCATAATACAAGCTCTACTTTGTTAGGGCGCTACTGGCGACTAGATGGCGTTGTATATAAGATGTCCGAATTTTGTTTTTTTTTATTACTTATCTTATATATAAAATTCTCGTGTCACAATGTTAGTTACCATACTCCTCTGAAACGGTTGGACCGATTCTTATGAAATTTGGTGTGCATATCGGGTAGGTCTGAGAATCGACCAACATCTATTTTTTATACCCCAATTTTTTTTTTATGGCAAAACAACGTTTGCCGGATCAGCTAGTTTAATATTAGTACAGATAATATTAGTTATCTATTGCAATGTACATTACTGGTGACGGAATGGTGACCCAATATAACCTTGAGTTGTTAAATGTTTAGTAATTCTCGTCAAGCGCCACGTGGGCAGATGTCGCCATTCGCGATATTTTAATAGAATTAACCATGGTCGAAGTAATTTTATCTAATTGTACCTCAGTTTTGTGGTATGTAGCACATCTTTGCCTCACCCTTTGGTCTCTTCTTAAAAATAAGGTTTTGGTCTGCTCAAGGTAGTAGAGCCACGCTGATTTCAGTACCCTCGCGCGGTACTACCCTCGCGCAGAAAATCAACGTAAAATGACAGCGTTCGTGCTGTCGTGATTCGTTGGTGAGTGCGAGACCGGAGGCCCAATGATGCAGAAGCATCACTAGCCTGCCATGGTGTGGGTCACTATGCTACATTGTTGCATTGTCTGCATTCGCAGTATGGTGACCACCACTCTTGGATTCTGCCTATGCTTTTCATCAGGTAGAGTAGAGTCATTGTGGCAGGGCCAAACATAAAAAAACTATACCACGCTGGCCAGACGGGTTGGTATAGGGTTTGTGTCAAGTTTTCCTTCTCTTTGCAGTACTGTTGTACTGCGTAGTTAGCTCCCTCAGTCGTCTCTTACGACACCCACGGGATGGGTAGGGGTGGTGACACTCCGTAGACGTCCGTCACCACATAGACGGTATACCGTAAGCTATAGCTTAGTTTACGCTGTGTGTCTTTCGACCCCATATGGGACAACACTTTATGTGATCCACTATTTGTTGTGCCGAGTCTGGGTGTTCTTTGTGTCCGTTTCTCGTATGTTTGTAAAGTCTTCCATAACACGGAAATATTCCTAATTCGGAAGTTACAATAACAATAACCCAACTACACAAAAACTTTGATAGAATTGATATAGCCCATTATTACGAATCTATTGACACCTCATTGATTATAACCGATTCAGGAGTTTAGGTACTACGGTGGAACATACAAACATACATAGATTGCTAAAACTATTAACCTTCCTTTTGGCTTCATCGTAGTCGGGTAGAAAACAAAAGAAAGATTAAAACTCTTTCTAAAAGATAGCGTGAATATTTATCTAATTTTACCTTATAAACGGCCATTTTGTTTCTTTAAATGTAAAATGTCATGTGCCATTGAACTTGTCAAGGCGAACTTATTTCTAAAGATCATTTGGAGGTCAAGTGATGACCATAAGCCACATTTTTGAACTTTAAAATGTTTTATTAATTACCAGTTTAAGTTGAACTTTATATTACATATATAGGTATACTAGCTGACCCACGCAACTTCGTTTACGTCTCCTGTTGCCCGTAGCGTAAAAAAATTCCCCCGTTTTTGTAACATTCTGCATTGGTGCTCCGCTCCTATTGGTCTTAGCGTGATGATAAATAGCCTTCCTCGATAAATGGGCTATCTAACACACAAATAATTATTCAAATCGTACCAAAAATTCCTGAGATTAGCGCGTTTATACAAACCAACTCTTCAAGAAGTATAAGTTAAGTCTGCCTGCCAAAGTGACTCTACTCTGCCTGTTGGAAAGCATGAGCAGAATCCAAGAGTGGTGGTCACCATACTCATTGCGAATGCAGTCCACGCAGCAATGCAGCATGGTGACATATACTATGGCTATTGAGATCTTCTGCATCATTGTGCCTCTGGTCTCGCACTCACCAACGAAACACGACAGCACGAATGCTGTCACTTTAGGTTGGTCGTCTGTGAGAGGGTAGTACTGCCCTGGTCGAGCGCTTATCATCAGTTGACCCATCTTCCCATTTGCCCATATACCTACCATAAAACAAAGTTTGTGGTCACTTTTACACACAGCGCAAACAAAAACATATTACAGCGCCATCTACCAAAGAATACCGAACTACGCATTAACTAATCTTGTATCGCAATATCGACATTCTCACGCCGATTAGCTTGTAGACAACATCCCAACCTCAATCGTTGAGCCGCCTCGCCTGGCATGATCACCTCGCCTGGGTAGAGGATCCTCCTGTCTTAGAGGGACTTGCACCCATTCCTCCTCAATTTCATTAAGTACATAGCGTCATTGGCTTTTTCTCATCCAAATAGCCCTCTAGAGGTCGTCATGGTACAGCACCATTTACCTCAAAGGTCGTCGATTCGTATCCCGAACTGTGTCAAAGCGGCTAACAAAAAAATAATCTATATCTAAATAAATATTGGCCAACATTGTTTTACGGTAAATTAACTCTATCAAAGCAGTTGCGTAATTGAGTTAGTTTTAGCCGCGGCTTCGCTTACACTTAGTATAATAATATACTAAAGATATATTCACAAATAAATTAAAATGAATTTGTCTGTTTGTAATTTTAAATTAACAGCTGTTCACTAAATGCATATGAAAATTTATACGGCACTCACATCAAAAAATCGTTTTTAGGGTTTCGTGCCAAGGCAAAAAACGGAACCCTTATAGATTCGTCATGTCTGTCTGTCCGTCTGTCTGTCTGTCCGTCCGTATGTCACAGCCACTTTTTTCCGAAACTATAAGGACTATAATGTTGAAACTTGGTAAGTAGATGTATTCTGTGAACCGCATTAAGATTTTCACACGAAAATAGAAAAAAAACAATAAATTTTGGGGGTCCCCATACTTGGAACTGAAACTCAAATTTTTTTTTTCATCAAACCCTACGTATCTATGGATAGGTCTTCGAAAATGATATTGAGGTTTCTAATATCATTTTTTTCTAAACTAGGTAGGTATGTTTATCAGCAGTTTGCAAGCTCTGTTTGGAATCAGACGCCGTAAAATGCCTCAAGCTTTAACTATAACTCATCTAAATATGTTGAAACAAATTTCTCATAAAATACATAATAACTCTCACACTTCCACCATTATGATGTATTCGGTCATCTAAGTTCAATTATGTCTCCTCATGAGGTAATAGCGTGCTCTTCCTCAGGGTTTTCTTACACAACCCCCCACTTTACAACCTATTGCACTGTCCCCCCCACTATAGACCCACACGTTTAATACCATTCACTATGATTTAGTACTCTTCTAGTTCGATAAACCGCGATTGCGCAGCGCTTTTTGATCGTCGAGTTGGTCAGAATTTATTGGGTTCGGTATGATTTTTTTACCGCGCTGAATTCCGTCTACGTATAGGTCAACACTTTGTGTGTTATAAATTGTTGTTCTGAGTTTGGGTGTTAATTGTTTCATGTATATTTGTAAAGTCCCTTGCAACATAGGATTAATTCTTGCAAAAAAACAAAAGATTTTAATAAAATTTTAAAGTGTCAAACTTGAGATAAAACCAGTGAACTTTATTAAAAGGTCCTATAAAGGTCGTTTAAAATTATTAATACGGTCACAACTGCTTCCGTTACTAAAGGTTCCTCAATAATTGAAATTAATTATAGGTCAGAATAAATGATTTTCTTTTTTTGTTTTCTTTCTTTAATTAGTCTGTTAAATGCAAAAAGACTTTCATGCGGTGTATAAACTAAGTTATCATTTTTCTACCCTTGGGAAATCCTAAGTTGCTTTTAAGTCGGTGTAATATTTTGTCTGATTTATTTATGCCGGTTGCTTTCCTGAAGCCTAACCTGGAATGTAATCGTCTTTATCCAGGCTACAGAAATAAGGTAAATTAGGTAATAAAAGTGAAATAGCGAGGTAACAACTCTTCAATGACAAATTGGACGGAGAGTGCAGTACTTTGGACAAGCCAGGGACACATTTATTTATTTGTATACATCGGCGAACATGATTTCCAAGGCATTGTCGTCCAGTCAACCTTAGGATGGTGTAGACATATTATAATTATTTTCGTCCTGTGATAGGTTGAGTTAGCTGGCCGTTTCATACTCGTGTCTTAGTCGACAAGACAAGACAATCAACCAACGAGCTATTCCATACAATCAAGTACTCTGCTCATTTGCACTCCTACAAATCCTATCCTACTAATATTGTAAATGCGAAAGTTTGTGAGGATATTTGGATGCTTGTTGCTATTTCACGCAAAAACTACTGAACGGATTTAGATCAAACTTCACAATAATATAGCTTATACATCAGAATAACACATAGGCTATTATACTATTTACCGCGAAAACTGATATATACGCTGGTGGAGCTACAGGCATAAACCAGTCAATTATGAATGGAAGTAGGTATTGAATGTTTGAAAAACAATTAGGTGTCAATGCTTATGCTTTGTAATATCTAATTGTTATGATTACTTATGCTACTAATGTATTATGAATTTAATTATAATGATGGCATTCTCTCCCTACCAACGTGTACCACGTGTTTCCTTCTGACTATGATCCTGGGTTCTTTGAACGGGGAGTGGAAAAACATCTCAGTATTCGACCATACCGCATTGTCCAATTCCGCATTCATTTTTTTCCATCAAGTAGAGAGGAGTAATTTTGGCAGCAAATACAAAAAAACCTTTTTATTTTTTTCACAGCCTTAACAGTACACTGCTGGCAATAGGTATTAGAAAGTAGATTGTTGACAACTAATTATACCACGCTGACCGTTACCACGCTACCGACACTCAATATGGATTAGTTTTTATCGTTTTGTCGACTGACACTAAATGTTACCGTATGCTAAACATCCCATTTTCTATTACTGGTTAGACTCGAACACCAATGCATTGGTTGCTGTCATAGCCAATTATATAGCATGTCATAGCAAAAATGCCATTCTTCTTTAAGGTATTATTTCAAAATACTACAGATTTTGACCTTGAAATTGTTCTAAAGATGGCTTGGGTTTTCCGTCCAGATAACAAACAGTACCTTTTAGCGAATACACATTTAAACAAGATAATGTTTTTAACTTTAAGTGATTCATCGTACTAAATGTGTCTTAGTTAAAAATCAGCTTAGCCCCGCGGTGCTACCCGCAGTTGATGTTGTAGCTTTACAACAACAACGAGTAAACACACGGGGCGAAGTTGGTCTAAAAAAGTAGCCTAAATTCCTTCTTATATCATCACCTATCTGCCAGGGAAAGTCTGGTCAAAATTGGTCCAGCCATGTCAGAGATGAGAGAGAGACCGGAACAAACAAACAGACAGACAGACAAAAAAATAAAAAAAATATAATTAAAATGTTAGTACTGTATATACTTTCATATGTGCATAAAGCTGTTAATTTCAAATTACAAACAGACATTTTAATTTTATTTATTTGTATTAGAAAAGTAAGTATATGTGCTAAACTGGTGTTAATCTTTTTTTCGTTGATTTTTACCGAGTGAGTTTATCGAAACATCAAAATGACATACAAGAGTATTTTTAAAGAATCCATTGAAATTTATGAATTTTTATTCTGTAGCTGTAATTCTGTGTAGTGACGTGAAGAATGTGGGGTGTCACCATCGCTATTCATCCCGCGGATATCGTGAATGCCGACTTTGCACTGCAAAGAGAAGAAACATTTGAAACAAACTCTTTACTAAAACTTCTGATCAGGGTAGTATAGAAGGCCAAAACCTACCTTCTAAGGATAGGAATATGTCGAGTAGTAGACAATTAAAGTCTGTTGATAATTGACGACTGTGGTCTTTAACGGCATTCTTTAAAAAAATTAAACCGTCTACACTTTCAGCAGCAATTTAGTGTAATTAAATTAATAGTAATTTTCATTTAAGTATTATTAGAAGTGCTTACTCTAAGTATACACATTAACATTATACGAACATGGCTACGTCTACTCAAAACGAACATAAAAGAAACCACGTCGTATTACGAACACCCACGGAACTCTAAAAAACGGCGAGTACAGCGTAAAACTTACCGTTTCGCTCGACACCGTCCAGTCACTCCCGCGCATTCGCCCGAGATGCGGCACTGACCAATCGCATGCGATTCTAAATTCGAAATTTTTGAAAATAAAAACGCATTTCAACAATGGCGATGAGATCGATCGGACGTATGGTCGATTATGTGAAGTCTAATAGAAGGATAAGTGAGTGTTTTACTTTTACAACAAAAAATAATATCGTTTTTGTTTGTGATTTTTTTTCATTGTGTTGCGTGTGTGTTTAAGTAATTCCGTGACCTTTAATAATAGTGCGGGTTTCCGATGGATTTGCGTGTATTTCACGTACTTTGTGTTACTTAAACCTTGGCGGTTTGGTTTATTAAGAAATTGCAACAGTTTTTATGATATCTCTTGCAGCCGAGATTAGGAATTGTTTTTTATTGTTCTGCTAGACTGGTGTTCTGTTTCGGTAGAGTGGTGGCATTCATTGTCGACAGTTGAGAACCCTGGGTTGGAATAGAGTGAAGTTTTTTTTTCCTTAATATGTGAAACTATTTTATAGAAATGAGTCAATTTGAGCAGAATATGTAATGAATGTTTACGAAACAGCGCGGTTTCTTGTAGAACTATGATGTAACTGAGATTATATTCAAACGTTTATATTTTACATTTTTTATTTTGACTTATGTAATATATATTTTCTTTTTAATTCACTACAGAAGAATAGGCACTCTTATCAAGAATTTTTGTTCTGTTATTTTTTCTTTTGCGACCATCAGATGGACAAAAAGACGAGGTTCTATGTTAACCGATTACTCTGTCAATTGTGGACCGATTTTGAAAATTATTATTGTATTCGAGAACCTCAAAAGTATACCCTACTTTTGAGGTTCTACCGTTATCATTATGTCATTCAGGATCCCAAGGAAAGCGAGGGCAACCCTCAAATTTTATAGACACGTTTTATATTTTTCTTATATATTGTATAATGTTATTCAAGTATTTGCATCTGTTAGTCATTTAGGTAGTCTAGAAAGCTTGTAATTGAGTAGTTTGGATGCATTTAAGTCGATTATGTTAATTTTAACCAGCTTTTAGAGAGAAGGAGATTCGACTGTATTATTATTATTAATGTTTGTTTCTTCACAACTTCTTGTGGAAACCGCACCCAGTCAGAAAGGATTTTCGGGAACTTCGTTCCTAAAGACGTAAATTAAGGTTGAATGGAAGTTCATAATGTGCCTAGAAAGTTAAAAACAAGAAATAATACTTAAATAAGTACATACTTAGTCACATACAATTGGTATTTTTATTATATGTCAGACGTGATCGAGTAATTATATCAAACACGTAGGTACAAAGCGTTAATATAACATACGTGTTGTTGAAAAGGTTGACATTGTAATGTAACATACTTCAATAATGATATTATAATGTTTTTGCGTCGATATTTTATAAACTAGACTATGAAGTTTATTAAATATCGCAGCAAAATCGTCTATACTATTCATACTAATATTAAAAATTCGAAAGTTACTTTGCACCACGACTAAACCGATTTCACCGATTTCAATCAAAATTTGGCGTTGAAATACTTACTTTGTTTCTTGAGGAATAACATAGGCTACTCTTTATAGCGATAACCGTGGACACAGGTGGAGCCGCGACAAAAGTTAGTTATAGTATAAAAAAACATTAGAGTACTTATACTAACTATTGATTGCGTCTTCAATTGCGTAATTGCTTATTATTTTTAAGTTAGTGGTTAAATTTCCAAAAAATCTCTTTCTTAGGTCTCCCACACATAACTGCGAATTCGCAACGCATCGCAAATATCTGCGAGCTCGCATTAATGCACCGCAAGAACTTCCGATATGATTCGTATCGTGCGTCGCCGTATCGCAGTTATGTGTGGGTGCTTATCTCGTCATCAGTTGTCAAATGTCAATTTTGTAGCCCCAGGTGTATAGGATCTGAATCAGTCAATCACACAAAATTGTGGAATGAACTGTTGCCTGCGGTATTCCCGGACCAATACGACCTTCAAACCTTCAAGAAATGAGCGTACTCCTCCTTATAGACCGGCAACACACTTGTGACGCCTCTGATGTTGCGGGTGTCTGTGGACAGCGGTAATAGCTTACCATCAGGCGATACGTCTGCTCGTTTGCCCCCTATCACAAAAAGAAGTCAGGGCAAGTAATCTCATATGTGTAGGTTATCAAACGGATCAATCGGGTTTTAACTTTGTTTTTTCCTATTACTTTAAAAGGTGATTAACTTATTCCTGAATTATTGTCTGTGAAGAATCACTCTGCCTTACCTTTTTCCTATACTGGCGTGAATAAATCGTTCGCTTATAGTCTGAAAACGCGGAAATAACGGTATGGCTCTTTTTAACTTGATTTAAAACCAGTTCATTTGATGTTCTTGTCTATAAATAGACTTGAACGTTGAAACGAAGTGGCATAAAACGCTGACCAGTTTAACAGTTCCAAATAAAAAAATCGGCCAAGTGCGAGTCGGACTCGTGCACGAAGAGTTCCGTACCATTATCTATATATTTCAAGCATGCCATTATTAATATCGAGCATTAAACATCACAAAATTACGTTTGTTGTACTGAAGTACTACTTAAATATTTATTCTGTTTATAGTATTTGTTGTTATAGCGACAACAGAAATACATCATCTCTGAAAATTTCAACTGTCTAACTATCAGAGTTCATGAGATACAGCCTGGCGACAGACGGACAGTATCAGTGGACAGTAATAAGATCCCGTTTTACCCCTTTGTGAAAGGAACCCTAAAAATCTACGCCATTCGACCAATTAGTCGATCTTAAACAACCTTAGGTCGAATATTTTGAAAGTGGCATAGTTTTTATTATTGCTATTTAAGCGTTATCTTAAATAACGGTTCTCTAGATAAATGTTAAGGCATTCCACAAATTTCGTTGAAATATCGGTGGACGATGAAGCTATGCGTTTGTAGAATGTTCCCTCAGATATTAATGGCATGCTGACGGATTAAGAATACGAAGTGTCACCACTCCTATTCATCCCATGGGTATCATAAGAGACGACTAAGGGAACACTGCGCAGGACAACATCACAGCAAAGAGGAGGAAAACTTGACACAAATCCTATACCAACCCGTCTGGTCAGCGTGGTATAGTAGACCAACACCTCCTTTCTAAGGAGAGGCCTATGTCCAGCAGTGGACTGTTAAAGGCTGCTGTATCTTCTAATATATAAAATTCGATTGCTGTTCGATCTTCTCGCTAAAACTCGAGAACAGCGGGGCCGATTTAGCTGATTTTGGCTTTGAGATGTTTGTCGTAGTCCAGGGAAGGTTTAAACGCTGAAAAATTAAAAATAACTTAATAATCGAAATGTCACGTGTACGAAGTAACGGGCACAGCTAGTTTAAACACAAACATATCCATATTCTGCCTAGAACACAAGTTGTGTTTAGTTTTTTTGTACGTACAGTACGTATGAGTCAGGATATTATTTATTATTGTCATATATAATATCTAAGAAAACATATGGTCAATACATATTTATGTATTTATTCACTCTTCAGCATATAAACACCGTAAACAGCTGTCGTCGTTATGCGAAGCTGGTATAGTCCATTCGCTTAGATGTGATCAACTTGACCGCGCCGCCGTCCCACGTACGGCAAGCCGCCACAAAATCAAAGGGCGCGCCAGCGGCGTACACCCACAAGCAAGTATGATTTGTCCGTTTTCGCCGTTGTATAAATTAATATATTCGTATTTCACAACAATAACCAGAATAGCGTGCGCGTACACCGACACTATTTAAACGAATGGACTATATATACCTATTTTTAAAGGGTTTTTTAGTTACTTTTCACCAATAAGTTTTACTTTTTACTTGACTACACGAAGCCAAAAGGAAGGGTAATAAATTTGGCAGTAGTAAATCAATTACTGAACTGATTTAATGAATGGGGTGTCAATAGATTCGCTATATAAATTTTATCAAGGATTGTTACGTACTCGAGTTATACTTTTTCATTCAAACTATCTTTTCAATGTCTGATGTCTGTGTGGGGATAACCGTCTAAAGCATGACTTTGTTCCACGTCTTGCCGAGGTTCCTCACCTCATCATTTAGAAAGAATTCCTGAAATAATACCCGAGCCCAGAAATGGAACATACATTGCTAAGGTTTAGGTAAGGTATTCTAAATCATATAAATTGGCAACTATGCCAGCGGTTTTTTGCGTGAATGTTTTATTTTTCGTCTTGTTCACTTTGAAAAACTTCCGTTCCTCCCTTATTACCCCTTAGAAGATAAATTTCCAAAAGCCCTATCAAATTTGGAAGAATTTTACAATAGGTTGGCTGTAGAAGTGTAGAGCTTAGACTCAGCGTTGAAATTTCGTATTTAGGTATATATATACTCTGATGTAATTAACGCTATTCATATCTAATGATACCAAAATATAAAACACTGTATCTATCTTTATCCAACAGTGTACAAGCAAACTTCAAAACACAAATGTCTCTGTCCCAAGTCACACATTTCAAAGTAAAAGGCGGTCAAACCACCAACTTGTTCAACGAACCGTCACAACGAGTGCAATACAGACAAAATTATTTATCTACGCTAATAATGCTAACTTGTTTGTTTGTTTAAATATCGTTATCTCTGAAACCATCAGTCCGATTTCAAAAGTATTCATGATTTTTTTTAGGTGTGGTGACGGATTAAGAATACAAAGTGTCACCACCCCTTTTCATCCCGTGGGTTAGTGGGTATCGTAAAGTATCGTAGTGGGCATCGACACAAACCTGATACCAACCTAGCCACTGACTGTGATATAGTAGAACCAAAACCTCCTCTGTAAGGAGAGGCCTGCGTGGTAGTCGACATCAGGTATTAGACGTAAAAGAGTGTTGACAGTCAGCTTGAAAACGCTAGTAACTAAAATAATAATATTTCGGACATCGACAAACAATGCCATCTAGTCCCAAGTAGGGTACTTGACAACTGATATGAATACATTAGGTATATACTTTTTTTGTAAATACATACATATTACACATAGAAAACACCCAAACTCCGCAACAAATATTTGCAGATCATACAAACATTTGGTCCGACCCGGGAATCGGAGCCGAGACGCACAGCAGTCGCATACGCTACCACCGCGCCACCGAGGCAGTCATAATGAACTTTCACGCCAATTTCCAATCTCCATTTTGCATATTTAGGGGTAGAATTTCCAAAAAAAATCTTTTTTAATGCTTGTCTATGTAACCTAAGTAACATTTGTGCAATATTTCACGCTTTTAGACCCAACAGTTTCAGATGTGGGTTGATCGATATATCAGTAAATCTGTCTGTCAGTTTCTTTTTATGACAGACAGAAGTTCTACAAGAAGCCGATTACTCCCTGTCACAATGAACAGATCACGAACGTGCTTCAATAAGTGTAAATCATATAATTGTATGTATAAACAGATTGGTTTTTATTGTACGACACGGCGACGATACGATTGTTATCGAGAAATTTGTTGACCTTCAGATTTAAGAAAGTGTGTCGAGAGTATAAATTACATTGTACTTCCATATTCCATACAACCGTTTTTTTGCTTACTTTACACTTATAATGGTAGAATTTCCAAAAAACATTCTTAGTGAGTGTTTACAAGATAAAAAGCATTAGCTGTCAATATAGCAAGTTTGTAGCTCACCGGCTTAGACTCTGCCTAAATGCAAGACAATTCATATATAAACTACCTGACCCACGCCACCTCGTTTACGTCTCCTATTGTGCGTAGCCTATTAATTTTGCCTCGATTTTGTAACATTATTCATTGGTGCCATATATAGCCTTCCTCGATAAATGGGCTATCTCACACTGAAATCATTTTTCAAATCGGAACAGGAGTTCCTGAGATTAGCGCGTTCAAACAAACAAACTCTTTAGCTTTATATATTACTAATGGTTGCCCGCGGCTCCGCCCGCGTATATGTCGGTTATCGCGGCAAATAGTAGCCTAGGTGTTATTCTGATGTATAAGCTCTATTACTGTAAAGTTTCATCCAAATCCGTTCAGTAGTTTTTGCGTGAAAGAGTAACAAACATCCATCCATCCATCCACACTTACAAACTTTCGCGTTTATAATATTAGTATAGACTAGCTGACCCACGCAACCTCGTTTACGTCTTCTATTGCCCGTAGCGTAATAATTTTCCCCCGTTTTCCGTAACATTCTTCATTGGTGCTCCGCTCCTATTAGTCTTAGCGTGATTATATATAGCCTATAGCCTTCCTTTATAAATGGGCTATCTAACACTGAAATAATTTTTCAAAACGTACCAGTAGTTCCTGAGATTAGCGCGTTCAAGCAAACAAACAAACTCTTCAGCTTTATAATATAAGTATAGATATAGATGAAATTAAAGTGTCATCATCATTATCAGTAACCTTTAATAGTTCACTGCTGGATATAGCCTACTATTTAGCAAGGAGGTGTTGTTCTACTACACCACGCTGACCAGACGGGTTGGTATAGGGTTTGTGTCAAGTTCCCCCCAATGTATCCCTACGTTGTCGTCGTGGTGGGGCTTGCGTGGGTCGATGATCTCTGGGGCTATGCCGGTAGAGCCACTCATGCCGGATAGGTCCAGAAGGAGACCCCAGACTAAATGGGATACGCGACGGAGTCTGATTGCAGACTGCCGCGGAGGGCACTCCAAGCGTCCCTCTGATCTAGCAGAGGGCGTATTGGAGTGCGAGTAGGTTCGAGAGGAACCTGGGGCGGGTCAGCCCACTGTTAATTCAGGGGCTGACAACCGTCGGTGGGGCAGGGCTAGCCACCCTGTCGCATTCCGTAACCAACAGGGGCTCAGCAACGACCTGCCTGGTGGCTCCAGGAGGGTATGCTGAGAACCTGTTGGCCGGAGGGCTTGCCTTAATTGGCCGGCCCATGACAAGGATAGTCTATAACACCCGACAGCCAAGTCGTTAAAACCTGTGGATACCGGCCGACCTCCACAATATTTAGGCTTATCCGGGTGCAGGGGGCACCGCCCGGACGGACCTTTTATTTCCCCCATACTCGTGGGAATCACATGGATTTGAACTTGGAATTAAAAACAAACAAAAACGATAAAAACACAACGACCCTGGCTACGCAAAACGGAAATGAGAACGAAGGAAAGAAGAAGGGAAGGAGGAACGCCAAGGGGCAGTTCCGGAGAGCGGACGACTCCTCTACCGAGGAGGAGTCTGCGTCCGGGACGCCTATATCGGCGGGGCTCCTAGTAGTCAATCCGACTGCTAGGAGCCGAAGAACAACGGAACGTACGCGTTCCAGGTCCAGCCACTCGTCGGATGGCGCGGGTGGTAGCTCCAATGCTGATGCATTGGAGTCCATGGACTTGGACGCGAGCGACAGCCGCAAACGCGTGCGTTCCAACGATGGAGGGAGCGACACCAATGAAATGCTGCCGCCTAAAATGGCGAGCAGTCATAGAGGGAGGTCGAGAACCCCAGTCTCGAGCGCGTCGGGTTCCGTCTTTTCTAAGGCGGAATCGTATAGGCGAACCAGGACGGACGGCGAGACTCAGGCGGAGGAGGAGATCTCTGGTCTCCTACTGCAGATCGGGGAACCGGTGGATGGGGACTCAGTGCCCCAAACACCGGCCTCTCTGCAGGAGAGGGCGCAGGCCGCGGTGGCCATCATTAACAAGGTGGCCACCAAGTCGGTTAACCTTAAGGGCTCCTTCGTAAGGGCCCTTAAGGACTCCTCCTCCACACTGGGGGGAGTCGTCCAGTCCCTGATAGGGGACGTGGCTCGACTCCAGGCGGCCAACGACCGCCTGACGGGGCAGGTGGCTGAGCTGAGCGCTCAGTTCGCCCAATTTCGGGCGGAGCGTCCTGAGCTCGAGGCCTCGGCGCCGGCCTTGTCTGCGTCGCGGCGGGCCCCGTCTGCGTCACAGCTGGCCCCGGCTACGTCACGGCCGGCACCGTCGACGTCACAGCCGGCCCCGTCTGCGTCGCGGAAGTCCCCGGCTGCGTCGCGGCCGGCCCCGTCTGCGTCGCAGCCAGCCCTCACTGTCCCTGGGGTATCTGACGCCCTAGTGCAGCAGATCCTCATGGCAGTGGGGAATTTAGTGGACGGCCGTCTGGCCGGCATCGAGGCGAGGCTGCCTCCGGCCCCTGTCGTTCGGCCGCCCCTTGGGGCCCAGCGAAAAGCGGTCGCGTCGGCGCCGACCCCGCTTCCCGTGGTGGGGGGTCGCGTGACCTACGCCGCGGCGACGTCGGCCCCGGCTCCTGTGGCTGCCCAAAAGCCACGACAGGGGGCTAAGGCCAAGACGGCTGCCCCGAAGCCGGGGCCTAATACAAAGACGACGGCAAGAGCTGGAGCGGAGTTCCCTCCGCTCCCCACTCCAACTCCGGTTCCTGGCCCCTCAACAGCTGCCCCCTCCAATGAGGATTGGCAGGTAGTCGGGGGGTCAAAAAAGTCCCGAAAGCGGGCCAAGAAGGCCGCCCAAAAGGCGGCCTCTACCCCGCAGTCGCCACCGGTGACAGAGGCCAACAAGAAGGCCAAGCCACGGAAACTGCAGCCGCCAAAAACCGCGGCTGTAGTGGTCACCGTGTCGCCGGAGGCGGCTGAGAGCGGGCTGTCCTATGCGGCCCTCTTCAAGAGGGCCCGGGCTAGTCTCGCCTCTTTCGGGACGACCGGAGTTAGGTTGCGCCTCGCCCAGACGGGAGCTCGGGTTCTCGAGTTCCCCGGGGCTGAAGGCGCAAAGTCGGCGGACGAGTTTGCCGAGAAGCTCAGAGGAATGTTTGCGGAAACGGATGGTGTACGGATCGCCAGGCCTACGAAGTGCGCGGAATTGCGCATCTCGGGCCTGGACGACTCCGTCACGGCCGAGGATGTCCGCGTTGCAGTGCAGGAGAAGACGAGCTGCAGCGCTGACAACGTTAAGGTCGGCACCATCCACCCCGGTCCAGGGGGCCTTGGTGCGGTGTGGCTCAGCTGCCCAGTAGCGGCAGCCAAAGCGCTGGGTGATGCTGGCAGGCTCCTTGTCGGCTTCGTTAGCGCCAGGATAACAGTCCTGGCGGCGAGGCCGATGAGGTGTTTTAAATGCCTGTCGGCGGGACACACACGCGCCAAGTGCGCCAACTGCTTTGACTGCAGCGGTCTTTGCTTCCGCTGCGGTCAACCGGGGCACAAGGCGGCAGAATGTTCTGCCGCCCCTCACTGCCCCATCTGTGCGGCGGCTAATAAGCCCGCCAATCACCAGATGGGGCAGGGAGGCTGCAAGCATTCCCATGCTTCTCGGCAAGCGTCGGGGGTTAGCCAGTCGACCCAGGCTGCCTCCGACGTTGCTCGTGCGTCGACGCCGACGCCCATGGAGGAGGCTGTAGAGACGATCCATTAATGGATCAAGTCTCCAGCCTCCTGGTCCAGACGAACCTGAACCACTGTGCCGCGGCGCAGGATTTATTCCTGCAAACCATGGCGCAGTGGTCAATAGGTGTTGCCGTAGTCGTGGAGCCCTATTATGTTCCTCCCCGTCCAAACTGGATGGGTGACCGGGACGGCTCCGTGGCAGTCGTCAGCTCCACGGCGGCTCATTCCCCGCCCTTGTCGCTAAGAGACAAGGGTACTGGATATGTTGCCGCCGATTGGGGGGGGTCACCGTTTACGGTGTATACTTCTCCCCCAACCGGAGTCTGAGTGACTTCGAGGTCTTCCTCAACACCTTGGAGACCTCGATACGGCGACTAGCGTCTGGGCACGTCCTCGTGCTGGGGGACTTCAACGCAAAGTCCATTGCGTGGGGGTCCCCCGGGACGGACGCCAAGGGCGAAGCCGTAGTGGAGTGGGCGGCTTCGGTGGGCCTCTGTTTGCTGAACAGGGGCTCCACCAACACGTGCGTGCGACAGCAGGGCGGGTCGATAGTGGACCTTTCGTTCGCTAGCCCTGCTGTTGCCGCACGAGTAAGGAACTGGTGTGTCCTGGAAGAGGTCGAGACGCTCTCGGATCATTTGTATATCCGATTTGAGCTCTCCCGGTCCCAGGGCCCCAGTAGGGGTCACACGGCGCGGCATCCATCCCGTTTTCCGCGGTGGGCTGTTGCCAAGCTCGACAGGGACCTGCTGGAGGAGGCAGCCATTATTCATTCTTGGCTGTCTCCGCAGGCCTCGGCCGAGGAGGTCGACGTGGACGCTGGGGCTGGCCGTTTTCGCAATGCGATTACGCAGATTTGCGATGCGGCCATGCCCCGCATCCGGAGTCGTCGGCCTCCACGGAAGGAGGTCTACTGGTGGTCCCAGGAGTTGGCGGACCTCCGTGCGGCCTGTACCCGTGCCCGGAGGTCCTACACCCGCAGCCGGCGACGTCACCGCGGAAACGGTGAGGATGACCAGCTTCATGAGGAGTACCGCGAAGCGCGGAAAACTCTGAAGCTGGCCATTTGCCGCGCCAAGGACGCGAAAAGAAAGGAGATGCTGGAGAGTCTCGATCGTGACCCCTGGGGTCGCCCGTATCGTGCGGTGCGTCAAAAGCTCCGCACGGCGGGCCCCCCCCTTACCGAGACTCTCCAGCCCAGCTTCCTGCAGGAAGTGGTCGAGGGCCTTTTCCCTCAGCGGGCAGAGCACATACCCCCGTCGATGGCCTACTCGGTCAGAGACGACGGGGGTAGAGAGGAGGATGCTCCACCCGTGAGGGAATCGGAGGTAGGGGCGGCTGTTCTGCGGATTCGTTCCAAGAACACCGCCCCCGGGCCGGACGGGATACCAGCCCGAGTGATGGCCCGAGCCCTCGACCATATGTCGGACCGCCTCAGGGAAGTGTTGGATGCTAGCCTAGCGTCCGGACACTTTCCTGAGTGCTGGAAATGCGGGAAGCTGGTCCTGTTGAAGAAGCCGGGACGGCCTGCCGATTCGGTCGCGGCCTATAGGCCCATCGTGTTGCTGGACGAGGCGGGCAAGTTGTTCGAAAGGATAATCTCTGCCCGCATCGTCCGGCACCTCAGTGAGGTGGGGCCCGACCTGTCGGATGCCCAGTTCGGATTCCGAGAGGGGCGTTCGACGGTCGATGCCGTGATGCGCCTTAGGGCCGTGACCGAAGAGGCAGTGTGCTGTGGCGGCGTGCTGTTGGCGGTGTCATTAGACATCGCCAACGCATTCAATAGTCTGCCATTCAGCTGCATCGGGGAAGCACTCCAGTTCCACGGGGTGCCAGAGTACCTGAGGCGGCTAGTGGCAGACTATTTGGAGGAGCGTACCGTCGTGTACGAGGACCGAGAGGGCGTCTTGAGACGGCGACCCATGTCGTGCGGCGTTCCGCAGGGGTCTGTCCTTGGACCACTCCTGTGGAACGTGGGATACGACTGGGTCCTACGAGGTCGTCTCCCCCCCGGGCTGGGCGTAATCTGTTACGCCGATGACACATTGGTCACAGCCCGGGGGGCGAACTTCCAAGAGGCGGCGCGCCTGGCCACCACGGGTGTTTCTCTGGTGGTCGGGCGCATCGAGGCGCTGGGCCTTCGGGTGGCCCTGGACAAGACGGAGGCCCTGCTGTTTCATGGGCCCCGTCGTGGTCCGCCCCCCGGCGCCTCCATAGAGGTCAACTCGGTCCTCGTACCGGTTCGGGCCCAGATGAAATATCTGGGTCTGATCCTCGACGGTAGGTGGCTCTTCGACGAGCACTTCCGACAGCTTGCTCCCAAGCTGGTCGACGCTGCCTCTGCCCTTGGGCGACTGTTGCCTAATTTGGGTGGAGCCAGCGTCGCAACGAGACAGCTGTACACGGGGGTTGTCCGGTCAATGGCGCTGTACGGCGCACCGGTGTGGGTCACGGCTCTGACCGCCCAGAACAAGGCGCGCCTCTGGCGGCCTCAGAGGGTGCTGGCGGTCAGAGCGATACGTGGTTACCGCACGGTGTCGACCGAGGCAGCGTGCGCGTTGGCCGGAACACCCCCGTGGGATTTGGAGGCGGAAGTGCTCGCCGAAGTTTATCGACGGGTGGCTGAATATCGGGTGGAGAGAGGCATGCGCCCTCCGCCCGAAGAGGTACGCGAGTGGCGTGAAGCCGCCCGTCGAGCCACGATGGCTCGTTGGTCTTTCCGACTGGAGACTCCACGCGCTGGCTTTGCCGCCGTGGAGGCTCTCCAGCCGGTCATCCTCGAGTGGGCAGGGCGGCAGCACGGGACCCTTTCCTTCCGACTGACGCAGGTGCTTTCCGGGCACGGTTGCTTCGGGAAGTACCTGCACTCGGTCGCTAGGAGGGAACTGAGTCCCGCCTGCCACCACTGCGACTGCAGTGAAGACTCGGCCCAGCATACGCTGGCGATCTGCCCCGCGTGGGCGTCGCAGCGCCGGGCCCTCACTGCAGTCATCGGAGGAGATCTCTCGCTACCGGCCGTCATACGCTCCATGGCCGGTAGCGATAGCAGTTTTACCGCGGTCGCAACCTTCTGCGAAGATGTAATCTCGCAGAAGGAGGTGGCGGAGAAGGCCCGGGAGGACGACCTCCACTCGGACCCAATCCGTCGCCGGCGAACCGGGCAGCGGAGGCGCGCTCACCTGCGCCTCATGCCGCCCTGAGTGTGGCCGCGGATGGTCGGGACGGGCTTTCCCTTCCATCCGCTTTAGTGGCCGCCCGCGAGGAGGCGACGTTACGTGTGTGCCGTACGTCGCCTAAAATGAGAGGATAACATCAGAGGGTGCCCGCTCCTGTGCGGGCAAGCGCTGGGAGGGGTCTGGATGGCGTAACAACAGCAGTTCCCGGACTCCTCCCTCCTCAGGCGCAGAGTGGCACACCGTGTGGTTTTAGTCGGTTCGAGTCCGACACACCGCCCCGCCGCAAGCTCCGGCGTGGGCGACGGTCCGAGGGGATTTCCACACGTTAAAAAAAAAAAAAAAAAAAAAAAAAAAAAAGGGTTTGTGTCAAGTTATCCTTCTCTTTGCAGTACTGTTGTCATGACACTCCATGTTTTCAATTCCTCACAACATTTTTATTTTTGTATTTTTTTCTCTTAGTAGAACCATCTTCCTATCGTATGAAGTAAAATGCTTTTTAGAGCGAGGAAATACGTATGCTTCCAAGAATATCGTCTTAGCTGTCAATGTGTTAATAAGTAAACGTGATGTTTTGAATGTGTATAACACGCTATGTCTCATTGGGTATAAGCAGAGTATTAAAAAACTTTGAGGATCTCGTTGGTGTAGTGGTTAGTCACTCTGACTGCTAATCTAGAGATTGTGAGTATACAAATAACCAGCTGAACCCCGCAGTGTTACCCGCGGTACGACAATAACCGCGGCTAACGAAGCGAGGCGAAGCTAGTCTAAAAAGTAGCCTAAGTTACTACTTCTATCATCAGCTACCTATCAGTGAAAACCCCGCTATAAAAAAAGTAGAAAATATAGTTCATGGAAGGCGATCGGTGACGGAGACGCGAGTTCTATGATTGTCGTTCACCCAAAAAGATCACAACGCGCCTAAAGAAGAAAAAAAACTTCAAAAAATATTTTTCCAAATTGTTTTTTTTGGGCCTAGCAAAATGACTCTACTCTGTCTGATGGAAAGCACAAGTAGAATCCAAGAGTGGTGGTCTCCATACTCACTGCGAATGCAGACAATGCAACAATGCAGCATGGTGATACACTATGGCGGCCTAGTGATGCTTCCGTATCATTGGGCCTCCGGTCTCGCACTCTGCAACGAAACACGACAGCATGAACGTTGTCATTTTAAGTTGCTCTTCTGTTCGAGGGTATTACCGCCCCGGTCGAGCCGGCCCAACAGAGGCGAACTCAGCGTGGCTCTAACCTTTTTATATAATTTATAAATGACATGAGTTCTCAGGTCACTTACGTAAAGAAATTAATCTTTTCTTCGTTTTATCGTGATCATTGGCCTTTAACAGTCCACTGCTGGACATGGCCTCTCCTTAAAAAAGAGGCTTTGGCCTAACATGACCATGCTGGCCAAACGGAAACGTTTTACGTTTTCCCTCTCTCTGCAGTGCTATTATCCTAGTTAGCTCCTTTAGTCGTCCATGGGATGAATAGGGGTGCTGACACTCCTTATTCTTAATCTATCATCACATGCTGCCTCTGTGGCGCAGTGGTATCGTATGCGACTGTTGCGCATGCGGTCTCGGTTTCGATTCCCGGGTCGGATCAAATGTTTGTATGATCTGCAAATATTTGATTCGGAGTTTGGGTGTTTTCTATGTATAATATGTATGTATTTACAAAAAGTAATATATGTGTTTATATCAGTTGTCTAATACCCATAACACAAGCTCTGCTTAGCTTGGGACTAGATGGGTTTGTTTCTTTTTTTTAATTATTTATTTATGAAAATTTCTTAATTTTAAATACTTCATAACTTTATGTCGATACATCTACCAGATCGATTTAGGACCCACATTCTCGCAATAAAACGTCCAAAACAGCCATCGTATTATAAAAATCGATTTAACTGTGAAAGCAGTATTTAAAAATGGCAAATGAACTCATGGCCGATATACAGACGAGATATTACAATATTATTGCATTAAATATTTTACATTTCAACAATATTGCCTTTTGCATGCATTTAAATCAAGGTGAACTAACATTTTATATACTAACTGATCCGCAAAAGATTGCGTTTCATTAAAGGAATATATTTCCCCCGTTTTTGTTATATTTTTCATTAATACTCAGCTCCTAATGACCGTGGCGTAATCTTATATACCTTGTAACGTTCCCTGATAAATGGGCTATCTCATACTACAAGAATTTCCCAATTCTGACTAGCCGTTTCTGAGATAAACGCGATCAAACATACTGTTTAGTTTTTTAATTTTGGTATAGATTACGCTTACATAATAATAATTTCACTGATGACGAATGCTTTTTAATTTATGTAGTTATTTTGGCAACACACTTCTTGCTCGTTACAGCATCTTAGTTGCCGACACACTTTGTAAACACGAAATAAATATTTATAATATAACGTTTTTAAGCGTTTTTGAGAAGAAAAAATAATGCTTACGGTTTTGCTCTAGTTAAAATATACCTAGTAGGTACCTGTAGCTTGCTATGCTCGGTATGTTTTTTTTTGTTAATTTTCTAAAAATGAATCCTCGCTAGATCGATTTATAGCCCCCGAAACACCCTGCATATTAAATTTTATGAAAATTATTGGAGCCGTTTCCGAGGTTTCGATTTTGAATATCTTACTAATATTATAAACGCGAAAGTTTGTAAGTATGGATGGATGGATGGATGTTTGTTACTCTTTCACGCAAAAACTGCTGAACGGATTTGGATGAAACTTTACAGTAATATATACATATACATATACATCAGAATAGTAGAAGAATAGAATAGAAGTAACAATCATACACACTCACAAACTTGCGCCTTTATATATTAGTGTGATGTGATTTAAACAATACCTTCAAGACTGTGAAGTCAAGGTATAATGTTATACTTTCACCTTCGTTTCGCATATCTAAATGAAAATGAAACCATAACAACTGCTTAAAAACGCATTAGCGTTCACGGGAAATAGAAATGTTATGTTTTTTTGTTCCTATTGACACTAATAAAAGATATGATACACAGGAGTTTTTTTAAGGGAATTTAAACCTTATTATTTCGCAGTATAACACGAAGTTAATTCTCTAAATATGGTCCATTTTTAACCGACTTAAAAAAAGGAGGAGGTTCTCAATTCGACTGTATTTTTTTTTATGTTTATTACCTCATAACGTTCGTGGGTAAACCGATTTTGTTGAATCTTTTTTTATATGAAAGCTGGTGCTTCCCATGTGGTCCCATTTCAATTTGGTCCAGTTCTTGAAATCGTTTTTTTTTTGTTAAAATTTGTAATTATTTGGTGGTGCTTCACAGGCAGGTGATTCATATAGTTAAACTAGCTGACCTACGCAACCTCGTTTGCGTCCAAACTACCATCCCCCGTTTTAACCCCAGAATGGGGTGGATTTCTAAAGATACATTATTAGTACACCTCCACACCATCTATAAAGCATACATTTTAAATTTCAAGTCTCTTCAAAAACATAGGACTTTCATACAAACTTCCAACCCCCGTTTTACCCCCTTAGAGGTGGAGTTTAGTAAAATCCGTTCTTAGCGGATGTCTACACGCTATAAGGTATATCTGCCAAATTTCAAGTTTGTAGGTGTTATAGTTTCTGAGTTTTCGTGATTAATAAGTGAGTGGTATTTCGCTTTTATATATACAGATAGATAGGTAACGACGTCGACGCTCATAAACCCCCACGTTATAATTGCGGGGTATATTTACAAAACAAAAGTATATATATATTTATATCAGTTGTCTAGTAACCATAATACAAGCTCTGCTTAGCTTGGGACTAGATGGCGTTGTGTTTTAGATGTCCGAAAATAATTGTTTTACTTATTTATTTACTGTCGTACCGATCTAGATTCGTATGGAAATTCTCGGATTTTCTCTGCTATAATATGCATGTATTATAGAATGAAGCATGAAGATATTATATTATAAGAAAGCATGTAGTATATTATACATAGAAATATTCCTCTTTAATCACTCTATCTATTGCGGACTGGCATTGAAATCCGTTGAGTAGTTTAAAAGATCTAAGCGAAGAGATAGCGAAGGCGACTTCATTTTTACAAGCGTTTTATTAACTTGCAATGTATGTATTGTATGTTTAGGTGGAATTTTGCAACTCAATTTTGAAACAGATATCTTTAACCGATTTTGCTGAAAGTTTGCAAGCATATGTATACAGCGTGATAATACAATATTGTAATGACATGGAGCTGATCTGATGCTGGAGCTAGAAGGTGGCCATAGGAACTCTGTAAAGAAACGTCGCAACATCATCGAGTTTGGACTGGTTTGATTCGTCTCGAGGAATTCCAGTAGAAGCTTGTTTTTAAAAAAACTTTTTAATTCAATTTATTTATACTGTATAGATAGATAAAGGAAAAAATATCTCACAATGTCAAGAGGACATGAGAGATATTTTTTAACATATGAAAGCACAATTTCTCCTACGCTTAAATTACATAACTCACATTACGTATTATGCGTAAAATTAAACTAATTAACCAAACAATTATCATTGTATAACGTATAATTATATTGTTATGTAAAAATATATACTTAGACTTTGCGGTGTCTGGTTTAAATACAATAGAGCATTTCTAATAAGTGACAATCATATACACATCTATATATCAACTAGCTGACCCGGCGAACTTCGTACCGCCATATTTACATAAATCTGTCTCATCTGTGGGAAACCACAGGCAGTGTACAGTTGCGGACAAAAAAATGTCTTTTCTCGTTATCTTTGAATTTTTCTTGAACACAAACCTTGTCCTAATATTATCGAACACATAAAACGCGTACATACATTTCGGCAATTCATTTTTATATACATACTAGCTGACCCACGCAACGTCGTTTACTTAGGATAGCATAATAATTTTCCCCCGTTTTTATAACTTTCTTCATTGATGCGCCGCTCCTATTGGTCGTAGCGTGATGATATGTAGCCTATAGCCTTCTTCGATAAATGTACTATCCAATATTGAAAGAATTTTTCAAATCTGACCAGCGGTTTGTGAGATTAGACCGTTTAAACAAAGTTTTCAGCTTTATAATATTAGTACAGAATGTATAGATATATAAAATTCTCGTGTCACAATGTTGGTTACCATATTCCTCTGAAACGGCTGGACCGATTTTTATGAAATTTGGAGTGCATATCAGGTAGGTAGAATCGACCAACATCTATTTTATACCCCAATTTTTTTTATGGCAAAACAACGGACGGATTAGCATGAAATTTAGGAGCAGTACATAAAGCTAAAAAAATAATGTATTATCATTGAATTTCGACCACTGGGCGACCACTAGTCTATAAAACTAATAGACTTTATAGATAATAACTAGGCTAATCTCCGGAACAACTTTACCTATTTTGATGGGACTTTTACTGGCAGATAGCTGATGTAAAGGAGTAACTTAGGCTTCTTTTTTTAAACTGGCTTAGCCTCGCGGCTTTACCCCCCTTGTTGTTTTACTGAGGGTGAAACCGCGGGGCTCTGCTAGTAATTTGTATATAATATTTATACACACCAGTCAGTAGTAAACTGCATATTTGTTCCGAACAGTGAATGGCCGCGATGTCCTAGATTCAATCTAGTACTTGAGTAAGATTCAAATAAGTTATTACTGAACTTGTTTGAATTCGTATGAATTGTATTACAATTTACTTTTACTATTCACTATTGAGGTTAGCAGTGATAGCAGATGGTAGACCCATCATAGAGACGTGAGATATATATATTTAAACTAATATTATAAAGCTGAACTGTATAAAGGTGCTTGAACGCGCTAACCTTAAGAAGTCATCTACCTAGGCTTTACTATTTTTTTATTAGTTCAACCGATTTTACCTGAATATCAGTTTTTCCACGGTGCGACTGAACCCTGAGGTGAACTGAATACGAAGGTTGAACTAGTTGTCAGTATATAAGAGGGCACTGACTTCCTTATAACGGTTGTCTTAGATAAAACGTGCTCTTACGAGGCACTGATCTTAGGAATTACTAGTTCGAATTGAAAAAATATTTTAGTGTTAGAAAGCCTGTTATTGAGGAGAGTTGTAGGCTTTATATCATCATGCTAAGCCCATGTTTACCAGCAACTGCACTGCAACTAGTGTGCCTTTGAAGTAACGTCCTCCCAACATTATTTTTGAAGGTCGCATCGATCCGAAAATACAGCACTTGACAAGTTGTTCAAAAGATTGGTCGTTTGTTGCGATAAGTTACTTATATCGCGTTCAAAATTCATTCTTGAAAGAGAGAAGAAAGAAAGAAAGTATGTGGAAGATATTATGATAATATTTCTTTTGGTAGAACTGGCAAATGCCCGGTTCGGCCCGCTTGTATGTCGATTATCGCGGTAAATAGTATTCTATGTGTTATTCTAAGCTATATTACTGTAAATCCGTTCTGTGGTTTTTAGGAAGCATGAAAGATTAATAAACGTCCATACATCCTGTCAAAATCGCATTTATAATATTAGTGGTAAGTAGGATTACGTAGATGCCCTCCTCCGTGTGTGTGAGTGTGAGTGACAAGGCCTCTATACAAAGAGGTTATCGTGTATTCTGTTACAACCCCATAATATTATGATGTTATAATGAGCTTCCTCGTTTGTCGCGGTTCATTAAGTGTTGCAAACACATAAAAAGAGAAATTGCACAAATTGATTTTTAACAATGGCAATTATTATAGTTATCATGTCATTTGGATCATAGATTTGACGGTTGAATGCTTTTTTGTTTTTTTTATTAAAGTAAGTGGTTTAAAATTTTTATCATTTTAGTTGAATTTTTCATGATATGGTAAAAAACTAAAGGTAAAAAAAATATCTAGAAAATATTACCTAAATCAACACACTCACGTTTATTTTTCCAAAGAAGGAGGCAGGGACATATAAAAGTTCATTCTAAAAACCACCATATTGCTGGAACCACTCATTTACAATCGAATGAAAACCTCCTATTTTTGACGTCTGTTAAAAACTCATCGATTTTTTTTAATGACAAAGGTCATTAAATCGACGGCCCCGGTTGTTATGAACATCTATGGCAATCTATGGGATGTCAGTGCCCTCAAATATACTGACAACTAGTTCAACCTTCGAATTTAGTACGCCCTCAGAGCTGCGGTGGTCCGATGCCAGTCGCTTAGTGGAAAATTTGATATTCGGGTGAAACGGTTGAAAAGTAATCGGGAATAAATTAAGGCTAGGAAAAAGATGAAGTAATGAGAGAAAATATTCTCATTAGATCCATCATGGATCTGGCCAATGGATCCGCTGAGAATGAACCTTTATCAAAGCCTGCGGTCGTGATGATATAATGAAATTATGCTATAATGTTTGATTGTTTTGAATAAGCAGCGATGACTAATACTCTTCGAAGGTTGCAAGCATTTTCTAACATGTTTCAATGTTTCAACTAGTTATACATTTTATGTATAAAATTACGGCTTAATAATTATCATGTACTATTAAAATATATACACACATCAAAAGTGTCTAGGGATCAACATATGTGTCTAGGGATCAACATATATTTTTGCAATAACTTTTCTCCTGATTGATATTAATTAAAATTTTCTTTAAGGATTCATCAAATAAAGTGTTTTCGTTTGTCACAGTAACGATAAACCAAGTCACCTTTGCATTAATAAAGAAATTTGCCATTTTCCTAATAAAGGGATTTTTGACATTTGAACCACTAACATTAAAGTTCGAAAAAAAGACTGAAATAACAGTTTTCTTTAAAATTTTATTAGGTAACTTAAACAATTAATAATCCGTGTTTCTACCGCGAACACTAACAACACAAGAATCGGTTTGGCATACTCAAAATGAGTTCATCCAAATCACGCTGTGGAATGGCCGCCCATGTTCGTTGCAACAACAAAAAAAGGTCTTCTTGCGACTGGATAGTCTCCATATTCGGCAGAGCTCTTCTCTGTAGCATATCCCATGCATGCTCAATCGGGTTCAAGTCTGGCGACTGAGCAGGCCAGGGCCAAAGCCACATCTCAATCTCAAGAAATCCGCATAAAAATGCTTGATCCCTAGACACTTTTGATGTGTGTATATGAAAAAATGAATTTTCTTCCTAATTTTAGAATATTCATCCTCCAAACCCAAACTAATTACCCCAAGATAGTAGAGTCACGCTGATTTCAGCACAACCGGGCCGGCTCGAATGGGGGTGGTACTATCCTCGCACAGAAAATCAACGTAAAATGACAGCGTTCGTGCTGTCGTGTTTCGTTGGTGAGTGTGAGACCGGCGGCCCAATGATGCAGAAGAAGTACTAAGCCGTCATGGTGTGGGTCACCATGCTGCATTGTTGCATTGTCTGCATTCGCAGTAAGTATGGTGACCATCACTCCTAGATTCTGCTTATGCTTTCCATCAGGCAGAGTAGAGTCATTTTGGCAGTGCCAAACATAAAAATAAAGAAAAATAGGGGTGGTGACGACACCCCGTAATCCTAATCCGTCACCAAACGTATATTTTTTATCATAGTAACAATAATTTACAATATTTTATTCTGCCTGTACTAAGTACTTAAAGTCAATGTCAACCGTATACAAACTAAATACTAAACATTTGACCTTGACCTCCCATTGTATTGCCTGTTAGATGAATCAAAGAAACAAATCGTCACATAGACACAAAATGAGCTGACGTCTGTTAATGAAGTACATACTATAATATATGACAATTAAGTTTTTTAGTAAAAAACATGCTACGTAATGACTCATTCATCTGGACATATGACAAAGAAGACTTAAGTAGATATTGTCAGACCTGTTAATCTAGTATAAGTCCATTCGTTTAGATAGTGTCGGTATACCCGCAGGCAATTGTGGTTATTGTTGTGAAATACGAATGTATTAATTCATACAACGGCGTAAACTGGCAAATTATACTTGCTTGTGTGTGTACGCCGCAGGCGGGCTCTTTGATTTTGTGGCACCTTACCGCACGTGCGACGGGGCGGCGCGATCAAGGTGACCGTATATAAGCGAATGGACTATATATCTCTGTGACAGTTGTCACTTTTATCATTTTAGAACTAAAGATACGTTTTATGTGTATTTTGTATATATTTATAATGTATGACACTTCATTTGTCATTAAAATCGGTTTAAAAATAGCGAGTATATTACGTAATAGAAACATACATAACCGGGGCACAGATTTTCCACCGTTTACGTAAATAGGACTTTCAGCAAAATATGCATTTAACACATCTCTGTCTGCCCCCTATCAGAGACCTGAGTATATAATAATCATTATATATCGTTCACCTGACACACAACGCCATCTAGTCCCAAACTAAGCACAGCTTTTACTATGGGTACTAGACAACTGATATAAACAAATATATATTTAGGTAGGGCTCCCACACATAACTGCGTATTCGCAACGCATCGCAAATATCTGCGAGCTCGCACGAATGCACCGCAAGAACTTTACGTCGCATCGCAACTCAAGGCAGTTATGTGTGGGAGCCCTTAAACTATTTCTGTAAATAGGTATCTGGTATATACATATTTACGTGAAAACATTCAAACTTCGTAACAAATATTTGCAAATCAAACAGACCGCAAGCACAGCAGTCGCATACGCTACCACTGTCCCACCGAGGCATTCGTGATTTGTCTGAAGTTCTCATACATATATAAAAGACATAACAGTTTCACACGCTGGAAATTAGCATCTTCCGGTGTTCGCTTAGTTATCAGATTACATCAACATTCGCACTTGTCATAATAACCATCACCGACAATATGGCGGTTATTTTCAAAATAATATCAGTTTACCGTAGGTATTGTTGCTTTCCTGGTACCGTCTCAGCATAACAACGCTTTGTGAAAATACACATGAATATCAGTAAATAATATACATTTCCCTGGATATTGTAGACTAAAAGATATTCTGCATAATTCCACATGGTCCGTCACCATATTAAGAATACAAAACGTCACCTATTCATACCGTGCGTGGTTGTCGTAAGAGCCGACGAGCAAAACTACGAAGGTACAAAATACAAGACCCTATTCAAACCCGTTTGGCGCGCGTGATAGACACACGTAATATAGTAGGCCAAAATCTCATTTCTAAGGATATGCCTATATCCAGTTGTGGACTATTAAATAATGTGATTTCTACAATTTATGTAGTTTTTGCTTAACTCTTTCATATTCTCAAATCTTGGATTTAATTCTTGAGATAGGTAATTATATCACAGCAACCCTCAGGACTCATTTAGTGGCTATAATATAATTATACTGCTACGGAAGGAGCATTAAATGTAAGCTAAGAGTTGTGTTACATTCAGATGCCCAAAATGTTGGCCAAAAGTTTTCCAAATTCGGTTTTATATTTTTGTGAATCCAATAAACGGAGAACAGAAGTTTGGACCATTTTTCAATACATAGATTGCACAATATATATTACACCCATACATTTTTCTAACTTTTATAACCTCAAAATCAACAACAGCTAAGAGAAGCCCCAGAGTTTGTGTTCTCGTTGTCTGCCTAATGAATGCACCATTTAAACTTATCATATTATCTTTAACTATGTTTAGATATTCGCGAATTTTACACATAGCTTTTGTTGTATAACAGAACTTATTTGCGATAAAATTATTTAGAAGGTTACAGTGCCTTCTAGATCCCGATGTTTCGAACTGTCCCGGGCAGATTAAATATTATCTATAGTAAATATTGTATATAGTAAATATTATCTTTATCATTAAATTGTGTTCACATGTCAAAAATCTTTCGTTAACCGTAATTTATTAAGGTTCATCATAGCAGGAGTATTCGAAATATGATATGAAAGAATAATGTCTTCAATCAGAATCCTTATCTCTGATTGTCTTGTGTTCCAGGGTTCGTCTTAGCGTCGGCGGTGGTGCTGCTCCTATGCGGCATAGTATGTGCCATATTCTTCGGATCCTGGGTTCGTCTATTCATTGACCATGTAAGTAGAACATTTTATTTCATTTTCTTCTTAAATATAAACCTGTTGAGGTGCCTCTAGTCTGCCAGATGGAAAGTGTGAACAGAATCCAAGAGTAGTGGTCACCATACTCATTATGAGTTTAGACCACAGACCATAGAAACAAGGGAGATTTGGCGAGTACGAAAAGTTGTTCGTGTTCCGATGTCTCCACACTTCTCCCACTAATTCACACAAACACTAAAACAATATCTATGAGTACGATCCACATGCGCACATTTCTCACGCACACTAAGAAATTTGCACTCACACCAATATTCTAATGAATAGGGCACATGCAAACAAAGGGCGGTGCCACCACTTGTAGTTACGGTCTCTGCGTAGACACACATATGCAACTAGAGGTTGAAAATTATTGATGTAAAAAAGTCGATAAACTTATATTCTAATGTGTTTACTTTCCTTTAAAGGTTATTTATGAATTATTTAAATACATAACATGTTCCTCATAATGCTTATATTTAGTAGTAGCTATTTCATAGGCAAGTAAAATAAAAAAATTGGCTCCGCCCGCCTATTTGTCGATCATCGTTGTAACTCTTGAAACTGATACAGTTTTTCATTTATCAACCGATTGAAATAAATCGTTTTTTTTTTCTTATACAGGCTGGTTTTCTTTTTAAGTCTTTTAATTATCTGACTGTGTTTTAATACGTTTTATGAATAAGTATGAAATAGATTTATAATAATAAAGAGTATATTATTATTCCCCGTATTATAATTGTGTATAGATATTATTTAAAATATATATAAAATGTTTAATTTAATATATAAAATGCACGAATCGTGTCATCGGCGGGGGCATCTGAAATCCACACGTGCGCAGCCGGGGCGGGTCGCTAGTATAAGAATATCGACAAGTACAAGCACAATACAATCACATAACATCTCTATTTCACGGAAGCTAGCAGTTGACGCATCCCGAAACTTTTTTGTTTTCAAAAGTATCGATAAAGCACTCATCCATTGCGCCGTGAAACACATTGAGAGTTGATAGATTAGTACTGAGCGAGCAATAGTGTTTGTGCTAACAAGTATAATGAATTAGGTACTTCACCTCGTGTTTGATGCCACGAAGTAATCTTTTATTTAATTTTATTGAAAATAATAATGTTTTTTAATAATTACATGTGAAACGAGATGCTATCCTTCACATAATTTACTTTGGTGCTAGTATTTTTGCATACAACCACTGAACAAGTCGGCATTTTGTTTTTTTTAATGAAGTAGCGCTCCGCACAGTTGACAAACTAAGACTGAGGCGACTTTGAGGCATCAAGCGCATTTTTGGCATGATGCGTTCGCAAGGACCACGCCTCCTTACCATATCTCCTTATTTTTATGATCTGAGGTTTAGACAATGCAACAATGCAGCATGGTGACCCACCCTATGGTGGTCTATTGAGATGCTTTTACATCATTATGCCTCTGGTCTCGCACTCACCAACGAAACATGACAACACTTGATCAGACCTTTTATTTCACTGGCTGTTCCATTCTTCACTTCCATGCGATGAGGGGCTGGGGTTATATATATATTTGTCACTAGCGAGTTATATAATATAATCAAGGTAGATTACTCGACCATTAACATAACAATACGTTACTGCAGAATATATAGCGAGTGGTGGAAAGCGCCGCACCGATCCAGTCGTGCGTTCGAATCCTTGAAGCGTGTCTGCGACACACATTCACGCGTGAAACATTCTGATACTAGACTGATACAACGACACATCTATCTATATTTCTACGCTAACAAGAAAAAGTTTAATAATGTAATATTAAAAAAAACGACTTCAAGAACTGGAGCAAATTGAACTAGAACCACGCGGGAAGCACCAGCTTTCAAATAAAAATAGAATCATCAAAATCGGTTCACCCAGTCGAAAGTTCTAAGGTAATAATCATAAAAAAACAGTAGAATTGAGAACCTTCTCTTTTTTGAAGTCGGTTAAAAACTTTATCCTAATTAGGTACCTACATTGAAACAAATTGATAATATCATAAGTCACCCGGGCCAACTTTACGAGAATCTATTGACATCTCATTCATTCTCATTCATTGGTTCAGTAGCTTTAGGTGTTACGATGGTAGGTACAGTACAAATATACATAGACTAGCACATGTTCGAAATAAAAAAAATATATTTGATAGTCTATGTATTGAGGAAGATTATTGGTTAAATAACATCACACTACCACCAATAGGAGCCTAGTATCCATCAGGATCGTGGTAGTGACATATGCTATTTAAATTATATATCGAAATGGCGCCCGCAAATAGGAAAAAAGGGGATTAGACGGGTTTTTAGGGTTCCGTGCCGAAGGCAAAAAACGGAACCCTTATAGATTCGTCATGTCTGTCTGTCTGTCTGTCCCTCCGTCTGTCTGTCTGTCCGTTCGTAGGTCACAGCCACTTTATTCCGAAACTATAAGAACTATACTGTTGAAACTTGGTATGTAGATGTATTCTGTGAACCGCATTAAGATTTTTACACAAAAATAAAAAATAAACAATAAATTTTGGGGGTCCCCATACATAGAACTGTAACTCAAAAAATTTTTTTTCATCAAACCCATACGTGTACTATCTATGGATAGGTCTTCAAAAATGATATTGAGGTTTCTAATATATATTTTTTTCTAAACTGAATAGTTTGCGCAAGTGCAAGCAAAGTGGTAAAATGTGTCCCCCCCTGTAACTTCTAAAATAAGAGAATGATAAAACTAAAAAAAATATATGATGTACATTACCATACAAACTTCCACCGAAAATTGGTTTGAACGAGATCTAGTAAGTAGTTTTTTTTTAATAAATGGTAAATCGCAAAAAAAACACTATTATTAAAACATCGATCAAAGTTACAACGAACTACAAGAACTTTTATATTATGTTACTTGCTGCTTCGGAGGAACCCTTCATGGGCGAGTCCGACTCGCACTTGGCCGCTTTTTTGTTTTTAAAGTAGAACCAGTTTCATGAATCTGATTTGTAATTTATTTATTGTAGATTTCATGTAAAAAAAGCTTCCCTGTTTCGCATCCCTGAGTCGAGTGTTTTATTAATGATTAAATTAGTCAAACCTAAGCACTGTTAGCTAATATACAGCAAATGAAACCCGGTCAAGGCTCAAAGCGAGCGTGGCTCGCACGCTCTTACGAAATGCGACTTCTAGACAATGCTGGTTTACAGTTACCTAGTATAGCTAAGTTTGATATTAATTGTGAGATATGGTTGAAGGTTCGGGACATACATACACACATATGACAGAACGAATAGTGGCACTGAGTGTTGTGGGTTCAAACGCCACATGGGACAACACTTTTTGAGAACATAAATTGTTGTTCTGAGTCTGGGCGTCCTTATGTTCGTTACATGTGTTTTTGTAAAGGGAGTCTTTACCGACGACACAGGAATTTAAGTGCAAGAGTTGTCTTTTTTTACATACAATCTCGTCTCTAACCCAAATGGATAATGTACAGAGATGCATTAGAAACCTACATTTAGTCGACTTTAATTTAAGTCCAATGAGGATTTTCTGAAACGTTCTACGTGGACTTTTTTTTATGGAATAGGCGGGCAAACGAGCAGACGTATCGCCTGATGGTACGTGATTACCGCCTACAATAGACACCCGCAACACCAGAGGCGTCACAAGTGCGTTATCGGCCTTTGGGAGGTGGGGGGGGAGATAGGGGGAGGGGTTGGGGTATGGGCCTCCGATATCCTCACTCACTCGGTGAAACACAGCGCAAGCACTATTTCACACCGGTTTTCTGTGAGGCTGTGGTATCACTTCGGTCGAGCCGGCCCATTCATGCCAAAGCGTGGCTCTCCCACGGTAGACTGGGTAGAGTAGTTAAAGACTGTGTCCAAGAGCGACGGTTGTAACTTAGTCTTAAGTGACCCATCTGCTCTCTTGCACCCTGTCACACCACATCAACAGCCTTTATCAGTACACCGCTGAACATATGTCTCACCTTAGAAAGGAGGTTTTGGTCTCGTATACCATGCTGACCAGACGGGTTGGTAAAGCGCCTGTTTAAGGTTTCCCATCTCTTTGCAGTGTTATTGTCCTGAGTAGTTTGTCTTGTAGTCGGGTCTTACGATACCCATGGGATGAATCCTACTTAATCACGCTAGTATATAAAGGCGAAAGTTTGTGTGTATGTTTGTTACTTCTTCACGCAAAAACTACTGAACGGATTTGGATGAAACTTTACAGTAATATAGCATATACATCAGAATAACACATAGGCTACTATTTGCCACGATAACCGACATACACGCGGGTGGAGCCGCGGGCAAAAACTAGTCTTATATATAAAATTCTCGTGTCACAATGTTAGTTACCATACTCCTCTGAAACGGCTGGACCGATTTTTATGAAATTTGGTGTGCATATCAGGTAGGTCTGAGAATTGATTAACATCTATTTTTTATACCCCAATTTTTTTTTATGGCAATACGTTTGCCGGATCAGCTAGTTATACTACATATTCTTAACCTTATACCATAAATCACTCCGTAAGCCTTAACAGAAGAATCTCTTAAGCAATTACCAGTTCAGTTAGCTTATCATATCTTCTGTGTTCGTGACACAAAACATTAAGAACACGCAACTAGCCTCTAGACGGCTATCGTTCCGTGAGAATTAGTTCCATTGAGTATTACGCAAGTTGAACAATTTCGTTCGTGTATTATATGATATTATAATTTCTGTTGTATAAAAAAAATATTTAAGAGATTTCGATACCTTCTATATCCCGACGTTTCGAACGGGTCAGAATAAGTATCGCTGTACAACAAAATTAATGTTTAAAAGTCACGAAACAGCTCTATGATATGATATTTTAAACTAGTTGTTGCCCGCATGTATGTCGGCTATCGCTGCAAATAGTAGCCTTAGTGTTATTCTGATGTATAAGCTATATTACTGTAAAGTTTCATCCAAATCCGTTTTTCCGTAAAAGAGTAACAAACATCCATCCATACTTAGAAACTTTCGCGTTTATAATATTAATAGGATTTTCAATAGAGCAGTCGGTTCTGCACCTGATATCTCCCCGGTAGTGTGGAATAGACTTCTATATTGGATTGTGAGAGTGAGGGAACAGAGAGTACACCTTACGCACACAATCCCAATACAAGAAACTGAAAACACCCGGACTGCTTTGTATCGGGAAAAGTCGCTATGGGTACTCCCCTCAGGTCCGCCGGCCTGTGTTTCTATATGACATACGAATACATAAAAACACCCAGACAGATATGTATGCATACAAATACTTGTATTGCACGGGAATTGAACCAGGTTTATTTTTATGTGGCCCTGCCAAAATGACTTTACTCTGCCTGATGAAAAGCATAAGCAGAATACAAGAGTACCATACTAATTGCGAATGCAGACAATGCAGCATGGTGACCCACCACACTGCCTGGTGATGTTTAACTGCATCATTGGGCCTCCGGTCTCGCAGTCACCAACGAAACACGACAGCACGAACGCTGTCGTTTTACGTAGATCTTCTGTGCAAAGGTAGGTAGTACCGCCCCGGTTGAGCCGGCCCAACCGTGCTGAAATCAACGTGGCTCAACTACCTTGAAAGTTTACGTAGAAAATTTTTATTTATTAAACTCATTAAATAACTGTTTCATACATTATTTATTATAAATGTCGTAAAAGTTATATTGCTACATCTGTATGCAATAATAACATCTAATTATTATAAAAAATATAAAATCAAACTTAGCAATTTTATGCAAAGTCGTACAAATTATCCAATTAATTACATTTAGCAAGAAAAAGTTTCAAATACTGTATAACCCGGCTACGTAAAATCTTTTGATAAAATTTACATAGCCGATGTCACCCGGGTCATTATTACGAATCTATTGACACCTCATTCATCACCACCACGCAAAAGCATCTCAATGATGCGCTCATAGCCCAGTTGCACTCGGTGATTAGAAACAATCTCGGGTAAGCAACGACGGCGCGGTCAGTACCTGGATGGGTGACCGCTGGCGGCATGATACCATGAGCGTCTCCGTGATTCGGAGGTCACGTTAAGCATGCGGTCTCGGTTGTTAATGTAGGATAACAGTCGTGAGGCTTAGTTAGAGGCCTGTGCGGCTTAAAAACATCCAACGGCAAGATTACGTAGCAACAACGTTGTCTTGCCGGTCCCTAACCCGCACTTGGCCAGCGTGGGGACGTATGGGCTTAACCCTCTCCTAAGAGGAGACCCGAGCCCAGTAGTGGGACGTTATGAGTTCTTAATGTCAAGCCGCCAAAATTTCAGTGTTAGATAGCCCATTTATCGAGGAAGGCTATATATCATCACGCTAAGGCCCATAGGAGCGGAGCACCAATAAAGAATGTTACAAAATCGGGGGAAAATTAATACGCTACGGGCAATAGGAGACGTAAACGAGGTTGCGCGGGTCTGCTAGTCCTACTTCCTACTAATATTATAAACGCGAAAGTTTGTAAGTATGGATGGATAGATGGATGTTTGTTACTCTTTCACGCAAAAACTACTGAACGGATTTGGATGAAACTTTACAATAATATAGCCTATACATCATAATAACACATAGGCTACTATTTGCCGCGATAACCGACATACACGCGGGCGGAGCCGCGAGCAAGAACTAGTCATCTATCACTACATAGTATAAAACTAAGTCGCTTTTTCTGTCCCTATATCCCTTTGTTTGCTTAAATCTTTAAAACTACGCAACGGATTTTGATGCGGGTTTCTTTAATAGATAGATTGATTCAAGAGGAAGGTTTTTATGTAAAATAAATTCATAATATCGTATGGAAACACTGTTAATTTTCGAGGTTTCTAATGTGATGTAGCAAATAAACACATTTTTTTGCGCTTACATTGCAAACGCTGGTTGCACCCTACGAGATAGATCAAAATAATGTACAATAGTATTGTACACCTTAAAAAGTACTACAAAAAAGTCCGCGACGGTATATGTCTATATCTCTTAGGGATAACCCTTTTTTTTTTTTTAACGTGTGGAAATCCCCTCGGACCGTCACCCCACCGGGGTTTACGGCGGGGTGGTGTGTAGGACTCGAACCGACTAAAACCACACGGTGTGCCACTCTGCGCCTGTGAGGGGAGGAATCCGGGAACTGCAGTTATTAACACATCCGGACCCCTCCCAGCGCTTGCCCGCACTGAAGCGGGCACCGTCTGCTGTTAAAGTCTCAATTTAGGCGACGTACGGCACACCCATACGTCGCCCCCTCGCGGGTGGCCACTAGAGCGGATGGAGGGGAAAACCCGTCCCGACCATCCGCGGCCACACTCAAGGCGGCATGAGGCGCTGATAGGCGCGCCTCCGCCGCCCGGTTCGCCGGCGGCGGATTGGGTCCGAGTGGATGTCATCCTCCCGGGCCTTCTCCGCCACCTCCTTCTGCGAGATGACTTCTTCGCAGAAGGTTGCGACCGCGATAAAACTGCTATCGCTACCGGCCATGGAGCGTATGACGTCCGGTAGCGAGAGATCTCCTCCGATGACTGAAGTGAGGGCCCGACGCTGCGGCGCCCAAGCAGGGCAAACCGCCAGCGTATGCTGGGCCGAGGCCTCACTGCAGTCGCAGTGGTGGCAGGCGGGACTGAATTCCCTCCTGGCGACCGAGTGCAGGTACTTCCCGAAGCAACCGTGCCCGGAAAGGACCTGCGTCAGTCGGAAGGAAAGGGTCCCGTGCTGCCGCCCTGCCCACTGGAGGATGACTGGCTGAAGAGCCTCCACGGCGGCAAAGCCAGCACGTGAAGTCTCCAGCCGTAACGACCATCTAGCCATAGTGGCTCGACGGGCGGCTTCACGCCACTCGCGTACCTCGCGTACCTAAGTTTATCGACGGGTGGCTGAATATCGGGCAGAGAGTGGCATTCGCCCTCCGCCCGATATTCAGCCACCCGTCGATAAACTTCGGCGAGCACTTCCGCCTCCAAATCCCACGGGGGTGTTCCGGCCAAGGCGCACGCCGCCTCGGTCGACACCGTGCGGTATCCGCGTATGGCTCTGACTGCCAATACCCTCTGAGGCCGCCAAAGGCGGGCCTTATTTAGGGCAGTCAGAGCCGCCACCCACACCGGTGCACCATACAGCGCCATCGACCGGACAACCCCCGTGTACAGGAGTCGCGTTGCGACGCTGGCTTCACCCAAGTTGGGCAAAAGTCGCCCAAGGGCGGAGGCAGCGTCGACCAGCTTCGGACCAAGCTGTCGGAAGTGCTCGTCGAAGAGCCACCTACCGTCGAGTATCAGGCCCAGATACCTCATCTGGGCCTGAACCGGTACGAGGACCGAGTTGACCTCTATGGAGGCGCCGGCGGGCCCATGGAACAATAAGGCCTCCGTCTTGTCCAGGGCCACCCTTAAGCCCAGCGCCTCGATGCGCCCGACCACCAGAGAAACTCCCCTGGTGGCTAGGCACGCTGCCTCTTGGAAGTTCGCTCCCCGGGCCGTGACCAATGTGTCATCGGCGTAACAAATTACGCCCAGCCCGGGGGGCAGACGACTCTGAAGGACCCAGTCGTACCCCACGTTCCACAGGAGTGGTCCAAGGACAGACCCCTGCGGAACGCCGCACGACAGGGGTCGCCGTCTCAATACTTCTCTCGGTCCTCGTACACGACGATACGCTCCTCTAAATAGTCTGCCACTAGCCGCCTCAGGTACTCTGGCACCCCGTGGTAATGGAGTACTTCCCTGATGCAGCTAAATGGCAGACTATTGAAGGCGTTGGCGATGTCCAAGGACACCGCCAACACCACGCCGCCACAGCTCACTGCCTCTTCGGTCACGGCCCTAAGGCGCATCACGGCATCGACCGTCGAACGCCCCTCTCGGAATCCGAATTGGGCGTCCGACAGGTCGGGCCCCACCTCGCAGAGGTGCCGGACGATGCAGGCAGAGAGTATCCTCTCAAACAACTTGCCCGCCTCGTCCAGCAACACGATGGGCCTATAGGCCGCGACTGAATCGGCAGGCCGTCCCGGCTTCCTCAACAGGACCAGCTTCCCGCATTTCCAGCACTCAGGGAAGCGTCCGGACGCCAGGCTAGCGTCCAACACTTCCCTGAGGCGGTCCGACATATGGTCGAGGGCTCGGGCCATCACTCGGGCTGGAACCCCGTCCGGCCCGGGGGCGGTGTTCTTGGAACGGATCCGAAGAACAGCCGCCCCAACCTCCGAATCCCTAACGGGCGGCACATCGTCCTCTCTACCCCCGTCGTCTCCGACCGCATAGGCCATCTACGGGGGTGTGTGCTCCGCCCGCTCAGGGAAAAGGCCCTCGACCACTTCCTGCAGGAAGCTGGGCTGGAGAGTCTCGGTAAGGGGGGGGGGGGGCGACGTGCGGAGCTTCTGACGCACCGCACGGTATGGGCGACCCCAGGGGTCACGGTCGAGACTCTCCAGCATCTCCTTTCTCTTTACCTCTTTGGCGCGGCAAATGGCCAGCTTCAGATCTTAGGGATAACCCACAACAACCATTTTTTATTCCTTTCTTTTTCCGATTCCTCCGAGAAATAATGGCTTATTTACGAAGTAAATTAAATACATTGCGCATTTAATATAAATCAAAATGGCCCTTTACAGTATCTAATTTAAATGAATATATTCGAAGATATTACAGATTTAAAATGCACGAATCGTGTCGTCGGCAGGGGCATCTGAAATCTACCCGTGCGAAGCCGGGGCGAGTCGCTAGTAAACTAATAAAGTACTCCATAACTCAACCGGATGATGTACAAATGTGGGAAGTTTGCCTTTCTAAAGGATGTTTAGATAGAATTATTTGCATAAATTGTTTAATTTGTATATATTGCTCACTTAACCGCATTCACCTTGAGAGGATAATCACGTGTCACGTTCTTGCTGACGATGAACTCCGAAACTATCTAACCGATATTCATGTTGTTTTTGAAGTGAAACTTCTATAGCCGCGTTGAGCACTTTTTGGCACTTTTGGAGCAAATCTTATGAGTTCGCGTCACCGCGTCACCGACATGCTGACTTCACAACACTTCTTGGGCCGCGTCGAGCGAACTTTTTGGTAGGTGAAAATCTTACGGATTCGTGTCACCGACATGCTAATGTTTGATGTTGATAATTTTAATTTAAACATTATGAAATTTCCAATTTTACACATTAATTTTACAAATAACATTCTAAGTTATAAGTTTTCACTTCTATCGGCAGTCCTTATGACTGCCATTTCTTTTTAATGTGTGTTTTCTGGTGTGTGTGTGTGTATATACTAGTTGACCCACGCAACTTTGTCTGTGTGTCTTTTCAATGATGATCGGTTTCTATTAGTCTAATTGTAATGTTAATTATACTATCTTAGGCATTAATATAGACTCTAGACCAGCAACGACCTTCCAGAAAACCATTTTTGATGTGAAATAGGCGAGGTGTAAATCTGATTTTTGGCGTGGCGAGAATTGGCGTGGCGACGCTCACCGCTTCGCCTTACCGAAGTCACTGATGAAAACATTTTTTTATTATTATTGTATAACTTATACAAAACAAGTTCGATGTTTCACATCTGCCAGGCGTCCCGTGTAGGCACACTTTTTTTTTGGACATCTAACACACAACACCATCCAGTCCCAAACTAAGCAGAGCTTGTTCTATGGGTACTAGACAACGAATACACATATGCTTTTTTTTGGTAATACATACATAGAAAACACCCAAACCCTGAAATAAATATTTTTACAGTTCATACACACATTTGATCCAACCCGGAAATGGAACCCGAGACCTCAAACACGGCAGTCGCTTACGCTACCACTGAGGCAGTCGTTAGGCTGATGTTTAAGGTGGTCGAGAGAAAGTGAGAGAGTTTTTTTTCGTCAGTGCTTTTTTTACCCATTCAGTGAGGTTATGACAACCCAAGGCGGCTCTCTCTGATTCCTGGGGAGACACATACATTCGAATATGGCATCAACTCAATTATGAACTCTTGAATTGAGCAGGTGTCGGTGGCGGTAGGCACTTACCATCAGGTGACCAGTCGCCCCAAATAAAACCAGTAACAAGCTAAAATTAAAAATTAAAAAACCCCCTACTCAAGCACTTAATCGAGTAATCGCCAATGATATTTTTGCAGACATTCGGTTATTCTTCCCCACTTTCACCCCATAACTTTTAAACGACTCAACCGATTTAAATGAAACATGTGTAAGAACATTCGCACATAACTCACCTTTCATACAAAAAAAAACTAAATTGAAATCACTTCATCCGTTCGCGAACTACGGTGCCACAGACAGACAGACACGTCAAACTTATAACACCCCTCTTTTTGCGATGGGGGTTAAAAAACACTCAAGTTTTGATCAACTACCCATTAAATCGCGGACTCCTTTCAAAAAAAGCAATGATGCAGAAGCATCTCAATAGGCCGCCATAGTGTGGGTCACCATGCTGCATTGTATGATGATCTCTTGAATTCTGCTCAAACTTTCCATCAAGCAGGGTAGAGTCACGTTGGCAGGCGGATATATCAACAAGCCTTTAACTAATCTATCTTCTGTCTTTGTCCACAGGAACTGGTTCTCCGGCAAGGTTCCATGACCTTCGAATGGTGGGCCCGCCCCCCAGTGAGGCCCTTCGTCAAGGTCTACGTGTATAACGTCACAAACGCTGATGAGTTCTTAAACAACGGCTCCAAACCCATCCTGGATGAGTTAGGACCCTATGTGTACTCGTGAGTATGATGTTAATTATTTAAGTTATGTAATACTAGTCTGGTGGACCTACTCCTATTCCCCTATTCAGACAACAGCAGTAGTAGATCAAAATCTCTTTCCTAAGAAGAGACCCATGTCCAACTCCTGACTCTTGGCTGGTGATGATGATGACACTAAACAGATCGATCGGAGTAATGACACTACTTTACTGGCAACTGGTGTTAGGCCAGTCTTTTCACTTGGGAGAACACGACCCTGTCTTCTAACTCTGGGGACCAAAGCCCAGAGCTTTCGCCTCTGGAGTTGCATGCAGATTTTCAGAAGAAATATTATAAAGGTGACATTTTCTGTGTGTTTGTTGCATTTGTTATTTCTTCACGCTGTAACAGCTCGAACAATTTTGATAACATTTGGTATGAAGGTAGATGAGATCCTGAATGAATACGTAGCCTACTTAAAAATTATAAATGTTTCGAAAATATGCATTTAATGATCGGCTTGATTTTAGACATTTTGAAATAATACCTACCCATTGTACTTCCCCAGAGAGGAATGGGAGAAGGTGAATATCACGGACAACGAGAACGGCACTCTGTCGTTCAACTACAAGAGGACGTACACCTTCCAGCCGGAGCTGAGCAAGGGTCTCGACGATGATGCTGTGGTGGTCCCCAATATCCCCATGTTGGTAAGTGATCAATAGATTTTCGACTTAATCAGCGTGTTGAAGAGTTCATATTGAATCACACTATGGTACTACAGCTAAAAGTGTACATATTCTGTTAGTACAATCTCGCTTTCATAGTACAAGTTATGCTAAGTTTGGAGCTATATGGTCTTGTGTGTTCGAAAATATTATTACTAATCTTCGATCAATAATAGTACTTATTGATCGAAGTTACTAATGTTGTGGTTTGATTGTCGTGAACATCTACGACAATCGTTATTCGGAAATCAGTGCCCTCAAATATACTGACAACTAGTTCAACCTTCGAATTCAGTTCACTGCGGAGGTGCGATGCCAGTCGCTCTGTGGAAAAACCGATATTTATGTGAAACAGGTTGAACTAGTAGTCGATACCAAATAATCTTGGGAATAATAAAGGCTAGGTATTTGTATGCTTGTGGTATGATTATTTCTTTAAAATGTGTAAAATTTTGATAGTTTTACACAACTGCGAAAGAAGGAGGGTTATATTTCTTTGGCACGCCCTAGAGCCTAAACGGCTTGTCGTATTTATATGCGAGTGGTGTCAATAGATTCGTCTTAGTCGTGAGAGTGACACTGAGTACATCAAAATTAAAAAAAAAACAAAATTAAGGATATTTGGCGCCAAAAAGTAATCTCAAAAATTTATTGTTTTCAAGATTCTTCTCCATGAAGGGTAGGCTGTACTTGGAACTGGCGACTAGAATCACTCGATTTTTTTTACTATTCATAAGTGCTTGTAAAATAAGTGTCTATTTCAATAAAATCTTTTGACTTTGAAGTCCAAAATATTAATAAAAAAAAAAGAAAAGAATAAAATTTGGAACGGAGATACTTTGATTCTTGAGGAAAAACATAGGATACTCTACACGACGATCACGAACTAGCTAGTTAACCATAATTATGTAACATTAAAAAGATATTACTTTAAATAAACTTATTTCGCAAAGTCAGCATATTTAAACAGACATCATTAGAAACATAATATGACGAAATTAAATATAATTACTAAACCAACCAAACCAACATATGTGTGTTACTAATTTCTAATTCGATTCGTATGGTGATGGATTAATAGTGAGTGTCACCACCCCTATTCACCCCGTGGGTGTCGTAAGAGACGACTGGGGACAACTACGCAGGACAACAGTACTGCAAAGAGAAGAAAAACTTGACACAGACCCTATACCAACCCGTCTGGTCAGCTTGGTGTAGTAGACCAACACCTCAATTCTAAGGAGGCTAGGGCACGTTCCAGAAAAGAAGCTACCGATTACCGAGTGAGTGAGGATACCGGAGGCCCATACCCCAACCCCTCCATCCATCCCCATCCTCTCCCCTATCCCCGTCCCCCAAAGGCCGGCAACGCACTTGTGATGCCTCTGGTGTTACGGGTGTCCATGGGCGGCGGTAATCGCTTGCCATCAGGTGGTACGTCTGCTCGTTTGCCCCCTATTTAATAAAAAGAAGCGTACTTCTTCCTTAAAGGGCGGCAACGCGTTTGTGACTCCTATATAGCAGTTATCCATGTGTGGTGATAGTCATTCACCGTCAGATGACGTGGCATTACGTGTGAACAGGTGGAATTTCACTAATTCTATTACTATTGGATAACCCATTTATCCAGGAAAGTTACGTCACATTACGCTTAGACTAATAGTCAAAAATCTCAATGTAAAATGCTGCAAAAACAGAGTAAAATTAAATCCTCTTGAGAGATGAAGTTGAATGTAGAATGTAGATAAATTACACCCAAACACATAACAAACGTACATGTTCATCACACGATTCCGTGTCCTGGGTGGAATTCGAACCCATGACATCTGGTTTAGCCGTCAGGTCTTACCACTACTTTCCAAAAGGTAAAGAGTTATTGAACTTTTCTGATCACAGAAATAATTAATAACAGCCCAGAGTTCGAAAATTGGGGTCTCGACCTCCGTGCCTCGGAGAGCACGTAAAATCACGTTGATCCTGCGACTGATGTCTCCCCGGCCGTGTCAGATAGTTCTAGTTTGTCCTATCAGTTTGCGAGAGTGAAGGAACAGAGAATGCACCTGTATTTGTGCACTATAATATCTCCTGCGTAGTTGACTGGTCTTAGAACTGGCCACCGTGGCGGAAATCGACTTGGCGTACATCATCACTTTCCAAATCTAATCGTTTCTTCGCCAGAGATGAGACCATATATATCTACAAGAACATACGTCATTTGAATGCTTACGCAGAGAAATGGTAACGCTCTGATTAGCAGAGCCGCACTTTTCGTCATTAATTAATAATTTATCGTACTTTTTTGTTGTAAATCCGGCATCTAAGATATGTGTTTATAAATCGCGGTTATAATAGCCAAACAACCATCTTTTATCTGAAAAGAAATGTAGATAAATACATGGTAAAGTGAAATAGCTGCCATGTCGTTGGTCAGTGCGAGACCGGAGGCCCAATGATGCAGAAGCATCTCAATAGGCCGCCGTAGTGTGTGTCACCATGCTGCATTGTTGCATTGTCTGCATTCGCAATGAGTATGGTGACCACCACTCTTGGATTCTGCTCATGCTTTCCATCAGGCAGAGTAGAGTCACTTTGGCAAGCTCATAACGAAAACACTCATGGTATAATTATGTAGTACTAGCTGTTGCCCGCGGCTCCGCTCGCGTGTTCGTCGGTTATCGCGGCAAATAGTAGCCTATGTGTTATTCTGATGTATAAGCTATATTACTGTAAAGTTTCATCCAAATCCGTTCAGTAGCTTTTGCGTGAAGAAGTAAGAAACATACACACAAACTTTCGCCTTTATATATTACTGTGATATAGTAGGATAGTAGCATAGGATGTGATTAGTGTGATTACAGTAGTTGACTGCACGGATGGCTAAGTGGTTTAAGCGGTCGCCACGCCGCTTTATATTGTGCTTAGTGTTAGGGGTTCAAACATAATATGGGACAACACTTTGTGTGAACTACAAATTGTAGTTCTGAGTCTGGGTGTTCTTTGTGTCCTTTTTATGTTTGTTTGTAAAGTCCCCCGCGACACAGGGATATTCCTAATTATGCGGACATGTATGTAATAAATATAAAATATACGTTAAGTACGAAGTAACGCTGTTATTCACTTTCTTACAAAATAAACCTAATTAGCAAATCCTTAGAAAAACAAACTTAGTTACAGTAACTACGGAACCTTATACTGCGTGTCCCCGATACACACTTGGCTATTCTCTCTATTTTATTGAATACGGATTCTAGCAAGCAAGTGACGAACATTAAAGAAAGACGATCACCTGACCAACCTAACAACAAACACACATAAATAACTATTTATATATATGTACACAAACACAGGCATATGACCGGCCATTCAACTCCTAAAGTAAACATGACAATTCGAAATATACTTTAGCTTCATATCAATAAAGTTCATTGTAACTTCGAGTGATGAGATGCTAATTATTTGATTAGATGTACATATAGAGGTTTATGGCTACTTTCTAGCTTGGTGTCATCTTAATCTTATAAAATGACTTGCCTTGACTGATTTATCGAGACAGAGTCTAAACATCGAGGTCTCGGGTTCAATTCCCAGGTCGGATCAAATGTTTGTATGATCTGCAAATATTTGTTCCGGAGTCTGGGTGTTTTCTATGAATTTCCAAAAAAAGTATAAATGTATTTATATCAGTTGTCTATTACCCATAATTTAAGCTCTGTTAAGTTTGGGACTAGATGGCGTTGTGTTTAGATGTCCGAAAACATTTTATTAAAGTACAAACTTGAAAGGTTGAGGTTTTTATATTGCAAGTACTCAATAAGAAAGGATTTTTTCATCCCCCCATCCCGGAAAGAGTATTTTTGCCTTTCGATATCTGAATGCAAAAGCCTAAAGCCAAAAAAATTGAATTTAGAACATCGTGTGCACTAAGTTTGTGAATTCAAAACACCATTAAACCTATTTACTTCTACCTCCATGGTGCCGAATTTATCATACAACCTTTTTAGGGTTCCGTGCCAAAGGCAAAAAACGGAACCCTTATAGATTCGTCATGTCTGTCTGTCTGTCCGTCCGTATGTCACAGCCACTTTTTTCCGAAACTATTAGACCTATAATGTTGAAACTTGGTAAGTAGATGTATTCTGTGAACCGCTTTAAGATTTTTACACAAAAATAAAAAATAAAATAAATTTTGGGGGTCCCCATACTTAGAACTGAAACTCAAAAATTTTTTTTTCATCAAACCCATACGTGTGGGGTATTTATGGATAGGTCTTCAAAAATGATATTGAGGTTTCTAATATCATTTTTTTCTAAACTGAATAGCTTGCGCGAGAGACACTTCCAAAGTGGTAAAATGAGTGTCCCCCCCCCCCCTTTAACTTCTAAAATAAGAGAATGGTAAATCTAAAAAAAATATATGATGTACATTACCATGTAAACTTCCAACGAAAATTGGTTTGAACGAAATCTAGTAAGTAGTTTTTTTTAATACGTCATAAATCGTAAACTGCAATTTACCTTTCATTCAATCAACACAAATATAAAAATAAAACAAAAATTATATTATGTAACTTGCTGCTGCGGAACCCTTCATGGGCGAGTCCGACTCGCACTTGGCCACTTTTTTTTAATTTGTTAAAAACTCAGATTCGGAATCTTCTTGGTGTACTTTTTTTTAAATTTGCTTTGCTTGCGCCATTTTTTTTTTTGCATTCAGTAATTTCCTCCCTGAGGTGGGATGAAAAGGTACGTGTTGCACTCGAGTGCAAGGATTTTTCACCTCGTGCTCTTTTGATTCCCTAGCTAACGCTCAGGATTCTAATTTTTGAATTTTAGAATCCTTCGCTTGCTTGATCATCAAAATTGAGCTTGTATAACAAATAACTATTAAAAATTCCACCCATTTATTCATTTCTTATTTTACTCAATACCCCTCGTATTGAATGAATGAACGAAAAAGTTTGTAATTTTCGAAATTAGGAACACGAAATCAAATAGATATACAATTATATAGCCGAAGACGCGGAAAGGTTTGGATGGTTTTTACTTAATTACTCCAAAACGGCTGAAGATATTTCGATGAAATTTAGAACAGATATTAGTTTAGAATATAGAAAGAGAGCAACGTTTAGATACTAATAGTCCAGAGAAGACCGGCGTGATACCACACAGAACCAATGTTAAAATGTGATCTATACAAATAAATAAAATTGAAATGTCTGTTTGTAATTTCAGCTAGCAAAAACAGCTAAAAACAGCTTTTCACTAAATGCATATGAAAAAACATGAAATTATTTACATCAAAAGGGCACTTTTTAAATTTATACTCTGTCTGTCTTTCTGTCAGTCTTTTTGTTTCAGTTAATCTCCGTGACGGCTGGACCAATTTGACAAGATTTTCACTAGCAGACAGCTGATGTTAAAATGAGCAACTTAGACTTACTTTTATTCTAGAAAATAAATTTGTTACGCGAAAACAAAATGAAATAGTGAAAAATATCCGAATCAAAAGCAACGGAAACCGAAATTAGATCGCGTATTTGTTGTCCTTCAATCGGGTACCAGATCTCAAACCGGCTTTACCATAAAGGGAGTCCTTATTATCGCCACAACGAGATCGACTCTCGATTTCTTTCGTTCGTTTTGAGGCTCGTAAAATACCTCGCATTTAAAGTACCTTGCTTCAGTGAAAGTGTGTCATTGATCTGAATTTTGCCACCAAATGGTGTAGTACAGTTTTTGTTTTGCAATCTGTATTATAGCAACAGTCATTAACAGTCCACTATACCACGCTGGCCAGACGGGTTGGTATAGGGTCTGTGTCAAGTTTTCCTTCTCTTTGCAGTGCTGTTGTCCTTGTCTTTACAGTGAAATTAGTTTATATTCGTGTAAAAAGGGATAGTTACAAACAAAAACTGGTAATTCCAAATTAACAGCTTTTCATAAATGAATCCATCTATTCATTTTTTAGTTTTTTTGTATCTTTGTTCCGACTAATCTCTGGAACGGCTGCATCGATTTTGACGGGACTTTCACTGAACGGGTAGCTTATGATAAAAGGAGTAACTTAGGCTACTTTTTTTTAGCCTAGCTTCGCCCCGCGGCGTTACCCGTAGCGTGGGTAACACCGCGGAGCTCAGCTAGTATATTAATAAAATGTAAGTTTTACTATAAAAATAAATAGGGAATGTTATCTATAACCGCCCCACTTGTGCAACTAACCGGACATTTTGCTAAGATGGTGAGTGCAGTATACCATACATACAGAGTATAAATGCTCACCGTTGGCATTTAACGGTTGATTCTAACAATGCAATAGTTAGTTCCATATCAGTTGGTACCATACGTTATGCATATGGCTCATCACGGCTAGAATTGAATCGTGGGGAATGAAATTTTAACTTTATTGATGCGCTTTTATCTGGGGGCACGGTCGTGCCCCGGCCAAGACGAGCCAAGCGAAGCACAAGGGCACTACCTACCTCTTCTCGAAGTCCTTCGTCGTACATCATACATTTTTAGGTCGTGTAGATTCAGAACCTTGGCTCTACATGAGATCTGACATCTTTTTCACAGGGTAAGCCATATGCAGTCGTCTTGGCAACATTTTACATGAAAATGTTTTTGGTGGGATTGGTTTTTTTAAACGCTTTTAAACAGAGAACCAGATAGATTTTCATCGAATGAATAAGGTTAAAGAAGCCCAAACCTCTATGATGACTGCCTCGTTGGTCTAGTGGTTAGGGTAAGCCACAGAACAAAAAATATAGGGGTAAGCGACTGCCGATCAAGAGGTCTCGGGTTCGATTCCCGGGACGGACTGCTTGGTTGGGTTTTTCTTTCAAGAAACTCGTAACAGCAGCCCGGAGTATGGAAGATGGCGGTATTTTCCGCCCGTGCCTCGGAGAACACGTTAAGCTGTTGGTCTCGGTCGTCATGAACATCTATGGCAATCGTTATTGGGAAGTCAGGGCCCCACAAATATACTGACAACTAGTTCAATCTTCGAATTCAGTTCGCCCTCACGGTTGAGAAGGTCCGATGCCATTCGCTAAGTGGAAAAACTGATATTCAGATAAAACCGGTTGCACAATACGTCCTTCAAACCTTCAAGAAAAGAGCGCACTCCTTCTTAAAAGGCCGGCAACGCACTTGTGACGCATCTGGTGTTGCGGGTGTCCATGGGCGGCAGTAATCTCTTACCATCAGGTGATACGTCTGACCGTTTGCAAAAAAAAAAAAAAAAACTAATAGCCGACCCCAAATAATCTTGGGAATAATAAAGGCTAGAAAAAGATGATGAGACACAAGAGTTCCACTTCCATGAGTCGATGGGGTCGGTCTTACCAATCAGATGCTTCATCCTTTTGGAACTCTGATTACCTGTAAATTGATATAAATGAAGAATAATGGCAGGTTTGCAGGGACTTTTCTACCGCCTTGCATTATCTCATGATAGGGATTGTTTTTGTATTCATTAACCGACTTCAAAAAAGGAGGAGGTTCTCATTCGACAGTTTTTTTTTATGTTTGTTACCTCATAACTTTCGACTGGGTGAACCGATTTTGATGATTATCGCCGATTATTTGAAAGCTAGTGCTTCCCATGTGGTCCCATTTTAATTTGGTCCAGTTCGGACATGTCATCCATGAGAAAACTATATAAGTCTTCAATTCGCATTAAGTATGTGCGCGACAAATTGACGAATAACTTAATATCACGCTAACCGGTTTCGATGATTCTTTTTTATTTCAAAGCTGGTGCTTTCCGTGTGGTCCCATTTAAATTTGGTTCAGATTGAAGTCGGTTTTTTTTGTTAAAATTTGTGATTATTTGGCTGCTAATTATCACCGATAATACCATTTAAAATTCCCAGTTTTTAGAAGATTGCGCTAAAAAAATATTTTGGTTTTAGATTAAACAGCTCTATGAAAACAAAAACAATCCCTGCCATGAGGTACGCAAGGCAGTACAACAGTTTCATAAATGCCATTGTCCGTTCTCGCTATGGTGACCTTTTCTAAATGAAACAATAAACTTTACCCAAAATCAGAAAAAAATACCAAATGCCATTGTCATTGACCTATCGGTCAATACGCGAACTGCCCACGCTTTCATAGTAAACGGTAAAATTATCATAATTTACCGTTTTAGAAATCTATATAAACATGTAAATTACCTACAATATCAATGGTTTCATTAGTTACTATGTTAGTAAATTTGTGTATGATTTTATGTGTGTTTGAATGAATGTCTTTGTGTAGGAATGTTTTATTGATAATTCTCTTTTAGATATTTACGTAATATTGTGTTATTTGTACGTAAATTACCGTAAAAGGTTCAAATACCCAATATCCATTGTTAAGGTTTTCTGGAAGAAATCGCCGTTAGCGATAAGACCGTTGATTGTTACATTTAGATATTTTGTATCTCATCTCATGTTTTTTTTTTGCAAAAAAGAAAAATAAATTAAATTTAACCTACTTTGAAATAAAATTTAAATACTAAGAAATAAAAATGTAATGTTCACAAAAGACAGGCAGCATTGCCACGTTGAATGGCAATGCTAATTCTCTGTGCTAAAAAAGGCTAGCCTTCTGGTCACGAGAAGTTCAGTTGCTTAGTTAGTTGTTTCAACATAGCACGGGCACTCGGACCCCATGATCCGTCTCGTACAGTAATAGGCGGTCCACACTACAACGATATATCGTAGCGATTTAACTGTGCAGTTCGTTTGTGCAGTTTTATCGTTCGTGTGGACGGAAATTGGCTCAGATATTTCTCAAAAAATCTGAGTCAATTTCCGTCCACACGTACGATAAAACTGCACAAACGAACTGCACAGTTAAATCGCTACGATATATCGTTGTAGTGTGGACCGACTATAAAACAAAACCACCTGTTGAAGGAGAGGCCTATGTCCAGAGTGGTATAATAGGCCACACCCTCTTTTTTAAACGCTTTTATTACCTGATATTGAATCAAAATGTGTTGACAATAGCAATGTGTAACCTCACGAAATACAACATCATACAAATCTTCATAGCCCATGAGGCGTTCATAGCCCAGCTGCACTCGGTATTTAGAAACAATCACCGAGGCTAAGTAACGACTGCGCGGTCAGTACCTGGTGACCGCTGGTGGCATGACACCATGAGCGACTCCGTGATTCGGAGGTCACGTTAAGCAGTCGGTCCCGGTTGTTATCATAGGATAACAGTCGTGAAGCTCAGTTGGAGGCCTTTGGGCGGCTTAAAAACATCAAACGGCTAGATTACGTAGCCACAACGTTGTCTTGCCCGTCCCCAACCCACACTCGACCAGTGTGGGTAGGTATGGCCTTAACCCTCTCCTGAGAGGAGACCCGAGCCCAGCAGTGGGACATTATGGGTTGTAAATGACTAATGAAATGAAAAATCTTCTATTATATACCTATAATTCTCGTGTAACGTTGTTGCTCACAATAAACTCCGAAACTATCTATCGATTTTCACGTTTTTTTGAAATGTGTGTTTTGCTAGCGTGCTCACGTGCATCACGCTTAGACCTTTAGGAGTCGAGTAGAAATGGAATGAGACGCAGACGATGTTGAGTGGGAAAGCTGGTATGTTATATAACTAACCATTTGAAGTTCAGGTTAAGATTAATAAAATTATCAGTGACTATCACCAAATTGAGCAGCTTATGCGAATAGTTTCCTGAATGAGAAAAACTGAAAAATAAAAACTTTTTATAAAAAAAAAAAACCGACTTTCAAAAAACATCCAACGAAAACTCTCTGCCAAAAAAACACTTAAAAGCGTAAAATAAACTAGTTCTTCATAAATTGCCTCTACCTAATTCTTTATTCATTTCAATAGTAGTATTATAATGTGTGCTAGGTACCGAGAATCTGTTTGAAGTCGGTGCCAAGTGACTATCGCTTAGACTTTTGTAATTGTTCGTTTGTATTCTTTTTGGCTTAGCACCGACTTCAAACAGATTTTAGGTACCTAGCACACATTATAATACTACTATTGAAATGAATAAAGAATTAGGCATAGGCAATTTATGAAGAACTAGTTTATTTTACGCTTTTAAGTGTTTTTTTGGCAGAGAGTTTTCGTTGGATTTTTTTTGGAATTCGTTTTTTTTTTCTTTATAAAAAGTTTTTATTTTTCAGTTTTTAGTGCAAACAATCGTAGGTAAGTAGTAAGTTGAACTATTTCATCAAATTTCATCATCAAGAATACAAATTAAGGTCTATACGTACGTGTAATATTAAAATCATCCTCTATTTCCTAACTGTTGAAGCGTTTAACCTTCTATCATCAGCTCACCTAAATAACTTGAAAGTATACGACTGAAGGTCTTTAGATACGTATGAAATTGAAAGAATTATCCTCCAACTCCTAACCGTTGAGGAGTTGTACCTTCCACCTTCCATCATCAGCTTACCTAAATAATTTGTAAGAATACGACTAAAGGTAACATATATACATATGATATTTAAAGATTTATCCTCCAACTCCTAACCGTTAAGGAGTTGTACCTTACATCATCAGCTCATCATCATAAAATGATGACTGCCACACGCAAATACCGGTGTAACTTCAGAAAATATACGAAAAACATAGTATGTGCCTATAAAAAATGAGGGTTTCCCTCGATTTCCCTGGGATCCCATCATCATCCCATCGTCATCTGCCTCGTTGGTCTCGCGGTTGGCGTGTTGCACTGCTGATCATGAGGTCTTGGGTTCGATTCCCGGGTCGGACCAAATGTTTGTATGATCTACAAATATTTGTTTCGGAGTTTGGGTGTTTTCTATGTATAATATGTATGTATTTACAAAAAAAAAGTATATATGGATTTGTATCAGTTGTCTAGTACCCATAACACAAGCTCTGCTTAGCTTGGGACTAGATGGCGTTGTGTGTTATTAGATGTCCGAAATATTTATTTATTATTTATCAGATCCTGATATGCTGGCAATGGGACCACCTCGGAAGCATACCCTTTCGAATACAAAAACTTTTTTTAAATCGGTCCACAACTGACGAAGTAATCGGTGAACATACATAAAAAAAAAAACATACAGTGGAACATAGAATCTCCTCCTTTTTGGAAGTCGGTTAAAAATAGCAGCCTCATGACGTTGGCACACAACATACTCACATGCACACAATACATACATACACTCACACATACTACACTAGCACGCATTAGATACATACATTATTAACTTGCTACATCAGATACATTTCGAAATTATATTAATGCATGTTTTCTCCATATTTTGTTATAAAGTAGGTACTACTACTACTAGTCCTACTGAAAATCGCCTTTGTTTGAAAGCTGCGATACAGGCTTCGCCTACTGCAGCTTTCATTGATATTTATAATGATGTACACGATGTACAATTGGACAGCTAATAAATATTATTATTTTAATTTTTCATTTATCTCCCTTTTTAGAGGGGTAATATACGTGTCATGCGGGCCTCAGCCAAGCATGATACGTTAAATTGAGTAAGTGGATGATATAGATGAAGATGTTAGAAATTTACGGGTAATGCGGCAGGTATTGAGTATGGTGGCTTTTTGGAGCAGATAAATAGAGTGTGAAGGCATGTGAAGTAATTCAAGATTTTGAGTGAGAGTTTTAGGTACTATGCCTGTTGATGAAAGAACTATTGGAACTATGTGTACCGTGTGAGCTTTCCATTGGGTTTTGAGTTCTATTGCCAGGTCTTGGTATTTTGAGAGTTTTTCTGAAATAGTGGACTGAAGGTTATGACTGTTCGGGATTGCTATGTCTATGATGTAAATAACTTTAGTGACTTTGTCGTGTACTGTTATATCTGGACGGTTGTAGTGAATAGTTTTATCTGTTAAGATTGTTCTGTCCCAATAAATTTTACAAGCTCTGTTTTCTAGTATTGTGTCAGGTTTATATTATTATTATGACAAAGAACTCGATTTAACATTATCTTATGGAATTTAAAAAAATGTTAATTACTTTAGCTAAAGGTTTTGCCATTGTGTATACTGGTCCCTAAAAGGCAAGCACGTTTGAGGTCAACATCTTAACGATCTTCCTGCTGCCAAGACCTTGGATGAACACGAGAGAGTACCACACAATGTATGAAGGTTTATACCAAGTGACATTCTTATTTTTACACGGCAAATTTTTGTCTGTTTGTTTGTTCCGGGTCATCTCTAAAACGGCTAGACCGATTTTGACTGGTATTGCACTGGCAGATAGCTCATGATGTAAGGAGTAACTAAGGCTACTTTCATTTCAGATTAGCTTCGCCTCGCGGTGTTACCCACCGGTGTTGTTGTAAAGGAACTTCAACAATCGAGAGTAACACCGCGGAGCTCAGCTAGTTTAGTTATGTAACCAGTATTTTTTAAAACAGCTTAAAACTCGTTTTAAACCAAACACGTTACTATTTTATATGTATGTGTGTATTGCGCTGTCGATATACGAAATGTTTGTTACATATTAAGTAGATGTTTATAGAAATACGTCATTGAAAGATGACGACATGTTCGTGATAGGAATTAGTGATGATGATCACAGCAAGATGACGTGGTTTTTTTTTTATGTATGGCCCTGCCAAAATGACTCTACTCTGCCTGATGGAAAGCATAAGCAGAATCCAAGAGTGGTGGTCACCATACTCATTGCGAATGCAACAATGCAGCATGGTGACCCACACTATGGCGGCCTAGTGATGCTTCTGCATAGTGTGGCTCTACTACCTAGAGAGACTATTCAATTATTGTATCAATTTCGTAAACTCCTTGGAAAACATCTATGTATTATGTGTTTGTTTAGAGGGAGAGAGTAAGATAATTTATCTTTTAAATGAGCCTGCTTAAGAGACAACTCTGCTTGATGGAATCCAATAGTGGTGGTCACCATACTCATTGCGAATGCAGACAATGCTATACTAGTCTAGCTGGCTTATTTATCACAAGGTAGTAGAGCCACGCTGATTTCAGCACGAACGGGTCGGCTCGACCGGGGCGGTACTACCCTCGCACAGAAAATCAATGTAAACGCGTTCGTGGTATGGTGGTCACCACTCTCGGATTCTGCTTATGCTTTCCATCAGGCAGAGTTGAGTCATTTTGGCAGGGCCATACATAAAAAAAAAAATTATGCCCAAGACTTTCCGCTGATAAAACCTTCACCACCACTTTGAAGACCTCGACTTTACACTTTAAACCCTATTAAATTAAATACGAGTAGTTGACCCGTGAACTACACCAGTCTAGGTCAATCTTAATATGAAACGACTAAGTATATAAGGAAACTCTACCGCATATATGAAACCCTGAAATATAATATTAAACTATAAGGAAGGAAATACTTTATATAATTATCCGAGAAATGTCACCCGGAATTGATCTTGATATTTATTATTTTGGTTTATAAAAAGATATGCAAGGGTTGAATTCTGTTAAAGAAATGTAATTATAAGTTCAGTTTATACCATGTGTCCCAAAATTCAACAATAAGCGGGCGCCTAAAGGTAGACCTGCTAATGAGTACATAAGGAAAAATAATAAAAAAAAAATACCTAGTTTTTTTTTAGTTACAAGAAAAATTTAGAATTTCTTTGAAAATTTACACCCTTAATTTTTTTTTAATTTATTTATTACGTAGTGGTGTCCATACTTTTTTTTACAAGACCATGAGTCAAAGTACATTAAGAGTAAAAATATTTCAAAATTGTAGGGAAAAAAAAAATTTTGAACGTTTTTTGTGTAAAAACTGCGGGCAATTTGGTGTTTTTAAGAGTTGTGGTGAATAGTAGCAATATCATATACTCATGAGCAGGTCTACCTTTAGGCGCCCGCTTATCGTTGAATTTTGGGACACCCTGTGTAGTTTTACTGGTTGTAGAATCTTCTATAATCTATACTATACTAGTTGTTGCCCGCGGCATAGTCCGCGTATATGTCTGTTATCGGGGCAAATAGTAGCCTGTGTGTTAGTCTGATGTATAAGCTATATTACTGTAAAGTTTCGTCCAAATCCGTTCAGTAGTTTTTGCGTGAAAGAGTAACAAACATCCATACTTACAAACTTTCGCGGTGATTCCTAAAACTGATATATCTTTTTTTATTCACGAACCGATTAAATTGAAACAAACACTAAATATTAAGTGGAGCCAACCGATTTTTTTTGAATATGATTGAATCAACAGTTTCACTGATATGCAGTTGTAAAAAAAAACTACAACCTATATCTAGTTAAAACGAGAGATACGTTATTGGAAACTGCTATAAGTCTAGACGATCAAAAGATATTATGGCCTTTTGTGCTCGGTTATCGTATTTTGACACTCGCAAGGAAATCAAAGCCTATAGGGTACTCGTACTTCCTGTTGACCTAGAATAAAATTTGGCATAAGACAATATCATACTCAACTGCCTTGTTGGTCTCGCGGTTGGCGTGTGCGACTGCTGATCATGAGGTCTCGGGTTCGATTCCCGGATCGGACCAAATGTTTGTGTGATCTACAAATATTTGTTTCGGAGTTTGGGTGTTTTCTATGTATAATATGTATGTATTTACAAAAAAAAGTATATATGTATTTGTATCAGTTGTCTAGTACCCATAACACAAGCTCTGCTTAGCTTGGGACTAGATGGCGTTGTGTGTTAGATGTCCGGAATATTTATATTTATATTATGTTTGACACTCGCAAGAAAATCAAAGCCTATAGTGTACTTCCTGTTGACCTAGAAAAAAAATTGGCATAAGACAATATCATATAGAAGACTTAATCATCATGAATAGAGCGTACTCCTTCTTAAAGGGGCGGCAATACATTTGAGACACCTGTGGTGTTAGTCAAAACAAAAAAAAACTTGCTATTAAGACAAAACAAAATATCCCTAACCTAACCGCCACAGAAAACCGGTGTGAAATAGTACTTGCGCTGTGTTTCACCGAGTGAGTGAGGATACCGGAGGGCCATGCCCAACCCCCTTCCCCCTATCTCCCCCCAAAGGCCGGCAACGCACTTGTGACGCCTCTGGTGTTGCAGGCGGCGGTAATCGCTTACCATCAGGCGATACGTCTGCTCGTTTGCCCGCCTATTCCATAAAAAAAAAACCGCTGGTTGAAATGAACAGACTAGGCAAGTAATTAAATGTCATCGATCCTAGTCACAGAACTGTTCGGACTTTTACCATTAAGAGTTGGTAAATCTTAGGTTTTACTGGAAAATCTTAAGATTTACCGCAATTCGGGCTTTTACGGTAACAAATACATACCCAGTATACCTAAAGGCCCGTATTCACTTTGATTAGTGGGAGTGCAGGTGCGTAGTGCAGGTGATCAATGATTGGTAGAAAATAATGTTTGGACCGCGAATTCGCTACCCACACGTATTTTCTACCAATCATTGATCACCTGCACTTCACACCTGCACTCGCGCTAATGAAATCGAATACGGGCCTTTAAGCTCATGGAAAGCGTTCTAGTTGACGATAATGCGAGTTCCATAATTTTTGTTCCCCCAAAAAGTGCTCAACGCGCCTAAAGAAGTTTTAACTTCAATAAACCTTTACTTTTTCTCTTACTATGCAGGTTTTGTAATATATCTTCGCACGCAACACTATTACAAAACAGCTTGCAACAAATTATTCCTCGCTTAAACTACACGCTCAACATATTAATCAAATAGATATCGTCTGACGTAGGTATTCACGTCAAATGACTTGCTAAGGTCAAATTTAAAGCGTAATATGTTAATAATGAAATGATCACCAGCCCATCATTTTACTCAACTATAACTATATTTGTTATTACTGCGCCTAAACTCCTGAGGCTGAACCGATTTTAATGAATGAGGTGTCAATAGATTCTGGCCTGCGTGACATAGGCTTTTTAAATTTTATCAAAAGTTTTTAGTTTTTTAAACTTTTTCTTGTTAACCAATTGTTTTTATTTGACAACTCCCGCATTAGGAATATTCCTGTGTCGCGGGAGACTGTACAAACATACATGAAACGGTCACAAAGAACACCCAGACTCAGAACAACAATTTGTGGATCACACAAAGTGTTGTCCCATGCAGGTTTGAACTCTTTACGCTTAGTGCAGTAGCGAACAGCGTCGTGAACACTTAAACCACTACGACATACAGCAACTGACTTCTGTTTTATTTCTTAAAAATCTTTTGATTTTTAGGAGCGGCCCGGAGAAGCGGTTATCGCATTTTCATTCTCACAAACTGCCTCTGCCTAAAATTATAGAATTACATTCTGTTCTTCGTACCAGTTGTAAGCCAAGAAGACGTTGTTTCAATGTTCTCTTTCTGTCTTTTCAGAGTGCAACATCGCAATCCAAACACGCCGCCCGTTTCCTCCGGCTGGCGATGGCTTCCATCATGGATATATTGAAGATCAAGCCATTCGTCGAAGTGTCTGTCGGACAACTGCTGTGGGGGTACGAAGATCCCCTTCTGAAGCTCGCCAAGGACGTCGTGCCTAAGGAACAGAAGTTGCCTTATGAAGAGTTCGGTCTCTTCTATGGGGTAAGTTATTTTTTATGACCTGACAATTGAAGATAATGATGCAGTCCAAGAGTCATTAGCGTACTGCCTGCTTATAAGTTTACCCCCTTCAAAGAATTAGGGAGTACGCTAAATAGAAGTTCAGAAGAACATAAACGGGGAAAGCAAAAAAAAAAAATCTTCGGGGAGTAAAGGAATGTCAAGATTATGCCTTTTCCCCACTTTCCCCCCTTTAATGTTCATTTTAATGCCCGAATCCTATATAAACATAGCAAAATTACAAGGGCCATATAACTCTTCATATTCTGAACTCATTTATTCTTCTCCAGAAAAACGGCACCTCCAACGACGTGGTAACCATGTTCACGGGCGCGACCGACATGACTTCCTACGGCATCATCAGCCACTACAACATGAAGGACAAGCTGCAGCACTGGACCACCGACCAGTGCAACAGCCTCGCCGGCTCTGACGGCTCCATCTTCCCCCCTCACATCACGAAAAATGACACCCTGGCTGTTTTCGACAAGGATCTTTGCAGACTGCTGCCTCTGAAGTGAGTATTTTTATATATGAGCCTGCCAAAGTAACTCTACTCTGCCTGATGGAAAGCATGAGCAGGATTCCAAGAGTTGTGGTCTCTATACTCATATAACAATGCAGCATGGTGACCCACGCTATGGCGGCCTATTGAGATGCTTCTGCATCATTGGGCCTCAGGTATCGCAATCACCAACGAGACACGACAGAACGAATGCTGTTATTTTAGCTTGGTCTTCTGTGAGAGAGTAGTACTGACACGGAAGGCATAGTAATTTAAGTCTTATTGCACTGAGTGTTGGTTCGGAGATACGGCTTTGGGATTTGTATTGTAACTGCCTCGGTTGAGCAGTGTTGAGCGACTGCTGTGATTGAAACGTCGGGTTCGATTCCCGTTTATATGATCTGCAAATATTTGTCTTAGAGTTTGGCTGTTGTCTATGTCGACTGCCTCTGTGGCACAGTGGTAGCGCATGCGACTGCTGTGCTTGAGGTCTCGGGTTCGATTCCCGGGTCGGACCAAATATTTGTATGGTCTGCATTTGGGTGTTTTCTATGTATAATATGTATGTATTTACAAGAAAAACGTATATATGTATTTATATCAGTTGTCTAGTACCCATAACACAAGCTCTGCTTAGCTTGGGATTAGATGGCGTTGTAGATGTCCGAAATATTTATTATTATTATATGTATATTTATTTACAAAAAAATGTAAATATGTATTTATATGAGCTGTCTAGTACCAACATAGTACAAGCTTTGCTTAGTCATGGACTAGATGGCGTTGTGTGTCAAGTGTACAAAATATTATTACAGTATTAAAATCCATAAAATCTTTTCATTTTAAGTAACTCATCTGTCTCTCGCTCCCTTTACAGTCTAAACCCTTTTGTTTCCAGATTCCTCGAGGAGGTAACATCAGCGGGTATAGACGGTTACCGCTTCACTCCACCAGAGGACGTGTTCGCCAATGATGAACACAATAAATGCTTCTGTCCCGCCGGACCTCCCTGCTCCCCCAACGGACTCTTTAACGTCTCCCTTTGTCAGTACGGTAAGTTGTTCCAACACTTTTTTATTCTGAACTTAAAATTATTGACCCTGACTGACTCATCAACGCAATGCCATATCTATACTATTACATAAAGCTGAAGAGTTTGGCTGTTTGAACGAGCTAATCTCAGGAACCGCTGGTCCGATTTGAAAAATTCTTTCAGTGTTGGATAGTACATTTATCACGCTAAGACCAATAGGAGCGGAGCACCAATGAAAAATGTTACAAAAACTGGGGATTTTTTTTACGCTACGGGCAATTAATAGGAGACGTAAACGACGTTACGTGGGTCAGCTAGTTTTAGTTATAAAGACACACTACTATGGTAGAAAAGGCATTTTATGAACGAATAGATAATTTAAAAAAACATGTGCGTGTCTGGACGCCTGACAGAAGTGATAACTTAAACTAATCTCAGTTAAGCTATTTACGGCTAGCGCTGTGAGTTAGAGTGAGTGTGGCTTCTGAGAGCCTGCCTACCGCTGCCGTATGCGTGAGCGAAAGGGAAGCCAGACAGACTTTGTTCGTGTTTTCGTTACGTAACGCGTTACGTAACGAAGCGGTTGACCCTCCGATAAGAAGTTATCACTTCAAAAATTATACTTATTTTCAAGTTACAATTTCTATACAAATAAATATATGAAACAGCTGGACCGATATTGACGAGACATTCACTGGCAGGTGATGACATAAGAAGTAATTTAGGATGCTTTTAATTTAGACCAGCTTCGCCCCGCGGTGTTATCAGAGGTAGTAGTTGTTAAGGTACCTTTACAAAAACATTCATGGGTAACACTGCAGGGCGCAGCTAGTTCCAAATATATCTATACATTTTTAATAATAGCATTTATTTTACTCTTTGCGCTGTAGCATGGTGCGGGACAGTTTCAGTAACATTTCGTTTCACTCTTGAAAGTTGCCGCGATTTACAAATTATGACTTAGTATTTCAGCTGTATCACATTCGCAATATATTAAATTGTTAATAACTGTAGTAAATTAAATTAAACCAACTTAAATGTTCCATTCTACAAGTAAATGCCGCACCATGGTACAGCGCAAAGAGTATAACAAACTTTTTATGTGGAAATTCATAATATTATTTAAATAATTATTTGCAGACTCGCCAATAATGCTGTCCTTCCCCCACTTCTACCTGGCCGACCCTAGCCTCAGAGAGAGAGTAGAGGGTATATCAGAACCTGTTCCCGAAGACCACAGACTGTTCATCGACGTGCAGCCGGTAAGTGTATCTCCTTCTCTTACTCTTATGTCAAATGATACCTACATTATTGCTGCAGCAGTTACTTACTTCAGTTACCATTTAAACCAGTGTGGCGACTTCCACATACTGTACAACGCATACATAGCAACATAATACAGCACCATATACCAAAGATACACCGAACTACGGAGTAACGAAGGAAACAAAGTAACTACCAATCCTAAATCGCGCAATAGAAGTTCTCGCGCTGATTAACACATATTATTATACAACATCCCAACATCAACCGTTGGGCAGTGGCCTGCCAGCCTCGCCTGGTCGGAGGATCCTCCCTTTGTGTTGGAGGGACCTGACATCTGTTCTCCCACACATACATACACTTCTCACTTAACCGACTTGAAAAAAGAAATAGGTTATCAATTCGAGTGTTTTTTCATAACTTTCGACTGGATTAATGGATTTTGATGATTATTTTTTATTTGAAAGCTGGTGCTTCCCGTGTGGTCATATTTTAATTTGGTCCAATTCTTGAAGTTGGTGTTTTTTTGTTAAAATTTGTGATTATATGAATTGTGTTTTCAGGAGATGGGTATTGCCATGCGTGCTCGCGGTCGTATCCAAATCAACCTGGCTGTCTCCCAGGTCGTGGACATCAAGCAGGTGGCCAACTTCCCCGACATTGTGTTCCCCATTCTCTGGTTTGAAGAGGTAAGCTGAATTCTTGGAACGGAAACCATATCACATGACTCGTTGGCGCAGTAGTAGCATACGCGACTGCTGTGTTTGAGGTGTCGGGTTCGATTCCCGGATGGAACCAAATGTTTGTAGGATCTGCAAATATTTGTTTTGGAGTTTGGGTGGTTTCTATGTTTACGAAAAAAAGTATAATATGTATTTATATCACTTGTCCAGTACCCATAATACAAGCTCTGCTTAGATTGGGTCTAGATGGCGTTGTGTGTTAGATGTCCGAAATATTTATTTATTTTATCTGTTATATATAATTAGGTAGGTACGTTGTTGCTTACAATGAACTCCGAAACTATGTAACCGATAGTAGGTATATTAATTGGGATTTGAACCCACAACACATTATGCTGCAATTTTTTTTAATTCCACTTTCTCTGTATTCCAGGGTATTGACGAACTCCCTGAACAGGTGACTTCCCTTCTCCGACTAGCCACCAAGGTTCCTCCTATAGCTCGCACCACCCTTGGCTGGGGGCTGTCTGCTCTGGGGCTACTCCTCATTCTTCTGGCAGTCACCTGCCTCATCAGGTAAACACCAAGACTATTACAGAAATTGCGAACATATATAACATCTTAGCATCACTAGGCCGCCATAGTGTGGGTTACAATGCTGCATTGTCTGCATCCGCAATGAGTTACGCTTGAATTCTGCTCATGCTTTCCATCAGGCAGAGTAGAGTCATTTTGGCAGCTGCTTATAAAAAAATAGTAATTTTTAGTATAGAAATCTTCTCTTATTCAATTTTACTGCATTTTAACTTCACTTTACTTAATCATCTTTCAATCTTAAGACCTAAGATGATTCCCTATTTAAAAAATCCATTGCCTAATAAAATAGCTGTGTCTCTATCTCCAGGTAACAATAACAATAAATTAAAGAAAACAGAGTAATTTTAAATACAAACATTTCAACTTAAAATACATTTTAATTAAAAAAAAACTTTTACTTAACTTGTCGCTAAAGCGTCTGTAAGCGAGTTTGAATTCGCATAAAAAAATCAATTGTCTTATAAAATATATGTGTCTATCCCCAGGTCATCCCACCGCCAAAGCACCCTAAGACTCGAGGGTCACGTGGTGGCAAAACCACCCCCTGCCAAAACTCCAAGCAAGGAAAACGGTTACGAGCTCAACAGCAGGAGATAATGTAACCTCTGGCGTAAATGTAATATCTGTAGCTATTTCTGTCCAGCTGTTCGATAAAATACGGGGTCAAAATGACATTTTGCTGCAGGGTCATAATGACATTGCAACGAGAGAAGGGTCAAAATGACCCTTCACTTACGTTGCTGGGACAAAATGACCCAATGTTGATTTTTATTTAGTATTTTTAAACTGTAGTGTATTTTTTTTTCTTTTAAATTTGACATTGAAGGAAGTCTCTATAATTTGTTTTTGAATTTGCTTGTGTATAGTTGACAATTTTTAGATAATATAAATGACATAAATGTTTTGACCCTGTGTTAAAAAAGCTTTTCAGAATTTTTTTTTAAAGAAAAACTGTCTTAAGGCTATGTAATTTTTTATTTGTATTTCTACAAGACAATAATATCTGAAAATACAAATACAAAAAAATATACCCAAATAGTGTGACAAGGATTTTTTGACTCTCAAAGCCTAACTAAACCTAACTTTCGAAGTGACATGTTATATAATTAAATATAATTTTAATTTACGTATAAAAACTTTTGACGTGATAACGTGTTATAAATCGCTGAACGCCGGCTGCACGCTCATTGTCACGTTCCGCCTGAGCCGAGCGTGCAAGCGAGAGCGCGGAACTAGCGATAGAGAGGCACGTGAGGTCTAAGCGTTCGGCTTGTGATGCATGTTTTTCATCAATATTTTCTTATGACGTTATCACGTAAAATTATCGCCCATAAACCGACTTAACAGACAACCATTTTTTTAAATTTCAATTGATAAATTAAAAAGAGCGTGCCCCTACCTCTAAGGCCGGCAACGCATTGTGACTCTCAAGTTACATCATGTGATCTGTTTCTCTCATTGAGCTAAAATTGCCATCGGCTACGTTAAGTCAAAACATCTTTGCCGCACTATAACTGCAATATCTTTGTCTTATTTTAGTTTTATTATCTGTAGTCACAAATTATTTTTAATCTACACTACTACACTACAGTGGTGTCGCTAGGCCAAAAAAATATATTTTCAAAACGGCGACCGGTCTTAAGGCAGTATTTTTCGCAATGCTTTTTACGTATTTTAAGTTAGATTTTTGACGATGCAAATTTACATTAATACATACAAATTGTGAGAGATGTAGTAAATTTGAACCTTATTCATAAAAATAATATTTTTGCATCACAAAAGTAAATTTAAATACAATTTTAGCAATGCAGTAATGAAAACATCGAATAAATAAAGATTTGAACAGTTTTTCTGTTTTAAAATATGACACCTGACAATGTGTCACTTATGTCAAATTTCATCAACATGTCGATATTTAAATTGGACATTTTCAATGGTTACAATTTGTTTACAACAAATTAATGACCTATTTTCAACTTACAGTTTTATATACTTAAAACTCTGATATATTTGAAATAAATCTACAATATTAAAGTACCGTTAACAATTTAAATGAATTTTCGTAATTTTCTCAGCTTATGATGTAGAATATTTGGAATCACATGAATTCTCTTTGTTTCATTTGGCTAGGGCTCCGTTGTAATGTGTAGGGGGCCCCTTCGAGTTTCGGATCCCATTTGGCCCCGTCTTGATAATTAGTTGTTTTGTACGTTTTATGTGTTAAATACTGTAAGTTGTTAAAATCATGGGTGTTTATCGAATGTGATAGTTTATTCCATGTTATTTAAAAATACTGAACAAATATTGATTGACATAAATGATTTGACAATTGTAATGAAAACACTTTGACATATCACACGACTGTATTTTTATTTGTAAATATTTTATTCATATACATGTATATTTGAGATATAATTTTGTCCACAAAAGGTTTTCGGATCGACATAAAGCGTAAACCATTTGTAGCTGAAATTATAACTAGCGTATAGACAATGTTAATTTTATTTTTAATTCTCTGGGCTTCGGGTTGCCATTAAAATCTTATGTATCGGTTATAAAAATAGGAAATCTCATGTATTATTATGGTTGCAATAAGATCGATATTGTTTTACTAAATTATTTAGTCATTTTTCTCGCTATTTTCTATAATAGTGTTGTAAAAAACGACTAAATAGTTTAGTAACATCGGTTGTGTTGTAGAGATTAGGAGTAATATAATTTTAATTAAAAATCTTATGTACCGATAGTTGCTAGTCTATTACTGGGTCCGTCCATAGATTCTTAGCTTAATATATTTTTTTACCAATTATCAACGTTTCGTAGTTTAATAAAGGAGCGGTTACTAAGTATTTTTAAGACTTTTTTACGCGAGCCGATGTGAAGATATGTGATTTAAGAACTTGGCAACATCTTAATCCAAATTTTGGCAATAGTGATGGGCATACAATACCTGTATACTACACATACGTTTTTAGCAATAACAAACAAAATCACAAATAATAATAACTCGAAAATTATGCGAAGTATCGAACTTCTACTGCTTTTTCACAAATTTATCGCTTAACGAACATGACAAAATTATTATGTCAAATACTTTGATTTATTTAAATAGAAATCGCATCACATTTTGCAACTTGTCTTCCAATTAATGTCAAGTAAAATTATAAGGTGCTTAATGGTCACTATAAATAAGCGTGCTATATTTTTATTACATGGAAAATGGGGAGCTATCCCGTTATGAACTTTATACTAAACGTCCATATTGAAATTTAAGGGAATCTAGTATAAATCATTTGACAAAGTACCTATATATTTTATACTGTTTGTAGGTAGGTAATCGTAAATTTTAATATACTACAAATATCTCAATAACATTCTAGTAGTTCACTTATTGAATCCTTACTTTATTGAAGCCTTTTCATGACATTCACAAAGCGTTTGAACTTGTTTTCATCGACATTCGATACATCTGTAATCAATTTTCCCATTTTTGTCTATTCATATACATGGCCCTATATAACTTAATGATGCACAAGCATCTCACTAGGCTGCCATAGTGTGGGTCACCATGCTGCATTGTTGCATTGTCTGCACGAGCAATGAGTATGGTGACCACCACTCTTGGATTCTGCTTATGCTTTTCATCAGGCAGAGTAGAGACACTTTGGCAGGCTCATATTTATATAAAAATACTTATAACGTATAAAAAACTGTTTCCAAATATAACACTTGGTCACTTACAATAGAGTGCTTTACATTTATTTTATTCAGAACAGAATACATTTGTAAAACAAAGTATATGGTGCAATTTTGTAACTTTAAAACACAGAGACTCTTTGTCTTGGCTTTAGATACAACAGATTTTATAAAAATAACTTAAGATGAAGTGTTAAAACTAAATGTAATACATGATTTCAGTAATAAAACTTGGCAGAATTAGTAACCAAGATTTATGAAAATGGGCCAAGCGTTAAACCTATGTACGTAAGAATATTGAGGTCAAGTATATATTCTTGTAATAGGCCTATAAATGCTGTTAAACTTGGTCAAATGTCTCCTAGATTATATACACAAGCAAGACTTTGACATTACGGCCAAGTTTTAAAACGATTGTTGCTCAAATTCAATACCTAATTTAGAACATCACTTACTATATTTTAATATTAAAAATTGTTTGTAATTTGTAAATAAATGGAGGTGTAAGATATATAATTGTTTTATTTATGATTATTATATGTACAGATTAGCTGTGTCCCTCTATACCACCCGCGGGGCCGCGGGTTTTGTTGCTTTGAAGTCGTATATTGTTCACAATTTTGTTCTAAAGTTTAAAAAAACTTTCCAACGAAGTAATTTTAACAAAAAAAACCGACTTCAAGAACGAAAAAGAATGCTAAGTTACTCCTTAAAACATCAACTAACTGTCACTGAAAGTCCCGTTAAAATCGGTCCAGTCATATGCATTTAGCAGAAATCCGTTTTGACCCACCATACCACGCTGGCCAGACGGGTTGGTTGTGTTAGTGTCAAGTTCTCCACCTTCCCCCCCTCAACTCTATGGGAAGAGACTCAAAGGACGGCAATACACTGGTGACTTGATTTGCAAGAGACCATGGGCGAAGGTGGTTGCTAACCATCAGGCTGCTCATCTGCGCTTCCTATAGCATCCTGAATATAAGAAACATGATAAGAAAAATAATGTTAAAGTATAGAAGACATTGATTCAGCAGTGGATAGCGCTTGCAGCTGTGTGCCCCTAGCGGACGTGTGTCGTCGTCGCCCAGCCGCACGAGGCCGCACGAGCCGCACGAGGCCGCACGAGCCGCACGAGGCCGCACGAGGCCGCACGAGGCCGCACGAGCCGCACGAGGCCGCACTCAGCGTCCCGATGGCGAGGACTAACCTACTGAAATTTGCCCTTTTGTCGCGTGCCATACGAATTATTAACGTAATTTATACGAAAATAGACACCTATAATTGTAGCTTGCCGAAATTCACAGAAATAGCGCAAAGTTGCATTATTCCTGAAATACAAAGTTAAGGTAGGCATACTTACTTATTCATTACTTTTATTATTTCTAATTCGTTTTATTATTTTGTATTTAAAATTTTTGTTTTTTATATTAGATAATTACGAGTAGGTAGTTGTAAGCTTGCAATATTGCCTTGGGAATTCATCCTGTTAAAATATTGTAAAAGTTTCTAAATAAATGAATAAAAAAAATGTTTAAATATATAGGAGAATCATATCACACACATCAATAGTCACTACATATTATAAAACAAAGTCCTCCGCCGCGTCTGTCTGTCTGTTCGCGATAAACTTAAAAGCTGGCGTACGAATTTTTATGCGGTTTTTATTAATAGATTGTGTTTCTTGAGGAAGGTTTTCATATAAATTTTGTTACATTTTTGAGTACATTGGCTAGCCGCACAACTTCTCAATACTTTGAGAAGTTGTGCGGCATAACATTAACATAGTATAGGCTATATCTGTGCGAAGCCAGGCGGGTTAAAGTAAAGGACAATTAGGGTCACACGATTAAAACCAATGCGGATTTTTAAGTTTTTATTTAATAAGTAGGTGCCTAAGTTTGTTACTACTTAAGTTATATGAACATGGGACATTAGTACAGGTAAATTAGCTTGGAGAAATTTTTGCGTTTGTAGTAGTGTATGGTCAGCAAATAAAAAAAAAACAACATTGTTTTTTTGTTTTTATTTTTTTAAAGGTAATATACGTTTGTGGCTGGAGCACACCAAATGCGTACACGTTACGCATACGCACTACGTACTAATACGGACGTGAAAATGTGTATCCACTGCATTGTAATCTATGAAACTGTATGAGGCAGACAAGCCAGTTCCAAACATTACAAGCAGTGAATGCCGGTTTTCACTTCAGTGAAGACGTGTATGAATTAGGTGTTCTCCGGCCATAAATATTTTATTCTAATAATTCATCAACCCCAGGCATATCACAATCATCCCCATCCTCGCTTTCATCAGATGAATTATTTAAATTAATTATGATTCGTTCTGATATTGTGTCTAAAGCTGCGTCTCTACCCTGATATTTGTTTTCCTCATCAATAGCATGCAGACAAACTTTTCTCCATTCCTCTACAGTTATGGCGTTCATATTTTCTTTAGCTAATGACATTATAACCTTCATATTCATTGCGACATTCTTTTTTGCGACATATGTTTTCACTATCCCCCTATATTTTCTATAGGATTAAACTCCGGATGGTATGGTGGTAAACGCAGCACAGTATGACCGTGCTGTCGTAATATTTCGTCTATCTTGTACTCTACAAATCTCGCCTTGTTTTGCAGAATCAGTTCATATAATTGAGGCTTAAACAACGTGGATGAATGCTCAATGTTTCGCAATGTCAGCCAGTCAATCATTTGCTGTTTTCTAGAATTACTATTCGGTGCAGGATTTTGTATTGAGTTATGATATGGTGCGTTGTCAACAACAACAACACTATTTGGTTGTAAGTTGGGTATTAATTGAGTTTGAATCCACCTTGAATAGTTGTCATAGTTCATATTGTCGTGGTAATCTCCACTTTTTTGGTTGGCTTTAAACATGCATGCATTTGGTATAAAGCCATCCATACCACCAGCATGAACAATGATTAAGCGGTTGCCTTTCGATATATGTTGCTTCAAACCTGAAGTGCTTCCATCTGACCAAGATTTCGAGAGGGTATGTGATGTATGTATATATGTTTCGTCGGTGTAAACAATTGGTCAGCGTTGTTCACGATATTCAGCAATTTTCATCAAATAATTAATTCGCAAGTATCTAATTTCGTGTTTTTCCATAAGAAGTTTCCGGTTACCTTTGTTTGCTTCCAATTAAAACCTAATGACATGACGTGTTTTCGTAACGTGCTGACACAACCTTTATAATCGATATCTTCTTTCAATTTTGCGTGCAAAGTTTTCAAAGTGGGAACTTCTTTATTTGTGATGTGGAAGTCATGAATTGTTCTTCTGATAACTTGCTGATCAAAATTATCGATTACTATTGTAGGATTACGATTCGGTTTCTTTTTAGGAGATTTAAATGTTACTTCCTGATCTGAAGGACGACATTTGCTTTCTGATACTACCTTTCTAACGGATGCTATTGAAATTCCTGTTGATTTAGCAACTAATTGAGTGGGGGTCATAATACTGCTCGGGTTGTTATTACACTCATTTTCGAAATATTTGTACAAACAGTATAAAACTTCTTTAGTTTGAGAAGTCAAAGGCTTGCCTCGACCATGTTTTAACACTGGAGCCATTTTGAATTAACAATATAAAGTTACAACACTTACACACAAATTAAACACTTCAACAAATATTATAACAATAATAACAAACAATAACAACAATCAACAAATACAAAATTTAACAATTAACGTAATAATTATAATTTTTGAATGAAATGTGTGCTTTATGTTCTAACAGTACCAAGCGACTGACGCCGGACTGCACGTGGCACCTGCGGACAGCGTAAACTGGTTTATTCTGGTTTTGTGCGTGTTTCCACTTTCCACTATCAAGTGACGATTTTTTGCTTTATATTGAAACATCTCGGAAATCTCCTAGGCTAAAAATAACAAAAATTTTGACCCCCCCGTAGACGCCCCGGAGTTTTAAAAACCTAGATGAAAGGAAAAAAAAACAAAAATCAGAGTGTTGCTAGGGATAAGTATAAAATTAAATAGTAATGTTAGGATATCGAAACATTTTTGTATAGGCCAGAACGATATAGTGGAAACGCGCTCTAAGATCTAAGTAATATACACACCACTACATATGCAAAAATTTCTCGAGACTAATTTCACTGTACATAACTATGTTTCTAGTACACATATTAATTACTGAAACAAATATACATATACTGTATATTAAAACCATTATTCGCCATATAAAATTTCGGCAATTTTGTTAACTTATAGGTTTGCATTTTTTTCTTAAAATCAATTTTAATTTATTATGATATTAATATTATTTAAAACATGAAAAAGAACATACAAATAGTACAAGTTTTCATCTTTAACGAGAAAGAAATGTACTACCAGAAAGGGTGTAGTACAAATACATATTTAATACATACAAAAATAGTGAATATTTGTACGACATGCATACATCTTTACATAAATACATTCTTTTTGTAACTAAAAAGAAAGTGGATTCAAAGTATAATAGAATTTATTAAAGCAGTTCTATTCGATTTAAAGGAAATTTAATGGCATTGAGAAGGTTGTATACGAAATCATTAGCTAACAAAAATGTAACGTGTTATAGCACAATTTGACTTTGTAAAATTACAAATTATTTAATGTTAAAGATATTTTTAAAGAAAAATATAAATTAAATGAACAAATGAGAAATAAGTTTATTTTAAACTGTATAATACTATTATATTTATAAAGTTTTGTCTATAAAGCACAGAAATATAAGTCAGTGAATTATTTCAAACGATATTAAAGCCTAAAGTAACAGTAAATTAGAACTTCTTGAATAAAATAGAAAAAAAAACATTGTACACAATGTACTTTAATAACTTAATGTTTTAATATACATTTCTCCTATAAATATACATGGATGGTCCAAAAGTTCCGATGATACAAGACATTGTTTCGTATGTAGACATACATAACTCCATAAATTCAAAACATTTGTCCCAGCGACGCACAATGCAAATATACACAACTATATTTACTAGTTATTATTTACAAGTGCTGCCATCTTTACTTCAAGATCGGATATTTGTTAGACCACCTGGACCACTAATTAAAATGTTAAGTAAACAAATCAGTGCACATAGTCACAATAACCCTTTATACGGATTGTATATTAGTTCTAAGGGACAATTTTCAAGAAAGTCTAAGTTGTCTAGTAATTAATTCTATCACACTTTTTAATCTATATGTATTTGCAAAAAAATACTAATATTATAATCTGTGACATAAAGTGTCAATAATTTTAGAAATATCATGACGCAAAAAATTGACTTGACAAATAAGTGGCAATAATTGACAAATAAGTGGCAATAAGTGACAACATTAATTATCCAGAAAAGCTAATAATTTGTATAGGACAGGGTAACAGGAATGAAACAGATCTTTTATACCAATGAAAATGATGGAATGACAAAGTTTTAAATTGTAATTAAATAAATAAATTAAAATTAACCAAAACTTGCAATTAATTTTTTATTTTTTTTTATTTTGAACCTACTCAATTATTAGCTGTATGCACACACTTTAAATATGACACCATTTCAGGGATACTTAATATATAAAGACTTCAATTCCCTGGAAAAAATAAAAAACAATAACATACAATGAAATACGCCTTTGTAATCAGATCATAATTATAAAAGATTTACAGAGATATCGTCTAACAAACTATTTCGTTAGAACGCTTAGGGTCTATTCATACTAGAGCAGAGTCAAAGTGCAACGAAGCGTCCATCTAAAACTTAACATAGCAACTTCACTCTTATCTGGACAACATAATACACATTTTTATGCGTCGGAGTAAAAACGCTGTTTTAGATGTTCCAAAACTGACTGACGAACGATGCGACGACGATTGGCGCGGACATCTAAAACTGGGAAAGCAAACAAAGGAATTTAGGCGTTAACGATTTCAGAAAGAAAAACGCTCGCAAGTTGGCTAGGAGGGTTGGTCTATGTTGGACTACAAAACTAGAGTATACATACAAAGCTTGCTTGCTTTTATAGTCTCTAAGACAAAACTACGCGAATACGCGCGCATTCGTAGAACTTCGCTTTACTTATAAAGAATTTTATGTTTCGATTATGCGCTAGTATGAGTGAACCCTTATAATTAGGGAGAGTTTTCTCGCGACCAAAATAACGAAAGCGCCGAGTCAGTGCGACAGCCATGCGTCGGAGTTGACACACGACACTTTTTTTTAAAATTTTTTATTAATTTTTTTGCTATCGGGTTTACACCGTTCAAACCGAACCGTTTGAACCACGAAGCAAATACAAAGAGGAGATGCCCTAATGAAATTTTTGTATGAAACAATGCGTGACAATTTGCGGGGGTGAGGGGGGGTTACTTTGCCCTTTGCCATCTACCAATCAATAGCAAAACTACTTGCATCGTTACATGTTGATGTTGCTATGTAGTTTAGCTATTTGACACTAAAGCGTACGATGTAAGGGACATACAGGGACGTACTCAGAATTTTTTACCAGGTAGTTATTTTTTTAAAGTCAATTTTGTAAATCATTTTGATGCATGTATCGCAAAAATATTATTAGTAAAAAACATCGTACATAACATCTATACTAATATATTCTATACTAATATATGAAGCTGAAGAGTTTATTTGTTTGAACGCGCTAATCTCAGGAACTACTGGTCCGATTTGAAATAAAAAATGTGTAACATTTTTTTTTTTTTTTTTAAAGTGTTTTTTTTTCAAAAAAAAAATGTTTCAGTGTTAGATAGCCCATTTATCGGGCAAGGCTATAGGCTATATATCATCACGCTTAGACCAATAGGAGTGGAGCACCAATGAAGAATGTGGCGAAAACGGGGGAAAATTATTACGCTACAGGAATTAGGAGACGTAAACGAATTTGCGTGGGTCAGCTAGTATAGTATAAAAGTGAAAGTTTGTGTGTTCTTTATATCTTCCCCGTAACCTTGGTGATGTATTTTTTTTTATTACTTATTTAAATATGTCAGCGTAAGATTATAAAAATCGTTAGATTATAATCTACCTAGCGAGATTGCCAACTATCGATAGATTGTCAACTGTGATATACTACTTACGCGCGTCAAATTGTCAACTTTCCCTGATTGTTCGGTTTTATAGTAGGCCGATCAATGCCCATAGAGATAGTTTAGGTTATTATTTCTTTGATTAATCACAAATTATTTTTTCTGCCAACAGCAACTTCAGCAACTTTATATAACTAATCCTAAAGCTGTGAGGTATTTTCAACATGAAATCAATTTACAATCACAGAAATACTTTACATTTGGCATCAAAGACAAATTAACAAACAAATATGGCGGCGCGGGGACATATGCTGTTCAACCAATCAGCGCGCGACTTGCGATTCGTAGATACCATTTTACAATCTCGCGAGATAGATTACAATCTAACGGTTTTGACAATCTGACGGTAACATATATATTAAAGAGAGAGAACAAAAACAAAGAAATATAGTACAACAACAAACACATACAATAAAGAGAACAATAACATACAAGTAGTAAAAAATTTTCTACAAATTAGTTTTTCATTTATTATATTTTCAAATTCTTCAGTTTTCGTTTGATTAATTTCGTTGTGGGTTCCGAGAAAGTTTAATTTTCCTGGGATTCCTGGGATAGAATTTTAGTTAATTAGAAAACCTATCAAATAATCAGTATAAGTAAAATTTGTTTCATTTTCAAGTACTTTAAATTCTAGATTAATATAGATATAATTTGAATATAGATAAAAAAAATAATTCTAATTACGACCCTGTCTCTTTGTTCTGTTGATGTTTGTTTTCCTAGTTGACGATAGACGTCAGTGTTCACAAAATGATTACAAAAAATACAAAAAATAATACTTTTTCGATTAAAAATTCTTTAGGCAAGAATGCAGAACATATTTCAATATTTTTTTATGATTTACTTTATAAATACTCAGCTCTACGAACCTTTGTATTTTTATTTCCCATCACACAAAGTTTTTCCATCTAGTGGCGAATAGATTTAACTATATTTCAACGACACACTGAAAGATTTTTCTAGAACTATTTTAAGAAATTAAGTATAAAATTACTTACAAATGAAATATTATGCCATTCATGGCACCAGAACATCTATCCAAGTTATTTGTACAAGATAAAACACAACACTTCATCTTTTACTTAATTGTACCGAGAATATTCAAGGATTGCGATTTTTCGATAAAGTTCTAGAACATTGACGTTGACAGTCTAATTTGTAAGTCGCGATAACTGCGATGACGTCAGGACCTGTATTTTGTCACGGGACCTATGCGCTTATGCCATCTCCTCTTTGTATTTGCTTCGTGGTTTGAACAAACAAAACACACCAGTATTTTAGGTTACAATTAAAATACTAAAAAAAATTGAAGCAACAATTTTTTCTTGACTTTCACAAAAGAAAAAAAAACATTAATAAATGTCTTAAAAACTATTTTTATTACTAAGGCTTTTTCAAATAATAAATAGGAATAATTTTTTTTGACTTTAAAACATAAAAATTCACCATCACAATAATTTATGTAAATAACAAATTAACAGAGATGTAACCTCTGTTATCGCCAATTTTAAATAGACGTAAGGTGACACCCGTTTGTTCCGAAATCACCTCTTATTTCTTGTACACTTAAAGTTCAAAATGTGTTGTAATAATTAGTTACAATAGTCTCCTTCCGTTAACAACTCACTCCTTCTGGGAAAATCCTTTTTAATCTTTGAAGAAACCTTTGGACACATAATACATGTTGGTTTGCTTTAAAATATTGCATCACAATGGCTTAACATGGATTAACATTTCTTGGTAAAATCACGGTAAAAAATTAGAGTGAAAATGTATATTTAGATGCAAAACTGTTTGATACATTAAACCTCTCCCCTCAAACCCTAGGAGGTTCCGCCTCTTTGTGTAAAACAAATCTTTGACTTATAACTTAAGAATTGTTTTCCCTATTATCGCAAATTAATTTTATTCTAAAAAACCTCCACGAAAGTTCATATTTTTTTAGAAACTTATTAAATGTTCATATATTATAACATTAATATTTATTACCAATGAAGTAAATCGTTCTATACATTATAGTAATATATATTTTATGATCGAATAACCTAAAATTGATAGCCAGAAACATGTGTTATACGTCAAAAGGGCGTCAGCAGAGTTCTTACTAGAACTTATTGGCAAGAACTTCAATTTCCATTTCCACCCTAAAACAACTTATATCTCCATCAGTTCACATGTTGGATATTTAATAGCTTATATATAATAAAAACATGTCAAAACTAACCTATATTTTTTGACAGTAAGATGTAACGTCAAAAAATATTGATTGACATTTGATAAAGAAAATTCAATAAATAGAAAGAGATTTGAAAAGAAATTACCTTATTAAATATTAATTACTTACTTTCATTATCTACTTCAGATATTTTAAGTAAATAATTATACTTAGGCCATTTCTCGTAACAAAAATTCCGTCAATATTCAAAATCGAGACTAGATCGGAGTCTCGATCTCACAAATGTCAAGAAAGGTATTCTCGTAATGACCTCGATCCTTGAAATACAGCTTGATCTCTGTGTCCTTTTAAAACACATTTATTTCGAAGACAATTAACAATGAGGTCAGGAATGAGGAGCGATGAGATCAGAAGAACCAAGGTCACTCACTGACATCAAAAAACTTGATCAGCACTTAACTTTGAGCAATATTTTTATTACGAGAATCGGTCTTCTGGTCTATTACTGGAGTTGAGTAATTATAAAAGTTATTAAATACCCAAAACTATGTGACTATTCTGTATTTACTTTTTCTTTCAAACATCGTTTCACCAAACGACGTGTATATTTCAATCAATTTGTGTCTAAACCCTGCGGGAACACTTGTTTATGGAGTCACATTTTTATTCAAACAATTCGTTAACTAGATTTGGATCTTAAAATTCAAGAAAGAAATAACATTTTACAACATAATAATATCTGCAAAAATACATAAGAACGCATAAATAACAATATATTTTTAAATACATACATTGTGTTAGATAAATTAGACCCAGATATAGGTATAATAAATCTCATACTTGTGTATATGTGTATATTTATTTGTTCTGAGTATCGAACCCACGATCTCTGGCTTAACAGTCAGCATATCTAACCACTTAAACAACAGACAAGTAAAGTAAAAAATATGTTTTTTTTATTATATACTTTTTTACTTATATTAGACACGGAAAAAGAAATCATTCAGTATAATAGCTCTTTACGTTCTTTTAAAATAATTAGTCATATATAAAATGATTAGTCAGATCCAAAACGATTAGTCAAATAAAAAATGTTGAATAGAATATCCCAGGTGTTCCCGCAGGGTTGAGACAACTTAATCGTTCGTATTCGACTTATTGATCTGTTCAATGGTCAATTCTAATTTCTTTTTATTCTTCGAAGGAACAGACTTCAAAATCAACGGTTTGTTTAATCTAAAATTCTGAACTTTCGCCACATCAACATTAGAACAACTATTGTTTATACTCTCAGAATTAGGACTGTCACTTTTAATAATTTCAGATTTAATAATAAGTGATTTTTTACTATTCGTAGGTGGGATTAAAGCCACTTTTTGGACTACAGGAGTTTTTTTGACAACCCTAGCGTTTTTGGCTGGTCTTTTTCTGGTTTTTTCTATTGATTTAATATCGACATTACCCAATTCGTCTTTGACTAACATAAAAGACTCATAGGATTTTGCCCCAGGGGGGAGTGTCCTGTCTCCTAGGGTTCCGAAGTTTCTACAGGTCATTTTGTTAGCTATAAGCATTGATAAATCTCCAATATTGTATTCTGTTAGTAGATCATTAACGTTGGTTCCGTCGAAATTCTTCAAGTTGGGGTCTGCGCCATTTTCCACGAGGATTTCTATCGTTTTTCTGAAATGGTCCACCACTTTTGCTTTGTTGCCGCGTTCTGAAATAGAAGTATTACTTCAATGCACTTATAACATAATGAATCTATATACAAATAAATAAAATTGAAGTGTCTATTTGTAATTTCAAATTAACATCGTTTTACTAAATGTAAATGAAAGTATATACGGAACTTACATGAAAAGCATGCTTTTTTAATTTTTGTCTGTACGTCTGTTTGTTCTAGCTAATCTACGAAACGGCTAGACCGATTTTCACGGAACTTTCACGCAACGGGAAATAGGAGACGCAGACGAGGTTGCGTGAGTCAGATAGTATATTATATAATACAATCTATAGATAACGTCTTTCTTTAAGTTGGTAAAAATGTATTTTTCTAGTACAGTCAGCGCCAAAAAATATATCTGTATACTATTATATATAAAGCTGAAGAGTTTGTTTGTTTGTTTGAACGCGCTAGTCTCAGGACCGCTGGTTTGTAAAATTCTTTCAGTGTTGGATAGTACATTTATCGAGGAAGGCTATAGGCTATAAGGAGCGGAGCGCCAATGAAAAATGTTTCAAAAACGGAGGAAAATTATCACGCTACGGGCAATAGCAGAGGCAAACGAGTTTGAGTGGGTCGGCTAATAATATTATAAAGCTGAAGAGTTTGTTTGTTTGTTTGAACGCGCTAATCTCAGGAACCGCTGGTCCGATTTGTAAAATTCTTTCAGTGTTGGATAGAACATTTATCGAGGAAGGCTATAGGTTATATATCATCACGCTACGAGCAATAGGAGCGGAACACCAATTAAAAATGTTTCAAAAACGGGGGAAAATTATCACGCTACGGGCAATAGCAGACGCAAGCGAGGTTGCGTGGGTCGGCTAGTGACTACATAAATATTAACACAAACATCTTATTTTCAAACTAAAAATTAAATTTCAAAATTGACCAATTCGTCCTAAAAACCTATTTATTATATTTTATCACCAAAGTAACAATAACAGAGCCAATTAAAAATCGTATCTTATCTAATTAAATTACTATTTATCTATTATTACTTCCTCAAAACAGCCCAGCTGTTTTCAAGATACTAACGCACAAACACATTAGATATTATTGATAGCTATATTAAATGTTTTATCAGTTTTAGATACATGCGTATGATATGATAAGATATAAAATAACATTTCTAATCACGCGCAATGTAATATCGAAGCCAAAAGGAAGGATGGTACTTTTGGCACTGATCCGTATTTTAATCGTGGGAGAGCCACGCTTCGGCATGAATGGGCCCGCTTGACAGGAGTAATACCACGGCCTCACAGAAAACCGGTGTGAAATTGCGCTTGCGCTGTGTTTTACAGAGTGAGTAAGGATACCGGAGACCCCTCTCCCCCACCCCTCTCCCCAACCCCCAAAGGTCGGCAACGCACTTGTGACGACTCTGATGTTGCGGGTGTCCATGGGCGGCGGTAATCGCTTACCATCAGTACGTCTGCTCGTTTGCCCGCTATTCCATAAAAAAAAACCGCCCACACGCCCGCCACTGTAACTCCTGTACACCAGGATCAACAGCAGTGACCCACGAACACACCGCGTTATGACACTCGGGAATTCCCAGGAAAAAATAAACTGTCTTGGAACCGGCAATGAAATTAATCAGAAGAAAAACTGGAGGAGTTGGAAATATAATAAGTACACTTCTCTCCTTAGCAAAGCGGGACACAAACTTTTGGCAGTTTATGTATGTTTGTATGTACCACGTTCGCGTGTGAACTACTGAACCAATTTTAATGAATGAGGTGTCAATAGATTCGTAATAATTGCCTGGGTCATATAAGCTATATAAATTTTATCAAAAGTTTTTACGTCAGGATAGTTTTTTAAACTTTTCCTAGTTCCTTAACTTTGTAACGTGTTAATCTACTCGGTTATTACATTCTGTGTCGCGGGGGACTTTACAAACCTACATGAAAGGTACACAAAAAAACACCCAGACTCAGAACAACAATTTGTGGATCACACAAAGTGTTGTCCCATGTGGGGTTTGAACCCGCAACACTCAGATGACGTGAGGTGATCGCATTTACCACTATGCTGTGTGTGCAGTTTTTCAAAAGTATAATATACTAGCTGACCCGGCGAACTTCGTACCGCCATGTTATACGTCAACCGGCCAACTGCTTATAGCCCATTTGCACATGGTGATTCGAAACAATCACCGAGGGTAAGTAACGATGGCGTGGTCTGACCACGCCATCGTTACCGGCGGTCACCCATACCTAGACTGATACCTAGATGGGTGACCGCCGGTGGCGTGATACCATGAGCATCATCGTGATATGGAGGTCACGTTAAACAGTCGGTCCCGGTTGTTATCATAGGATAACAGTCGTGAAGATTAGTTGGAGGCATTTGGGCGGCATAAAAACATCCAACGGCAAGATGACGTTGCCACAACGTTGTGTTGCCAGTCCCCAACCCGCACTCGGCCAGCGTGGGATAGTATGGCCTTAACCCTCTCCTGAGAGGAGACCCGAGCCTAGCAGTGGGACGTTATGGGTTGTTGATGATATTATACGTATCTGTCTCAGTTTCCCACGCTTTTACGCCAGTTTACTTATTCATGTACACAAAACTTGTCCTAACAATAACGAACACATAAAACAAGAAATGTTTAATTACATTTCGGCGATTCATTTTTATATATTTATAGATACATATTATAGTAAGTACCTGTACAGTCCATACAAGCTGCTCCCACGGCTAGATAGAGTGCGGTATTACCGCTGCTGGGCATCTTAAGGTTCACCAAGTCCGGGGCAGTTTCAACCAAGAGTTTGACATTTTCGTATAATCCCAATTTGGCGGCTGACATAAGGGGAGTATACCCTGAAAAAAGAAATCAAATATAAGTGCAACATCTAACACATAGCGCCTTCAAAGTACAAGTAAACTAAAAACATCAATCAGTTTTAAAATAAGAAAAGTTTGTACTGTCAAATTCATATTATTTTTAGAAAAGGTAGTAGAGGCACGCTGATTTCAGCACGGTAGGGCCGGCTCGACCGGGGCGGTACTACCCTCGCACGGAACATCTACGTAAAATGAGCATTCTTGCTGTCGTGTTTCGTTGGTGAGTGCGAGACCGAAGGTTCAATGATGCAGAAGCATCACTGGGCCGCCATGGTGTGGGTCATTATGCTGCATTGTCTGCATTCGCAGTGAGTATGGTGACCACCACTCTTGGTATCTGCTTATGCCATCAGGCAGAGTAGAGTCATTTTGGCAGGGCCATACATTAAAATAAAATAAAAAATATCCAAACTTCGCAAATACTTTGCAGGTCATACAAACATATTGTTCGACCAGGGAATCGAACCCGTGACCTCATACACTGCAGCCGCACTGAAGCAGTGAAAGCATATTTTATAAAGGTGATAGTTATTACATGTTTGCATTTTAAGTGTTAAAAAAACGAATACAACAAAATATAATACAGCGCCATCTAGTGACGACATATGGAACTATTGAATAATAATCCTACATCGCACATTCAAAAGCTTTCGCGCTATTTAGAAGAGCAAACGTTGGGTCTCCCTGTTGACATAGAAATATAAAACCTATATTTCCGCAATGATTTGTTTTATAAAAAACACTTTTTAGTGCTTTTAGGTGATAAGATTCTTACCTTGTTCGTTAGACATCCCATTTATATGCCTAAATAATATTCTTATCAATTCTTCATCTGATTCTTTTACATATTCCGCTTTCCATAAGACGTGGCTTTCTTCAATAATTTTTCTGAAAAAGACAAACTTATTTATTATTTCATATAATTATTGAGTTTTGTTAGGATCACTTTTAAATCATAGGCCGGGATCCCCAGAACAAATTTTACAAGTTATAACTATCAAGCTAATTTTTCGTGAGTGGCTTCATTTTGATGAGGGGCCCCTTTCACCTTACAAAATTTTTAAATTGTGGTAGCTAACAGGGGTAGCAGAGACAAAAAACTTTTGAGCGTAGGACCGGGATAATGTACCACGCAATTTGTAGGACAATGTGGCTGTTAAATTATATAAATATTAACTTAAAAAATTAGCTTGATAGTAATAACTTGTAAAGTTTGTCCTGGGGATCCCGGACTATTGACTCAATATATTGATGTGAATAACGGTTTTTACCTTACCTTACTTACCATATTTTATTATATAAAATTTTATGTTTTGTGGCTATATTTATTATTTCCTTATATAAACTATCCATTTTTATTAAATAATAAACACCTTTTACCAATATACTCTCTGACCAAATCAGAGTGCAAATATAAAGTAAATTGTTGGTAAAAACTCTTGACTACGATAAAACTGAGAATTTGCTCACCGTTTGACACATATTCCTACACACTCACTTACTCACGCACCCACACTCACTCACATACACACACACACACACACACACTAACGTCATGTTTAATGTAATATTTTATTTTTATTTATTTTCTCCTTCTCTAACAAGTATAGTCCATTCTCTTAGATACGGTCGCCTTTGTATTGCGCCGATTCGCACGTGTGGCCTATTGTCAAAGGAAAGCCGCCCCGAAATCAAGTAAGTAAGATTTGACAGTTTACGCCGAAGCAGTGTACTGAACATTTTTCAATAAAGGCTAGGAAGATGGAATGTTTTGATTTTTCATGTAATTTGTCTGTACTGCCTAGGAAAGCACCTAACTTGTATGATAATATATTCTTATTTCACAACTAGCTGACCCGACGACCTTCGTACCGCCATATTTACATATCTGTTTCAGCTTCCCACAGGCAGTGTACAGTCACGGACAAAAAAAGACCTTTCCCGTTATCTTTTATTATTTTTCTTTCTAGCAAAAAAATAATGAATAAAATCGGACTATTTGTTACTGAATTACAACTAAGTACGTATTTTGACTTTCATCCCCTCTCTCTAGGAAACCGTGCTGAATTTCGGGATGGGACTAATCCCGCCCACACGTCCACCACTGTAATTCCTGTACACCAGGATCAACAGCGGTGACCCACGAACACACCGAGTTATGACACTCGGGAAGTCCCAGGAAAAATTAAACTGTCTTGGAACCCGCAACGAAATTAATCAGAAGAAAACTGGAGGAGTTGGAAATATAATAAGTCCACTTCCCTCCTTAGCAAAGCGGGAGACAAAATGAAGTCAAAATAGGCAGCCGCCTTTTTAAAACCGGGAAGCACCACGGATAAAACATTATGGGTTCTAAGTGAGCTATATTTGATTTCTATAGTATGTATGGCAGAATCGCTTAAACGCACGGAAATTCACCGCAGTTGACACAAGATCCCCATAATATACTACCCCAGACGTAATTTGTAAGCTATTTAGGATCATGTTACGTTCATTGTACCAAAGACTACATTCCCAGAGGATATGATGAGCCGACTGTTCACAGCTAGAATCAGGTGTTGAGTATTGACACAATGGTGAATCGACTAATTTAAATGAGTATAGTTTGCTCTTAAAGTTACCGTGGCCTTTAAGAAATTGAGCGACACAGTGATTCACCTCGAGCCATGTCCTTGACAACCGTTTGCGAACAGATGGAAAGAACTGGTAGAGGTGGCGCCCCTTAGATGATTCGTCCCATCGTTGCTGCCATTCATCCAAGAGGTCGCTATAGACATTGGATTGCTGTTAAAACAATCTTATGATTTTATCGCGGTCTCGTATGCCCAAAAAATCGCATTCCATGTTTTGTAGTGTGGATTAATACATGGCGTCACGTCTTTGCACCTCGAGATCGACCGAAAGAACACCTGCCAACACCGGTAAAGCCTCAGTGCTAACCGTCCTATATGCCTTGCACAAGAAAATCAATGCAGGTCGTTGGCCTTGTAACAGTTTGCGACGGACAGCACCTACAGTCGCCCTATCTGCCCATACAGGAGCACCATAGCAAATAGAACCTAAATAAGTAGCTCCATATATGATCTTTAGTGTATGAAATGACAGACCCCACGTCGCAGTTGATATCCTCGTCAGTGCATAGAAACTCTTATTTGCCTTTTCATTAACTGTTCTATATGTTCAATAACTGAAAAATTTCTTTCTAAAACCAATCCTAAATAACAAACCGAGGTTTTATTTTTTATAGTAACATTTTCAAATTTAATACACGGTCGTACAGACCAATAAGTCTGCTACCTATAGTTGGCAAACTCTAGGAAAAGATACTGCTAACCAGAATGAAGGAGCATCTTAATAGAATTATCCCAAACCATCAATTTGGATTTCGAGAAAATCATGGCACAATCGAACAGGTGCACCGCACTGTTGACACTATTAGCAGATGCTTAGAAAACCACAAGTACTGTTCTGCTGTATTCTTGGATGTAAGCCAAGCTTTCGACAAGGTATGGCATGACGGCCTGGTCTACAAGGTTAAGAAGTGGCTGCCCCACTCCTTTTTTAAATTTATCGTCTCATATCTCAACAACAGAAGCTTCCAAGTAAGATATAATAATGAATGCTCACAGCTCTACGATATCAAGTCAGGGGTCCCTCAGGTAGCATACTAGGACCTGTGCTATACCTAATCTACACTGCAGACCTACCAACTAGTGATAACACAATAACTGCTACGTACGCTGATGATACGGCTTTGTTATCAACAAGCATAAATCCCAAAACAGCTTCGACACAGCTGCAGGCTCATCTAAACGAAGTGGGCGATTGGTTCAGACTATGGAGAATAAAAGTTAATCAGACCAAATCCGTCCATGTAACCTTCACTCTTAAGAAAGAGACGTGCCCACCTGTAACCCTGGAAAACCAAGAGATCCCACAACAAGATCATGCAAAATACTTGGGAATGCATCTGGACAGAAGACTGACTTGGCAGAAGCACATCTGGGCCAAACACAGCGGAAACAACTCGATAGTAAGCTTCGAAGCCTCTACTGGTTGACGGGACGCCATTCGCAGTTAAGTAACACCAGCAAGATGATGGTCTATAAAACGATCATAAAACCTGTTTGGACATATGGGATCCAACTGTGGGGAACTGCAAGTAACAGCAACATAGAAATACTGGAAAGATTTCAAAGCAAGGCATTGATAACTATGTTTAACATCCCGAATTGCATAAGCAATAAATACATGTATCAGGATCTCAACATCAAAACGGTCAAACAGCAAATAAGCCAGTACAGCATCTTATATCAAAATAGAATATCCAGACATCGAAACGAATTGGCAGTGGCATTGAGTGGAAGAGGTGGCCTACAACACACGCGGCTTAAGCGATATGACATTTCAAGTCTAAGCAGCCGCTTTACATAAAAACAAAACAACACCAAACAAAAACAGATGATTGGTGAAACAGATGATTGGCTTATTGTGAAAAAAAAACAGATTGCCATGTAGCAGTGTAAAATCAACAAAAAAAAAATACACGGCGGTGATTTGAGGTTACCTTTCAGAAGTAGCTGGAAGGTTTTGTTTGGTGCAAAAGTCAACCGATTACGCCCACCCCACCGAGATATTAAGTCCAAACATTCACTGGCCGGCCTCTCAAGCCCCGCTCTAGTATCCGACTCTATCAGCAACAAACCGTGGTCCGCGTACGCGTTCAGGGTACATCCGGACGGCACAGGCATTGCCAGAAAATCGTCGAAGCCTATGTTCCACAAGTATGGACCTAGCACTGACCCTTGAGGACACCACATCGTAAGCGCCTTCGACACAGAATGATGCCCAAGTCTCAATTTAGTAGTACCTTGTAAGAAGTACGAGGAGATAAGGGAATAAATATTTTTAAAGCAACCTCTTAATTTTAATTTTAGCAATAGCATGGGCCACCACGCATTGTCAAAGGCGCCAGATATATCAAAGAAGATGCCTAAAACGTATTGAAAACTTGTCTCGGTGACAGTTTTCCTTACAGATATAACCGCATCAGTTGTCGATTTTCCCAACGTAAACCCGAATTGTCTATCATGAAATTTACCTCCACCCGGTAGAAGTCGTGGTACTACAAGACGCTCTAAAAGCTTTCCTAGGGATGGTAACAATGTTATGGGTCGATAGGATTTGGGATCGTCCGGCGGCTTATCGCCGCTTTTTGGTATTAAACGAATATTTCCGCACCGCCAAACACTAGGAAATACTCCTTCCGCAATGCAACGTTTAAAAACTGTTAAAACCGTATCACCCGAAAGTTTACAAGCTTCTTTTATCATTTTGTTTGATATTTTATCGTCGCCCGAAGCCTTATTTAGTGGCAATGACCTAACAATATTGAGGAATTCGTCTGAAGATGGCAAGTCAGACATTGGAGACAACGGTGGTTCAATAGCCCACTGCCTAATTTGTCGGTGATAATCCGTGCCATCCTCCGGCCGATCGTCAGGCACAAGTGATTCTAAAGGATATTCTGTGGTTTGTTCTACTCCTGTAGTATAATTATTATTAATTTTGATGTTCTGTATGTATGCAAGGTCGATTGATCTATTTGCTTTAAATTCATGATACAAAGGTGACCAGGGGCCCTCTCTATCGAGTTTATCAACAATTTTACGTATTAAATTTCCCTTTGATTTCTCCACAGCAGCTCTATAATGAGACCTGACAACTCTAAGAGCAATAAGAGCATTATTGTAAATATCTCCTGTTACGTTACGCTTTTTAATGTCATTTAGTTTTTTACGGGCTTTCCGAAAGATTCTACGTAATTCGACTAATTTATAATTCCACCAATCACATCTACGAGTGTTAGTGATTGATCCACGGCCGATACAAATATCAGCACAATATGTGAAAGTATCTGATAATATGTTTGCGCTTTCCTCAGCTGATAGACCACTGCGACTGAAGTCTTTGGCATGTACTGCAAAAAGTGAACCAAATAAAGCCCAATTTGCCCCTTTAGTTTTATATCTAAAATTGTAAGGAGTTCTTTGTGGATATTGTGCAACCATTGGTATGAATTCGTACACGATTAAGCGGTGGTCACTACAGGATGCGTCCGGTAGGACACGCCATCCAGATACCGAGACGTCGCCGCGCGTAAGCGTCACGTCAATAGAAGACTCACCTATTGGGCTGCAAAAAGTTGGTCATCAGGGGTATTGTGGATAGTAAGATTCATTTCCGCAATAAAATCTTCAACCGCACAGCGATGAGCTATGTCAGTTGCACGCAATTTGCTATACCATAAACTCTAGTTTCTTCTAAGTTCTTCTAAGAAGCATTGACATCAGCGCCAATGATAATTTTGTGTCCTATGAGGGACCGCAAAACGAAACGTAAATTATGTAGATGAGGATCGATAGGATGTGAAAATTGAAAATAACAGCTCACTACGTAAACCCTACAGGTAGAGGATGAGATCTCAGCAACGGCGCAGTGTGACGTCATAATGTTACGCAAAGATGTTACCGTAAAATTAGAACTTGCAACATATATCCCAGCCCGCGACCGGCCATCTAGTTGTACTACATTATTCCGCAATTGAGCGCTCTGATATTGCTCTTGCATAAGGACAATGTCTAACTTTTGTTCCAAAACCAAGCGATCTAATTCTGACGTGGCTATTTTATCATTATGAAGATTTAACTGGCCTATTGAGATATTATCCATTTTTATTAAAAAAAGGTACTACAACTACTACTGTATAAGCTATTCAGTAATTAGTATTTAGGATAAGCTGCTCTAATTTAAGTTTATATGTGGAGCAGTCTTGTGATCCACATCGATGGTCACATGGTTTTTTATACCGGCTGCATTGTGCGCATTTCGGTTTAAAATCTGGTGTGTCCTTATCCGGGCAAGCCCTTGTATCGTGGCTGGCCGCGCAATTAGCACAGGTAGGAGTTTTAATAGTGCAAAATTTTTGAACATGACCGAATTGTTAAGACTGTAGTCCTTGAGCGTGGGAATTTGTGATTGAACACCCACATTCATATTTTACATGCACACAAACGCATCGGGCACTGTTGCATACTAACCCTGGCAACTAATAAATTTACTTTCGGTTTTTTTCTTCTAGTTACATATTCATTAACTGTTCGCCTTTGAAGAATGCTTAGAATGTCCTACAAAGCACGCAATGTATCTTAGTCATATCGGAAAGCCCGCGGGCTTTAAGTAACTCCTCAACGGCCGAGAATGGGGTTCAAGTGTACCTATTCATTTTTAATTCATTTCATGGACAAATAATATATTTTTACACAGTATAAAATTAAGTCGCTCGCGCTATCTGTCAGCTTAGATCTTTTACAGTAATCAACGGATTTTAATGCTATGTTATGAAATAAAATTTGTATGACATATGTTATATTAATGGAACATAATGTTTCTTAAAAATATAATTTTTGATCGCTTTTATTGCTCATATTGACTAAATTTTACTACATAGATCTTACTTACTTACGTACTTTTTTCACTTTTTGACAAAAAACGACGCTGAAAAAGTATGAAACAAGTTTTGAAAAGCCGCAGTCACGTGTTTTTAAGAGTTATGGTACGTTTCTATTTTAATTTAAGTTTTTACTTTTTTTATTTAAAATGTTTTGGTGTAGTGATAATAATAATTTATATGCAAAGTATATTTTAAATACCTAACATAGAAATATAAAAAAAATTGAATAAATACGAACAAAGTCACCAGCAAATGCTAATAATACCTATATATATATTTAAAATGTACAAGTAACACCCTTTCCGATGATACCAAACACGGCATATTTATGTCAAATTAATTTTTAATACAGTACTTTATGTCGGCTAGAGGGCGCCACATTAAATTGAGTGACGCGTCATATAGCCTATAAGCGGCGGACGATCAAGACACTTCTAACGATACCTAAGGAGCTATGAGGGAACAGATGAATATACATACATAGCCTGTCAAAATCATAACCCTCCTTTGGCTTTGCCGTGGTCGGGTAAAAAAAAATACAGTTAATTTATAAACTCCTTCTTTTTTTAAGACGGTTAAAAAACAAACTATTTGTCTTAAAATTAATATTAAGAGTGTCAAACTTTGAAATGGAAACTTCCTTAAATATATAATACTAGCTTTTACACGGGGCTTCGCCCACACAGATTTTCATCCCCTGATTTACCCCCTTAGGGGTGGAATTTCAAAAAATCCTTTATTAGTGCTCTCTTACGTTATATAAAGAACCTACATGCAAAATTTCAGGATTCTAACTTCAGCGGTTTGGGCTGTGCGTTGATCTCTGGGTATGTCAGTCCGTCAGTTAGTCACCTTCCTCTTTTATTTATATAGATTACAGATATCAGATAATGTTAGGGATAGGACATCTATTGTTTTACAATTCACCAATTGATTAAATTCGAACTTAAGGGATGAATGAAAAAAAAAAAGGGTCCCATCTACACTTTACGTCATTTCTATTATGGAAATGACGTAAAGTGTAGATGGGACCCTTTTTTATAATTTTTGTCTGTCTGTCTGTTTGTTTGTGCCGGCTAATCTCTGGAACGGCTGGAGCGATTTGGATTTTTACTGATAGGAAGCTGATGATATAAGGAGTAACTGCGGTTGGTTTAGTATCGCGGGTAAGACCGTGGGGCTCAGCTAGTTTTTTTTTCAAAAAAGACAACTTCCGTATATATCCAATAAATCCTGTGTCGCGGGGGACTTTACAAACATACATGAAACGGACACAATGGACACCCAGACTCAGAACAACAATTGGTGGATCACACAGTGTTGTCCCATATGGGATTTGAACCCACAACACCTGATACAGTAGGAAGCGGCGAAGCAACCGCTTAAACCACTAGACCAACCATGCAAAAAATATCAAAAATAAAACTGTAATTTTAAGGTCTTTCATTATTTCAGTAGTAGTTATTCAATTCTAACAGAAATCATTAAAAAAAATGTTTTACTTTTTTAAAAACAATTTCTCAAAGTGTCTCGGTCTGTCAAAGTGTATTCAAAGTACTCGTCAAGACAAATCAAACGACTCCAAACTCTATAGGTTCCGTCGTTACGAAGTTCCTATGACCACCTTCCAGCTTCAACATCAGATCAGCTCCATGTCATCATAATATAGCATTGTCACGCTATATACATATGCCTACAAAAATTCAACACAATCGGTTGAAGATATCTGCAAGATTCCGTCTTAACAAATATAGTTAGATATATACATACATAGCAAGTTAAAAAAACATAAAAATAAGTTCTGTGTTAATAAAAAATACTAATATTTTTCTTCGAAATTATTCTTTAAAAAAATTAAATTAAATTCAAGAATACAAATTAAGTTACAATTCGACACTCACTGACAACCCACCCTAAAACTTGTCATTTACGTATTATGGAGCTCAGTGCGAATTACAAACGGACGTGGTGTCACCTTGAATATTCGGCGGGCACTGAATTTTTTGAGCGCGATAAAACTTATTTATTGCAATTTACGGGAGACGATATCTACGTACTAAAATGTATGGAACTTTTGTCGCTAAAAATGAATGATGTTTAGCCTTAGATTATGGCTTTTTAGTGAGAATTAATAAAAAACTAAAACGGTAAATCTTTTCTCCATACTTTTTTCTCGCGAAATAAGAAAAAAAACATTTAAAATAGAGCACGAAATAGGACAGAGTGTGCTAATTAAAAAGGTCGATTTCGATGATTTTGATCTTTGTTAAGGCTTTTTTTCACAAAAATAAAGAATTATTTTATAAATGTCACTCGGTAGATTGGTAGACTGATTTATTAAACTACTGAGTTTTTTTTTTTTGTGTCAAATATGAATTAAGTTGTTTGTGTTTTGCAAAACTGCAAGTGCCTTTTCGCGCGTTTTTAGGGACGCGCCCCTTAACAGTTTAAGCAACGAACTACTTCTAAGTCGTCTATAAACCTACAAGTGGCCCGGTCTATATATAATTTTTCTTTTGTGCTAGCCAAGTGTTTCCTAACCTCTGTCTCTAATTCTAAGCCTATGCATTGACGTCCGTTTTCCAGTTTACGATGCCTGACAATTTTGGTTGTTTTTAAAAAGTCGCTTTCGCTTAATTTTAATTCGTCCTTGATATTCTGACGATATAAAGCTGTTAGGAAGGTACGCTCCTCCATAGAACAGGACATGTCTTTTACAATTATACGGGGCCTTCGGCCTTTCGGCTTTTCTAAGCGTAAGCCTACAGATTTAATGGCGTTTACTGATTCTAGTTTTTTAAGCTGCCTTTCATTTGCGACCCGCAATACGACGCTTGCCTTAGCAGTTTTTTTGACGCCTACAATTTGAAAACCTTCGTCGCTAGGTTTAATAGCCTTCATGAGAGCTTCTTTTGTAGCTGACGAAGTTGCATAGTCCGCTGAACGTTCCGTAGTAGGATACGCAATAACACACGGTCTAGATACGCGCGCCTCAGCGGACACCGGACACGGGGCTGATCCAGGTGGTAAGCGAAGCCTAAGCTTGTCCGCGTACGTCAAACCTGGCTGTTGAACCGCAAAACCCCCCACCTGGCGCTCGAGATTCGCTAATTTCGTTTCATTGCTAGCAGATTTAATTGCTAGCAGATTTAATTGCTAACAATGAGACGATGCCGGTAATCCGCTGGGTTACGTCCATAATGGCAGTCCTATTCCCCACATTCATTCGCGACCCCTGATCAACCTGTTTACCAATTCGTTAATTTTTGCCAAATATTCGGTTGCCTGAGACACCAAAATCAAAATAATCATGCTCTCCACAACTATCACGATCACTAAGAGAAGAAACACTCCCACCCAAGTCCGAAGCCCTAATTCGTTCAGTTCTACTTTGCTTTGACGATAAATTTGATGGCGACATTTGAATTTCGGGATAAAAAGTATCCTATGTCCTACCTCGTAGTATGAACTCAAATCATGCCAAGTTTCATTTGAATCCATTCAGTAGTTTCGGCGTGATGCCCGGCCAAGATACAGACAGACAGACAAAAATGAAAAAAATACAGTTTTGGCTTCAGTATCGATTATAGAGAGCCCTCCAAAAAAAATTTTCAAAATGTATTTAATGTACAGAATTAGACCTGTTACATTTTTATTATAAGTATATAAGTATAGATAATAACCACAATTGCGTGCAGGTGTACCGATACTGTCTAAACGAATGGTCTTTATATCGCAGTCTAATATATGCTTATATTTGAAATAAGTGGCAGGGACCTGATGACCTGCAACACAGGTATCTTATACCTATCACAGTCTGAATCACAGAACAACCTATATTTTCTGTTCTATGGTCTGAATTGAATGAATGTATTGGACTCAAATATAGAGTGAGCCGAGTGAAGAGAAAATAAATTTACTAATATTAATATATTTATTACAATTACTTTTTTTTTTTGGATTGATATATACTAAGTATCACCACCCTTCTTCATCCCATGGGTGTCATATACCAACCCGTTTGGTCGGCGTCGTATAGCAGGCCAATATCTCCTTCCTCAAGACAGACATGGTCTCTGTCTGTGACTAAATGCTGTTGACGATGATGACATTTAACTGATCACGCAATTGGTGATGACGAAGTAACCCATCTAATTTATATAATCTTATCTTGGTGATAACAAAATAGGTATTTTGTGGGGATTCCATTGCCTTATCTCATAATACTGATATACCAAAGTCGTATAGGACACAATGTTTCAGGCATGATATTGCTAAGGAAATACTGTAAAAGAACGTGTGGTGTCGGATTAAGAACACGGAGTATCACCACCCCTATTCATCCCATGGGTGTCGTAAGAGACGACTAAGGGGGGAAACTAAGCAGGACAACAGCACTATGGCAATCCCGTCTGGCCTATCTATACTTACTAATATTATAAAGCTGAAGAGTTTGTTTGTTTAAACGCGCTAATCTCAGGAACTACTAATCAAATTTGAAAAATTCTTTCAGTGTTAGAGAGCCCATTTATCGAGGAAGGTTATAGGCTATATATCATCACGCTAAGACCAATAGGAGCGGCGCATCAATGAAGAATGTTACAAAAACGGGGGAAAATTATTACGCTACGGGCAATAGGAGACGTAAACAACGTTGCGTGGGTCAGCGAGTGTGATATAGTAGGACAAAAGAGGCGTATGTCCAACTCCAACACTCCTTTCACACGTTACTAGTTTTTTAATGATATAGGACACAAATGATTTCCTCGTTGGCCTAGTCGGTTAGCGTATGCGACTGCCGATCAAGAGGTCTCGGGTTCGATATCCCGAGTCCAGCTAAGAGATGTTTTCTTAAAATTAATTCTCCATAACAGCCCGGAGTATGACAGTTTAGCGGTGTTTCACCCTTGTGTTTCGGTGAGCACGTCAAGCCTTCGGTTCTGATTGTCATGAACATGTATGAAAATCGTTATTGGGAAGTCAGTGCCCTCAAATATACTGACAACTAGTTCAACCCTCGAATTCAATTCGCCCTCAGAGTTGCGGAGGTCCGATGTCAGGCGCTCAGTGGAAAAACTGTCATTCAGGCAAAACCGGTTAAACAAGTAGCTGACTTAATAATCTTGGGAATAATAAAGGCTAAAGGAAGAAGAATGAGGCAACAGAGTGGATGGATCAACTTTTGGTATGTGTCTACCGCCGCTCAAGGACATTGTGACTTAGAAGACTGCGTAACCGTTCTTGGAGTCTACCCTATTCCAAGAATTGTTTAGGAGGTCGATTCTAAGTTCCAGTAACCTCACTCACTCAGTAAAAAGCATCGATAGAATTCCATGACACCGGTATTCATCACGTGGGTGTCGTAATAGGTGACTATTATGTTTTTGGCGGTAAACGTCAAAAGAATAGTTATTGGCTCTGTGGAGACGCTTAGTTGGAATGTTTTTCAAATTGTTGGCGACTCGGTGTAGACTCAATGGAAACACTGAAATTGCCAACAATTTCGTGTAGTCGAGCCTTAAGGGAGCAAGTCACATAGGACAACATCAACCCCCGGGATAACCCTCCTTTGGAAAAAGAGGCATATGTCCAGCAGTGGATTGAGAAAGGCTGTGAGGTCTTGGTATCATTCTCGTCAAGTATGGCTCTCCCACAACTATTTCAATGGCTCCAAAAGAACCTGTAAGACATGAGCATCTGAACTAACCTGGCATTCAGTCGGCAATAGTTGATGAGCACTTGTAGATGGTCCGTTGTCATTTCAGCTGCTATGTGGAAATATGTCCTGTCCTGGGCATCGCTGTCCAGGATATCAGCGTTGTATTGGAGCAACAATGATGTCATTTCAACGTTATCTTGATATAGTGACATTCTTAACGGAGTCTGTAATAGAACATATAATATTTTACATAATTTTCGGACATCAGATACACAACGCCATCTAGTTTCAAAGTGAGCAGAGCTTGTACTACGAGCTAGATTGACTGATAAAATACTTATATATGTTTTTTGTAAATACATACATATTAGAAGTCGATAACACCGAAACATATTTTCAGAACATGCAGACATGCTTGCACTTTGCTGTGGTCAATTATGATTGCAAATCTTTCTTTCTATGTAGTACCATGTTCAGTAGTGGACAAATAAAGCAGTTGAAGATGAAGCAAAGACGGTTAAAATTATACTGACCTACTAAACTACTTATTAAACATGCCTAAACCAGGCAATCTACAGTAGTCTCCAACAGGCATTTAAAGGTGTACGGAAAACCGCAACGAAACAATGCTATTTAATAATATAGGTTTTCCGAGAGCGAATCGTATTTCCCCCACTTGAAAATATCGAATTGAACAGGAAATCCTTAAATGTCTCTCATTTCGGCAGCGATAACGTTACAAAGAATTTCGTTATTAAAATGATTTATTGTGGTTATTTGTGTACCTATCGAATGTTTATTTGAGGAAAATGTTATCTAGGCATGCATGTTGCCCTAATGTGGTAAGGGGTTAGAGGGAATCACCTTGCTATGACTAAGAGGCATATACAGAATATGAATCAACGATAATCAGGCCATTGGCGTTTAGAAAATAGTGATGCATCGATCAAGACCCACCTCGACCAATGAAGTTGCAAGTATTCGTACGAAAAGATAAATTTACAACGAGATTATTCAGTTTCTAACCGACTTCAAAAAAGGAGGTTATCAATTCGACTGTATTTTTTTATGTTTACTCTCTACTCATAACTTTCCACCGGGTGAACGGATTTTGATGATTCTTTATTATTTGAAAGCTGGTGTTTCCCGTGTGGTCCCATTTCAATTTGGTCCAGTTCTTGAAGTCAGTTTTTTTTTGTTAAACTTTGTGATAGAACTAAGATTGAGTAAGATTTTCCAGCGGTTGCGCCCGTGTGTATGTTGCTATCGAGATAAAAAAAGCCAAGTCCATCTTCAAGTGAAAGTGAAAGCGTAAGTGTATGTCGGTTATCGCGACAAATACCTAGTAGCCTATATGTTATTCTGATGTATACGGTATATTACTGTAAAGTTTCATCCAAATCCGTTCAGTAGTTTTTGCGTGAAAGAGTAACAAACATCCAAAGATCCTCACAAACTTTTATAATATTAGTAGGACTAGTAGGATAGTGATGATGATGATGTACTCCTAGCTGATTATGGCCAGTCTTAACGGAGACCAGCCAACTGCGCAGGATATATTATAGTGCAGAAGTGTGTGCGTAAACACAGGTGCATAATCCGCTGAGACGGGTAACCGACACGATCGGGGAGGGATCGACAGCTTTACGTGCTCTCCGAGGCACGGGATTTCAGACGTCAACTTCCAAATTCCGAGCTGTTATTAAGTATTTCTATAATCAGAAATACTTAATAACACTTTTGGCCCGACGATTCGAACACGAGACCAAGAGGTCTCGCGGTTGACGTATGCGACAGTCGCATACGTCAACCGCTAAACCACGCTGGCCAGACGCGATGTAATATTTTTTTTTTATTGGGATAGACGGCAAACTAGCAGACGTATCGCCTGATGGTAAGCGATTACCGCCGCCCCCAACAGTTGCCCACAGTTATGGACACCAGAGGCGTCACAAGTGCGTTGCCGGCCTTTGGGGGACGGGGAGAGGGATAAGGGGTGGAGTTGGGGTATGGGCCTCCGGTATCCTCACTCACTCGAAACACAGCGCAAGTTCTATTTCACATCGGTTTTCTGTGAGGCGGTGGTATCACTCCGGTCGAGCCGGCCCATTCATGCCGAAGCGTTATAGGCCACGGTATAGGGTTTGTGTCAAGTTTTCCTTGCCTTTCTTGCGTAATTTGCTTTCTTATTCGTCTCTTACGTACGACACACACGAGTCAATCCACTCATTGTATATGAATAATTCTAATAAATTCATGAGTCATTAGTTTACGATAAATTTCATAACATTGATATGACTCTTTGAAATTTTCTTAACGACATTTGTCATCTTAGGGGCTTTCACAAAAAACGATAACTCAAAATGCCTACAAAATGCAATAACAATTTAACGTATGCGACTGCCGATTAAGAGGTTTTGGGTTCGAATCCCGGGTCGGGCCAAAAGAATTATTGAGTTTTTCTGATTATGGAAATAATAACAGCTCGGAGTTTGGAAGTTTGAGTCTGAAACCCGTGCCTCGGAGAACACGTAAAGCTCCTGCGCTTGATCTCTCCCCGGTGTCGGTTAACCGTCCCATCGGATTATGAGAGAGAGGGAACAGAGAGTGCACCTGTGTTTGCGCACACACTTGTGGACTATAATATCTCCTGCGTAGTTGGCTGGGCTCCATTGAGACTGGCCGCCGTGGCCGTTTTCGGCTAGGAGAACATTATCATCATCACTATCCTGCTAGTCCTACTAATATTATTTACCCCATATTATAACCCCTATTTCCCTCGGTCACAGTATCACTCGTGAACGGCTGGACTAATTTCGGTGATTCTTTTTAGTTGAATAGCCCATAGAGACAAAGCAGTAATGAAAAATGTTGTAAAAAGGGGAAATTTTAATCCTTTCGAGCCACGTACACGAAGTCTATAGGTACTTAAATGGATGTATACACGGTACCAAATTTTTTTTTTTTTACATTTTTGTCTGGCCGTCTGTCTGTTTGTTTCGGGTAATCTCTGGAACGGCTGGACGGATTTTGACGGGACTTTCACTGGCAGATGGCTAATGAATGATACAAGGAGTAACTTAGTCTACTTTTTTTTAGAATAGCTTTGCCCCGCGGCGTTACTCGTGGTACTACATTAATCGCGGTTAACACCGCGGGGTTCAGCAAGTACATAATAAAATCGTAACAGGTCGCTGTCTTTACATGGAACATATATAAGAAAAACCATACATATATACTAGGCTTTAGGAACGCAATAGAACCCAAAACAACGATTTTTAGAATAGTTTCTCTGCACGAATGTGCCTGTGCACGCTGATTTCAGAAACATTTTAACCGATTTGTATGCGATTTTCACAAATACGTAGCGGCTTGCTTCACTTAACATTTAGTGTTTGTTTAATTTCAATCGGTTCACAAATAAAAAAGTTATATCAGTTTAAAGAATGAGCGCGAAAATCGATTTAAACGCGGGCAGAGCCGCAGGCAATAGCTAGTTATAATTTAAATAAATATCTTATTGAGTAAATAATAATTTAATTAATTTATATTATTTATATACGCTACATTATTACCACGCAGTTGTAAACATAAGCATTTATAATAAAACGCACGCGCGGGTATTCCCCGAGAACAAACATTCTTATGTTTAACATTATTATAAACTTGATGCATTTAACGGTCTCTTGACCGCTAAATGCATTAAGTTTCTGTTTAGACAACTTTAGTGCTGATTTTTAGCGTTTCGTAGTCAAAATAAAGAAACAAAAGAAGTAGCTAATTTCAGATTAGAGCCACGCTGATTTCAGCACTAACGGCTTGACCGGAGCGGTACTACCCTCTCACAGAAGACCAACCTAAAATAACAGCATTCGTGCTGTCGTGTTTTCTTGGTGAATGCGAGATAGAGGGCCCAATGATGCAGAAGCATCTCAATAGACCGGCATAGTTTGGGTCACCATGCTGCATTCGCTATGAGCATGGTAACCACTACTCGTTTATTCTGCTTTCCTTGGAGTATTTGATTTATCACATCACATTAACAGCTCTAATAGGCCTACTCTATAGTATCACCACTGTTATAACTGCGTAGGTAAAACTGTCGTTATACATTTGTTTGGCGCGTGATACAGTTTTACCAACCACACGCACGGTGTTCCGTGTACAAGCCGGGCCTGCGCAGGCAAAACTGTGGTGATACTTGCGCGTTTGGTAGGCCCCTACAGTCTTCTGCTGAATACCTCTCTTTAGGAGGTTTTGGGTTTTCCTTCTCTTTGCAGTGCTGTTGTCCAGTGTAGTTTGCTCTCTTAGTCGGCTCTTACGACACCCATGGGGTGAAAAGGGGTGGTGACACTCTGTATTATTAATCCGGCACCACATTTTTAACGAAAATACGGTCAAAACGGGTAGTACGAGTTTATTTCTAACTAATCTATATAAATAAAAATTAATCGCCGAAATGTATGTAGGTACGCGCATTATTTCAAAACGACTGCATCAAATTGGATAAAAAAAAATCTATGTGTTAGTTATTGTTAGGACAAGACAAGGTTTGCAAAACCGAAAGTGTTATATTTTAAACCGACTTCAAAAAAGGAAGAGATTCTCAATTCGACCGTATATATATATTTTTGTTTTATGTGTGTTCGGATAACTTCGTCGTTTATAAATCGATTATGATGATTCTTTTTTTAATGGAAAAGATATATCCCAACGGTGGTACCATGATAAGACACTAAGATCTGATGACGGCATCCAAGAGAAATCGAGTCGAACCACCATCGAGATATTACGTACTACGTACTAGAGGAGCCACTCAAAACCAATTTTAAGTTCAGTTTATATTTGAATTATAACTAAAAAGCGCTGCAGCGCAGCCAAACAATAATTAGTAGTCTAATCCAACGGTATTAACAAGCAGCGCTCTATCGCATTTGAGCTGTAGTTTCCTCGCGAGCGAAATGTCATAAGCGCCGTGATTTTCATGGCGGTTACGCGTTTTGGCCAACGAACTGTTGCAAAGATTCGCTTTCATAGAGTAAGCGCCAAGCAACAAAGCAGAACGGATGAATAGCTTTATACCTACGAAGCTTTATTAGGAAATTCACACTGAGTAAATATTCTGTGTCAATAGCTTTGCCAGTTTCAGTTTTTTTGTAGAATGCATCGAGGTATAAAGTATAAAAGCCGAATATTCAATTTTTTTATTATACTTTAAGTATAATTTTTTGTATAATTATTACAAAAAAAATGTTATGGGTTATTAACGAAGCTATTTTTAACAACATTTTATTTTTACTTATCCAATTAAATACGTTAGATACGTTGTGCATTTAACGTCAGTTAATTCTACCTAAATATCACTTCTGTATGTTTTACTGTAAGTACTCTATGTCGAGTGAGGCAACAATGGCGTCTTAAAATATTTTGTTCGTATTTAATTTTAAAACAATTATATCTAGTTAATTACTGGTGAAAAGTTATTCCTTTGTTTGTCTCCGTATTCCTTGTATTATTAGTGCAATATCTCAAGACACAAAATGGCATATTTCACGAGTTTTAGAACGTTTTTAAATTTAAACAATCACACGCTTAAGCCACCGCTTCATCAGAGTGTAGCTAGCAAGCGACTGAAGGAAGTGCGGCGCATGCGCCGCAATTGCATGGAACACCGCACTAATGAGTGGCGTCTTCTCTATACATTACATCTCGATGGTAGCTAGCAAGCGAATGAAGGAAGTGCGGCGCAAGCGCCGCAATTGCATGGAACACCGCACTTGTAAGTGGCGTCTTCTCTATACATTATATCTCGATGCGAACCACAGAACACATATACTCCTAGCGGAGAAGAAGTACAACTTCATACAAAAAAAATGCTTACATGATTAGTATGATTACTCACTAGCGCTGCAGTTAAGGCCACTGAAAACTTTCGTGGTGCTTACCAAGCGCGGCAAATTTAAACGTATTACACCATATAATATATATAGGTAGGTATATGTCGTAGGTATATTATAATAAAAGGGTAGATTGTCAATCGACTTAATTTAACTAGCGGTTAAATTAGGTTATTTTTTTATTTCTTTTAGAACAAAAAAATAACACTCATCTAACCTTACAATGTCACTAAAACAATGTCGTTAAATTGTAAGAACGAAGTCGATTAACAATCTACCGATTTATTCTAATATCACTAGTGAAATTGTAATGTTATAACTTTGACAATATACCTGCCACATTTTGTATGCATATTGACCAAATAAACAACTTAGAACCTTAATAAATAAAACGATATTTTAGACATGATTTAATATTTTTATTTTTTAATATTTATTTACTTAAGCGGCCCATGCATTGACGGGCGAGGAAATCTGTGGAAAGTAAATGAGGGTTCTTCTTTCGAGGTAATGCCGCATTTTGCTCATTTAATGATATTTCATACCACCATAGTCACAAATTTTATGCACTTAAAGCGTCAATATCGCACTCAAAATAAATCTCTATACCGAATTACACATCAGTTCGCACACACCCAAAAACACAAAAAGCGTCAATTTCGCACTGTCGTCTCTATCTCATAAAATATTACTGGCAGCATATAGCAAACAGAGCACTTAACTTTAACAAACGAAAAAGAATAGGATAATCAGCTACTCCAGATTATTCAAACTTGAAAAAAAAAAAGTAACTGAACTTATGAGCTCTCAAAACAGACAAGTCGCCATCTTTAACAACATGATACGTCATTTTACCAAAAAACATTCGATCTCTTTTTGTTGTATGGCGCTGTCTCAAGTTTTTAATAAGTCCGCCGTTGGCATTGGCTTACTAGAGAGCTGACCACGAAGTAGGTTGTTTTTTTTGTAAAAAAAATCTTATACACTACCCGTTGGAGTAGTATACTACCCGCGCATAAGTATTAAAAGAAGTTATATAAAAGTTTAGAAAATATTCACGAAAAAAAATATGGCGTTACGTAAGTTCGCTGGTCAGTTATTAAATATTAGATTTCAGAAGCTTACCATATTATCTGCTGGAAGATCTACTGATATTCCCTTCATCTTCAACACCAAGCATTGTCGTTTCAATAGAATCAGGTCGTTCGTCAAAACAGCTACGTGGATTGGCCTGGAATAAAATACATATACTAATATTATAAATTCGCAAGTAACTCTGTCTATCTGTTAAGCTTTCACGGCTAAACCGCTAAACCGATTTGTATAAATTTCGGTAAAAAGATAGATTGGACCTTGGAGAATGACATTGGCTACTTTTTGTCGCGATAACCGACATACACGCGGGCGGAGGGGCGAGCAAAAGCAAGCACATTTTTTGTCTAATTATTGCAACGTTTTTCATTAATGGGCTGCTCCTATCGGCCGTAGCGTGATGTCAACTAGCTAACATTCTATATAAATGAACAATCAAACACTAAAATAATTTTCAATTAGAACCGTCCTTTGGATTAGCGTATTCAAAAATAATTTTTGAAATCGGTTCATGAACGACGAAAATATAAAAAATGTGCCTACAAATCGAGAACCTCCTTCTTTTTTGAAGTTGGTTAAAAAAACTATTCAGCTTTATAAGATAACTAGCTTTCGCCCGCGGCTTTGCTCGCATTTAATAAAAAGTATACTATGTTACTTCTAATAAATCCAAGAATATGTGTACAAAGTTTCATGATAATCGGTTGAGTAGTTTTCGCGTGAAAGCGTAACAAACAAAATTACATTCATAGTGATAGAAGATAGATAATATAACTGGCAGCAATGCTACAGTATAGTTACACTGATGAGAAATGAAACAGACGCGAAAAAAAGTTAAAAGGAATTCTTAAATTTTTAAGCGATTAACTTATCAACAGCCTTTAAGGGGCCTGTAGTAGCGAACAGATAGCGGAATCGACTTCATTTTATACTATGTCAAGATTTGTGCATGTTGCATGTGTCGTTCTTAACTCGGCGTCATGCAATAAATAATTGTACTTGCATTGTGTGCATTTAGCGGCGCCAATCTCTATCATAAATATCTAAATTGTAAAGTGATATAACAAAATATATGAAGACTTGTTTAAAATCAAGGTGGACAAGTAAAAATATTATCCATATCACGATTCGTGGTGACGGATTAAAAATACGGAGTGTCACCACCCCTATTCATTCCGTGGGTGTCGTAAGAGACGACTAAAGGGAGCAAACTACCAGGACAACAGTACTGCTATGATCAAAAATTTACACAAATTATAAATATAATATACTTTGACCGACGCAACTTCGTCTGCATCGCTTTTCAATCATGCTCGGCTCCTATTGGTCTAAACGTGATGTTAACTATCCTTTCCATATTTAAAAAACCGTGAAAATCGGTTAGATAGAAAACTCCTTCAAGAAAATACTTTTTATAAAAAAAAAAAACGACTTCCAAAAAACATCCAACGAAAACTCTCTGCCAAAAAAACACTTAAAAGCGTAAAATAAACTGGCTCTTCATAAATTGCCTATACCTAATTCAATGTAGCAAGGTACCTAGCACACATTATAATACTACTATTTAAATGAATAAAGAATTAGGTATATTATCCTCCAACTCCTAACCGTTGAGGAGTTGTACCTTCCACCTTCCATCATCAGCTTACCTAAATAATTTGAAATTATACGACTAAAGGTAACATATATACATCTGAAATTTAAAGATTTATCCTCCAACTCCTAACCGTTAAGGAGTTGTACCTTACATCATCAGCTCATCATCATAAAATGATGACTACCAGACGCAAATACGGGTGTAACTTCAGAAAATATACGAAAAACATAGTATGTGCCTATAAAAAATGAGAGTTTCCCTCGATTTCCCTGGGATCCCATCATCAGATCCTGATATGCTGGCATAGCCTTTCGAATACAAAAAAAAAAATTAAATCGGTCCACAACTGACGGAGTAATCGGGTAACATACATAAAAAAAATAAAAAAAATACATACAGTGGAACATAGAACCTACTCCTTTTTGGAAGTCGGTTAAAAAGAAACGGCAACGCACTTGTGACGCCTCTGGTGTTGCGGGTGTCTATGGGCGGCGGTAATCGATTAACATCAGGCGATAGGTCTGCTCGTTTGCACCCTAACTCATAAAAAAAAATTGTGCGCTCAAGTACATTGAATGCGAGAGGCTTGCTAGGTACTTTGATTTAGGGCTTTCCGCACTTAGCCTCTTGATTGGGCCAATGTACGTCTGCCAGATTCTTGACAAATATCGGAATTACCTGACTGATGAATGACAGTACCTAGTTCTTTAAAGGTTTTTTTTTAGTATATTAGTTCCATCATCACCTAGTCACGAATGTCTCCATTTAAAGAATGTCGCCGTAAGTTCATTCTAAAAAGGCATGAAGATAATACCTATAATTTAACCGTGCACAAAAGCAGTATCTATCTATCTTCTATATTTATACTAGCCTTTACACGCGGCTTCGCTCACGCAGACTTTCATTCCCTGATCTACCCCCTTAGGGGTTGAATTTCAAAAATTCCCTTCTTAGTGCTCACTTACGTATATATAAAAAACCTACATGCAAAATTTCAGAATAATCTAAATCTCGGAATGGGAAATTTAGTATGCATGAGGTTTCGGGGGCTATAAATCGATCTAGCTAGGATTCATTTTTAGAAAATTTACCAAAAATCAAATACTGTGCAAAGCTTGCTCATCTATGGATTTTTAACCGACTTCAAAAAAAGGAGGAGGTTTCTCAATTCGATCGTATATATGTTTTTTTTTTTTTATGTGTGTTCGCGGATAACTTCGTCGTTTATGAACCGATTTTGATAATTCTTTTTTTAATGGAAACGAGATATCCCAACGGTGGTACCATGATAAGGACATTAAGATCTGATGATGGCATCCAAGAGAAATCGAGTCGAACATTGAAGTTGGTTTTTGTTTTTGTTATAATGCTAAAAAGTTTAATTGGTTGAACATGCATCTGGGACAAATAATTGTCTGAATATGTTATTATGTATGTATTCAATAATATATAAGCATGATTATCAGCTTTCTGGTCGACAGTTTCAGAACAGATGGCCATATATGAGATAGATAACCAAATATCCATACTTATGTTATAAATTCAATACTGTCAGTTTATCTGTGGCTTTCATAGGTACATTGCTGCAAAGATTTCTTTAACATGTGGGAAGGAAGGACATAAGCTACTCTTTATCACGATAAACAATATACATGCGGACGAAGCCTCGGCCAAAAGCTAGTATTATTTATGTATTACTAGCTGAGTCCCGCAGTGTTATCCGCGCTTATTGTCGGGTGACGCCGCGGGGCGAAGCTAGTCTAAAAATAGTAGCCTAAGTTACTCCTTATATCATCAGCTACCTGTCAACGAAAGTCCCGTAAAAATCGGTCCAGTCGTTCCAGAGATTTTAGACGGAACTAACAGACAGACAAAAATTGTAAAAAAAAATATTTTGGTAAATGTACCTCTTTAAATGAGCAATTCTTCTATATAATGTACTACATATGGGAATTTCTCTAGTAACTCTTTTTACCGTGGGAGAGCCACGTTTCGGCATGAATGGCTCGACCGGAGTAATACACGGCCTCATGGCCAAAACCAGTGTGAAACAGTGCTGTTTTACATTAAAATTTCATATAACTATCAAATTTTATTTTTTGACTGCACGGTTGACCTAGTGGTTTAAGAGGTTGCCACAGCCCTTTCTACTGCGCCAAGTGTTGTGGGTTCAAATGCCACATGGGACAACACTTTGTGTAATCCACAAATTGTTGTTCTGAGTCTGGGTGTTCTTTGTGTCCGTTTCATGTATGTTTGTAAAGTCGTTTGTAAAGTCCCCCGCGACACAGGATGTATTTCCTAATGTAGGTGTTGTGTTCTTAAAAAGAAAAGCTTGTCTATACAAATAAATAAAATCGAAGTGTCTCTTTGTAATATTAAATTAATCAGTTTTTACTAAATGCATAGGTATGACTATGTATACACGGTACATATACAGTTTTTACAATTTTTGTCTGTCTGTTTGTTCCGGCTAATCTCTGGAATGGCTAGACCGATTTTGACAGACCTTTCACTGATAGGTAGCTGATGATATAAGGAGTAACTTAGGCAACTTTTTTTAAACGAACTTCGCCCTGTGGCGTTACCAGCGGTACGACAATAACTGCAGGTAACACCGCTGGGTTCAGCTAGTATAAAATAACTGAGAATAAAACTTGACTAGATACTCACAAGTGTCCGCTTTCATCATATTGCAAGCAGTTGTTATAATCGTGCAGGCCTTGCTGCAGTAACAAATTCATCCGTTGATGCGGTGGTATTTCGGCCACTGATTTTTTTAATGGTGGACATTTATCATTGATGTGGGTTGGTTTCCCGGAATCGAAATCATGGAGCTTATATGTATCTTGTTTTTGGCTGGCATTGGGATCTTGTGTGACTTTATCAACGTTAGCCATGATTATACCGAGTGGATTATGGAGAAGTTGTTTTGTCGTTTTAACAGATAATCCTGACAAACTGCCGTTACTGTGGTTCGAATCTTCATCAATCAAGGTACCGTTGCCGAGGTCTGGAAATTCTTCTTTCTCGCATTCTTGTTTTATGCTGCCGACATTCTTTAATATTGTACTGAAATTACTCGGTGGTATTACGAGTCTTTTTGGCTTCTTCGGTTCTGGTTCGTCTCTTATAACATAAGGAGCTAAATGACTTCTCTTGGGTCTGCGTTTTGGAGTAGTCTTCCTATATGTTTCCAAGTATGATTCGTCAGTTTGACATTGCACTTCCATTTTTTTATAAATTCTTTCGGTAGCACTGTTTAATAAAACTTTTATTTCGTCTACTTGGCAGCCGAAATGGTTTGTGGTCTTAGGAACTGTAAGAAGGGAGTATATCCCACGTATTCTCAGCTCTTGGTTTATAACGGAACACAATGCACTAAACAAAATATCGTAGTTTCTCTGGCCGATTATTTTCGTGATATTATCGGAAGTTTTTTCAAACACTTCGCCAGTACGCGACCTGCACCTAGCTATAGTACGCGAAGAATTGTCATTTTTGTTCAACCTATTCACTATAGTTATCTCACGGGCATCCCCGGACAAAAAATCCCCGGGCTGCGATACGAACAAAACGTCTTCTTGTAGCTGAACTACTTTCACGTTACCTTTGAATGGCAAAATATCTTTTTTGAATAAAATTTTATTGTTTATTATAACAGGTAGTTTATTGTTGGGTTTTTTTATAGTGATCGTTTTGTTTTCGTGTGACATTTTTAACACTGTGTAAGACTTTATTAGATTTCAAACACAAAACAGGCTTGTTATTCAAATTTATTATTATTCGCTTGACGCTTTCACATCACATGCACACAACTGACGGTCTTTTACATGAGTTCTTTCCAATACTTTTGGGGTAACCCCCTAAAGTAGTATCTTTATACGTTTAATGATCACGACAACGACAAGGCCAAGCTTACAAGAATTACGAATCGTGTTTATGGTAAGAGGTTCTTTATGGTCACCGATTGAGGTTGCGTCGAAACGTAGTCGTGTCGTATAGTTGCGTCACTTAGGGGTAGGTACTAGGTAAGTGATATAAATACATTAATACTTTTTTTTGTAAATGCATAGATATTATTATATTATACATAGAAAACAACACCCATACTCCGAAACAAAAGATTTTACCGTTAGAGAGCCACGCTTCGGCATGGATGGGCCGGCTCGACCGGAATGATACCACGGCCTCACAGAAAACCAGTGTGAAATATGGCTTGCGCTGTGTATCATCGAGTGAGTTATGACCGGAGGCCCATACCCCAACCCCCACTCCCTCCCAGCTCCCAAAGGGCGGCAACGCACTTGTGACGCTTCTGGTGTTGCAGGTGTCCATGGGCGGTGGTAATCGCTTACCATTAGGGGATACGTCTGCTCGTTTGTCCGTATATTAAAAAATTGCAGATCATACAAACATTTGATCCGACCCGGGAATTGAACCCGAGACCTCAAGCACAGCAGTTGCATATGCTACCACTGCGCCACCGAGGTACTCCTTTAAATAAACCCTACTTTTTAATATTATTACGCAAATAAATGTTTACGATAAAAAAAAATACAATCATTCTGTGTGTGATTTGAGATAATTTGAAGTTGCACATTGGCAAAACTGGTCGAGAAATTCTTCATTTTACTAACCGAGAAAGCATTTTTTTCTGGGATGAGCTAGCAAGGCTATGTTAGGGGAATCCCCGATTTACTATTTTTTATTTACGAAGCGCTCTACTTACTGCACATTCTTTGTGTGATTGTTTTGACAATTGGTCACAATTTACATCTTTGATTTTTCGTATTTGTTGTTTTATTTGTATTGTGGTAAAATAAAGTTAATTGTGAAAGTTAGACATGAAAATGTCTAGTTCTAGAAAAGATTTAAGTAGGAGCGAAAAATGAAAGAGAACGATGGATGCTTGCTGATGCATAAAAAATGAAAAGTTACTTAAAATTAGCCAGTACTTGAAGAATGCAGACTATTAATGAAAACGCGAGAGAATAGTTCTCCAAAGGCGAAAAATTAGACCTGCTCTCGCGTTTAATAATAATATTAAAAGATAAATATTCCTACAGCGAGATGGAAAATTTACTTCTGAGCTCCTGGCTTCTTGGGCCGGGGCCCTCAATTATAGGGGGCCCGTGGCGTTTAGTCAGCCCTAACACCCAATAGTTACGCCACTCGCACCTAGTATTTTTTGAAATATGACCGAAACATACGATAAATAGTTACCCCATACTCTCTTATTACTAAAAAACTAACACATACCATTATAACCTTCGATCAAATATATCTTGATCGAAGATTATAACCAATTATACTTAGAAACCTCAAGCTGTAAAATATTTGCATACTTAGTTTGCGATATTTTGCAATTAATAGTTCTCGTACTATAAATCGTATTATAGTTAACTTCAACTGGTGGAGTGTATTGTAAAGGGCTTTTTGATGATTAAACCGAGGCATTCCCCCCGTCTCTACGTTTCGTTCCACAGAATTACATTAAACTGTGACCTGTTTTGATAAAATATTTAAATAACATAAATAAAAACTAAACATTTTATTAAAATAGAATGTAATATAATATTACATTAATAAAAATCAGATTATTAGCGTTTATAGTTTGAAGGAAAAGTAAAAACAGATTAAAATTTTTACGAAACATGTTGATTGCAGCATATCGTAAAATGTAGCGACAGAAGTGCGTTCGGAATATCTTACTATGGATATATTATAAAAAAAACGAATCTTTTGTTAATTAATTTCTATAGTAAAAAATATACTAATTTAAAATATGAATAATGTTTTGATATATGCCATAAAAATAAAGTGTGTATATTATATTATACATACGGAATTTAAATTTATCATATATTTTTTTTGTATCTCTAATTTTGTATAAACAGTACTTATGTATCTACAAAATCAAAGTAAACAAAACCCATTGTTTGTTTACAAGTGTCAAAATGTCAGAAGTGTGTTTTTAAAATTAAAAACTAGACTCCATTTAAGTATAGAGCTACACACAGACCACAAAGGCCGAGCTACTACACAAAATAGTAAACAGATGGTATAAACATGTCATAATGTTTTTAGCAATAGTAATGATATTAACTATCTTAGGTTAGAATTTGCAAAAAGAGTTTTTAAACTATTCTGTGCTTAAACATTTTCTTGTTACTACTTTCTTTTTATTGCGAAATAAAACGTGTTTATATGTTCATTCTATTGTTAAGGATGCTATAAGTATTTATAGAATATCTAAGATTTTCAACTGAATTGTTTGGATGGGCCATGGGCCAAAAGTTTTACGTAAACTTCAAAAAGTCACATACATTTTTGAATTTATGAAGATATTTGAGTATATTACGGATATAACGTATAAATATAACGCATTATACATTATTATAAGTTTATAAAAACAAATATTAATATTTCACTTCATAAATATGAAAAATCATTAGAATTGTATATATTTTTGATCAAATGTTTAATAACTATTACGTGTATAAACCTTTAAATAAAACTTAGAGCTACATAAAACATTTAATGTTAAAACAAATTTCCATATTCAGAAGTGTCATATTTTCTTTAAATTAAAAAATAAAACTTCATATAATATTTTGTCTATGTATTGTGTATATTTTAATAAATCTCACATTATAATAACATAAATTGTACAAAATCCACGTAACATAGTTGTTTCAGTTAATAATTATAAAGTTTTTTGGTATCCGAATGCTCGTCAAGCAATCTTGACGTTATACTATTTTTATTACCATCTGTAAGGGGAATCCCCAACTATAGAGTTTAGATATCATAGTTAATTCATTATAGAGTTTTAATAGACGATTGAAAAGAAATGTAATATGTTTTTTATTTATTATGTTTAGGAAAACGTTAATATTATGTTTATAATTGTGTGTCTGTAAAGTTATATGGTAACTTTTATTTTTCTTTAATTTCATGTGGCAAACCTTTTTAAAAAATTTACAAATATGTCCCATTGATTCAAACTCAACTCCAACTTGCTTCTTTGAATAAATGTTTATATAACTTGATATTGAATACCATTGTTTCAAAATTGAAATGTAAGCACTTAAATATCTAAAAAAATATAAAGGTATTTGTGTTTGTATGTTGAAATAACCTACTTCTTTGTTTCATGGTATAGGGGACAAACCTTGTATTAATAAGTGATTCCAAGCACTCGTCATCAACTTTAGCTGTTACATATGCCTCGGTGATGCAGTGGTAGCCTATGCGACTGCTGTGCTTGAGGTCGCGGGTTCGATTCGCGGGTCGGACCAAATATTTTTAAGATCTGCAAAAATTGTGGGTGTTTTCTATCTATCTATACTTATAATAAAAATGTAACAGGTCCAATTCTGTACATTAAAGATATTTTGTTTTTTTTTTTGAGGGCTCTTATCGATACTGAACCAACTGTAATTTTTTTCATTTCTGTCTGTCTGTCCGTCTGTCTGTCTGTATCTTGGCCGCGCATCACGCCGAAACTACTGAATGGATTCAAATGAAACTTGGCATGATTTGACTTTATACTACGAGGTAGGACATAGGATACTTTTATCCCGATATTCAGCACGGTTTCCTGGAGAGAGGGGATGAAAGTCAAAATATGTACTTAGTTGTAATTCAATAACACATAGTCCGATTTCATTCATTCTTTTTTTGCTAGAAAGAAAAAAATAAAAGATAACGGGAAAAGTCTCTTTTTGTCCGTGACTGTACACTGCCTGTGGGAAGCTGAGACAGATATGTAAAGATGGCCGTGCCGGTGCCGATATTCAGCACGGTTTCCTGGAGAGAGGGGATGAAAGTCAAAATATGTACTTAGTTGTAATTCAATAACACATAGTCCGATTTCATTCATTCTTTTTTTGCTAGAAAGAAAAAAATAAAAGATAACGGGAAAAGTCTCTTTTTGTCCGTGACTGTACACTGCCTGTGGGAAGCTGAGACAGATATGTAAAGATGGCGGTACGAAGTTCGCCGGGTCAGGTAGTGTATAATATGTATGTATTTACAAAACTAAATACAAAATAATTTATCAGTTAATCTAGCCATCATAATACAAGCTCTGCTTAGTTTGAGGCTACATAGCGTTGTGTGTGAAATATCCGAAACTAAAAACAAAAAACTTTTAATCCTTACTTATTTTTAAGTACCTACATAATAATATATTATTATGTTAATCCAGTCTAATTTTATGATTTTTTTTCTTTTTTTCTAAACTTTAAACTTCTCTCCTGTCAAATTTAGTAAGTGTCGCTTTGTCAAAGTTGCTTTTCAAGCGTCGCACAGTATATTATTTTCCTTCAATTGAGGACACCCTTCTTTTATCGCTGAATAGTATACATATAACTGTAATGCACCTAAATATGAAACACGACTTTAAATATATCTTATAATTTTGAAACTATAACGCATTTATTGAAAGGTCAATGAACTTTGTCAAAAACATTTTTGCAGATAATTCACAAAATAACCAACACTTACTTTATTTAAAATTAGCAATAAATTAAGGAATATAAACATAAGTATTTTTATTAATAACAAGTCTTTATGTGCTCCAGAAATTGAGTAAAAAAATATTTTATAATTTTCAGAAAAAATTATATATAAAATTTCCTATGGGACGGTCGCATTTTTGTTTACCACCAAAAAATACTTCAGTCCTGTACCTTCCTATTCTGAAAGAATTGAATTTTTATAATGCAGGACTTCAGAGATATAACGATTCTAAGTTTTTTCGATTTTTCTATGGAAATAGGGTTGTCAAAAAAAATGTGGATAGATGCTTTAGATACCATATATCTATTAAGTTAGTTAAATAGGATACTTGTATGACTGTGTTTGTGTTATTTGTGTATCTTATCACAGTTCCTTACAGTAAAGCATAGTGAAAAAAATTTCGTTAGCAGATAAATTACTATACCTAGTTAAATCTTTGTGAATTCGTTTTACACTTTTGAAGTGGATTTGTTTCACAAAATAGAAAGCTCTATTTCTTTTTTATTTTCCGATAACATTTCATACAAGCCGAGTAGGTCAGGCTCTAATAAAACATACAAATTATGATGAATTTAAATAATTTTCTATATTATCTCTATCTATGCAAAATATTAATTTAGGATAAAGATTTTTTTTGGATAATTGTCACATATAAAACTTAAAAAACTGGGATGACTGTCACTGAAATAAAACCCCGGAATTGAGTTGCAATCCTAATTCATTTTTTTTAAATTAAATATCTTTGTAGGAGTAGCTATCGTGATGAGATGCCTCAGAAAAAAAAATAAACCCAATGATATAAAAATCGCCAAAATAGATGAGGCTTTTCAAAATTTTGTAATTAAATTATTATGTAAACCTTTAGAAAACTGGGGTGATTGTCACTAAAATAAAACCACGGACTTGAGTGGTAATCTGAAACCAAAATTTTAAAAATAAATATGTCGGAAGTCCTTTGTATGCATCGTCTGTTTTTTTGTGGTAATAATAGTAACTGCAACTTATAATCTAGGATTTAAAAAAAAGCGACCGTGATGATATGCCTCCGAAAAAAAAAATAAGCAAAATATAGGAAAAAAATTTTTTGCCCGAAATAGATTAAGTTTATATATTATTTTAGTAGATATAATATGTTTTTTCTTAGATTATTATCATCTTATATATAAAATTCTCGTGTCACAATGTTAGTTACCATACTCCTCTGAAACGGCTGGACCGATTTTTATTAAATTTGGTGTGTATATCGGGTAGGTCTGAAAATCGACCAACATCTATTTTTTATACCCCAATTTTTTTTTATGGCAAAACAACGTTTGCCGGATCAGCTAGTAAAAATATATAAAGCTTAAAAACTTGGTATGACTGCCACTGAAATAATACCACGGACATGAGAGCCAATCCTAATGCAAAATTTTAAGATTCAATATCTTTGAAGTCCTGTGTTTGAAGCGTCTGGTTTTTTTTTGTGGTAATAGTAGTCACTACTACTTACAATCTGGTATTTAAAAAAAAAGCGACCGTGATGAGATGCATCAGAAAAAAAATAAAACAAAAATTTTTAGGAAAACATTTTTTTGTCCGAAATAGATTAAGTTTATTATATATATACTAAGGATTATACATTATTTTTTTAAATAATTCAATACCAATTTTTTTATTACAATTCAGCTGTATTTTAGGTATTCATTTATTTAAAAAAGTTTAACATCCAATCTTAATATAAACTTAGTATTTTTCGGCCAATTTTTTTTATTTCTATATTTTGTTTTTTTTTCTGAGGCATCTCATCACGGTCGCTTTTTCTTTGAATACCAGATTAAAAGTTTCAGTTACCATAACGACTACCAAAAAAACCAAATGCTTCCAACACAGGACTTCAGAGATATTTAATTTTAAAATCTTGGATTGGGATTGCCACCCAAGTCCATGGTTTTATTTCAGTGGCAATCTTCTAGGTTTTCTAAAGACTTATGTGTCATAATAATTTATTTACAGATGTATTTGTATATAATACATCCGAATTGTTATAATAAAACATCCAATGGAAAAAATGCTTAAATAAAGATATAAAGTGGTTTTATAGTTTCTATAGGTATTTATATTTCTCGTTTCTAAATTTCTCGTTTCTAAATTTCTTTGACTATGCGAAATATTATTTTAGGAGGTGTAATAATTTTTTCCTTGGATTGTCCCATCACATTTTAACTTAAAATCTAGGATGACTATCACTGAACATAAAAACAGACGTGAGTGCCAACCCTAATTCAATATTTTAAAACTGAATATCTCTGAAGTCCTGCATTCGAAGCATCTGGTTTTTTTTGTGGTAGTTATAGTAACTGCAACTTATAATTTAGCACTTAAAAAAAATGCGACCGTGAATAGATGCCTCAGAAAAAAAAATAAAAACCAAATCATTGAATTTTTTTTTTCTCCCGAAATAGATGACATTTTTTACTCTTTTTTAATTAAATTAATGCCTGAAATACATCTGAATCTTTATAAAGAATCCTCCTCTTGAAAAAACATTTTATTATGGAGATAAAGCGTTTTTCTGATTTCTATGGACATTTCTCGATTTTCTAAATTTCTCTAAAACTAATAATAGAAAAATTTTGGGGATTTTAGTAGAAGTGTTGTTTACCTATTACCTATCTAAAACGCAAATAAAATAAGATGTCCGCAATTGAAGGGAAATAATATACTGTGCGTCGATATGTATGTATATACACACATCAAAAGTGTCTAGGGATCAACATATGTGTCTAGGGATCAACATATGTGTCTAGGGATCAACATATATTTTTGCAATAACTTTTCTCCTGATTGATATTAATTAAAATTTTTCTTTAAGGATTCATCAAATAAAGTGTTTTCGTTTGTCACAGTAACGATAAACCAAGTCACCTTTGCATTAATAAAGAAATTTGCCATTTTCCTAATAAAAGGATTTTTGACATTTGAACCACTAACATTAAAGTTCGAAAAAAAGACTGAAATAACAGTTTTCTTTAAAATTTTATTAGGTAACTTAAACAATTAATAATCCGTGTTTCTACCGCGAACACTAACACAAGAACATCGGTTTGGCATACTCAAAATGAGTTCATCCAAATCACGCTGTGGAATGGCCGCCCATGTTCGTTGCAACAACAAAAAAAGGTCTTCTTGCGACTGGATACCCTCCATATTCGGCAGAGCTCTTCTCTGTAGCATATCCCATGCATGCTCAATCGGGTTCAAGTCTGGCGACTGAGCAGGCCAGGGCCAAAGCCACATCTCAATCTCAAGAAATCCGCATAAAAATGCTTGATCCCTAGACACTTTTGATGTGTGTATAATAGAATTCATCCCATGTGGATGTCGTCATAGCCGGAAGGAAGCAAACTATTAGAACCACAGTACACTAGTGAAGGAAAACTTTACAGAAACTCCATAGCAACCCATCTGGCCAAGGTGAGTCCCTCTTTCCGGAAGAGTTCTTAGATTTGTACATTTCTGTCATTACCTATTCATTTAAAAAGGAATTCACTCGGGAGAGCCACGCTTCGGCATGAATGGGCCGGCTCGACCGGAGTGATACCACGGCCTCACAGAAAACCGGTGTGAAACAGCGCTTGCGCTGTGTTTTACGGAGTGAGAGAGAATACCGGAGGCCCATACCCCAACCCCTCCTCCGTCCCCATCCCCCAAAGGTCGGCAACGCACCACCGAAACCCCCTGCATACGCAATTTAGTATGCAGGGGGTTTCGGAGGCGATAAATCGATCTAGCTAGGACTCTAAGGAAAATTTACTAAAAAAGTAGCTGACCCGGTAGTTTTGCCCTAAAAATAAAAAAATAAAAATTTTGGGGTGGGTCACCCTTTCTCAGATCTATACGATATGCACAAAAAAATCATAAAAATCGGTCCAGCCGTTTCGGAGGAGTTTGGTAACAAAGACCGCGACACGAAAATTTTATATCTATTAATTATCTATCTTTTATATAAAAATGAATCACCAAAATGTATGTACGCGCATAACTTCCGATCGGCTGCACCAAATTAAATTATTTTTGTATGTGTTCGTTATTGTTAGGACAAGGTTTGTGTACAAGGAAAAATAAAAGATAACGGGAAAAGTCTTTTTTCTTTGTCCGCGACGAGAACCTGAGACAGATAGGTAAATATGGCGGTACGAAGTTCGCCGGGTCAGGTAGTTGTAGATAATACCCAGTTAAGCTCGGTCATCTAGGTACTATTCTTTAAACGAACTCCTTTTATGTATTAGGAGATAGGCTTATGTCCATTTGTGAACAGCAATAGGCATAATGATGATTCTTCAAAGTGATTGTTTTTTTATGTTTCTTCCAAACAGGTCGGGGATTCCCTTTGACCCACGATTATTGAGTTCATTGGAAATGGGTTTTTGATATCTATAAGTTAGCGAAACTTCACATAACACTTACTTTTATCTTTATTTTTTTTTAAATAAATCTGTTAGTTATATACCTACAGACACTAAAATATACAACTTAAAGATATTATGTAGAAACGGAAGTTTGGAGTTCCCATAAAGGCACAATATTTAATCCGAGGTAACTAATAAATTATATTTATTTTTTAAAGTAGATAATTCTTTTACACGTCGGACTTTACAGCTAGAAGGCGCCCGTATTTTCTAAGACGGGAAGAAATGGCGAAACAAACCACAGAGGTGTCTTTTTTTAAGTGCACTTTGAAGTGAAAACCATGCGAGTACAGTATAGGCACAGAATAATTAATAAGTTATAGGATCGGGTTTGGCTTTTTGAAAAAAGGAGCATAGTTTTGAGTCGGCCAGTCCACACAGACGGCATACGAGCCCCAGCCATGTTACATAACCGGTATTAGTCAAGATCCTTCGATACGTCGGAGCTTCAGGGATTTCCTTTTTAGAGTACACCTGGTCCTCGGCTACTAGAACCCGAGACATCAGACAGCGTGCGTTTTTAGTCCAGTCCGACAAACACCCCACAGTCAACACCCCACGATAAACCGAGGGGTTCTCCGCAAAGAAAATAGGGTATTTCTCATTGATGGGATTTCTATTCAATTGATGATTATTATGAAATAACGTTTTGTAACCATTCGTCATTTTTTTTCTTTTATTATAGGTACAATGTTAGTTTAAGTATTTAAATATGCCTATCTACTCATGAATTGCATAAAATAATGTGGTAACGTATTTTTTTAATCGTCATCATCAACAGGCTTTAACAGTCAACTGCTGGACATATGCCTCTTCTTAGAAAGGTGGTGTTGGTCTACTGTACGACGCTGACCAGACGGGTTGGTATAGGGTCTGTGTCAAGTTTTCCTTCTCTTTGCAGTGCTGTTGTCCTGCGTAGTTTGTACCCTTCGTCGTCTCTTACGATAATACGACCCATGGGATAAATAGGGGTGGTGACACTCCGCTTTCTAAATCCGTCCATCCGTTTTTTTATTCTTGATTTATCACACCATTTAAATGTACACTTTCAACACAACAATGATTGTGTTAAAAATCTATATCTTATATATAAAATTCTCGTGTAACAATGATAGTTACCATACTCCTATGAAACGGCTGGACCGATTTTTATGAAATTTGGTGTGCATATCGGGTAGGTCTGAGAATCGACCAACATCTATTTTTTATACCCCATTTTTTTAATGGCAATTTAAATAAATAAAAATGAAAGTAATATCTATGAGTGTTTACTCTAAGTATGTATTTATTTAGTCTAGAAAACAGTAAAGATCTTATCAAGAAGGTATAAACAGTACAAACTGGGAGGTGTCTAGCGGGAACTCCCTTAAGTATGACTCATGAAATGGATAAGAAATAACTGTACCTAACACAAATTTCTTTACCAATATTGTTAAATTAAATATCAACTCTCTTCTTATGTAGATTAAGTTTAAAGTAAGTTATATAAAGGATTTAATACCTAAAGGGTTCGGTTATATAATCTGGTTAATATCAGTAGGTATAAGAATTATTTTTATACCACTTCATATTATTGCTTGTTGATTAAAGTAGTTTCCATTGAGTTTATGGTTCCTTCTCTTTACAAGGGCGTCGCCAGCCCTTGGCCTAGGCAGGGGCAAGCTATCACCGTCGATGACCTTCTCGGTCGGAGACGATGGGGTATAGGAGAGTGATGTTCCGCCGTCAGGGAATCGAAGGATCAGGGCCAGATTATGTATCTGAGGGCCTGATCTTCGACGGTAGATGGCTCTTTGACGAGTCCTTCCGACGTCTTTCTTCAAAGCTGGTCGACGCTGCCTCTACCCTGGGGTGACTTCTGCCCAATTTGAGTGGAGCCAGCGTTGCGGCAAGATAGCTATATACGGGGACTATCCGGTCAATGGCACTGTACGGTGCACCGGTGTGGGTGGCTGCTCTGACCGCCCAGAAAAGGGCACCCCTCTGGCGCCCTCAGAGGATATAAGCTTTGAGAGGCATATGCGGTTACCGCACCATGTTAGCCGAGGCAGCGTGCGCCTTGGCCGGAGCTATCCCGTGAGATTTGGAGGCGGAAGTGCTCGCCGAAATTTATTGGCGGATTGCTGACTTCCGAGCGGAGAGCGGCTTTCAGCCGGAGGTGCGTGAGTGGCATGAGGCCGCTCGTCTCGATGATGTGTTCGACATCATCGAGATCTGGGCTGTCCTGGAATCCATGCATAGGACATAGGACATATCGGCAATCTACCGCCTGGTCCAATGCTGTAATGTCTGTACGAAGCCGCAATGATAACCGGCCAAGCACAAGACTAATTCCATTGCATCGTGGGGTTAGACAAGCAGGCATTATTTCTCCGAAACTTGTTTGTTTACCAGTGCATTGGAAGATGTCTTCAAAACATCAAGACAACAGACGGGGAGTCAATATTAACGGTAAAAACATCTCACGACGATCTCTAGACGACATTGAGAACCTGGCAGAGTCTCGAGAATCGTCAAAACTGTTGAGCGTTTCGAGAACATGCAGTTCTCGAAACGCTCAACAGTTTCGACGATTCTTCGAAACGAGTGGGACTTCGAATGAACATTGGCAAGACCAAAATCATGCATAATATGCATGTATCTCGGAGTTCCATGGCCGTAAATGGTGTTACTATCGAGTTTGTGCAAAAATACATCTATCTTGGCAAAACTATCCAACTAGGCCGGCACAACTTCGATTGGGAGGCCGATAGAATTCGTTTATACTGAGTAGCATATAAGAAGCTTCTTCGTATCTTCCAGTTGTCGATCCCGCAATCACTGAAAGCCAAGGCTTTTAACCAGTGCGTCCTGTCATTAAAGACATACATATGGACACTCACCGTTGGACTGGTTTTCATGTTTAAAGTCGCCCAGTGTGCGATGGTGCGTGTGATGAATTTCGACAGAGAACTAGAGTAACCGATATCGCATGGAGGATCAGCACGCTGAAGTGAAAGTGGAAGCCGACAAGTGTTACGGTGGAGACCACGATTAGGCAAACGTAGTGTAAGGCGCCCTGCGGCACGATGGACCGACGACTTGAAGAAAATAGCTGGCAGTGGATGAATGCGGACTGTCCAAGACCGGGATGGTTTTCGCTCTTTGGGGGAGGCTTTCATTCAGTAGTGGACGGCAGTTGGCTGACAACGTACAGGTACAGGTGAGCCACGCTGATTTTAGCACGAACGGGCCGGCTCGACCGGGGCGGTACTACTTTCGCACAGAAGATCAACGTAAAATGACAGCGTTCATGCTGTCGTGTTTTGTTGGTGAGTGCGAGACTGGAGGCCCAATGATACAGAAGCATCACTAGGCCGCCATGGTGGGACACCGTGCTGCATTGTGCATTGTCTGTATTCGCAATGAGTATGGTGACCACCACTCTTGGATTCTGCTTATGCTTTCCATCAGGCAGAGTAGAGTCATTTTTGCAGGGCCAAACATTAAAAAAAACGAGAGATGTTTTTTTAACTTTTTTATATGAACTCATCAGGACCAGACCATTGAGACGATCTTCCCTCATAGTGCCTCTTAGCCAAGCTTTTATTGCTGGCTATAAAAATTGTTCCAAGAATAAATGAAATTCTGGAACCAGTCACGTGGAGTTGGAAGGCACTTTTTCGAATCGCGTTATTTCCTTCGCAAGATAAATAGTCCTGGATTCCGGATCTATTTTAACATTTAATAAGCTAATTTTTCGTGAGTACCTAGCTTCATTTTGATAAGACGCCGAACTTTTACTCTTACAAAAATTGACGATTGTAGTAGCTAACAGAGGTAGTAGGGATAAAATATGTCAGCTTGACGATTCTTAAAACTTGATTACTAACTGTGAGTTTTTAAATTAAATCTTAAGAACTTTACGAACATTCTTCAAAAAAAAATTATGGTTTGATCAAAGGAATTCTCCTACTTCCAATATGTATCAATCTCGTTATTGACAACAACAATTATTACTATCTTCTATTTTTTACAGTTGCTAAGATAATCTTATATATAAAATTCTCGTGTCACAATGTTAGTTACCATACTCCTCTGAAACGGCTGGACCGATTTTTATGAAATTTGGTGTGCATATCGGGTAGGTCTGAGAATCGACCAACATCTATTTTTTATACCCCAATTTTTTTTTATGTCAAAACAACGTTTGCGGGATCAGCTAGTATTTATATAATTTAACAGCCCCGTTATCTTACAAATTGCCTAGTACATTATCCAGGTCCTAGGCTCAAAAGTTGAGAATACCAATAGAAAAACGATTGTGACAATAATTCTTGTCGGACTAGCAATATATACCTGTGTGTTGTGTAGGACATTGTTTCATTTGGACAGAGTTTTTTTTTTTTTTTAATGTGTGGAAATCCCCTCGGACCGTCACCCCACCGGGGCTTGCAGCGGGGCGGTCGGACTCGAACCGACTAAAACCACACGGTGTGCCACTCTGCGCCTGTGAAGGGAGGAATCCGGGAACTGCAGTTATTAACACGTCCGGACCCCTCCCAGCGCTTGCCCGCACAAAAGCGGGCACCGTCAGCTGTTAACATCTCAATTTAGGCGACTTACGGCACACGCGTAACGTCGCCTCCTCGCGGGCGGCCACTAGAGCGGATGGAAGGGAAAGCCCGTCCCGACCATCCGCGGCCACACTCAGGGCGGCATGAGGCGCTGACAGGCGCGCCGCCGCCGCCCGGTCCGCCGGCGGCGGATTGGGTCCGAGTGGATATCATCCTCCCGGGCCTTCTCCGCCACCTCCTTCTGCGAGATTACGTCTTCGCAGAAGCTTGCGACCGCGGTAAAACTGCTGTCGTTACCAGCCATGGAGCGTATGACGGCCGGTAGCGAGAGATCTCCTCCGATGACTGCAGTGAGGGCCCGGCGCAGCGACGCCCAAGCGGGGCAAATCGCCAGCGTATGCTGGGCCGAGTCCTCACTGCAGTCGCAGTGGTGGCAGGCGGGACTCAATTCCCTCCTAGCGACCGAGTGCAGGTACTTTCCGAAGCTACCATGCCCGGAAAGGACCTGCGTCAGTCGGAAGGAAAGGGTCCCGTGCTGCCGCCCTGCCCACTCGAGGATGACCGGCTGGAGAGCCTCCACGGCGACAAAGCCAGCGCGTGGAGTCTCCAGCCGGAACGACCCTCTAGCCATCGTGGCTCGACGGGCGGCTTCACGCCAGTCGCGTACCTCTTCGGGCGGAGGGCGATAGCCATACTCCGCCCGATATTCAGCCACCCGTCGATAAACTTCGGCGAGCACTTCCGCCTCTAAATCCCACGGGGGTGTTCCGGCCAGGGCGCAAGCCGCCTCGGTCGACACCGTGCGGTATCCGCGTATGGCTCTGACTGCCAGTACCCTCTGAGGCCGCCAGAGGCGAGCCTTATTTAGGGCAGTCAGAGCCGCTGGACAGAGAATACTTTAACCTATTATTTAATATTTTTGTGCTACGGTTAGTTATGGTCTTGTGGTATTAATAATTTCTGAGCGTGGATCTGTTAGGATTATCTGATTTCAAATATCGATTGATTGACAGCTGGCATTATTTTTTCCATGCTCAATATGTTTCTTTAAAATCAAATCAGCATCAAATCAAATCTCTAGGGGGGGGGGGGGCAGCTACATTTGGTCTGACCTAGGATTTGAACTCGAGACCTCAAGCACAGCAGTCAGTCAAGACAGGCAGTCAAGGGAGGTAAATGGATATATACATGTATTTATATGACCTTTGGCGTTTGGGTTAGGTATTCAAGGTCATGTCAAGTCGCCTCATTTTGCTTTTAATAATATAATAATAATAATAAAAAAATTGTTGTAAAATGAGTTTTTTTTTGGAAAGTTAATATTTCAGGGCTCCTATGCCCCTTAAATATTTATTTTATTCTGTTTTTTATATTTGTGGTTATAGCGGCGGCAGAAACACATTATCTGTGAACATTTGAACTGTCTAACTATCACGGTTCATGAGATACAGGCTGGTGACAGACGGACGGTGGCATAGTCGTTTGTGTAACAGGTGACTACAAGTAAAAGTAAAATGTTAACAAAAAAAAAGAACCGAGTTCAAGAACGACCAAATTGAATGATGGACCACCCGGAAAGCACTAGTTTTCAAATAAAAAAAAAAAAACAAATGCACTAGTCGCTATGAATTTCGGAGGTTCCCCTCTATTTCTCATGGCTGCCATCATATCTTAGAGTCCTTATCATGGTACCACCGTTGGGATATCCTCTTTCCAATAAAAAAATAATCATCAAAATCGGTTAATAAACGACGAAGTTATCTGCGAACACAAATTTAAAAAAAAACTGTCGAATTGAGAACCTCCTCCTTTTTTGAAGTCGGTTAAAAAGTCTCGAGTTTTAAACTCTTGTGTTCATGAACATTTATTTTATTACTTGATATGTTTAGGGTGTTTCTATGTAGGTATAATATATGTATGTATTTACAAAAAAGTCTAAATATATTTATATCAGTATCAGTTGTCTATATAGTAACCTATATTACAAGCTCTGCTTAGTTTGGGAATAGATGTGTAAATGTGAAAATAATAATAAGACAATCAACATTAATAAATGTGAGATTTAAAATATTACGACATTTTCATTCAGAAACCTGGAATTTAAGGAATGAAGTGTACCTAACTTCAATCCTGGTTTTGTCATAGACGGCATTGACCCTGCGCAATGTGGCTATCTATTCTGTTTTAAATATATGGATGAGATCTTATATTAAACCAGCATGCTAGTGATACCAGGTTATGGGATTTTACCCATAAACTTAGTTAACAATTTCGTCTTTGGAATTATTAAAAAAAAAACGATTCTCGCACTATAAATATCACACGACTTTTAAAAAGTTGATATATTCATAAAGAGAAGGAATATTTGAAACAAATCCTGTGCCAGCGTGGCATAGGAGACCAGGACCTCCTTTCTAAATAGATGCTTATGTCCAGCTGTGGACTGTAGACTGTTAGAGGCAATTTCAAAGATTTATTCTTTAACCCCTTAGTTTAAATGACTTGATATATTTTAGCGTTTGAGGAGTCTTTAGATTGATCTCAATTGTAAGATTGTGTTTCCCCCAAAAAATGAATTACGAAACCCTTTTTTTGTGCGGTAATCCCCTCGGATACTGCCTGTACAGCCTGACTTCCAAAATGGCGGGTATAAGTATATTGGGTAAGTATGTACCTACCTATATTATAAATGTTTTAAATTAAAATAACAGATTTTAACGGCAATCAAAATCTATCGAGCAGAGTTCGATAATAAAAGGTTTCGTAACTTTCTTATTAAAATACATATCTACATCACTTTAACATGTAATTTGTAACGAGAAATGCAACTTTATTAACCTTTACCTATGAAATTGCCGTTTTGTATGCAATAAGTGAAAGTACTTATTTTTTCAAACTTTTTATTTCTGTTATTCGAAGTAATCATCCATGCAATCGAAGCATCTTTGCCAACGCTTTGGCAGTTTATTGATGCCCTTCTTGTGAAAATCAGCTGGACGGGAGGCAACAAACTCTTCAAAGGGATTTTGTACTGCCTCTCGGGAATTGAATTTTTTACCCACTCAAAAGTTGTCTAAATTTTGGAAAAAGTAATTGTCGGTAGGTGCAAGGTCTGGTGAGTATGGCGGATGAGGGAGAGCTCTTGCAGCTTGGAGACTGTCTGTTGCGCAGTATGGGGTCGCGCGTTGTCGTGAACCAGCTGTTGCTGTATGCAATAAGTGAAAATAAGTATTTTCACTTATTGCATACAAAACGACAATTTCATAGGTAAAGACCTATTATTAATATCCCATTAATTACCTACTCAATATCTCATTTACGGCTCATAATGTATCTAATTAACAAGCAATCCAAATAAACTTTCAATTATATTTTTGTTTTAAATTTAATTATTTTTTTAAATTTAAGTTTACTATTTTCACTTCACCGGATTTTTTATTTATGGAAATATTTAGCTTGAATTAGATTAATTTTTCAGTCTACTTTTATAATATATTATAATACCTACACCCGGTAAATAAAATAAAAACCTGGCAACATTGTAAACTTATCTTCTTATCTATGGCTCGGGGAAATCCCATTAGATATTTTAAGGTCGACGGAGGTCGTAGGAGCAATCAACATTATATTCACCTCTCGCTCTTTCAAAAAATGTAACGATCAACATAAATTCCTAATGTTTATATTATGATAGAATAGATTGCCATAAATACGATAGGTAAATGGAAAAAAACCGGAAATAATTCCATTGTAGGTTTTCGTCTACAATTTGTGTCGAAAAATATACAATGGTGGACTTAATATCAGAGCATCATCAGTATTCTTTGTCAGATTATCTTAGGGTTGTATAGAAATGAAAGATTAGGTGCAATTAAATAAAAAAAAATTAGTAAACTAGCTGACCCACGCAACGTCGTTTGCGTCTCCTATTGCTCTTAGCGTAAAAATTTACCCCCGTTTTTGTAACATTCTTCATTGGTGCTCCGCTCCTATTGGTCTTAGCGTGATCATATATAGCCTATAGCCTTCCTCGATAAATGTACTATCCAACACTGAAATAATTTTTCAAATCGATCCAGAAGTTCCTGAGATTAGTGCGTTCAAACAAACAAACTCTGCAGCTTTATAATATTAGTATAGATATAAGCTGAAGAGTTCGTTTGTTTGTTTGAACACGCTAATCTCAGGAACCGCAGGTCCGATTTGAAAAATTCTTTCAGTGTTGGATAGTCCATTTATCGAGGAAGGCTATAGGCTAAAAAAAAATTAGGGATCCGTAAGAAAATTGCTATTTCGTAACCCAAGGTGTGAAATCGAAAACCTATTTTTGCGTGCGCTGCAAAAGCTATTGACAATAGAACAAAATAATAGATAATAATTTTTAAAATTAATAATTGATAAATGTAGTCTTTGGTACAATGAACGTAACATGATGCTAAATAGCTTACGAATGACGTCTGGGGTAGTATATTATGGGGATCTTGTGTCAACTGCGGTGAATTTCCGTGCGTTTAAGCGATTCTGCCATACATACTATAGAAATCAAATATAGCTCACTTAGGACCCATAATATTTTTTATCCGTGGTGCTTCCCGGTTTGAAAAAGGCGTCTGCCTATTTTGACTCCATTTTGTCTCCCGCTTTGCTAAGGAGGGAAGTGGACTTATTATATTTCCAACTCCTCCAGTTTTCTTCTGATTAATTTCGTTGCGGGTTCCAAGACAGTTAAATTTTTCCTGGGACTTCCCGAGTGTCATAACTCGGTGTTTTCGTGGGTCACCGCTGTTGATCCTGGTGTACAGGAGTTACAGTGGTGGGCGTGTGGGCGGGATTAGCCCCATTAAAAAAAAAAAGAACAAAATAATGTATTACGGGTTTGTAGGTCCCAACGATCTACAAAAAATTCCGCGAGAGCGTATATCTAACTGTCATGGTTAAGTCACAACAACCGCTTTTGTGTTAAAAAAATATTAATTCGTGTGAAGAAAGAATCTATGTTAAATGTGTATCGTAATATTAATCCTTATCCAAATTAAGCATTATGCTATCAAGGGTATTTATGTAAAAGTAAAATACTTTTTGTTTTATCCCAATCGGACATTTCGTTTAGAAGTTATCACGAGTATAAGGCTGAAATTTATAAAGCGTGCTTAGGCTTTGCTTAGACTTACCTCACGAGTTAAGTGTGCATTGAAATTTATAGTCATTATGCTTAGCTCAAGCTGAGCAAATGCTTAGCATAGTCTAAGTCACCGAAATCCTTGACTTAGCGAATACTTACGCGCTCGTAAAGATGGTTCGATTGAGCTGGTACAAAAACCGTAATCTAGTTTGAAAACTTTATAACAGAAGTCCGTAAGGGCATGACAGGGTCAGAGTAAAAAGTTCTTTCTAGAAATTGATTATTAATTATATGTAATTGAAATAGAGACAATCTAAATAATCGTTGACAATTTTTTTTTATGGAATAGGCGGGCATACGAGCAGACGTATCGCCTGATGGTAAGCGATTACCGCCGCCCATGGACACCTGCAACACCAGAGGCGTCACAAGTGCGTTGCCGACCTTTAGGGTGGGAGGGGAGGGGGTTGGGGGATGGGCCTCCGGTATCCTCACTCACTCGGTGAAACACAGCGCAAGCACTATTTCACGCCGGTTTTCTGTGAGGCCGTGGTATCACTCCGGTCAAGCCGGCCCATTTATGCCGAAGCGTTGCTCTCCCACGGTGTCAATCGGGTTTTTTTTTATGACAAGTCAAAGATACATTCTATTTTACTTGTACATGTGTTATTTTTGCCCTTTTTCACTTAAAATCAATAAAAAATAACGGTTTAAATTGATTGATCTACAATTATACGATAAAGATTATAAAATTACTAATATTTAAGTTTAATACAGCTATTTCAAAAATAATATGTGTTTGAAATACCTATTTAATTTAAATAAATATGCTATGCAAATTGAAACGTTAAACATTTTTTCCTGAGCTCTTGCTTAGCATACACTCAGTAAATACTTAGCCCAAAGGACTATAAATTCGAACGCTAAGATTACACTGAGCAGGAACTTAAGTAAGTATAGCGTAAGCAAAGTCTGAGCAAAGTCTAAGCACGCTTTATAAATTTCAGCCTAAGACGCTAAGAGTTGGTACTTAATAATGAATTATTTGCCAAAGAGTTTTTATCAACATAATACCTAATAATAATCTTTATCCAAATAAGTGTGTTGTTGATTATGAGTATTAGATCTTAGAAGAGTATAATAAATAGGTACATCTATACTAATATATAAAGCTGAAGAGTTTGTTTGTTTGTTTGAACGCGCTAATCTCAGGTCCAATTTGAAAAAATCTTTCAGTGTTAGATAGCCCATTTATGAAGGCTATAGGCTATATATATAATAGGAGCGGAGCACCAATGAAGAATGTTTCAAGAACGGGGGAAAGTTATCACGCAACGGGCAATAGGAGACTCAAACGACGTTGCGTGGGTCAGCGATACATCCAAGTGCTGAGATGTATCTACGAAGCCGCCACCATGTCCGTCCAAGTACAGAATCAGCAAACAAAACCCATACCATTGCATCGAGGAGTGAGACAAGGGGATGTTATTTCCCCGAAATTGTTCACAAATGCAATGGAGGATTTGTTCAAGACGCTACACTGGAAAGGACGTGGCATAAATATCAATGGCGAATACATCTCTCACTTGCGATTTGCGGACGACATCGTCATTATGGCAGAGACGCTGCAGGACCTACAACAGATGCTGAACGACCTGGCTGACTCTTCTGTGCGCATCGGCCTACGAATGAACTTGGACAAAACCAAGGTCATGTTCAATGAACATGTACTACCGGAACCGGCCGCAGTACACGGTGCCGTTCTCGAAGTTGTTCAAAAATATGTTTATCTCGGGCAGACTTTGCAGTTAGGTAGAAACAATTTCGAAGACGAGGTGAACAGGAGAATCCAGCTGGGTTGGGCAGCGTTTGAGAAACTTCGTCGGGTCTTTTCATCGTCGATCCCACAATGCCTTAAGACGAAAGTCTTCAATCAGTGCGTCCTACCCGTCATGACATACGGAGCCGAATCGTGAACACTTACGGCACGGCTGGTCCACAAGTTCAAAGTCGCTCAGCGTGCTATGGCTCTCCATATGCTCGGCGTTTCTCTGAGAGATCGCATCAGGAATGAGGTAATCCGGCAGAGAACCAAGGTCATCGACATAGCCCAAAGGATTAGCAAGCTGAAGTGGCAGTGGGCTGGCCATATTAGCCGCAGGCCGCAGAACTGATTACCGTTGGGGTAAACGGGTTCTTGAGTAGAGACCGCGTCTCGGCAAACGTAGTGTAGGACGTCCACAGGCCAGGTGGAGTGATGATCTGCACAAGATGGCCGGCAGGAGCTGGATGCGATAAGCCGAGGATCGAACCAAGTGGCGCGCAATTGGAGAGGCCTATGTCCAGCAGTGGACTGCAATAGGCTGATGATGATTCAAGACGAAGGTTTATATGTATAATACATGCTTAATATGGTAGAGAAACATTGATACTTTTAGAGGTTTCTAATGTGATGTCGGAAATAAACCGATTTTTTACGCTTACATTGCAAACGCTGGCTGTACCCCACAAGATAGATCAAAATAATATACTACAGTATTGTACCTACACCTTAAAAAGGGCTACAAAAAAGTCCGCGACGGTCTAAGTCTATCTTTTAGGGATAACCTAAATAACCATTTTTTTATTCCTTTCTTTTTACGAGAAATAATGGCTTATTTACGAAGCGATTTTAAGCAATACAGTATTAATCCTTATCCAATTAAGTACCTCAAATACATTGTTCATTTAATATAGATCAATATAACAGTATGCAATTTAAATGAATACATTCGAAGATATTACAGATTTAAAATGCACGAATCGTGTCGTCGGTGGGTGCATCATTGACACAAACCCTATTTGGCTCGAACCTTCGATCAAATATATTATTAAATATATTTGATCGAAGGCTCGAACGGTTCGCTGAATACTGAACGGCGAGCCAAAATGTGCGTCACTCGATCGATCAATGCTAAATGTGTGGACGAAAGCGCGTGCCGTGGTTCTTACTCGACATGTTTGCTCGATCGAGTAAAACTGTATGTGAGTAGAGTACTTAGCATAATATCACTGACGAAATATATACTAGACCAACACTCTACTAGGCGAGACCTGTACGCGGATTTATAGTAAGCTTAATGTTCCCTAGATGTCACTAAGTGCATCAAATCGTGAATTACAACGATATTTTCTGACCCCCAACACCGATACAAACCCAACAGTCAACTGTCAAGATTATTGTCATTGTGTTATTGCGAAATGTATCACTAGATGTCGTTTTTTAAATAATTAATTATATTAGTACCTACATAATTTATGTAATATTTTATTTTATCGTCAGAGAGATCTACACTAATAAATAAAATTGAAATATCTGTTTTTAAGTTTTAAATAACCGCTTTTCGCTTTTAAAATCTTTTTTTTTTTATTAATTGTTTGAAACTTTTTTATTTTCAATGGATTCACTTTATACTTTGTATGTATGTATGTTTCTCAATTGACATAAGTAAGGAACTAAGGACTAACATTTTATTTTTTTAATGGATTCAAAAAACAAAATAAAAATTGATGAATTAATAAAATACAGTTGCATGTTGCAGTTGCAATTCCCGTCCTTATGACACATGTCTAAAAACAGTTTTTGGCGTTTATAAATGTTGTTGATCGTGAATTTATGCAAATAAAAAAATTGATAATTACGAGTTGATAATGTCGAGAATTGCTTGCACATATTAATTTATCAACTATAGATGACAAAAAGGTGTAATTAAGGATTTTCTTTCGGTTTGTGTCTTATAAATAATCCTAATGTTAAAAATGCGAACGTAAGTTCGTTTGTTACGCTTCCCGGCGAAAACTACTTATCTGATTAATCTGATCATCATGAAACAGATATTCTTGTAGAGGTATTAGAAGTAACATAGGATACTTTTTATTAAATGCGAACGAAGTCGCGGGCGAAACCTAGTTATTAATAAAACAATCATAAGAAATGTTTTGGAACGAAGTTCCATATCGCGCTTCTCGCTAAAAGTTGTAGCGACACTTTTAACATTGAGTTGACGTCATAGTGCTGGATACTCAACGTTAAATATAACCAGCTGATTGCCAACGTCCATACCATGTTGAATACACCGATTTTCGTCCGATCACCGAAGTTAAGCCACATCGGGCGTGGTTAGTACTTGGATGGGTGACCGCCTGGGAATACCACGTGTTGTTGGCTTTTTGCATTTATTTACAGAAAATATATTGTTTTATAGTATATTTTGTAAAGTTTGATTATTTCTAAAATAATTTGACAAATGCGTTACCGCCGTTACCGGTCTTTGGGGCATAGTGGAGTGGGACGGGGGGAGAGGTTGGGGTATGAGCCTCCGGTATCCTCACTCACTAGGTGAAACACAGCGCAAGCACTTTTTCACATCGGTTTTCTGTGATGCCGTGGTATTACCAGGGGCAGGGGTCATATTACGTCGCGTCTCGCGTAACCAAGTTAAATAATATCCAGAAACGGTTAAATACGTATCTACTCATTTTTAATCAGTAGCCCAAAGTTAAAATTTCATGTTTCTAACTTAAAAATGACGGACTTTCGTCCACACTTTCAACCCGTATTTCACCCCCTTAGGGGTAGAAATTCCAAAATACCTTCCTTAGTGGATGTCTACTCAATAAAACGATCCATATGAATAACTGAAAGAATACAAATTAAGGTCTATACGTACGTGTAATATTAAAATCATCCTCTTATCCTTAACTGTTGAAGAGTTTAACCTTCTATCATCAGCTCACCTAAATAACTTGAAAGTATACGACTAAAGGTCTATAGATACGTATGAAATTGAAAGAATTATCCTCCAACTCCTAACCGTTGAGGAGTTGTACCTTCGATCATCAGCTTGCCTAAATAATTTGAAAGAATACGACTAAATGTAACATACATACATATGATATTTAAAAATTTATCCTCCAACTCCTATTAACCGTTAAGGAGTTGTACCTTACACCATCAGCTCATCATCATAAAATGATGAATACCAGACGAAAATACCGGGTTCAGTACTTCGGTACTTCAGAAAATATACGAAAACATAATATGTGCCTAAAAAAATGAGGGTTTCCCTCGATTTCCCTAGGATCACATCATCAGATCCTGATATGGTGACAATGAGACCACCTCGGGAGCATACCCTTTCGAATACAAAAATAATTTTCAAAATCAGTCCACAATTGACGCAGTAATCGGTGAACATACATAAAAAAAAAACACACAGTGGAACATAGAACCTCCTCCTTTTTGGAAGTCGGTTAAAAATAAAAATACAGTCGAATTGATAACTACCTTCTTTTTTTGAAGTCGGTTAAAAATAAACATTCATATTAATTAATATTTTTGAACTGAGTACGCGGCTCAAGCGATGTTGCCGTTCCGTATTAACTACTGGTGAACGATTTTTGCAATGTTGCCATTCATGAGTGCATTGTTTCTCTGATTCAACCAAATAACTTATAAATGTGACATCTAGCGTAGTAAATAGGTCATTATTTTCAAGTTTATTTAAATCGATTGCAACGACATCTCCTAAACATAGGTGTTAACTTTTAGTTATGCAATTGAAAATCATTTTTTTAAAGCAAGCAATACAAAGCAAGTTTTATATTTGAAAAATAATAATATAGTTACTAGAATTGAAGCACATCAATAAAATACTGTTAAACTTTGTTAAACTGCTTTTTAGAGCTTATTTTGAGCGCCATCTAGATTTAGTTGAACTTTTCTAGCTTTTTACGGCGTACAGTATTGGCCAAGGGAGGGACGGTCTATAGTATATTGTGTCATTGATAATATGTACCTTTATTGCAGAGCTTGTATTCGAGCTGGTGACGAACAATTGGAGCATTTACTTTAGTTATAAGGAAGAAATAATATAAAAGTGTTTATAATAAATTGTGTGATTTTGATTGTTCTTTGTTGTAACACTTGTGGAGGAACGGGTGCCATGTCATGTCTAATGCAATAGGAGTATCCTCCGAACAGGTGAGGTAATCATGCCTGGCGGGTCGTGCCAAAACTGTTGATGTCGATCAATCGGCGCGAGAATTTCTATATCGCGATGTAGGATTAGTTGCTCCGTAATTCGTTGTGTTTTTGGTAGATGGCGCTGTAGTATGTTTTGTTTTGAGCTGTATGTGGAACATAAAGGTATTATAATAGATAGTTAAGAGCAAGGGAGCCAGGCCTCCAGCCGTCCCTCGGTTAGAAAGAGAGAGACAATCGCGGTACCTATCCGTCTCTCTCTACTCGCGTAAGTGCAGTTATCGCGGAAAAGCAGCACAGCAGAACGATTCGACGGTTAATTGTTGTGATTGGATTACCATTATTAGTCCTTCACTGCGCATGCGCCAACAGAGAAAGACAGATGGGGTACCGCGATCTTCTCTCTCTTTTTAACCGTTGGACGTTTCCGCTTACAGGCAGCCGTATGTCTTCCCTACTCTATCTATAATAGCTCTATGATGTGGAAGTAGCCACATGGTATTTCTCTGCGCTAATATTATTAATGCAAATGTAACTCTGTCTGTCTGTTCGCTTTCACGGTTAAACCGTTTTAAATGATGAAATTTATCTAATAAAGAGCTGAAAAAAGGCATTGGTAGTAAAAACATACTAAAATAAAACAAGAAAAAAATACTTTAGTAATACTTTTTAATTACAAACAAAAAAAAATCCTCCTCGTTACGAAATAGAGATCAAAATACAATAAAAAGAATAACAGTCTTTTTTTACACAATACTGACGAATTTAAAATCAGTCGAGTTTGAAACGAAGCCTTTTGGACTGGACACAGCGCAGGAGTCCCAAGGCAAATACACCAAAATATAATATTACGACTACCACAACTTTTTTTAAAATAAAAAGGCTTAAAGGATTGTCCATTAAATATTTCTGGCGGATAGAGTATCGAGCGGCTAGAATAAAGTGTATAAGTTATAATATTTTAGCCAGTAGTAACGAAAAATGAATGTCCTCTATGCCTCTGATATATATGACTACACGTTTCATAACATCAAATATATGTAATATAAAGGCAAAATTGAAAATACTTTTTTTCAAAAGCTCAAAACTAAAAATGCTGTTTTCTGACGTTAACACAATGAAGTCGTAATATTATGAACAGTTGAATATATTATTATTTAAAATACAGGCATCTGAGCAACATCTTGTATCTATAATTATCGATTTATTCCCTCTGTCCGTTAGAATCCACCATCTCAATCCACCAGTGGATCGAACGCTGAAGTTCACTGTGATCCAGATCCACTACTGGGTTGGGTGGATCTTGTGATACTTTTAATTTTCTTCTATGCTTCGCTACTGGATTGAATAGCACATGAGGTGTTTGGGAAATTCACCACTGATACCAGAGAATAAAAGAGAAATGCAAGTATTACTTAATCCACCCAGAATAATAGTGCATAAGAATGACAATTTGGAACTTAAGTCATTAATGTAACGTTTCAAAAGTGCCTGAAAAGACCTACTTGAAATAAAAGCTATGTAATTTTGATTTTTAATTTTGAATGCAGTGAATTTGCTGTTCAATCCACTGGTGGATTCTAATAGACAGAATTGATTTATTATTCAAGTTTACTAAAAAAGAAAAAAAGTATGAAATCTAATTTAAAAAAAAATAGTTTTAAAAAGACAAAGTTACCAGCTATCAAATTACCTTACATAAATAAAATAAAACCCTCGACATTATTTAATCTTTTATACAATCATTTTATTATGTATATATTTTTTAACTATTTTCTTTATATTAACTAATAACTAAGGCACTAATATTATTTCTAAATGATTGTTTCAAAATTATGAAGTTTTTATATTAACATAATTGTTTTCAGTGATATACACAATATTCTTTAGGGGGCGTAAAAAACATTAGTGCACTAACATACGAGGCTAACAGGCGAGCCATACATAAAAAAAAACATGAAATTATGTATATTGTAAGTACCTGGATAACCGTTTTTTAATAAGCTTAGTGGCGGCCTCTCTCGGTACGCACTGGTACTGTTTATTCTGCACCGATGATAGCGCAATGGAGCGCTTATTCAAGTATAGGTAGTTTAATGTAGCTCGCTCGATGATATAGATGATGATAGATGTCGCTATATGGACATTGATTTCATCGATAAAGTTGATTGTTGAAAACACGAATAAAACGACATTTTCTAAAAATGAATCTTAGCTAGATCGACTTATCGCCCCCAAAACCCTCATTATACAAAATTTCATGAAAATCGTTGAAGCCGTTTCCGAGATCCAGATTATATTTATATTAAATAAATTAAAAAGCTTTTTAAAAACTAGCTTTTACTGGAATGCCTCGAGACGAATCAAACGAGTCCAAATTCGATGATGTTGCGACGTTTCTTTACAGAGTTCCAATGGCCACTTTCCAGCTCCAGCATCAAATCAGCTCCATGTCATTATAATATTGTATTGTCACGCTGTATACATATGCTTGCAAAATTTCAGCAAAATCGATTAAAGATATCTGCTTCAAAGTTTAATTCCACCCGAACATACAAGCATACATACATTGCATGTTAATAAAAAGCTTGTAAAATTACTCGTTTCAAGGAATTAGATAGATATATAACAGTTCTTATTTATTTAGATAATATGTTTTTTACGCCTTTTATATTTTAAAGATATTTACACTTTAATATTTTGAAACATTTTAAAATCTAATAAAATATTATTACTTAGACTGAAAAGCGTTGACGAAACTTCTAGAATTATTCACAACTATATATATATTAATATTACTTATTTATCTTCAAGGCTTTTCAACTCCGTTAGAGAACCTAACTAATTTAAAGAGTCGCATCAAAAATGGTGCATCTCTGTTTCGGTGGAAATAAGCAGTCTTTTGGAAATTCGTGGGTATATTTTTATATATATAAAAATGTGGGTATAGTTGTATGGTATGTGATGATGATAAACTGAAATATATAATTCATGTATATATATATATAATTACTTGTCTTGAACGGTTGATTAATTAGCAACTAACCCGATTGGGCCACAAATTGGCATTTTGAGAGCTTTTTATGTTATAAGCTCCCTAATTAGACACGATTTTTGGAAATTACACCTATAAAGGCTAAAATAAGGGTTAAATGCAATTTAGCTATATTCAAATATAGAAATAATCATGAGAGTGAAGCCCTTAATAGCAAATATTTATGTATTTGTATTTTATTATGAATTCGTTCATGGGTTTTGAGGGTCATTAAAACCTAAAAAAGGAAATAAAAATTGCAGTACATTTTAAAAAGATCTTTTACAACGTACAGTAACGGGTACGATTTCCGTACCTATACAAAATCAGTTCAATAATTTTTTTTTGCACCTCAATAGTTGTAAAAAGAAAATGTAAAAATAACTGCTTAATAACTAAAGGTGGGTTTTATATATACAGTATACTAAGACAGACAACTTAATAATAGCACATTAGATATAAGTTTTGTGCTAGGCTAGGGGTCGGCGGTTCGATACCCTCGCAGGATAAATAATAAACATTTCGGATATCCAACACACAACGCCATCTAGTCCCAAGCTAAGCAGAGCTTGTATTATGGGTACTAGACAACTAAATACATACTATATTATACATAGGAGTTACCCAAACTCCGAAACAAATATTCGCAGATCATATAAACATTTGGTCCGACACGGGAATCGAACCCGAGACCTCGAGTACAGCAGTCGTATATGCTGCCACTGCGCCACCGAGGCAATCTAATAATTGTCTCAAATTATAATTTTCACTTTTTTTTACTGATATTTACTGTTGTCCAGTTAACCCAAAACATAGATTTTTAGAATTATTCTCTGTTTGTAAGACAATGCCAGACTGTTTTGTATGGGGTAAACTCGTTATGGCTACTCCCCTCTGTTCGATGGCCCGTGTAGCCATGGGCAAAGCTAGGGGGGGTTTTTAAGAAGTTCGGTTAAACCAGAGGGGGGTATAAACCCCAAACAGAACCCCCTAAAACCCGAGGGGGGTTTAAACCCAAAAACCCCCCATATTTCTAAGTTATTTATATTTTTTACACCTCTAATTTTTTTCTTAATAATGTTACAGTTAAAGGAACACGGTCATTTTACTATTTTGAAACCTCCCGAAACTCAAACCTGGCTACGTCTACGTACGGTAGACCAACATCTGCTTTCTAAGTAGACGCCTATTTCTAGCAGTGGACTGTTAACCGCAGTTTAGACCTAAACTCATGGTTTATTTTATATATTACTATGTTGTCTGTCTATGATAACTTATTATTAAATAATACAGTCTTATAATAAAATTCTGCTGAAATAAATTAGTATACAATTTGATTACATACAGACAAGATGTAGGAAGATAAATTCGAATTTAACTCTGTCTGAATTGCACTGATTTCAATCAGATTTGGCATGGTGATACTTTGATTCTTGAAGAAGGATACACGAGGGCGAAGACGCGAGCAAAAGCTAGTGTGTATAAATCTACTGATCACTTTAGTAGAACAGGCGTAAAAAGTTACATACAAACATCTTCCTAGCTATTATTATAACTAGTATTAATATATTAAATGTAAAGATTTGCGAGAATGGATGTATGTATGTTTACTACTTAATCACGCCACAACAGCTGAAGAGGCATGGATGGAATTCGTTACAGAGATAGATTTAGTTTGGAATAACACGTAGACATTTTGCGAGCGCAGCCGCGGGATAAAGTTAGTTATGTATATTCGATCCATTATAAATCCTCATCATTTAATCTGTGTATCAGTTGTTAATCACGATAATTATTTATATTGATAATTATCAATATATGAAATTGAGATAATCACATCTGGGTGATAACAATAATTATTAAAAGATGTGCGATTTTTATCGATTATTACGTGAACAGTCATTCTTTATGACGCGTCATAATCGCACTAATATTGAAAGAACCTTTCCTTAATATTCCAGCAGAATAACTTTATATCTAAATTAACAGTCTTAAGCTACATTTTCGTCTATCACCAAATTATCATCTTCAAAACGATCACTTATGCTACTATCACAATCATTGTTATAATTATTACTGGCAACACCACCGATATAGCTTGCCATACTCGAAACACTCAACAATAACTGTTTCTCAAATAAGTTAGTATTAAAAATATTTTTTTCTTCAGTGTCTTTTAGGAGGTTTGCCAAAATTGGGTTTGAATTTATCATCTCCGGCTTGATGGTGTTCAAATCCAAGTTTTCTTTGCCTGTTTGAACACCATTTTTGTCCGTTTTATGTGACCGTTTATGCAATAAGAAGACATCTGGGTCTTTGAAGCATTTGGAACAGTCATCGCACTTATAGGAACTCACATTTGCAGCTGTTTTTTGGTTAAGATCTGGTATTTCTTGTTGTGGCTCAGTCTCGCTGTGGCTGTCCGTTTGTTCGTCCGTTTCTGGTGATTCGTTTTGAGGTGGTGATGCCTCTATTGGGCATTTCTGTTGCTGTTGGTTGATTGGTGGTTGAAGGCCTGGAATGTAGGAAGATAAGAAGTTAAAATAATCTCAATTATAATAAAAATTTCACACTTTACAGGGCCATTTGAGGGAGAGTGTGTTCCTTTTAACCGACTTCAAAAAAGGACGAGGTTCTCAAATCGACTGTATTTTTATTATGTGTGTTACCTCAGGACTTTCGACTGGGTGAACCGATTTTGATGATTCTTTTTTTATTTGAAAGCTGGTGATTCACGTGTGGTCCCATTTCAATTTGGTCCAGTTCTTAAAGTCTTTTTATTTGACAAATTTTAAATTTGTGATTATTATAATTATTATTATATCGGCTTGCCAAAGTGACTCTAGTCCGCCTGTTGGACTGTATGTACCTAAGTATGACCTCTTCGTGCTGAAATCAGCATGTTGTAAAGTAGTTGGATGATAGTAATAATAATAAATAATATTTTAACACATTCACACAGCACCATCTATTCTACTAAGCAGAGCTTGTACTATAGATTCTAGACAACTGATATAAATACTGTTACGAAGAAAGATTATTCGCGAACAACGATCGAGAAAGTTCTCACCGATCTTCTGAGGCACGGAATAATGAACCTTACATCGATATATATAGCGTCGAAGATCGATTCATTGTTGCGCGGATACTTCCATCGATTTCGACAGCGGGCGTAGGCTTGGTACGGTGAATAACTCCGTATGTACAAGAAGTTTCTCGAAAGTGCTAGTATAGTAATAATGGATATAAATACGAACTCTCGCGGGCCGCAGTTTAATTCAGTTTGAGCTACAGTACGATTAACATCGAAGTGATATCAGTGATTAACCTAGCGACCTCGGCGACTATAAAGGATTGTTATTCGCAGTGATATTGTGATTAAAGATTCGCTGCTGCGGGAGGGCTCTGGTGACCTGTTTTGAAAAAATCTGTAATTTTTTCAAAATCTACTTCAGGCACCAGAGTCTCAGAAAGTTGCTTGAATATTACGTGGCATTCTGTATTTTATCTTAGGAACTTTTGTGAGAGTAAATAAAGAGATTTATTATTATTATATAATCGGCGCGAGGACTTCTATATCGCGATTCAGAATTAGTAGTTACTCCGTGTAGTTCGTTACTTTGTGGTTCGATGTAGATGGTGTTGTGGTATGTTTCTGTTGCGTGGAATGTGGAAGTCGCCACAATTAGCTATCGGTTTTTATTGATTTATTTTATTGAATAATACATATAGATAATTACCATTGCATATGCCACTGAGGTTTAACGAACCCCTGACTCCTGCAGCTTGTATGGCCAGCACAGTATTCACGTATATAGCTTGTGCGAGTTGCTGTTGCACCTGAAAAACAAATAAGTAAGCATAATGCATAAGAAGTACAATGGAAGACCTAAGGCACGGCATTGTTTACCAGTCTACTGTAGTTTGATGTAGAAATGAGTAAAAAGGTGCTTTTTTGTGTTTCAAAAAACACAACTCTCACATTAGGAATATACACAAAGAACACCCAAGAAGATGTGGGTGAATCCGTGAGGCGCAACTAGTAAAAAATTAAAGTAGCCTAACTTCCTGTATCATCAGCTATGAAAGACGATTTCGTACGGGTTCTTTACTGCAAAATACATCAGTATATACTCTGAGTAAATTTGCGGCTTTATTTTTTCCGGCGTCTTCAACAAATATCGCTATATTTTAGCCAATATACTCAAAAAATTTACAAAACCGTGGACAATAGTGAGGGTTATAAACACAATATGTTAGATATTTGTAAAAACTATAATGTATAACAAATTTTTTTCCTAAATAAAAAAAAAAACTTTCTCAAGAATCACGCTATCTATTGGTAAATACAGCATAAAAATCCGGGCAGTAGCTTTTGAGTTTATGGCAAACAGACAGACGCGGCGGAGGACTTTGTTTTATAATATGTAGTGATATATCTACAAATACATACACACATAAAGATATACATTGTTATCTTTGAAGTAATCTATACTAATATTATAAACGCGAAAGTTTGGAAGTATGGATTGATGGATGGATGTTTATTACTCTTTCATGCCAAAACTACTGAATAGATTTGGATGAAACTTAAAACTAATATAGCTTATACATTAGAATAACACATAGGCTACTATTTGCCGCGATAACCACCATATAAGCGGGCGGAGCCGCGGGCAACAACTAATTCTTGTATAAATATATTTTGAGTTCCGGAAGTGGTTCCAACAATTTTCATGATTTTCATGAAATAGTATGCAGGGATTTATTTTCAGAAAATTTACAAGAATAAAAATAAAGACCTAAACTCAGTCATCCAGGTACTAATATATAAAGTATCATTTCGATCTGTTGAATCGAAAAAAAGTAAATTTTCGAGTAGATTAGTTAAAATTCTGATTTGTCTGCGCCGAAATGACTGCTCTGCCTGATGGAAAGCATGAGCAGGCTCCAAGAGTGGTGGTTACCATCCTCAATGCGAATAAGGACAGTGCAGTATGGTAACTCGCACTTAGGCAGCCTAGTGAGATGCTTTTTTACGCACCGCTTAGCGGCTTTGCTCGTGCAGACTTTCAACCCCTATTTTACCCTCTTAGGAGTGTCATTTCCAAAATTCCTTTCTTATTGCTCACTTCAGTTATATAAAGAACCTACATGCAAAATTTCGGGATTCTAACTTCAGCGGTTTGGGCTGTGCGTTGATCCCTGGGTATCTTAGTCAGTCACCTTACTCTTTTATTATAGAAATACACAATGTTATCATACCTGTGGGTCTATAGTCGGCATATTATTAGGGGCGTTGGGTATCCATGCTCTAGGTTGTTTCCTTTGGTATGGACCTGGTGTGTCTGAAGGTAAGTTTTGTGATGGAATTGCATCTTTGCGGAGCGTTCGCCATTGACCTGTAAACAAATTATTAACTGTAAAGTGTTTGACATTTTGAAGCTTATAATTTTAACAGGTATAAACAGTGTTAAAATACATTGAAACCCTGCTTCCTGGTAGGTGTGTGTTCACCTGTGTTACAGGAGACAGCGTCCTCACCCATACTGTTACATCTAGACACGCGGCAGCGTGTCAAGCCAAGTTAAAGGAAAGGAACTGGCTAGCCAGCGCCGAGAGTAATATTACACAAACCACTTGGTGCCACTTTTGACCCTTCTATAACTCAAAATCTATTTAACGTAAACACATAAAACTTCGTGTGTTTATATCCATAAGGACATCTAGAAGCCCAAATTTTGTGAAGCTAGCTCAAAGGGTTATAAAGATATGAAGGTATAAAAGTCGTAAATTTTAGCACTGGCTGACATATATATAGTACCTAAACCTAACCTACTTCCAGATGACCTAGAAGGATGAAATTTGGAATCCAGCTCGGTAATTGTGTGTAAGCGTAAGAAAAAATTAAAAAAGTAAAAAAATAGGGGGGGACCCCATACAACATTTTTCTCTTAAATTGTATTGTTGGACCCGTCATTACAAGCAGATATTTGCAACTATCCCAATATATGTATTATTAAATCTCAATACCTGCCTAGCTTTCTTTACAAAAAGTAATGATATCCCACCAAAAACATAAATGTAAAAATGGAGAGCCAAGTTCAATACAAAAATTATGCTTGGCTGTGGGCTTCGCCGCAAAAAGAATGGAGATCTAAATAAGTGCCAAGTTCTATGCAAAATCCAAATATGTATTTATAGGAACAAGATAAAACTATGAACAAGTATTAAACTCTATTTCTTTACTTTATTGGATACCTATAACAATTGCTGTTATTTAAAAATGTGAGATCTTAAAGTAGGTTAGATTTGACTTGGCCAGTTTTTATCAGAATTAAAATATATATATGTTGAATAACTTTATAAAATGACTGATGTTATGAAAACATAAGCAATAAATAAAAGCATAACATAAGCAAAGAAATAGAGTTTAATACTTGTTCATAATTTTATTTTGTTCCTATAAATACATATTTGGATTTTGCATAGAACTTGGCACTTATTTAGATCTCCATTCTTTTTGCGACGAAGCCCACAGCCAAGCATAATTTTTGTATTGAACTTGGCTCACCATTTTCAACCGACTTCAAAAAAAGGAGGAGGATTCTCAATTCGACCGTATAATATATATATTAATTTTTTATGTGTGTTCATGGATAACTTTGTCGTTTATGAACCGATTTTGATGATTCTTTTTTTAATAGAAAGTAGATATCCGGATGGTGGTACCATGACAAGGAAACTAGGATCTGATGATGGCATCCCAGAGAAATCAAGGGGAACCCTCATTTTTTTCAGGCACATACTATGTTTTTTGTATATTTTCTAGACCTACCTCGGTATTTGCGTCTGGTAGTCATCATTTAATGATGATGAGCTGATGATGAAAGGCACAACTCCTTAACGGTTAGGAGTTGGAGGATAAATCTTTAAATGTCATATGTATGTATTTTACCTTTAGTCGTATTCTTTCACGTTATTTAGGTAAGCTGATGATGGAAGGTACAACTCCTCAATGGTTAGGAGTTGGAGGATAATTCTTTCAATTTCATACGTATCTATAGACCTTTAGTTGTATACTTTTAAGTTATTTAGGTGAGCTGCTGTCACAGGTACTATGATGACTAATCCCTTAATGTATTTTGCTTTAAGTAGTTACTTAAAGCAAAAAAAGCAAAAAGCTTTTTAGTGTTTTTTGGCAGGGAGTTTTCGTTGGATGGTTTTTGGAAGTTGGTTTTTTTTTATAAAAACTTTTTACATTTATGTTTTTGGTGGGATCAAATACACAGTAAGAGTGTGGGTGTGTGTGGAAGTATATAATGTATGTAAGTGAGTGCGATTGTGTACGAGTGTAAACTTTAAATCACACATGGGACAACACTTTGTCTGATCTACAAATTGTTATTCTGAGTCTGGGTGTTCTTTGTGCCTGTTTTATGTATAATTGTAAGGTCTCTCGCCATGGAAGACTACTCATTATCATCAACAGCCTTTATTAGTGAACAGCTGGACATAGGCCTCTCCTAGATGGAGGTTGTGACCCACTATACCATACATACGAGTTGTTTTAGGGTTTGTGTCAAGTTTCATTTCTCTTTGCAGTGCCTTACGATATCCACACGATGTATAGTGCTGGTGAAACTGCGCCACATGGATGAAAAACAAATACTATAAAACCCGCAAATTTTTACTTTAAGTGAAGTTATAGCTATGAAAAAAAAATCACGATAAACAACATACCTTTATTTTTGCCGGCGCTGGTAATTGTATAATCCTCAGGTTTAAAATGTAGACTGCATACTTTAGAGTACTTGGTGTACGGTTTCCCTCGTTTTAATATATCATTCCACAGATTTGCAAGCTCCTCATCGCGAGGAAATTGATGAAATGAAACATTCTTCGCTTTGCCAGCCATGGAAGTGCATCGCGGCACTGTGCAGTAATAAGGCATCTTTTAACACAAAACACTCTCAAACATACAAATTAACATATCTAAGTAAATATACTGTTAATAATACAGTTCTATGTTTTATAAAAACAAACAAAACTTCGCGCATTAACACCAAGCGACATGTAGGTAAATCAAGAAGAAAAATAAACAAGGGATACCCACACTAAAATTATCATTGTTGTCTATGATCGACTAAAAAAGTTAGAAAAACGTTCGATCAATCGATAAAAGTTAAGAACGATTAGTTTAGAGCATATATATCTGAAGAGACAGCCGAACGGGCGGAAAGCGTGATCGGAGTAGAGAGAGACTGAGTTTGGGTAATGTCTGTCTTTCTCACGCTAGCTTCTCCACGGAAGTACGGGAACACGTGCGGATGCGAATACGTCATGACCGTGGGATGAGCGAAATACAACAACACAGGGTTTTACTACGTGTTATAGCTAGAAATGTCTAATGTAAAAAATTTCTCCTCTATTGATTTCCATTTCGACCGGTCAGTGGCGGCCTGCATCCAACGAGTCCTGCGATCTTAACTAGATCGTTCGTCCACATCGCGGGAGGCCTCCCTACACTGCGTTTACCGACCCTACTAGTTCTGTCATTCTGTGCAGTCCATAGTTTCTCAACCTTGATTGGCTCACCACCCACTGTGAGAATATGATTTTTCTAGAGCCATCCATCCATCTTAATTTTACTTGCCATCTGTCGCGAATTTAAAACAGCTATTGCCACGATTATATTTAAACGTGTAATATTTTATATTACAGTCGTAAGATAGGATGACCCTATCCTATTTCTAAGTTTAAAATGAAGAATGAAAGAAGAATGTTTCAAGGGTGGCAATTAAAACTCATACTTAGTTCTATTGAGGAATATTTGTATTAACATTCAAAAGACATGAACTTATGACATAACTAATGAGAAGGTTGAATTTGATGCATTTAAGGAGTTTGTTAATAACCGGCTCAATTTTACTTTAAAACAACCGTAAGTCGCCGAGTTCAGTAACATGAAGCCGATTTCTCTTTTTAGTTACCAACGTTGATACAGCACTAAATCCACGTTCAGTTAAATAGGGAGATGGGAAAGCTTTTTTATATGTATGGCCCGCCAAAATGACTTTACTCTGCCTGATGGAAAGCATAAGCAGAATCCAAGAGTGGTGGTCACATACTCACTGCGAATGCAGACAATGCAGCATGGCGACCCACACCATGGCAGTCTAGTGATGCTTCTAACTGCATCTTTTAGTCTAGTCAACAAGTATGGAACTTGTTGACTAGACTATTTGGGCCTCAGGTCTCGCACTCACAAACGAAACACGACAGCACGAACGCTGTCATTTTACGTTGATTTTCTGTGTGAGGGTAGTACCGCCCCGGTCGAGCCGGTCCGTTGGTGCTGAAATCAGCGTGGCTCTACTACCTTTCTTCTATCTATTTATCTAGGTATCAGAAATCGTTGAACAATCAACCATATGGTTGTAAAATCGGCTTCTGCATCAAAAATTCTTGGTAGCCATTCTTGAATTTCAATTTTAATTTCTCATTTGTCGTCAGGTCTATTAGTTCTTCTTCTAACTGGGATGATCCTGCTGGGTTTACATTTGAAAACGGACCCAAAACCCAGTCTGGTATGCACATGTTTAAAATGTCCTAAAATCGTTCCTTGAAATCACTGTGGAGGTTTTCCAAGTGTTGACAGTAAACAAGCAAGTCATCGTTATTGAGTGGTACTCCAGATAAATTTGGGAAGTTATTGAATTCCTGTCTGCTGATATTTATTTTGTATAAAAGCAGTTTGGATACGAAAGCAGCAATACAACTTTTTGTCTTAATCAAGTTTATGTCTTCACCTTGAAGTTGGAGGTTGACATCATTAAATAATTTATACAGGTCTGTCAAGTACGCAATATCGTTCTTTGATGATATAAGGTTATCGCGCAATTCTGGGTCTTTGTTTTCTAGGAACTCTATCACAGATCCAAACAGATTGTAAAATCGAGTCAAGCAAGTACCTTTTGACAGCCAGCGCACCTCTGTGTGAAGCAGCAATCGGTTGAAATCTTCGTCATTGGCAATGCAAAGCTGACTAAATAATCTATCGTTCAACGAGTTACTTCTGATTTTATAAACTGATCTGAAGACATATTGCAGTGATATATGGAGGCGTTCACTCAAATTTTTCGCAACCAAATACTGGCGATGAATTATGCATTGCATAGCTAGCACGTCAGGAATTTTATTTTTTAAGCACGCTATGAAGCCTTTGTGACGTCCTGTCATAGCCGGGTCATAGTCATCAAAATATTATTCAAAGGAATTTTGTTTTTGGCACAAAACTTTTCCAGAGTATTAAATATAGTTTCTCCTTTTGTAGCCGTTTCTAAATTTGTAGCAAACAATAGTTCTTGACATATTTTCTCATCCTTAATAACCTCACGAATGACAATAACAATGTTTCATTGATTGGTAAAGTCGACTCATCCAGCTGAATTGCAAATTGACAAGTCTGCTGATAATTGCACAATGATTCTTCAATATTTTAAGCCATCTCATCAATTCGTCTTTGCACAGAACTATATTGCTCAAAGGATTTTTTTTGATAATATCTGTAGCTGATTTATGAAGCACAGTGGTTATTACTTCTTTTACTGCTGGTAAAATTAAATCTTCCCCAATAGTAGGTGGTTTCCATGTTTTAGCAATCAATAATGACATATTGTACAAAGCTCGAAGTCCGTCATCGTCTTGTTTAGAAGCTGATGGAAAAAGATTTTTCACATAGTTGGCTGTATTTCGTACTTCTTTTTCATGTCTTCAAAATAGGTCACATCTTTCTCTTTCTAATCCGGGTGTATTTTATTAAAATGATCTTGAAGCCTAGAAGGTTTCATCGCTTCATTAAAAAATATTTTTTTACAAATAAGGCACAATGGCGATGATGGATTTGTGGAGTTTTCGATAAATCCGTATTTAATATAATCCGCACAGAACTGCCACCTCTTCTTTTTTGCTTTCGACATAGTTTGAACTTTACAGATACGGGAGTAAAAGCTCAACTTCTAAAACCCTGTTCTCAATTGCGCGCAATAATGCTAATGAAAATAAAATGAACAATCATTGCCAGTTTTTAGTGAACGTGAAATTTGGATTACTAAAAATGCAGGAACAATCAATATACAGTAGGACATGTTAACATAAATTAAGTCCATTCAGCACCAACATCTAAACACTGGAAGAGGTTTTAGGTTTCTGATATGTTGGAGACATTTAACATGTAACAACACGAATAAAATAAACATGCAGTGACTCGCTTATAGCACCCGGTGCGAAAGGTAAGGGCGGACGCCGCGCGGGCAAGAGCGATGCGGAAGCAGAGTCGGGCTCAGGCTCAGACCTGTCGACGCATGTATGTCACTTGCTGACTCCCGAATGCCCCGAAGACCTGACTATCAAAAAAATAATATAATTTAATATATTTCATTTTAAAATAATAAAAACCATTCGGAATAAGCCATTTTAGTGAAATAAATGTGAAATTTTATGGTCGGGGCTGACCGCGGCCCCAGCCCCAAACCGGTTCGCTTGCCAGTTTAGATTATAAAATACACATTACGATTAATAATTATTAATCGATGTTTTGTGTATGTTTATATAATTATAATTTCAACAAATATTAAGTATAATGATATTTGAGAAATAAAATACATTGCAAAATATATATGCAGTGAAGTTTTATTGGGTGAACAAAAGAAGAGAACATTTTCTCTCGGGTTGTCTACAAGACAGCAAAAACATAGACTATGAGTAAATCTATTACATAACTAAAAAGGTAATATACATATGAGATTAGACCTCATAATCCTTAGGGACAACAAAGTATCTTTTGGAAATTAAAATTTATATTATAATGTTAAACTCTGTACATTAACCTCGATTGTAGTATTTTTTATTTTATAGTTTTTTAGTAATGATGTTTATAATCCACTGCCCGTCTTAAAGAAATACGTGAATTTTTGCATACATGATAAAAATGATAACCATATCTACATTATCAAAAAATAAACGATATTAATTTTTACTTTACTTTAGTACGTGATTAGCGTGTATTTTTTTGGCCTTTTTAAACTATATTTTTTAATCTGCCCACGACTCCTCTGCGCCATCTCAATGCCCCCTAATTTTCTCTGGGTCTTCTACCGCCCACCTTAAAGTCTCAAACGCCCACAAGGGAGCGTAATCGGCCACGTTGAGAACCTACGGTCTAATCTAATAATAAATAGTATAAATGGGAAGGATATTATATTAATTTGATGTTGAAATTTGTTGTAAACACATCGTGTGTTTAGTCTATAGGCTTAGACGTTCTGGAAGCAAGCGTAAAATAATTTTAGATTTTCTTAAACAAGAAATCGAAGCGATAAATAAAATGAAGTCTTGAATAGTAACCATTAAGAGCTATTTTAATCGATTCGCATTTAATTTAATCGATTAATATTTGTTCGAATTGAAACGACCTTCGTTTGAGGAAACAATGTGACGTGTCGAGAATTCGAGATGCTGACATTGCTGACGAGTGGCCCTATTACCGAGTAATATTTTAGTCGACTTCTCAGTTATTTATGCAAGTTTGAAGTGGATTGTGCTCTGTATTTCTTACAAAAACAAACGTTCGAATATTGTCTCTGGTGTATTAAAGTGGCCATTTTTTTCGGAAAAAAAGTGGGAAGGGAAAAATAGATGTCAAATATTTCAAGGCTACAGTGTGATGATTCCATTTTTATCCAAACCAACGTGATAACATTTTTAACAAATAAATTAAATAACAAACTAGTGTCCGGGACAAGAACTTACATTCTAATTTGATGTGTTGTGCTCGTTTCGCCGACTATAAACACAGTTAACGCAAGTTAAACAACGAATATAAGATGGGCTATTATTGTACAGTCCCGCAGTGCACATCATTAGCCGGCAAGACGAAAAACGTGAAGTTTCATAGGTTTCCCCGCGATGAGACTATGGCAGATAAGTGGAATGGGATTTTAAAGCGGGGAAAACCTTATACAAAATATTCCAAAGTGTGTAGCTTGCACTTCACCCAGGCGGATTATAACGTCACGACTATGGGTAAGAATAAAGGTATTTCGGGTTTTTCCACGTCTGATTAAAACATTAATATTTCATTTCCGATGACTCACATATCATTATAGTTGCTTATTTATTTTGACTCCAATAAGACTCTTGTAAGTATTTATTATGCAAATAATAACCATACTTTCGCTTCGCAGAAAAGCCGAATGTAGCATGATCGTTGTCATTTTTTGTTTTTATAAAAACGTAATTTGCAGGGAATGAAAAGAAGTACGATTGTGTCTCTATGCACCCTTTTTTTCTCGTTTCCTTTCAGGAAATGCAGTTGTAATAGATTATTTACCCTTTAATCTTATAAGAACTAAACTTAAAGTTTGTAATTAACCTACAAAACATAAATTTAACAAACATTGCTGTTAATCCTGTCCAATACATGTATATGATGCAGTTTTGTGAACTTATTTGCAATTCAAATTTAGTTTTAAGTTTTTCTTATTGGAATTTTGGAGTGTTAATATCTTATTTGACTTTTGTGACTCATACAAGTTATTATCAATGACAGTTACAAAATTTATCTTGATGCAACTACATTATATAAATATTATTTGGAAATGGCTATTTACAAAATATTTAATATTCATGGCTTCCTGTTTTTTTTCCAAAAGCTTGGAATGGAGTACTTTTGATTTTATTGCTATGAAAGAGTTAAACTACTAAATAGACACCTAATTGCAGTATTTTTGAGATATTTTTACCAGAATTTTGGATTTTATTGCATAAGTCTTTGTATATTTTACATAATTTATATCTATCTATATAAATAATACTTAATACAAAACTTTTACAAACAAACTGACTTCAAGAACGACTAAATTGAGATGGGTCCACTCAGGAAGCACCGGCTTTCAAATAAAAAAAAGAATCACCAAAATCGGTTGGCGTGATATTGAGTTATTTGTCAATGTCGCGCACATACTCAATGCAATTGAAGACTTATATGGTTTTCTCATGGATGACATGTCAGAACAGGACCAAATTGAAATGGGACCACATAGGAAGCACCAAATTCAAATAAAAAAAGAATCATCAAAATCGGTTCACCCAGTCAAAAGTTATGAGTTAACAAACATAAAAACATAGTTAAATTGAGAACCTCCTCCTTTTTTGAAGTTGGTTAAAAATCAATGTCTGCATGTTCTCCTTGCATTCTGAAATTGCTGTTCAGATTGTGATGAAACTCCAGTAGGCAACTCACTGAAAACCGTTGTGAAACAGCACTTGCTCTGTGTTTCACTGAGTGAGTGAGGATACCGGAGGCCCATCTCCCTACCCTTCCCCCTCCAAACTCTCCCCTTCCCCCAAAGGTCGGCAACGCACTTGTGACGCTTCTGGTGTCTATGGGCTGCGGTAATCGCTTACCATCAGGCGATACGTCTGCTCTCTAATACATTAAAAAAAGCCAGTTCCGGGGACACCTATCTGTAAGGGTGTCATCATCACAATTTTCGTGGCAGTGAGACGTTATTAATCTCCGTGAGGGAGGAGAATATCCTTGTCCAATCCCTCAGCAACTCCTCTGAGAGGTGGGTATCCCAGCCTAGCTGCGCCGTCCATAACCGCTGCATGAAACATTTCAATAAAAATGTGACTGGAGCGATCCAACCGTTCGGGTCGAACGTTCTCGCAATCGTCGATAGCACAGTTCATCATCAGCCTATCGCAGTCCACTGCTGGACATAGGCCTCTCCAATTGCACGCCACTTAGTTCGATCCTCGGCTTCTCGCATCCAGCTCCTGCTAGCCGTCTTGCGCAAATCATCACTCCACCTGGCCTGTGGACGTCATACACTACGTTTGCCGAGACGCGGGCTCCACTCAAGAACCCGTTTACCCCAACGGTTATCGGATCTACGGCAAATATGGCCAGCCCACTGCCACTTCAGCTTGCTAATCCTGTGGGCTATGTCGATGACTCTGGTTCTGCCGGATCACCTCGTTTCTGTTACGGTCCCTTAGAGAAACGATGAGCATAGCCCTTTCCATAGCACGCTGAGCGACTTCGAACTTGTGGACCAGCTGTACCGTAAGTGTCCACGTTTCGGCTCCGTATGTCATTAGGACGCACTCATTGAAGACTTTCATCTTTAGGCATTGTGGGATCGACGATGAGAAGACCCGACGTAGCTTCCCAAACGCTGCCCAACCCAGCTGTATCCTCCTGTTCACCTCGTCCTGTTTCTCCCTAACTGCAAAGTCTGCCCGAGGTACACGTATTTTTGAACAACTTCGAGAACGGCACCGTGTAACGCAACCGGTTCCGGTAGTACGTGTTCATTGAACATGACCTTGGTCTTGTCCAAGTTCATCTGTAGGCCGATGCGTACAGAAGAGTCAGCCAGGTCGTTCAGCATCTGTTGTAGGTCCTGCAGCGTCTCTGCCATGATGACGATGTCGTCTGAAAATCGCAAGTGAGAGATGTATTCGCCATTGATGTTGATGCCGCGCCCTTTCCAGTGCAGCGTCTTGCAGAAGTCCTCCATTGCATTAGTAAACAATTTCGGGGATATAATGTCACTTTGTCTCACTCCTTGATGCAATGGTATAAGTCTTGTATGCTGATTCTGTACTTGGACGGACATAGTGGCGGCTTTGTAGAGACATCTCAACACTTGGATGTATCGCCAATCCACTTGGCAACGCTGCAGGGACTCCAGAACAGTCCAGATCTCGATCGAGTCAAAGGCCTTCTCATAGTCCACGAATGCTAGACACGGGCTGATTATACTCTTCGGTCTTCTGTATAATCTGCCCCACTGTGTAGATGTGGTCTATGGTGCCATATCCGCTCCGAAATCCAGCTTGCTCCGGTGGTTGGAATTCGTCGAGTCTTCTCCCAAGACGGTTCGTGATGACTCTTGAAAAAAGCTTGTAGACGTGCCTTAGAAGAGAAATGGGCCGATAGTTCTTCAACATGGTCTTGTCACCCTTTTTAAAGAACAGGACGACCACACTCCTGCTCCACGTCTCTGGAGTTCTCCCTTCGAGCGTTAGACAGCGTTAAAAAGCTTTTGGAGCTCCCTCAGTACTGGCATACCTCCAGCTTTCAACAGCTCGGTTGTAACGCCGCCCTCACCAGGGGCTTTTCAGCTGTCCAAGAGCCATCACGATTTCATTAGTGCTGAATTCTGGCAGATCCTCGGTGTAGTGGCGTGTTAATGTGGCTCTAGGGTCCTCATTTTCGGGATTAGGTCGAGATGCATGCGAAGCGTATAAACTGCCGTAGAAGCCTTCGACTTCCGAAAGGACGACCGGCTTGGAAGCAACGACTTCTCCTCTTGATGTGGTCAACTTCGTCAGGTGGCTTTTTCCAAGAGATTGTAGGAACACTTTTGACTCCCGATTTCGCTCGATCGCTCTTTCGATCGAAAGAGTATTGGAGCATCGGAGGTCGTGTCGTATAAGCCTGCTGATCTCTCGGTTTAGAGTCCGCTTTGCCGACGAAGTGACAGGTGGGTTCTCACGTCGTTCCCTCATTAACCCTAATGTCCTCTCTGAAAGCTTTGACTTCCTGCTTTTACGCTGCATTTCACAAAATCTCGTACCTTCGACCCTGAGAATCCGAACCACATTTTCAAGGTTCTGGTTTACGTCTGTTGTGGTTTCCATGGCAGCAAATCGGCTTTCCAGATTTGACTGGAATTTTTCAGATCCCATTACGGCTTGGAGCAGAGTTGGTCGGAGCCTGGATTTCGGTGATCGGTGATCACTACCGGTGTTAAACCTATTGATCACTGAGACGTCTCTGAATATGTGCTTTCTGTCCGTCAAGATGAAATCAATCTCATTGTTTGTCATAGCGTCGGCTTTGCCACGTCCACTTCCTTTGGGGCCGTTTTTTGAAGATGGAGTTCATCAATAACAGCCCCTCTCGCTCGAGAAAGTTGACGAGAATTTTCCCCCTATGATTCCTGCTTCCAAATCCATGGGATCCTATTACCGATTCGCTGCAAGTTTGTACTCCCACTTGCGTTGAAGTCACCCATAACAACGTTGTAGTGGGTTTTGGTAGAGAAGTGGAGGGCCCTCGAATTAGGCCTCGATATATCATCGAACATATCCTCCACTTCGTCGTCCGAGTGGGCCGAGGTTGGTGCGTACACTTGTACTACCTTGAGGCTATACCTCTCGGATTTCCACCACGTTGTCAGAAAGGGACTTGTTTATCAGAAACCCCACGCCACCTTGGGCTTGTTGGTCTCCCTCGCGGAAGTACATCAAGTGGTCTGAGTCGAGGGTTATGGTATCCTCCCCCTCTCTTCGGACTTCACATAACCCTAGGATATGCCACCTCATCTTCCCAAGTCCATCAAATTGTGCCAGATGAGAGTCTAGCCGTAACGTGCGGCCAGTTTCTCCAGCCGCCAGGCAAAGTCAGTTGCTTATGGTGGCCTACCGTAACGCGGTGATTCTTAGCACCCCCTGTCCCGCCGTTACCGTGGTCGCCACCATGACCAGGAATAGCGAGACTACCGGGAACTGGGGGCCGTGGCTTTTGTTGCATACTCATGGAAGATTTTAGCCCATAATCACCACGCTGGGAAGGCGGGTTGGTGATCGCAGGGCGCACCTTGTTGCACCGGTTACGCTGCTGCCCGTCACCGGCCTATTGTATTTAGATACGCCTCTTCGAATGGATATACCGCCATCAGTCGGTCGCCAGAGCCTCGTTTGTCCTTCAGCAGGGTGCACCGCGTGCAGGTGAGGTTGGCTGGGAGCAAAAGATTGTGGTTCGCCCCCTTACCCCAAGGGTCTGTGTTGTAAAAATCTGAATATACTTTTTTTATATTTATATAGCTCATGGTTCCGCTCGTGTGTGTCGGTTATTGCGGCAGAGTAACCTATGTCCTTCTTCAAAAATCAGAATATCACCGTACTAAATTTAATTGTAATTGGTGTAGCAATTTAGAAATTTTACTTTTGAATTTATAACATACTAAATGAACCCCGCGGTGCTACCCGCGGTTATTGTCGTACCGCTGATGTAGCCTAAGTTACCTCAGAACAAAAAATATAGGTAGAAATGTTATGTAGGCGGGGCAGGCGCGCCGCGAAATAAGTCCAAATACCTCTATTTTGTCTGCTGGCATTAACTGAACGGTCGCATTCGCATTTAACTTTCAACGGGAAAAAACAATAAAACAATCATACATTGCGTATTAAATTCGATTACTAACTACATTGTTTCTACAAGAGTACGCAATGAACTGCATTTCCTATTACTGTTGATTACAGGGTTAGAAGGTACAGAAAAATTATTAAGATTATGTGTGTTACGTCTATAGAAAGTTGTGTCGTGTTGATAAGTATGAAACGTCAAACTCCAAAATTAGATGTACAATATGTACTTATGTTTTGACAAAACAAATGTCTTATTTTTATATATACACAAGAAACTAGTACAATTTCACTCAATCCATTTCTAAGACAGTGACTTTAATATAAAAAATAGGATAGCGATATTTAAAAGTAAGAACTATTTCTTATAGAAATTAAGCAAATTTAATTATTATAATCGACAGGACCACATCTCTACGGTGGGTGGGTCATAAAGACGAAGATCCACCTCTAAACACAAAATCGCACGTAAAACTCTACTTAATGCCAAGAGCATAAGGTTGTAGTTTATTATTATATTCATTAAATCCCTTGGACGAATTAGAATAGACTTAGTTATGTGTGTATAATATTATTAATCGTTTATGTGTGCGTCCGGGCGACAAAAGATTACTTACGAAATTACGTCAAAGGCTTTTCTAGTAGTTCTGTGTAAGTTACTCCTTATCATCAGCTACCTATCAGTGAAGTCACGTCAAAATCGGTCTAGCCGTTCCAGAGATTAGCCGGAACAAACAGACAGACAAAAATGGTAAAATATGTTATTTTGGTATATGTACCGTGTACTTATGCCTATATGCATTTAGTAAAAAGTGGTGATTTTAATATTACAAACAGTCACTCTAAATTTATTTATTTGTATAGATGTATGGATGCTGGATACAGCTGGTATTAATAATAAAAAATGATATTTTCGGAAACAATTCATAAAAAACAACAACATGTTTGAAGGTTCCGTGCCCAAAGGGTAAAACAGGACCCTATTACTAAGCCTCCGCTGTCCATCCGTTTGTCTGTCTATCTGTCTCCAGGCAGTTTCTCATGAACCGTGATAGTTAGACACTTAAATTTTTCACAGAAAATATACACCTGTTGCCGCTGTAAAAATAAGTACGAATAAAAGAAAAAAAAAATGAAGGGGACTCCCAAACAACAAACATGATTTTTTGTTGTTGATATTTATAATTGCAACAGGTACCTAAAATGTATAGAAGATGTGATGTGTAGGGAACCCTTCCTATGCGAGTCCAAAGTTTAACCCCAAGAACCCCCCTCCCCCTCCTAATTTTGCCCATGTATCACACATATGCAATATTTGTTTGCGTAACTTTGAAATATCGTCCGGCACCTCTGCGAGGTGGGGACCGATCTGTCGCTCCGAAACTACATGGGGGTTGTCCGGTCGATGACGCTGTTTGGTGCAACGGTGTGGGCGGCGGCTCTGACCGCCCAGAATAGGGCGCACCTCAGGTGATATTCGCTGTGAGAGCCATACGCGGTTACCGCACCGTGTCGACTGAGGCGGTGTGCACCTTGGCCGGAACTCCCCCGTGGGATTTGGATGCGGAAGTGCTTGCCGAAGTTTATCGGCGGACGGCCGTCATACGCTTTATGGGTAGTGTCGTCAGCTGTTTTACCGCGGTCGCAACCATCTGCGAAGACCTAATCTCGCAGAAGAAGACAGCGGAGAGGGTTTAGGAGATCGACCTCCACTCGGACCCAATCCGCCGCCGGCGAACCGAGCAGCGGAGGCGCGCTTGCCAGCGCCTCATGCCACGACGGGACGCAAGGGGGCGACGTACGCGTGTGCCGTACAGCGCCTAATTAGAGAGTCAATAAGCAGACGGTGCCCGCTTCAGTGCGGGCAGGCGCTGGGAGGGGTTCGGATGTATTAATCCGACTCCGACACACCACCCCGCCGCAAACCCCTTTGGGGTGACGGGCCGTGGGGTTTTCACACGTAAAAAAAGGTACTTTACAGGTCAGAGCCTGGCACTTGCCCTACCCTGCCCCACCGTGGCTACGCCCATGGTATGGACCCACACCTACTGTTATTGTATAGCCAGCATGAACGACAACTCAATGATTTTACTATTATTTGTTTTTAATTCTCAGGGTATGCTAGCTACTACCAGAAAACGAAAGTTTTAAATAAACTTCGAATCCCCGAAGCAAAGTAACTCTACTCTGCCTGATGTAAAGCATGAGCAGAATTCAAGAGCAGTGGTCTCATTGTGAATGTAGACAATGCAGCATGGCAACCTAAACTATGGAGGAGCTGACCCACGCACCCTCGTTTGCGTCTCCTATTGTCCGTAGCGTAACATTTTTCCACCGTTTTTGAAACATTCTTCATTGGTGCTCCACTCCTATTGGTCTTAGCGTGATGATATATAGCCTTCCTCGATAAATGTACCATCGAACACTGAAATATTTTTTCAAATCGGACCAGAGGTTCCCGAGAGTGCGTACAAACAAACTCTTCAGCTTTATAATATTAGTATAGATTTTTTTCACTTTCATGAAAAGTTTTTAATTGAAACTACAAACAGAAACTTCAATTTTAATTATTTATATACATGGTATATTATATCAGTTCATACTCACTGTAAATATTATCTATTAATGCATATTTCCTGTCTTTACACTGACATACAATTCCTCATGCAATGTAGTTTTTTTTTTATAATCTATACAAATAAATAAAATTGGAGTCTGTTTGTAATATTAAAATAACCGCTTTTTACTAAATGCATATGTATGTATACTATGTATACACGGTACATATACCAAAAATATATTTTTTACAACTTTTGTCTGTCTGTCTGTTTCTTCCGGCTAATCTCTGGAACGGCTAGACCGATTTTGACGGGACTTTCACTGGCAGGTAGCTGATGATCTAAGGAGTAACTTAGGCTACTTTTTAAGACTAACTTTGTCCCGCGGCGTTCCCGCGGTACGACAATAACTAGTAATATTATAAATTTGAAAGTAAATCTATATTTTACGTATATTTTGAGGTAATTATTTTATTATAATCACAAATTTTAACAAAAAAATTAACCGACTTCAACCTGGATCAAATTAAAATGGGACCACACGGGAAGCACCAGATTTCAAATAAAAAAAGAATCGTCAAAGTCGGTTAACCCAGTCGAAAGTTATAAGGAAACAAACATAAAAAAATACAGTCGAATTGCGAACCTCCTCCTATTTTTGAAGTCGGTTAAAAATATCTAAAGCTATCTACGGGGCGGTTAGCCTAGTGGTCCTGACTGCTAAGAAACAGGTCGTGATTTCGATACCTACCCGGGACAAATAGTTGTTACGAGCTGACCCGACGAACTTCGTACCGCCATATTTACATATCTGTCTCAGCTTCCCACAGGCAGTGTACAGTCGCGGACAATAACAAGACTTTTCCATCCCGAACGAACAGATAAACAGGTAAAATTTTAGCAAAAATAAAACCAACTTCAAGGTTCGACTCGATTTCTCTTTGAAGCAATCATCAGATCCTAGTGTCCTTATAATGGTACCGTTGGGATAGCCACTTTCCATTAAAAAAAGAATCATCAAAATCGGTTCATAAACGACGAAGTTATCCGCGAACATACATAAAAAAAAAAAACGGTCGAATTGAGAACCATCTCCTTTTTTTGAAGTCGGTTAAAAAAAGAATTATTTAATTTAGTGCAGCCGATCGGAAGATATGCGCGTACATACATTTCGGCGATTCATTTTTACATAATATAGATAAACACCAAGTGTTAGTTTCGGGGGGAGGGGCTGGTTTCAAGATAATATAATGCCTGTGCCCCTTTAAGCATAATATAATTAATTTAAAAAAGCGGCCAAGTGCGAGTCGGACTCGCCCATGAAGGGTTCCGAAGCAGCAAGTAACATAATATAAACGTTCTTGTAGTTCGTTGTAACTTTGATCGATGTTTTAATAATAGTGGTTTTTTTTGCGGTTTACCATTTATGACGTATTAAAAAAAAACTACTTACTAGATCTCGTTTAAACCAATTTTCGGTGGAAGTTTGCATGGTAATGTACATCGTATATTTTTTTTAGTTTTATCGTTCTCTTATAGTAGGGGAGCCCACGATGCTAAATGGGGGTTTACACGACCGTCATAGAGACCTATTGGGTTGCAAAGCTTAGATGATAAAAAGAAAAAACATTTATTACTGTATACCTTTTCATCGGTGGGGTGAGCAGCTATGGATGTTCAAAAATGTAAAAAAATCTGTTAAGTGAACCTAAAATAAAGCTCTCATTCAATAATCTGACGATTTGGATGTGACGCAAACTCACAGCCGTTATATGAATATGCAAAAAAAAAATCGTCATATTGAAATACTCAAGCGCGTCAGATTAAGATATATATGGTTCATCTTTATGTCCTAGAAGTACTGTCTCATAATCCGACGATTATCTGGAGGGGTTCGCTTAATCTGACAATTAAAAAAAAAACCCCAAATCTAGGCGTGCTTTTTAGAAAATTACCACAATATCAGTATCATAAGTTCTTATGGTAATAGTAGAATCTTCATTTTGTTGGCAAGCAAGAAATGCTATGTTCGTCTTCGCTTCTTCATGATCAGGGCATGAAAAATCATAATTAATTATCTGTAACTGAATATTTGACACAAATCGAGGTAATTTATATAAAATTACCTTATTACCTATAATCGTTGCCATCTCCTGATCAGCCCAATGATCGATCAACAACTTAGTTTTCAACTTTTACTTAGTTTGAAAATGTTATACAAAGTCAATCAAGTTATTTCAATTACTTCCTTACACAAAGGTAAATCTCGCGACAAGCCTTTGTATTCTACAAATTGTGTAATGACCACCTTCCGGGACCATCATCAGACACTGGATACTATCAAAACATAAAGTACTTGTCAAGATAAATCAAATGATTCGAAACTCGATGGGGTTGCGACGTTTCTTTACAAAATTCCTATAACCACCATCAGGCTTCATCATCAGACCCTGGATACTATGATAAAATAAAATATTCGTCAAGACGAATCAAACGAGTCCAAACTCGACAGTGTTGCGACGTTTCTTTATAGAGTTCCTATGGCCACCTTCCTGCTCCAGCATCATCAGATTAGTTCCATGTCATTATAATATTGTATTGTCACGCAGTATACATATGCTTGCAAAATTTCAGCAAAATCGGTTGAAGATATCTGCTTCAAAATTGAGTTGCAAGATTCCACCCAAACATACATACATTGCAAGTTAAATAAAAGCTTGTAAAAACGAAGCCATCTATAATTATATAAGGTCAAATTGGGATGTCGGTTGCTCCATATCTTCGACTTATTTCTCTAACACATGAATTAGTACTGTACTTATCAGTGTGAATATAGGCATCACCATCATCAATATATTAATCTTTATCGACGAAATTTTGTTACTTCGGCTTGTGGCTATCGTCAGATTATATATTTTTCGTTATCCCTGAATGATTTCCCACAAAATAAAAAAAAAATAGCCACGCTCGAGAATGTCGAGATGACTTTTTTTTACAACTTTATGGCTCTCCCTTTCCTTACGTCACTATCAAATTGTCAGGTTAGTGGAATATACACTTTTTAGCATGTAATTAACTCACCCTGCCTTAATCTGACGCGCTCGTGAATGTCTGATGATCAATTTTTTTTTACTAATCTGATCCTTTATTCCTGACAGGCGGCCATATATACGGGGCTCATATTTGGTGGAGGTACTTAACCGGGTACAAGGTATCCCCCTGTATATTAATCTGCCGCGCTTTAGTAAATCCCGAAATTCCTTCTAGGACTCCCCTACTATTAGAACCGAAGCAATGATTGTAAACGCAGACAAAACCGCGTCCACCAACTAGCCATATAGAAATTAGTTTTTATGTTTACGTACTTCAAAAGGTAAGGTACCTCAACGAAATCCTCACAGGATAACTTTGTTGTCCGTCTGTCTGTCTGTAGAGACCCCTTTTCTAAGGAACGCCTTAAGGTATCAAGCTGAAAGTCATATTAAATACTCAGGTCTATTGTCCCTTGTAGCTGTGAAAAAATCAAATTTCTAAGCCAACGCAATCAAAAGATACAGCCGTTACGTTTATGTTGTAAATTTTCGACACTCGCTAGGGAATCAAAACCTACAGGGTAGGTACTTCCCGTGAACTCAGAATCTTGAAATTTGGTACGAAGCATCGTCTTATACCACAGATAAAAGAAAAGCGAAAAGCATTAAAGTTTAGTTATATCATATAACATACCTACAGGTTTGTTCGGAACCCTCGGTGCGAGAGTCCGACTCGCACTTGGCCGGTTTTTTGTATACATGTTGACTTGTAGATGTGCTAAGAAACAGATAACTAGTTTTAATCGTCGAAAGGAAAATACGCTTTATCTCTAAAAGTCCGGTTTTGTAACAACATTTGTTTTCAAACTACTGTTGACCTTTTTTTTCTAAGGTCATGTGTGGACTGGACTAGTGGGTAGTTGGTTAATTTTTTTTAGTGCGGAAATACCCTCGGATACCGATACTGGTGGCTATGTCCGACTCGAACCGACTAAAACCGCACACCGTCTCGGGTAAGCAAAGTGGGCACAAGCCGGCCTGCTTCTGCTAGGGTGGCCTCACCTGTCACCCCCAGGCTTACGCTTATGGAGGATGGAGATCCCGGGTCTGGCCAGAAGTGGTATTGAGTTTTTCTGATTAAAGAAATACTTAATAACAACTCGGAATTTGGAAGTTGGGTTCTGAACCCCCGTGCCTCGGAGAGCACGTAAAGCTGTCAGTCCTGCGCCTGATCTCTCCCCGATCGTGTCAGTTAACCGTCCCATCGGATTATGAGAGAGAGGGAACAGAGAGTGCACCTGTGTTTGCGCACACACTTGTGCACTATAATATCTCCTGCGCAGTTGGCTGGTCTCCGTTGAGACAGGTCGCCGTGGCCGTTATTGGCTAGGAGAACATTATTCTTATTATTAGGGTATAGAACTCTGATGACCTCTTATCTTCGGTAAAAACCTTATTTCAATAAGGTCGCCCCACGCTTTTCACATTAAAATTATTTTCTATTTTTTAGTTCGATTGCTATTAAAGCGTGTTTTTTGGTTTTTCTAAACTATAATTTATTTTTAACATGTTGTTAATCAAACATGTTCAGAATAATATTTATGTAAAATGTTATGATAATTATATTATCTATATACGCTTCAGTATATATATTAATAATCTATAGTGAATGCTGTATTATTTCTGGAATCCATAATAAAAACCGATATGACGTCAACGCAACAAGGAGGAAATATTGTTAGACTTGTGAGATTAGAAGTTCGATTCCAGCTCAGTATAATTCGCGTCTCTTACCCTCCACCTTGTCCATCATTATTAATTGAAGCAGCATGAATCGTTCGTGCCTAAGCACATGGCCGAGATATTCAAGGAATATAGATATCCCTAACGTTATAAAGGAGATCAAACGTCTACAAGTTGTTTGTTTTTTAAAGCCTGCCAAAGTGACTCTTGCCTGATGGAAAGTATGAGATTGCAACGCATGCGCCTCTCCAGTAGTATTTGCGTGAAAGCTGAACAACAGACAGACAGCCAAAAATTTATTTCTGATATTCCAATCTTCAAAATAAATTATAGTCTATATGTTGCCGAGGATTGATAGCTATATAATAAAAAAAGTTTCATTACAATCCGTTCAGTAGTTCTTGCGTGAAAGCCGTACAATAGACAGACAGATTAGTAGGTAGTAGAGCCACGCTGATTTCAGCACGAATGGGCCGGCTCGACCGGGGCGGTACTACCTTCGCACAGAAAATCAACGTAAAATGACAGCGATCGTGCTGTCGTGTTTCGTTGGTGAGTGCGAGACCGGAGGTCCAAATGGTCTAGTCAACAAGTTCCATACTTGTTGACTAGACTAAAAGATGCAGCAGCATCACTAGGCCGCCATGGTGTGGGTCGCCATACTGCATTGTCTGCATTCGCAGTGAGTATGGTGACCACCACTCTTGGATTCTGCTTATGCTTTCCATCAGGCTTCCTTTATTTTTTATGTATGGCTCGCCAAAATGACTCTATTTTGGCGAGCCATACATAAAAAAAAAAAAGACAAAAAATTCAAAAAAATTTTTGAATTTTTGGCTTGTAAGAATACCCCTAGTTGTATTTTTTTTTATTCAATGTACAGAATTGAACTCTTCTACAGTTTTATTATATGGTATAGATATATAGATATATATTTTTGTAAAGTTTCATTAAACTCCATTCAGTAGTTTTTACGTGAAAGAGTAACAAACATCCATCCATCCATCCATACTTACAAACTTTCGCGTTTATAATATTATTAGGATATTTAAGTCTTCAATGAAAAAGTGAAATCTTTTTAATGAGTATGACAGCTTTGTTTATTCGTTGTCAAGACGCCCGGCGTATTTAACGCGCATGCGTACTATGTCGATTGAACTGCCAGACTTCTATACAACCGTTCATCCCCCCTTTAAACCCCTTACAACCCTTTTTCGCATTAAAAAGTAGCCTATGTGTTATTCTGATGTATAGGCTATATTATTGCAAAGTTTCATCCAAATCTGTTCAGTAGTTTTTGCGTGAAAGAGTAACAAACATCCATCCATCTTCACATCCATACTTACAAACTTTCGCGTTTATAATATTAGTAGGATTTATTATACTCTTCTAAGATCTAATACTCTTAATCAACAACACATTTATTTGGATAAAGATTAATATTAGGTATTATGTTGATTAAAACTCTTTGGCAAATAACTCATTATTAGGTACCAACTCTAGCGTCTTATACTCGTGATAACTTCTAAACGAAATGTCGGAATGGGATGAAACAAAAAGTATTTTACTTCTACATAAATACCCTTGATAACATAATGCTTTATTTGGATAAGGATTAATATTACGACACACATTTAACGTAGTTTCTTTCTTCAGGCGATTTAATATTTTTTTTGAACACAAAAGCGGTTATTGTGGCTAAACCATGATAGTTAGATACATGCTCTCGCGGACTTTTTTGTAGATCTTAATGGGACCTACAAACCCTAATACATTCTTTTGTTCTATTGTCAATAGTTATTGCAGCGCACGCAAAAATAGGTTTTCGATTTCACACCTTGGGTTACGAAATAGCAATTTTCTTACGGATCCCTAATTTTTTTGAAAATAAAATATAGCCTATAGCCTTCCTCGATAAATGGACTATCCAATACTAAAAGAATTTTTCAAATCGTACCAGTAGTTCCTGAGATTAGCGCGTTCAAACAAACAAACAAACTCTGCAGCTTTATAATATTAGTATAGACAAGATTGGAGTGTCTGTCTGTAATATTAATATAACCGCTTTTTACTTAATGCATATTTATGTAACATACACAGTGCATATACCATTTTTTTTGTTACAATTTTTGTGTCTCTCTGTTTGTTCCGGCTAATCTCTGGAACGGCTAGACCGATTTTGACGGAAAAAAAATTCTAAATCGGGCTAGCCGTTCCGATAAGGAGTAACTATGGCTACTTTTTTTTTTAGACTAGCTTTGCCCCGCGGCCTTACACACGGTAGCTGTAGTACCGCGGGTAAAACCGCAGCTAGTTTGAATAATAAAAATGAATAAGCCCGCGCTGGCTAGCGACGTCATTTTCCACCACGACGCGACCTACGCGATCGACTTTTCACGCAGTTTGAACGTTAATAAATGAGTCATAAGAGTCAAATCAAATTTGCATATTGTAACTTGTCTGGCGAACACATAACGTGTTGTATGCGACTCGATACGAAGCAAAGGTCATGGTTAATTGTTTTTTTTAGAAAATTACGCTGAATTCAGAATATTTATTTGAAATTTTTTGGGAAAAGTAATTTAGCTTTTCGTTTCCGAATTTCGCCCTTTTTCGAAAGAAAAAGATATGAAAATCAAATAGAAGAAGAAGATGACAGCATATCAGTTTGAGCAGTAATTACCATAGATCGGAGTAGGTAGATTGATTTGGGGTTAAATAAGCTGGCACGTATATATGAATATGGATATGCCTCCGGGATTTTGAAATTATTAAGATTTTTTATTATCAGCAAAAGGGTTAAATATTTCTTATTCATATTAATACATTCTTCATCCTACACATTTCAACACTTGAAATGTGTAGGATGAAGAATATATCAATATGAATAAGAAATATTTAACCCTTTTGCTGTCTTTTTAATTGTATATAGATAGGTGATTGGCCTTCTACTGTAAAAAACTATGGCATGTTATCTATGCCACTTGAGTAAAAATGTAGAAAACGTAAAGTGGACCTTTTTGAAGTTATTTTTATACTTTGGGAAGTTAATACTATTTTTCATATTTCTAGTACCTCAGCCTTTTATAATTGTGATTTTCTAGTAAAATTCTCGTAAGAAAAATCATACTTTTTACACAACTATCCAAAAGAGAGTGTATTTTAAAATATTTTTCTAATGACCCAGGTAATTATTGACGATTTACCAAAATCAATTTGACCTTGTTGATGTAACGTACGCTAATGCACTTTTCTTTGCAATATAAAATATTAATTGCTCGATTTAGTTATTTTTTTATATATTTTGTTACTTCACAGTTGAAAACAATAGGTGGTTTTTATGTACTTTAAATAGATACGCCCATACAAATCATGATGTTACGATATGGCAATATCAGTTTATTCTTATAGATTCGCCTATTAAATCATTAAATTCTAATAAAAATCTGTACCATTTTTCGATCAAGTCGCGAATCTCACATAAATGAATACAATTGGTAGTAGACTTTTATATAAGTAAGTTCTATATTGTTTTTAAATCGCAACAAACTTAATTAAATAAAAGGGAGTATTCATTTATTATATCAAGGCTGAACCAGTCGAAAAGTGGATATCAGGTTATCCCAAACTACTTTACGATCATTCTAGTGGTACAATATACTGTATAAGGTGTGAAAGCCACGTGAAAACTATAAACCAAGTCAACATTAAAAGACACATTGAAGGCGCAATACATAAAGAAACGTTTAAAAAGCCGCAAGAAGAATTTTAATTTAATTTAATTAAGTTTAAAAAAAGTTTAAAAAGGCTTATCCATGTTATGATTTCAATGACTATTTATGGTGCAAGTACGTAAAATCAATCTACCTACTCCGATCACTGGAATTACTGAAGGCAAATTTTCAAGAGGAGAAAGGAAGAGAATCAGGGAGACACTTGAAACCAACTCGGTATTCTTCCACCTCCATACCTATAAGCCAGTAAAGAATGACTGACTGAAATCTATATATATAAAAGCGAAATACAACTCACTTATTAATCACGAATTCTCAGAAACTATAACACCTACAAACTTGAAATTTTAGGTTTCTAGGTTCCTTATAGGTTGTAGACATCCGCTAAGAACGGATTTTACGAAACTCCACCCCTAAGGGGATACAACGGGGATTGGACGTTTGTATGAAAGTCCTATGTTTTTAACCGACTTCAAAAAAAGGAGGAGGTTCTCAATTCGAGTGTTTTTTTTTTATTCTTTTATGTTTGTTACCTCATAACTTTGTGGGCGACAATTAACGAATAACTCAATTTTCCCGTATGGTCCCATTTAAATTTGGTCCAGATTGAAGCCGGTTTTTTTTTTGTTAAAATTTGTGATTATTGAAGTAAGAGGCTTGGAATTTAAAATGTATGCTCTTTAGACGGTGTGGAGGTGTACTAATAATGTATCTTTAGAAATCAACCAGCTAGTACAATATATGTACCTAATCACTACTAGATCTGAATATTATAGGATTTTTTTCACGATTTCCTTAGAAAAACGTTCTTGACAGAGCGACAGACAGACGGATAACTTGGGTTCCGTTTTTGGTACGGAGTACGAAACCCTAAATAAGTTGATAGAACGGAGAGGATTTTTATGTATGAGCTGCCAAAATGAATACTCTGCCTGGTGGAAAACATGATGAGAATCCAAGGCAAGACAATCCAGCATGGTGACCCACACTATGACGGCCTAGTGAGATACTTTTTCACGCACACTTAAAGGACCCGGGATCGTAGTAGCAGGGAAACACGTGTGCTGTTAGTGAGTTCCAGTTTTTGACTGATCGGCACAGAAAAGAAGAGCCGGAAAGCTTAGTACTGCTTATATTGATGGATTAGGGAGTATAAACAATATCAGCTCAGGATCGTAAACCAAAAACTCCAACTGACAGCAGGAAAGTCCAAACTCTTATGAAATGAACTGACCATTTCATCAGCACAGAGGCTACTAACTTGAGATTTTTCCAGCTGATTATTTTTCTATCTATCGACCCGACCCAGCTTTTTTTTTATGGAATAGGAATGAAACACAGCGCAGGCGCTGTTTCACACTGGTTTTCTGTGAGGCCGTGGTATAACTCCGGTGGAGCCGGCCCATTCATGCCGAAGCGTGGCTCTCCCACGGTCAAAAACGTACGGAAGTCTTTGAAATTCTCGGATTTCCTCTACTATAATGTACATGTATTACACGTATAAAACTTCCTCTTAAATCACACTATCTATTGCTGCATTCTATTAACATCCGTTTAGAAGTTTAAAAGATTGTGGGGTACAGGGTATTACGTCCCTCCAACAAAAACGAAGGATCCTCAGACCAGGCGAATTGATCATGCCTGGCGGGCCACTGCCCAACGGTTGATGTTGAGATGTTGTATATTATGTTAAATGGAGCGAGAACTTCTATAGCGCTATTCAGGACTGGTAGTTTCTTCGTATTGTACGTTACTCCGTAGTTCGTTGTAACTTCGGTAGATGGCGCTGCAGTGTGCTTCTGTTTGCGTTGTATGTGGAAGTCGCCACAAGATGTAAGCGTACAGACAGTGGAAGCGACTTCATTTTATACGATGTAATGATTAGCATGTTAGTGTTATAATAATAGTGTTTCTGCGTGGTGATGAATTAAGAATATGAAGTTTCACCACCCCTATTCATCCCACGGGTGTCGTAAGAATAAGGTATGAAATTAGATTGTTGCATTGTCTGCGCATTCGCAATGAGTATTGTGACCATCAATCTTGAATTCTGCTTACGCTTTCCATCAGGCAGAGTAGTCATTTTGGCAGATCCATACATATAAAAAATGGTTGTATAGAAGTTCGTCATTTTCGAAGTTAGAAATAAGAACGCTAGCGTAACCACTATCAATAAATTACTGGTAGTATTTATGAAAAAATTAACAATAAAATCGTTATGCAATATACATTCATATATATATATATCTTTTTGTTGTTCTTATCATCTGTCCCCGTTCGACAGAAAAAACAATTGTATTCCGATAACATTGACAGAGAGAAAAAATAATAATAAATCAGTGTTTTTTTTTAAATTACGATTTTATGCATTGTTTATGGTTTGGCAACTGTCACAGTTCATATTTTACGTCATCATATTGGCCTTGAGTTTTTAGTATCCGTGTGGTGGCGAAGTGAGTGAGTGTCACCACCCCTATTCATCCCGTGAGTGTCTTAAAGGCGCGTATCCACCGAAATTGTTGGCAATTTCAGTGTTTCCGACTGTTGACAACTCTTCAGAGAAACGCCAACTTTTGTTTCCATTGTGTCTACACCGAGTCGCCAACCATTTGGAAAACATTCGAATTAAGCGTCTCCATAGAGCCATTAAAAAACTGCAACAAGCGTATTCTTTTGATGTTTACCGCCAAAAACAGAAACACGGTGCCCAACATTTGTTGATAATTTTTGTTGCCAAAACAAAGGAAATTACAAAAATCTTTGTCACCAATACGTGTTGACAACACAGAAGTTGTCAACTTTTGTTCGGTGGAGATTCGGCTTAAGAGCCGACTAAGGGAGCAAACTAAGCAGGACAACAGCACTGCAAAGAGAATGAAAACTTGACACAGACCCTATACCAACCCGTCTGGTCAGCGTGGTGTAGTAGACCAACACCTCCTTTCTAAGGAAAGCCTGTGTCCTGCAGTGGACTGTTAAAGGCTGTTGATGATGATGATGATTTTTTTAAGATAAAGTTCATCACTGAAAGTAATTAAAAAAAGGTAATTAGAAAACAATTACTTTATTGTAAGAACGGATGGGGTGTTTTTCAAGATTTTTACAATAAGATTTAGCGTGCTTTAAATGATTATAATCACTGACAAATTAAAATAAATAAATATTTCGGACGTCTAACACACAACGCCATCTAGTTCCACACTAAGCAGAGTAGGGATTGCAATCCGGCGCAATTTTCAATCCGGCCGGATCCGGACGGAATTTCATAAATCCGGCTGGGTTCGACCGGATCCGGTCGGATTAATTTAACAAAGACAAATTCATTTCCTTGTGCGTTTCAACATGGACCGTTAATGAAGTGTACAAAAAAAGCAATAGCTATAAACGAAGTTGACTTTATTATGATAACTTTTAGAGAAAACTGTTAAATACTTATCGTCATCCATCTTTGAAACAAATAAGTTCATCTTTCAAACTTACCGTGGGAGAGCCACGCTTCGGCATATATGGGCCGGCTCGACCGGAGTGATACCACGGTCTCACAGAAAACCGGTGTGAAACAGCGCTTGCGCTGTGTTTCAACGAATGAGTGAGGATATCGGAGGCCCATCCCCCAAAGGCCGGCAACGCACTTTGGTGTTGCAGGTGTCCAAGGGCGGCGTTAATCGCTTATCATCTCAGGCGATACGTCTACTCGTTTGCCCCCTATTACATAATAATAAAAAAAGATCATCGACTAAAAGTAATTAAAATTTCCTAAAATAATAACGTCTTTATCTTTATTACTTACATAACCTAGCTGGTGATAGTCTACTTTTTACAGATTAATCAGAGATCAATACTATTAATCAATATCATGAAACTAACTAAACATAACGTGATGATTAACCTTACGTGAGATCAAAAATTCATAAATATATCATTATGATTAGTGGCTATTGCGAGAGTCCTAATCAGCTATATTTTCATATTTGTCGGTCATGCAGGTAATTGTAATGTTTAAACTCACCGACCTGATATCTAATTAGTAGTAATTCTTCAAGTGTTAAATAGTATGAAACGTGGAGAGCGATATATTTATATTTGATATTAATTTTTAAGGGTCTTTTACCCTATTAGGGTATGTCAGTCCCATAAGGCCTTAGCTGAAACAAGTATCAATTTAAATATTATACACACATCAAAAGTGTCTAGGGATCAACATATGTGTCTAGGGATCAACATATATTTTTGCAATAACTTTTCTCCTGATTGATATTAATTAAAATTTTCTTTAAGGATTCATCAAATAAAGTGTTTTCGTTTGTCACAGTAACGATAAACCAAGTCACCTTTGCATTAATAAAGAAATTTGCCATTTTCCTAATAAAAGGATTTTTGACATTTGACCCACTAACATTAAAGTTCGAAAAAAAGACTGAAATAACAGTTTTCTTTAAAATTTTATTAGGTAACTTAAACAATTAATAATCCGTGTTTCTACCGCGAACACTAACACAAGAACATCGGTTTGGCATACTCAAAATGAGTTCATTCAAATCACGCTGTGGAATGGTCGCCCATGTTCGTTGCAACAACAAAAAAAGGTCTTCTTGCGACTGGATACCCTCCATATTCGGCAGAGCTCTTCTCTGTAGCATATCCCATGCATGCTCAATCGGGTTCAAGTCTGGCGACTGAGCAGGCCAGGGCCAAAGCCACATCTCAATCTCAAGAAATCCGCATAAAAATGCTTGATCCCTAGACACTTTTGATGTGTGTATATGCTAGACAGTACAATTTAATAGCTTTTTTTGATGTCGGTATAGCCGTATAGGTATAGATACTTTTTACATAGTTTTTTTTTTTACTTTGTCCCGTGGTGTTAACCGCGGGTAACACCGCGGGGCAAAGCTAGTCTTATTAAAAAAAACAAATCAATTCTATTATTCATGCAAAATGTTGTATTCATAGTAATTATTTATCAGAAAAAATTCTGAGTAAGTCGTGTAATCTTGTCATAGGTCAAACGACAGTGACTTTTCTGTATTCGATAGTTGTAATCAAATCAAGATTATGTTTAATGACCCTTGGAATGCGAATGATCAAACATGTGACCTAATAATACAAAAACTACGTGACAATTTATTTGACGGATTAAAAATACGCGAGTGTCACCACCCTATTCATCCCGTGTCGTAAGTCACTAAGAGCGGTTTCAGATTATTCGATCCGATGTCGGTGTTGGACGACGTTAGTTGACAGCCGATAGCCGACACCATGTGTTGTTTTCACATATTGCCGACAAAATCGTTCCGATTCGGCCTTTGCTCGATAGCTTCATGCGGGCAGGTCATCATGGCAGACTGTAATCGAAAACTTATTTGCTGTATCACTTCATATCCCTCTTCAAGGCATTCATATACTTCCCGCCAACTACTGTCTCGTAGTATTTTATTTTTATTTTCTTCATGAGTTTTATACCACAAGCATGATTTGATTCTACTTGTTCAGTGAATGTAATTATGTTGTATTTAAATGATAACGACGCCATGATGACAACCAAACTAGTAAACAAAACAAGCTCAAAATGGCCGCTCTGCGCACACAGAGACAGTTTAAATATACGTATATATACGCCCACTTACAAACAATATCGTCTGACGGCTCACGGGCATCCGATAATGCCGCCGCCAACACATCAGTGTGACAATATGAAAGACAGATACATATTTCATACATTTAACTCCCTCCGATATTGTACCGGTGCCCAAAATCGATATTGGATCGGATAATGTGAAAACACTCTTAGAGCGTTTTAAAATTATCCGATCCGATATTGGAGGAAGAAAAAGTATGAAAATGTATCTGTCTTTCATATTGTCCAGCATATCGGATATCGGAGCCGACAAATACATACATTTTACTTCCTCCTCGAAAATGTTCTTAGGCGAAGAGTGTTTTCACATTATCCGATCCGATATCGGTGTCGGGCACCGATGCGATATCGGAGGAAGTTAATTGTACAAAATATGTATCTGTCTTTCATATTGTCCGGCCCGATATCGGATATCGAAGCCACATTCATACATTTTACTTACTCCGATATCGTTTCGGCGCCCGCCACCGATATCCGATCGGATACTGTGAAAACGCTCTTCTCCCTAAGAGCGTTTTCACAGTGTATCCAAACTATGCAGGACATCATCACTGCAAAGAGAAGGAAAACTTCCAAACAAAGAAACATTAAATATACCCCTTTTTTTTAAACATATGGAAACCCCCTGGGCCGTTACCTAACCGGGGTTAACGGCGGGGTTGTGTATCGAAATCGGACCGACCTGTATCGAACGAGGTGCCACTTTGCGCTTGGGATAGAAGAGATCCGAGATCAGCTGTTATTACGACGCCCAAAAACAAACAGTATACCAACCCGTCTGGCCAGCATGGCATAGTAGCTCAAAACCTCTATGTGTAGGCACAAGTATAGCCAGATGACCTTCAAACCTGCAAGAAATGAGCTCACTCCTTCCTTAAAGGCCAGGAACGCGTTTGTTACTCCCAAGTTCCGGGCTTTCCCATTAGGAGACCCGTTTGCTCATTTACGTTGTGTGATGCTAATGAAAGACATATGAGTTTCATGAGAAGCTATTATGAGCTCTTCAATAGCTCACCATATTCCATATTTCTTCTACTGTGAACCCTGAATGGATCCGAATGAAATTTTACCCGTAGTCTAGTAGCACAACATCGAGGCGGTACGATCAGAGTGATCCCACGGCTAAGCAATTTCTGCATTTGCATACTTACCGACTGAGCATGGCTTTTGTCATGATAATAAAACGGCATTATGAAATTTTTGGGCGAAATTTTTAATAAAGAATAGTACTTCACACGGCAGTCTGGACCCAAAGTAATGAGACTAATCCCGCCCACACGCGCACCGCACCGTGAGAGAGCCACGCTTCGACATGAATGCGCCGGGCGCCCCGGCTCGACCGGCGTGATACCACGGCTGCATAGAAAACTGGTGTGAAACACAGGGGTTGGGGTATGGGCCTCCGGTTTACTTATACCGGAGGCCCATACCCCAACCACTCCCCCAAAGGCCGGCAACGCACTTGTGACGCCTCTGGTGTTGCGAGTGTCCATGGGCGGCGTTAATCACTTACAATCTGGCGACACGTCTGCTCGTTTTCCCCCTATTCCATAAAAAAAAAACCACTGTAATTCCTGTACCCCAAGATCAACAGCAGTGACCCACGAATACACCGAATTATGACACTCGGGACACTGGGCCAAGGAACCCGCAATGAAATTAATCAGAAGAAAACTGGAGGAGATGGAAATATAATAAGTCAGCAATAATAATAGCTAATATAATAATAATAGCTTAGCAAAGCGGGAGACAAAATGAAGTCAAAATAGGCAGACACCTTTTTCAAACTGGAAAGCACCTCGGACAAAATATTATGGGTCTTAAGTGAGCTATATTTGATTTTGATTGGTTGGCAGAATCGCCTAAACGTACGGAAATTAACCGCAATTGACACAAGATCCCCACAGTATACCGCTACCATTGGTCTCAAACTGGACAGAACCTATACTATGGTAACGAGACTGCTGATAAATTCTTAAACATTTCTTAAAACATCGATATTACAGATATATATAAACACCCAGCCCAGAGTTAAGACTGTAGTCCTTGAGCGTGGGAATTTGTGATTGAACACCCACATTCATATTTTACATGCACACAAACGCATCGGGCACTGTTGCATTCTAACCCTGGCAACTAATAAATTTACTTTCGGTTTTTTCTTCTAGTTACATATCCATTAACTGTTCGCCTTTGAAGAATGTTTAGAATGTCCTACAAAGCACGCAATGTATCTTAGTCATATCGGAAAGCCCGCGGGCTTTAAGTAACTCGTCAACGGCCGAGAATGGGGTTCAAGTGTATTCATTTTTAATTCATTTCATGGACAAATAATATATTTTTACACAGTATAAAATTAAGTCGCTCGCGCTATCTGTCAGCTTAGATCTTTTATAGTAATCAACGGATTTTAATGCTATGTTATGAAATAAAATTTGTATGATATATGTTATGTTAATGGAACATAATGTTAATGTTTCTTATAGAATTTTTGATCGCTTTTATTGCTCATATTGACTAAATTTTACTACATAGATGTACGCCCCACTTTTTTACTTTATGTAAAGGATAGGGCATCTATTGTTTTACAATTCACCAATTGATTAAATTCGAACTTAAGGGATGAATAATAATGGAAATGACGTAAAGTGTAGATGGGACCCTTTTTTACAATTTTTGTCTGTCTGTCTGTTTGTTTGTGCCGGCTAATCTCTGGAACGGCTGGAGCGATTTTGACGGGATTTTTACTGATAGGTAGCTGATGATATAAGGAGTAACCACGGTTGGTGTAGTATCGCGGGTAAGACCGTGGGGCTCAGCTAGTTTTTTTTTTTCAAAAAAGACAACTTCCGTATGTATCCAATAAATCCTGTGTCGCGGGGGACTTTACAAACATACATGAAACAGACACAATGGACACCCAGACTCAGAACAACAATTCGTGGATCACACAGTGTTGTCCCATGTGGGATTTGAACCCACAACACCTGATACAGTAGGAAGCGGCGAGGCAACCGCTTAAACCACTAGACCAACCATGCCGTCAAAAATAAAACTGTAATTTTAAGGTCTTTCATTATTTCAGTAGTAGTTATTCAATTCTAACAGAAATCATTAAAAAAATTTTTTTTTACTTTTTTTAAAACAATTTCTCAGTGTCTCGGTCTGTCAAAGTGTATTCAAAGTACTCGTCAAGACAAATCAAACGACTCCAAACTCGATAGGTTCCGTCGTTACAAAGTTCCTATAACCACCTTCCATGATGGGCCTTCCACCCACTTCCCTCCGCGGGTCTGTACGGTTCACGTGTGACGTCGCGTTTTAATAATTTAAATATTGTTTTTGTGTATCCTTGCGACTGTTACCCGGTTTGTGGGCGGTATAAGGTTGTATATAGTGTTTTTGACAAATAATCTGTAAGTTTTACGCCTTATAAATACAAATATTGTGTTAGTTTCTTTTACTACGGCTATCGGTAAGTCAATTTATTTTATTCATAAAGGTAGGTAGGAGTAATATTTTGTTTGTATTAATTTTCTTTTCGTGTTTTTTGATTTTGAAGTTGTTTTTATTGATATTTCTTTTGTCTGGTGTGTCTTTGTTTGGCCATGTCGGTTGTTGGCGAGTTGCCGGATCCCGGTGGTACAAATGAATTTCGAACACCAACCGGAAATAAATTGTTTGGTAGAATGTCGCCATCAAATTTATCGTCAAATGAAAGTAGAACTGAACGAATTAGGGCTTCGGACTTGGGCGAGAGTGTTTCGTCTCTTAGTGGTCGTGATAACTGTGGGGAGTATGATTATTTTGAGTTGGTGTCTCAGGCAACCGAATATTTGGCAAAAATTAACGAATTGGTAAACGATCAGGGGTCGCGAATGAATGTGGGGAATAGGACCGCCATTATGGACGTAACCCAGCGGATTACCGGTATCGTCTCATTGTTGGCAATTAAATCTGCTAGCAATGAAACGAAATTAGCGAATCTCGAGCGCCGGGTGGGGGGTGTCGCCGTTCAACAGCCGGGCTTGACGTACGCGGACAAGCTTAGGCTTCGCTTACCACCTGGATCAGCCCCGTGTCCGGTGTCCGCTGAGGCGCGCGTATCTAGGCCGTGTGTTATTGCGTATCCTACTACGGAACGTTCAGCGGACTATGCAACTTCGTCAGCTACAAAAGAAGCTCTCATGAAGGCTATTAAACCTAGCGACGAAGGTTTTCAAATTGTAGGCGTCAAAAAAACCGCAAAGGCAGGCGTCGTGTTGCGGGTCGCAAATGAACGGCAGCTTAAAAAACTAGAAGCAGTAAACGCCATTAAATCTGTAGGCTTACGCTTAGAAAAGCCGAAAGGCCGAAGGCCCCGTATAATTGTAAAAGACGTGCCCGGTTCTATGGAGGATCGTACCTTCCTAACAGCTTTATATCGTCAGAATATCAAGGACGAATTAAAATTAAGCGAAAGCGATTTTTTAAAAACGACCAAAATTGTCAGGCATCGTAAACTGGAAAACGGACGTCAATGGATAGGCTTAGAATTAGAGACAGAGGTTAGGAAACACTTGGCTAGCACAAAAGATAAATTATATATAGACTGGGCCACATGTAGGTTTATAGACGACTTAGAAGTAGTTCGTTGCTTAAACTGTCAACAATTCGGTCATGTTCAAAAATTTTGCACTATTAAAACTCCTACGTGTGCTAATTGCGCGGCCAGCCACGATACAAGGGCTTGCCCGGATAAGGACACACCAGATTTTAAACCGAAATGCGCACAATGCAGCCGGTACAAAAAACCATGTGACCATCGATGTGGATCACAAGACTGCTCCACATATAAACTTAAATTAGAGCAGCTAATCCTAAATACTAATTACTGAATAGCTTATACAGTAGTAGCTGTAGTACCTTTTTAATAAAATGGATAATATCTCAATAGGCCAGTTAAATCTTCATAATAATAAAATAGCCACGTCAGAATTAGATCGCTTAGTTTTGGAACAAAAGTTAGACATTGTCCTTATACAAGAGCAATATCAAAGCGCTCAATTGCGGAATTATGTAGTACAACTAGATGGCCGGTCGCGGGCTGGGATATATGTTGCAAGTTCTAATTTTACGGTAACATCTTTGCGTAACCTTATGACGTCACACTGCGCCGTTGCTGAGATCTCATCCTCTACCTGTAGGGTTTACATAGTGAGCTGTTATTTTCAATTTTCACATCCTATTGATCCTCATCTACATCATTTACGTTTCGTTTTGCGGTCCCTCATAGGACACAAAATTATCATTGGCGCTGATGTCAATGCTTCTTCTACTTTATGGTATGGCAAATTGCGTGCAGCTGACATGGCTCGTCGCTGTGCGGTTGAAGATTTTATTGCGGAAATGAATCTTACTATCCACAATACCCCTGATGCACCACCAACTTTTTGCAGCCCAATGGGTGAGTCTTCTATTGACGTGACGCTTACGCGCGGCGACGTCTCGATATCTGGATGGCGTGTCCTACCGGACGCATCCTGTAGTGATCACCGCTTAATCGTGTACGAATTCATACCAATGGTTGCACAATATCCACAAAGAACTCCTTACAATTTTAGGTATAAAACTAAAGGGGCGAATTGGGCTTTATTTGGTTCACTCTTTGCAGTACATGCCAAAGACTTCAGTCGCAGTGGTCTATCAGCTGAGGAAAGCGCAAACATATTATCAGATACTTTCACATATTGTGCTGATGTTTGTATCGGCCGTGGATCTATCACTAACACTCGTAGATGTGATTGGTGGAATTATAAATTAGTCGAATTACGTAGAATCTATCGAAAAGCTCGTAAAAAACTAAATGACATTAAAAAGCGTAACGTAACAGGAGATATTTACAATAATGCTCTTATTGCTCTTAGAGTTGCCAGGTCTCATTATAGAGCTGCTGTGGAGAAATCAAAGGGAAATTTAATACGTAAACTTGTTGATAAACTCGATAGAGAGGGTCCCTGGTCACCTTTGTATCATGAATTTAAAGCAAATAGATCAATCGACCTTGCATACGTACAGAACATCAAAATTAATAATAGTTATACTACAGGAGTAGAACAAACCACAGAATATCTTTTAGAATCACTTGTGCCTGACGATCGGCCGGAGGATGACACGGATTATCACCGACAAATTAGGCAGTGGGCTATTGAACCACCATTGTCTCCAATGTCTGACTTACCATCTTCAGACGAATTCCTCAGTATTGTTAGGTCATTGCCACTAAATAAGGCTTCGGGCGACGATAAAATATCAAACAAAATGATAAAAGAAGCTTGTAAACTTTCGGGTGATACGGTTTTAACAGTTTTTAAACGTTGCATTGCGGAAGGAGTATTTCCTAGTGTTTGGCGGTGCGGTAATATTCGAATAATACCAAAAAGCGGCGATAAGCCGCCGGACGATCCTAAATCCTATCGACCCATAACACTGTTACCATCGCTGGGAAAGCTTTTAGAGCGTCTTGTAGTACCACGACTTCTACCGGGTGGAGTTAAATTTCATGATAGACAATTCGGCTTTACGTTGGGAAAATCGACAACTGATGCGGTTATATCTGTAAGGAAAACTGTCACCGAGTCAAGTTTTCAATACGTTTTAGGCATCTTCTTAGATATATCTGGCGCCTTTGACAATGCGTGGTGGCCCATGCTATTGCTAAAATTAAAATTAAGAGGTTGCTTTAAAAATATTTATTCCCTTATCTCCTCGTACTTCTTACAAGGTACTACTAAATTGAGACTTGGGCATCATTCTGTGTCGAAGGCGCTTACGATGGGGTGTCCTCAAGGGTCAGTGCTAGGACCATACTTGTGGAACATAGGCTTCGACGATTTTCTGGCAATGCCTGTGCCGTCCGGATGTACCCTGAATGCGTACGCGGACGACGGTTTGTTATTGATAGAGTCGGATACTAGAACGGGGCTTGAGAGGCTGGCCAGTGAATGTTTGGACTTAATATCTCGGTGGGGTGGGCGTAATCGGTTGACGTTTGCACCAAACAAAACCTTCCAGCTACTTCTGAAAGGTAACCTCAAATCACCGCCTTGTATTAAATTTGAAAATATTACTATTAAAAATAAAACCTCGGTTTGTTATTTAGGATTGGTTTTAGAAAGAAATTTTTCATTTATTGAACATATTAGAACAGTTAATGAAAAGTCTAAAAAGAGTTTCTTTGCACTGACGAGGATATCAACTGCGACATGGGGTCTGTCATATAATACACTAAAGATCATATATGGAGCTACTTATTTGGGTTCTATTTGCTATGGTGCTCCTGTATGGGCAGATAGGGCGACTGTAGGTGCTGTCCGTCGCAAACTGTTACAAGGCCAACGACCTGCATTGATTTTCTTGTGCAAGGCATATAGGACGGTTAGCACTGAGGCTTTACCGGTGTTGGCAGGTGTTCTTCCGGTCGATCTCGAGGTGCAAAGACGTGCAGCCATGTACTATTCCACACTACAAAACATGGAATGCGATTTTTTGGGCATACGAGACCGCGGTAAAATCATAAGATTGTTTCAACAAAAAACCAATGTCTATAACGACCTCTTGGATGAATGGCAGAAACGATGGGACGAATCATCTAAGGGGCGCCACCTCTACCAGTTCTTTCCATCTGTTCGCGAAAGGTTGTCAAGGACATGGCTCGAGGTAGATCACTGTGTCGCTCAATTTCTTACAGGCCACGGTAACTTTAAGAGCAAACTATACTCATTTAAATTAGTCGATTCACCATTGTGTCAATGCTCAACACCTGATTCTAGCTGTGAACAGTCGGCTCATCATATCCTCTGGGAATGTAGTCTTTGGTACAATGAACGTAACATGATGCTAAATAGCTTACAAATGACGTCTGGGGTAGTATATTATGGGGATCTTGTGTCAACTGCGGTGAATTTCCGTGCGTTTAAGCGATTCTGCCATACATACTATAGAAATCAAATATAGCTCACTTAGGACCCATAATATTTTTATCCGTGGTGCTTCCCGGTTTGAAAAAGGCGTCTGCCTATTTTGACTCCATTTTGTCTCCCGCTTTGCTAAGGAGGGAAGTGGACTTATTATATTTCCAACTCCTCCAGTTTTCTTCTGATTAATTTCGTTGCGGGTTCCAAGACAGTTAAATTTTTCCTGGGACTTCCCGAGTGTCATAACTCGGTGTTTTCGTGGGTCACCGCTGTTGATCCTGGTGTACAGGAGTTACAGTGGTGGGCGTGTGGGCGGGATTAGTCCCATTAAAAAAACCACCTTCCAGCTTCAACATCAGATCAGCAACAGATCAGCATCATCATAATATAGCATTGTCACGCTATATACATATGCCTACAAAAATTCAACACAATCGGTTGAAGATATCTGCAAAATTGAGTTGCAAGATTCCGTCTTAACAAATATAGTTAGATATATACATACATAGCAAGTTAAAAAAAAACATAAAAATAAGTTCTGTGTTAGTAAAAATACTAATATTTTTCTTTGAAATTATTCTTTAAAAAAAAATTAAATTAAATTCAAGAATACAAATTAACAGTTACAATTCGACACTCACTGGCAACCCACCCTAAAACTTGTCATTTACGTATTAAGGAGCTCAGTGCGAACTACAAACGGACGTGGTGTCACCTTGAATATTCGGCGGGCACTGAATTTTTTGAGCGCGATAAAACTTATTTATTGCAATTTACGGGAGACGATATCTACGTACTAAAATGTATGGAACTTTTGTCGCTAAAAATGAATGATGTTTAGCCTTAGATTATGGCTTTTTGGTGAGAATTAATAAAAAACTAAAACGGTAAATCTTTTCTCCATACTTTTTTCTCGCGAAATAAGAAAAAAACATTTAAAATAGAGCACGAAATAGGACAGAGTGTGCTAATTAAAAAGGTCGATTTCGATGATTTTGATCTTTGTTAAGGCTTTTTTTTCACAAAAATAAAGAATTATTTTATAAATGTCACTCGGTAGATTGGTAGACTGATTTATTAAACTAGTGAGATTTTTTTTTTAGTGTCAAATATGAATTGAGTTGTTTGTGTTTTGCAAAACTGCAAGTGCCTTTTCGCGCGTTTTTAGGGACGCGCCCCTTAATGATCTTGCTTTTGCAATTATTTGTCTTTGGAGTGACGAAGCCACAACCTCAAGCCTAGCTCTCAGGGTCATACAACCAACATGCCTGTTAATAGAACATGAATATCACTCCCATAACTTGTTATTTTTATTTTAAAAGTCGTTGGAAACCTTACGTATGATGCAATAAAATCCTCGTGACAACCACGTATGACATGATCTGTGACGAATAACCATAATTTCTTGATATTTTTTCCTCAAAACACTCGTGGTGATGGTTAAACCCATCTGTATCAAGATCACTTGGTCAAGTTTTAATATAAAATATTATTCCATACTAACATGCGATGGTAAGTCTGTCTGTTAGGTTTTACCTACTGCTAAACTGTTGAACCGATTTCATTGAGGCTTCGACTGTCCATCAACAGCCAGTTTAAGCTATAGGCTACTATGTCTTAAGTTGTTAGTTATTGTTTGCACTCTTTATGTGGTAAATAAACCCAATGCCAACCCGTCTGGTCAGAGTGGTGTATAAGCCCAAATTCATCGCTAAGGAAAGGGTTATGTCCAGCTATAGTCTATTAAAAGCTATAGATAGATATCATTATCAACAGCTCGTTTGCCTCCACATACCATGAGAAAATACTTCAAGAGATTATGCATAATATATATATTGTTTGATTTATTTACTAATTTAATACAACTGCTGCAGAATAGAGGTATTCAAACAATAGTTAAATAAATCTTTATATTGATTATGTTTTTGTCAAGTACTTGTAATGTTATGGACTGTTTTCGCTCTAGTGGTTTCTCTAGATGGCCATGAGTTGTCCTGACGGGTTTTCCCCTCCACTTGTCAATAGTAGGGAATAGCTATGTACACGAATGTGCCTGAATGTCGCCTTAACGAGAATTTTATATGAAAGTGGCGTCTGCGATTTGCGGGTAGGCATTAGGCACTACTTCAATAACACACAAAATCTTAACTCAGCCTCAAATACATAGTAAATCATACACCCTCACACACTTATACTCACACCCACACACAAACAAAAATAAATCATCTATCTATACAAACTTATCTAAATATCTACTATTGTAACTATTGGTTTGTTCTTTTTGCCCGTGATGAGGAACTGACTCCCAACACATATCTGGCGCTACTTTAGGAGTCAGGGCTGTCCAGTGTTTTGTAATCTACCGGCTTAAAAAAAGAGGAGGTTATCAATTCGACGGTTTTTTATGTTTGTTACCTCAGAACTTTCGACTAGGTGAACCGATTTTAATGTTTTTTTTTTTAAAAGCTGGTGCTTCCAGTGTGGTCCCATTTTAATTTGGTCCAGTTCTGACAATGTCATCCATGAGAAAACCATATAAGTCTTCAATTTGAATTCAGTATGTGCGCGACAAATTGACGAATAACTCAATATCTTTTTTACTTGAAAGCTAAAGCTTCCCGTGTAGGGTCATTTCAATTTGGTCCAGTTCATGAAGTCGATTTTTTTGTTAACATTTTGTATTATGTTACAATAAAGAATTATTAATACTATGCCCCTGTCATTATAGTAGAGTCCAGCTGTTGCCACTAATATGCCTGAATGGCGTCCGTGATTTGCGGGTAGGCGCTAAGGTTTGGATCAGTCCGGCAAATAGATTTACTTGTCAGATGAAAAGTTACGATGAATATAAGCTCCAAAGTGCCTAAATTGGCCCACTTACAATTAAAGACTTTTGAAATTGTTGAGTAGATATGCTTCATCACCATCAACAGGCTATAACAGTCCATTGCTAGACATAGGCATCCCCTTAGAAAGGAGGTTTTGGTCTACCAAACCACGCTGACCAGATGGGTTGGTATAGGGTTTGTGTCAAGTTTTCCTTCTCTTTGCAGTGATGTTGTCCTGTTTAGTTTGCTCCCTTAGTAGACTCTTTCGACCATAGCCTGCCTGTAAGTGGAAACGTCCAACGGTTAGAAAGAGAGAGAAGATCGCTGTATCCCATCTGTCTTTCTCTACTGACGTATGCTCAGTAAAGGACTAACAATGGTAATCCAACCTCAACAATTATCAGCTCTTCCGCTCAAACTGCGCATGCGCGAGTAGAGAGAGACAGATAGGTACCGCGATCGTCTCTCTCTTTCTAACCGAGGGACGGCTGGAGGCCTAGCTCCTGATCTATCTATGTATAATAACTATGCTTTCGACACACACGTGATGAATAGAGGCGGTGACGCTATTCTTTGACGCAAATTTGTTAAGAGGAGGAAGCAACTAAGATAGGTAAAAAAACGTAGGTTTTTTAGTTTTAAAAGGAATTAAACTAGTTTAATCGGTCATTAGTGTTATTAATATTGCATGTACGTCAGTGCAAAGCTCAGCCAAATTCTTGGTCACAGCTTGGGGTAAAGTGAAAAATTAATAATATGCATTTAAGTATGTGGTTTTCCTTTTTAAAATATAAATTTTAAGTAATGTGTGGGGATTTGTTTGTTCTCTCGAACTTTCGTCAAGTCGAAGCTGTAAAAAGGCCAACTAGTCGGCCAGGCCGATCAGTGTTTTGAGGGTATACGATATTTGCCACAAAATTTGTAAGACCTTACTCCTTTCTGTAATATTTGGGATCGGTGCAATGACTTTTCTTATTCCATTTCCCTAACCTTTTTCATTGTGCTGTTTTTTCTTCCACTTCTGTTCGAGACATTAATTTTTAACCGACTTCAAAAAAGCAAGAGGTTCTCAATTCGACTGTATTTTTTTATGTTTGTTACCTCAGGACTTTGGACTAGTTGAACCAATTTTGATGATTCTTTTTTTTTGTTTGAGAAATGGTGCTTCTCGTGTGGCCCCATTTCAATTTGGGCTAGTTCTTTAAGTCTTTATTTTTTCTGAAATGTTATTAAGCAGCAAAAAGTAAAAGGGGTCCTGTACCGCTGTCAATATGTAATTAATGGTTATGTATGAGATTTATACGGTTTAATAAGTAATTAATCCTAATTATTTTTATGTATTTATCAATTTTAGTGGACAATTTTGATTACGCTCATAAAGTTGCTACAAGTGCATTAACAAAATGGATTCCTACTTGTTCTTAACACGCCATGCTTAAAGTCTACTTAGTATGAAAACTAGATGGCGTTTTGTGTCATTTTGTCGAAAATGTTTTACATTATTGAAAAAAAAAATATAACATGAAAAACGATAAAATATTTGAATCGATATTTATGGATGATCGTACTGATGTAAATAATATTAGTTAAAGAGCAACATTAATTGACGGATCAAGAAAATCATAGACGAATGATTATGGGTTAAAAATATTATATTATGCCATCTTGTTGACAACAATGACAACTTATTCGTGATCCATGTATTTTATTGTAATAAATATAAATTAATAAATGTTTCGGACATCTAACACACAACGCCATCTAGGCCCAAGCTAAGCAGAGCTTGTGTTACGGGTACTAGACAACTGATATAAATACATAGATATACATACAATACATACTTGTACATAGAACTTTGGTACTATTTAGAAAGCATATGTTCTTCATATCAAGGTGTACACCAAATTCCGCTACAGCTAAGGCGCAGTTCGTGGTTACAGGTCCTCTACAGTGTAACTTTAAGGGCACAGTACACATGAAAGCGGCATAATTTCTTTTAGAACAACACATTCACAATGTGTTTGCGACTGGTTGAAGTATATCCATTTAGCCATATCGTTCTTGCATCAACCTGTGATTATAAGCAATTTACTGCTCTCCAATTGGCAAATTGGGTCAGGAAGTTAAGTTGTCCAGTGCTCTCATTTTTTCTCCTGCACTCGTGGAGTGATACTACTCGTAATGTTTTGTGTAGGCCTTGTGTATTAACATAATTATAACAAAACAAATATTTCGGACATCTAACACACAACGTCATCTAGTCCCAAGCTAAGCAGAGCTTGTGTTATGGGTACTAGACAACTGATATAAATACATATATACGTTTTTTTATAAATACACATATTATACATAGAAAACACCCAAACTTCGAAACAAATAATTGCAGATCATAAAAAAAAATGGTCTGAACCGGGAATCGAACTCGAGACCTCAAGCACAGCAGTCGCATACGCTACCACCGCGCCACAGATGTAATTTAATAGACTATTTGACAATATTGAAAATAAACTATGGATTGTGGTCATCCTATCAGATAATAGCCTAAAAAGACATATTTCACTATGAATTAAACAAAATAATGTGATTTTTTCGCAGATTGCACAAAATAAATTGTAACAATTTTTTGAAATTTTTTCTGCGACATGAACGCCTTGTGATTTGTTGCAACTCTGGTGACGTCACACGCTAGTAAACGAATGATTCCTCGACTGAGTATTGTTCGCGTTTTGTGAATTTGTTTACTAGCGTGTGACGTCACACGTGTCATGTGACCAGCGCCATTAAAGAAATGTCGTTTTTTGACGCGGTTGTCAAACTTGAACTTCATCTTAATTTTTAATTCTTAATACAGTAGAAATTCCGCAAAATATTAACGCAGTGTGCTTATTACGTAATAAAGAATAATTTAAAACGATTTCCAAAAATCTGTCAAATAGCCTATTGTAAATTAGTAATAGATTTAAAATAGTTAACGAGCATATCTCGTCAGTATCTTGTCCGGTTGGTGACGAATTAAGAGTACTGAGTGTCACCACCCCTTCGTTCCATAGTTTAGTAAGAGCAATCAAAGGGGGGAAACTACGTAGGATAATATCACTGCAAATAGAGGGTAACCTTAAAACAAACCTTATATCAACACTTCTGGGTAGTAGAGCCACGCTGTTTTCAGCACGAACGGGCCGGCTCGACCGGGTCGGTACTACCCTCGCACAGAAAATCAACGTAAAATGACAGCGTGCTGTCGTGTTTCATTGGTGAGTGCGAGACCGGAGGCTTAATGATGCACTAGCATCAGTAACCCGCCATGGTGTGGGTCACCGTGCTGCATTGTTGCATTGTCTGCGTTCGCAGTGAGTATGGTGACCACCACTCTTGGATTCTGCTTATGCTTTCCATCAGGCAGAGTAAAGTCATTTTAGCAGGGCATTTTTAAAAAGAAAAAAAAGGGTAGCGTGATATAGCAGACCAAAAACTTTTTTTTGAGAAGAAATCTATGTCTATCTGCACTGTTAGAGACTCTAACTTAGAGTATGTTGATGTGATGTTTGTATCTCGCCAATAAGCCGTGTGGCTTGGCGAATAAATAAAATAATAAGTGATTTAAATTTTAATCAATAAGTTTCACAAATTAGAGCACTACAATGCATGCAAGTACAGATCAGGAAAAAAAATATTAATATACTGTTTTAATATATAAATATGGTGTCTCTGTGGTCGATTCGTGGTTACGGGAAAGGCCCACACGTCACTGATAGCAGTTCTTTGTTGCGCGACCTCGGAATTTGTTCAAATTAATCAATAAATGTATATGTGCGAAATAGGAGATCTGGCAGAAGTTCTGGCCGAATTTAAGGATATATTCTTGGTGTCATAATTCATTGTCTTTCTTTAACTAGGTTTTACTTGTGGCGTTCTTAGCTGATATATTTCCGGGTATTTAATTTATTTAATTTCCACAATAGTATGAAATTTAAAAAAAATCTCTTCCCAGCAGACTAGGGGTTTTTATCAGAATAATAATATTTCTTCAAAATAATTTTAGTTCCAAAATCCGGTAGTTGAGTTCTATGACTGCCGTTGTTATCGAGAGGCAATAAATCAAAGACGGCCATTTTTTTTTTGCTGTATTTGAGATATATGTGAAAAGACCTTCTTCGTATCTAGGTTTCATACCTGTACGTAAATTACCAGTTCCATCTTTCTTTTCTTCAACGTTTTTTATGACTTCTTGCAATCTCGATTAGCACGGCAAACTACAAATCCATTAAAAAGTTTCACTCAAACTCAAAACACTAAGACTTAAGCGTCAAATTAAAAGATATTATTTTTAGATGAGTCCAATATCTTGTGGTTATCTACTGCATATAATCTTCTTCAACAATTAGGCTATGCTCAAAGCCCAGTAAGTGAAGCAATCAACGTAAACGGGGGTGAAATTATGACGAACGATTTGTTATTACGCAATTGGCTCAAAAAGCAGTAAAATTTCTAGAGTTCATTTATGTACCTATGCATGTTTTATATCCTATCCTAATATCATCCTAAGTGCCACACTCGCAATATACATTTTTTAATTTAAAATGGCCGCAGTATAAGTTTTTGGGATTTATTCATCATCATCGACAGTCCACTGCTGGACATAGATCTTTCTTATTTTATGTATAGCCCTGCCAAAATGACTCTACTCTGCCTGATGGAAAGCATAAGCAGAATCTAAGAGTGGTGGTCACCATACTCAATGCGAATGGAGACAATGCAACATGGTGATCCACACTATGGCGGCTTATTTAGATTCTTCTGCACCAATTATCATTTCTTAATTAAGAGCTTTTTTACTGTATTCATCGCCATGTGCATTATTATAATTCATTGCATTATATATGATATGAAATAGTTAATTAAAACAATCATTATCGTTTTCCTGCTCTTGATCCAATTTATTTTAGGTTTCGCACAAAGCATTGCATTGCAAATGGTTATTTTTTGGCCGTTTCTAGCCGCTTGCTTGCTTGATGCTTGCTCTCATTAGAAATATAATAGTTTTCAGACGGGATGTCAATATCACCAGCCTTTAATAGTTCACGGTAAGTTCTGATAAGGACAGAGATAGAAGAAGGGCTTAGGTTAGATATGTGGAGGAACGAGTGTCATGTCACATGTGTTGATGGCGGGAGGTTGTATATATGTTTGCCAATCAGAGAATTTCTATATCGCGATACACGATTACACGAACTGTTACTCCGTAATTGGGTGTGTCTTCGTTAGATGGCGCTATAGTATGTTTTGTTGCACTGTATGTGGATGTAGCTCCAGAGGGATAGATGAAGAGCTTAGGTTAGAGGGACATTGGAAATCTCGGCAGTTTTACTCGTAGTATCAATGAAGAGACAGCAAAGTACCTACAAACCAGAAGTCAAAAGTGCGTTTCTCAGATAAGCAATGGATCAAAATTGACGTTGTATCGTGACAAAGCATGCTTCTCCAAGCTCTTCTGGAATTTGAGATGCATTTAGGAACCTCATCTAGCCAGCCTTTACCATCAAGTTATTTTTATAGCAAAGGCTGTTATGACCATGCTGCAATTCGATCCCGATTGATCAGGATATCTTCAAACCGTTTAAGTTAATAAAGTACATGATGATGTACTTAACAAAATGGCAGAACTATAAAATCAATAGTTGGTGCACCTTAAATTTAGTTGTGTAACGTCAGTTTACAATAACGTATCTCCAGATTTAACTAGAGATTATTAGTTATAGGGTATTTAAAACGGTCTGAATTTACCTTAAAAAAGTACTTGTTCTTTTTTTGACAGTAACTTCGTTATCACTAAGCACATAGTATAAAACAAAGTCGCTTTCTCTGTCCCTAAATCCCTATGTATGCTTAAATCTTTAAAACTACGCAACGGATTATGATGCGGGTTTCTTTAATAGATAGATAGAGTGATTCAAGAGGAAGGTTTTTATGTATAATAAATGCAAAATATAGTATGGAAACACTGTTGATTTTCGAGGTTTCTAATGTGATGTAGCAAATAAACACATTTTTTGCGCTTACATTGCAAACGATGATTGCACCCTACGGGATAGATTAAAATAATGTACTACAGTATTGTACACCTTAAAAAGATCAACAAAAAAGTCCGCGACGGTATATGTCTATCTCTTAGGGATAACCCACAATAACAATTTTTTATTCCTTTCTTTTCACGAGAAATACGAAACGATTTAAGCAATACAGAATGAATCCTTATACAATTAAGTAAATTAAATACATTGTGCATTTAATGCACAACAACAATTTTTTATTCCTTTCTTTTCACGAGAAATAATGGCTTATTTACGAAGCGATTTTAAGCTATACAGAATGAATCCTTATACAAATAAGTAAATTAAATACATTGTGCATTTAATATAAATCAAAATGGCCCTTTGCAGTGTCTAATTTAAATGAATATATTCGAAGAATGAATATATTACAGATTTAAAATGCACGAATCGTGTCGTCGGCGGGAGCATCTGAAATCCACCCGTGTGAAGCCGGGGCGGGTCGCTAGTAAAGTATGAAATACATAAATGATGGAATTTTCTTGAATTTCAGGTCAATGGAAAACCTTGAGCAAAGACGCGGTGCCTTCACAGAACCTGCCCAAGTTGAACCCAGACGGTACAGTTATGGTCATCAGGAAGAGTCGCACAGTCAAGTACAGGGAAAGCAAAAAGGATGATATTAGTGGGTGAGTAGTGTTTCTTTTTTTTATGGGGCAAACGAGCAGACGTATCTCCTGATGGTAAGCAATTACCGTCGCCCATGGACACCCGCAACACCAGAGGCGTCAGAAGTGCGTTGCCAACCTTTGAAGGATGGGGAAAGGGATGTGGGTGGGGCCTGGTATTCTCACTCACTTAGTTAAAACACATCGCAAGCGCTATTTTACACCGGTTTTCTGTGAGGCCGTGGTATAACTCCGGTCGAGCCGGCCCATTCGTGCTGAAGCGTGGCTCTCCCACGGCAAGTGTGTTTGCACTAGTCGTGAAGATACCTGAAAATTCTGAAGACGTTGTGTAAAACGATCTGAATAGAACGATCACTATTTACGGGTCGAATTTTCTCTGTCTGATGGAAAGCATACGCAGAATCCAAAAGTAGTGATCACCATACTTACTGCGAATGCAGACAATGCAACGATACTGCATGGTGACCAACACAATGGCGGCCTATTGAGATGTTTCTGCATCATTGAGTCTCCGATCTCGCACTTACCAACGAAACACGATAACACGAATGCTGTCACTTTAGGTTGGTCTTCTGTGAAAGGGTATTACCGCCCCAGTCGAGCTGGCCCGTCCAACATGATTCTGCTACCAGTTTTCATCATGCTAATTCTATGCCAATTATGTTCCAGTGATAAACAAGAGAAATGGCAGATGTCAGCTGCAGGACACAATCACAGCTTAATACCATCGACACCGGATAACCACATGGCATGCGATCCACAGGACCCAGTAAGTATTTCATCAAACTGAACTTTCATTTTTAACCTTTCCTAATATAGACGATGTCATAATTTATGCTATCAATGTTTCTTCTCACAGCTCTACCGCTACCCACTTACCAACATGAATATATCACCACAACAGCCGCACCACACATTAGCAATGAAACCCAAAAAACAAGACGCGTTCATGCAAACAGATCCTGTACAATCAGAGGAAGACGATTCCCAACCCAACAACAGTTACAGTGAAGTGTCAGACAAATATTCCACCGACATGTCAGAATACGCTGTCCAGAATTTCCAGAAAGACCCAGAATTCGATAAAAAATACGAAGCGAAAGACTACACCAATAAACCAGAAGACTTCTTGCGAACAAACGAAGAATATAACAATGAAGCTGATAAATATGCTCTAGAAAGGAAATCGCTGGTTGATTTCCCCAAACCAGTTGATAATTATCAGAAAATTTCTGATATTTATCCATTCAATGATAAAGGGTACCAGAGGAATGATTATATGGGTTACCCTTACCACGATAATGTGGAACATTTGAGGAATCAACAGCAGAATTTACAGATATTACAAGATAGAATAACGGAGAATCAGAATTTTTTCAACGAGAATCACATAAAACAAGAAATCGATATCAATGGGGATGAAGACAAATTCCTTTATAGAAATAAAGAACAATTAGGTATGTATTAATTTTAAATACAAGAGATTTATATGAACAATTTCTTTTGAACTTTGATTTTATAGAACTCTGTACCATAGCAGGTCAAGATATATTGGACACAAGATATATTGTCATTTGCTGATTTACGTCATATTTGTAAATTTTTGCCTGCTTCAGTCGCCGTAAAATCAATTAACGCAATCAGTTTTTTTTTCTGATCTTATCATTTATAATAATAATAGCCAATGCCCTACAGGGGTGAAAGATATACGGTAGCTTTCATCCAGAAGAAAAGTATTCCCCCCAAGAAGTAGAAAAATATCGCGATTGCAGCTTCTGGCAAATGGACTACCATTAGTCATAATAAATCAAATCAAATCAAATCAAAATCATTTATTCATCTAAGACACCAAGTGACAGTGAACGTCAAATTGAAGCTATAGTTAAAAATCATAGATCGACACAAACAGAGGCCGAGGAAATATATACACAGACTAGCTAACCCACGTAACCTCGTTTACCTCTCCTATTGCCCGTAGCGTAATATTTTCCCCCGTTTTTGTATCATTCTTCATTGGTGCTTCGCTCCTATTTGTCTTAGCGTGATGAAATATAGCCTATAGCCTTCCTGGATAAATGTACTATCCAACACTGAAATAATTTTTCAAATCGGACAAGCGGTTACTGATAGTAGGGGAGCCCACGATACTAAATGGGGATTTACTCGAGCGTCATAGAGACCTATTGGTTTGCAAAGCTTAGATGATAAGAAGAAAAAAATGTTATTACTGCATACCTTTTCATCGGTGGGGTGAGCAGCTATGGGTGTTCAAAAATGTAAAAAAAATCTGATGCATGGACATACTCGAGCGCGTCAGATATTGATAGCATCCATGTCCTACGTATTTTTAATAATGTACATATGTTAATCTGATCGTTTGCATGGTAGGGGAGGTCGTAAGTAAGGTTTGAAAATGACAAAAAAAAAATGTTTTTCGAGCGCGTCAGATTTTAAAGGGGATGTTAAGTGAACCTAAAATAAAGTTCTCATTCAAAACAATCTGACGATTTGGATGTGACGCAAACTCACGGGCGTTATAAGAATGTGCAAAAAAAATCGTCATATTGATATACTCAAGCGCGTCAGATAAAGATATACAGGGTGTCCCAAAATTCAACGATAAGCGGGCGCCTAAAGGTAGACCTGCTAATGAGTACATAAGGAAAAAAAATAAAAAAATACCTAGTTTTTTTTTTGTTACATGAAAAATTTAGAATTTCTTTGAAAATTTATACCTTTCATGATATTGCTACTATTCACCACAACTCTTAAAAACACCAAATTGCCCGCAGTTTTTACACAAAAAACGTTCAAAATAATTTTTTTCCCTACAATTTTGAAATATTTTTACTCTTAGTGTACTTTGACTCAGGGTCTTGTAAAAAAAAAGTATGGACACCACTACGTAATAAATAAATAATAAAAAAATTAAGGGTGTAAATTTTCAAAGAAATTCTAAATTTTTCTTGTAACTAAAGAAAAAACTAGGTATATTTTTTTTTCCTTATGTACTTATGAGCAGGTCTACCTTTTGGCGCCCGCTTATCGTTGAATTTTGGTACACATGGTATATGGTTCATCTTTATGTCCTAGACGTGCTCTCTCTTAATCTGACGATTATCTGGAGGGGTTCGCTTAATCTGACAATTAAAAAAAAAAAGATCCCAAATCCAGACGTGCTTTTTAGAAAATTACCACAATATCAGTATCAGAAGTTCTGGTAGTAATAGTAGAATCTTCATTTTGTTGGCAAGCAATAAATGCTATGTTCGTCTTCGCTTCTTCATGATCAGGGCATGACAAATCATAATCAATTTATAATTAATTGTCAGTAACTGAATATTTATGACACAAATCGAGGTAATTACATAAAATTACCTTACTACCTATAATCGTTGCCATCCCCTGCCCAATGATCGATCAACAACTTAGTTACTCACTACTTATACTTTGTTTGAAAATGTTTATACAAAGTCAAATCAAGTTATTTTAATTACTTCCTTACACACAGGTAAATCTTGCGACAAGCCTTTGTATTCTATAAATTGTATAAAGACCTCCTTCCATCATCAGACCCTGGATACTATCAAAACATATAGTACTTGTCAAGATGAATCAAACGATTTCAAACTCGATGGTATTGCGACGTTTCTCTACAGAATTCCTATAACCACCTTCCAGCTCCATCATCAGACTCTGGATACTATGAAAACATAAAGTTCTCGTCAAGACGAATCAAACGAGTTCAAACTCCATAGTGTTGCGACGTTTCTTTATTGATTTCCTGTGACCACCTTCCAGCTCCAGCATCAAATTAGTTTCATGTCATTATAATATTGTATTGTCACGCTGTATACATATGCTTGTAAAATTTCAGCAAAATCGGTTAAAGATATCTGCTTCAAAATTGACTTGCAAAATTCCACCCAAACATACATACATTGCAAGTTAAATAAAAGCTTGTAAAAAAGAACCCATCTACAATTATAAGGTCAAATTGGGATGGCGGTTGCTCCATATCTTCGACTTATTTCTCTAACACACGAATTAGTACTGACTTATCAGAGTGAATATAGGCATCACCATCATCAATATAATAGGTCTTTACCTATGAAATTGCCGTTTTGTATGCAATAAGTGAAAGTATTTATTTTTTCAAACTTTTTTATTTCTGTTATTCGAAGTATGACGCATGCAATTGATGCCTGAGGGAGAGCTTCCAACCCCAGCTTTTGCAGCTTGGAGACTGTCTGTTGCAAACTGTACCAAATGATGTTGTCAGTTCAGACAGTCTACAAGCTGCAAGAGCTGGGGTTGGAAGCTCTCCCTCATCCGCCATACTAACCAGACCTTGCACCTACCGACTATTACTTTTTCCAAAATTTAGACAACTTTTTAGTGGGTAAAAAAATCAATTCCCGAGAGGCAGTACAAAATGTCTTTGAAGAGATTGTTGCCTCCTGTCCAGCTGATTTTTACAAGAAGGGCATCAATAAACTGCCAATGCGTTGGCAAAGAGGCGTCGATTGCATGAGTGATTACTTCGAATAACAGAAATAAAAAAGTTTGAAAAAATAAGTACTTTCACTTATTGCATACAAAACGGCAATTTCATAGGTAAAGACCTAATATTAAACTTTATCGACGAAATTTTGTTACTTCGGCTTGTGGCTATCGTCAGATTATATATTTTTCGTTATCCTTGAATGATTTCCCACAAAATATAAAAAAAATTGCCACGCTCGAATGTCGAGATGACTTTTTTTTACAACTTTATATCCCTCCCCTTTCCTTACGTCACTCTCAAATTGTCAGATTAGTGGAATATACACTTTTTAGCGTGTAATTAACTCACCCTGCCTTAATCTGACGCGCTCGAGAATGTCTGATGATCAATTTTTTTTACTAATCTGATCCTTTATTCCTGACAGGCGGCCATATATACGGGGCTCATATTTGGTGGCGGTACTTAACCGGGTAGAAGGTATCCCCCTGTATATTAACCTGCCGCGCTTTAGTAAATCCCGAAATTCCTTCTAGGGCTTCCATACTATGAGATTAGCGCGTTGAAACAAACAAACTTTTCAGCTTTATAATATTACTAGCTGACCCACGCAACCTCGTTTGCGTCTCATATTGCCCGTAGCGTACCAATTTTCCCCCGTTTTTAAAACATTCTGCATTGGTGCTCCGCTCCTATTGGTCTTAGCGTGATGATATATAGCCTATAGCCTTCCTCGATAAATGTACTATCCAACACTGAAAGAATTTTTCAAATCGGGCCAGCGGTTCCTGAGATTAGCGAGTTCAAGCAAACAAACAAACTCTTCAGCTTTATATAATAGTATAGATATTATAAGTATAGATGTGTGCAGATGTAAGATTGTCGAATCTGGTACTAAACCATATTGTTTTTTTTTGGTAATTTCTAGATGCGGATATGTACAATAGTCGTAGAATTATTGATCAACAACGTTTGATAGAATCCTTACAGCATCCGGTCAAGGAGGAACCAGATACTGTCAATGGTATGTAAATGGTCTTCTGATTTTTTATTATCTTCTGAATTCTCCTTTTTATTTCGTGTACGTGACATTTGGCTTATCAAGTTATTTTTATTTTTTCACTTCTTAAACCGTCCCTGGATTACGATATACATTCCAAAACCAAAATCAGCTAAATTGGTCCAGTCTCGAGTTTTAGCGAGACAAACGAAATTGATTTTTATAAATAAGATTACCTGTGTCTAAAATCATATAGCTCTTTTCCATTTACTTTTTTATTTAATACTGGCTTTTGCTTGCGACTCCGCCTGTGAGTCTGTCGGTAATCGCGGTAAATAATAGTTTATATCCTTCTTTAAAATCAAAGGTATCCAAACCACATTTGATCCATATCAAATTTGATGAAAATCGGTGCAGCTGTTTAGTGGTGAAAGCGTGACACACCGACTTATCTTAGAATTTATTATATTATATGGATAGGCAGACGGGTCACGATGGCAAGTGGTTATCGATCGTAGTGATACCACGGCCTCACAGAAAACCGATGTAAAACAACGCTTGCGCTGTGTTTCACCGAGTGAGCGAGGATACCCTAACCCCTGCCTTCATCCTCCTCCCCATCACCCAGAGGCCGGCAACGCACTTGTGACGCCTCTGGTGTTGCGGGTGTCCATGGGCGGCGGTAATCGCTTACCATCAGGCGATACGTCTGCTCGTTTGCCCCCTATTCCATAAAAAAGAAACACCTAGGGAACCTAACAAACATTCATGAAACGGATACAGCGTTGGGTCATGTGTGACTTGAACCCACAACTCAGCGTAGTAGGAAGCATTTAAACCACTACGACATCGTTGCAGTTATTGTGTTTATCTCATTGCAGGATGTGAAAACGTGATGCAGCCTCAAGGTAGCCCTTATTATCAGTCAAACACACACAATAACGTCTCAGGTATGTATATTTATTATTAAGGCCGCCATAGTGTGGGTCGCCACGCTGCATTGTTGCATTGTCTGCATTCGCTATGAGTATGGTGACCACCACTATTGGATTCTGCTTATGCTTTCCATCAGGCAGAGTGGAGTTACTTTGGTAGGTTCATACATAAAGAAATGACTTCAATGCGCCTACTAATGGGACTAAACGGGCGGGATATCTTTCCAAATAATTTTCTTAATTCTATGAGAACGAACACGAAAATATACAACCAGAGTCTGACTGATTTTGGTTGTATATTTTCGTGTTCGTTCAAGTCAATAAATTATTAAGGTATTTAGTTAAAAAATACGGAAAACTAAACATATTAATTGTATTTTTTTTGTGAAATATTGGGCAAACGAGCAGACGTATCGCCTGATGGCAAGCGATTGCCGCCGCACATGGACACCGGCAACACCAGAGGCGTCACAAGTGCGTTGACGGCCTTTGGGGGATGGGAGAGGAATGGGGGAGGGGTTGGGGTATAGACCTCTGGTATCCTCACTCACTCGGTGAGTCACACAACAGGCGCTGTTTCACATACTTTTAAACAATATACTTAATAGGATCTATTCTATTTCCTAAAAGTATTGAAAACAGACATATTTTTTTCCACCCCGGATTTCCATGGAAACGGATATCCGGACATCCTTATATCCGGATATCCGGCAATGTAGTGATTGTTCATATATATCTCTCCAGGTGCGTACTACGCGGGCGGCGCGCGGCCGGGCCCGGAGCTGCTGATCGCCAAGCAGAACGCGCTCGCTGCGCACACGCAACTCTGTACGTATCACTTTACTTCTGCCCCATTATGTTTGTTTTATTTATAGTGTCAACAAGTATGACTGCACGGTTAGCCTAGTGGTTTAGGCGATCGCCACGCCGCTCGCCAATTCGCCAAGTGTTGTGGGTTCAAATCCTACACGGGACAACACTTTGTGTGATCCGCAAATTGTTAGCTGAGTTTGGGCGTTAATTGTGTCCGTTTCATGTATGTCTGTAAAGTCCCCCGCGACACAGGATGTTTATTCCTAATGCGGGAGTTGTCTTATTAAAAAATAAAAAAAGATTGTATTGACCTTACTAATAAATTGTGCGATAGAGTAGCGCGCATAGTGCAGAGACGCGCGGTAAGGGTGGGTCGCTTGTTCAGTACTACGTCGTGTGGAAGTATCACTCTTCCAAGTGGTTGAAAATGTTGACGTCTTTGCACTGTCCACCGCTGAGTTTGAGCGTACAATATTGTAAAAACTATGTCAACTTAAAATAAGAGTTGCCCAGCAAAGCACAGGTGTATTTTAGCTTAGTTTGTAAAACGTGGATGATTAGGTTAGTTGTGCATTAATTTATATGTTACTAGCGACCCGCCCCGGCTTCGCACGGGTGGATTTCAGATGCCCCCGCCGACGACACGATTCGTGCATTTAAAATTTGTAATATCTTCGAATATATTCATTCAAATTAGATACTGTAAAGGACCATTTTGATCTATATTAAATGCACAATGTATTTAATTTACTTAATTGTATAAGGATTCATTCCGTATTGCTTAAAATCACTTCGTAAATAATAATAATAATAAGTATTTCGGACATCTAACACACAAATAAGCCATTATTTCTCGTAAAAAGAAAGGAATAAAAAATGGTTGTTGTGGGTTATCGCTAAGAGATAGACATATACCGTCGCGGACTTTTTTGTAGTACTTTTTAAGGTGTACAATACTGTAGTACATTATTTTGATCTATCTCGTAGGGTGCAACCAGCGTTTGCAATGTAAGCGCAAAAAAATGTGTTTATTTGCTACATCACATTAGAAACCTTGAAAATTAACAGTGTTTTCATACTATATTATGCATTTATTATACATAAAAACCTTCCTCTTAAATCACTCTATCTATTAAAGAAATCCGCATCAAAATCCGTTGCGTAGTTTTAAAGATTTAAGCAAACAAAGGGATATAGGGACAGAGAAAGCGACTTTGTTTTATACTATGTAGTGATGTATTTTCACTGCTATTACACATATTGTAGGTACAACTCTTTATTATTCCAAATAAAATAAAATAATCCTTAACATAAATACTTATTCTTTGAAAATGTAATACAATTTAACAATTAACTATTTGTAGTTAAATTCTTGGAATTGTGTCGCGTGCTTGATTATTTTAGTGTTTAATTGAATTATCCATGCAGTAAACACAGCAAAATAAAGAATTCAAAATTCAGCGACTCACTTCTACTTGGAGTTTGTGCTGGGGGAGTCATTTATTCTATTATATGCTAGCTGACCCACACGACTTTGTCATCGATCGCTCAGCTGTTATTAGTCTAAGCGTGATGTTGATATAAAAAATACATGAAAATCGGTTATATAGTTTCGGAGTTCATCGTGAGCAACAAGATAATACGTACATTATAAATAATAGATTCATCATTCGCAGGGCAAAACACAATGAAGCGGCCATTCTTCTACAGTGAAAGTTCACATTATAATGGGCCACCGTTACTCCACAGATATGAGGTGAGATGTTCTTATTTACTTAATCCCTATATCAGAAGGATCTAGATATATTTTTTATCGTCAGAAACTGTTGATCTAGTGACCTAATGACCCTGCCTACTAAGCCGCAGGACATGGGTTCGATTCCCAGAGCAAATAATTGTTTGATGAGCATGATTTTGTGTTTAATTTATCTTTACAAATAAATAAAATTGGAGTGTCTATTTGTAATATTAAAATCACATATATACACGGTACATATACCAAAATATTTTTTTTTGACAGACAGACAAAAATTGAAACAAAATGTATTTTTTTTCAATTTTAGAAAAATGTAAACATTTTTTTTTATTTTTTTTTTATTAACGAATAAGGGGCAAACGAGCAGACGTATCACCTGATGGTAAGTGATTACCGCCGCCCATGGACACCTGCAACACCAGAGGCGTCACAAGTGCGTTGCCGGCCTTTTAAGAAGGAGTACGCTCTTTTCTTGAAGGTTTGAAGGTCGTATTGGTCCGGGAATACCGCAGGCGACAGTTTTGTTGTGCGAGGCAGAAAGTTCCTAGAGAACCGCACAGTTGTGGACTGCCAACCATCTAAGTGATGGGGATGAAATTGCTGTCGCGTAGGACGATGGCGGAAAGAGGCGGCAGGAATCAGCCCGAATAATTCCTCGGAGCACTCCCCATAGTAAATGCGGTAGAAGATGCAAAGCGAAGCCACATCTCTACGCAGCGCCAAAGAGTCCAGCCGAATTGAAGATTCCTGGCAGTCGACGATTCGAGTCGCTCTCCGTTGAATGCGGTCCAGAGGGAGGAGCTGGTACTGGGGTGCCCCCGCCCAAAGATGAGGACAGTATTCCATATGTGGCCGAACCTGCGCCTTATATAGAAGAAAGCGGTGGGCCGGAGTGAAATACTGTCTCGATCTGTTGAGCACGCCAAGCTTCTTCGAGGCCAATTTGGCCTTATCCTCCAAATGGCCACGGAACTGGACTTCGCTCGATATGTCGACACCAAGTATTCCAATGTTGGCTGAGGCTGATAGGGGAGTGTCTTGAAACCGAATACATACATATGCATTTAGTAAAAAGCGGTTATTTTAACATAACAGACACTCCAATTTTATTTATTTGTGTAGATGTATATATTAATACTATATAATTTAAAATATGTTTGTTTGCTTTTAGGATATCACAAGAATTCTTCAGTGATCGCGGAGACATTCCAAAGTTATACAAAAATAAAAGAAAAAAAAGAAAAGTTATATAAAAAAGATAATTCTCTACACGACGATAATCTCTCGACGTTTTCTTTTTATTATTTTTTTAATAATAACTATTATTGATAAGAACGAAACGGTAATAATATATTTTTATTGATAAATGAATGAGGAACGCGCGGTCTCTTGTGAAAAATAACTAAATTGGTACTATTTTGTCAGAGTTTTATTATTATTTATTTTATTATTGTTATTTGTTTTTCTTTTATACTTGTAAGGGACCGAGTGTTATATTACTATGCCATTTGTGATAAAAATTATATTTTTAGTGAAGTGTTTACTATTTTTTAGAATAAAGATTTTTTCGTATTGCTAAACCCTTTTGAGAAAAACAAACTACTACAAAATTTTCTTGGGTATAACGCCATCTAGCGAAAACAACTTGGATTACAACGAATCTAGTGATCCTGCATCGCGCTGTTAAAGATTTTGTCAAGAATCCTCAACAGCCTTTAATGGTCCACTCCTATAGAAAGGAGGTATTGGCCTTCTATACCAAGCTTCTTAGTATAGTTGTAATTTTATTCGTTACCATAATTATTACTTATATGCCACCTCTGTGTAGAATAGTTTATTTAAAACAGGAACATTTTCGATATCTTTCTTTAAAGGGTGAGCGATTTTAAATTTTGACGCCTAAAATCTTCGCTAAATACAAATTAAATACATAGTAATATTATTATGTATAAGAGTTAATTGTATATTAATATTTATATAAAAATAAATTGTACAAATCAAACATAATCGGGACTATAAAAATGTTTTTTAATATAATCTTTTTAAAAAACAACAGCCTGTATACTATGTGACAACACGCACTTGACCAACATGGTGGATTTAAGCTCTTTAGGGATTAATAAAAATTAAAAAATTAAAAATGAAATTTTTGTTTCTTTAAACGTAAATATCTTGGAAACTGCAAGCCCGATTGGAATAGTATTTTCACATATGATAGACTAATTGTTGAGAAAAATGTTGTGTGAGAAAAAAAAAGTGCCGATAAATGCGGAAAAGCATTTTTTAGTATATATTTTAATAATATGAATGTTGGCCAGATTTATTTCATTTAGGGGGTTAATATTAACCCTAAAAAGTTCTAAAATAGTTGTTAGTAGCACTTTAGGGTGCAACATAGTGCTTTAGGGTCAATAAGTTGGTTAGAACAAGTTGTGTAGATCAAAAGTATTTAATTTTTTTTTACTAAAAGTATTTCGAAGCACTAATGGGTTTGCTAGAAGCGTAATAGAGTGTGTCAGACGCTTTTTAGGGTGATGATTAGGTACCCTTACTACTTGGGTTTTAAGATCGTAGGCCCAATGATGAAACATCTCAATAGGCTTCTATAGTGTTGGTCACCATGCGGCATTGTTGCATTGTCTGCTTTCCATCACGAAGAGTAGAATCACTTTGGCAGGCTCATATATTAGTTATTTATGCAACTGTTGCATAATAATGGGTATTAAAACAAGAATGTGGGTGGGTGAGAAGAGATAATAGTATCTCATGAGTATTTTATTATGTACAGTTGCATACAACACTTTATCTACACCCATGATATGAATCCTCTATAAAAAGTTCTGAAATAGCTAGCTAAATGGTGAACAAATGGCGGGATACAACGTGAATTCGAATAACAGTTTTTTTTAAATACGACACTGTGGTAGTGAAATGCGCGTGTCTGATAATGTTCTTTTTTTGAAAAAGGAGTTGCACTATGAAACTTAGTAACATTATAACAAACGTTTGGATGATAATAATGGTTATTATGACACTGGATGTTTTAATGTTGGCAATAAGCTAACAGGTTCAGAAACTTTTCTAGAGGATTTATAGCATGGCTGTAGATAAAAATAAATAAATTATTATTTAGTACCTATCTGTGTATGTAATTTTTTTTCTTAAAAATGGTCACGTTTTACGGAGCACTATAGGGTGGCTCAGAAGCATTTAGAGTGGAAAAAATATTCTGAGGTCAGCTTATTATGTTGATAGAGGTAACTCCCCGTTGGTCGACTGTTGAGGTATTTTTTTTTAATTTGAACCATATTATACAGGCTGATTGAACTTGATAATTAAGTTTTCCTTATTACTTTTTTGTATTATTTTACATTTTGCAGGTCTTTGTATAAGAAATTACATGCAGATCTATTTTAACCATAGTGTGTATGTCTGTGACACAGTAGCACCTAAATGATGGATTGATTTTGATGAGGTTTTTTATTTGGAAAATAAGGTTCTTTTATTTGATAAATGGGGCAAAATGCAAAAATATTTCGTATCTGGGCCGAGGATATGTGCAGGTATAACATACTAAAATATAAACGAAATCGGAATCCTGACCCTTTTTTCGTTGTCCGCTTCACGTGAAATGCCCCAAATAATAAATATGTATATCAAAGAGTGTGATGTATTTAAATTATTAAAGTATTGGAAATGTTTGGTTCAAACAACAAAGGTTCGATTCTAAAAATCATTTTTTTCAACATTTTAACACTCATTTAAACGGTTGGCCTGGTGTTTTAAGCGGTCACCACACCGCTTTCCGCTACGCCAATCCATTATTACGCAACTCCGTACAAAAATCATTTGACAAGGGAGAAAAATCGAGGGTTGCTACCCCCTCCCCTTCACCAGTACTCAGTTGGACAGCTTACAAGTAACGTCATAGTGCTGAATGTTATTGTTTTATGCCCCTGTATCTTTCTAAAAAGCACCCCTGGTGGTTCACATGACCCATATATTTTCGACACAGGCCCGTAGTCTATTTAACACGCTGACCAGACGTGTTTGTGTCAAGTTTTGTTATTTATTTTATTGGTAAATACAAACATTATATGATTGAGATATGTGTGTTAAAAATGTTCAAATAAATTTTTATAAAATCTGAATTTGACTGCTTCGATGGCGCAGTGGTAGCGTATGCGACTGCTGTGCTTGAGGTCTCGGGTGCGTTTCCCGGGTCGGACCAAATGTTTGTATGATCAGCAAATATCTGTTTTGGAGTTTGGGTGTTTTCCTATAATATGTATGTATTTACAAAAAAAACATTTAAATGTATTTTATATCACTTGTCTAGTACCCATAGTACAAGCTGTGCTTAATTTGGGATTAGATGGAGTTGTGTGTCAGATGTCCGAAATATTATTATATTATATTGATTTTAAAACGGTTTTGGCCTAATCTGAAAACAAGTTCTAAAATCATAGATCTGCGTGTATTTTTTATATGATATGCAATTGTATTGAGTGTTTGTGCTGTGTTTGGAGGGCAGAGGGGAGGAGGACCGTTTTTGTGTCTGAAAAATATATGTTAAAAGAGTGTGTAGATGTCGCTAGTGTAGCAGAGGATCTAGTAAAGAGAAAATTACTAATTTTAATTAAATCAATGGGGTAGCTTCCTTTGTTAATAAATTAATTATTTCGTCTGAATCATGTCCAATTTGATATTCATTAATCAATATACTTTAATAGAAGATTGCAAGAGAAATCATTTGTTCTGGCATACAAATAGGACGCTGTTTAGAAAGGAGATTTGGCCTAATGTACCATGTTGGTTGGTTGGTATAGGGTTTGTGTAAAGTTTTCCTTCTCTTTGCAGTGCTGTTGTCCTGCGTAGCTTGCTCCCTTAGTCGTCTCTTAGGACACCCACGGGATGAATAGGGGTGGTGACACTCCGTATTCTTAATCCATGTCGTAAGAGACGACTAAGGGAGCTAACTACACAGGACAACAGCACTGCAAAGAGAAGGAAAACTTGACACAAACCCTATACCAACCCGTCTGGTCAGCGTGGTACAGTAGACCAACACCTCCTTTCTAAGGAGTGGCCTATATGAATAAAGTTGCATATTACATATGCGGATCAGAGGCCCAATGACGCAGAAGCATCTCAATAGTCCCCCATAATGTGGGTCACCATGCTGCATTGTTGCATTGTCTGCACGAGCAATGAGTATGGTGATCCCTACTCTTGGATAATTTTCATGCTTTCCATCAGGCAGAGTAGAGTCAATTTGGCAGGTCCAGAAGAACAGCTATAGCTACACTAGCTGTACCTTTGCTATACTAGCGACATCTACTCTGCTTTTGCAATATAAAGGTCAGGGCAGACAACTAGCGATTCTAAGCTGGACAGTCTAGTTTTTCCACTTCTCTTACTCTCTCCACTTCACAGTATAGTGGAATAAATTGCGTTGTTGCCATTCTCTTATAGTATAAGATTACTCGTAAAAAAAAAAAAGTTATTTTTTCATTTTTTTTTAAAGTCAAATCTGATATTTTTCCACGTTGTGTTTAGTATTTTATTATTGTTCTTTTTTAGTTTAAAATATCTATTTTAAGCATTTTCTAGTTGAATTTAAATGGCCGTGTGTAGAATTTCTATTTTTTTTTGTAATATACGTGGGGTATAATGCTGATATTATATTAAGCAGTGTTAAAATAAGAGAGAGTATGAGAGGAAGTGAGAATGAGGAAAAGGGAGTCAAAAATTGAGATGGAGATATAAAAAGTAAAAAATATATTTACAGTGATTAAAAGTCTTGTTTATCACTATTTATTATTGTTTTTATTTTTTTTGGAAATTTTACGCTCGGCATTCGGGTTTAATTTGTAAAATATTAGTTTTTAATTAATGACATATAGTTACCAGAATCGTACGTTACTTTTGCCATGAATGCTCGTTTTTCTTTTAATATTTTTTTTTGTACTATAAAAGCGATTTGTTCGACTGACTGCAACAACAAAATCACACTAATAACTAATTATTATCGTTATAACGACGATAAATCTATAAAACCGTTATCACTAGTGGAACATTTCAGAATCGTTAAAAATATATATGAAAGATATTAAGTTCCACAAAGTTAAATAGTTTTACTTCCCTATATAAAAGCCATTGTATTAAAGAGGCCCTACCGTAATACGTAGTACCAGCGCTGCAGACCTTCAGACTGTTGTAATATGCTGAGATATGACTTTTCTGGCATTGCACAGGCCATTATTATTACCTGCGATCCATCCATACCTATGTGAATAGAAAAAGTCATTCATCAGTCATACTCTGTCATACACACAGTAAAATATTACAAAAAATAATATGTTTCAGTGGATTTTAATTCTGTTAGTAATTTAAAAAGATGTAGTCAGTCGAATAATCGCTTCAATTGCGTTTAGCTACAGCTTTGGACCAGTGAGTGATAGTCGACGTTTAGTTTCGTCTCGATACCCTTACAAATTACATTTAGGACTTGTATTTGATAGTCCCAAGTATTCGCCGTTTTAATAATAACGGTATTCAGTTATCAGTTATTTCCGTTAAGAATAAACGCTACTTTTATTTACGTTATGTCATTTTGTAGGGGTTGTTTCTGATTTATTGCAATAATTTTTCAATACTTGTGCTTATATAAACATAGTTATATTATTAAAAGTGATAGTTTATCGAATTTACTTGGCAATCAAAATGGCGGGAGCTAAAAAAAAATAGTGTTAAGTCTCTTTTGTTTTTGGTCACAATAAAATGAAAGGAGGTTGATAAATTTGTAGTCTTGCCAAAGTCTTTTTTGTTTCGTTTCTTTTTAAATGTTTAATTGTAAAAAATGGGTGATCAATAGTAGTCATTCTATAAGAAATTTAGCTAAGTTACTAAGTCATGGGTTTGGGGGATTACATTTGATGTTGCCTGAGTTAAAAAAATATATATTATTTTGGTGCTCTTTATCTTGAAATCCGTTTTATTTTTTGCATTTTATTTTGTTTACAATAAGTACAATAAAAATATTTTTCTAGACGCACAGTAGGTTGATCGCTAGAGTTTTTTTAAATAATTTTTAAATTACGAATAAAAAAAAATACCATAGATGTAAGTTAAAGTAAGGAATGGGAAGGTAGTTGTAATAGAAGAGAGTGCGAGAGCGCGAATTTTTCTTTTTATTTCTTTTTAATATTTTTTTTCTCTATCGGGATTTTTATGTCAGGAGTTTAAAACGCGCTCTTCATAGACCAAAGCTGTGAATAATGTAAAGATCGTTGAGTAAAATTAAGAATAAAGTATGCTTTTACACAAAATAAACCTTTTATTCAAAACCCTGGTTTAATCCTCTTCTCCTAAGAACCTCATAATAATCATCTGCCTCGGTGGCGCAGTGGTAGCGTATGCGACAGCTGTGCTTGAGGTCTCGGGTTCGATTCCTGGGTAGGACCAAATGTTTGTATGATCTGCAAATATTTGTTTCTGAGTTTCCTATGTATTTACAAAAAAAAAATGGGTATATGTATTTATGTTGTCTAGTACCCATAACACAAGCTCTGCTTAGTTTGGGACGAGATTCCGTTGTGTGTTAGATGTCCGCAAAATTTATTAAATTATTATTATTATCATCAGTCTTTAGCAGTCTACTACTAGACAAGGATCTTTCCTTAGCAAGGAGGTGTTGGTCTACTATAACTATACCACGCTGACCAGACGGGTTGGTATAGGGTTTGTGTCAAGTTTTCCTTCTCTTTGCAGTGATGATGTCCTGCGTAATATGATCTGACACCTACGGGATCACACTCTGTTTTATTCCATCATCACTCTGACCAGGAATTAAATTTACCACGGCTTCACAGAAAACCGGCGTCAAACATCACTTGCGCTGTGATTCACCGAGTGAGTGAGGATACCGGAGGCCCATATCCCAACCCCTCCCCATCCCTCAAAGGCCGGAAACGCACAACTGAGATTAGCGCGTTCAAACAAACAAACAAACTCTTCAGCTTTATATATTAGTATAAAGATGTATTTATTATACTCATCTAAGATCTAATACTCATAATCAACAATACATTTATTTGGATAAAGATTAATATTAGGTATTATGTTGATAAAAACTCTTTGGCAAAAAACGTATTACTAGGTACCAACTCTTAGCGTCTTAAGGCGTGTCTCCTGCGGCTAAAAATAACAAAACAAACTAACAAAACTTGTTAACTAAACATGTTAGCGAAAAGTCGCAGGAGACGGACTTTTAAACGAACATCAAACACGATTACACGAAAAGCAAAAATCTTTTATCTACTCGACAAAATGACATATAGTACACTTACTTACTTACTTTTATAGTATAAATATGAATAATATAAGTATTAATGTTGTTAGTTCAGTTCAGTTTCATTATACGAGAAGTTTACGCTGGGATGTTTTCAGTCCGCTTTGGATAACATGTTTGCTTGTTAAAATTAACAAAACAGTTAAGCCACGACGACGCCCATATTTTGATAAATATGTGATGTATTGTGTTTAAAAACATAAAACAGTGTCGCAGGAGACCCTACTTTATACTCGTGATAACTTCTAAACGAAATGTTCGATTGGGACTTTTTGGTAGATCTTAATGGGACCTACAAACCCGTAATACATTATTTTGTTCTATTGTCAATAGCTTTTGCAGCGCACGCAAAAATAGGTTTTCGATTTCACACCTTGGGTTACAAAATAGCAATTTTCTTACGGATCCCTAATTTTTTGAAAATAAAATATAGCCTATAACCTTCCTCGATAAATGGACTATCCAACACTGAAATAATTTTTCAAATCGGACCAGTAGTTCCTGAGATTAGCGAGTTCAAACAAACAAACAAACAATCAAACAAACTCTGTAGCTTTATAATGTATAGATTTAAATCAAAACGTTTGGTTTCTCATCCACTCGTATTCAATTTTCAAGAAAAAAAAATGAAGAACACAATCTATATCTATACTAATATTATAAACGCGAAAGTATGGATGGATGGATGGATATTTGTTACTCTTCCACGCAAAAACTACTGAACGGATTTGGATGTAACTTTACATTATATAGCTTATACATCAGAATAACACATAGGCTACTATATACCGCGATAACCAATATATACGCGGGCGGAGCCGCGGGCAGCCCCTAGTTTACTATAAACTACCGGCGCACCGCCATAGAGTTATTTTAGATAGAGTGGAGGAGCCAAGCCTCCTTACGCTTACTGTCAGCCGTATGTCTTCTCCACTCTATCTATAATAGCTCTATGCGTACCGCACTATGGCTTTCTATTGCATTAAATAAGTTTTCGAAATCGGTTCAGTTCAATAGATCCAGAGATCACCCCCTTTAAACCTCACAAACTTTACCTCTTTAGGTATAATCTTATATATAAAATTCTCGTGTCACAATGTTAGTTACCATACTCCTCTGAAACGGCTGAACCGATTTTTATGAAATTTGGTATGCACATCGGGTAGGTCTGAGAATCGACCAACATCTCTTTTTTAAACCACATTTTTTTTGCAGCATCAGCTAGTCTTATATATAAAATTCTCGTGTCACAATGTTAGTTACCATACTCCTCTGAAACGGCTGGACCTATTTTTATGAAATTTGGTGTGCATATAGGGTAGGTATGAGAATCGACGAACATCTATTTTTTAATGGGAAAACAATGTTTGCTGGATCAGCTAGTATTAATATAGATTAACATCATGAAGGCGCATTGAAGTTGTTGAAACTTTTAAAAAAGTAATTGTTTTGTAACTCATACGCTAGTTCAGACTCTAATCTATCTGTTAGTCGAATCAACAAGTTCAAAAACGTGTTAAATAGAAATAAAGCTCCTAAAAAAATGTGTGTGAAACTTATTTTATTTTAATTTTGTTTTTACTTTTGCCTTTTATTTAATTCTAAATTTTTTCAGAAATTTTCTTTTGTTATTTGCCTATAATTTAAGTTGAAATTGTTTTTTTTATTTATACTTAATCTGTACAAACAATGTTGAGTACATCTTTATTAGTTATACAATACATATTGACTGCACGTTTGGCCTAGTGGTTTAACGGTCACCACGCCGTTTCCTACTTCGCCAAGTGTCGTGGGTTCAAATCCCACGTAGGACAACACTTTGTGTGATCCACAAATTGTTGTTCTGAGTCTGTTCTGTTCTTTGTGTCCGTTTCATGTATGTTTGTAAAGTCCCCCGCGACACAGGTTTTATTCCTAGTGCGGGAGTTGTCTTTTTAAAAAGAAAACTTATAAAAAAACTTATATGTTATAAGTTTTTGTTCTTAGCTCCTAATGTTAACCGATTTTGTATATGTATATTGTTGATGTTCCTTAAAATAATAATAAATAAATAATGAAATAGATCGGTTCAACTATTCTGTCAGAATTGAGCAAGATAACCTACAAACTTTAGCCATACACAATAGGTGGAGGTAAAACTATACCGGCAGGTTTATTTTCTTCAACAAATTGTTACACCACCCAAAATCGAACTTGTACATCCTATCCATAACCATAAAAATACATATGATCCCCATAATTGACATAATAAGGCACCATTGAAGGGAGAAACTTCCTCCCTCACATACCAACATGTAATTACTTGGGAGTGGCAACTACAACTCCTCCCAAAAGCATTTTTTTGAAGCAAAAAACCATATTTAGGCTTGCTACATTGTCGAAATTATAATTTCAATTTGGTGTTGAATTAAAAAATTTCTTAATTTTATAGTGATAAGGTTTGTTTTAGCTTGTAGAGTGTAATTTATAGGTTATGTTTGTACTTATGTCCCAGTAGTTGTGGTATAATTAAAGATGGTTCTTGTTCGGAGTAACGTTTAAATGTTTTTGGTGAATTATTTCGTTCAGTAGCGTTTTTGTCGTGTGCCAAATATTTGTGGAGTTTCGGGTGTTCGGTTAGTGTGGAGTAGGCTTTTGTGTTTCTATATTTATGGTTTTTTGTTACGTTACAGATAAATAGGCGGGTATAATATTGTAGCGACGCAAATAAATGCAATGTCAGCTGTGTATTTATTTATAAATCACGGGAAGAAGCGAGACATCCCCGATGAAAGTGCCTATTACCAATAACTTACTGGGGTTTGTCTCAAGTATTGTAGTGTATGACAATGGTGTGAAAAATAACAACAATGCTAATCTATTAAATATTTAAAAAAAGCGGCCAAGTGCGAGTCGGACTCCCATGAAGGGTTCTGAAGTTTCTTGTAGTTCGTTGTAACTTTGATCGATGTTTTAATAATAGTTTTTTTTTTGCGGTTTACGATTTATGACTAATAAAAAAACTACTTACAAGATCTCGTTCAACCCAATTTTCGGTGGAAGTTTGAATGTACATCATATATTTTTTTAGTTTTATCATTCTCTTATTTTAGAAGTTACAAGGGGGGGGACACATTTTACCACTTTCTAAGTGTCTAACGCGCAAACTATTCAGTTTAGAAAAAAATGTTTTAGAAACCTCAATATCATTTTCGAAGACCTATCCTTAGATAATTATCCCACACGTATGGGTTTGATGAAAAAATTTTGAGTTTCAGTTCTAAGTATGGGGAACCCCAAAATTTATTGTTTTTTTTATTTTTGTGTGAAAATCTTAATGCGGGTATTAAAACCAAGTTTGAACAGTATAGTTTCGGAAAAAACTGGCTGTGACAGACGGACGGACGGACAGGGAACCCTAAAAAACAAAAAAAATGAATATAATATATAAATAAACATTATTTAATACTAGCTGTCCCACACAACCTCGTTTACGTCTCCTAATTGCCCGTAGCGTAAATTTTTTCATTGGTGCTCGGTTCCTATGAGGACGGGAGCAGTGCAGCACACCACACTATGGCGGCCTAGTGAGATACTTTTTCACGCCTCGCTTACAGGACCCGGTATCATAATGAGATGGAAAGACGTGCGAAAGACTAATTCCTCAATCTCACTTTCAGACACCCAGCTAAAACAAGCCAAATATAATCTTACTAATGTTATAAACGCGAAAGTTTGTATGTATGGATGAATGTTTGTTACTCTTTCACGCAAAAACTACTGCACGGATTTGGATGAAACTTTACAGTAATATAGCTTATACATCAGAATAACGCATAGGCTACTATTTACCGCGATAACCGACATACGCGCGGGCGGAACCTTGAGCAAAAACTAGTATTATATTAATGAAATAATATTATATCTTTTAAAAAAATCATGGAAGCCACCTCCATATTAAAAATCTCCTCTCAAAGCATGCATTTAACTGTCGTTCAAACTTGTTCTCGAAAATTTCTACCAAAAGCAAGAACTGCAATTTTTTGACGTACCTACGCCTTATGATGCTAATGACATACATGTGTGCTTTATGAGAAGCCATCATCAACTCCTTTATAGATCATCCATCACATTTCATTTTTACCCGACTACGGTGAAGCTAAAAAGAAGGGTTTGAATTTTAGCCGTCTCTATACGTTTGTGCCTATATAACACAATATATTTATTTGCATGAATATGGTACAAAGTTTTTCAAACATAGGTATTTTTTACGATATACCTACAGGCGGCCGAAACCGCAGGAATAAATGGTATGTTATAAAAATAAACTAATTATATTTATTTGTGAGAACGAGAATTTCATTACCTATTTTTTTAGATTTCGGACATCTGAAATGCCTGCATGGTCTGGTCATCAAGCCTCAAACTAAGCAGAGCTTGTACTATGACAGATAGATTGACTAAAAGACTTATATTATACTTTTTAAGCTATTGCATAGCTTTTATCGCGGGCTTTGGGGCCTTTGTGCAGAAATTCCGTAACGTAACAAAAAAACCTGACACCCGAAGCTCGTACGGATCGAGACGAGCTGCTCCGAACGACGAATTTCACGAATGTTTCTGTCTGACAGACAGACAGAGACAGAAACTCTGACAGAGTTGCACAGAGACAGAATCTGTGTCACTGTCACGCACGAACATACTGCTTAAAAAAATATAATTGCATAAGTTGATAAAAAATGCTATGCAATAGCTTTACCGCGGCAGTCCCCGAGTGCCACACGTATTTTTTGTTTTTAATACTATCTTTTTAAAACTTTTATACGATCTTAATATATATATTTCTTGTGTGCGTGTGTATGTGACTGAACTTATCCTAAACGACTGGACCAATTTTGATGAAATTTTTTGTGTGTGTTCAAGGGGATCTGGGAATGGTTTAGATTCACAAAAACGACTGGACCGATTTTGATGAAATTTTTTGTGTGTGTTCAAGGGGATCTGGGAATGGTTTAGATTCACAAAAACGTAAACGATGTTACGTGGGTCATAAATATGGCGGTACGAAGTTCGCCGGATCAGCTAGTTACACTTATAAAACACTTACACCCCAAAATAAATACACACATCAAAAGTGTCTAGGGATCAAGCATTTTTATGCGGATTTCTTGAGATTGAGATGTGGCTTTGGCCCTGGCCTGCTCAGTCGCCAGACTTGAACCCGATTGAGCATGCATGGGATATGCTACAGAGAAGAGCTCTGCCGAATATGGAGGGTATCCAGTCGCAAGAAGACCTTTTTTTGTTGTTGCAACGAACATGGGCGGCCATTCCACAGCGTGATTTGGATGAACTCATTTTGAGTATGCCAAACCGATGTTCTTGTGTTAGTGTTCGCGGTAGAAACACGGATTATTAATTAATTGTTTAAGTTACCTAATAAAATTTTAAAGAAAACTGTTATTTCAGTCTTTTTTTCGAACTTTAATGTTAGTGGTTCAAATGTCAAAAATCCTTTTATTAGGAAAATGGCAAATTTCTTTATTAATGCAAAGGTGACTTGGTTTATCGTTACTGTGACAAACGAAAACACTTTATTTGATGAATCCTTAAAGAAAATTTTAATTAATATCAATCAGGAGAAAAGTTATTGCAAAAATATATGTTGATCCCTAGACACATATGTTGATCCCTAGACACTTTTGATGTGTGTATCTACAGATCAAACAAACACTTTGTTCCGAACTGTTATTCGAACCCGAGACCAGCACAGCATTCGCATATGCCACTGCGCTACGAAGACAGTTATTAAGCCGATTTTAACATGTTCGACAATAATTACACAAAATTACTGTAAATTACATCATTCATATCTGTCTGTCAAGTGCGAAATTTTCATTAAAATTATAAAAGGAATACATTAAAATACACATTAATTATATTGATTGACGTTTGTGTGAAATATTTTAAAGATATTTTGTATTGTTATCAGCTGAAGAAGCTTGTTTGACAACAGCTTTTAACAGTCCACTTCTGGACATGCCTCTCCTTAGAAAGGAGGTATTCGTCTACTACACCACGCTGACCAGACGGGTTGGTATAGGGTCTGTGTCAAGTTTTCATTTTCTTGCAGTCATATATGTTCTCTTGCGGAACTCACTACTTGCGTACGTATTTCCCTCCTACTGTGAACCCGGGTCCCTTAAGCGGAGCGTGAAAAAGCATCTCACTAGGCCGCCATAGTGTGGGTCACCATGCTGCATTGCCCCGATTCGCACTGAGGATGGTGACCCTGGATTCTACTCATGATTTCCATCAGGCAGAGCAGAGTCATTTTGGCAGCTACAACATACAAAAAAAATGTTGTCTGCGTAGTTAGCTCTCTTAGTCGTCTCTTACGACACCCATGGGATGAATAGGGGTGGTGACACTCCGCATTCTTAATCCGTCACCGCACCAGACCTACGAAATAATTATATTTATTTAGCTGTTGTAATAAAAGTGATTGTTATTTACGTCTACAAAATGATTTGCCTTGTCTGACTGACATCAACGCAGAGCCTAAATCGCTGGGGCTGCTAACATGTTTTTTTTTTATGGAATAGGCGGGCAAACGAGCAGACGTATCGCCTGATGGTAAGCGATTACCGCCGCCCATGGTCACCTGCAACACCAGAGGCGTCACAAGTGCGTTGCCGACCTTTGGGGGGTGTGGGGGGGGGGATGGGGAGATAGGGGAAGGGGTTGGGGTATGAGCCTCCGGTATCCTCACACCACTCGGTGAAACACAGCGCAAGCACTATTTCACACCGGTTTTCTGTGAGGCCGTGGTATCACCCCGGTCGAGCCGGGCCATTCATGCCGAAGCGTGGCTCTCCCCCTGATATTTTGCCAGCTGAACCTTTCTATATTGTAAGCACCTGTTAAGAAAGGATTTATGAAAATGTCTTTAGGGGTCTAAATAAGTAAAAATAGGGGTAAAATAAGGGAACAACGGTTCTCAAGTTTAACGTTAGTAATAATCATGCCAGCATTTGTGCTGTCGTGTTTCATTGGTGAGTGCGAAACCGGATACCCAATTATGCACAAGCATTACGACAAATGTTGCAAAAATGGAAATAATGACAGAAATATGTTTTGAGAGACGTAGGCACGAAGTTTTTTTTCATTTGTGATCCTGGCAAAGCAACTCTGACTGATGCATGAGCAGAATCCAAGAGTGGCGGTCACCATACTCATTGCGAATGCAGACAATTCAGCATGGTGACCCACACTATGGCGGCCTATTGAAATGCTTCTGCATCATTCGTCGTCGATCGTAGATCAACTAGTCTATTAAATTTATGTATACACAAAACAAAACTTAAAAACCAATGATTAATGCACCCGCAACCACCCGCAACACAGTTGTTTAACCTCAAAATAATTTTTTAACATCGATTCGATAACCATCTACAAAAAGGGTGTCCTTTGAGATACAGTTTTTGAGATACGAGCTCACAAACTGATACACAGATAATACACATCGCTTTGTGGTTTTTTATCTCGTGTGTACCGCTGCCTACGATCATCAATAATATGTAACACTTTTAGATGGCACGGGACGGGCCCGACACGAGTTTGGTTCGAGAGGATTATTTTATAATTATTAATTCGTTTTCGGTTAGGTTTCGGTTTCCGGATGCTTCATTGGTCTAGCTCTAGCGGTTAGCGTATGTGCCTGCCGATCAAGAGGTCTCATTCTCGGGTCGGGCCAAAAGTCTTTTTGTGATTTTCTTACAAAACATTCTTAATAACAGCCTGGAGTGCCTGCTGGAAGTGCCTCGGAGAGTACGATAAGCCGTCGGTAGCGGTTGTCATGAACATCTATGGGAATTGTTATTGGTAAGTCTTTGCTCTCAAATATACTGACAACTTTTTTTTTTTTTTTAACGTGTGGACTTTGTTAACACGTCCGGACCCCTCCCAGCGCTTGCCCGCACAAAAGCGGGCACCGTCAGCTGTTAACATCTCAATTTAGGCATCGTACGGCACACGCGTAACGTCGCCTCTTCGCGGGCGGCCACTAGAGCGGATGGAAGGGAAAGCCCGTCCCGACCATCCGCGGCCACACTCGGGGCGGCATGAGGCACTGACAGGCGCGCCTCCGTCGCCCGGTTCGCCAGCGGCGGATGGGTCCGAGTGGATGTCATCCTCCCGGGCCTTCTCCGCCACCTCGTTCTGCGAGATGACTTCTTCGCAGAAGGTTGCGACCGCGGTAAAACTGCTATCGCTACCGGCCATGGAGCGTATGACAGCCGGTAGCGAGAGATCTCCACCGATGACTGCAGTGAGGGCCCGACGCTGGGGCGCCCAAGCGGGGCAAACCGCCAGCGTGTGCTGGGCCGAGTCCTCACTGCAGTCGCAGTGGTGGCAGGTGGGACTCAATTCCCTCCTGGCGACCGAGTGCAGGTACTTTCCGAAGCAACCGTGCCCGGAAAGGACCTGCGTCAGTCGGAAGGAAAGGGTCCCGTGCTGCCGCCCTGCCCACTCGAGGATGACCGGCTGGAGAGCCTCCACGGCGGCAAAGCCAGCACGTGGAGTCTCCAGCCGGAACGACCATCTAGCCATGAAATATACTGACAACTACTTCAACCTTCGAATTCAGTTCACCCTCAGGGTTGCAGAGGTCCGATGCCAGTCACTCCGTGAAAAATTGATAATCTGGTAATAAAGGTTGAACTTGGTGGAAAAGGTCGAGCAAAGCACAAATAATCTTGGGAATAATAAAGGCCAAGAAAAAGAATTTTATCCGGCGATATAAAATTTCGGGAATAGTTGTAATTACCCACGTGGCTCTGTAAGCTGGCTGAGTACTCACATACGGTTTTACTCGATCAAGCGAACATGTCGAGTATAATACTAAGTACTCACATACGGTTTAACTCGATTGAGCAAACATGTCGAGTAAGAACCACGGCACGGGCTTTCGTACACACATTCAGCATTGATCGATCGAGTGACGCAGTATTCAGCAAACCGTTCGAGCAAGTTTGTCCATAAATTTATAACAATTATTTAAGGATGCGTGAATATACTATAAAAAGGGTTCTACAACAGTTTTTACGTTAATCGTCAACGGCGGACTGAAGCTCGACTTACGCCACGCGCGGACACGTACACACGCTTGCGTCAAACTCGATGGCTCTTTTCGAGTAAGTGGGAAGTAAATTATATTTTTTAATTCTATCGAGCCGGCTCGATGCGAGCCTTCGAGTTGTGAGTTTTGTTTTGTGCTTCACACGTTAATTTTTACTCATCTTGGAGTAAAACTATAGAGTAATACCGTATGTCAGTATGGACCATTACATACTTTAAATTATATCTGTTCCGCTGTCTGTTACTGTGTCTGTGCTTAGATCTTTTAAACTACTCAATGAATTTCAATGCAGTTCTCAGCAAATGATAAAATGATTCAATAAGAAAATTTATATTTGTAGTACATGCATAGTATTGTAGAAAAAAAGACGTGTGGCACTCGGGGACTGCCGCGGTAAAGCTATTGCATATCATTTTTTATCAATATATGCAAATTTTTTTTAAGCAGTAAGTTCGTGCGTGACAGTGACACAGATTCGTTTCTGTCTCTGTCACGCACGAAGTGAAACATTCGTTGATTTTTCGTTCGGACACAGATTCGTTGATTCGTCGTTCGGAGCAGCTCGTCTCGATCCGTGCGAGCTTCGGGTGTCAGGTTTTTTTGTTACGTTACGGAATTTCTGCACAAAGGCCCCAAAGCCCGCGATAAAAGCTATGCAATAGCTTAAAAATCGGAAAAATCGAATCGAAATCCGAGAATTTTAAACGAGTCCGCTGGTTGTGAACAAATAACTAATATTATTTTTATTTATCAGAATTGCTGATTTAGACGTGTGAAGCAAAACTTAACATACTAATCTTTATAACTTCAATACAATTTGAATCGTTACATCTAAAAGTCTTTAAAAACTTTTTTACTAAAAACCAACATAGTTAAAATTCAAGTTCGTTTAAGAGTCGGCACTTTTTACGTGAGTCGGTCCCTGCATTCATGTGATGTTTTCCTTGCTAAACGACCGCTTGTACTGGTACATAACAGACATAGTCCAGTTCGGGTACTCCTGGAATGAGGGCTTAACAAACTATTGTAACCTTTTTGTTATACCACGTAGGTGGCAAACATGGTAGCTTTATATAGATAGACGACTTTTTATTTGTACACCGTGTTACAGAGAGTACATAAAATTTCAAAAATATAATGTACAAACCTGTGGGGTTACCCGAGGTACTACAAAAATTGCGGCAAAACTAGTGTAAAAAAGTTGCCTAAGTTACTCTTTATATTATCAGCTATCTGCTAATGAAAGTCCCGTCAATCGTCAATATCGGTTCGACCAGAGTTCAGCGAACAGTGTTGCGGCTGTGGAATGTCTTGCCCCTAGAAATACGTACCAGACCTTCTCTGAATGTCTTCAGGAGGAGAACCAGAGATTATTATCTCTCCCTTGAATGATCAGGCCCTCAGTATGTATAAAAATCATACATCAACAACCCATAACGTCCCTCTGCTGGGCTCGGATCTCACGCTGGCCGAGTGCGGGTTGTGGACTGGCAAGACAACGTTGTGGCTACGTAATCTTGCCGTTGGATGTTCTTAAGCCGCCCAAAGGCCTACGCTTCACGACTGTTATCTCATGATAACAACCGGGACCGACTGCTTAACATGATCTCCGAATCACGGAGACGCTCATGGTATCATGCCACCAGCGGTCACCCATTCAGTTACTGACCGCGCCGCTGTTGCTTACCTTCGATGACTGTTTCTAATCACCGAGTGCAACTGAGCTATGAGCGCCTGTTATGTATGTATAAGTCTGTCTGTATATCTATTTTTATATTATATGCTATGGATGTGAAAGTTGTAGGTAGGTATAGTTTGAATTATGTGTTCTTTCTTCTGCCAATTTATTAGTAGGTACACATGACTTTGCCCTAACATTCCTCACTAGCTTAGGTTAGCTGGATGATAACTAATGTTTGGGTTAAACTCGCCCTTGTACATGTTATTTCCTTGTAACTAAAATATTTTTCATTAGTGTACAATAAATAATAAATAAAATGAATTGGAAACAAACAGACAGACAAAAGTTTAAACATTTTTACAGTGTACATTTTCATATGAATTTAGTGAAAAGTTGTTAATTTGAAATTACAAACATACACTTCAATTTTATTTATTTGTATAGATAAAGGGCGGCCTTATTGCCAAAAGCAATCTCTTCCAGGCAACATTGGAATGGATCAAAGTGTTTCGGAGAGACAGTATTAGGCAGTAGATTAACACGATTTGGACTTGATACGACTTGACCAGTTACATACTGGTTTTCACATTTTTTATGCTTGATTAAAAGCATGAGTAGAATCCAAGAGTGGTGGTCATCATCCTCTATGCGAACATGAATAAAGCAGCATGCTTTACTATAGCGGCATAGTGAGATGCTTTTTCACGCCCCGCTTGAAGGGCTCGGGATCATAGTGGGAGGGCAACACCTGCGCTGGTAGTGAGTTCTGGTTTTGACTGCTCGGCACATGAAGGAAGAACCAAAACATTCGAGAGCGTATGTCTACCACTCTAAAGCGATGACTTACAAGGCTAGCACATTCTAGAGAGTTTTAGTAATTACTTAAATATTTGATCCTGACTGTACTGTAAGTTTTTTGTAGAGGTTTGGCCACTTTCTACTGTGTTGTGGGTTGCAAAGGTCCCAAGTCAGTCGCTCCGTTTAAGTACTGATTCAGATAAAACCAGTTAAACGAGTAACTAACCCCAAACTTTATTGGAATAAATAAAGGCTAGGAAGACTACTTGTCTAGTCACCCACTACACGATAAAACCAAAAAACCCGACTACGTAAAAGTAACGATCCACTTCCTTCTTTTTTACCCCATATTAGTACAAAATTTATATAGTCACTACCACGATCTTCATGAATTCAACGACACCTCATTATATGTCAAAAATCGTCCAGCCGTTTGGGCTGTAGGGCGTGCCATAGAAATGGACATACATAGTACATACGTAAATACCCACATACACACAAACGCTCGAAAAACATTACCCTCCTTCTGAAGCAGTCGGGTAAAAAATTACTAAACCATTTTACCTGTAAATTGTTAGTAATATTATTATTGTATTTATTTAATCAAAACAAATGTTATAAAAACAAAGCAAAATATTTGCATGCCCAACATTTGGATATAAATTTGCTAACAAATGACATTCTAGCGCCCCGCGGCGTTGCGTGCGATCCGTTCGTACGATGTAGTACAGTCGGGACCATAAATATGTATAATATGAACATTTGTATCATTCTATTTTACAATGCATAGCCGTAGATTAAGTTAGCTTTACCCTCTAACACTCTCCACTGAGACCCAATGATGCAGAAGCAGCTCAAAAGGCCGCCATAGAGTGGACTACTATTGGATTCAGCTCATGTTTTCGATCAGGCATGAACAGGTGGCTATGATCTATGCTGTCCTGCTCACTACACAAGACATGAACAGGTGGCAAGCTGTCACTCACAGAAGACTTCCAAATAATAGTCACGACCCTCTAAATTGATGATAACGACACAAGAAGGAGGATTTAACATTACTTAAAATTTAGAAACCTTTTAATGAGAGCCAGTTTATGGTTCTATATGTGCATACGAGCTGACTTGTCAGCTAGTAAAAGAAACTCAGTTATCACAAATAAATTTATTAAAATATAAAAAATATATCTATAAATATTAATATAAAAATAAAATGGAAATTTACAATATACATAATGTTGCTGCTCTATATGGCCAGTTAAAAGCTTCCGCATGTAGAAAGTAGGCAGTACTGTTAAATATAATCAAACTCAATGTACAATTCTAGAAGAATAATTCTGGTTCTTGAAATGATGAAATTATGATTCTCATGATCTACAGATATATTTGCCCCTGACTGTACTTCACTAAACGTGTCCGGAATATATAAAAGGACATATTTTCCCCGCGGGTGTGCTTGGTTTTACTTATTTTATTATATTTAACATATTATTTTACATTACTTTATTAGTTAGTAAGGTTTTGGAGCGAGAATAAGTGGATTTGATATTTATATGGTTAATTTCGTCAGCGCGATGCAGGATTTGTTATTCAGTCAAGCCGTGGGAAATTTAAGTGGTTTTCTACTGCACTTAGTGTTGTGGGTACCTAACATAGAACAACACTTCGTGTGATAAACAAATTGTTGTTCTGAGTCTGGGTGTTCTTTGTGTCCGTTTCATTTATGTTTGTAATGTCTCCCGTGATATTCCCAATGCGGTCTGTAGCTAAATTGCTGAAAATTATAGTTATGTGTAAAGAAATAAATTACACGGGGACACCACAAATGACAAGTATTTGTCTTGGATGAGAATTGAACCTAATGCTTCTGGCTTAAGAATCAGGACTGCTAACCACCACACTACCAATAATGTCAAATTGGTTCTTTTTACACACAGCGCCATCTAGCTTCTAACTAAGCAGAGCTTCTATTATGATAGCTAGATTGACTGATACAATACATATACATATATATATAAATATATTTTTGTAAATACATACTAACAGGTAGTAGAGCCACGCTGACTTCTGCACAGTTGGGCTGGCTCGACCGGGGCAGTAGGTACTACTCTCGCACACGCACAGAAGATCTACGTAAAATTACGGCGTTCGCGCTGTCGTGTTTCGTTGGTGAGTGCGAGACCGAAGGCCCAGTGATGCAGAAGCATCACTAGGCCGCCTTAGTGTGAGTCACCATGCTGCATTGTCTGCATTCGCAATGAGTATGGTGGCCACCACTTTTGGATTCTGCTCATGCTTCCATCAGGCAGAGTAGACTAATTTTGGCAGGGCCATACATAAAAAAATATATTATACATAGAAAACACCCAAACTCCGAAACCAATATTTGTAGATCATACAAATATTTGGTCCGACCCGGGAATCGCACCCGAGACATCAAGCACAGCAGCACAGCAGTCGCATACACAGTAGGTAGTAGATATTTTTTTTTTAGTTTTTTGTAAGACTTTGTAAGAAATATACCTACACACGTTAAACAAAGTAATTCTGCAAATTCCCATTATATTACACACAAAATATAAACTAAAAAATAAAGTTAATCAACATTAACATTATTTATGGTGTGGTATTCATTTCAGTCGATGTTCGTTTTAACATTTTAGTCGATTTTTGTATTACTAAACACGTTTCTTTAGACATTTATATTGGCTTATAAACAATGTTGTACTTAATTTTGATTTGATTCTTTTTAATGGTGTTGGGGACAAAGTGATTATTGCTGGCGATCATCATGTTCAACAGACTTTAACAGTCCACTGCTGTACACAGGCCTCTCCTTCTACTACACCACGCTGACCAGACGGGTTGGTATAGGGTTGGTGTCAAGTTTTCCTTCTCTTTGCAGTGCTGATGTCCTGGTAGTGAAGTTGCCCTTAGTCGTCTCTTACGACACCCACGGGGTGAATAGGGGTGGTGAGACCCCGTATACTTAATCCATCACCATAGAATCAATGAACGTGATCATGATGAACGACACCAAATGATACGTGGGAGAGCCCCGCTTCGGCATGAACGGGCCGGCTCGACCGGAGTGATACCACGGCCTTACAGAAAACCGGTGTGAAATAGTGCTTGCGCTGTGTTTCACCGAGTGAGTGAGTATACCGGAGGCCTATACCCCAATCCCCCTACCCCTACCTCCCCCCCATCCCCAAAAGGCTGGCAACGCACTTGTGACGCTTCTGGTGTTGTAGGTGTCAATCGCTTTCCATCAGGCGATACGTCTGCTCGTTAGCCCACCTATTCCATAAAAAAAAATACATCGATCTTTTCAGCTTTTTTTATAAATTAGCCTGCCAAAGTGACTACTCTGCCTGATAGAAAGCATGAGCAGAATCCAAGAGTAGTGATCACCATACTCATTGCGAATGCAGACAAAGCAACAATGTAGCATGATGACCCACACAGGTAGTAGAGCCACGCTGATTTCAGCACGAACGTGCCAGCTCGACCGGGGTGGTACTACCCTCCCACAGATCAACTTAAAATGACAGCATTTCGTTGGTAAGTGCGAGACCGGAGGCTCAATGATGCAAAAGCATCTTAATAAGCTACCAAAGTATGGGTTACCATGCTGTATTGTGGCATTGTCTGCATTCACAATGAGTGTGGTGACCACCACTCTTGAATTCTGGTCATGCTTTTCATCAGGCAGAGTAGACTTACTTACTTACTTTACTATATAGGTCCAACCTTTGTACCTGCAGGCAGACCAAAGAGGCCCTCTCGACAATCAACCCCGGTTTGTCACGGAAGCTGAAGCAACTTAAGAGGCCGCCGCTTCGACTTGTGATCGGAGCAATAACTGGTCATGCACTACTATACAAACATCTGTGTAACAGACAGCAATCTATGCAGAGCATGCATGGAGGAAGATGAAACAGCCGCCCATGTCATCATGGCATGTCCTGGGGTGGCAGAATACCGGGCGAGACATCTCGGATCGCCGAGGTCACTTCAAGAAGTCGTCGGCTACGCAAAGGGTCTGCTAGGCTTCCTGGAGGACCTGGATTGGCATGAATAATGCCGACCCACTACTCAAAATAGGCGCTACAAAGTCGTCGAGTTGCGGAAACCCAGTCCGCGAGTTCTAGTTCAAGTACTTACTATACTTTGGCAGGCGCATACGAAAAAAAATTCAAATAAATACATAATACATTACAGTACCCTAACTCTATACCCACTTCCTTAACGTTACAAGCGTAATGTTATATTTTAAACATAAATTTTAGGTAAAAACAAATATATTCATTTTGTCTTTGACTACCGCCATGTCGGGGGTCGAATTTGAATAATAAATTATATGAACTATCCCATTTGCCATGTCCGTTACTGAACCATAGAGATAAGATCCTTTTTTTTTAAACGGGGACATTTCAAAAGGAGTTTTTTATTACTTTTTGTCTATGATAGTTTGATATTAAATCGAATGGGTTCTGTTGAATTGTTATTTGTATTTAGTTATGAGAAAAGTAATGATGGATGCAGGTTCAGTTCCTGTTTAACAAGATTTAATAATTTATTGCACCTATTTTAGCCTGTGGTCGTTTCTATTTGTAGTATTACTAGCTGACTCAGGCAAGGCTGAGTCTAAGTGTTCTTTGTGTTCGTTTCATGCATGTCTCTATAGTCCCTCGCGACACAGGATATATATCTTTCAAACAAAAAAAAATCTAAGTAGTGACCTCTGATCTGATCATAACTATTTACTAAACGATTGGCAACTTCGATGTATCGTATCATGTTAAAACGGGACCAAAATCTCTTATAGAGGCATATCAGAGACAATAAAACCTTTTTTATTATTAAACTTTTATTGTTATGGATTTTTACATCCTGCCAAGGAACCCTAAAATATCATATCAAACGCATCAATGTAAACATTCAAAATATCCAAGTGATATTGCATTTTTATTTCAACTACGGACTGGGTATTTCAAACTGTGATGATTGTGTCTCGCTCTAACGTTCTAGGTTAGAAAGGGACAGCAGATCGTCGCGCGCGCGCAGGAAACAAAACGGTTCGATTTCTTTTTATTGTTAGGGTTCAGTGGGCTTTAAAACCGTTTGTTTTGTAGGTTGAATAGAATGTTGATTGGTTATGTTTTCCAAGCCGATTTGGGCCACGGCGGTCAGACTCAACAGAGACCAGTCAACTATGCAGGAGATATTATAATGCACAAGTGTGTGCGTAAACATAGGTGCAATCTCTGTTCTTTAACTCTCATAATCTGATGGGATGATTGAGGTAAATAATAATAATAAAAGCCTTTATTCGCTGACCTTTTTAACTTCTTTACTATTCTTATAAAACAGTAGGATTCCTAAATCTAATTTATATAGCAGAAAATAATAAATTTATTAGCAACCACTTTGGTCAGGTTGTCTGTCGACATAGGCCTCTCCCAACTGTTTCCACGTCTCTCTATCCTTGGCAGACCTTCTCCATCCTTTTGGTAAATCGACCTTCCATCTTTTGATTTGACCTCCTCGTTGTCTTTTCCCGTTCCTCGGATACCACTCTATTACATAAGTACTTAGTTCATTTTTCTTTGTTAGTCCTCATTATAATATATGTCCCGTCCAGTTCCATTCAAGTTTTCTTATTTTTAGTTTTCTTATGTTAAGTTTTCTTATGTTAAGTTTTCTTATTTGAAATTTTCTTATTTCTTGGATGATTGATTGTATTGGTCATGTGTAGATGTGTGTGTGTTTAATGGACTTTGCCCGGCTTGGGAGCGGACGACTGTGTATGGAATGCTTAAAGATATTCCAAAATATTATTATTAATTACCATATTTGTAACATCAATGTTGTAATGGCTCGCTACACATGTTGGGTAACTGTAAGAGTAGAGGGTAGTTGATATAAAAATAAATATGTCGCACTACGAAAAAACGTTATCTAAATGTATACGTATAAGAATAGCATTTTGGAAATCGTTTTGTTAAAATTAGAGAATAAGTGACAAACATCAACTCTTAAACAAAATTCATACGGAACCACTCCGTAAAACAGAGCTCGGACTTACTCCAACTTATTTTTTATCCTTCGAATATAAATAAAATAACTTGGTATGCCACTGGGAGACAAATAGGCCTTATATATACGTGTACATAAGTATAATAATATTTTTATTACATTATAGGCTAACTGCCGCCCGCGGCTCTGTCCGTGTGAACATGCAAGGTTTGTTTCAAAGCTGTTTAAGAGCGATTATCCAACAATATATTATAACTAGCTTTTGCCCGCGGCTTTGTCCGCGTGTGTATCAGTTATTGCAGTAAAGATAAGCCTATGACCTTCCTCAAGAATCAAAGTATCCGCATGACAAATTTCATTGAAATCGGTGTAGGGGTTTGGCCGTGAAAGTAGGACAGACAGACAGAGTTACTTTCGCATTAATAAAGTGAAGTATGGATAATAAGGGAGACTGCGGCCCACCTTCTCACGGAACTCTATGAAATTATCGCATTTCCTTTACTATATTATGCATGTATTACACATATAAACCTTCCACTTTTTCCTTCCTTCCTCTCAATTCCTCAAATCACTCTATCTATTGATGTAAACTACATCCCACCAAAAACATAAATGTAAAAAAGGAGAGCCAAGTTCAATACAAAAATTATGCTTGGCTGTGGGCTTCGTCGCAAAAAGAATGGAGATCTAAATGAGTGCCAAGTTCTATGCAAAATCCAAATATTTATTTATAGGAACAAAATAAAATTATTAAAATATTAAAATAAAAATTTGAGATCTTAAAGTAGGTTAGATTTGACTTAGCCAATTTTCATAACATCAGTCATTTTCGTTCGTTTTGTCATATCCACCCTGTATGTCAGTCAGTGCTAAAATGTACGACTTTTTGACCTTCATATCTTTATAACCCTTTGAGCTAGCTTCATGAAATTTGGGCTTCTAGATGTCCTTATGGATATAAACACACGTAGTTTTATGTGTTTACGTTAAAGAGGTTTTGAGTTATAGAAGGGTCAAAAGTGGCACCAAGTGGTTCGTGCAATATTACACTCGGCGCTGGCTAGCCAGTTCCTTTGCTTGAACTTGGCTTGACACGCTACCGCATGTCTAGATTATAATCCGTTGAGTAGTTTAAAAGATCTAAGCACATACGAACAGCGAACATACAGCGGAAATGATTTTATTTTAAACTATCTATACTAATATTATAAAGCGGAAGAGTTTGTTTGTTTCTTTGAACGCGCTAATCTCAGGAACTACTTGGTTCGATTTGAAAAATTATTTCAGTGTTGGATAATACATTTATCGAGGAAGGCTTTAGGATATATATTATTACACTAAGACCAATAGGAGCAGAGCACCAATGAAGAATGTCACAAAAACGGTGGAAAATATTACGCTACGGGCAATAGGAGACGTAACCGAAGTTGCGTGGGTCGGTGGGTCAGCTAGTTACTATAAAACGATAACGATAGATAAACGTACTTACATATTTCTAAATATCATATCAAATAAAAGGTAGGTAACGCACGGCATTGTTCTTGTTGAAGCAAAGAAAGTAGCGTAGTTCCAAGTAAACACACGCGTTAACGCACTAAAACTATGCTATAAACTACGCTACTTTTTGTCAGTATCGTACAAGTATCGACAACTTGTAAGATACTGACGAAAAGTTAAATACATGATATAGACTTTGATTAATAATCTAAGGATATAGATAGATTACACCCTATACAGAACGAATGATACTGAACGATCTAAATTATTTTTATCCTTTATGAGAATCGAACCCATGACCTCCGGATTCAAGATCACTAACTTCTTAACCACCAAGCTTGTCGAACTATGACCTATTTCCAGCAGTTGACTATTATAAGCTGATGTTGATGATGTGCTAATGATCACAGAAAACCGGTGTGAAATAGTGAAATAGCGCTTGCGCTGTGTTTCACCGAGTGAGTGAGGATACCGGGGCCCATACCCCAACCCCTCCACACATCCCCCCAAAGGTCGGCATCGCACTTGTGACGCCTCTGGTGTTGCGGGTGTCCATGGGCGGCGGTAATCGCTTACCATCAGGTGATACGTCTGCTCGTTTGCCCACTATAGCAAAAAAAACTTATATCAAGTGCCATCATTGCTTAGTCATATTTTCTTTATAATCTTATACCGTGGGAGAGCCACGCTTCGGCATGAATGGGCCGGCTCGACCGGAGTGATACCAAGGCCTCACAGAAAACCAGTGTAAAATAGTGCTTGCGCTGTGTTTCACCAAGTGAGTGAGGATATGGGAGGCCCATAACCCAACACCACCCCCTCTCTCCCCCGCCCCCAATTCCCCAAAAGAAGGCAGCGTACTTGTGACGCCTCTGGTGTTGGTGTCCATGGGCGGCGGTAACCGCTAACCATCAGGCGATACGTCTGCTCGTTTGCCCACCTATTACATAAAAAAAAAACATTAAAAAAACACTAAACACAGTTTTGTATTATCTGAATTGACGCTGTTATACCACGGTTATAATTCCGACGTGTCCACCCACGTACGTAAGTACTCGTATATATAAATGTTGGTTTATTTCCGAGAATCATACACAAATACTAATAAACATTGCGAATATTGTTTATTTATTTACTGTGATTGTATGTTCGAAAATTATTTATACGACCTCGAAAACAAATTTCAATTATATCATTTGGGAACTTTTATTTTAAGGTTCTGAGGGTTACGAAAGTTTAGTAAGGATTGTCTTCTCAAAATTGTGTTTAATTCAAACTAGCTGAGTAAAAAAATAACAACAACCGCGGATAACGCTGTGGGAATAAGCTAGTTTAAAAAAGGAGGAGTTTATAATATAGCTTTTGCATGGCCACATATCCCGGCAATTTATGAAAGTCAACAAATCTTCTTGTGAAATTTTCTACACTCATAGATTTCCGGAATAAATTTCTAATTAAAAGAGAATAGTATTAGCATACTGCAGATAGGAAGCTTTTTTCTTGAGGAAATCATGTGGTACTTCACTCTGGTGGCGTGTAGCCTTATTTGGTGGCGAGCGGTGTGGTTTTTGTGGGATCATGCTGGTACGGACTTAGGATGAGTTGCGAAGTTTAAATGTGGGTGAGCCAAGCTTCGGCATAAATGAGCCGGCTCGACCGGAGTGATACCACGACCTCACAGAAAACCGGTGTGAAATAGCGCTTGATTTGTTTCACCAAGTGAGTGAGGATATCGGAGGCCCATACTCCAACCCCTCCCCACATGCCTCTCCCCATCTCCCAAAGGCCGGCAACGCGCTTCCGATGCCTCTGGTGTTGCAGGTGTCCATGGGGGGCGTCAATGGCTTACCATCAGGTGAAACGTCTGCTCGTTAGCCCCATACCGATACCATAAAAAAAAGAAAAAAAAAGGAGGTAAGCTAGTGTGATTATTATTTTAACAATTTCCATACAAGTAAATAAAATTGAAGTGTTTGTTTGTAATTTACTAAATGTATATTATGAAAGTATAATATACGGTAATTACAACGAAAAATCGGTTTTTATTTCTTTGTCTGTCTGTTTGTTTGTTTCAGCTGATCTCTGGAACGGTTGTACTGATTTTAGCGTGCAGCATTTTCACTGGCAGATAGTTGATGATATATTAATAAGGATTAACATTAAGTGAAATGCTGTTAATTTGAAATTATAAACAGATACTTAAATTTTATTTATTTGTACAGATTGAAGATGTTTACTTTCAATTGCATCCCTGTACTCCATCCTAGAACATGAACATATTACCATATATGTATTGCTGGAAGATCCGCATTTTTAAAGTGCCTTCACGCATTCTGTGGAGTTCTACTGCAAATTGAAAAAAGTTTTAAGAGTGCATTCACACATACAGACATTTGTTCAATTAGAAACATCACATACTTGTAAATACGTGCAGATTATCTTTTTCTTAAGTAGTAAGCTAGCAAAATGATTCTACTCTGTCTAATGGAAGTAGGATAGGAGTAGAATCCAGGAGTAGTGGTGTAGAATCAATTATAAAGAAGTTAAAAAGTATTACCACTGCTGAGAATAGGCCTCTTCTTAGAGAGGAGGTTTTGGTGTACTATTTTTTTTTATTTTTATTAAAAGACAACTCCCGCTTAAAGAATATAAATCCCGTGCTGCGGGGGAATTTTACAAACATAAATGAAACACCCAGACTCAGAACATAATTTGTGAATCACACAAAGTGTTGTCCCATGTAGGATTTGAACCCGCAACACTTGGCGGAGTAGGAAGCAGCGTGGTGACCACTTATACCACTAAGCCAACCGTGCAGTCTTTTAAGAAACATCCACGTACGGGGTTAATGTTAAAGAAGTTAAAAATACAGGAAATCAACATCAGCAGCCTTTAATAGTCCACTGCTGGACATAGACAAAACTTTATTTTTAATAAAAACCTAATACAATACTGGAAAGAACTTTCGTAAGTAACTTACATTATTCATATTTAAGTTGGCTCTCCAAAGAAAGCAGGTGTTCGTCTACTACACCACGCTGAACAGACGGGTTGGTGTAGGGTTTGTGTCAAGTTTTCCTTCTCTTTGCAGTGCTGTTGTCCTGCATAGTGTCCTTAGTCGTCTCTTACGACACCCTCTGTCGCCTCTATGGCAGTACTCTATCGCTTGTATCACGGAGAGTGTTCTGAAGAGCTCTGTCAACTGGTCCCCCCTTCCCCCTTCCTCTACAGGACAACACGGCCTTGGAAGTCACCGTTTCAGAGTGATAGACATACGATCTCGTACTCATCGCTTCGATTCCTCCTTTCTGTACCGAGCGGTCAAAACCTGGAACTCACTTCCAGCGCACGTGTTTCCCCTCCCACTATGATCACGGGTCCTTTAAGCGGGGCGTATAAAAGCATCTCACTAGGCGGCCATAGTGTGGGTCACCATGCTGCAATGTCCTTATTCGCATTGAGGATGGTGACCACCACTCGTGGAATCTGCTCATGTTTTCCATCAGGCAGAGCAGAGACATTTTGGCGCAACTATAATAAAAAAAACCCATGGTATAAATTGGGATAGTGACCGTAGTGACACTCCTTATGCTTAACCTGTCACCACACAGAATAACATACTTATACAAGAAGGAATATCAATATTATATCTGTTCCTCTACTATTTATATCAAACTCAAACCGCCATTTAATAAGCAATTGACAACCGGTACTAAACGAATAACCAACCATGAAGGGATTGTAACGAAACTATCAAATTTGTATTTTTGCTGCGTCATAAAGTAGTTTGCTTTTAAATTAAGTAGAGTAGTAATATACGTAGTAGGAACCAATTTGGTGATATATTAAGAATATGGAGGGTCGCCACCCCTTTTTATCCCGTGGGTGTCATAAGCAAACTACGCAAGACAAAGGCACTGCAAAGAGAAAGAAAACTTGAAATGAAAGCGAAAACCGCCTGTCAATGGAGAGGCCTATGTCCGTCAGTGGACTGTCAATGATGATAATCCTTGATGTGATTTTTACTGACACACATACGGGCGTAGCGTGATATACGGGTGATGGTCCGAGGGGGTTTCCAAACGTAAAAAAAAAGTGATAGGGGAGAGGTTGGGGTATGGGCCTTCGGTGTCCTGACTCACTCGGTGAAACACAGCACAAGGGCAGTTTCACCGGTTTTCTGAGAGGCCGTGGTATCACGCCGGTCGAGACGGCCGATGCATGCCTAAGCGTGGCTCTCTCACGGTAAGTGTTCTTGATGAGTGTGAAGTGAAGTGTGAAGACACTCGAAAAACACAATTCTTCTTTCTGGCGTCGTTTAATAGTAATAGTTTAATAAAAAACAGTCTTATCCTTTCTATTATAACGTCGAATTTTGAATTTATGACTTTCATACATAAAATTGACACAGTTGACGCTTTCTAAAATCAATTTTATTGTAAATATACTTAAGGGTTATATTTGTTTAGCAGACATTGTTGTAAAGCAAATGCATTATATTACATAATTTTTATTTTTTTGATCGTAAAGTGTTTTCAAATGCGGGTCTCTTAGGACCCTAAGATATATGGGGGAAGTAACAATCTGCGGTTGTGGTTTTTGAGAAAAAAGGCTCAAACGAACATATAGAGGCATGTTATGGCTGTTTATACACTTATAATAAAGATTGAATGTACGAGAATTGTTTGAGTAACAATAAACAAAGCATTTCCTCCGAGCTTATTTTTATATATATGGACCTGACAAAGTGACCTACTTGATGGAAAGCATGAGCAGAATCCAAGAGTTCTGGTCACCATACTCATTGCGAATGCAGACAAATATTTCGGACATTTAACACACAACACCATCTTGTCCCAAGCTAAGCAGAGCTTGTGTTATACTAGACAACTGATATAAATACATATATGCTTTTTTTTCTAAATACATACATATTATACATAGAAAACATCCAAACTCCGAAAAAAAAATACTTGCAGATCGTACAAACGTTTGGTCCGACCCGGGAATCGAACCCGAGACCTCAAGCACAGCAGTCGCATACGCTACCACTACGCCACTCAGGCAGTCAAATAATGCAGCAAGTGCTGTTGCACTTGCTGCATTATTGCAGCAGCCTGGTGTCCCACACTATGGTGACCTATTGAGATGCTTCTGCATCATTGGGCCTCCGGTCTCGCAATTAGCAACGAAACACGAAACACAAATGCTATCAATTTAGGTTGGTCTTCTGTGCGAGGATAGTATCGCCCCGGTCGAGCCGGCCCAACCGTGCTGGAATCAGTGTGGCTCTACATACCGACCCTCAGTTGTCTCAGCGGACCAAAACCTTATTAAGAAGGGGCTTATGTCCAACAGTGGGACTGTTAAAGGCTATTGATTATGTACTCTACCATGCTTTTCTGCACAATGTGGTTCCATTCCAACTTTTTGTTTTGTTTTCTTTTGTCGACTTCGTTCTCATTCAATACTCTTAATAAAAAAAATTATTGTAAACCGTGTTTATTTTTTTAAAAGGAGCAAGAATGGAGTTTCTTGCCAGATTTTTCTCTATGAAGGGTAGGCTGCACTTGGAACTGGCGACTAGAGTCACTCGATTTTTAAGTATCGACTATTCATAAGTGCCTGTAAAATTATTCTTACCGTCCATACAAATAAATAAAAATTCAATGTCTATTTGTAATTTCAAATTGACAGCTTTTCACTAAATGTTATATTATAATTTGTTCCCGATAATCTCTGGAACGGCAGGACCGACTTTGATGGGACTTTCACTGGCATATAGCTGATGATTTAAGACGAAACTTTTTTAAATCTAGCTTTGAACCGCGGCCTTACCCGAGGTTTTTATTGTAAAAGTACAATAAAAACCGCGGGTAACACGGGCTCAGCTAGTATCTAATAAGAAGTAAAATTTAACTGTCTGTTAGTTTTATAAACAATGGTTCATTGTCAGAGCTATATTACACTCTCATGTTTTTACATAACTCGGAAACCGAACCTGTGTACCGTTACGGCTGTAAACTTAACGGAGGATTTTATTTGAAAGACTTGGATTACAAGAATATTAATTAATTTATATGATGAGCGTATTGCTGTATGGTTAGTAAGTATGGCTGCTAAACTGCAGTTGCAGGTTCGATTTCCATCTAAGTCAAATAATTGTGTTATGTGTCTAGGTGCAATTTATGTTTATAATCTTATTTATTACGATTCATGTGAATGTAAGTTTGTTTGTTACGCTTTCACGCGAAAACTACCTAACCGATCATCATGAAACTTGGTACACATACTCTTGGAGGTATTAGAAACAACACGGGATACTTTTTATTAAATATGAGCGAAGCCGCGGGTAAAAGCTAGTAATGTTATATAGCTACAGATTATTTGTTTGTTTAAACGTACTAATATCAGAAACTAATGGTCTAATTTGAAAAAATCTTCTACTATTGGATAGCTTATTTATCGAGGAAGGCCATCAATATTAATATCATTAGTTCGAAGGTAACTCTGTATATTACGCTTTCATAGCTAAACTGCTGCACCGATTTCAATGAAATTTAGGATGGAGATACTTTGTTTATTGAGAAAGGACATAGGTTACTTTTTACCGCGATAATTGATATACACGCGGGCAGAGCCACAGATTTAAGCTAGTAGGCTAAACATATAACATATGGCTTCTGCTACGACCAATAGGAACCCACTATTTATGAAAAAAAATGGTTGTTAACCGACTTCAAAAAAAGGAGGAGGTTTCTCAATTCGACCGTATATATTTTTTTTGTTTATGTGTGTTCGGGGATAATTTGTAAAGTCGGTTTACGGACGATAGTTTAAAGTGACAACGTCATAACAAAACATTGGTGAAATGATGAGAAGTAGTTATCTATCTCTCATACAACGTGCAATGAGCGTAACAAGACAATGAGCGTAATAGGACAAACAATGAGCGTAACTGATCAATTACCGTGGGAGAGCCACGCTTCGGCATGAATGGGCCGGTTCGACCGGAGTGATACCACGGCCTCACAGAAAACCGGTGTGAAATAGTGCTTGCGCTGTGTTTCACCGAGTAAGTGAGGACACCGGAGGTCCATACCCCACCCTGCCCCCTATCTCCCCCACCACCTCCCACTATCTCCCCTCCCCCCATCCCCCAAAGGCCGGCAACGCACTTGTGACGCTTCTGGTGTTGCAGGTGTCCATGGGCGGCGGTAATCGCTTACCATAAGGCGATACGTCTGCTCGTTTGCCCGCCTATTCCATAAAAAAAATCCACTCTCTTATCAAAAGAGAGACAGTAAGAGTTGTATCTCTTGTTGTACACATGTAAGTAAGAGTGATTCCTGTGAACCGATGCAGCGATGTGACTGAATCATTAAGTTCGACTAAGTCCGACCGTCAATGGAATGTCTTAACATGCCTTTTAAGGGGTGTATACACTCAGAAATAAAAATATTTCAATAAACATACGTCCATTAAAGACAGAAACCGTACTGGGAAAAAACGTACATAAAACGGATACAAAGAACACCCAGACTGAGAACAACAATTTGTGGTTCGTAAAAAGTGTTGTCCCATATGGGATTTGAACTCACGACCCTTAGCGAAGTGAAATGAGAGAGGGCAATATTACTTGCGTCTGTGTACGTATATGTTCAAGGCAGTAAAGCCACGCTGATTTCATTACGGTTGCGGCGGCGCTACTAGCCTCTCACAGAATACCAACCTAAAATGACAGCATTCGTGCTGTCGTGTTTCGTTAGTGAGTGCGAGACCGGAGGCTCAATGATGCAGAAGGATTTCAATAGGCCGCCATAGTGTGAGTCACCATGCAGCATTGTTGCATTGTCTGCATTCGCAATGTGCATGGTGACCTCTTGCTTTCAAAATGGACATAGACTTTCGTATTTGCAATAGACAGATCGAAGTGTCTACTTTCAGTTACAATGTGGTGTAAACTTCGCCTTAACTAAAAACGCTACAAGCTCGCCTCGGCCGCTTTGTAAACGCGCTGATTTATTGAGCCCCCGTTTTAGGTAGGGACCACAGTGTTACAAACAGCGGGCTAGTTGACTGGTTTGTTATGTATTGTTCTATATGTTCTAAAGTGCTTAAAATGTAGTTTAATCCCTGTGACAGTTGTCACTAGTGTAATTTTAGAACTTACGAGGTACATTTTAGGTGTAAATTTTTCTGAGAATGAAATGATGAGATGGCAACCAGCTAATTCAGCCAATGTCAAGTATTTAAAGTCTTCAATTCTAAAGTCATCGTCGTTATAAAATTAATGATAAAAAATATGTATAAAATATGTGGATGAGATGATATGGAGACAGTCTTTCGAAAAAACAAAAAAACGATTTCCGTGTAAATTTTTATATTTGTATTGTATCGCACTTTATTTGTGACTAGCTGTTGACCGCGGCTACGCCCGCCTGTATATCGGTTATCGCGGCAAATAGTAGCCTATGTGTTATTCTGATGTATAAGCTATATTACTGTAAAGTTTCATCCAAATCCGTTCAGTAGTTTTTGCGTGAAGAAGTAACAAACATACACACAAACTTTCGCCTTTGTATATTAGTGTGATGTGATCTGATAAAACAGACACGTAAAGAATTGAAATTTGGGTGATACAAGATGAATCGTTTCACATCTATCACATAAATTAAGCTATATTTTAAAGGCTGTAGGATAGGACTGTAGGTACAGAAATTGAAACGGTGTTAGGCGCGACAGCGTCCTGCTCCGGGGGTAAATCTGGTCACCCCGGGATGTACCTAAGTCGTGGAGTACCGCATGGATAACTCCTCCCGACTGCCGAGGTAAACCGAGGTTCTCCAGGAATTCCACGCATGCCCTTCGTCTCCCCACGGAGGGTAAAGTGCGAAAAGCAATACGCGCATATATAAAATAAAAGGTTCAAAATCGAATAAAAAAATTGATTGTTATTACTATTGACGCTAAGTTGCTGCCTGCCCATTATTGATTATGGCGATGTGTGCTACTATGACCTGAATGCAGATCTTCTCAACAAATACGACCGGCTTCTAAACAACTGCATTCGATTCGATTTTAATCTTCGTAAATATGACCATGTTTCCTCTTTTCGTATCAAATTGAATTGGCTTCCTATACGTCAGCGCCGTCACCTCCGCGCCCTGACCACTCTCTACACTATTCTCAACTCTCCTAACTCACCTGCTTACCTGACTTCTTCCTTCCAGCTTCTGTGTTTCAATCACAATAGAAACCTTCGTTTTAAATATAATCTCTTACTGTCATGCCCCACCCACACTTCTGCGTGTGTTCATTCTTCCTTCCTCATCCAATCTGTCCTTCTTTGGAATGCTCTTCCTCAGGAAGTCAGAATGGCACGCAGTCGTAACTCGTTCAAGGTCAAGGTACGAGCTCTCCTTACCCAAAATGCAGCAGATTCCTCACAAATTTGATACTGTATTTATTGTAGTATATGTATATGTGTATGTAAATCGAATAGTATAGTTATGTATTTATGTGTATGTATGTATTCTTGTAGTATTGTGTAGATATATTATAATATCCGGTTCTCTTATTATGTTTATTGTCAGTTTATTGTGAATTAATCTATCTAACTGTTATAACTAGTGTAGTGCACTTTCTCACTCATTTCCGCACCACCCAACGGTAGACTGGTAGAGAATGCCTTAGGCATTAAGTCCGCCATTGTACATTTTGTGCATAAAGTTAATAAATAAAATAAAAAAGTTACAATGGGGTCCCCAAATAGAAAAACTATGCGGTAGGCTAAGCTCAGCGGCTTTTGCTGTAAAAAAGATTCGACGTTTAACTGATGTCGATACAGCTAGAATAGTTTACTTCAGTTACTTTTATAGCATAATGACTTACGGTATCCTTCTCTAGGGTAACTGTGCAGATATTAATGCCATATTTGTTTTACAAAAACGCACCGTACGAACCATTTATAAATTAGGCCCTCAAGTTTCTCTCCGTTCCAAATTTAAAGAGATACATATTCTGACTGTATCTTCACAATATATATACGAAAATTTAATTTATGTTCAAAGAAATATATGAAAGTTTCCTAAAATCAGTGATGTTCATTCGGTAAATACCAGTAACAAACATAATCTCAGTGTTCGCGTCACTCGTCTCCACAGAGTAGGCAACTCGCTCATGGAACAATGTTATACGGTTTTACAATAAACTCCCCATTGATATTAGGAATTTGCCATTAAGGAAATTTAAGAATCCCATAAAATCTAACCTATCCGCAAAGGGGTATTATACCATAGCAGAATATCTTGATGATAAAACCGCCTGGGATTGAGCTGCCCATTCTGCACATGCTGTTTATTTTGAATGTTTAAATTTATTTTGATGTGACGATAATTTATAGTTTGAAACCAATTCATTTTAAATTACTGCTATTGTTGACATTTTTTTAAATTATTATGTTTACTGATTATAATAATTGTGACTTAAATTGTAATTATCTTTTTTTTTATTGAATTAATGTCTTTTGCATTTGAGAATATTGTCTGGACTTTAAAAGAGACAGTGATCCCTGAGTTTGTTTCGTCCTTTCTTCTCAGGGCTAGTCCAGTTAGGAAAGGCCGAACTCATCTGCTCAAAAAGTTTAACTTGCAAAAGTGTTCATGTAACCTAATTGCAGAATAAATGATTTCATTTTATTTCGATTATATTCCTAGACGTATTGATAACTCCTTTTTCTCAGAAATCTAAAGTCCGAAATAAACTGATAACTTCATTACATACAGTTGTAACTCCTAGATTTCAATACTTATTTTAGAAAATTTCTACACCACCAAAAGGTTGACTGGAAGAGAATATCCATTGCATGGCATTAAGTTCGCCTATTGACATAAGTGCACAAAGATAGAAAAAAAAAACTTATAGAGAGGTGTGTACCATTTTCAATTTAATCGTCATTTACCTTAAGATACACCAATACGCGGCCGCTTATCGCTCCGCTATCCACTAAAGTCTCACCCTAACGTGAAGTGTCCACTATCCTTCTATGTTTTTTTCTCGTATCGTTTATCATAATAAGTAGTTATCTATTTTTGACCCTCGGGGGCCTTGGTGCGTCATTTTTTTTTGGGGTCCCCAAAAGGATTCGGAATATTTGGTTCTTGGAATGTGGAATTGTGGCGACTTGGACTGTATTTGTTTAAATAAACATTATTGATACGACTCCTGGTTTAACAATTAAGTTTATTTAAAAACTAGATCACCGCTTGGGTGTATGTCAGAAACTGCGGTAATAGAAAGAAAGACATTTATTTTGGCAACAAAAGAAACTAATCTATACTTCTTTACTAATATATGTTTAAGCTGAAGAGTTGGTCTGTTTGTTTAAACGCGCTAATCTCAGGAACGACTGGTCCGATTTGAAAAATTATTTTAGTGTTAGATAGCCCATTTATTGAGGAAGGCTATAGGCTATATATCATCACGCTAAGATTAATAGAAGCGGAGCACCAATGAAGAATGTAACAAAAACGGGGGAAAGTTATTACTCTAAAAGGCAGTTGATGAATACAGACAGGAGGCCCAAAGATGCAGAAGCATCACTAGCCCGCCATAGTGTAGGTCACCATGCTGCCTTGTTGCATTGTCTGCATTCGCAATGAGTATGACCACCACTGTTGGATTCTGCTCATATTTTCCATCAGGCAGAGTAGAGTCAATTTGGCAGGTTCATATATGTATAATTAAATTGTAAGTGTTAGTCAACTTTTGTCTAGGTTCTAGATGTGAGTGCCTACATGTAGGTGTTTATTAATAAATTAGCTCGCTTCGCTCGTGTATTCGAGGGTCAGTATTAATGATACGCAGCAATATTCTGAGATGGTAACCTTCAAATGGAAGCCCTTAATAATGGTTAAAGCTTTTGGATTTATGTTGAGTAAATATTTTTTTATCCTCCCATCTCGGAAAGAGTATTTTTGCCCTTCGATATCTGAGTGCAAAAGCCGTTTTTATCCACTAGAGTATAGAGTAAATTGAATTTAGAACATCGTGTGCACTAGGTCCTTAAACCTATTTATTTCTACCTCCATGGTACCAAATTTATCATATAACCTTTTTTAATTTGTTAAAATCTCAGACTCGAAACCTTGGTGTACTTTTTCTTTAATTAGCTTTGCCCGCGCCATGTTCTTCTTTTTATGTTTGGCCCTCCAAAATGACTCTACTCTGCCTGATGGAAAGCATAAGCAGAATCCAAGAGTGGTATCCATGCTCACTGCGAATGCAGACAATGCAGTATGGCGACCCACACCATGGCGGCCTAGTGATGCTTCTGCATCTTTTAGTCTAGTCAACAAGTATGGAACTTGTTGACCAGACTATTTGGGCCTCCGGTCTCGCACTCACCAACGAAACACGACAGCACGAACGCTGTCATTTTACGTTGATCTTCTGTGCGAGGGTAGTACCGCCCCGGTCGAGACGGCCCGTTCGTTCTGAAATCAGCGGGGCTCTACTACCTGCTCGCTTTCTTTTTGCATTTAGTCATTTCCTCGCTAAGGCGGGATGAAAAGTTACGTGTTGCACTCGAGTGCAAAGATTTTTCACCTCGTGCTCTTTTGATTCCCTCGCTAACGTTCAGGATTCTAATTTTAAAAACCTTTGCTTACTCGGTCATCAAAATTGAATACGTGGTTAAAAAGCAAATTTGCACTCTTGTATAACAAATAGCTATTGTTTTGAACCTACAATTACGCTATCGTAAGTAGCCAACATTCTTTTAAGTAGTTGCGTACCCGTTACTATATCTATTCTATAGGTACTAAATTATATTTATATTATACCCAAGAAATAACATACGGATCCTTCAAAAAATGAGTTCAAGTCGCGACTGGCAGCCATTTTTAAGTTAAAGATTAGGGTAGGTCAGTTTATGATACATCCTTTGTTCAAGTATCATTTCTTTTTTGGTCACAGACTCATAATCTGCCCGGTGTCACTCTGATGGCTCAACTGTGCACGATATTTAAAAAAAAAACTATTATTTATGTCAACTGGCATGTACGCCTACGATTTTGTCTATGGAATTTAAGGCTTCGATTTTTCCTACTATCCTACTTCTTTACATAGTTTAAAATGAAGTCGCTTCCGTTTTTTAGCTCATATCTTTTAAATTACTCAACGGATTTTAATGCAGTTTTCAGCAATAGATAGAGTGATTAAATAGGAAGGTTTGTATATGTAATATATGCATATTATAATGAGTATGGTGACCACCACACCACTCTTGGATTCTGCTTATGCTTTCCATCAGGCAGAGTAGAGTCATTTTGGCGAGCCATACATAAAAAAAAGAGAAATCCGAGAATATCAAAGACTTCCGAACGAAGCCAAGCCAGGTTGCTGGTATACTATAAATGCGAAAGTTTATATGAATGCTTTGTTACTCTTTCACGCAGAAACTACTGAATGGATTTAAACGAAACTTTACAGTAAAATAGCTTACACATCTATACAAATAAATAAAATTGTAGTATCTGTTTATTAAAATAACCGCTTTTTACTAAATGCATATGTAATATACCAAAATGACAGTTTTGTCAATTTTTGTCTGTTTGTTCCGGCTAATCTCTGGAACGGCCGGACCGATTTTGGCGCGACTTTCACTGGCAGATAGCTGATTATATAAGGAGTAACTTAGGCTACTTTTTTTAGACTAAATTTACCCCGCGGCTTTATCCGCGGTTGTTGTTGTACCGCAGGTAACAACGCGGGGCTTCTTAGTCAGTAACATAGCGGTAAACAGTGCCCTATGTCCTTCCTCAAGACTCAAAGTATCTCCATGTCAATGTACATTGAAATGGTGCAGCTGTTTAGCATGCATAAGCCGGCTCGACCGAAGTGATACCACGGCCTCAAAGAAAACCGGTGTAAAACAGCGCCTGCGCTGTGTTTCACCGAGTGAGTGAGGATACCGGAGGTCCATACCCCACCCTTCCCCCTGTCTCCCCCACCACCTCCCACTATCTCCCCTCCCCCCATCCCTCAAAGGCCGGCAGCGCATTTGTGACTCTTCTGGTGTTGCGGGTGTCCATGGGCGGCGATAATCGCTTACCATCAGGTGATATTTGCCCCCTATTCAATGATAAAAAAAGCCGGCCATGTGTGATGTGTACAAGAATGGGTTAACGAAATTATTAAGAACGGGTCACATTCAGAGGTACACAAACACATTTATACAATAGACCCTAAACATGTTTAAACAGAAGTTCTTTAAACATGTATGGACATGTTGAAACCTAATTCTTTGGTTCGAGGCAACAAAAAATGTGACATATTGTTCTTGAAAGGTTTGTGGTATTCAACTTGGAATTCTTTCGAAGGTGGTTTGGTTTACTTCATGAGTATTAAGGGGTTCGTTCACTTGGATCTCCTGCTTAGATCCCCTGGGAGATTTATCTGGCTTTTTTGTCCACACTGGTAATGATAATATGAGACCGGTGTAGACAAAAATCCGACTAAATCACCGTGCAGATTTAGACAGGAGATGCAGATTTAGGTGGTTCTGTTCTTAGGCCAAATGCAGCGATGCAGTAGCGATGCTGTCGCGCAGTCGCATCGAAACAATCGCAATGCGGTCGCTAGCTATGTGCCCTCGCCCACATAACCACGATTCAGTCGCGATGCAAACGCGATACTGTTGCGCTGCAATTGCCTGCGATTGCTACAGTTGCAAGATGGACTCCGTAGAGGCAACATTAGTCATGCTGTCTTTGGTTCTGCTTTTACGTAAGCAGCTGGAGCGTCGGCAACGAAAGCAGCCTCCATTCTTCCCCCTATGTCGATTTCAAGGTGTCGCGTTTGTAAGACTGCGACATAGTCGATGCTGTAGCGCGTAGGCATCGCTTCTGAAGCGCGTTGCAAATGCGACAAAAGCGCGTTAGTAGCAATGCTGTTGCGCGTTAACCAAATCGCGATAGCATCGCTACAAAATGTCGTCGTGGGCGAGGGCCCTAAGGTATATTATAAACTAGTTTTTGACTGCGCGACTCCGATCGCGTGTATGTCGGTTATCGCGGTTATAAGCAGCCTCTGCTCTTCGTCAAGAATCAAAGTATCTCCATGCCAAATTTCACTAAAATTGGTGCAGTTGTTTAACCGTAAAACTATCATACAGAGTTACTTTCGAATTTATAATATTAGTATGAACGTATATAGAAGATATGGTTATTTGGTAGTAAACCATTTTTAATATATTATTATGGTGCTTGTCATACAGAAATTCCTTTAAGCTGTCTCACGCAGGGCACCGAAGCTCAATCCTTAATCATTCAACAAAAAAAAACACAAAACCCGTGTCGATGCTTATCGCGCTCCGTCTACGCAACTAAAGATGTATTTTTTTGTAAAAAAAAGATTTTACGTTCGTCGATATGTTTGTCTGTGTATATTATTAGTAGATTTGTCGTTTGTTGTTGTGCGACAATGCAGACGGTGTAGTTAATAATAAATATTTCAGACACGCCATCCAGTCCCAAACTAAGCAGAGCTTGTATTAAGGGAAATAGACAACTGATTTAAATACATTATATACTTTTTTTTGTAAATACATGCATATTATACATAGAATATATTTCCAGATCATAAGAACATTTGGTCCGACCCGGGAATCGAACCAGAGACCTCAAGCACAGCAGTTGCAAATGCTACCACTGCACCACCGAGGTAGTTGTGTTTGGGTTCTTTTTCTATGTACGGCCCTACCAAATTGACTCTACTCTGCTTGATGGAAAGTATAAGCAGAATCCAAGAGTGGTGGTCACCATACTCATTGTAAATACAACCCACAACATCGCGGTCTAGTGATGCTGCTGCATCATCATTCATTGCACTCACCAACGAAATACCACATCTAACAAACGGTCGGTAAAGATCTGATCCCAAACTATGCTACTTTGCCTAGTTTGGGACCAGATCTTCTAACCCAGGCAAAGCATTTACTATGGTTACTAGATTTCTGATAAACATACTTATACATCTATACTTGTAATAAAAATGTAACAGGTCCAATTCTGTACATTAAATATATTTTTAAATTTTTTTTGGACACTGCCTGTGGGAAGCTGAAACAGATTTGTAAATATGGCGGTACGAAGTTCGCCGGGTCAGCTAGTAATATATAAAAGTAATATACCTACATAACAGAATTCAAGAGTTGTGGTCACCATACTCATTGCGACTGCAGACAATGCTACAATGCAGTATGGTTACCCACAACATGGCGGCCTATAATTAAGATGCCACTGAACAATCATCATGTAAACTGTTTATTGACATTTTGGCGGAAACGAGTTAGTCAACTACCTTCTGGAACCTTCTAGTACAGAAAATTTACAAGTATACGATTCTATACACATAGAATACTAGTAGTAGAATACACACACTATACACACTAGTTTCTAAATAAATAACATCCAGACCTTTGATCGAAGACCCAGACACAACAAAATGATCGTGTTCATTCGTCTATTCGTGTAATCTAATTAAATAACATTCCTAATTAATACAGAAATTATTATCCAAAATTATTATTTAGTATCCTTCAAAGATAATATCATTAATATACTTCACGACTGTACAAAGTCGAGGTGAAAATTTTTAATGATTTCTTTTTGTTATTTATTTTCGCCAAATCTAATTATATCAATGAATCGGGGAAGCGGTTTAATGATTGATGAACAAAGATATGTTCACATGGACAGGAATTCTGAAGTTTAAGTAATATATGGTTAAGTAAGTGTGGTGACGAATTAAGAATACGGAGTATCACCACCCCTATTCATCCCGTGGGTGTCGTAAGAGCCGAAAGAGAAGGAAAATTTGAAATTAACTCTATAACCTATCTGACCAGTCCGATCTGATCAGACCTTCCATACTGAAGGCCAAAACCTATGTCCAATTTTTTTGTAGTGAATGATTAAAGGTTTTTATCATCATTACATATTATAAAACAAAGTCCTCCGCCGCGTCTGTCTGCCAGTTCGCAATAATGTCAAAAGCAATTGCACGAATTTTGATGTGGTTGTGGTATATAATTTGTTAAAATTTTGAGTATAATGGCGCGTTCATTGCTTCTTTTTTTTTGCAAAAAATGATATTTCATCAAGACAAGTGTTAGGATTTCAAAATAATCGTATTCATTTGTTTTAACTTCTGATAATCAGTTTATAAAGCAATTATTTTTGATAAAAAAAAATCTCATCAGATCCATTATTTTGAGATAAAACAAATAATTGGATCTAATGAGAAAAAAAATTCTCATTATATCCATGATGGATCTGGTCAATGGATCTACTGAAAATGAACCTAATATAACGATATTTTTTAAAGACGTCACGACGCACATCTTCTCGGGGTAACATAGGCATATATATTAGATATTATATTTGCCGTAAAGAACCCGTGAGAAGCCGGGGCAGGTTGCTAGAAGAAATAAGCTTTTGTTCTTCTTCACCACGCTGACCAGACGGGTTGGTATAGGGGTTGTGTCAAGTTTTCCTTCTCTTTGCAGTGATATTCTTCTGCGTAAGTAGTTTGCTCCCTTACGACACTCACAAATTTATAGGTAGTAGAACCACGCTGATTTCAGCATGGTTGGGCTGACCGTGGTGGTAAGTACTACCCTCTCACAGAGGATCAAACTGAAATGACAGCATTCTTGTTGTCGCGTTTCTTTGGTGAGTGCGAGACCGGAGGCCCAATGATGCAGAAGCATCTACTACCATAGTGTGGGTCACCATGCTGCATTGTCTGCATTCACAATGAGTATGGTGACCACTACTCTTGGATTCTGCTCATGCTTTCCATCAGGCAGAGTAAAGTTAGTTCTTAATCCACAACCACAAGGACACATTTTTTTGAATGCGGTCATAATTTTTGTTTAATATTCAAGCCTCTTAGTAAAAAAAAAATGTTGTAAACCCTATTATTATTTTTTAAAAGGAGCAACAATGGAGTTTCTTGCCAGATTCTTCTCCATGAAGGGTAGGCTGCACTTGGAACTGGCGACTAGAATCACTCGATTTTTAAGCATTGACTATTTATAAGTGCCTGTAAAATAAGTGCCCATTTGAATAAAATAGTTTTGACTTCGACTTTGAGGGGTTTTCATTGTGATCGCGGCTTTACCTGTCCCAGGTGCGGAATCCATCACTCCCTGCTATGTTAATTTGACAACACCCTTCCAGCACTGCTCCGGAGGGTGACGGACCTTCAAATATGATGACCATACTCCCTAATGACGTGCCGTACTGGAGATATAATTAGTAATTTGGATGATGTGAGCTGTAATTAGCTATGGTTAAAAGAAATTGCATGACAATTAAAAGAAAATTCGAATGTGTACAAGTAAACAGAAAATCTATAGATATAGATAGAATCCAAAATTTTGAATCTGAATTTTAACCATATGTCTGTCGACTACTTCGTGGGAGCAGTGGTAATGGGTTCGATTCCTGGGTCGGATCCAATGTTTGTATGATCTGCAAATATTTGTTTCGGAGTTATCTATGTATGGTATGTATGTATGACAATTACAACAAAGAAAGTATATAATAAACTACGGGCCGTACTACGAAAATTGATGGGTCATATGTACCAGGAGAACTTTTTAGAAAGGTACAAGGACATAAAACAATAACATTCAGCACTATGACGTCACAGGCCGGCAGTTAAATCTATCTAATACCTTTAAACGAGCAATTCTTGTATATATGTATATAAATAATCTGAAAATCGGAAACGGCTTCAACGATTTTCATGAAATTTAGTACGGAGGGGTTTTCGGGGCGATAAATTGATCTATCTAGGATATTTTTTTTGAAAATTTACCAAATATACCAGTGATATAGATACTTATATTTATTTTATGGAATAATTGGGCAAACGAGCGGACGTATCACCTGATGGTAAGCGCTTACCGCCGCCCATGGACACCCGCAACACCAGAGGCGTCACAAGTGCGCACAAGATAGGGATATATAGTGTAAGGTGTTGGGGTATGGGCCTCCGGTATCCTCAGTCACTCGGTGAAACGTAGCGCAAGCCCTATTTCACACCGGTTTTCTGTGTTTTACACGGTAGTTCACAGATTTAAAGATTTTATAATTGTTAGCGTTAGAGTTCTTTAGCGTTAGAGTCAGTAATCGTAAGAAACAAAAAAACGCACATCAGATTTCTGCTTTAATTTGAGCTGCCCGTCGGCCCAACGCCACTCTATATTGAACAACTGCAGTTAAACACCACTACTACGACTAGTTTTCTCTAATCTCTAAATAAGTAGAGTTACAAGTTGAGTTACGGTCGAATTGAGAACCTCCTCCTTCTTTGAAGTCGGTTAAAAATATTTAAGTTGAGATACTGGTACCCGCTTACCATCTAGAATGCTTCAGTTTTTTCAATCACATACTTTTTACACCAATAAGTGTGTTTAAAGTATATAATAATATGCACCTCTGCCTTTCCTATCGAAAATGTCCAGTCGTAATAATAAAATAAATTTACATCACTAAACTAAACTAATATCACAATAGATTACTAAATACAAATTATAAATACTCAAATTAATTACTAAAACGCCTAATTAATTCATAATTAGTAATACTAATTAAGTCTTCACAACACACTTACATTTAAACATTTTAAACTAATAAAACACGATCTTCCATTTAATAAAACAAAATATAAAAATAAATAAATAAAAATAAATAATATAAATAAACTTTAATATTCTACTCAATGGGTTCACAACGGGGGCATAACTCACGGCTCCTATAACGATCTATAGATCATACATATAGATCTTTGAAAAAAAAAAGACGTCCACTTAAGTTACCATAATGCATGCCATTATCCCCGTCTCGCTCTATCGTATACTTGCATGAACGTGTGAGAGGGATAACCGGATGTCTTTATCTGCGGTCTTAAATATGATGGAACTCAGTACCTATTGAGTCCTCGTGGCGTACGGTCGCGTGCTTAAGTTCTTAATTTTTTTTTATAAACGATTTTTGTAAGGATTATTTTGTGATTTTGTGATTGTTAGTGTGTGGTCGTTACTATTTTATGTTGGAGAATTCACAAATTTGGAATTTATATTTCACATATATCAGGTTTGTTTTCATATAAACATATTATTTATTTCAATAAATTACACATTAAAATGAATTAACATCATAGCGATCATTTATTGAAAGTAATATATTAACGCTAAATAGTTTTGTTGTTTGTTTAGATGTGGCAATCTCTTGATATATTAGGCAAATTTTTGTGATTATTTTTGTATTATATAGAGTGTTTATTGAGGAGTTATATACTTAGGTCTTAAAACTAATAAGCTGTGGCTCTTAGAGGCTAAGCAAGGTGTACCGCAAGTAAAATTGCTGGAAATTGTTAGTCGATTATCCAATTGTGGTTAAAAAAAATAACTTTTGATATTTAGTTAATATACATTTATATAAATATCTAATTATACCAAACAGAAAGTTCTTTTGTGAAAAAAAATTGGCAGTCATACGGACTGCCGATAGAAGTGAAAACTTATAACTTAGAATGTTATTTGTAAAATTAATGTGTAAAATTAGAAATTTCATACTGTTTCAATTCAAATTATCAACATTACACATTAGCATGTCGATGACGCGAACCCATAAGATTTTCCCCTACCAAAAAGTGCTCTACGCAGCCAAAGAAGTTTTCACTTCGAAAATGTCATGTCAGCATATCGGTGACGCGAACTCATAAGATGTTCCCTTACCATAAAGTGCCCAACGCAGTTAAAGAAGTTTTCACTTCAATAAACTTGAGTTAGTGAAATAAAGATTTAATAAAGTAGTCGCCTCTCGTGACACCCACGGGATGAGAAGGGGTGCTTACACTTTGTTTTCTTTATCCGTCACCACTCGGACAAGTATTAGATGTGGAACAAGAAAAAGTTTTAAAAACTATAACCCGAATACTTACAAACAGTTGAGATTTTTATTTTTGTGCCTTTGTTACGAATCTATTGATACCTTATTCATTATTAAAATTCAGTAGTTTATGCGCTACGGTGCGACATACAGAGGCTGGCAAAACTATTACCTTTCCTTTTGCTCCGCCGTAGCCGGGTAAAAAGTAGTATAAATGTTGATAATTTTGACTTCAATACATATTATAAAACAAAGTCCTCTCCCGCGTCTGTCTATCTGTCTGTCTGTTCGCGATAAACTTAAAAGCAACTGCACGGATTTTTATGGGGTTTTGATCTATAGATAGAGTGACTCAAGAGGAAGGTTTACGTATATAATTTGTTAAATTGTTTACTATATTGGCTAAAATAAAACGATATTTGTTGAAGACGTCTGAAAAAATTAAGTCGCACACCTCAGAGAAACATAGGCTATATTATATTTTCCGTAATGAAGTCGGGGAGGGTCGCTACTCTAGTAGTATTATAAGAGTTTTTTCTAATAAGCTTGTCACATATCTCTCTGACTGTTTGACTGGTGTTATTTGTGTCCGTTTCATGTATGTTTGTAAAGTCCCCCGCGACACAGGATTTATTCCTAGTGCGGGAGTTGTCTTTTTAAAAAGAAAAGAAAGAATCTATCGACCCTAGGGCCACCCAGGGTTTAAATTTATTTATTCACTAGCATATGCCTGCGCAGTTATTACGGCGATTCTTTAAACTGATACAACTTCTATAATTGTCAACCGACTGAAATAAAACAAACACTAAATGTTATGTGAATTCTACCAAAATACCTAAAGGAAATCGTATCCAAATCGGATAAGCGACTTCTGCGATTAGCGTGCACAAATACACAGAGAAACAGACAATATATAAAGCTGAAGAGTTTGTTTGTTTGAACGCGATATTCTAAGGAACCGCTGGTCCGATTTGAAAAATTCTTTCAGTGTTGGATAGTAAATTTATCGAGGAAGGCTATATGCTATATATCATCACGCTAAGACCAATAGGAGCGGCGCACCAATGAAGAATGTTACAAAAACGGGGTAACTTTTTTACGCTACGGGCAATAGGAGACGTGAACGACGTTGCGTGGGTCAGCTAGTTTTATTATATGTATAGATTAAGGTAATTAGAACAGGTAATAAACAACACTTCCAGTTTATAAACCAGCTGAGCCCCACGGTTGTTGCTGAAACCTATAACTCAGCGAAGCTCGTCTCAAAAGAGTACCCTAAGTCAGTACATCAGCTATATGCCAGTGAAAGTCCCGTCAAAATCGGTCCAGCCGTTCCATAGATTACCTCCAACAAACCAGAGAAGAGAGCCAGACAAAAGTTTTAAAAATTGATTTTTATCATTAAGTAAGGGCCGTATATACTTTCATAAGCTGTTAATATGAAATTACAATCAGACACTTCAATTTTATTTATTTGTATAACATACACACATTAGTAGTATTCTTTATGTTTCTGTATGTAGATGTATGTATGTTTAATCCATGGATGGCAATAGTAAATTGCAATCAACTAACCAGTCTCCTCGTCTCTTCCTTATACCATGAAAAATACTGCTTAAATGGGAGTCAAAGCCAAGACCGTAGACGCCTTTATATAAACACCGACTCTCACGGATCATAAAAATAATAAAATCATATTGATTTCGCACACTTCCATATTAGAAATCCCGCTACATCTTCCCGGTGGGATTGAACCTGTGACCTGACGGTTGTAAACCCATAAGTTGTCCATTACAGTGATGTATAGTCTCGACAATATCCTAACGCGATTTAAGCCATAAAAACTAAGATCAAAGATCTAAGTAGACCTTAAAAGAAAAGTTACTATGCAATTTTTATAGCTTAGTAGTTGTTTAATAAAAACGTCTTTTTAAAACCATGTAGGTGGCAAAATAACAGTTACATTAGTGTTATTCTTCTGTTGACATCACTAAACTAAAATTTCATTAAACATTTTCTTATTTTTAACCCCCGACGCAAAAAGAGGGGTGTTATAAGTCGTCGATGTCTGTCTGTGTCTGTTATGTGTGTTTGTCTGTCCGTCCGTGGCATCGTAGCTCTCAATTGGATGGACCGATTTCGAAGCGGTTTTTTACATTTGAAAGCTAGTTTCCTTGCGGTGTTTCTTAGCTATGTCTGGTTAATATCGGTCCAACCGTGTAAGAGAATCAGTTCTTTTCCAAAATGATGTAAAGCGTATGATTACTCGATTAAGTGCTCGTGTAGGGGACTTTTTTTTGTTGCATGTAGTTATTTCTAAAATTCTATTCCATTAATAAGTTGATCTAAATTTAGTGTTAATTATTAGGTATTTGAACGATGTCTAATTTAGTGAATCGTTGTGTCCTTCCTCACTAAGCATAGTACCTCTATGCTAAATTTTATTAAAAGCGGTTCTGTTTAACCATTGAGACATAGATCAATGGGTTTGAAAACAGACAGACAGACAGACAGAATGACTTTCGAATTTTTAAAATTAGCATGGTTACACGATGGACATGGATGGACGTGTATAACATATCCGCCTTTAAAATCCCACGTTAAGCGATTACCTACATCGCTATAGATATATTGAGACAAAACAAGTCAAAATTATTGTGAAACTATTGTCTAGATCTGAGCAATCGCCTAGGAATCTAGGTTTGTTTATTACCTAACTCCCTTTCATAATGGCGGACACTATTGTCAGTTATAGAAATATATAGATGTTGAGATATTTATGGTACAAATGGCGCCTAAAGTAATTTCGTCTGATTTAAATTTAACTTAAGTTTTGTTCGTTTGTATATCTACACTAATATTATGAAGCTGAAGAGTTTCTTTGTTGATAATCTCAGGAAGTACTGGTCCGATTTGGAAAATTATTTCAGTCTTACATAGCCCAGTTATGGAGGAAGACTATACATTATCTAGCTGCGACTGTAGGAAGCGGAGTATTAATAAAAATGTTACGAAAAGGGGGGGAATATTATTCCTTTTGAGAGCTTCCATTGCGTTCGCTGCATTAACGGTTAAAGTTTCACAAAAACAATTTATGAAAGAATTGTTCCCCTTTATAAGTTCTTAAAAACAGTCCGCGACAGTGTATGTCCATTTTTATAGAATAGGTGGCAAATGAGCTGGCGTATCACCTGATGCCAGATATACCGCAATACCAGAGGCGTCACAAGTGCGTTGCCGGCCTTTGGGGGATGGGGAGGGGGATGATGTAGGTGTTGGGGGTATGGGCCTCCGGTATCCTCATTCAGTCGGTGAAACACAGCGCAAGCGCTATTTTACACCGGTTTGGTCTCAGACGACCGAGTGTGAAACATATAAAGTTATAATTTTTACATTTATTAGAATAAAGATCTTAACTACACCTTTTAGTTATAAAATAATCATCGATTGAGCAGTTAAAGTGAAAAAACGTACTAAACAAATGTACATGTATAAAATTACTTAGGATTGCATTCTCGAGGTGCCGATAACGATTTAATTGACCTTTAGATGTATAAAAAGTATAGTTCTGCTTACCACAACTGGATTGAAAGGAATGTGATAAAATATCCCTTTTTACATTCCTATACGAGTGTCGGAGAGAGAGGTGGAAAACTTTACGATTATAACATGAATTAATTGAAATAAACCTAATGATAATGGCACATATTTGTTACTTAAATTTACGCTTGAACCCTTGGAGGGTAGGGTAAACAGAGGTGGATTGAACAAACACATTTTGATGACTGTAGTTTTAGTTAAATATCACCTCTAGTAGTATTAAAGTGTTTGTTTGTACATACGGTACTTGCATCAAAAAACATTTTTTTAAATTTTCGTCTGTCTGTTTTCCGGTTAATCTCTGGAACCCTTGAACCGATTTTGACTTGACTTTCACTGGCATATAGCTGATGATATAAGGAGTAAGTAAGTCTACTTAAATTTTAAACTGGCTTGTACACTTACAACAAAAACCACGAGTAACACCGCAGTTCGCAGCTAGTTTAAAACATAGTTAAAATCTTAAGTACTAACAGGAATTTATGAAATTAAAACCAGTTTTATAAAATGTACTTCATAATACATACCCACAATAATTGTTTGGTTTTAATTTTCAGATTTTATCTTGAATATTTGATGGCAGATCCAATTTTAGTGCCTATACGCATTTTATAGCCAAGTTTAGTGATATTATTTATTTAACTTTCCTTTGATTAATAACTATAAAAATAACACGTGTTTTAAAAGAAGTTATAAACGCCTACACCATTTATGTAAACGGATTGATTAAGTATATGCTTTCAATTGACACCATAGGGTTTCCTTTCCTAGCCTTTAGTAGGCCTAATATTATTTGGGGTCGGTTACCAGTTCTAACTCTTTACCTGAATAAGGTACCCACGCTGATATCAGCACGATTGGACGGTACTACTCTTTCACAGAAGACATATCTATCTATCTATATATCATTCGTACTGTCGTGTGTCTTTAATGAGTGCAAGAGGCTCAATGATGCAGAAGCAAAATCAATAAGCCGCCATGGTGTGGGTCACCATGCGGAGGCCCAAATAGTCTAGTCAACAAGTTCCATACTTGTTGACTAGACTAAAAGATGCAGAAGCATCGCTAGGCCGCCGTGGTGTGGGCCGCCATGCTGCATTGTCCGCATTCGCAATGAGTATGGTGGCCGCCACTCTTGGATTCTGCTTATGCTTTCCGTCAGGCAGAGTAGAGTCATTTTGGCGGGCCATACATAAAAAAAGCATCTGGAACGCTACTCTTGGATTCTGCTAATGCTTTCCATCAGGCAAAGTAGACTCACTTTGGCAGGCTCATATATTATACAAATTCTTCTACAAAGCCACTGGCATCAGACAAAAACGTTATTTTCTTCGACAAAAGGTTCTCATCCGAAACCAATTGACAAAGAGTTCATTCATACTTCGGTCAACTAGTATGGGCTGACCCATCGTGACTTAGCCTCAGACCTTGAGGTATGTAAGTTCACGACTGACAAAAGGAATCGTGCGACAAAACAGTTCAGTCCTATAAGTTTTTTTGAACCCTGACACGGTCGGGTCGAAGGATTTAGGAAAACGTGAATGATCATTTCGTGTCTTCAATGCGTTTACATTAAATAATTGATTAAAATACATTTGACCTTACCATGGTACCTTCTTTCTAAATAGAGGGTTATGTCCAACAGTGGACTGTTAAAGGCTGTCAATGATGATGTAAGACGATTGATAGAAGGACAACATGCTTTGAAAGAAAAGGGCCGTTTTTTTAGTTCTATTTTTTAAATAGACCTAGAGTTAAAGTGACTCTACTCTGCCTGATGGAAAGTATTAGCCAAGTTCAAGAGTAAGGAAAGAAAAAAAAAGTATTTATTTTGGCAACAACAGTTATAGAAAATATAAAAAAGGTAGAATACCAAAATTTTGCAATACCAAAAATGGACCCAATTCAGCATTGTACCAGACAAACATCTGACGCTGGTTTTCAATTGGGCCCAGGGGTCGCCGTGCATAACGCTATTTTAAATAACCGTGCCATTATACATAAAATAACAAAGTAGCAACACAAGAAACAGTAATAAAAAGTAGCAACAATTATACATAGTAGAAAATACATAGTAATAATTACATACACACCATATTTTAACACTGCGGGGACCGCTTGCCAGCATTACGGAGCCAAGTGTGAAGCGATGCGACGTGTAGTGGTCACCATACTCATTGCGAATGCAGACAATTCAACATGGTGACCCACACTATGGTGGCCTATTGCGATGCTTCTGCATCATTGGGATTCCGGTCTCCCACTCACCAACGAAACACGACAGCACGAATGCTGTCACTTTAGGTTGATCTTCTGTGCGAGGGTAGTACCGCACCGGTCGAGCCGGCCAGTTCGTGCTGAAATCAGCGTGGTTTTACTACCTCGAAAATCATGCAATCATTTTTTAAATCATCTCCAATTTGATCGGCAAGTGTTTGCCGAGGATAACCTCTTCCACACACATTCGTTCTATAAATTTCTAACAAAATCACATTTAATAAATAAGTCATAATAGTTAAAAGCGATATAAAATTGATATTACAGAATTTTATGACAGATTCATTCACGCCGTCCTCTTCGACTTATCTCCTATCTCTACCCAGTTTTATACCCACCGATGATTGGAGCATCAGTTTTATGACCGTGTGATTTATGACCGTGTCTGCAGTGAATAAATATTTTGACCATGGACATAAATATATAATGACCTTAGTACTGAGAAGCTTTCGGTAGACATCAAATAGGTGAGTATGTTAAATAATGACCTTAATTTTTTTACTGCGCTAATGGCGTAGTGGTATCCTACTGTTCTAAATGGGTGGAATTTCGCATTGACAGCACTTGTGTGATTACTAGACTAAACCGCTGCATCGATTTCAATGAAATTTGGTATGGAGATACTTTGATTCCTGAGGAAGAACTAAGGCTACACTGTATTGCCATTATACAAGCGAGCGGAGCCGCGGGCTTAAGCTGGTATTATAAAAGCGAAAGTTTGAATCAATGTTTGTAAGTCTTTATGGTACTTTTTATCCCAAAAGCAACAGCCACCGCGAGGTAAACCGCGCTGAGTAGTTAGTATATCATAAAAAGAACATATATTTTGACATTGAATAGCGGGAATCGAACCCGTTTGAAGCTTAACTTTATTTAAGCAAATTTCTTGCGTTTAATGTAAGCTTCTTATGTTACTGAATAAATAGCTTAGGTTAGCGTCAAGTTATGATCTTTGCCAGCAGACAGCTTAACATACATAATAGATTTTACATCAAATGTTAAACAATTTATATTGATTTATGTAAAACTTAAAGGAAATGACAAAATTTATAAAAATGGACAAATTTGTAGCGGTCGCGCCAATATTTATAGCTAGTGATGGGCGCATCACCGAAAGACGACTGCTTTAATTGTTTTTATTTAAACTTAATTTAAACTCAACTTTTTCAGTTGTTGAGTTTTATTTATTATTTACTAGCTATTTTTAGCGGCTTCGCGAATTATTAATTGTTTTTGTGTTTTCAATTTTAACTTTCATAAAACCTGGCTTCTCTTATGTTATCCCCTTAATCATTTCCAAGTAGGTGCTTAAATATAACATTAAAGTTAGTAGCCTCAACAGTTAAGGCTCTGTATTGATGAATCAGACAGGTAATTAATAAAGCAACTAACGATATGTATAGATTATAGCCATTTTATATGTATAGATTAAAGAACGATTGTGCCCACGATCATGTAATAGATTAATATCTTGCACAAGTGAGGAATCTAGTTAGTAAGTACATCTTCTTTTCATAGTATAAAATGAAGTAGCTTCTGCTGTCTGTTTGCATACATCTTTTAAAATAAGAGTATTAGTAATTGACCATTTACCTATAGTTGACCACTCACACGTATAAACAATGCTGCACTCTGTGTATCAAAGCGCGCCAATTCAACATTTGCCATTTTGCCATATTACACGCGGCCCTCATTTTTATGTTGAGTGACGTAGCGTAAACATATTCTTTGATTATTTGTACCAATTTTCATAACAATTACACTATATAAATGTGAAATAATGGGAACCCAATGACCTTATTTCTGGAAACTATTTTGATTTTCTTATTGGTTTAGGATTACTTAACTTATTTAAAATATTTAAAAAGCCAACTTGTGGGGTGGTCCATTACTCACTCAAAATTACCATAATTTTCTAGCATTAGACCGAGACTGTCAACAACTGATGAACTCGTATGTAATTTTATTGTACTGTATAAATCTATGAATCTTGAGCCAGCCAGCCATGTTTTCTATTTTTATTTATTCTATAACTATACAAGAAAAACATTGCCAATGCTTAGATAAAATACTTTATCAGAATTTACAAGTATAAACTCATTGAAATCGGAATAAAATTCAGGTAAAATCATGAAAAAGGGAAACATTGTGCCCTTAAGTGGACAGCTACTGGTGCTCACGTTTGGTGCTACTTAACGTATAATGCAGTATTCCGCTTTAATAACAGCTTTTTACTAAATGCATATGTATATATACACGGTAAAAAATATCATTTTTTACAATTTTTGTCTGTCATACTGTCTGTCTTTTTGTTCCGGCTAATCTTTGGAACAGCTGGACCAATTTTGATGGGAATTTCACTTTTGGTAACTGATAATATAAGGAGTAACTTAGGCTACCTTTTTAGACTAGCTATCGACGTTACAATAAACGCGGGTAACACCGCGGTATTCAGCTTGTTTAGAAATATATAAGTTCGATAAGACGGCCACGTGTTAGACGTGTAATATTATTGATTTATAACCATCGTTTTCATGTTTAAACATTATTTTATGATAGCACACCTAACATTATGTAATGTTTTAGTTGAATATTTAATAGCCAGCCGTCTGTCGATTATTTTTACAGTATGGGGCGTAAACGGGTAGCTTTTTATAGTATAAAGCAGGTGCATCATGTTGGTGAACGACTGTAGATACATGGAACTCAAGAGACATATGAGCTTACATTTGAGTCAGTTTTATTCTCTTTAGGGGTTCACCCAGTTAAAACTAACGAAATAAATGTTTTACAGCGCAGTTGGCCTAGTAGCTTAAGCAGTCGCCACTCCGCCTTCTACTGCGCCAAGTGTTGTGTGTTCAAATACCACATAAGACAACTCTTTGTGTGATTCACAAATTGTTGTTCTGAGTCAGGATGTTCTTTGAATTCATTTCATGTATGTTTGTTAAGTTCCCCGCACCAGAGGATGTTTATTCCTAATGTGGGAGTTGCGTTAAAAATACAGTGGTTTTCTGTAAGGCCGAGGGTTCACTCGGCCAAAGTATGACTTTCCTACGGTGGAAAATGTTGTCCGTTTAACCCGAGAAGGTAAGAGAAAGCAGATATGGTGAGGAGCTGCTGTTAGGGAAGTATTATATTAGAGGGGACACCTATTTGAAACGTTACATAAATTTTGTATGAAGCAGTTTATATTAAACAGTGCTTAATCCGTGTTCTAATATAAATTTTCCCTTAGGGATACTCCAAGCCTCAGGGCTGACACTACACGATGCCAAATAGGCGTCGTATTCCCACAAGACACTTCGGCCACTAGGACAAGGACAACAACTGACCTACTACTGGAATTAATTAACAAAATTAAGCCAATTTAATTAATTTAACCAAATTATACGGTCATAATGACTTAATTTGAATCTGTAGGTGTATTTTCGAACGAAAACTTAGTAATAAATTATTTTATTTATGGTTAAAACCGCCGTGGCACATCACTAGTTGTTAGTGCGACGCCAAAACCGGATTAGTAAATTTAATATTGTAATTTCGGCCATTTGTAGACACTCAACTTTAACAAATATTGATAAAATGGGTATTTTACAATTTATACATTTTATTTTTAAATTTATTTGTAATAAATTATGAAGTTTTATCAGTGGAAAGATGGAAATTGATACGGCCTAATAATATTATGTATTTATATAGGTTTTTGCACGCTAAATTATAAAATATATTTATATTTAACACTCGAGGGCCTCGTGGTATCCGCGTAGGTAAATACTTTGCAAAGTTAAGCTCTCTTGCCCAGGTCATTCTATGGATGAGTGTGCAAAGTTAAGCAATACTAGCCATTTCAGTCGAGGGTGGGTGTGAAAAGTTAAGCAATCTTTGCAAACTCAGTCTATGGAAGGGTGTGCAAAGTTCAGCAATACTACCCAGGTCAGTCCATGGATGGGTGTGCAAAGTTAAGCAATCTTGCAAGCTCAGTCTATGGATCGGCGGGCAAAGTTAAGCAATCCTAGTCATTTCAGTCACGGATGGGTGAGCACAGTTAAGCAATCCTGCAAAGGTCAGTATATGGATGGGTGTCAAAGTTAAGCAATCTTTGCAAGGTCAGTATATGTAGCTGTATCAGGGTGTTAGCACCTAAACTATAGAACCGATTTTAATGAATGAAGTGCTATTAAATTCGTAATTAATGACCCGGGTAAAATAGGCTGTATACATTTTATCAAAAGTTTTTTTTTAATTTGGTATTTGAATATAGGCGATTTCAACATTTCGTTAAAGATATTCGCTTCAATACATTGCTAACTAGCCCATTTAGTAATTGTGGATCAAATCGTTCGGTGTTCGAGTCCCGGCTGCATACCAATATGCTTCCTAACAAAAACCAACGCCAGCTTCAACTTAATGATTAAAGAATTTCTTTGTTTCTTATTATGTCCCATGCGTTCTCAGAAACCGATCGCAACAATTATACCTTTTGCTACGCCGAAACCCGAACCTTGGACTGCGGACAATCTTCATTGTCAGTTGTTTAATTGATACGATTTTACTGTTTGGTTTTAGGTATTTAAAAATGTATTCAGAAATGTCAATTTTTTTTAATGGATTAGGCGGGCAAACGAGCAGATGTATCGCCTGATGGCAAGCGATTACCGCCGCCCATGGACAACGTTTGCCTAGTGGTTTAACTTGACTGCACGTTTGGCCTAGTGGTTTAACGGTTACCACGCCGTTTCCTACTTCGCCAAGTGTCGTGGGTTCAAATCAAACGTAGGACAACACTTTGTGTGATCCACAAATTGTTGTTTTGAGTCTGGGTGTTCTTTGTGACCGTTTCATGTATGTTTGTAAAGTCCCCTGCGACACAGGATTTATTCCTAGTGCGGGAGTTGTCTTTTTTAAAAGATAAAAAGAGATAGGGGAGGGGGATTAATCTTTTAAACCACTCAGCGGATTTTAATTCTGTTTCCAGCAATAAATAGAGTGATTCAAGAGGAAGGTTTATGTGAGTAATACATGCATATATTATAGTAGAGAAAATCTAAGGATTTCAAAAACTTCCGTGCAAAGCCGGACTGGGTCGCTAGTTATTTAATAATTCAAAGTTAAAATTTTAATAAAATTAAATAAAACCCATGTTACGTATGTTATAGAGACGTCTATAGACCGGTTGGGAATCGAAGTCTGGACCTTTTGGTAGATAGCATCGGGACTGAGGCGGTATTCGAAAAATTTCCAACACAGATATCGAAGTAACGTCAGCATAAATGTCGGTATAAACTTTAAATCAATTAATTAATTTTTATTGAAACATTTTTTCATAGCATTTTTCATAAGTTAATATTCTATACTAATATTATAAAGAGATAAAGTTTATAAGGTTTGTAGGGGGTAATCTCTGGTCTACTGAACCAATTTTGAAAATTATTTTACCAATATAAAACCACATCATTTGTGAGTGTCATAGCTTAGGTATATATTAACAGGAAAAATGATTACCACAAAATCCGACATACACATGGTTGGAGACACGGGTAAAAGCTAGTGTTTTATTAGCTTGTCATTTCTTTCAATAATATATTTCACACCATGTCGTTACATAAATGTTACTTTATGTGTTCGTCTGGTTATTTCTAATTGCATTTTTCTAACTTACAAATAGACAAACTACAATACAACCATTTACACCTTACTTTACCGCTAACAAAACTAAGAATCCTTTATTGTGTAATATAAAAAACATCAATATTTAAAGTTTGTAGCCCCAGCGGCTCAGGCTTTGCATCGTTGATGGATCAGTCAGTTAAGGCAAGTCATTTTATATGAATAGATTACCTTGTAGTCATCATCTTTCACAGTCTAGCTGTGGGACAGCCATGACAGCCGGACACCAGCTAAGTAATTATTTCGTTTTGTTTTTGACTGAGTGAGATTATACCAGTGACACAATCTTCTCCAGTATTTCATTAAAAAGACAGGGCAATACACATGTGTTTCTGGCAGATTCAACTCACTGCTCTATGAGCCCGCCTCTCCCACAACCAGCAAGATGGGGAAGATATTAGATTCCAGTAAACTCACTCTCTCAGTGAGCTAGCCCATTTGCGACGAGGTATGACTCTTCTAGGTTTCCTGACCATCCTGGCTGGAGAATCCAATAGGATTTTTTGTTTAGTACGGTAATTAGAAAATTAAGGTACCAAAACAATTATGTAAGAAACATATTGAAAGTTTTTCTGCAGACCTTATCGAAAATGCGTCAAGCAAGACAAAATCATCCATGGTCATATGTTTAATTTTTTTTACCGCCATAAGGCAACTGTTTTATACGAACGGTATTCATATCTGTGTATTACTTATACGTGTATTATAATGTCAAATTATCGATCTGGCGAATTTTAATAGCGCGATTCAGATTCTAGGTTGATTGTGAACGAAATGATTTTAGCAGGAAGTGGGGTTTTCTTTTTGTTGAATTTGTTATGAGTTGTCGGCCTGAGGGGTTTTTTGAAGATAAATGATCTTACTAGGAAATTCTTTTCTTGGTTATTTTTATATAATGAATACATATTATAAAAAACTTGCCTTGACTATTATCAATGCAGAGAATAATCGTTGGGTCTACAAACTTGTCATTTTGCCAGCTGATGCTTTTTTACCGAATGCAAAAGGGTTATGTTTTTCGCTTCTCTGCATGTATGTATGTGACAATGCAGCATGGTGACCACACCATAGCGGTCTAGTAATGCTTCTGCATCATCAGGGCCTCCAGTCTCGCACTCACCAACGAAACAAGACAGCACGAACGCTGTCATTTAACGTTGATGTTCTGTGCGAGGGTAGTACCGCCCGGTCGAGCCGATCCGTTCGTGCTGAAATCAGCGTGGCTCTACTACCTTAAAAATATATAATAATGTAATAGAAACAGACAAGTACAGTTCAGACGAGTTTTTTTATCTCCTTTTGACAAATAGGTTCAACACTTGTTTTTGACAGATGGCTTCGAAATCGATGAAGTAACTTTGAACAAGCGATTTTATTCGTATCACCCATATTTTCATTATTTACGTGCCAGTTTTATCACAAATGAAGTGCAATATCTTATAAATATAAAAATTCACACCTAAAGTGTACCTAGTAACTTCTAAAATGCCACTAGTGTCTACGGGCCCGTGTCGAAAATTGATGGGTTATGTGAACCACCAGGAGACCTTTTTAGAAAGATACAGGGGTATAAAACAATAACATTCAGCACTATGCCGTCACTTGTCAGCTGTCCAACTGAGTACTGGTGAAGGGGAGGGGGTAGCAACCCTCGATTATTCTCCCTTGTCACATGATTTGTACGTACGGCGTTGCGGAATAATGAATAAGAAGATGTATTTAAATTGTATGGAACCGATACCGTCACATGACTCATCCGTTTTATACACGGGTCCATAGTGACAATTGTCACAGTGATCAACCTATATTTTAAGCTCTATAGTATTTGCTCTCGGGCTCGTTCGTGTAATTTTAATTTCTCGTGTGGTATTTTTGAACTCTATTCTTAATGAGTATGACCAACATACCACTAAGACGGTCCCTTGAAAGTCGGTTATGACCTTTCTATAGCACTAAAATCAAAAGGTCCAAGCTTCGATTATACTAACTAAACCAAACATACCATAAACGGTACAAGGTGTACAAAACTGCCATAGATTCCAACAAAAAGTATCTATGGAACAATGATATTATCTGTGCCGTGATCCTCGACTATAGACACAGAGTCGGCATATCGCAGATATGACAGTAGGTAGAAATGAAAACTATTATTTTGTAACTTTTGTACTCTATCCATGATCAACTGCTCGGTTGGCTTAGTGCCAGGCAGCTTTCTACTCCGTTGAGTGTTGCGGGTACAAACCCTACATGGGACAACAATTTGTGCGATCTTCAAATTTGTTGTTCTAAGTTTGGCTGTACTATGTCCGTTTCATGTGTGTTTGTAAGTCCCCCGCGAAAAAGGATGTAATCCTCATGCGGGACTATCTTTTTAAGATAAATCAATAATACGACATTTTAAATTAGATCAAATTTAATATAAAAAAGACCTTTTATTTAACATAACGTATTTAATATATTTTATGCTATATGTACAAATATTAAATATTAAATTGTAAAATTATCTATGTATTTATTTTAGGAAATTGTTTTCTTATTTTTTCTTTATTCATTATCCATGGCTTTTTTTGACGAGACATATACACCTACCACGTCTTTTACTAAACCATCCAAAGGTTGACTGGCAGAAAATGCCATTTGGCATTAAGTTCGCCTAATGCTAAATGTAATGCAGGAAGTATTAATAAATAAAATAAATTAGCCTCCAGAGCCTTCTTGCATAAACGCTCCAAACTGTATGTATTTATATTTTGTAATTTAACTTAAAATATATCTTTAATATCTTTTAAATAAAAGTAGTTAGTGCACAGGATATGTCAGTCCATTCTTCAGCTGACATTTTTTGTCAGCCGACTGTCCTGTCTGTAGATCATTGATCTATCGATATATCGATCTCTATCATTAATCACGAGAATTAAGTATCGTATACCCAGCCAGTCATGATGACAACAATGTATTCTGTTAAATCATTCTGAATTCTTCGTATCTTGAGCATTGATGGACCTATAGAAGATTATTGTCTAATATTCTGGATAGTAAATAAATAGATCAGCAAGGTTTGAACCATGGGATCGGAGTCCAACCACGCTTCTTACAGCCACTAAGCTCGGCTAAAACTTCAATTAGCTAGGAGAATAACTATTTTAGATATACTCACGACTGTATCTCGAAAGATTTACGGTTTGGGAGAGCCACGCTTCGTCGTGAATGGGCCGGCTCAACCGGAGTCGTATCAGGTGAAAGATATTATAAGTTTGTTTTCTATCTTAGACAAAGAGTATGCAAAATTTCACGATAATCGGTCGAGTAGTTTAAGCGTGAGAGCGTAACAAATAAACATACACAATGTACATTATTAATATTAGTTAAAAAGTATTGGGGTACTTTCGTTTTCATTATTCACTGTGCAGTGTTGCCAGATGAACATAAAAGTCAAGTACAGTGTTGCCCACGAAAAAATGAACTGTCATTGAAATTAATGACTTTTTTTTTATGTCAAAACATACGTGTCAAGTGTGCAATTAAAAATAATTAATTGGTTCCGTATATCTTTATAGGATTTCTCTTATAAGCCTTTGTTAGGTTTTAAGAATTGAATTATAATTGCGAATTGGATTCATCGTTAATTTTTTACTGAAGTTTTTTATTTCATTCATTCATTGATATGTCTAGATGATGGGTGTATGGGATGATAGTTTAGCGGTTAGTGAGTCTCACAAGCCAGAGGTCGTGGCTTCGATTCCCAAGCAAGGCAAATAGTTGTTTGATGAGAACGGTCGTCTGTTAAAGGAGAATGGCAGATCCTGTACCGTTGGCAATATGTTATAAATGGTTATGAGATTTATACCATTTATTAAGTCATTCATCCTAATTATTCTTATGTATTTATTAGATTTTTAGAACTGTGCTAACAGAATTTTAATTCTGCTCATAAAGTTGTTACAGCTGCATTAACAAAACGCATTCCTACGTGTTCTAAACACGCCATGATTAAAGTCTACTTAGTCTGAAAACTAAATGGCGTTGTGTGTCAGATTGCCGAAAATAGTTTGCATTATTTTAAATAAATATTACATATTTTAATCTATATTTATGAATGAGCTTACTGGTGAATTTAGTAAAAGGGAAACATTTTAATGACGGATTACGAAAATTGTAGACGAATGATTTTGAATTCAAAAATATAATATTACGCCATCTTGTTAGCAATAATGACAGCTCATTTGTGATCCATGTATTACGTTGTAATCTAAAAACTAAAATAACTTTTTAATGCTATGTTGTAAAAATCTAGGAATTTAAAATGTTATTATCGGTGATCTTAGCAGCCAAATAAATACAAAAACAATCCCTACCATGACATACGCCAAGCGGTACAAAAGTCCCATACAAACCTGCCATCGTCGTTTGTATGTTATTTATTCATATCGGTAATAAAATTGTAAAAAGTCGATATTTGTACATTAAATATAGAAAAAAACGAATGAATGGGGTCTTTATTGAAGTAACAGAACTTAGAACAACAGTTTTTAGAAACTTTGTCTGCATGTCTGTGTGTTTGTGTTCACTAATCTCAGGCTTACTTAACCGCTTCGGATGCGGCTGTCTCTTGTGTCTTGTGTTAAAATTCACTTGATATATTTTAGTATTTCTTTCATTTTATCAGTTTAAAGAATCATCACGATAACCGACATATACGCGGGCGAAGCCGAAGGCAAAAGTTAGTATACATATATATATTTAAGCTTAGTTTAATCGTTAATACATCACGTGAACATGTTGATGACGAGATAAATGTATTTACTTCTTGTCCAAACATGCATAAGGAACTTTTCACTTGACGAGTAAAATTTTAACTAAACCAAAAACCGACTTCAAGGTTCGACTCGATTTCTCTTGGATGCGATTATCAGATCTGTGTCCTTATCATGGTACCACTATTGGGATATCTCCATTCCGTTAAAAAAGAATAATTAAAATCGGTTCATAAACGACGAAGTTATCCAAAAATCTATTCGGTCGAATTGAGAACCTCCTCCTTTTTTGAAATCGGTTATTAAAAGTAGACGACGTTCGGTTGTGATGATGATAATGATGAAAAAAACCCTTAAAGTGTAATTATTAGTCTATTGCAGTTCACCAGACCATTTAACCAGAGTTATTATAAACAATCGCAAATACGATTGTAATTCATCGAATGATTTTAAATCGATTCTCGACAAGACAGATTGTTGCGACTCGATTATCGGAACGTGAGTTCAGAATCTTATTGTTTGAGAGATTTACTGTGGATACATCCGGGTTCGTGTCAACGGGGTTAAACTATATTGTCAAGGTATAGAATTGGATTGGTGCCCATATTTGGAGCTTCGGTTAAGATGCAAAGAACTGTTTCAGTACAATAATTTTATAAACATTTGCCCGCAGCTCCGCTTGTGTGTGTGTCGGTCACAAGTTCATACTGAAATTTATCCAACTTGTTCCAGTGGTTTACCTGTGAATGCGTAACAGATAGAATTAGTTTCAAATCTCTAGAACGGCTTGACCGATTTTGACGGAAGTTTCACTGATAGGTAGCTGATGATATAAAGAGTAACTTAGGTTACTTCTTTTAGACTAACTTCGCCCCGCGACGATGCCCGCGGTTGATGTCGTACAGCGGGTAACACCGCGGCCAGTTTATAATATTAGTAAATAATAGTGCATTCAACCACTACCTGCCTACCTCTTCCGGGGAAAATACATAGTATGTATATATATATATATATCATCAACAGGCTTTAACAATCCACTGCTGGACATAGGCCTCTCCATAGAAAGCAGGTGTTGGTCTACTACACCACGCTGACCAGACGGGTTGGTATAGGGTTTGTGTCAAGTTTTCATTCTCTTTTCAGTGCTGTTGTCCTGCGTAGTTAGCTCCCTTAGTCGTCTCTTACGACACCCACGGGGTGAATAGGGGTGGTGACACTCCGTATTCTTAATCCATCACCACACAGACTGATGTATGATTAATACACACACACTTATTATTACTCATTCGATATAGATCGTGCGATAATTACAGCAGACAACTTGTCTGAACAAGGTCTTTTTTGTAAAAAAATGTGCATCAATATTTTATGACATTCAAGATGTAAATGATTGGCAGCGAAAATAAAGGAGACTATACCTGTTTTTTACTCGACTGTAAGAAGGAGGATTATGTTTTTACCCGACTACGGAGAAGCTTATAGGGAGGGTAATAGTTTTAGCAGTCTTCGTATGTTCCACAGCAGCGCCTAAATTACTGAACAGATTTTAATGAATGAGTCGTCAATAGATTCGTAATAAAGATCCGAGGGATATATATATATCTTATGAAATGTTTTTATGTAGTGAGGTTAAAGGTTTTTAAAACATGATTAAATATAAATGTAAAGAGAAGGAAAACTTGACACAGACCCTATACCAACCCGACTGGTCAGCGTGGTGTAGTTATAGTAGACCAACACCTCTTTCATAAGGAGAGGCCTATGTACAGCAGAGGACTGTTAAAGGCTGTTGATGAAGTCTTTATTTAGGACGCTCTTTGTTTTCATGAAGTTTTGAGTTTAAGGTATTATTAAATTCATCATAGTTCTGAGAGTAAACGTTGATTAATAGGAAAAAATAACAATAAAAAAAGAAACAATAACAATATTTACATACAAGCGTCCAAAAGTTCCTCCGCATCATCGCCTACCGGTAGAGTTCCCCAAAGGCTGGCAGCGTTGCCACGTTGAATGGCAATGCTAATTCTATGTGCTAAAAAGGCCGGCCTTCTGGTCACGAAAAGCGCCGATTAGTTGCTTAGCTTTTTTTTTTTAAAGACAACTCCCGCATTAGGAATAAACACCCTGTGTCGCGGGGGACTTTACAGACATGCATGAAACGGACCCAATTAACACCCAAACTCAGAACAACAATTTGTGAATCACCCAAAGTGTTGTCCCGTATAGGATTTGAACCCACAACACTTGGCGAATTGGCAAGCGGCGCGCGCGTGGCGACTGCCTAAACCACTAGGCCAACCGTGTAGTTAAATAGCTCAGTCCCCATGAAACCATAATATTAGATTACGAGACGAGGACGTGGCGAGATCTGAAGAGAAACTGTCCCCTGTTTTGATTTTATATTTATTTATTTAAAGAAGATATGTTCCGATTAAGTATGGAACAAAATATCCGTCAAATGGCTCACGGCTCTGATGAAGTGATGAGGGATCATTACTCTTTTCATGAAATTTTCCATGACTTTTTCTGGATGTGGCTGTATATCACCGATGACGCGTTGGATCCCGGATTTAGTTAATTCGCATAAACCCGAGATTCCACAAAATCCCAAAGAAAAAAGATGCACTGTCTCAACTAAAAATTCCTCGAAATGTGCGAACGGACTCATTTTAACATTCAAAATTTTCGTAACAAGTTTTCACAATTATAACGCGTTGTTTTTTTGTAAAGCGCTCCATTTTTTTAGTAATCAGAATAAACATAATATGTTACACCTGAAAAATTTCAGAGTGTTAAAAGAAAAATGATACTAAGTTTAAAAAAGCGTTCGTTCGTTACAAAACTACTCACTAGATCTCGTTCAAACCAATTTTCAGTAGAAGTTTGTATGGTAATGTACATCATATTTTTTTGTTTGATTTATCATTCTCTTATTTTAGAAGTTACAGGGGGGTTTCTCACAGTTTCTCTTCACATACACATATTACCACATTGGAAGTGTCTCTTGCGTAAACTATTCAATTTAGAAACCTCAATATCATTTTCAAAGACCTATCTATAAATACTCCACACGTATGGGGTTGATGAAAAAAAAAATTTGAGTTTCAGTTGGCATGTTACCATGAGCGTCTCCGTGATTCGGAGGTCACGTTAAGCAGTCGGTCCTGGTTTTTATCGTAGGATAACAGTCGTGAAGCTTAGTTGGAGGCCTTTAGGCGGCTTAAAAACTTCCAACGGCAAGATTACGTAGCCACAACGTTGTCTTGCCAGACCTCAACCCGCACTTGGCCAGTGTGGGGACGTATGTCCTTAGCTCTCTCCTGAGAAGAGACCCGAGCCCAGCAGTGGGACGTTATGGGTTGTTGATGATGATGAGCACTACCCTTGTAACTTTAGCAAGTCACTATTTGTGACGGTATGCACTTACCATCAATTGACCTTGGTACAACCACAAATAACATAAAAAAACCCCGACTATACCTCAAATTACCTCAAAACAACATTTTTATATTTCAATATAATGTATAACCGATACGATTCCGTGTCACAGTCTCGTGTTCAACAGAATTCCAACAAAACGTTACCTACATAAATATGTCTAACTATATGTCAAGCGTGAACCCGCATTCACAAATGGTTCCGTAGAACGGTCGGTCTTTTCATACAATCTGTACTTAAATGAAACCAAAGAATTCATATTTAATATACCTAATACCTACTAATATTTATGAATTCGAAAGTAGCTCTGTCTGTCTAACTGTATATTATTTGTATTTAATCTGTCATGGAGATACTTTGATTCTTGAGGAAGGACATAGGCTATTCTTTACTACAATAACAGTCATACATGCGAGCGGAGCCTCGCGCAAAAGCTAGTAATTAATCTATCTATATACTTAATATATAAAGCTGAAGAGTTTGTTGTTTATTTGAACGCGCTAATAGTACTATCAGGACTCCTGAGTCCTGATAGTACCGGATATAGATCGGATCGGAGATAGATCGGACCAGTAGTTCCTGAACTACTGGTCCGATTTGAATAATAATTTTAGTGTTAGTGCCCATTTATCGAGGAAGGCTATATATCATCACGCTAAGACCAATAGGAGCGGAGCACCAATGAAGAATGTTACAAAAACAGGGGGAAATTATTACGCTACGGGCAATAGTAGACGTAAACGAGGTTGCGTGGGTCAGCTAGTACATGATAATATTTAGACTGCACGGATAGCATAGTGTCGTGTTTCATCCCCATATGGGACAAAACTTAGTATGATCTACAAATTGTTGATCTGCGTGTTCTTTCATTTCAAAAATGTTCGTAAAGGTTTCCTTTAGTGGACGAAATGCGGGTATTGTATTTAAAAAAGACAATTTCAACTCCCCCCTCCTCCTTCTCTTCTCAACCCTTCCTTCGAACGAGTACTAAAAAGACGGTAGTGACTTGTGACGTCATTTTGAGTTGGTGTTTATTGGTGACCTATAAACACCAAGCTCTAAAAATTTGGGACATAGAGGGGCACCATGTCCCAAAATTTTTAGAGAGTTAGAGACTGAATCATATTTGGTAGAAATACCAATTTAATACAGAAGCGTCACTATTTAATGAATAGAACCACTTACAAAGGAACCCCAATTCGACCGCAGCTCAAAAACGTACAAAAAACAGCTCCCTGGTTGGTCCCAATAAAAAAAGTCATCTTGTTAACCAAGTATTTGTATAGAGCTGCTAGTTTAAGTAATAAAATTTAATTTATAATTTTATTTCAATAAAAATCATTATAATTTAATTTATTATTCCTCCGAGCCCCTTTATCTAACTAGGGTCGATTTTATCTCTAATAAATGACTGAACCTAGATTTTTTAGTTGGAACTTGCTTCAGACTTCTCTAAGCATTAGGCGATATCGAAGTTCTGTAGATAGATAAACTGTTGTTGACATTTTTAAGGCTTCAACTGTCTGTAATGTTTGCTAAAGATGTAACAGGGTGAGTATGGCGACGTTAAAGGTTCAAGGTTAATGTTTTTGACATAAAAACTGCGCGCGTTGAGCTCTTTTTGGGTGAACAAAAATTATGAAACTCGCGTCATCGTCACCGAATCCTTTCCATGAGCTATATTTTTTCACTTCTTTTTTATTTATTTAAAGAACAAAGAGATTCATCAAGCTTATACTGTTTGTTTATTGTTTTGAGTTTTCACTTGATTCGGCAGTCCTCATTTGTATACTACTCGTACTACCTACTTTGTGTTTTTTTTGCTATTTTAAGATAAATTGATCTTCTTATCTTTATAATCTATTAAATCATATACAATGGTTTTGATTTTTGGCGAATAGATAAGACCATAAGATTCTTATCGACAAAAGTGCCTTAAATTCCGATTCGATTAGAGTATTAACACGGCCTCACATAACACCGGTGCTGAGAAATGCTTTTATTGCGTCATCACCGGAGCCAAACCCCTCCACTTTACATGGTTCTAGGAGGACGGGCTCCTAGGACGGAAAAGCACTTGTGACTCTTCAGTTGTAGTGTTGGTGTCCATGAGTGGCGGTAGATACTTGCTATCAAGTGATCAGTCTACTTGTTTGTCTCCTTTCATCAGAACAAGGAAAAAAATCTATGACCCGACTATATAAATCTTTTCATAAGATTTATGGCACTTAGGCCATTAATACGAATCTATTGTCTACTCATGCATTGAATTCGGTTCAGTAGTTTGGACTTTATGGTAGAACATACAAACATACATAGACTAACAAAATATTATCCTTCCTTTTGGCTTTGCAGTAGTCAGGTCAAAAACAATCATATTCGTCTTCTTCAACGATTAACTTCTCAAAATATTTGTGTGTGTGCGTCCATTATTACATAAATCAGCATTGTCAAGTGTCAAACAAAAACGTCAGTTTGAAACGTCTTTAATATTAATAGAACTCTGACAAAGACACCCTGCGGTGGTATTAGCAACTCTGTTATAAAAAGCTACTAATTTAATTATTACTGTTTAAGTAGTGGGCGTTTTAACTGCTCTATGTTTGTTTGGGCGTGGTTTTCTTTGAAACTTATAATTATTTGTGTTAAGGGGTGCGTGGGACAAATACTTAAAAAAAAATGAGTGAAGGGTCCCATTTTTTATTCAAATGGCGATTGTTGTAAAGTTATTTGTAATAGTAATACGACATTCTTTTTAAATCTTTGTTTTTGGAAGCCTAGCCACAATTAGCCATTTTCGTTTTGAACTATGTAATCTTCTTTGTATAAATAACTGCGCCTGATAAAAGCACGAGCGGAGTCCAATAGTGGTGGTCACCATACTCAATGCGAATGCAGACAATACAACAATAAACAAATAAATATTTCGGACATCGAACACACAACGCCATCTAGTCCCAAGCTAAGCAGAGCTTGTGTTATGGATACTAGACAAGTAATAATAAAATAATACATAAAGACTATACGTTTTTTATTGTAAATACATACATATGATACATAGAAAACACCCAAACTCCGAAACACATATTTCTAGGTCATATAAACATTTGGTCCGACACGGAAATCGAACCCGAGACCTCAAGCACAGCATTCACAGCGCCACCGAGGCAGTTAAATAGTATAACAATGCAGCATGTTGACCCACACTAGGGCGGCCTATTGAGATGCTTCTGCATCATTGTGCTTCCGGTCTCGCACTCACAACGAAACACGAGAGTGCGAACGCTGTCACTTTAGGTAGGTCTTCTGTGAGAGAGTAGTACCGGCCCGGTCCAGCTAGTCCAACCGTGCTCTCATCAGCCTACAATAAACAGCAATAGCTGTATCTCTCAAAGGAATAACGAGGACGGTGTTACATCTTTTAACGCCCATACATAAAACGGATACAAAGAACACCCAGACTCAGAACAACAATTTGTGGATCTCACAAAGTGTTGTCTTATGTAGAAATCAAACCCTCAATACTCAAAGACAAGGTGATTGTTTAAACCGCAACGACATCCATGCAATCAATAACTAAATATTTCGGACATCTAACACACAACGTCAACTAGCTTTAAACTAGACAAAACAGAGTTTGTACTATGACGGATAGATACTCAAACTCCGAAACGAATATTTGCAGATCATACAAACATTTGTCAATCAAACCCGAGACCTTATGTACAGCGGTCGCATATGCTACCACTGCGCCACCGAGGCAATCAATGAATAAGAGTTTTCGTATTAATTTGTGTTATTTTAAATATCCAATTCATCAATTTGATGTCATTTAAGCAGGTAGTAGCGAGTTAGGTCATCCATCAAGATGGCGTATGTCTCATTCAGTGATGGGATTTCTGACTTATTAGGATCGTGTATTTCATATATGTATATACTTATAAAGGGCTTGCATTTTAACTGCATCGTTGGATTTTTTTATGTATGTCCCTGTCTAAATGACTTTACTCTGCCTGATGGAAAACATAAGCAGAATCCAAGAGTGTTGGTCACCATACCCTGGTGATGCTTATTTTTGCTATACTATCGCCAAAACCCTCCAATTAAACTACACTTTGTGGAAGGATCCAACGATTTATTTATTATTCGTTCCCTCTTCTTTAGGCAATTTCATCATAAATGCAAAAGACAGTAAAACTCAACGAAATATTTTCTTTGTTACAGGACTAGAAAATGACGGCACTCCACAGATGAAGCCGAGAGAAGATAACAAAATGGAGACAGCAAGAGAAATAAGCCCACCAGCTTACACTGATAGAATACCATCTCTTAAAGACATAGAAGAGAAGAATATTGAAATTGTTAATATGCCGATAGACTTTAGAAACAAACCTTATATAGTTTTTAGTGATATAACTAAAAAAAGTCTCAAGAGAGAAGGTTTAACTTACTGCTTTATAAGTGTGATCATTAGTTTTATATTTGGTCTAGCAATCGGAGTAATTCTAATGAGTGGACAGTATGAAGAAAAATTTATAGTTAAAGCAAGAAATATTAACCAGAGAAGTTTAAATTCTGATAAAGTTGATATCAAAACCGATAAAAATAGATTTACAGCCGTATCTTTTACTAGTTTAGAGAATAAATATAAGAAAGATGTATATCCAAAAGGATTAACAGAAGTTATGAAAGATATATTAAAAGATACGAAAAGTGAAAGACATATTCCTGTTATAAATAAAACTTTTGTACCAAATGATTCTACGGTACTCTATGATAATATATACTGGGGCCCTCAAATTGAGAATTCTATGCCGCAAGGTTATGGGGAAAATTCTGCTGAAATGTGGGAGAAGTACATTGAAGAATCTGAAGTGATTAAAATGGAATTAGGCTGTGGGAGAATGCAGAATCGTCTGGTAACATTCAAAGATGGTTTACAAGCATGTGTGAGATACAGGCAGAACACTGATCAAATTCAAGGCGAGATATTCAGTTTCTACGTAGGAAGATTATTAAATTTGACTAATTTAGCTCCATCCGTTGTCAAAATTGTTGATTTGAAAGATAAATTATGGAGAAATGTTGCAAACGATATTGCATCTGCTCAATGGAGTTCGAACAGGGCTGTTGTTATAACACAATATGTACCTAGTCTTGAATCTGCTTCCATACCAGATGTGTTCAGACCAACAACAAGACATTTGAATAAAGTCGATGTTTTAACGATGTCTTTGAAAGAAAATGATACAGAAATAAACAAACGTCTTTTAATCGATAAACTGCGTAATAAGGAAGTAAAACACAAGCAAGACGTGAAGAATTTCACTCATATCGATATGAAACTTAACAAGAAAACGATTGATCGATTCTTGGAGTTAGCACAATGGTCAGACTTGATAATTTTCGATTATTTGACAGCAAATTTGGATAGGATAGTGAACAATTTGTTCAATTTTCAATGGAATGTCAATATCATGGATGGTCCTGCTCACAATTTGGCCAAAAAGATGGATAGTGGACTTCTTATCTTTCTGGATAACGAATCTGGATTGTTACATGGATATAGACTATTGAAGAAATATAACGTATATCATAGCTTGATGTTGGACAATTTGTGTGTGTTCAGAAAGAGGACGGTGGATGCTCTGAAAAGGATATTTGTGAATAAGAATATTTATCATGTTCTTAGCGATATGTTTCATAAGAAAAACTCTGTAGTTATTAGGGATATTCTACCTTCTCTGCCGGAGAAGAATTCGAAAGTGTTAAATGAAAGAATCAGTAAAGTTTTGAATCAAATCGAAAAATGTGAAGTTAACTTTAGGTAGCGGTGTTTCTAGTTCATTTAGTAAATCAGTTTTTTAATTCTGTGACATATATTATAAGTAATACTTAAAGAAAAATAAGTTTAGAATTTGAAAGTTCCTACTTATTTTGTTATAATTTTTTGAGTCATTACTTAAATAAATTTCTTAAATAATGTGATCCATATCAATTTATTATCAATAATATTACAAACCTTTAAATTAATCTTGTATTTATCATCAATAATACTTCAAAACGTTTAAATTAATCTTGTATTTACTATTATTTTTAGCATATCATAAATAAGAAAATGATGAATTTAATCAAAACAAGATTTAAAAATAATTTAATTGGACACAAATATTATGAGTAAGTTTATAGTTTGTGTCAAAAAATTGGTGTTCCACATCTAAATTGCGATTTTAGACACAAAACAAACTTTGTTTTGGAGACCAATTTTGACTTTATCGTACACGAAGATAATGGCTTATCTTTTATAATTCTTATTTATTACTTTAAATATTCCATTGTGAAAACTATAGTCATTTCGGAATTAATTGCAGCCACTTTCCAAAAGAATGAATATTAAGTCTCAAGGTTTTTTGACAGAATGGATAATTAATATTCTGATATTTATGAATTTAAAGAAACTCGTTAAAGAAACCCCGGTCACACCAGACATTACAGAAAAACAGTGTTGGGCACTTCATTTGGTGCTTTTCATCCAATGGTTTAGGTTTGCGGGGCACAAACATAACGCCTCATGAATGGGGAAAGGGGTAGAGACTTACATAGCTTGAGTTCTTGCATTCCACGTATTACGGTCCACTTACCATCAGGTGGTCTGTCTGTTTGTCTGCCTTTTAAGCAAAATATAGTTTAAATAACTATAACCGACTGCGTAACAACATTTGAGAAAATGTATATAGCCAATGTCACCCGGGACATTATTTTGAATCTATTGACACCTTGTTCATTAAAACTGTTTCAATAGGTAGTTTAGGCGTTTCGGTGAAACATACTAACATACGTAGACTGCCAAAAACATTATCCTTCGCTGTAGTTGGGTAATAAAAAATAACTCGACCATTCCAATAAGTTCCGAATTGATTTAAATGTTAAATAAAAAAAGGTTTTTTGTTTAATTTTGTAAAAAGTGTGAGTTCGAAAAAGTGATAATTTTTGTAAATGTTTTTGATGCCAAATAATTATTATTTATTGTAAAATAATGTATGATAATTATAAAATAATAATATAAATGAAATATGTGCCAGTTAAAACTGAAATGTCAAGTAATTTAACAGTTGTTATTTGATTTGAACATTGTGATGTAAAAATAATGATTTTAATTTAAATTAATTTGTACATTGTTAGTATTTTTAAGTCTACGTATTATATATATATATAAATAAATAAAATTGAAGCGTCTGTTTGTAATTTCAATTTAACAGCTTTTCACTAAATGCATATGAAAGTATATACTACGTACTGTCTGTTTTTTTCGGCTAATCTCTGGCTGGACTGATTTTGACAGGACTTTCACTGGCAGAGAGCTGATATTATAAGGAGTAACCCGAGGGTTGTCCCTCGGGGCTAGTAATCGGCAGCTAGTAAACATATAAAATGTTAAATACAGGGAGAGGATATCTATTTATTTTCTCCATTAAGGTAAAAATATGTATAATAAAATATAACATGAAAATTTACTGAGAAATTCATTCCGTCATCGTTTATTATTATTGATTAATAAATATGATTGACAATAAATCACCATTTTATCAATCATCAATTTAATAAATGTTTATGATTTTGATGAAAATAATAAATTTAATAAGCCACTGGTTTCTTTATTATACTGTGTAAGCCTAAGTTTCTAAGGCCAAAATTGGCCTCATTACTGGTTTTATTAACTAATGTAAATTAAGGCCTATACATAATTTATGTACTGTCTAAAGACAAGCTTTAAAATTGTAAATAAATGTAAATATTTATGTAAAATAATAAAATAAAAATAAATGAAGGTTTTTAAAAGAATTTAGTGGATTTATTACTCTTAACTAAATGTAAAAAATAATAATATACTCATCTCACACACATGCCAGTCTGATCTCCACTAGGCAGATCCTGTACTATGGTAGACTGCATGGATAGCCAAGTGGTTTAAGCGGTCGTCACGCCGCTTTCTACTGCGCTAAGTTTTGTGAGTTCAAACCCCACATGGGACAACACCTTGTGTGATCCAGAAATCGTTGTCATGAGCCCGAGTCAGTGTTGCCAGTTTTTTTTTATTCAAATCCGGATGTTGAGACTTTTAGTGAAATAAGCGGGATCGTTTCGCCGAAAGCGGGAGAAAGCAAAAAACGTATACGATACATGAGTAGGTAGTGACTAAAAAAAGGTCATTCGCAATATTTTTGTTTTTTTGCTACATCATCCCTAAATTGTGAAAGAACTAGTGCCATTTCTTATTTGGTAACTTCACTTTGGGCGGACGCCCATAACGCCAGTTATCCCCAAAAAGCGGGCCAAAGCTGTCCCGCGCGGGACATCATAATGTTGACTAAATAAGCGGGACGTGCCGCGAAAATCGGGACGTCTGGCAACGATGGTCTGGGTGTTTTTTTGTGTCCGTTTGGGTACAGTCCCCGCAACACAGGATCTATTCCTAACGTGGGAGTTGCATTAAAAAAAAACTGCTGACAAACATACTTATATAGTTCTGAATAATAATAATAATAAATATTTCGGACATTTAACACACAACGCCATCTAGTCCCAAGCTAAGCAGAGCTTGTGTTATGGGTACTAGAAAACTGATACAATTACATATATACATATACACTATACTAAATATACATAGAAAACACCCAAACTCCGAAAAAAATATTTGTAGATCATACAAACATTTGGTCCGACCCAGGAATCGAACCCGAGACCTCATGATTAGCAGTCGTACACGCCAACCGCGAGACCAACGAGGCAGTCGATATCTTATATATCTATAAACTGTATTGACGTAGACACTGACTGTGACTGTAGGGCTAGTCCATAAACTTAAAGTCGCTTAACGAGTTATTAAAAGAGCTATGCTTGGAGTCCCTCTGAAGGACAAAAATCGGAACGAAGTTATCCGTCAGAAAACCACGGTAACCGACATAGCTCTGACAGTAAGTAGATTGAAGTGGTCATTGGGCTGGGCATATATGTCGCAGGACTGATAACCGTTGGAGTACTTAGGTGTATCCTGGAGTGGAGACCGTGTCATGGCAAACGTAGTGTGGGACGCCCTCTGGCCAGATGGAGGACGACTTGCGTAAGAGGGCTGGCAGCTACTGGATGCAAAAAGGAGCAGACTGGGCTCTCCTATGTCCAGCAGTAGGTACTGCAACGGGATGATGATTATCACGTTTTATTTTTATGAAATAGGGGCAAATGAGCAGACATATAACCTGATGGTAAGCGATTACCGCCGCCCATAGACAACCGCAACACCAGAGGCGTAACAAGTGCGTTACCGGCCTTTGGGGGATGGGTTGGGTTATGGGCCTCCGGTATCCTCACTCACTCGGTGTAACACAGCGAAAGCGCTGTTTCACACCGGTTTTCTGTGAGGCCATGGTATCACTCCGGTCGAGCCGGCCCATTCAAGCTCAAGCGTGGCTCTCCCACGGGACATATTATATAGTAATTAATTTATACTACTAGCTGACCCCGCAAACGTTGTTTTGCCAAAAAAAAAAGTTATTAAAAATAGATGTTGGTCGATTCTCAGACCTACCCGATTTCATTAAAAATCGGTCCAGCCGTTTCAGAGGGGTATGGTAACTAACATTGTGACACGAGTATTATATATATTAGAAGATTAGTTGAAAATGTAATAAATCCTTTTACTCCTTTGTAAAGTGGAATTAAGGAAAAACAGGGGAGCACTTTGGATACAGTAAGCGTTCTGGGTTTCTGAGTGAGCTATATTAGATTTCTTTCAGTATGACAGAATCGCCCAAATTCAGAGAAATACATCCTAGTTGGTTTAAGATTGTCATAGGTGAGATCTGAATGTATAAGAAGTTATCCGTAGTAGTTATATAAATGTGAAAGTGTGTTTGTCTGTCACCTCTTAATGCTTAAATCACAAAACTATTTTGGATTAAATTCGCTACAGAGATAGTTCAATTCTCAGATCAAATAAACAAAGGTAGATAACGCACGGCCTTGTTCTGGTTGAAGCAAAAAAGTAGCGTAGTTCCAAGTAAACACACGCGTTAACGCACTAACTATGCTATAAACTACGCTACTTTTTGTCAGTATCGTACAAGTACCGATAATTTATACGATACTGACGAAAAGTAGCGTAGTTTCTTAGCATGTGTGTGTACGTAGCGTACGGTTCAAGTTACTATTCTGCGCCCAGCAACGGGCGTAGAATACAGTTTTTATATTCGAAATCATCTCTTCAGTTCCCTTTCTCATTATTATTTTCTTCTTCATAAATTGATGCCTGGAATCGATCGTAAACCGCAATAAGGCTGTGGAGGAACGGCTGCCATCTCCCTCCAACACAAAGGTTCAACCAGGCGAGACTGGGAAGGATTAAAATTGATCCAGGTGGTAATTAAATCAAGAGGGGGTCACATACAAACCGTAGGTGGCCCAAGGTACGTCGGGGTTCATGGGATTTCCTTTCGAGGGTGCACTTGGTTCCTCGGCTTTCAGTACCCGCGACGGTGTGCGGTTTTTAGTCGGTTCGTGTCCGACATGGTGGCATCCGAGGGGACTTCCGCACAAAAAAAAGGTGGTAATTAAATGACAAGCGCGCGCGCGCCCGCTTTTGGGGACAGCAACGGAAACATCCGTGTTCCCAAACCAATTTTAATGGAACTGAACTTTATACCATCATACACACGGGTGGAGTCATGGACAAAAGCTAGTGTTCAATAAGTTTTAAAACAAGTTTTAAATACGAGTCCCAGTAGCCAATAGCCGTTAATCAATTTCTTGCAATCTTAAAACCGTTTTGACATCTGTCACATCTGTCAAAATACTTGATTGTTATTATTTTTTGTTGGTACGAGTAAAATAAACGGAAATAAGATTAAAATGATGTATGGATTTATATTTAATAACTTGAGATGTGACACAAACGGCCTTTTTATCTTATTAAGAAAAATTTTAATAAAAAAAACCCGACTTCAAGAACTGGACCAAATTAAAATGAGTCCACACGAGAAGCACCAGCTTTCAAATAAAAAAAGAATCATCGAAAGCGGTTGGCGTGATATTGAGTTATTCGTCAATTTGTCACGCACATACTTAATGCAAATTGAAGACCTAAATGGTTTTCTCATGGATGACATTGTCAGAACTAGACCAAATTGAAATGGTACCACACAGGAAGCACCAGCTTTCAAATAAAAAAAGAATTATCAAAATCAGTTCACCCAGTCAACAGTACGGAGGTAACAAACATAAAAAAAATATAGTTTAATAAAACTAAAAACATATACGATCCAATTGAGAACCTCCTCCTTTTTTTGAAGTCGTTTAAAAAAACACGCTTTAAAATTGTTTTTTACTTTTAGTTCGATTGCAATTAAAGCGTGTTTTTTTAGTTTTTCTTAAACTATACTTTATTTTCTACTTTTAATTTGGTTATACATACATACATATAGGTCAATCTAACAAAAGCGTGTTAAAAACAATCGAATTGATAACCTCCTCCTTTTTTTAGAGACTGGCCGCCTCGGCTTAAATTGGCTAGGAGTATATCACCATGTGGGATTACCTTTTTATCAGGGGTAGAGGCAATTTCGGATCCAATAACGCCGCAAAGTATAGACACTTTTATTTCAAGTAGGCCTTTTCACGCACTTTTAACATGTTAAATTAATTAACCGACTTCAAAAAAGGAGGAGGTTCTCATTTCGCTTGTTTTTTTTTTGTTTGTTTGTTATCTCATAACTTTTGACTGGGTAAACCGATTTTGATGACTCTTTTTTTAATTGAAAGCTGGTGCTTGTGTTCCTTGTCCCATTTCAATTTGGTCCAGATTGAAGTCAGTTTTTTTTGTTAAAATTAGGGATTATTTTGACTCTAGGTGCTCGCCTTATCAATCATCAACAGTCTTTTTACAGTCCACTGTTGGACATAGGCCTCTCCTCAAGAAGGAGGTTAAGTTTAAGTTTTATGACGAAGAGCCTCCACCCCCCCCCCCCAAAGGCCGGAAACGCACTTGTGACGCCTGTGGTATTGCAGGTGTCCATGGGCGGCGGTAATCGCTTACCATCAGGCGTTACGTCTGCTCGTTTGTCCAACTATTCCATTAAAAAAAGCATGGTCATACTTACCATAGAATTAAATATTTGTCATAGTCAGAATCGAATCCACGTCCTACATCCCAGCAGTTAAGATCACCAACCACTACAAGCTAGTCAAGTTCACTAAACAATTACCACGGGAGTCGAACCTAAAACAAACAACAATTGCCAAATTAAAATGCTCACCGCGCATTTTTGAGATAAAACTTAAAAATGAACTAAAATGTTCTGGAGGTGACATACAAACATACAGTGCCGATAATGGCTGTAGGTATGCGCTTTAGTTAAAGGATTTACATTTTACTACGTGCACTTAAGGGGTGGACGACCGATTAGCTGAACTGCCAGTCAAGTGTGATCTAAAATGTCAAAGGGTCCCGTAGAAGTTATTATTGAAGTAAAATTTATTTATGCATATTTCACTTGGAGAGTAAGCTGGTGACTGGAACGTTACGAAAAGTAACGCATAAAAGGTTATATAAAAATTCATCGTTTCCAAAGTTAGATACATGAATAAAAAACAATCACATCTAATTATGTGATGTGGGGTGGGGATGGGGATGTGGGGACGAGGGGAGGGTTTGGGGTATGGGCCTTATATTTGTGTGAACTTTCTTATGCATTATGTGGTCTCCTATAAATGAAGAAGCACATAACTTGTGATTCTGTTAAAGCTTTTTAGTTTAGTTTTTGTTGTATTCCTTGTTATGAGATCCGTAAATAAATCTAATATATATTCTAATTCTATTCTTCTATTTAATCTAATTCTCGTGTCACAGCGTTTGTAACCAACCTCTTACGAAACGGCTGGACCGATTTTTATGAAATTTTGTGTGCACATCGGGTCTCCGAAACGGCCAACATCTATTTTTCATACCCCTAAATGATAAAGGTGACCCAACCCAAAAAAAAATTATGGCAACACTACGTTTTCTGGGTGAGCTAGTAAATAAATAAGTAGCAAGCATTAGCTGGTAAATTTATTTTATTAATTCGTTACATTAAAGATGAAGGGTTTCTTATCCGTCATGCGGTACCCAGCAGTCCGTCACCCCGCTAGGACACGGCCTAATGGCAGACACATTAAGTAAAAAACTAACGTTATGAATCATCCAGTATCTCGATCTTAAAGCTTTTGATAATGGACGTGGCAAAGATGTGGAGCAGAAAGGATAGATGTTGTGTAGTTTTCTACCTACGAGGTTATTTATTCTTTTGGCTGCCTCGGTTGCGCAGTGGTAGTTTATATAAAAAAAGACAACTTAGCTTGGGACTAGATGGCGTTGTGTGTTATATGTCTGAAACATTTATTTTATTATTATTTATTTTAAAAGATGTCCATGGGTGTCGGTAGTGATTGGTTATATAAATGAAAAAGCGGCCAAGTGCGAGTTGGACTCGCCCATGAAGGGTTCCGCAGCAGCAAGTAACATGATATAATTTTTATTTTATTTTTATCAAAATCAAAATCAACGTAAAATGACAGCGTTCGTGCTGTCGTGTTTCGTTGGTGAGTGCGAGACCGGGGGCCCAATTAGTCTAGTCAACAAGTTTCATACTTGTTGTCTGGACTAAAAGATGCAGTAGCATCACTAGGCCGCCATAGTGTGGGTCGCCATACTGCACTGTCTGCATTCGCAGTGAGTATGGTGACCACCACTCTTGGATTCTGCTTATGTTTTCCATCAGGCAGAGCAGAGTCATTTTGGCGGGCCAAACATAAAAAAAAAAAAAAAAAAAAAAAAATTGTGTTGATTGAATAAAAGGTAAAATGCAGTTTACGATTTATGACATATTAAAAAAAAACTACTTACTAGATTCCGTTCAAACCAATTTTCGGTGGAAGTTTGCATGGTAATGTACATCATATATTTTTTTAAATTTATTATTCTCATATTTTAGAAGTAACAGGGGGGGGACACACACATTTTACCACTTTGGAAGTGTCTCTCGCGCAAAATATTCAGTTTAGAAAAAAATAATGTTAGAAACCTCAATATCATTTTTGAAGACCTATCTATAGATACCCCACACGTATGGGTTGGATGAAAAAAAATTTTTTGAGTTTCAGTTCTAAGTACGGGGACCCCCAAAATTAATTGTTTTTTTTTCTATTTCTGTGTGAAAATCTTAATGCGGTTCACAGAATACATCTACCTACCAAGTTTTAACATTATAGGTCTTATAGTTTCGGAATAAAGTGGCTGTGACATACGGACGGACAGACAGACAGACATACATGACGAATCTATAACCGTTCCGTTTTTTGCTTGGCACGGAACCCTAAAAAGGAATTCATTCTAGAGCACCCGAGTCCTATTAATAAGAACTTATATATAAATATGCATGACTGCCTCATTGGTCTAGTGATTAGCGTATGTGACAGAGGATCCAGAGGTCTTGGGATCGATTCCCGGGTCAGGCTGTTGGGTTTTTCTTTTTTTATACGATAACGAAAATTAAGGATTTACATTTTACAAGAAAGCAGCCCGGAGTAGGATAAATGGCGGTGTATTCCGCGCGTGCCTCGGAGAGCACGTTAAGCCGTCGGTCTCGGTTGTCATGAATACCTATGACAATCGTTATTGGGAAATGAGTGCCCTAAAATGTGCTGACAACTAGTTCAACTTTCGAATTCAGTTCACCCTCTGGGTTTCGGAGGTCCAATGCCAGTCGCTCCGTGGAAAAAACTGACATTCAGATAAAACTTATTGAACTAGTAGTAGCCGACCTTACATAATTTAGGCAATATTAAAGGCTAGGAAGATGATAAAAATATTGATAATAGAAAGCTTGTACAAAAATATTCATAAAGTAAAATACTAACATTAATTTATCTACCCCCTCTGCAAGATATTCTTAGTCTTTGGCCCCCACTTGTGCCGGGAGGTCTGTAAGTGACACGTCTGTCTGATTTGCCACCAAGGCTTAGTGAAGTACCGCATCACATATACATACACATATGTACAAACACTTATTATTATTCCCCGAAGGGGAAGACAGAAATGTGTTAAAGGTATGCATTTTGCTGACTCTGATTTCGGCCCTACTTTCTAACCTACAGCCGTCAACTAGTGTTTTTCAGTGTTTGTTGTAAAAAATAATAATATAATACAATATTTAATATAATATATTTTTTTATCTAAAACTAGCTATAATTTGCCACGTGGTACATTACATTGTGGTACATTATGGTAGCACTGGTGAGGGTTATGAACAAAATTGAAGAGAAATATAAGTAGTTCAAAAATTTTAACAAAAACAAAAATCGACTTAAGGTTCGACTCGATTTCTCTTGGATGCCATCATCAAAACTTAGTGTTCTTATCATGATACCATCGTTGGGATATCTCCTTTCCATAAAAAAAAAGAATCATCAAAATCGGTTCATAAACGATGAAGTTATCCGCGAACACATAAAAAAATATATATATACGGTCGAATTGAGAACCTCCTCCTTTTTTGAAGTCGGTTAAAAACAATCTTTGGATCGGTTTGTATGTTGTGTGAACGCAATCGGCGTAGATTTTTTTTAAGTGTACACAAACCAACATAACATGTAGCCATACAAATATTATAAATTCGTAACTAACTGTGTCTGTTTGAACAGTTAAACAGTTTAATAAAATTTGGCATGGAGATAGTGTCATTCTTGAGGAAAGACTTAGGCTATTCTTCACTGTGATAAAAGACATGACGCGGGCGGAGCCGTGGTCAAAAGATAGTGCTTGATAATAACAATTACTTCACATCATATCTCACAGATATCCCTCTGATTATAACCAGAACCAGGCAGGTTCTGTACTAGGTAACCAGACTGATAATAAACACAGTTATGTACTACTAAAGACATACCAATATACATCTATATAAATAAAAATGAATCACAAAAATTCATATACGCGCATACGTTTTGATCGACTGCATCAAATTGGATAATTCTGTTTTTTATGTGTTTATTATTGTCAGGACAAGGTTTGTATGAAAAATATTAAAAAATAACCGGGAGTGTTATATTTTCTTAGTCCGCTTAGTGCTATACACTACGGGCGTGCGGGAACATAAGGTCATAAAAAAAAGTTTTTCGGTAATTTAGAAAATATTACAAAAATAAGTATGACGGTACGAAATTTGCCGGGTCAGATAGATATAGGCAAACTACATCCTGATGCAGTAAACGATCGTTCTCATCATAAAATTATTTGAAAATTGAACTCACAACCTCTATATCAATAGTCAGAAACACTAAGAGTTATACCAACATACCAGCCAAACGTTATTCCATACACTCGATTTAAGTTTATAACAAATAAACCGTCAAAACACATGCGCAAAAGCATTATTCAATAGAAAATGGCGTCCGACAGCCATCCTGACAAATTGCTTGACATTGAGGTAAGAAAAAAGTTAAAATTTATATTTGATTTGTTGTTGAGTGAGCTAATATCAGAAACTACTGGATTTAACAAGAAAAACTTTGAAAAACTATAACTCGATTGCGTAAAAACTTTTAATTAAATTTATATATTTTTTATTTTACTCGGGTAATGCTTTTAGCACCATACCCTCCGTTGGGGAGGGCGTGTGTGGGACTCCCAGAAAACTGGCTACCCACTAAACCCCGCGGCTGCCTATCTCGGCAGTCGGGAGAAGCACCACATAAGCGGCTTCTGGAGTCCTCCCTGCCTCACCTCACAACTGTGGTACATCCCGGAATGATCATTATATGAACTATGTCACCGGGCCCACTATTATGAATCTATTGACACTTCATTCATTAAAATCTGTTCAGTAGACGCTACAGTGGAACATACATGGACTGCCAAAACTTTTACCCTTCCTTTTGACTTCACCGTAGTCTGGTATTTTTTTTTTGTAATTTGGGACAAACGAGCTGACGTATCGCCTGATGGTAAGCGATTACCCCCGCTGATGGACACCCGCAACACCAGAGGCGTCACAAGCGTTGCCGGCCTTTGGGGATGGGGAGGGTCATGTTCAGAGTCTAGGTGTTCTTTGTGTGCGCTTCACGTATGTTTGTAAAGTTCAACGTGACACAGGATATATTCCTAGTATCTGATTTGACTTTTAAAATAAAGCAAAAATAGAAAGTGTATCAGCAGCCTGGGTTGGTCTTCTGTGAGAGGGTAGTACCGCCCCGGTCGACGCGGCCCGTTTGTGCTGAATCAGCGTGGCTCTGCTACCTTTCCTTTTTCTTGTTTTACCTATTTCAAGAGATTTTTCAATAGTATTTATCGCAAGATGAACTGTTAGAATCAAGACATGGAACGCAACCTCTCTATCTCCCATGTTCTCTCTCTCTCTCTCTAGACCAATCTAAAATGACAGCATTCGTGCTGTCGTGTTCCGTTGGTGAGTGCGAGACCGAAGGCCCAATGATGCTGAAGCATCTCAATAGGTCGCCATAGTTTGGGTCGCCATGCTGGATTGGCATTCGAAATGAGTATGGCGATGGTGATCACTACTCTTGAATTCTGCTCATGCTTTCCATATGGCAGAATAGCCACTTTGGCAAGCCTAAATATATTAATTAAGCCTGAACACCATAGTATCTGGAGTTTGGGAACAGACATCCGTGTGTGAGATGTGTGATGTCATTAATATAATTTCTACCTACGTTTGCCTCATCCAATATTTATGTAACTTAATGTAAAAACGCCATTTGTAAGTTCAAACCGATGTATAACTGCAAAATTATTTAAATATGATAATATTTATTATAGAAATCAATGATATCTAGTTTTGCGGGGTTGTGTGTGTGTCTGTGTGTATCAAATTATTATTGATATTTAATAAATTACTAGATAGTTAGTGTCAGATAGTTAATTTATTCGAAGAATTGACATTTAAAAATGGCTGAACTTACGGATCAATTCGGGAATTTTTTTTATTAAAGAATTGTAATGATTATTTTTACTCGACTACGGCTAAGGATAGGTAATATTTATTTACTTATTTACAACTTCATGCACTTATGTACATCGGAAGAAATCTTCCTTCCTGACCTTGGAATTCTCTACCAGCCAACCTTTGGGGGGTGTAGAGATCTAGTATGGTAGGTTATAGTTATCTAGAACAACATACAATTGCCATAAGCTAAGAATTACTACATGTAAACATATTCATACATACAAACCTAATACATACATACACAAATATTTTTGTAACTACTGAACCGATTTTAATGAATGAAGTGTCAATAGATTCGTAATACTGGTCCGGGTGACATTGGCCATTTAAAATCCAACAAAAGTTTCTATCAAAGAAGTTTAGAACTTTTTCTTGTTTACGTAACTTTTACCCGATATAACCAAAGACGTACCTATTATGTTTTTCGAATATATGTTGGTATAGATACCGGCACTTGGCCAGATTCGTTAGAGCGCGATAATAAGTTAATTCTTTTTGTGACTTAACTAATCATATTTGTCACTCCGGAGTTTTACTCTAGCGTTCTAAATGATTAGGTCTATACGTTTTTAAAATAAAAAGAAGGCGTCCGAAAAATGTCTGTTTTACCACATAGTGGAGCGCAAAAAGTCGTTTTTTAAGTCCCTTCGGTGATAGAGGGACGCGGGGATTGTAGTAGCACCGTTCCGAGCAAGCGATTAGAACGTCAGTCGACTACACTTCGATTCTGTTTGATTTGCTACACTAAGCGGACTTTTTTAATGGAATATGCGGTCAAAGGATCAGGCGTATCGCCTGATGGTAAGCGATTACCGCCGCCCATGGACACCTGATACACCAGAAGCATTACAAGCGCGTTGCCGGCCTTTTGGGGAATGGGGAGGGAGGTAGGGGTAGGAGGATTGGGGGGATATGGGCTACCAGTATCCTCACTCACTCGGTGAAACACAGCGCAAGCACTATTTCACACCAGTTTTCTGTGAGGCCGTGGTATCACTCCGGTCGAGCCGGCCCATTCATGCCGAAGCGTGGCTCTCCCACGGTCCCACTTATGCCTGAACTTACCTCCACTACGCCGAAATCTGGCCAAGTTACGTGTGTTTGTGGCATCATAGCTCTCAAACGGATGGACCGATTTTGATGCGGTTTTTTTCATTTGAAAGCCAGTTTCCTTGCGGTAGTTCTTAGCTATGTTTGGTTAATATCGTTCCACCGGTGTAAGAGTATCAGCTCTTATCCAAAATGACGTAAGGTTTTTTGGCGTATGATTACTGGATAAAGTGCTTGAGTCGGGGGTTTTTAAAAATTTAAATTTTAGCTTGTATAAAATAGGTCTTTGTCTTTTATGGCATGTTAAGTTTTCGAGATCCGTGTCAACAATATGCATAATAATACATTTAGATAGCTATTTTACAATGCTAAATAGGTGTGACTAATTCTTTAACATATTAAGGTCATTGCCCACTGAAGCGGGCAGATTAAAACACAACAGAACTATATCCTACTAATATTATAAACACGAAAGTTTGTAAATATGGATGTTTGTTACTCTTTCACGCAAAAACTACTGAACGGATTTGGATAAAACTTTACAGTAATATAGCTTCTACATCAGAATAAAACATAGGCTACTATTTGCAGCGATAACCGACGCACACGCGAGCGGAGCCGCGGGCAACCGCTAGTATACTATACACTGAAGTGGACAGAGCGAAAAACTTTCTCTATTCGTCATTTTTAAAAGACAACTCCCACATCAGAAATAAATATATATCCTGTATCGTGATCGGGACAAACCTGATTTTCAAAACATACATTAAACGGATCCAAAGAACGCCGATACTCAGAACAATAACTTTGTGTTAAACACAATTATTTGTTCTGTGTCTGTACTAGTTAAGTCCCATGGTCCCACACTGCACTTGAAAACTACTTTTTAGCCTACACGTCAATCTAAGTAGCTAATTTTATCAAAAGAATAGCTTTTGCACGCGGCTCGCTCACGCAGACTTTCATCCCCTGATTTACCCCCTTAGGGATCGAATTTCAAAAATACCTTTCTTAGTGCTCACTTACGGTAGGATATAAAGAACCTTCATGCAAAATTTCAGGATTCTAGGTTCAACGGTTTGAGCTGTGCGTTGATCTCTAGGTATATCAGTCACCTTCCTCTTTTATATTAGAAAGATAATAATTTATGATTGATAGATTTAGATTTCGATAATCACATCAACAGTCTTTAACATTCCACTGCTGGACATAGGACTCTCTGTACAAAAGAGCTTTAATGTGTGAGATTATTAATACATATTTAAACTAACATCGCTGTGTCCCAGTACCTCAGTGAATAAGCGCCCTTACAAAGCTTGGCAGCAAATGCAAAGAGCCCCTATTTTACAACCGCACTATAAAATCGACAGTCAAGTGCCCCCAGCGACCTCTACACATAAAAACCCGCAACTTTACATCATGAAATAAAACAAAATTATAAATTTAAGAAGGTTGTTATTCAAACTGGTAAAAGTTACTTCTTTTTTGTATTGTATAGGTTGATTGATGAAAGTTACTGCACGGTTGGCCTGGTCGTTTAAGTGGTTCAAATCCGACACGGGACAACACTTTGTGTAATCCACAAATTGTTGTTATGAGTCTGGATGTAAAGTCCCCCGCGACACAGAATGTTTATTCATAATGCGGGAGTTGTCTTTAATAAAGAGAAAGACTTGACGGCCCACCTGATGGGAAGCGATCACCGCCGCCTATAGACACGTAGAGCTAGAGAATCAAAAGGGCGCCCCCCCCCTTCTCCTTTAATAAGGAGTCTCAGTAAAACCGTCGGTCCTGCTTCTGTTCTCTTCTCTCCTTTTTCGTGTTTGATAACCGTCCCATCGGATTATGAGAGTGAGGGTACAGAGAGTTTGTGCACTCTCTGTACCCTCACTCTCATAATCCTGCACTCCTGTGCACTATAATATCACTTGCGTAGTTAGCTAGTCTGCCGTGGCTGAAATCGGCTAGGAGTTTATCAGTAAACATGAAAAGACCGTGGTTTTCTGGTGCTGTCACTCTAGTCGGGCCAGCTCATTTGAACTGAACATCATCATGATTCTGTACATCATCATTAACAGCTTCTACTGGACATAGGTCACTAGTTAGAAAGTAGGTGTTGTTCTACTACACCACGCTGACCAGACGGGTTGGTATAGGGTTTGTTTCAAGTTTTCCTTCTCTTTGCAGTGCTGTTGTCCTGGTAGTTGCTTAGAGTAGGGGTGGTGACACTCCGTATTCTTAACCCATCATCACACGTAGACATCATCAACAACCCATAATGTCTCACTGCAGGGCTCGGGTCTCATCTCAGGAGAGTGTTAAGGCCACACTGAGAACTGCTTCGTTGATCTCGCGGTTGACGTGTGCGACTGCTGATCATGAAGGTCTCGGATTCGATTCCGGGTCAGACCAAATGTTTGTATGATCTACAACTATTTGTTTCGGAGTTTGGGTGTTTTCTATGTATAATATGTATGTATTTACAAAAAAAAGTATTTAAGTATTTATATCAGTTGTCTAGTACCCATAACACAAACTCTGCTTAGGTTGGGACTAGATGGCGTTGTGTGTTAGATGTCCGGAAAATTTATTTGTTTATTTATACGTCCCCACTCTGGCCGAGTGCGGGTTGGGGACTGGCAAGACAATGTTGTAGCTACGTAATCTTGCCGTTGGATGTTTTTAAAGACAATTTAAAGACATGTATACATATTGCGTCAATTTTAAATAAACCTAAAACACAAAAAGGAAATAAAATAAGAATATATACGCTAAACTGACTGGTGACCATGACAGTCAAGCCATACACTTCTGTGACCATAAAAACTCTGTCATTGCATCAAACGGGCATCGAACTCTGAATAGCACGTAAAACAGGGTCCTCGCCCTTGCTTTATTTACCTTTTATTTTATCGATAAGACATATTTATTTGTTGTTTTATAGTAAACTAGTTGACCCGGCGAACTTCGTACCGCTTTACATATCTGTCTCAGCTTCCCGTTGAAAAATATTGACTTTTCCCGTTATCTTTTGATTTTGCTTGTACACAAACCTTGTCTTGACAATAACGAACACAATTTGGTGCAGCCGATCGGAAGTTATGCGCGTACATACATTTCGCCGATTCATTTTTATATTATATACTAGCTGACCCACGCAACCTCGTTTGCGTCCGACTACCATCCCCCGTTTTAAACCCTAAAGGGGGTTGATTTCTAAATATACATCATTAGTGTACTAATGATGGAGGTGTACCTCCACACCATCTATAGAGCATACATTTTAAATTTCAAGTCTCTTACTTCAAAAACATAGGACTTTCATACAAACGTCCAACCCCCGTTTTACCCCCTTAGGGGTGGAGTTTCGTAAAGTCCGTTCTAAGCGGATGTCCAGACCCTATAAGGAACCTACATGCTAAATTTGAAGTTTATAGGTGTTGTAGTTTCTGAGATTTCGTGATTAATAAGTGAGTGGTATTTCGCTTTTATATATATAGACTAGCTGATCCGGCAAACGTTGTTTTGCCATAAAAAAAATGTTATAAAAAATAGATGTTGGTCTATTCTCAGACCTACCCGATATGCACACCAAATTTCATAAAAATCGGTCCAGCCGTTTCAGAGGAGTATGGTAACTAACATTGTGACACGATAATTTTATATATAAGAAGATAGATAGATACCCTCGAAAAACATAACCCTCCTTCTTTCACAGTCGGGTAAAAAAAAGGAAAATCTAAGTTATAGACACTAAGATCACCGATAAAATAAAAAGATTGGTAATACGAGGACAATGCCTTACGAGCTGTTCAGAGTTCGATGCCCGTTTGATGCAATGACAGTGTTTTTATGGTCACAGAAGTATATGGCCATACGGTCAGATGTCATGGTCACCGGTCATTGTAGCCATTTGTTTTATTATTTTACTTGTTGCTTTTGAATTGAGTATTGTTAATTAATTCATTGGTTTTAATTTTGTTTTCGCGTAATCCTAATTTATTTTCTGAAAGAAAAGTTACTCCTTATAACATTAGATATCTGCCAGTGAAAGTCTCGTCAAAATGGTGTAACGTAATTTGGCTTCGATTGACACTTAAAATGTTACAAGCATAATAAAAACAATTTGTTAAAATATTAATTTTCTTTATTTTTTTTTACTGTGTTTGAATAATTTTATTTTGGTTGTGTGCTGTGTCTTGCAAATAAAGTTTTATTATTATTACCCTATTATTATGAAATAGGCCCAGCCGTTAAAAAAGTGATATATGTAAGTACAGAATATACTTTCATTTGCATTTAGTGAAAAGCTGTCAATTTGAAATTACAAATAGACACTTCAACTTATTTATTTATATATCATATTGTCAGATTATAATCATTCTTTAAATATTTCAAATCCATTTTAATATTATGAATTCGTACGTCTGTTTTCTGCCTGTTTGTCTGTTTGTTACGCTTTCAAGGTTAAACCGGTGAACCGATTTGGATGAATTTCGATATAGTGATAGATTGGATCTTGGAGAACGATACTGTTAGTCGCGATAATTTATATACAAGCGGAAGAAGCCGCGGGCAAAAGCTAGTATATTATATAATTCATATTATATAGGTATGATTATCTGGTTACCATAGAACATGTTATACCTACCTAGTTTCCTAAAATACGACCGTGTTTGAAGCTAATTAACAAAAATGACTAGTAGCAAATTATGTTCTATAATTTATGGATTACAATTAAATCTTTGGTGAGGCGCCTGACAAAAACACCGCAGGATGTTCCACCTCCTGAATAGGAATCCCCGTCGAGTCTTAAACCAGTCTAACATCCCCAAAAACGTGAGAAATATGAAATCTATACAAATATTATAAAGTTAAAAAGTTTGTTTGTTTGAAAGCGTTAATCTCCGAAACTACTGATTCGAATGGATAATTCTTTCAGTGTTAAATAGCCCATTTATCGAGAAAGGTTTTGATGTATATAAGATCACGCTACGACTACTATGAGCCGAGCAATAAAGGAAATTGTTGCAAAGCGGGAAATATTTATTAGTTTTGGGAGACGCATGCGAAATCAACTAGTTTAATATAATTAAAAGCTAGTCATTTTTTTTTAAAGTTATGTGTACGTTGTAGTTAGATCTTAGAATCGACCATTTCATAATACGTTTTTTTTATGGAATAGGGGGCAAACGAGCAGACGTATCGCCTGATGGTAAGCGATTACCGCCGCCCATGGACACCCGCAACGCCAGAGGCGTCACAGGTGCGTTGCCGGCCTTTGGGGCCATCCCCCAAAGGCCGGCAACGCACCTGGGATGAGGATGGGGGGATGGGGCGGAGGGGTTGGGATATGGGCCTCCGGTATTCTTACTCACTCGGTGAAACACAGCGCAGGCGCTGTTTAACACCGGTTTTCTTTGAGGCCGTGGTATCACTCCGGTCGAGCCGGCCCATTCATGCCGAAGCGTGGCGCTCCCATAGTACTTGGAATGTCGGGATCGTTCGTACGAGTCCGCACGAGTGAAATTCGTACGAAAACGTGTCCAAAGTGCGCGCGGCTTAATTCGTGAAATTCGTTTAATTCGTCTCCGTGTGGTGATGGTAAAGGATAAGAATACAGAGTGTCACCACCCTTATTCACCTCATGGGTGTCGTAAGAGTCGACTAAGGGAGCAAACTGCGCAGGACAACAGCACTGCAAAGAGAAGGAAAACTTGACACAAACCCTATACCAACCCGTCTGGTCAGCGTGGTGTAGTAGACCAACACTTCCCTTTTTTTCTATGCGGAAATCCCCTCGCTTCGCCAGCTAGTAATGAATAACATCAATCATCACTCAAAGATAATCAAACCCGTGACCTCTGGCTTAGCAGTCTGAGTCACTAACCACTAAACTAACATAACTAGATAATAAAAAACTATATAGCTATTTATGTGTAGGATCACTTTGGTATATAATAAGTAAAATTGAAGTGTCTGTTTGAATTTCAAATAAACAGCTTTTCACTAAATGCATATGAAAGTATATACGAACCTTTATCTATACTAATATTATAAACGCGAAAGTTTGTAAGTATGGATGGATGGATGGATGTTTGTTACTCTTTCACGCAAAAGCTACTGAACGGATTTGGATGAAACTTTACAGTAATATAGCTTTTACATCAGAATAACACATAGGCTACTATTTGCCGCGATAACCTTCGATCATTAGTGATCGAAGGCGATACCGACATAAACGCGGGCGGAGCCAAAAACTAGTCAAAAATAAATTTAAAAAGAAATGGCTGTTCGTTTGTTACGTCTAATATATATTTATTTTTTTTAAATAAATATTTCGGACATCTAACACACAACGCCGTCTGGTCCCAAGCTAAGCAGAGCTTGTGTTATGGGTACTAGACAACTGATACAAATACATATTTACTTTTTTTTTGTAAATACATACATATTATACATAGAAAACACCCAAACTCCGAAACAAATATTTGTAGATCATACATACATTTGGTCCGACCCGGGAATCGAACCCGAGTCCTCATGATCAGCAGTCGCACATGCCAACCGCGAGACCAACGAGGCATATTTAGAATGGCTGTTCCGATTTTAACGGGACTTTCACTGGCAGATAGTTGATAAGCTAAGGAGTAACTTAGGACCCAAGTTATCACGTAGGGGCGGTTGTTACTGTAAAGCCACAACAACAACCGCGGGTAACACAGCGGGGCTTAGCTAGTATATATATATATATGTCGGACAAATCGTTAAATGAATAATTTTCTATATTTAACCGTAACATATTAATATTACGTAGGCTTATATAATAAAGATATCAAATGACTTTAAAAGCCTCGTGTTATGTAAATAATTATAAAACACCTAAAATAAATGTACATATAATAATATTAATATAACACTCAAATAAATAACACCACTGTTATATTTTAAATATGTAAATTATATTTATATTATTATGTACTAATAGAGGCCCGCGACCTTACCCACAGGGCGAAGCTAGTCTAGAAAAAGAAGCCTAAGTTACATCAGCTACCTATCAGTGAAAGTCCCGTCGAAATCGGTCCAGCCATTCCAGAGGTTAGCCGGAACAAACAGACAGACAGACAAAAAAAATTTTGTTGACTAGGTAACGCCGCGGGGCGAAGCTAGTCTATAAAAAAGTAGTTTTAGTTACTCCTTATATTATCAGCTATTTGTGAAAGTTTCGTCACAATCTGTTCAGCCGTTAAAGAGATTAGCCGGAACAAACAGACAGACATTAATGAAAAAAAAAAAATTTTTGAAGAAGTACAGTAAATACTCTCATAAGCATTTAATGAAAAGCTGTACAAACTGACACTTCAATTTTATTAATAAGCATAGATATGGAAATTATATTTATTTTATTGGTATAATAATTTGTTAATCCACTTTATTGAAAGAAATATGTTATTTAAAATTTTTAGATCAGCAGATAGAATGAGAAAGGTTAAGCAATTTATCTGTAGGCTTATTTATGGATGGGATATGCATGCATTGTTTATGGGGTGCAAATTTCTTAGAGCATTAAAGCTGTGTGGCAAATTTATCTTTTACTTTACTAGTTTTAGCTCTTGGTTTTGTTCGTTTAAAAGTAAAATTTGATTTATTATGAAGGTTATTTTTTTTAATTATAACTTTTCAAATCGGACAAGCGGTTCCTGAGATTAGCGCGTTCAAACAAACTCTTCAGCTTTGTATATTAGTATAGATGTGTATTTTATATTAGTGCAATGTAATATAAACGACTAGCTGACCCACGCAACCTTGTTTGCGTCTCCTATTGCCCGTAGCGTGATAATTTTCCCCCGTTTTTTAAACATTTTTCAAAGGTGCTCCGCTCCTATTAGTCGTAGCGTGATGATTTATAGCCTATAGCCTTCCTCGATAAATGTACTATCCAACACTGAAAGAATTTTTCAAATCGGACAAGCGGTTCCTGAGATTAGCGCGTTCAAACAAACAAATAAACTCTTCAGCTTTATATATTAGTATAGATATGTATTTTATGATAGTGCAATGTAATATAAACGATCATATCGTAAAAGAACACGGCCATTATGAGTCAATTTTTATTATATTTTACATAAATTGATCAATTTATTACAATATACATTATTATATTCTTTTAACAATAATGAGGATTTTTTTAAAATATTTATTACTAGTTTTTATCTACGACTTTGCTCGCGTTATTTCTTCTTTACATTATAGTATATAATGAAGTCACTTCCGCTGTCTGTTTGATCTTAATATCTTTTAAACTACTCAACGGATAATTATGTTTTCAGTAATAGATAGAATGATTCAAGAGGAATTGTTTTTTAGGGTTCCGTGCCAAAGGCAAAAACGCAACACTTATGGATTCGTCATGTCTGTCTGTCTGTCCGTCCGTATGTCACAGTCACTTTTTTCCGAAACTATAAGAACGATAATGTTGACACTTAGTAAGTAGATGTATTCTGTGAACCGCATTAGGACTTTTACACAAAAATAGAAAAAATAAAAAAAAATTGGGGGTTAACACTTAGAACTGAAACTTAAAAAAAATTATTCATCAACCCCATACGTGCTGGGTATCTATGGATAGGTCTTCAAAAATGATATTGAGGTTTCTAATATCATTTTTTTCTAAACTGAATAGTTTGCGCGAGAGACACTTCCAAAGTGATAAAATGTGTCCCCCCACCCTTGTAACTTCTAAAATACCCAAACAGGTATGGGTTTGATGAAAAAAAATTTTTTGAGTTTCAGTTCTATGTACCTATTATTTTTGTGTTTTTTTTTTTTTTTTAAATTTATTGTTTTTTTCTATTTTTGTGTGAAAATCTTAATGCGGTTCACAGAATACATCTACTTACCAAGTTTCCACATTATAGTTCTTATAGTTTCGGAAAAAAGTGGCTGTGACATACGGACGGACAGAAAGACAGACGGACAGACAGACACGACGAATCTATAAGGGTTACGTTTTTTGCCTTTGGCGTTGCCGTTTTGGGCACGGAACCCTAAAAATGTTGTTTTGGTCTATGTACCGTGTATACATACATATTATTATACATTTGGTAAACAGCCGTTATTTTAATATTACAAACAGACACTCCAATTTTATTTATTTGTATAGAAGATGTATATAGATGAGCCTTCCAAAGTGACTCCACTCGCCTGATGAAAAGCATAAGCAGAATCCAAGGGTGGTGGTCACCATACTCATTGCGAATGCAGACAATGCAACAATGCAGCTTGGTGACCCACACTATGGCGGCCAGGTGATACATAGAATATTTGTTACATGAAGTTGCTTCCGCTATCTGTTCATCACCATCATCATCATCAGACTATTGCAGTCTACTGCTGGATATAGGCATCCTTAGGGTTTTGGTGCACGCTGTCTGTTAGCTTAGGTTTTTGGAACTACTCAACGGATTTCAATACAGTTCTCAGCAACAGAGATTCAAGAGGAAAGTTTATATGTGTAGTCATCAACGACCCATAATGTGCCACTGCTGGGCTCGGGTCTCCTCTCAGGAGAGGGTTAAGGCCATACGTCCCCACGCTGGCCGAGTGCGGGTTGTGGACTGGCAAGACAACGTTGTGGCTACGTAATCTTGCCGTTGGATGTTTTTAAGCCGCCTATAGGCCTCCAACTAAGCTTCACGACTGTTATCCTATGATAACAACCGGGACCGACTGCTTTACGTGACCTCCGAGTCACGGAGACGCTCATGGTATTATGCCATCAGCGGTCACCCATCCAGGTATTGACCGCGCCATCGTTGCTTACCCTCTGTGATTGTTTCAAATCACCGAGTGGAACTGGGCTATGAGCGTCTTGTGTAATACTAGCATATTATGTGTAGTAATACTAGCATATTATAGTAGAGAAAATCAGAGAATTTTAAAGCGAAGCCGGGCAGGAATATAATATAGCAGAAATTAAATGCAGCTCAATAAATATAAAAAGATATTTGCATTGAGCGAGAATCAAACCTGTTCTAGTTCCAAGCAGTTTTTTGTATTAAATTTAGTCCTAAAACTCCAGTTTTCTCGACAACTAATATGAATAGTGGCTTAGTGCGTTTATTTTTCATACGTGTATGTGTGTTTTTGTGCGTTGTTCTACGAAATGTTTGACCGTTCACTCTCTTCATGGTTCATTAATTTAACTTGTAGTGTGACCGGTTTTGATACTTTAATATAGGCGCCATTTTATGTTTAGTTTCTAACTGTTAGGACCGACAACCTCGTTGGTCTAGCGGTTAGCGTATGCAACTGCCAGTCAAGAGGTCGCGGGTTCGAATCCCTAGTCGGGCCAAAAAGTATTATTGAATTCTTTTGATTAAGTACATATTTTTTTTAACTGCCCGTAGTTTGAAAGATAGGGACTTATTCCTGTGGGAATATGTTGGGAAATTCGGATATTAATTGTTAAACACAATTTCTTTGATTAAATTATCATTTCAATAACACTTGTTGTTTAGATTATGCGTGTCTGTAATCAATACATTTATACTTATAATAAAAATGTAACAGGTCCAATTCTGTACATTAAAGATATTTTGAAATTTTTTTTTGGAGGGCTCTCTATAATCGATACTGAAGCCAAAACTGTAATTTTTTTCATTTTTGTCTGTCTGTCTGTCTGTCTGTCCGTCTGTCTGTCTGTCTGTCTGTCTGTCTGTCCGTCTGTCTGTCTGTCTGTCTGTCTGTCTGTATCTTGGCCGCGCATCACGCCGAAACTACTGAATAGATTCAAATGAAACTTAGCATGATTTGAGTTCATACTACGAGGTAGGACATAGGATACTTTTTATACCGATATTCAGCTCGGTTTCCTGGGGGGAGGGGTTGAAAGTCAAAATATGTACATAGTTGTAATTCAATAACACATGGTCCGATTTCATTCATTCTTTTTTTGCTGGAAAGAAAAAAATAAAAGATAACGGGAAAAGTCTTTTTTTTTGTCCGCGACCGTACACTGCCTGTGGGAAGCTGAGACAGATATGTGAATATGGCGGTACGAAGTTCGCCGGGTCAGCTAGTATTATAATAAAATCGTAACTGGTTGCTGTCTGTACATGAAATATATATCAGGAAAACTATTATAGGGGGAGGCTTTATGAACACAATAGAACCCAAAACAAAGATTTTTAGAATTATTGTCTGTTTGCCTGTGCGTTTGTGAGGGCTAATCTCAGGATCAGCTTAACCCATCGCTGTGCCCATCGCAGTGTGGGCTGAGAGTCTGTGAGAGTTTTTGTGAGACATGGAATATAACCTCTTGCCATGATTGATTAGTCGGTTTAGGAGGCTTGATTCGTTACGTACAAGTTATGTGGATGAATTTATTGTTCGTCGTCTGACCGTTTATTATAAAAATCTAAAAAGCATGCATGCTTGCGATAGTGCACATTATTACACGTAATCAGTGCCACCTAATTTTGGCTTTGATTGACATTTGAAACGTTACAAGCCTTAAAAAGAAAAAAATATATTTGTTTTTTTTTATTTTTTATTTATTGTCTAATATAAGTTCATACATGCATACTGTTATCCATTATATATACCACACAAACCATCAAGATAAAAGAAATTTAGGAGGCTTGATTCGTTACGTACAAGTAATTATATATATGCTTATCAACAGCATACAATAGTCCACTGCTATATATAGGTTACTCCTTGTAAAAGAAATTTTAGTCTATAGTCCATTCGTTTAGATAGTATCGGTAGACCGGCACGTAATTTTGGTTATTGGTGGGCACTGAAAATCTGTACTGGGATGGTCTGTCCCCATCGCAGTACGCGCTGGGAGTCCGTGAGAATTAAAATCTTATTTTTTAAATCTTTTTCCTATGTTTGTAAAAATGCATTATGGTTGTGAGCTGTGTTTTTTAAATAAAGTTTTTATTATTATTGTTGTGAAATACGAATATATTAATTCATAGAACGGCGTAAACTGATAAATCATACTTGTGGGTGGGCCTTTTGATTTCGTGGCGGCTTTGCTTTGACAAAAAGCCGCACGTGCGATGGCGGCGCGATCAAAGTGACCGTATATCTAAGCGAATGGACTATTACCATATCACAATACATGTTCATCACACAATATTATTTTGTCTTGGGAAGGAATTGAAGCCACGACCTCTGGGTCGACTAACCGCGAGACTAACTAGGATCAACACTATTACAGCACAGTATACAGTTAAGTACATATTATATTGATTAATCACCCCTGACTGACTAATATGACGTGTCTTAGTTTAGTCTGAAGCGTCGCAGCGGGACGATAACTCATCGTTTATTTAGTTTTAGAGATCCTTCGACATAAGAACCATTATTATAATAATAATACAATATACTGCACGGATGGCCTAGTAATTTAAACAGTCCCCACGCCGCTTTCGCACGCGTCAAAAGTCTACTGCGCCTAGTGTTGTGGGATCAAATCCCACATGGAACAACACTTTGTGTGAGCCACAAATTGTTGTTCTGAGTCTGGGTGTTCTTTGTGTCCGTTATATGTGTGTTTGTAAAGTACGTGGCTCTCCCTTGGCTAAAATTTACTTCCATTACAAGATTTACAGGGTAATAAAAGCATGTTCAAAATATAAATTATTAGCAACTCTCCGTTTGTAATCGGTACAGTAGTTTTTGAGTTTATTCGTTATACACAAAAATACAAATCTTTCCTCTTTATAATATTAGTATAGACAGCTTCTATCAAATATTTCAATATATGATCGAAGGTAGACAGGCAAAAATAATAAAATTGCTCTAACCCTTTTCATATGTGTACGGAACTCATTATTATTTTTATTTCGGGTTCACGCTTGACCGTTCTAAAATATAAATGTAGAGATTACTTACACGGTAACAAGCATCAACGTATAATAATGTTATTTATCTTAATACAGACAAACTTATGTACTTATATACATATATGTATATTTTAAATGGCCAGATGCTATAGTGGTTAGAGACCGTGGCTATTGAGTCGAAGGTCGTGGGTTCGATTCCAGACCAATAGAAGTGTGAAGAGGACGATCATTTAGTTCTGCAATTTTTTTATACGCTGGGAATGCTTTTTAACCGACTTCAAAAAAGGAGGAGGTTCTGAATTCGATTGTTTTTTTTAAATGTTTTTTACCTCATAACTTTCGACTGGGTGAACCAATTTTGATGATTCTTTTTTTATTTGAAAGCTGATGCTTCCCATTTAAATTGGTCTAGATTAAAGTCAGTTTCTTTTTGTTAGAATTTGTGATTATATATAAAGTAATATTGTAAGTTGGCTTTTGCCTGTATCTTTGAATGTGATAGTGTCTAATTTATCCATAACTACCTGAACCCCGCGATGTTACCCGCGGTCATTGACATACCGCGTATAACCCCGGGGGGCGAAGCTAGTCTAAAAAAGGTAGCCTAAGTTACTCCTTATATCATCAGCTACCTATCAGAGAAAGTCCCGTCAAAGTCGGCCCAGCCGTTTTAGCCAGAACAAACAGACAGATGGACAGACGGACAAAAAAGAAAATAATTGCTTTTTGATGTAGCGTATACTTTCATATGCATTTAGTGTGAAGCTGTTAATATGAAATTACAAATAGCCACTTCAATTTTATTTATTTATAAACATATAGATATTTTTAAACTAAAGCAAACCCGCGCAAGTGTCAATCATAATTTAATTAAAACACATTCATACTTAATAATATTTATTTTTATTTAAACAGCTTCAATAAAGTTTATTTTGTAAAAATAAACGGCTCAATAAAAAAGTTTATGGTCAAGCGTGAAACTGTTTTATTCGCCAGGGACGTTACTGATAAAAATATTTTTGAAAGCGACTTTTTACGGTATAGGGGGCAAAAAACAGATGTATCACCTAATGGTAAGTGGTCACCGCCGCCCATGGACGTCTGTAACTCAAAAGTCACAAATGTACCGCTCTAAGGAGTGTCCTATGTCCAGCAGTGGATTTATAAAGACTGTTTTTTTTATGGACTAGGGAGCAAACGAGCAGACGTATCACCCGATGGTACCGACGCCCATGGTCACCCGCAACACCAGAGGCATCCCAAGTGCGTTGCCGGCCTTTGAGGGATGGGGAGGGGGATGAGGGGCGGTACCCTCACTCACTCGGTGAAACACAGCGTAAGCGCTATTTAACACCGGTTTTCTTTGAGGCGTGGTATCACTCCGGTCGAGCCGGCCCATTCATGCTGAAGCGTGGCTCTCCCACGGAATAAAAATTGTTTGTCCATCCATACTTCCATACTAATATTATAAATTTGAAAGTAACTTTGTCTGTCTGTCACGATTTCAAAACCACTGCACCTATTTCATTGGTGGAAAATCTTACAACCTCGTACTTAAATCAAACTCTGCCATCTATCGAAAGCAAGTTTAACTAATAGATATAGATAGTAGAGCCAAGCTGATGTAAGTACGGTTAGTCCAGCTCGACCGGGGCGGTACTACCCTCTCAGAGAAGACCTACCTGAAGTGACAGCATTCGTGCTGTCGTGTTTCGTTGGTGAGTGCGAGACCGGAGGCCCAATGATGCAGAAGCATCTCAATAGGCCACCATAGTGTGGGTCACCATGCTGCATTCGCAATGAGTATAGTGACCACCACTCTTGGATTTTGGTCATGCTTTCCATCAGGCAGAGTAGAGTCACTTTGGCAGGCAACTTGAATTGCAGTTCTTACACTTACAAATTTAAAGGATACTTTTTACCCGACAGCGATAGATCCAAAAGGAAAAGTCGTAGATTTGGTAGTCTATGTATTTTTTTGTGTTATATGTTATTCTGAGGATGTATGGATGTTTGTCAGCAGTAGGCACAGGCTCGGTCTAGTTTGAGATCAGACAGTTGTATGTTGGATTTGTCAAGTTGTTCTTATTACGATCTAGCCGTTTTAAGTAAGTTTCAACCAAACATACAGACAACATCGAAGATTATCCCACAAGTTTGTATGTGAAGTGATTAGTGATTACAGTTGTAAACTCAGAAATTCCACCAATACAGTAGCAAAACATTACTTACAAGTATGAGCATCTAACAACTACTGAATAATTGTGGTTTTTCACGCATTATAAGGAACCCTTCTATATAGAAATAATAAGAAACCCAAAAAAAGTGTGACTGGTCCTAACTAACCGAATTCAAATGGCTTTGTCAAGAATTGCCTACAAAAACCCCTTTTGTGAGAAACCCAAGATATCCCACCAACATAAATAGACCTCTCACTCTTTACAAATATCACAAAACGAACCAAACGCGGGTATCTTATTTTATTGGCCGTCAAAACCAGTATAAAAAGATCTCTAAGTTAATGCAAAGATACAAAGCAGTTAAGTAAGTTGAGGGGTTTATTTAAATTGGTCGTTAAGTTCTTTCAAAAATTTTAAGTTATTGGTAAGTTAGTTCAATATGGATCGCTTCGTATGGGGTCTATATATTTCCGCTATTTAGTCTAAATTGGGTAGGCAGAGAAAAAATAAATCAAAAATATTTACGGCCCTTGATGACTAAGCCCTTTCATGATATCTTAACAACGCCAATGTGTGGGGAGGTGGCTTTTTAACAACAGAATGTAAAAAAAATCTGTTTTGTCCAACCTGTCCGAGATTACGAGACTACCGTGGGAGAGCCACGCTTCGGCATGAATGGGCCGGCTCGACCGGAGTGATACCACGGCCTCACAGAAAATCGGTGAGAAACAGCGCTTGCCCTGTGTTTTACCGAGTGAGTACCCCATACCCCAATCCCCCCCTACCTCCCCCCCCTCATCCCCAAAAGGCCGGCAACGCACTTGTGACGCTTCTGGTGTTGCACGTGTCCATGGGCGGCGGTAATCGCTTACCATCAGGCGATACGTCTGCTCGTTTACCAGCCTATTCCATAAAAAAAAGAGATGATGCTCTGAACAGATTTTCAAATAAATCAAAATCTGACCATCTATTTAGGAATCATCATCATAAAAAAACCTAAAAACAGACTTACAGACACATAACACCTTTCCTTTATGCGTCAGATTTACAATTGAATTCGTTTAGTATTTATTTCTTAATTTTTTCATAACTTCAAATACGTAACGGCCATAGACAAATACTGCTTCCAAAAACCAGAAGTGTCGAAAGAAATGTACATTGTCTATTGCAAAAGAATCGAGTTACAATTTCTTTTAATAATAAAATTATGCATTTTCATGGGATTTAAACAAATTATTAAATACCTTAACGTTTTACAATAGAGTTTAAATTTATATAAACAGTATACTTAGTTTATGTACAGAAATAAATATATTTTTGTTTACGTGCTTTTCGTGTCAGATCTCATTTGGCGGGAAAGAAATTTTGACAATACATCTGCTAAAATTCGCAATTTCTGACAGACTTAATCAAGTACAACTAAAAACTTAAAGATAAGGCTTATGTCCTATAAAATAAAGCTTAATTTCGTTTGAAAATCAATGAAAAAAGGGCAATATTAACTTTGCCGATACGGTACAAAATTCCGAAGAATTCTTCATTCAAAATCTTTAACAAAATTTTTATAAATTTAGACAAACTATTATATACCTTAACTATTTACAATAGAGTACAAAATTCTTTGAATTTGTGCTGTAGATGTGCAATAATAAGTTTGTTTTTCGAATCACATTGACAATAGGTACTAATCCTCAGAGAATAGTTTTTTTTTTTAATCTCAAATCTTTTGTAATTTGGCGCGTAACCTTATACTTCGAAATTGGAACAGGGATTAGAGCAGATGTTTTGAGTATTAAAATTATCTGTGCCAATAGGTAGGATTAAAAAAAAGTTATAGAAAATCTGTGGTTTCGAATTATTGAAAAATGGGAATTTTGTTCATGATTGATATTAGAAATATGAGTGTAGACTGCCTTTATATCTATGGCTTAGTGTTGCCAAATTTTATACTATTAACTTATGACATCTAACACCCTGTCATCTGACTATTAATAAACATAAATTGTATTTATATTTTACCAAATACCAGGCTAGCTAGGCGGGTTGGTATAGGGTTTGTTTTAAGATTTCCTTCTTTACAGTGATGTTGTCCTGGTAGTTAGATCTCTTAATCGTCTCTTACGTCACCCACGGGATGAATAGGGGTGGTGACACTCCGCATTCTTAATCCATCGCCAAACAGAGAGTAGTGGACGAAAATCTCCTTTATAATGAGAGAACTGTGTCCAGTAGTAGACCGGTGAAGGTTGTTTAATGATTTCCATACACACACACAAATCTACTAATAATATAAAGCTGAACAGTTTATTTGTATTGATTAGTTTCGTTTTAATGTATGGCACCGCCAAAATGACTTTAATCATTTTTGATGGAAAGCATAAGCAGAATCCAAGAGTGGTGGTCACCATACCCATTGCGAATGTAGACAATGCAACAATGCAGCATGGTTACCCACACTAGTGATGTTTCTGCATCATTGGGTCTCCGGTCTCGCACTCACCAACGAAACACGACAGCACGAATGCTGTCATTTCACGTTGATCTTCTGTGCGAGGGTAGTACCGCCCAGGTCGAGCCGGTCCGTTCGTGCTGAAATCAGAGTGGCTCTACTACTTCCAAAGTGACTAATTGTTATTATTTCTTTAGTCAATAAAAAAAATGATTCTTTATGAGCATCCTTTCTACGAGAAGGCCTATGTCCAACAGTGGACTGTTAAAGGCGGTTGATGGTTCCTTTAAGAGACCCAGACGACGTTGTGCAGGTCAATTTGATAAAAAAATGACATATTTTCAGTTTTAATTCCTTTAAAAACTTCCTAACAGGTTGATAATTAAATAAACCCTTTTAGACCCCTATTTTACAACCCTGTTATAAAATAATACACATTTGTTAACATTTTATTACGTTTTTAAACAAACAAATCCTAAATAAACATAATATTTATTTGTCTGTTATAAGTAGAAATGAACCGAAGAGGATTTTGTATACCGTTATACTCTTTTTATATGTGTGAGCTTGCCAAAGTGACTCTACTCTGCCTGATGGAAAGCATTAGCAGAATCCAAGAGTGGTGTTTACCATAATCATTGCTCGTGCAGACAATGCAACAATGTAGCATGGTGACCCACACTATGGCGGACTATTGAGATGCTTCTGCATCATTGAGTCTCCGGTCTCGGTATTTAGGTGAAATGATGATGAGAGACTTGAGAAAGACTAAAAAGCGAAAAATAAAATAAAACTGCGTTTAAAAAAACCGACTTCTAAAACTATAAAGTATAAAATAACTTAATAAAGATTTAATTAAACACACTTCATATGCAAAACCTTTAATATTGATGAAACACTATGTGCTACATATTCATAGGTTTGAAATCGGTGCCAAGCCAAATGTAATAGTAGGTACCACACTCGCTATATTTCGAGACGAACGTCAACGACGCGACGTCACCGACGCTTCGGTTATTTTGTTCAACGCGAAGAGCAGCTATCCCGCTCAAGGTCACGCGCGTTTTTATCATTTCACCTAAATAACTTGAAAGAATACGACTAAAGGTAACATACATACACATGACATTTAAAGATTTATCTTCCAACTCTTAACCGCTAAGGAGTTTTATCTTCCATCATCAGCTCATCATCATGAACTGATGACTACCAAATGTAAATACTGTAATAGCTTTAGGAAATATATGAAAAACATAGTACGTGACTAACAAATTTGAGCGTTTCCTTCGATTTCCTTGGGATCCCATCCATCCATCAGATCCTCATGTGGTGGCAATAGGACCACAAGGGTAGCATACCCTTTCGAATACAAAAATAATTTTCAAAATCCGTCCACAATTGACGGAGTAATCAGTGTACATACATAAAAAAAAAAACAAAAAAAAAAACCGATGAAATTGAGAACCTCCTCCTTTTGGAAGTCGATTAAAAATAAAGTGCCTGTTTGTTATTTCAAATTAACAACTTTTCATTAAATGCAAATAAAAGTAATTTATTGGTACTTCGTACATAAAAAACAGTTTAAATTTTTTTTGTCTGTCTGACGGTTGTACGAAATTTACGGGATTTTTACTGGCAGATAGCTGATGATACTCGAATATAAGGAGTAGGTAACTAAGGCTACTTTTATTTTAGACTAGCTTCGCCCCGCGATGTTATCCACAGTTGTTGTAAAGGTACAACAATAATAATAAAAACGAATAACGCTGGGGGACCAGCTAGTTTCTAAATATTATAAATTACGAAAATCTGAGTGAAAAAAAACAGTTGTATATCAATGTAACTAAATTGAAAATCTTCCTTCTCTTTCCAAGTGTCATCTATCTATTCAACTAAAATGACAATAAAATTATCTAAAACTCGACTTAAATGTATTTTAAAGCAAGTAGTTTTATAATACTTCAAACTCCTCGAAGTTACCCGCCATATCTACCATAGACTAACTAAGCAAACATCACAGATTATACAGCGGAATGCGCAACGGCAACAAGTGGATTATGCCTAGTCGTAAAACAAAAAAAAACAGACCACCAACACTTAGGTGTGATATTGTATAGGCTGTGGTTGTTTTTGTAATAATATATTATTTGCTTTTATTGCCTGCTCGACTGCCTCGTTAGTCTAGCCGTTAACATAAGCGACTGCCAATCAAGAGGTTTTGGGTTCAATTCCCGGATCGGACTGCTATTTTTCTTACAAGAAATTCTTAATAGCAACTCGGAGTATGGAAGATGGCGATGTTTCCCGCCGGTGCCTCGAAAATCACGTTGACCCGTGGGTCCCATTGTCGGAACTAGTAGCCGACCCCCAATAATCGTGGAAATAATAATGGCTAGGAAGATGATTGACTTTTTTTACTCACATATGGCTGTTTTTATACCTATGTGTATACAGACTGTGGCGAAAGTCTTCTAAGAAAAACCCTAAGAAGCATTTTCTGCCTAACCGAGTTGTGACAGCTTGGAACAGTCTCCTAGAGGACGTGGTTAAGGCTCCCTCATTGAACTGCTTCAAGAACAGACTTGGCAAACTCAATATTTCCAAGCTATCTGAAACACATGCAGCAGCTCTCTAGCTACTAGCGTATCATGACAAATAATAATAATAATATACCTACTTAGAATGTATTTTTTATTCCGCTCGCTATATTTTTATATTTAATATTGATTTAAAAAAATGTAACATGCTGTATATAAAATAAGGCTGTATTTACACTGTCGGTGACGTGCGACATTTGTCGACAAACATCGCGACTACGAGAACTCGCCCTAATTGGTATTTAAAACAAAGGTCCCTTCTCACTGTTGACAGTCGATGAATAATTTTAAATAAATTCAAAAGGGATTTTTTTTGTAGGTACTAACAAATACCACGCCACTTCGTACTTCAGCAAGTGTAGGGTTCGAATCCTACACGATACATTATTTTTGTGATCCACAATTTGTTATTCTAAATCTGGGTGTTCTTTGTGTCCGTTGCATGCATGTTTGTAAAGTGCACTGCGTCAAAAAGTAAAATATAAAAGTTATATTCTTTCACTGACTCTTTAAGCTTATTTTTGACTAGTTTTTGCCCGCGGTTCCGTCTGCATGCAGTAAAGAGTAGCCTATGGCCTTCCACAAGAATCAAAGTTTCTCCAAGCCAAATTTGATATAAATTGGTACAGCGGTTTAACCGTAAAAGACAGACCTTACTTTCAAATTTATAATATTAATAACAACTTGAAAGCCTGCCAAAGTGACTCTACTCAGCCTGATGGAAAGCATGAGTAGAATACAAAAGTGGTGGTCACCATACTCATTGCGAATGCATACAATGCAGCATGGTGACCCACACTATGGCGGCCTAATGTAACAAATAAAAAGTAAAAGTGAACAAATAAGCAAACTGGTGAATCAGTTTGGTGACGAATTAAGAATGCGGAGTGTCACCGCCCTTATTCACCCCGTGGGTGTAGTAAGAGACGACTAAGGGAGCTAACTACCAGGACAACAGCACTGCAAAGAGAAGGAAAACTTGACACAAACCCTATACCAACCCGTCTGGTCAGCGTGGTGTAGAAGACCAACACCTGCTTTCTAAGGAGAGGCCTATGTACAGCAGAGGACTGGTAAAGGCTGTTGAATATGATGAGACAGAATTGAGGATTCGTTTTTTACCTCATCATCACACTTCCCCCTATATTATAAATGTGAAAGTAAGTTTGTTTGTTACGCTTTCACGCAAAAATTATTTAACCGATCATTATGAAACTTTGCACACACATTCTTGGAGGTTTTTTTTTTTTTTTAGTTTATTAGGGAAACAAACAGATACAAAATAGATAACAATAATATACAAGTAATTTACACATAATCCAGAACAATTTCCACAAATTAATTTAACATTTTGCGCCAAACTATAAAAAAAAAAACAAATAAAGAAAGTTAACGGAATCTGAAACAACTTAAAGTGTTGTTCTTAAATACAATTTTGAGTCCTACAAAATAATAAAATAATACATTTCACAAAAACAACAAAAAAACAAAACAAATGAAATAATCAATATTTAAGTTAGTCCTTATGATTCAGTTGTCAAGTTTAGGAGCCAGACAATCGTGAAGCAACTTTTTAAATTTGGTTAGAGAGAGGTGAAACATATCTAACGAAACATTACAATCGCAAGTATTAATGACAACGTTAAAGGAATGGTAGGATCTCAAAATAAACGAACTCTTTCTATAATTAGTTCTAGCACATGGAACGAAAAATAAGGGTTTCTTACGAGCACTAATCCGATGACATCCGATACCTATATTGCTTAAAAGATAAGAGGAGTCTACCTGGTTGCTTACTATTTTATATAAAAATAGGAGATCGCGTTCATTTCGCCGTATCTCTAGGGATAGTAAGTCAGGTACATTATCAGAATTTTCACACCTGCCATATAAAAAGTAACATAGAATACTTGTTCATAAATGCGAGCGAAGCTGCGGGCGAAAGCTAGTTGGTCTATATAACACTTAGTTAACATTATGTATCTGAACATTGCTATTAAATAAGAGTATAAATTTTCAAAACTGCCATGCTCCTTTATGGTAAAGTAGCGTGAAGGTACCAGGAATGCCTTGTCCATCTGTCGGCTAATGACAGACGAAGATCGCGTATTATGTCAAACTTTTCAATATCAAAGAGTAGGAAATTATGTAGAAGGTATATACTTTAGCGATTTTTTATCTTATTACCTAATCTGTTAATTAACGTTGTAATTTAGTTTAAAGACACAGTAAAAAAATATTACTTAATAGCTTTTGGCATCGGTTATCGAGTCAAAAAATAGCCTATGTCCTTCGCCAAGGTTCGATTATCTCTATACCGAAATTCATCCTAATCAGTTTAGCGGTAAAACCGTAACAGACAGACCGTCAAAGTTATTTTTGAATTTATAATATTACTAGATGTTGTCTGCGGCTCTGTCCGCGTGTATGTCGGTTAACGCAGTAAAATATAGCCTATGCCCTTTCTCAAGAATCAAAGTATTTCCATGCCAAAATTCATTGAAATCGGTGCAGCGGTTTAGTCGTAAAAGCATAACAGACTCACAGAGAGACCGAGCAACTTTCGAATTTATATATTTTTCGTACTGCAAGCGTGTCTCTTCTGTCCGACAACTAATTATCACCCGCACAACTATATAGATACAACAATAATTTGACAGTTAGTGTGTGCGTTCATCATACCGTTTTATTTTTAACCGTTTTGAACAATGTTTTAATACAACTCTTTGGCACGCGAGACATCCCGCGAGCCCAGTAATTCGTTCAGAAACAAAGAACCATGTTTGTCTGGTTGTACGATAATCTGTTTTTCGGTCAAAACGAACTACTGTCGCCCATGTAGTTCTAGTCTAGAGTTACGAATGTGTTGCTGTCGTTTGAGCTCCTTCTTTTTAGAAACAGGGTTAGTAGAAGGTATAGGCTTTAATAGCCTTATTGGTTTGAAATAATCACTTGACAGCAGTTTTCTGCAAGGTCATGGTGTCGGGCAAACCTCCCAATTTATGCTGAAACATCGATCTCACATAAATATCTGTCCTTCTATGACTTAAGGCGTCGAGGCGTGGACACCAATTGAGGGTTATATAGGCCACTATCTTACAGTCCCATAGTGGATAACGAAGCGAGCTATGCTATAGAGTTTTACCTGATATCTTGAAACAGCAATTCTTGTACGTATATGTACATCATATCCATTACTATAAATGCGAATGTAAGTTTTCTTGTTACGCTTTCACGCGAAGAGTACTTAACTGCTCATCATGAAACTTTGTACACATATTCTTGGAGGTATTAGAAGTAACATAGGATACTTTTTATTAAATGCGAGGGTAAAAGCTAGTAGGTACCTAGGATATAAAATTTGAATCTCTGAAACGGCTTTAAAGATTTTCATGAAAATTAGTATGCAAGGGGTTTCGGGGGCCATAAATAGATCTAGTTAGGATTCATTTTTAGAAAATTTACCGGCTCGGTATCCATGTACTTGAAGTGTAAGCTACGTTTGCCCATGAACTGACTAATTAATGACATTTTTGAAGGACCGAAGACGACTGTCTTTCGGTCTTGCCTTAGGTCACTGGGACTGAAACAGTACTAACAAATATTTTTCGACAGAGACTTCCAATACTAGAGTCTAGGTGTTGGAGAAACAGGGTATGGTGTTCCTCGAATGGTAAGGAACTTTCAATCAGGGGAGGTGATCATAACAGATGATTACAGGTCGAAAATCAGTCCAACTTTCATTGCGCGATCTAATATTTGTAGTAACTATTTAATGTTGTTAATTTTCCATAGATGTCACTGTAATAAGATTCTTCACTTTATTGTTTTTCTTTAGAAAACACGTCTTTAATTAGTCAAATCAAACAAATTAAATATTTAGAAACAATCAAACCCAGGAATCAGAACTATAGTTTCAACTGAATCCAAACTTTTTCCTAACTGGATTTTTTTAATTGCTCCCTTGGCTGTTGAAATTCTGTACATACCTTTAACTTACAAACGAATTTCGACATTAAAACTTAACCGTAAACGTCAAAATGAGACGATCTGGTTGAAAAGAAAAATTTTTCACCACAAACAAATACTTTCAAGCTAAAGTATGCCTTAAATTCGTTAAAAATAAAGTTTACTTTTGATTGGCACATTCGAAAGCTTATTTTGCACGTCCTCAAAATGTCGGCGTTCAGTTTTTTGGCGGCCATTTTGGAAAAATTGCACTCAGCCTGGGGTCTTTTCATTTTTCACCGGCTAATTGACAATTCTCTGTATCGATTATGTAATTCTTTTTAATTTGTTATAATATGACTGGCTAAATTACTGTAAAGTATTTGGTATGACAGTTAGGATCGGCCATTTTGGCCAATAAGAGTTTTTTAGGAAGTACTAGCTGACAGGTCAGTTCGTCTGTCAAAAGAAAAAAAAATATATATACCTGCCAAAGTGACTCTAATCTGTCTGATGAGCAGAGTGCTAGAATGACTAAGGGAGCATACTACGCAAAAGAACAACACTGCAAGGAGAAGGAAAACTTGAAACAAACCCGATACCAACCCGTCTGGTCAGCGTGGTAGGTATACCACGCTGACCAGACCGGTTGGAAGTACTAGCTGACAGGTCAGTTCGTCTGTCATAAGAAAAAAAAATTATATATACCTGGCAAAGTGACTCTAATCTGTCTAATAAGCAGACAAGCAGCGAATGCTAGAATGACTAAGGGAGCATACTACGCAAGAGAACAACACTGCAAGGAGAAGGAAAACTTGAAACAAACCCGATACCAACCCGTCTGGTCAGCGTGGTATACCTACCACGCTGACCAGACGGGTTGGTAGACCAAAACCTCCTTTCCAAGGAAAGGCCTATGTCCAGCAGTGGTTTGTTAATGGCTGTTGATGTGATGTGATGTTTGTATTACAACTAGTATCTACACGAAGGTCTCAATGGGTTAAGAATGGTTAAATACCCAAAGACTAACAGGTCCAGGAAAATAATAATTACAATGTTGTCTAGTTATAAGATATATTGTCTAGATAAGTACTGTAGTGAAACAAATATTTTTAGCTAACTATAGCGAAGAAAAAAATTTACCAAAAAATCAACCGACTTGGTTTGACTCGATTTCTCTTGGATGCCATCATTAGATCTTGCTGTTCATTGATCGTTACTCACCTGATTAACGATCAGTGAATCTTGTTTCAAGAGACGTTCAATAATAAAATCTCTTCTTAAAACTAGTTTTAAAACTAGATTCACGACTGAGACGCCTTTTAAAATACGGGCCTTAGTGTCCTTATCATGGTACCACTGTTGAGATATCTCCTCTCTATTAAAAAAGACTCATCAAAATCCGTTCATAAACGACGAAGTTATCCGCGAACACACATTAAAATATATATATATATATATTCTTATTTTTGAATAGGGGGCAAACGAGAAGACGTATCACCTGATGGTGAGCAATTACCGGCGCCCATGGACACCCGCAACACCAGATACGTCACAAGTGCGTTGCCGGCCTTTTAATAGGACGATGGCGAAAAGAGGCGCAGGGATCAGTCCGAATATATACGGTCGAATTGAGAACCTTCTCTTTTTAAGTCGATTAAAAAGGAATAGTTTTGTTTAAGAATGTTTTTATTTTCCACCGTTGCGACTAAATTACTAAACTGATTTTAATGAATGGGTGTCAATATATTCGTAATAATGACCCGGGTGACAATATTACTATTATATAACATGAAAGTGTCTGTTTGTTATATTAAATTACCAGCTTTTCACTAAATGCTTATGAAAGCGTATAAAGTACTTACATCAAAGATATGTTTGTTAATTTTTATCTATGGAACGGCTGGACCGATTCTGACGGGACGTTCACTAGCAGATAGCTGATGTTATAAGTAACTTAGGCTAATTTTATTTGAAACGTTGTGTTACTTGTTTAACCGCGAGGAACACCGCGGGCGTATCTAGTGATTTTTAAATTTTATCAAAAGTTTTTACCTGGTCGGTTTATGGGTTTTTAAACTTTTTAATGTTTTAAAGTTTTTTACTATAACACCAGCTGTGAAGAACATACGGGATCGATAGAGGCCAGTAGTTGTCCGATGGACGTATATTCGCCGGATATATCCCTCAAGTGAGCACAAACAAAGTTGTATAAAGGGTTATTGTGGGTTTGACGCCCAACTCGAGACACTGTTGCTACAATATATGTATGGAAAGACTGTGTAAACATTTATACTTAGGAGCGAGTCGGACATTTTGTATCAATAGGTACATGTAATAAAATCGTAACTAGTTGTCTGTCTGTACATGAAAGATATAAAATCTATTAAAGGGGGTTTTATAAACGCAATAGAATGCAAAACAATTATTTTAGACTTTTTAGTCTGTATGGTCTGTACGTTTGTGCAAGCTAATCTTAGAAACAAATTAACCGACTTGATAGAAGTTTCCACTAATGATTTGCAGTTTGCACCACTTCACATTTTCGTGTTTATTTCATTTCAAAAGCTACATCAATTTAAACAATCACTGTAACCGATATATACGCTAGCGGAGCAGCAAGCGAAAGCTAGTTTCAAATAAAACTTAAGAGAAGGGAACTAAAAGATCAACCTTTGCCCTAGGTTCTACCCGCATATATATTGGTTACCGCAGCGATCGACCCGCCTGTGTCCTTTCAGAAAATCAAAATATCTCCATCCCAAATTTCGTTGAATTCAGTGCAAAGCATAGCAGACGACAGACAGTTACTTTCGAATTTGTAATATATTTTCGTTGGTTTGCAAGTTTATTTTCGAAAATAATGTTTACACTGTTTCTTAGATTCTACACTGTTAAATAAGGTATTGTTGTCTCTTCTGTTGTAAGAGCCATCTTCAGTCAACAATAGTCTTGACACAGGTATCTTCTTAGAAAGATTTTGACGATGGGGAGTCGGTTCGGTCGGTCGCATTAAACTTTCCATGTTGGATCTCCGGTCTCGCACTCACCAGTTCTCAAAAGGAATTTATCCCCAATTTTTGCAATATTTTTCATTGATCCTCCGCTCTTTTTGTTAGTAGTGTGATGATATACACTTCATCGATATCAGGGCTATGAAATATTTTATAAATTGGTCCAGTAAGTAGTAAAAACGTGAATATTTTTTTAGATAGTTTCGGAGTTACAACAACGTGACAAAAGAATTGTATATAACTAGCTGAGCCCCGCGATGTTACCCGCGGTTGTTGTTGTACAACAACAACCACGGGTAACGCCGCGAGCTCAAGGTAATCAAAAAAAGTAGCTTAAATAACTTCTTATATCATCAGCTATGTACCAATGAAATCGGTCCACCCGTACCAGAGATTACTACTAAATTAGTACTAATTAATTACTAAATTAAAATAGTGTGTAGTGTGTGTGTAGTAAGGGGTAAATCTGAATGATAAGTACCAAGTTTAAACCATTTACCGCTAAACTGTCATTATCGTAGTTTGCTCTCTTAGTCGGTTATTATGACACTTGCAATTATAATGATCACACTCTGAAAAAATATATAGGTATCGAATTCCCAAAAATGAACACAAAAGGTATCTCATTTATAACCAGATCAATAAAAACATGTAGCTTTTAAAAAAAATCGTCTTGTATAAAAACGTCCCATTCGCTCCTGTGAGTAAGACCTAAAAAAACAGGCGCGCTTCAACAATACGCTGCAAATGAACCGCCATATTGGAAAAGAGATTAAAAAAACATACGCCTCGTCTATGGTTTGCGTTGTGTATTTTAACATCAATATTATCTGTGCATTCACGCTAGCTTAGGATGAAGACTAAGCAGTTATTTAGCTTAAAACACTGTGAACAAGAGATTAGTATTTAAATGGTCTCGCTTCCAATACTTCTAGGTTTAAACCCCAGGTTAGGTTATACGTTATAACAGTGAGCAGTTGGTCTTACATAAATTAATAAATATATTTTCGGCCATCTAGTCCCAAATTAAGCAGAGCTTGTATTATGGGTACTAGACAACTGATCTAATAATTAAATGTTTTTTTCATGACAAGATTATTTTTATTGTATATGTATATGAGTATGTCAAAACGACTCTACTCTGCCTGATGGAAAGCATGAGTAAAATCCAAGAGTAGTGGTCACCATACTCATTGCGAACAATGCAGCATGGTGACCCATGTCGACCTATTGAGATGCTTCTCTGCATCATTGGGCCTCCGGTCTCGCACTCACCAACGAAACACGACACCACGAATGATGTCACTTTGTCAGTCAACAACAATGTTCTTGCGACATGTTTAATTAAACATTTACCGTGTCTTTGATACAATTTGTAAGATTTGGAAAAGTTTGGGCTTTTAGAGTAACATTTTTTTTATGTATGATCCTGACTCTACTCTGCCTGATGGAAAGCATAAGTAGAATCCAAGAGTGGTGATCATCATACTAATTGCAAATGCAATGCAACAATGCAACATGGTGACCCACACCATGGCGGCCTAGTGATGCTTCTGCATCATTGGGCCTCCATCATCAGGCCTCTCCTTAGAAAGGAAGTCATGACCTATTACACCGGGTCAGTATAGGGTTTGTTTCAATTTTCCTTCTCTTTGCAGTATTGTAGTCCTGCGTAGTCGGCTCTTACCACATAAGTATAGCATCTCCTTCGAAAAGAGGTAGGTATTACACCTGTATTACAGGAACCAGTGCCCTATCCAGTGTTATAAAAATAAACCATTACATTTTAAACTGACTTCAAAAAAGGAGGAGGTTATAAATTCGACTGTTTTTAGTGTATGTTTGTTACCTCAGAACTTTCGACTGGGTGAACCGATTTTGATGATTCTTTTTTTATTCGAAAACTGGTGCTTATCGTGTGGTCCCATTTCAATTAGTCCAGTTTTTGTAGTCTTCTAATTATGATATAGATATACGAGTACAATTTTATTTTTTTGGTGTTGATTGTTGGAGTTCTTTGGGTGTGTGAAATGAATGAATAAATGAGTGAGTGACAGAGGGTGTGTAGATATAGCTATTATAATTGAAGTATCTCTATGCGAAATTTCATTGAAATCGGTGCAACGATTTAACCATGAAAGCGTAACATACAGATACTGTATTTATATACGAAAAACAATCCTGATCAGGTGGAAAACTTCGGGTCGGATCCTGTAGCCTGCTACTGCCCCAGCTCTTCGAGCAACAGCACAAAAATATATAACCCTTCTATTCACGAAGTTGAGCAAAAAACATTTGTATGTAGATCTTTTGACGCCTTACCGACAAAAGAACTTACCCCACTTATGAATGATTTCATTCTCAAAAAGAAATCACAAACATTCTTCAACGCATACTTCAAAAATGTCGCTTTTGGTGTTGCGAAGTTATTGTACAATTTACTATTGTTAAAAAATCCTTTTAAATATTTATGTGACTATGCAAAAGACAGGCGCATCCGGGCCACTAAGTGAAGCTATAAATCTTTGTATTAGTCACGTTAGGTATGTGTTGTAGTACAGAAGCTATATCTTCTGTGATTTTACTTTTTTTCATGAAGTCTTTTTTACCGACTTCAAAAAAGGAGGAGGTTATCAATTCGACTGATTTTTTGTATACATTTTGTTACCTCATAACTTTCAACTGGGTGAACCAATTTTGATGATTCTTTTTTATTTGTAAGCTGGTACTTTCCGTGTGGTCACATTTCAATTTGGTCCAGTTATAAAATTCGTTTTTTTTATTTGTGATTATCTTATGACGTTATCACGTATCGGGTTATAAGCCGACTTTACAGACAACCATTTTTTTTTCACGCTTAGATCTTTCAAATTACGCAACTATATAGTTATGTATTTGGGACTAATCCCGCCCACACGCCCACCACTGTAACTCCTGTTCACCAGGATCAACAGCGGTGACCAACGATCACACCGAGTTATGACACTCAGGAAGTCCCCGGAAAAAATTAAACTGTCGTCTTGGAACCCGCAACGAAATTAATCAGAAGAAAAACTGGAGGAGTTGGAAATAGTTATGTATATGTAATGAGGTTATCACCAATGGCTTTAAAAATGTGGTATTAACTATAACCCGGTCACGTATTTTTATTTTAAATTAGCCTCACCAGGGCCATTTTTATGAATCTATTGACACCTTATTCATTAAAATTGGTTTTGCAGTTTAGGCGCTATGGTGGAACATAAAAACATACATTAAATGCCAAAACTTTTGGATTCATCGTAGACATGTACCTAATAAATAAAGACATAACGAAAATAAAAATTAGCTTCGATAGATCGTAATATATATATCTTGTATAGTACAGCAAACCCACTGGAACACAAACTCAACACCACGTAAAGAGAAAGAATGCGCATGCGCAGGAAATAGCAACAATTTTTTGTCACGTAGCCTTTGTTACAGTTTAGGGGTCGATCGATACCATTGATTGTATTACAAATCGACTTTACCTGAGAACCTGGGAATACGTACAAATGTAGAAATTAATTTGTTACGCTAATACGATGAAGTTTTTTTGTAATGTTTGCCTGTAATGTATTAACTATATGAACTAGTTACCTAGTTGACCCACGGAACCTCGTCTGCATCTCTATGTTATTATAGCGTGAACGAATTTGTTTGCCATAAAAGTTTATAGTGATCCAACCTTTAAAGATAGATATATTCTGTCGCGGACATTTTTACTACTTTTAAAAGGGGAACAATTCTCTCATAGTTTATTTTTGCGAATCGCAGCGCACGCCAAGGAATATTAGTGTAAATATAACTATGTACTTTACATATACCTAATACTCAGTTACGTTTCAAGGCCGTTTTTCTTAGGCATCATCTTCAGTAGTCCACTGTTAAACTTAATCAGCATCGCTTTAGAAAGGACGTGTTGGTCTACTACACCACGCTGACCAGTCGGGTTGGTATAGGGTCTGTGTCAAGTTTTCCTTCTCTTTGCAGTGCTGTTGTCCTGCGTAGTCTGCTCCCTTAGTCGTCTCTTACGACACCCACGGGGGGAATAGGGGTGGTGACACTGCGTATTATTAATCGAAAATATTTCAATAATGTCGCCCCACGCTTTTTTTTAAAATTATTTTCTACTTTTAAGTTTGGTTTATTTATAAAAGCGTGTTTTTTTAGTTTTTTTAAGCTATTAATTATTTTCCGTTTTCGCCTTTGCTTTGCTTAGAGCACGTAAAGCCGTTGGTCCTGGTTGTCATTAACATCTTATGGCAATAGTCATTGGGAAGTCAGTGCCCTCAAATATACTGACAACTAGTTCAATCTTCGAATTCAGTTCACCCTCAGGGTTGCGGAAGTGCGATGGCAATCGCTTCGTGGAAAAGCTGATATTCAGGTAAAACCGGTTGAACTAATAGCCGACCCCGAATAATCTCGGGAATAGTAAAGGCTAGGAAGAAGAGTTAAAACATAACATAACCCATTTATTTATTAAAAAACAGTTAGGTATTTTATTTCTCAACTAGCCGACCCATGCAACACCGTTTGCGTCTCCTATTGCCCGTAGCGTGATAATTTTCCCCCATTTTTGAAACATTTTTCATAAGTGCTGCGCTCCTATTGGCCGTGGCGTGATAATATATAGCCTATAGCCTTCCTCGATAAATTTACTATCGAACACTGAAATAATTTTTCAAATCTGACCAGCGGTTCCTGAGATTAGCGCGTTCAAACAAACAAACTCTTCAGCTTTATAATATTAGTATAGATAGTATTCAAAAGAAGTAGGATTTTAAGAAATGTGTCATGTACTTTACCAAGAAATATGTCGGTGTGATGAATTGTTAGCTACCTGAGAATACACACGGACCACACGGTCAGTCTGAATCCTAACTAGACATGCTTATACATATACCTAAATTAAATAAGTGTCTGTTTGCAAGTTTTAATTAACATTATTTCACTAAATGCATGTGAAAGTACAACGTCTTATAATTCGATGGAGCCGGCATGAAACATGACGTCATGTGGCGTTACCTCGCTCGGAGGCGTTCCATTTAAGGCTTGAAGTGCAAGCGAGAGCACGGAAAGAGCGACAAAGAGGCACAATCGGCCTCCGCGTTCGGCAGCGTTAGACATCTGTCTCTCTCATTCCACCTGTATTTTCTTATGACGTTGTCACGTTCAACTATGGTAAACCTTTGTTGTTCGTAACAAATCGGTTGTCTGTAAAAGACACACGATTTTTTTTGAAATGTTTGTCTCTTCTTTCCGGCTGATCTCTAGAACGGTTTTACAAATTTTGACGAGACTTTTAGTGACAGATAACTGTTGATATAAGAAGTAACTCAAATTTGGGATCTGCTAGGGAGTAACTTAGCCTACTTATCTTAGACTATCTTCGCCGCGCGGCGTTACTCGTGGTAGCAATGTGAGACTCAGCTAGTTTCTAAATACATTTAAACGGAAGCCCACTTGTACTCGGTGATTAGAAACAACCATCGAGGGTAAGCAACGACGACGCGGTCTGTACCTTGATGGATGACCGCTGGTGGTTTGAAATACGTCACGTTAAGCAGTTCACCTTTGGGCGGCTTAAAAACATCGAACGGCAGGATTACGTAGCTACAACGTTGTCTTGCCAGTCGCCAATCCGCACTCGGCCAGTGTGGGGACGTATGGCCTGAACCCTCTCCTGAGAGGAGATCCGAGACCAGGAGTGGGATATTATAATTGATGAGACCTCCATAACCCTGTAGAAAGACAGTTGTTGGCCTTTTTAGAACTCTAACTGCCCGTAAAGTTTACCAAAGATGTTCGAATGGCAACTCAGAGACTTAAAGTACTCTCCCAGGCACGGAAGACTCTTAATGTTTTGACTGCCTCGTTGGTCTCGCGGTTTGCGTGTGCGACTGCTGATCATGAGGTCTTGGGTTCAAATCAAATCAAATCAAATCAAAATCATTTATTCATCTAAGACACCAAGTGACACTTATGAACGTCAAATTGAAGCTATAGTTAAAAATCATAGATCGACACAAACAGAGGCCACAGCATGTGCTGTATTGTCGAGGTAAGTTAGGCGAAAACACCATCGATTCCCGAGTCGAACCAAATGTTTGTATGATCTACAAATATATGTTTCGGAGTTTGGGTGTTTTCTATGTATAATATGTATGTATTTACAAAAAAAAAGTATATATGTATTTCTATCAGTTGTCTAGTACCCATAAAACAAGCTCTGCTTAGCTTGGGACTAGATGGCGTTGTGTGTTAGATGTCCAAAATATTTATTTTATTTATTTTATGTAACCCATCCATAAATTGACCTTAGGGAAATTGCTTAACTTCACAATATTATCATTTCTTTCCTGTACCGAGCACTCAAAAACTGGAATTCACTACCAGCGAAAATATTTCCTTCCCACTATGACCACGGGTCTAGGCCGCCATAGTGTGGGTCACCATGCTGCATAGTCCACGTTCTCAATGAGTATGGTGACCTCTTGGATTCTGCTTATGTTTTCCATCGGGCAGAGTTGAGCCACTTTAGCAAGCTCATATAAAAAAAAACTTAGCCACGAGCCATTATAACAAAAATGTGTAGAAAATAATCAACATCCTTCATATGTCGCTACTGTTTACTGACCAACATATCACTACCGGTTTAGCAAATTGCAGCGGCAAAAACACGACAGGGGACGGTGTACATAATAATTAGTACAGACATGTTTACTGGCGAGCAGATCGGACATTTAAAATAAAAATAAAATACTAAGGCAATAGGCGTAGCGTATGCGACTGCTGTGCATGATGTCTCGGGTTCGATTCACAGGTCGCCAAATGATGTTTCCTATGTATAATATGTATGCATTTAGAAAAAAAAGTATACATGTATTAATATCAGTTGTCTAGTACACATAGTAACAGCTTTGCTTAGTTTGTTTGTTTATGTTTAACTAGTTGTTGCCCGCGGCTCCGCCCGCGTATATGTCGGTTATTGCTGCAAATAGTAGCCTATGTGTTATTCTGATGTATAAGCTATATTACTGTAAAGTTTCAACCAAATCCGCTTAGTAGCTTTTGCGTGAAAGAGTAACAAACATCCATTCATCCATCCATACTTACAAACTTTCGCGTTTATAATTAAACCGAAACCTCCTTAGGGCTTCACCCAACTAAATATTTTCGAACAGTAAAGTTTTAAATAATCTATACATTGTATAGATTATTTAAAACTTTACTGTTCGAAAATATTTAGTTGGGTGAAGCCCTAAGGAGGTTTCTACACGTGAAAAGTGATCACTAATAGCTAATATAAATCTGTATGTAAATATTTCTAAAAACATCCATAATCAACTGCTTTTAGTAGGCAATTGTTCTGTACATAGGCCTCTCCTTAGGAAGGAGGTGTTGGTCTACTACACCACGCTGACCAGACGGGTTGGTATAGGGTTTGTGTCAAGTTTTCCTTCTCTTTACAGTGCTATTGTCTTGCACTGTTTGCTTCCTTAGTCGTCTCTTACGACACCCATGGGATGAATAGGGGTGGTGACACTCGGTATTCTTAATCCGGCAGTACACATAATAATAATACGTAGGGTACATATATATTACTAGTTAAACCCCGCGGTGTTACACGCGGTTATACCGCGGGTAACGCCACGGGACAAAGCTAGTCGAAAAAGCGGCCAAGTGCGAGTCGGACTCGCCCATGAAGTGTTCCGAAGTGTGCAGCAAGTAACATAATATAAAAGTTCTTGTAGTTCGTTGTAACTTTGATAGATGTTGTTTGGGTACGTGGGGGTATGGGACGTATGGGTTTGATAAAAAAAAAAAATTGAGTTTCAGTTCTAAGTATGGAGACCCCCAAAATTTATTGTTTTTTTTAAATTTTGTGTGAAAATCTTAATGCGGTTCACAGAATACATCTACTTACCAAGTTTCAACAGTATAGTTCTAATAGTTTCGGAAAAAAGTGGCTGTGACATACGGACGTACGGACAGACGGACAGACAGACATGACAAATCTATAAGGGTTCCGTTTTTTTCCTTAGGAATGGAACCCTAAAAAGTAGCCTAAGTTACTCCTTAGATCATCAACTATCTGCCAGTGAAAGTCTCATCAACATCGGTCCAGCCGTTCCAGAGATTACTCGGAACAAACAGACAGACCAACAGACAAAAATTGTAAGAAATGCTATTTTGGTAAATATATCGTGTATGCATTTATTAAAAAGCGGTTATTTTATTATTACAAACAGACACACCAATTTTATTTATTTGTATAGAGTATAGATTTAAAACTAGCTGAGCCTCGTGGTATTACCCGCGGTATAACAACATCTAGTCTAAAAAGTGGCTTAAGTAACGCCTCGTCAAAATCGGTCCAGTCGTTCCAGAGATCGGCTGGAACAAACAGACAGAAAGACACAAAAATATTTTGTTTTAAATACAATAAATACTTTCATATGTATTTAGAGAAAAGCCGTTAATTTGAAATCACAAACAGACACTTTTTAATGTATTTCGACAGACAAATTACACCCAAACATAGAACAAAAAACGGTGCTTATATACAATTACTCGTCCTAAGTTTAAATCGAACCCACTTCCTAAATCTTAGCAGTCAGACACTAAGGGTGACAGTACAGCGCAGCATAGCTCAATATTGATTTGTCACCCTAACCACCAAACCGACAGGCTACACTAAAAATGTCCACTACGCTCCCGTACACTCATTAAAATACCGCCATCTTTATTCCAGAATTTTTAATTATAGTTTTTGTCTCTGCCGCAATCTGATTGGTCGAAACGGAGCATCGACAAGCGCTCATACTTTTTATACAAACATTGTTCTAAGAATCGACTTAAGTACTTAAATATATATAATTTTTGGAATAGTTTTATAATATTTTGGTTCTTGGGAAAAGTATTTAATGTCTACTATGTTATGCATGCGGATTCGTTCGTCCTTTTATTCATGTATGAGCCTACCAAAGTGAGTCTATTCTGCCTGATGGAAATCATGAGCAGAATCAAAGGGCAGTGGTCACTGTACTCATTGCGAATGCATACAATGCAGCATGGTGACCCACACTATGGCGACGCGACATATCGATATGCTTCTGCATCATTGAACATAACAGGTCAGGGAGGACGGTATGAGTGGGGAAAAGACTCAAAGGACTTTAAAACACTATAAAAACAAACAAAAAAGATACTTTAAACCAATAACAGTTATTCATAATGTGACTGCCTTAGCGCAGTGGTAACACACGAGACTGCTGTGCATGAGGTCTTGGGTTCGATTCCTGGGTCGGTCCAAATGTTTATATGACCTACAAATCATTGGTGTGTGTTTTCTATGTATAGTATGTAGGTTTTACAGAAAAAAGTATAATATGTATTTATATCAGTTGTCTAGTGTCCATAATACAAGCTCTGCTTAGTTTGGGACTAGATGGCGTTGTGAGTTAGAGGTCGGAATTTTTTTTTTTACTAACGACCTACATCGACTTCACTCGGGTACATATAGTAGACCTAACCACCTTCCTCATGAATCACTATCTATCTATTGGTGAAAACCGCATCGAAATTCGTCGCGTTAAGCGTAAAGGAACGTATGTAAAGATGATTCTTATTGTAGTGACGGATTAAACAGTGTCACCACCCCTGTCAGCATTTAACAGTTCACTGCTGGACATAGGCCTCTCCTTAGAAAGCAGGTGTTGGTCTACTGTACCACGCTGACCAGACGGCTTGGTATAGGGTTTGTGTCAAGTTTTCCTTCTCTTTGCAGTGATGTTGTCCTGGTAGTTAGCTCCCTTAGTCGTCTCTTACGACACCCACGGGGTGAATAGGAGTGGTGACACTCTGTATTTTTAATCTGTGACCACACGGACAGTTCGTACATAAGTACTAAGTACTTGGGTGACTGAGCTTTGCCTGGTATTTTTTTGGTAAAATTTCTAAAAATGAATCCTAGCTAGATCGATCTATCGCCCCCGAAACTCCCTGTATACTAAATTTCATGAAAATCTTTGGAGCCATTTCCGAGATTTAGATTATATATATATATTATTAGATTATATATTGTATATCTATACACATATATATTATATACAAGAATTGCTCGTTTAAAGGTATTAAATCTATACTTATATAATATTATAAAGCTGAAGAGTTTGTTTGTTTGTTTGTTTGTTTGAACGCATTAATCTCAGGAACCGCTGGTCCTATTTGAAAAATTCTTTCAGTGTTAGATAGCCCATTTATCGAGGAAGGCTATAGGCTATATATCATCACGCTAAGACTAACAGGAGCGGAGCACCAATGAAGAATGTTTCGTAAACTGGGGAAAATTACGGGTAATAGGAGACGCAAACGAGGTTGCGTGGGTCAGCTAGTAGATAGATAAAATCAAAATTAACAAAATGTTGTTTAATATTCCTTTCGAGATACAGTCGTGAGTATTTACATCTACAATAAAATTATTCTCCTAGCTAATTGAAGTTTTAGTCGAGCTCAGTGGCGGTTAGAAGCACAGCGGACTTCGATCCCATAGTTCAAGTCTTGCGATTTAGTGACCTTCGTACCATGACGGAGCCCATAATGAACAGCGAGTGCTATAAATGTTATGGTATATGCACTTTCCGAGAAACCAACCGACACTATTGAATGAGCATTAAAACTTGGATAGTGATGTGAAACGGTCGATAACAAAAATTGTTTTTGTCGATAAAAGTATTTTTAATTTAAAATGATTGGTTGGTAATTATAGTCCATGTAACGATTTGTAGTCCATTCATCCTATGGGTGTCGTAAGAGACTCTTATCTGCCTAATAGAATAGTGACCTCCACACTTGTATTCTAATCTCGCTTTCCATTAATTTCAAACATCCTCATTGCGAATGTGGATCCATAACGTAGCATGGTAAGCCACGCTTAAAAGATCTGGGATCATAGTGGGAGTGAAACACGTGCGCTGGTAGTGAGTTTCAGGTGTTGACTGCTCGGCACAGAAAGGAAGACGCAAACTGCTTGGTTTGAGAGCGTATGTCAGCCACTCTGAAACGGTGACATAATTATAATAATTAAGTATTTCAAATATGGTAATGCATTATTGCGCTATATCTTTTAAAAAGAGGTATTTTGTTCACGTATTTACGTACGCGGCTTGGCCACGTGTACGTCGTTTATTGCGGTAGATATTAGCCTATGTGTTTGTCTGATTTATAAGCTATATAACCGTAAAGTTTCATCTAAATCCGTTCAACAGTTTTAGTGTGAAAACGTAACAAACATGTAGATGTCTGTATCATAAAATAATACTTCATACATCCCCACACACTGTCTGATTTTTAATAATAGTAGATAGGAGGATAGAATAAATTTTATCTATAAATACAATCGTCACATCCCAACTCTACCAGTGTGCTTCTAACCAAGCTATTGTGTGTCGCACAAAAAGTTTAGTCTGAAGTAGTGTCGTTCGATTCTTGGCGGACCACGCGCTAGCCATTTGTTTCGGAGTCTGGGTGTTTTCTATGTATGACATGTGTGTATTTATAAAAAGTAGAGTAAATATGTATTTATATCAGTTGTCTAATACCCATAATACAAGCTCTGCTTAGTTCGGGACTAGATGGCGTTGTGTGTTGGATGTCCGAAATATTTATTAATTGTGCTGTCGCGGACTTTATTATGGATCTTTCAATTCTTTCATACATTGTTTTTGTGAAACTTGAATCGTTCACGCAGTGCACGGAATGGAAGCTCTCAAAAGTAATACATTTCCTCTGTTTTTGCAACATATTTCATTGATACTCCTCTCCTTTTGGTCGTTGCGTGATGATATATAACCCATAGTCTGCCTCGATAAATGGGCCATTGAAATCTGACCAGTAATTCTTAAGATTAGCGCAACCAAATTAACAAACATACAAATTTCAATTTTATAATATTAGTATATATTTATATATGTACGACAATTTTATATATAAGATTAAACTAACTATTACATGCGGTTTCACTTGATTATTTGTTAATAAACCTTTTTAAAGGCAACTCCCAGACCAGAAAAATATTCTGTGTCGTGGTGGACTTTACAAACTTATATGAAACGGACGCAAGGAACACCCGGACTCAGAACAACACTTTGTGGAACTTACAAAGCGCTGTCCATGTGGGGTGTGAACCCACAACACTCAGTGCTGTAGAAAGCGGCGTGGTGACCATTTATACTACTTCGCCATTTGTGTATTCACATTGATTAGTGCAGTGTAAATTGCAGGTGATCAATGATTAGTAGAAAATAAGTGTGGACAGCGACTGATTAGTGCGCGTGCTTATTAAAGTTGGCTGCGTAGTAATCTGATTAGAACCGTTTTAATTTTTTTGCAAGTGGACTGCGAGTAGCAACGTCCCGCGCGCCCTTACTTACCCCTCACTTGCAGCGTGCCTGCATTTTTGTATTGTTCACTTTACACCTGCACTCGCACTAATCAAAGTGAAATGGCACTTCACCCCTGCGCTACACACCCTCATTCACTTCACACCTGCACTCGAACTAATCAACGTGAATACGGGCCTTCATACTAGTGTAGAGAATGTCCGCCATGCACACAAGTGCATGAAGTTGTAAATAAAAATATTTCTCCGCGAGGTTCCCCATTCGAATGACCACAATTGTTACCATAACCGAATCTACAGCTGTGACCTTAGTCAATCAGACGAGTCAATATCACCTTTTTAAATGGTGATTAATCGATAAACCTTTGCTCTTTTTGTTTTTTTTTTCTATGATATCAAAGGGTTGGTATATTGGATTTTTTGGTGTGGCAAACGAGAAGATGGGTTTTATTGTTATTTGACACCTGCAACTTAAGATTCTCAACCTCCCTAGGGTGGAAATTGGGGAGGTGAGGGTCTCTTATTATTAGGAGCTTTCCCGATGCAAGTTTTATTTATTTATTTGTTATTGGCTTGTGTGCTCGCGGCTCGCGGCACCTGCCGCCATCTTTTCAAGGAGAGGCCTGATTCTAGCCGTAGACTTTTAAAAGCCGTTGATATAGAGATTATAGCAGGAAGAGGATAATGGCTAAGTAGTTACCGAGTAGGTTATTGCAAAGTTAATCAAATTACTGACGAAATATACTAACCATAGACTTAGGTACACGACACGATGGTAGAGAATTTTTCTAGCTTTTCCGCCGTACAGATTGGCTCAGGGGAGTGTTGGTCTAATTAGTATTGTGTCAGTGATCAAACCTAGCCATATAACTCTAAAAACAGTGATGAACACAATATTAATACAAGAAACAAGTCTAATCTCGTTGGTACCTATTATCGTTTACGGTACGGTACAACTCGTTCGAAGGTCTTGGTATACGTCTTTATAATAAAATTCCTACAGATGTAATGGTCCTTCTTATATTCAAGCGTACTGTAAAAAATCACCTTATTAGGAAAGCCTACTACGAGTCTACGATCGGCGATTATCTGAACGACAAACAACTTCTTTATCTTGTAATTGAGCTAAATTATTAACAAACCATTGTTAGTTGAAAATAATGGGAGACGATTATAATTGTAATTTGATTAGTAGTGATTTTTATCAGCATTCCGGGTTCGATTCCCGGGTCGGACCAAATGTTGGTATGATCTACAAATATATGTTTCGGAGTTTGGGTGTTTTCTATGTATAATATTATACATAGAATTTTGTATGTATTTACAAAAAAAAGTATTTACCTATGTATTTGTATCAGTTGTCTAGTACCCATAACACAAGCTCTGCTTAGCTTGGGACTAGATGGCGTTGTGTGTTAGATGTCCGAAATATTTATTTATTTATGGTTCGTCATACTCACTAAAATGTCATTGCTTGGGGTGTCGTCGTGGGGCGGGTCATTTCTTTCCCTCTGATATGGCAAAGGAGATGATGGCTGGTCCATGAGTCATACTCGTGAACGGGTGCTGCTTAGGGAGACTGGTCGGCCTGGTCAGCGATGCTTCAGCCTATACTATTATTTTGGTTCGTTCAACTGCAACTCTAGCCTCATAATCCTGCCACGAATTATTATTAACAGTAGATTTTTGCAACTGAATGTAATTAGATGTGCACCTTGAATAATTTCTATGTCTAATAATCTCAAACCTTCAACGTTATCACTTAGTGTTTTTTTTTGTTTGTACGTTAGATTTTGAAGAATTTAAAAAAAAAAAAAACAGGTGGCAACAGCTTGCATACTGTTTACCTTTCATGTAATACTAACACTATTGTACCGGAATATCTGACTTTTAAAAAGAGTGGCCATGAGTTTCTTTGCCAGTATTCTTCTCATAAGGCTCTACGCGTTTTGGAAACTGAAAGTTATGGATCGGCACAAGCAGGCAATAGATTTTGGGGATTTTGGTGTTTACACCTAATGTACTTTGACAATACAGCACATCTGTGGCGTCTGTTTGTGTATAGTCTTTGCGCTGTAGCATAGTGCGTGACAGTTTCAGTAACATTTCGTTTCACTCTTGAAAGTTGCCGCGATTTACAAATTATGACGTAGTAATTCAGCTGTTCCTACCACATTCGCAATATATTAAATCATTAATAACTATAGTAAATAACCAAGCAGAATGTTCTAGTCTACAAATAAATAATTAAATAATTAGGACATCTAACCACATCTAACACACAACGCCATCTAGTCCCAAGCTAAGCAGTGCTTGTGTTATGGGTACTAGACAACTGATATAAATACATTTATACTTTTTTGTAAATACATACATATTATACATAGAAAACACCCATACTCCGAAACAAATATTTGCGGATCATACAATTATTACCACATTTGGCCCGACCCGGGAATCGAACCCGAGACCTCATGTACAGCAGTCGCGTACGCTACCACTGCGCCAAAGAGGCAGTCAGACAAATAAATGCAGAACCATGCTACACCGCAAAGGGTGTAGACGGGAGACTATTGTCGATACAGTGACACCGTAGGGGTAGTGAGGTCTCCCACCAGGCGCGGTGATCAGGCCTGGTGTGGCGCAGCCCAACGGTTCTATCGTAGTTCTTCTCGTAAACCCCAGCTAGGGTCTTGGGGTAACTTTTCCAGGTCTTGGCTTGTTAAAGTGGATCTTGTCTTCTAGTGTGGTGACCTTTGCTTAACTAGGTCGAGATCATAAGAGTGAAGACCCTGAGGAGCTGAGCAGCCCAATGGTTGATGTTGGGAGGTTGTACATATGCCAATTGGGACGAGAATTTCTATGTAGCGAAAAGGTTTAGCAGTTACTCCGTAGTTTGGTCTGTCCTCGGTATCTACCGCTGTAGAATGTTTTAGTTGTATTTGATCCAACCCGGGAATCGAACCCGAGACCTTATGCACAGTAGTCGCATACGCTACCAGTGCTCCAACGAGGCAGTTAATAACACATTAATATATGTTTATACTAAAGTAGCGTCCTCTATTTATCACGTTTCGACGTGACTGTTCTCCTTACCTCTAATTCTTCCAAGCAGTTCAACCTATCTCCGCTAGATGCCGCTGTTCTAAACTTCAGATACCATAATATTAAAACATTTTAAACGTCAAACATAATAATTTTATTTACTTAAACAATTCTACAAGCATACAAACACCGAAGCTGAATATTTTATATAAAGCGAATATATATAAAGGCACTATAACATAATTTAAACATTTGAAATAAAACCGCTTCCTCATAGCGTAAAGGGAACCTTTTAAACCATCTTTTAGTATGTATTTTCTCAGGCCCATGCCATATATAGCTATATATTCCTTCCAGTTTATTGTTTCTACGTCAAAGTGGAAGATCTCCTTGTCAGTAGGAGACAGAGAGTCGTAGAGTGCAGCCAAGTTTTTGTCTTCGAACTCCCAATCATTGATATTAAAGTATCCTAATGCCGTTGACATCTTGTACATTTTTTGGTATAGTTCTACGAATCTGCAATAAAAGATATTTCAAATTAAAACCTAGAACCTGGACTCCCTACCTCTATTCTTTGAGGAGGATACACTTAAAGGCAGGCTCGACCACAGTGATACTATCTGCTACCGCTATTTTTTTTTATGTTCAAGCTACCCAATTGACTACTCTGTCTGAGAAAAAGCATGAGTAGAATCCAAGAGTGGTGGAATGAATGCAGCATGGTGACCCACACTATGGCTTCCTAGTGAGATACTTTTTGCCGTCCCGCTTAAAGGACCCGGGTCATCAAGTCATATTTCCATCCCATTTCCTCTCCTTGATTCTTGGGGAAGGGCCTAAAGGAGCTAAAACGCATTCGTTGCAGGTGTCTTAGTCCCATGGTAGTCACCACTTGGCACTAGATGACCTGTTCGCTCATTTTCCCGTATAGCATAAGAAGGACTCCCTATCCCACAGAACAGAACGTATATCTTTTTGTTTTGTGCCTATCCCAAGTCCACCTAAACAGATAAATAAACGAAACATTGTTTACTTGCGACCCGGCCCTGCTTAGCACGGAATTATTTGAAATTCTCGGATTTACACTACCATAATATGCATGTATTACAGCTGTAAACCTTTCTCGTGATCAATCTATTCCTGAATACTGCATTAAAATCAGTGAGTACTTTGTATAGATGTAAAGATTTCGGGCAGGTATCATCCGTAATGAAAAAAATAATAACATTTTTTTTTGTCCTATGTTAGCAATAACTTAAACTTATTTAGAAACTAAGATATGCTTCATGGAGAACTACAATCTATATAAATAATTCGAGAGTGCTGCTTCCTCGCTATCATCTTTAGGATGGAGTTAGAGCTTGTCTGCACCTTGTGAAGAACCGAGGCATATTTCTGTATAATAATGACACGGAAGTCAGCAAACATATCTGATGCGCTGCAGACGCATGACCCGCTGGTCAACACTATCAACATCGTTAGGTCAAAAGATTGGAAAGAAAGGTTTCAACTCACTTTCTTTCCTTTCCAAGAATCCAGCATACTGCATCGATAATATAAGCTGGTATGTAATGTAGAATCCAGGTTAAAATCCAGAACAGGAATTTGTTCGGTGTCTGTATACAGAAATTGTCCCAGACCAGCTGCGGAGTACAGCACTCTATTGCGTTTTTAGAACATCCCAGTAAATAACCTAGGAAGAGAAAACAGAAGAAAAAAATGATTGATTTAGATAAGTTTTAGAATCTTAAGGAATTAATTTATTAACTATTAATTCCCTGGTTGTCATAAAAGCTGTGTAAGAAAGCAAAGTAAAGACCAACAGCAAAGAAAAGGAAAATATAAAACTAAACCAATACCAGCCCGTCTGACCTAGAATTCCTAGAAAGTATCATCTCAATATTATTTTAGATCAGTCACATTACAAACTATCAAAATATAAATTGCTAAAGACAAGCTGTACATCAATTTAAACTATTTTTCAATATTCGATGACAAAACGATATCATCACATTATAGTACAATGATGCAGAAGCATCACTAAGCCGCCATGGTGTGGGTCACCATGCTGCATTGTTGCATTGTCTGCACGAGCAATGAGTATGGTAACCTCTATGGTAAAAAACTCTTGGATTCTGCTCATGTTTTACAGCAGGCAGAGTAGAGTCATTTTGGCAGGGCCATGCATAAAAAAACAGTATGTACAAGTATTTATTTTACTACATGTGTGAAATTGAGAGTACATAGATCAGAACTTATAAACTCTTCTTTGGAATTCGCAGAAAATATATAAAGGGAACGGGAAAGACAAAGACAAATCAATATTAAGATTATCTTATTGTGACGTGTTAGGGTTCGATTTATTTGAGAAAGAAGCCTTTTGACGTGTTAAAGAGACTTTATTAAAACCACTATTAAAATCACAATACTATTCTGAATTACAATCCTTAAAGGTCTCCGAGGTCGCTAGGTTGATCGCTGATATCACTTCGATGCCTTATCTCACTATCTGCTCAAACTGAACTGAACTGCCTGCGGCCCGCGAGACGCTCTGTTTATACTCATATTATTAATACTCTTCCATTTCTAGAAACGACGATAATACACGAGAGTCCTCTAGTAAAAACGCTAATAAAAATAATCGTAGCTAATAATAATTAGGCAACAACCAATCGATATCCGACACTATGCATATATAAATAAGGTCCATAATTCCTTGCCTGAGGAGATCGATAAGAAGTGCGAGTGTATTTGTGTGCGCAGATAAGACTTGAAGATTATTATTCGTAACATTATATATAAAATTCTCGTGTCACAATGTTAATTACCATACTCCTCTGAAATGGCTAGACAGATTTTTATGAAAGTTGTGTGTGCATATCGGGTAGGTCTGAGAATCGACCAACATCTATTTTTATACACCAATGTTTTTTTATGGCAAAACAAAGTTTGCCGTATTAGCTAGTCTTATATATAAAATTCTCGTGTCATAATGTTAGTTACCATACTCCTCTAAAACGGTTGGACCGAGTTTTATGAAATTTGGTGTGCATATTGCGTAGATCTGAGAATCGACCAATTTTTTATACCCCATTTTTTTATGGCAAAACAACGTTTGCCGGATCAGCTAGTACTCGTATATATATAAGAAGAGAGAGCTTCTCAAGAAACTTTCTGCCTCGCATAACAAAACTTTGGAACGAACTTTCGCGTGCGGTATTCCCGGACCAATACGACCTTCAAACCTTCAAGAAAAGAGCGTAATCTTTCTTAAAAGGCCGACAACGCACTTGTGACATCTCTGGTGTTGCAGGCGATGGTAATCGCTTAGCATCAGGTGATAAGCCTGCTCGTTTTCCCCCCAATTCAATATAAAAAATATAAGATCTCACACCCCAATTTATTTCTGTCCTCGTTGAAGAAACCGCGGTATAAACCTTGGGTTTCAAATCTCCCTTAAGTCTTCTTAAAGCAGTCTCGTAGCCAGCAGCTATCACAGCATTATTGACGTAGTCTGGAGGTATGATGCCAACCCTGGTGTCTGCGTCGGTGTAACTGACGTGCATCACCCCCATACCAATTGATAGAGCAACCTAGAAAATAATCATAATATTTGTGGATGTACTACAGGTTTAGGAACCTTCGATCAAGATATCTCGGGTTCAATTTGTAGTTTTGTTCTTACTTCTTAGAGCTAGTTCAGTTAGGAAAGACCGAAATCATCTGATCCTAAAAAGTTTAATATGCAAAAGTGTTCATGTAACCTAATTGCAGAATAAATGATTTCATTTCAATTCAATTCCTGAATCGGGCCAAAAAGTGTTATTGAGATTTTCTGATTATAAAATGCTTAGTAACAGTTTGCAAGTTTGGTCTTAATCCCGTCGAAGTGCAAAAAGTTCGTGGATATATTAACCAGGGATTCGAACCCGAAACTTTTGTCTTAAGAATGGTTGATTCAGCACCTTAAACCTAATGAAGACCGAGGTTCATTGGAATTATTATCTTCTGGTGATCGTCAAAGTTGACGAGAATTTGACATCACAATATCACATCAACAGCGTTTCTACATAGGGTTTGACCTACTACATCACGCTCGCCAGACGATTTGGGCTTGTGTCAGTTTTTTCTCCCTTTTGCAGTGCTGTGATCCTGCATAATTTACTCTCTTAGTCGGGGTGAATAGTGGTACCTACTCCGTATTTGTAGTACGTCATCGCACGCATAGGATCGTTATAAACATTAGGTTGATTAGTTCAGAATCAACTAATAGTATTGGACCTTGCCTGGAAGAGATCGCATACCACGATAAGGCCGCCATTGTAAGTAATTTTACAAACTGTAATTGTATCTTTGTGTTACTGTACAATAAAAAAAATTCTATCTATCTTGATTTAATCTATTCAAATAAACCTTTCGCAGCGACTTTTAAAAATAAAAACTCCGTCATTAATGAACTATTTTATTTGGAAGGACTAAACAGGATGGATATTTCCTTGAAGAAGAAATAATATGGTGAAAAACTCAGAAGTGGTCCATATTCTTTCTAATACTTTTAAAAATACAGCACTTACGCCAGATGCTCCATAGACGTTGGAAATGTCCACCCATCCTGGATTTGGTTCCCGGATGGCAACAGTCACTGGAAGTTAATAGATTTCCTTTTTATCTAGTTGAAATAATTTGATCGTTAATATAATAAATTAACAATTTGCTAAACATTAAACCTATTGCTGGTCTCGGGTATTTCAGCCATTTTCTTCAAGTCATCAGTACATCATGCTTTAGGGTGTCCTATAATACTTTTGTCTAATTGCAATCAAACATCGTCATCACTATCATGGGGTGCCATCTTCAATATTAAGGTCAGCAGACGGTATCCATCGCAATCATGAGCGCCCTTTTTTAATAGGTGATATTTTAGTCCAGTCCAGACCCTGATCTCATTTATCCACTTCTTTCGTGGTCGACCTGGTGACGTTTTGCCAGGTATTTTTCCTTAAAAAAGATGCCTCAGGAATTCATGTTAAATCAAACAACAGCTTAATAAAATAAAACTAAAATAGCTATTTGGGTACTTAAAGTAGGAAGCAGGACCCCAAAAATAGTGTTTTACATTATTGTTTATCATTCACTAGTTATATTTTGTTTCGTATTTAGTATGGCATTACCTAAAACCCACTCTGGGACAGCGCTCATATTTTAATTATTATTTTTTATGTTGAGCCTTCCAAAGTGACTTTACTCTGCCTGATGGAAAGCATGAGCAGAACCCAAGACTGATGGTCACCATACTCATTGTGAATGCACATAATGCAGCATGGTGACCCACACTATGGCCCTTTAAGATGCTTCTGCATCACCGGGCCTCCGGTCTCCGGCACTCACCAACGAAACGTGGTAACGCGAATGGTACCTTTTTAGTATGGTCTTCTGAGAGAGGGTAGTAACATCCGGTTTTTGGTCTAGCAATACATTTGTATGTTTACCAGCAAGCTGATTACCAGATAGACTCTATCTATTTTGGAATTACTTAGATGGATAGATGTTTGAGTGTGAGTAGTGAGAGACAGTGTCAGTAGGTATGTCCAATTATTATCTAGAAAATATAAGTGGGGTTCACCAAGGTACCTATTCCAGGTCTGACGACACAAATGGGGATGTCTTCGCCTGCTTTACGCACCATATCCTCGGTCACAGCCTTCGCAAACGTGTAGGTATTCGGCCAACCCTTAATTAAACTGTGAAACATAAATTAATTCAATACTTTCCGCCAATAATTGTCGCTAACAGATTGGGGTCAGATTTAGGTCTACTAAGACACAACAGAATTTCGATTTTTTCCGCGGAGGAACTGCATTCCGCAACCAAAGTACTAAGCGATAGCTTCTGAAGATAGATTGTTATTAGACTTTTTGGCTCTTATGGAAATCAGAACTGACGGCTAATATTATGAAAAGTGATAACTTCTTCGGTAGACCAGGATGCTGACACGATGCTTCTGAGGTAGTGATTGAGGTCTGTGGTGGACTGAAGACTCGTTACTTGCTGCATTTCTTACCTAAGCAAATATTCCCAGACCAATACGACCTTGAAACCTTTGAGAAAATAGCGTACTCCTTTTTAAAATGCTGGCAACGCACTTGTGACGTCTCTGGTGTTACGGGTATCCTTGGACAGCGGCAATCGCTTACCATCAAGCGAAAAAAAATGTAACTTAATTATTGTTTAACCTGTCAGTGATGTCGACAAGCTTCTGGTCTTCCAAGGTTTCAGTCATCCTCATCATGGCCTCAGGGTCTATGGGACTTGGGTAGAAGTCTTCCTGGACTTCATCCTTGATACGAGAACATACTGCCTGGGAGTAAGCTGTTGATACGTAGACGAAAGACCTGAGGAGCAAAACTTAAAAGTCAGGAAGAAAGATTTAATATATAAATTAATTACATGTATAGGGTATTGACAAATGTGCACAGGACAACAACACTGGGAAAAGAAGGAAAACTAGAAACTAACCCTTAACCAATAAAAAGTAACCTTTTATAGGTCGGAGCTGGTCAGATTCAGTTAAATAGTGGAATAAAAGTATTAATGAGTTACATTTATAGAATGTATTCCGTCTCAGTCCGTCAATACATGTACTCAAACACCGTACGGTTCCGCAGATTGGTTCGCATTAAAAGTCTCTTGAAAATCGTTTCATGAACGTACTTTAGCTTACTGCATTCCTTCCCCAATTTAAGAGTTTCTCTGGTTCCTCGGGCGATGCTGAATATAGCATTACACAAAGTTTCGTCAAACCGCGTTGTCGCTGCCAAGTGGAATATTACTTCTGTCTGTAAAACAATACAAAAGATCAGAACAGCATAGGGGGGAGGGGGGCACGAACATTGAATCATCTCGTTTTAAATGACCACCGCCGCTTATGGGCACTTAAAACTCCGTAGTAAGACCATAAATTATAAATGAAAATTATTTCTTAAATCGGACTTTTCAGCTAGAAGGTGTCAACACTTCCTGAGACTCACTCTGGGAAGAAACGCCGAAACAAACCACAGAGGTGTCTTTTTTAGTCCGTGAAGATAACTTCTTAAGCCTGTAACTGCTCTTTAAGCTCCCTTAGAATAAGGAGGGGGGAAGATCAAAGTGAGACTGTCTTATATCTCCCGTAGAGTTCATATGTGTCGAAATATCTGTTCTGGTAACAATCTATTCCTAATCTTTATTGTTAATAGAATCCTCACTTTGTATTGGTGGAACGTAGGACGTAATATCCGTTCTACCATGAACGTAACAAATGAACACATTTGTATATCTATACTTATAATAAAAATGTAACAGGTCCAATTCTGTACATGAATTATATTTTGAAATTTTTTTTTGGAGGGCTCTCCATAATCGATACTGAAGACAAAACTGTAATTTTTTTCATTTTTGTCTGTCTGTCTGTATCTTGGCCGCGCATCACGCCGAAACAACTGAATGGATTCAAATGAAACTTGGCATGATTTGAGTTCATACTACGAGGAAGGACATAGGATACTTTTTATCCCGAAATTTAGCACGGTTTCCTGGAGAGAGGGGATGAAAGTCGAAATATGTACTTAGTTCTAATTCAATAACACATAGTCCGAATCCTTTCATTCTATTTTTGCTAGAAAGAAAAAAATAAAAGATAACGGGTAAAGTCTATTTTTTTGTTCGCGACTCGACGAACGAAGTTCGCCGGGTCAGCTAGTTTTAAATATTAGGACAAAAACGACTTTTACCTGACTAGTCAATATCCTCCAATCCTCGTCACTCAAGCCAAGCCTGATCTCACTCACATCGCCTTTTACCAGTACTATCTTCTGGTCAAACCCTGGCTTTTGCTCTCGTACCAAATCAAAGACCTACAAATAATCATCATGGTGAAATGTGGTAATACAAAACACGGAGTTTCACCAGTGTCCGTGCGTGTATTAAAAGCCGACTAGACTAGGGGAGTAAACTGCGCAGGATAAACACATCAAATATAAGCAAAACTTAAAATAACCTGTTCCTACCCATCAGACTGGCGTGATATAGTAGGGCAAAACCTCCTTTCTAAGGGATGTTAATGATATGTGACACTTACACTGTGTTACCAAAGGAGTAGGTTAAAATTAGGTAGAAAACTTATGCCACTCTGTGGAGAACCGTCTTTGCAATCAGTAAATAACGGATGTTATTTGATTTGCCTTTTTAACCGACTTCCAAAAAGGAGGAGGTTCTATGTTTCACTGTATGTATTTTTTTTTTATGTATGTTCACCGATTACTCCGTCAGTTGTGGACCGATTTTGAAAAAAAATTTTGTATCCGAAAGGGTATGCTTCCGAGGTGGTCCCATTGCCAGCATATCAGGATTTGATGATGGGATCCCAGGGAAATCGAGGGCAACCCTCATTTTTTATAGGCACATACTATGTTTTTCGTATATTTTCTGAAGTTACGGTATTTGCGTCTGGTAGTCATCATTTTATGATGATGAGCTGATGATGTAAGGTACAACTCCTTAACGGTTAGGAGTTGGAGGATAAATCGTTAAATATGTATATATGTTACCTTTAGTCGTATTCTTTCAAATTATTTAGGTAAGCTGATGATGGAAGGTGGAAGGTACAACTCCTCAACGGTTAGAAGTTGGAGGATAATTATTTCAATTTCATACGTATCTTAAGACCTTCAGTCGTATACTTTCAAGTTATTTAGGTGAGCTGATGATAGAAGGTTAAACTCTTCAACAGTTAGGGATTAGAGGATGATTTTAATATAACACGTACGTATAGACCTTAATTTGTATTCTTGACGATGAAATTTGATGAAATAGTTCAACTTACTACTTACCTACGATTGATTACACTAAAAACTGGAAAAATAAAAACTTTTTATAAAAAAAAAAAACCGACTTCCAAAAAAACATCCAACGAAAACTCTCTGCCAAAAAACACTTAAAAGTGTAAAATAAACTGGTTCTTCATTAATTGCCTATACCTAATTCTTTATTCATTTAAATAGTAGTATTATAATGTGTGCTAGGTACATAAAATCTGTTTGAAGTCGGTGCTAAGCCAAAAAGAATACAAACGAACAATTACAAAAGTCTAAGCGATAGTCACTTGGCACCGACTTCAAACAGATTTTATGTACCTAGCACACATTATAATACTACTATTTAAATGAATAAAGAATTAGGTATAGGCAATTTATAAAGAACCAGTTTATTTTACGCTTTTAAGTGTTTTTTTGGCAGAGAGTTTTCGTTGGATGTTTTTTTGGAAGTCGGTTTTTTTATATCATATCATTATAAAGTAGATCTTCCCTTCCCTCATATTATTATTATCATCATCAATAGCATTTAACAGTCCACTGCTCGACATAGGGGTCTCCTTAAAAATAAGGTTCTGACCTACTGCACCACGCGGTCCAGACGGCTTGATGAAAGTAGGGCTTGTCTTTTCAAGTTTTCCTCCTTCTTTTTAGTCTCCTCTTACGATACCCATAGAATGAATGGAGGAGGTGACATTTCGTCCTTATACGGACTATTCCTCATATCAAGTTTCAAAAAAAATTTTCATATGAAAGCGTCGAGATATAAAAGATATAACACTCAAAATCTACTTACAGGGTTTTCTAGCATTTCGTTTAGTCTTTGCGTAATGGATTTTCCTTTCTTGCTCCTCATCAACACGAAGAGTTTAGACACATTCGTCGCCCTAAAAAGTAATATTATATTTACACTGTGCATGTTTTTTAAGGGAGCAAACGAGCAGTCGGATCGCCTGATAGTAAGCGATTACAGCCGCCCATGGGCACCTGCAACTCAGAGGCGTCACAAGTGCGTCGCCGGCATTATAAAAAGGAGTACGCTCTTTTCTTGAAAGTCGTATTGGCCCGGGAATACCGCAGGCGATAGTTCAATCCACATTTTTTTGTTTGAGGCAGAAAGGTTTTAGAAAAGCGCACAGTTGTAGACTGCCAACCATCCAAACAATGGGGATGAAACTGTTGTCGCATAGGACGATGGCGGAAAGAGGCAGCAGGGATCAGTTCGAACAATTCCTCGGAGCGCTCTCCATGGTAAATGCGATAGAAGATCTATAGCGAGGCCACATCTCTACGCAGCGCCAGAGAGTCTAGATGATTTGAAATATCCTGGCAGTCGACGATTTTTTTTTTTATATTTCGGACATCTAACTAAAACCAACGCCATCTAGTCCCAAGCTAAGCAGAGCTTGTGTTATGGGTAGGTACTAGACAACTGATATAAATACATAATTATACTTTTTTTTTGTAAAATTCATACTTATTATACATAGAAAACACCCACACTCCGAAACAACTATTTGTAGATCATACAACAATTTGGTCCAACCCGGGAATTGAACCCGAGACCTCATGATCACACGTCGCACACGCCAACCGCTAGACCAACGAGGCAGTCAACGATTCGCTCTCCGTTGGATGCGGTCCAGAGGGAGGAGCTGGTACGGGAGTGCCCAAAGATGAGAACAGTATTCCATATGACGTCAAACCTGGGCCTTATAAAGCATAAGGCTGTGGGCCGGAGTGAAATACCGTCTCGATCTATTGAGCAAATTAAGCTTCTTCGATGTCAATTTGGCCTTACCCTCTGAATGGCCACGAAACTGGACTTCACTCGATACGTCTACAAACGACCAACGCTAGTTTTTTAGTGGTGAATGCGCAAATCTGTGTCTTTGTGGGGTTAAATTGGACTAAATTAAGTCTACCCCAATCTGAGACCTTTTCCAAAAAGGTCTAAATTTCAGACCCAGTCCTAAGTCCTAGTCCCAAACTAAACAGAGCTTATATTATGGGTACTAGACAATTGATATAAATACTTTTTTTTTTGTAAATACATACATATTACATACATATACATAGAAAACGCCAAAACTTCGAAAGAAATATTTGCACATCATACAAACATTTGGTCAGACCCGGGAAGCTAACCCGAGACCTCTAGCGCAACAGTCGCATACGCTACCACTGCGCAACCGAGGCAGTCATAGTTAACCACGATTGTCAATACCATACAACAATATGTCTTGAGTCATACCTCAGGAGTTTCTCAATGAGCTGCTTTCCAAGATATCCAGACCCTCCAGTCACGAAGACAGTGGCTCCTTTATAAAACTTCTGGATGTCAGAGTTGCCTGGTTTGGTGGCAGCATGCATCACCTCATTGCGCTTCAGTAGACGGGCTTCGAACTCCTGCGCCGGATCTAAAGCTTCACCGTTTTCAAATTGGCTTGTGATGGCCATGGCTGGTGAAGTATCAACCTTAAAATGCTGTAAAGAAAGAAGAATATTGTATAACCTAGCTATAGATATATGTATATAGATATATGCTTATTTGTTACTAGCTGTGCCCGCGACTTCGTCCGCGTGGAATAGTCACTTTGGGTAGTATTAATACAACCTTCATTTCCCCCACTTCTCTTACATCTCTTTTTGCATTGAAAAGTAGCCTATGTCCTTTCTTAAGCTCTAGACTAGATTATCTGTGTGTTAAATTTCATTTCAATCGGTTCAGTAGTTTTGTCGTGAAAGCGGGACAGACAGACAGAGTTACTTTCGAATTTATAATATGAAAAAGGATTACGTGTTCATAACTTTGAAACTGTCGAACTTCCATATCCGATACAACCGTTCATCACTTATTTTAGGGGTGAAATTTCTAGAAATCCTTTCGTAGTAAAAGTTTATAATAGTAAATCTTTATATTTAAGCTAGCTGACCCACGCAACGTCCTTTATGTCTCCCATTGCCCGTAGCGTGATGATTTTCCCCCGTTTTTGAAACATTCTTCATTGGTGCTCCGCTCCTATTGGTCTTAGCGTGATGATATATAGCATATAGCCTTCCTCGATAAATGGGCTTTCTAACACTGAAAGAATTTTTCAAATTGGACCAGTAGTTCCTGAGATTAGCGCGTACAAAAAAACAAACAAACTCTTCAGCTTTATATATTAGTATAGATGTATTTATGTATTATACTCTTCTAAGATCGAATACTCTTAATCAACAACACATTTATTTGGATAAAGATTAATATTAGGTATTATGTTGATAAAAACTCTTTGGCAAATAACTCATTATTAGGTACCAACTCTTTAGCGTTTTATACTCGTGATAACTTCTAAACGAAATGTACGATTGGGATGAAACAACAGTATTTTATTTCCACATAAATACCCTTGATAACATAATGCTTAATTTGGATAAGGATTGATATTACGATACACATTTAACGTAGTTTCTTTCTTCAGACGATTTAATAATTTTTTTGAACACAAAAGCGGTTATTGCAACTAAACCATGATAGTTAGGTATATGCTCTCGCGGACATTTTTGTAGATGTTAATGAGACCTACAAAGCCGTAATACATTATTTTGTTCTATTGTCAATAGTTATTGCAGCGCACGCAAAAATAGGTTTTCAATTTCACACCTTGGGTTACCAAATAGCAATTTTCTTACGGATCCCTAATTTTTTTGAAAATAAAATATAGCCTATAGCCTTCCTCGATAAATGGACTATCCAACACTGAAATATTTTTTAAAATCGGACCTGTAGTTCCTGAGATTAGTGCGTACAAACAAACAAACTCTGCAGCTTTATAATATTAGTATAGATAATCTATTTAACACGTTCACTGCGTTATGAGGTCGAACAAGTCACATGCAAGACTTCTCGCAGGTGCGGCTGTCAAACTCGCGTTCTTTCACTCTGTGCGGGTGGCAACTACATTAACATTTCAATGAGTACAATCGAGACAAATATATATAATTGTTTGTTTTACGAAGCTTGGGGTCACGATGCAGTTATAACTATATGAGGTATAATAGATCCCATACGCACTGAACTGAAATTAATTGCAGGCCTCAAAGCCGCACGGAATGAGGCGCGGACGGCGGGGCCGCTGCGCATCCTAGTTTAGTGTAGTGAAAAGTATCGATACGGCAGCGCATTGGTTTTTGTGTTATGGATCGATCAAGATCGATTCAGATTCGTGAAGTGGATCGGATGAAGGTAAACTGTTAAATTATAGAAAAGTGTTGCAGACTTCATTAGGGTAACAGCACTATTTCACACCGGTTTTCTGTGAGGCCGTGGTATCACTCTGTGCGAGCCGGCCCATTCATGCCGAAGTGTGCTATATATACTATTTTCTGCCAAATCGCGCGCTGAATTATATAATCACTCACAAAGAGGGTTTAACATAGTTACTAACTGTCTTCATAAGAATTTACTAACATTGAACACTGACGAAACGAAACACATAATTAACATTTACGATGAGTAACATTAATACCCCGACAACTGACCTTGAAATTTACGCAGATACTTGTGGTTCTAGTGCTAACGACGCGTATAACTGTCCTGCTTTGACAAAAACTAATGATAAAATATGAAACACCGCACGTCGAATTATTATGTACTAGAATTCGTAAATTAATGTTTATAATTAAGAACGTGAGAAATATTGCTGACAAAGAAGTTTTATTTGGCTATGTGTCAATCTGTCCTTACTTATAGCGTAACATCGTGCTAAAACAATTTTACTGACGTTAGAACGTGCTCAGAGAGCTATATTAAAAACTATCAACATTTCGCCCTTTAAGATTTCCCACACACCAGCTTTATGCCGATTGTAAGTCCGACTACTGTTTATCCTAAATACGATTCTAAAGCTGCAAAGAGAGCTTCAGTACAACCCAACAAACACGACAAAAGACGAAAAGACTTGGTCTGTGGAACCCCGCAAACAAGGCATGTTGATGTAGATAAATATTTTTTAGGTCCGGGTCTTTATATACTCGTAATACACTAAATAAATTATTATGCATATATCATGTTAATTATACTGTATGTAAAAAAGGGAACCAGAATACTTAGGTACACTAAACTATTCAGACACTGAAAACATCATGGTAATTATATTTTAGAATATAGTATTGTTACATGTACACTCAGTTATATCTTACGTTTTAAGAAGAAAATTGACTTTTTCATAGTAAGAAAGTAAATGTAAGAACAGTAATTGCCTGAAACACAAGTCTTGCCTAGATCACGTAGATCACTAAATTGAAATATTGACCTTCCTTAACAATGAGTTTAAGAATTGTAATTTGGTAGTAAGATATAGTAAATACTTCTAATCGTAAATTTATTTAAGAATTAACAGATTGCTTAATTTTACCCGACTTCAAAAGAGGAGGAGGTTCTCAATTCGACAGACAAAGATCTGAATAACAAACAAAAAATTTTTTTGTTATCCGATCTTTCGACTGGTTGAACCGATTTTAATGATTCTTTTTTATTAACCGACTTCCAAAAAGGAGGAGGTTCTATGTTCCACTGTATGTATTTTTTTTTTTTTTTTTTTTTTATGTATGTTACCTGATTACTACGTCAGTTGTGGACCGATAGTGATTTTTTTTTTTGTATTCGACGGGGTATGCTTCCGTGGTGGTCCCATTGCCAGCATATCAGGATCTGATGATGGGATCCCAGGGAAATCGAGGGAAACCCTCATTTTTTATAGGCACATACTATGTTTTTCGTATATTTACTGAAGTTACACCGGTATTTGCGTCTGGTAGTCATCATTTTATGATGATGAGCTGATGATGTAAGGTACCACTCCTTAACGGTTAGGAGTTGGAGGATAAATCTTTAAATATCATATGTATATAAGTTACCTTTAGTCGTATTCTTACAAATTATTTAGGTAAGCTGATGATGGAAGGTGGAAGGTACAACTCCTCAACGGTTAGGAGTTGGAGAATAATTCTTTCAATTTCATACTTATCTAAAGACCTTCAGTCGTATACTTTCAAGCTATTTAGGTGAGCTGATGATAGAAGATTAAACTCTTCAACAGTTAGGGATTAGAGGATGATTTTAATATTACACGTACCTTAATTTGTATTATTCTTGATGATGAAATATGATGAAATAATTCAACTTACTACTTACCTACGATTGTTTGCACTAAAAACTGTAAAATAAAAACTTTTTATAAAAATAAAAAAACCGACTTCCAAAAACATCCAACGAAAACTCTCTGTCAAAAGCACTTAAAAGCGTAAAATAAACTGGTTCTTCATAAATTGCCTATACCTAATTCTTTATTCATTTAAATAGTAGTATTATAATGGGTGCTAGGTACCTAAAATCTGTTTGAAGTCGGTGCTAAGCCAAAAAGAATACAAACGAACAATTACAAAAGTCTAAGCGATAGTCACTTGGCACCGACTTCAAACAGATTTTAGGTACCTAGCACCCATTATAATACTACTATTTAAATGAATAAAGAATTAGGTATAGGCAATTTATGAAGAACCAGTTTATTTTACGCTTTTAAGTGCTTTTGACAGAGAGTTTTCGTTGGATGTTTTTGGAAGTCGGTTTTTTTTTTTTGAAAGCTGGTGTTTTTCGTGTGGTGACATTGCAATTCAATTTCAATTTGATTCAGTTCTTGAAGTCGGTTTTTTTGGTAAAATTTTGTATTTTAAGTTAAGTCTACTCAAACACCCAAATCTTGTACATTGTGTTTGGAATAAATTTTATTTTATTTATTTATATTTGTTACAGAAGATTGTTGCTTTCTTTCCGGAATGTAACAATATATTCACGTTTCATCGTCCGTCACCATGTCATACCAAGCATTTGAACATCCGTGATTGTACTTTAATAACATTTTCACACTAATTTACTTGATTCCGTTTTATTCTGGAGTGAGATATTACATATATACTAGCTTTTACACGCAGCTTCGCTCACGCGGACTTTCATTGCCTGATTTACCCCGTAGGGGTGGGATTTTAAAAATTCCTTTCCTAGTGCTCACTTACGTTATATAAAGAACCTACATGCAAATTTTCAGGATTCTAGCTTCAGCGGTTTGGGCTGTGCGTTGATCTCTGGTTATGTCAGTCAGTCAGTCAGTCACCTTCCTCTTTTATATATATAGATGAGATATTATCTGATATTTAATTCCGTTTTATTTTAAATATTGATGTATTTATTTGGCTTATATCAATTGCCAAATGTCCTGGAATCTCCTTATAAGTGATACGCCGATATCAGATAGTCGTCTGACAGTAATCACATTTTTCTACGTGATAGTAGTTGAGAGTCCGCCTTCACGTATTGCATCATGGAGAGTAACACGGCTATAATGAAATTCATACTTGTACTAACAAAATTTTATTTATCTTCACGTAAAAACTACACAAAAGTGACCAAAAAGTCTGAAAGAATAACATTTCACACGTAAATACGCACAAAAGACGTACTGGGAGAGTGTTGCCAGGAGTTCATATTCCTAATAGCCAAGAAATGTGGGCAATTAATTTATAAGTAAATTCATAGTCAAATTATGAAGTAGAGAGCGAGACATTAAATAAAAAGTATCCTATGTTACGGTACTTCTAATACCTCCAAAAATGTGTACAAAGTTTCATGATGATCGGTTAAGTAGTTTCACGTGAAAGCGGAACAAACAAACTTACTTTCACCTTCATAATATTAGTGTGATTAACATCCTAGCACTGTTGACATAAGCTAGTTCTCAGCAATCTGTACGCTTCTTCCTTTATTGGTGGTTTTGGCTACATGCCTACATGAAAACCGTCAGATTATATGTTTTTCGTAAACCTGATAAGATACCCTTTAAAACAAAAGTCCATCGTGCTCGAATACTTTGAAGTGACGTTTTGCTTAAATTGTCAAATTATGAAAATATACATTTTTCTGGTTGTACCTACTTACCTTGTCTTAATCTGACGCGCTTGAGTCTTTCATCGAATCGATTTTATTTTTGATGGGCTGCCCTCAACGCACGCCACTATATTAAGGGTTTTTAAATGGCAGGAGTACATTACAGGGTACAATATTTCTCCCCATATGATTTTCTCGAAAAATTCCCTCTTGTGCTCCCCTACTATAATGTTAGTTGCTGAAACGTAGAGCAAATAAAATAAAAATGCATTATACAATACATATTTTTTATTAAAACCGTCACTGACAATTTATCAACGAAATGTGGCTAAACCAAAACATAACAAAACAAACGGATCACCGCGTGTCGCTATCAACACCTTATCACCTAGATATAAAAACATACACCAACTACCAACTTTAAAAAAAACTACTATTTTGGTAGAAAGTTTTAGTGGCAAACCTGACGTAAGTATACCGGTAAACAAAGAACTTTTAGAAACTAGATCGTATTGCTGAGACATAAGGTTGACATTTGAATGACACGATTGTACAGAGGTGAGAAGCGACACGGTAGACCAGTTAACGCTCATGCCGATTTAGTCTTCGCAATGTCGTGACGTCCATGCCGTATATCGAGAATCCGGCTGGCTTCTCGAATCGTACCTGCAATGATAATCAAAGATCATTAAAATATAAATTGTGATATTTGATTAGCTGGACCATGGTCTAAGAAAACAAGGTCTCGTATTCCGAGAGCTCCCCGAGGTGACGTCACTATCTAGTTACCACGTAATAGCAACATGATACGAAACGAACCAATCAGAACCAGCGAATAGCAACATAACACCAAAGAAACCAACCTGAACCAGCGATAGCGATGAGTCATGTCGTTCATCGGAATGCCATACCTGGCGTATTATATTGTTATACCATGGGCTGGACATGGACATAGAACAATACAGGCTACTGGACGGAGGGGAGTAGCGATAGTATCTTTTCCCGATACAAAACAGTCATTTGTTGCGAGGGGAAATCTTCACACATACTCATTTTAGCCACACATACAGAAAAAATCGCCTGTCACTACGATCTCACACATATCGCAATTCCACGCACACAAATTCATTCTGTGACATACCAGTGTAACGCGTAGGCCCATTTGAGCTTATACTTTGACAGAGGCTGAATGCCTGCTTATGGCTACTACCTACCGTGATGCTTAGCACATGGGTCTTTCTAATTCTACTTGGTTCGATCCTTCGCTTCTCACAATCATCTCTTGCTAGCCATATTGTCCAAATCGTCACTCCACCTGGCCCGTAGACATCCTACACTACGTTTGCTAAGATGCGGTCTCTACTTAAGAATTTGCTTACCCCAACGGTTACTAGTTCTACAGCTAATGTTTCCCCTGAGAATCAAACTCACATACTTTTTTACAAAAAAAAAACAACTCACGCACTAGGAATATTCATCCTGTGTCACGGGGGACTTAACATATGGACACAATGAACACCCAGACACAGAAAACCCACACAAAGTGTTGTCCGGTGCGGGATTTAAACCCATGACACTTGGCGGTAGAAAGCGCTTAAACCACTCGGCCAACTGTGCAGTCAACTTTGGTTTAGCTGTTAGGAACACCATCTCGTCTGAATAATAGTCTTACACTCTCAAGGAGAAAATAACACATGACAGGAGCATGTCAGAGAAAAGGACTGAATCCATTGCAGTTCTAAGAACTATCTATCCTGTGAATAAATAGGTAACCAGGAGTGGTCAGACCTGTCCAACAATTATCCATGTGGTGACAGATTAAGAATATGGAGTGTCACCACCCCTACCCATCCCATGGGTGTCGTAAGAGCCGACCAAGGGAGCAAACTACCAGGTCAACAGCAAAAAGAATGAAAACTTGACACAGACCCTATACCAATCCGTCTGGTCAGCGTGGTGTAGTAGACCAACACCTGCTTTCTAAGGAGAGGCTTATGTCCAGCAGTGAACTGGTAATGATGATGATTGATGATGTCCAACAATCTTACAGACTCACCTCTTTATCTTTTTCTTTCTCTTCAGCTGATTTCTCTTTTGCCTCCTTACCTGCAGGTTCCTTTATGGTCGTGACCTGAGAAAAGACAAGTGAACAATTGTATATTGGTACTAGGTAAATGGAATCAAATACAATATTTGCGTATTAATTGATAATAATGATACTGAAAGAGTAACATGATTTTTAATTAGTGTACCTAATTTATACAATCACTCACAAATACAGCAAAACATATCTACACTCATCCACACACCAACACATACACAAGCACCCACACAAACACATGCGCATTTTTTAGGTATGATCCGGCAAAACGGACTCTACTCTATCTGATGGAAATCATGAGCAGAATTCAAGAGCAGTGGTCACCATACTTATTGTAAACCTATACAATACATCAATGCAGCATCATTACCCACACACTGACGGCCAATTGAGATGATTCTGGTCTTCTATGATAGGGTAGTAACCACCGTGCTCACAACAGCGTGACTGTACTACCTCAACTCTCTTTTAGAGAACATCACTGCACAATTAGCTACAATAATCTGTACCAATAAAGAAGTAAAGAGTACACCCACCTCATTAGCATCTTTGGAATCTTCTACCACGGGTGGTATGTTGGGGCCTAGTTTCTCACACAACGACTTGACCTAAAGACAAAATGGTATGATATAACTTCACAGATACTGTCTGATCACAAACTAGGTAGATCCTGTACTATGGTAACTATACTGCTGATAAACACACTTATATCCAACTAAATACATGTTGTGTTTTGAGGCTTCGGTGTAAGACACCTTCAAGATGGATTTTGTTTATTCAGTTCACATAGACATATATAGGTAAAGATCATGAACGTGTCTCAGCACCGACGTTGACATAAAGGAAGTGAACTGCCATGCCAGACTCTAGTGACATTTTACAACATACTAATTAGTAGCATAGGGATGCCCTTCTATAGATAAATTACATCCAAACAGAACAAATAAATTATCATGCTCATCAGTCAATTATTTTTTCTGGACGGGAATCGAAACAACGAACAGCACTGGAAAGAGAAGGAAAACATAAAAACAAATCCTCAAGTCACGAAATACTTCTTAAAATAAATTTCGGCGAACATTTCCGCCTCCCAATCCGCTCGAGTTCCGGGGCCAAGGCGCGCGTGCCTCGTTCGGCAAGGTGCGGTAGCCGCATATGGCTCTCACCGCCAATACCTTCTGGGGACGCAACAGGCGTGCCCTATTGGTTTGGTTTCCCGGGCAGTTTCCGCACTTAGCCTCTTGATTGGGCCATTGCGCGTGGGTTTTGTCATCTATTTACTCTAACCATCCTGGACCACCCCAGAAGCTTAGTAGCCTTTTCAGGTCGCTAAATGTTTCCGGGAGTATGTTGATTGGAGGATGACCGCCCGTTGATCTGCCACATTTCTACAGCCTATGAGAACGTGCTGCGGCGTTTCTTCTGCCTCCATGCATCCCCTGCACGAAGGGCTGTCTGATATATAGGATAATGTCCAGTTAAGATACATAAGTATCCTTCCTGACATCGTCCCTTTTCAGTCCGATCACCTATACTGGGTAGTCAAATTTGAATAGCAGTGTACTGTTAAAGACTGTTGATGATAAAATACATACGTTAGGGTACTGTGAGAAGCAAGCCCTGGCGCGTCCCACGCACGGCGGGGCCACGGCACGTCCGTAGCGGTCACGGTCCGCCGCGTCAAACATGTAGTATCCTGACACACGCATTATACTACTAAGTGGAATAATATACGCTAGGGAACTCATATCACTATTAAGATTATTGTCTTAATGGCTATTCGTATCATATTCATGGTGTTTTACACTAAACTAGGCAGCACAGGACCGGTTGTTATGGAGAACCTTTAAGGAAGTTCACTCTGTCAGAGTATAAGCCCAAATGGGCCTACGCGTTATACGGTTATGACACATAATGTGTTTTTTGTTTTTTTTTTTGTTTTTTTTTTTGAGGTCTCTCTATAATCGATACTGTAGCCAAAACTGTTTTTTTTTTCATTTTAGTCTGTCTGTCGGTATCTTGGCCGCGCATCACGCCGAAACTACTGAATGGATTCAAATGAAACTTGGCATGATTTCAGTTCATACTACGAGGTTGGACATGGGATACTTTTTATCCTGAAATTCAGCACGGTTTCCTGGAGAGAGGGGATGAAAGTCAAAATATGTACTGAGTTGTAATTCACAATACTTGAGGTATTAAGAAGACTTGACAAGGTGCTGAATCTAGCATATAATAATTAACAGTTTAGTAGTCCATTCGCGTTAAGAAAATACTGACGCAACCAATCAGGCTGTCAGCTTTCGTACAAAACGATATTTTTTAAAGATTTTATTATTTCAATGTTTTTAAAACTAACTTTAATGGATATTTAAATTATTTATAGAGAATAATAATATAGTAACTTAACATCTCACACGCTGCCTTCATATTTCAAACCGGTCTGTACTATAGTAACGAGGATACCTATGTGGAGGAACGAGTGTCATGTCCCTCTAACACAAAAGGATCCTCCGACCAGGCGAGGAGATCATGCCTGACAAGTTTGATGTTGGCAGGTTAAATATATACTAATCAGCGCGAGATTTTCTATACCGCAATGCAGGATTAGTAGTTACAACACAGTTCGATGTTTCTTCGATAGATGGCGCTGTTACCATATGTCGAAGTCGCAACACCAATTTTTTGTGTAGACGTGTTACAAAAAGAAGAATATGTTCAACTGTAACGGAAATACACAATTTTCTTTACCTCTAGGAGTTTTGAACAGAGCGATGGCAAAGTCTCCCTTGCCAGCCACGAACACTCCAGCCTTCTCCTCGCGGAAGAACTCATCCATCTAGAAAGAGAATAAAAATATATGAGAACTGAGATGAAATGATGATTAAAGAAATGAAATATGCGAATAAGAAGACGTTTTATTTTCGTTATTAAGCAGAGTCCTGCTCATCCCCCCCACCTCTCCATAACCTGAAAAAAAAACTTTTTTCACACTGTGGATCTGAGATATGAAATACGAACCTTTTCCACAAGGTCCTTGTCAACGATGCCCTTCTGTCGAGCCTGGAATATGACAACGCGACAGACGCAGTTGCCTGGCGTGTAGAACTTTCGAAGAATCTGGACACAAAAGGAAGATCAGCTCATTATGGGAAAAGAGTGTAGAGAGTCCCAACTGCATGGTACTATGATAATCAGACTGCTGCTTGGAGAACATCATCATCTAAACATAGTCACATGTCTAAATGATTATGTTCACCTAGCCCATTTCAGCTAAGGCGACCAGTCTCATTGGAGACAATCCAACTACGCAGGAGAAATTATCTCATATTTATAAAATTCTCGTGTCACAATGTTAGTGACCATACTCCTCTGAAACGGCTGGATCGATTTTTATGAAATTTGGTGTGCATATCGGGTAGATCTGAGAATCGATCAACATTTTTTATACCCCAATTTTTTTTTATGGCAGAACAACATTTGCTGGAGCAGCTAGTAGTGTATAAGTGTGTGCGCAAACACAAGTGGACCCTCTGTTCCCTCACTCTCATAATCCGATGGAACGGTTATCCGTCACGATCGGGGAGAGATCAGGCGCGGAACGACGGCATTACGTGCTCTCCGTGGCACGGGGTCTAAGACCTCAACTTCCAAACTCCGAGCTATTATTAAGCATTTCTATAATCGGAAAAACTCAATAACACTTTTGCAGGAACCGGGGTTCGAACCCGAGACCTCATGATCAGAATTTACATACTCAAACCGCTAGACCATACGAGACAAATCTAACTAATGATGATACTTTTATTTGACCTGAATAGGTTTTGCACCCACGACATTTGGGAACGACGAAATATTTGCAGATCATACAAACATTTGGTCCGACCTGAGAATCGAACCCGAGACCTCAAGCTCATCAGTCGCATACGCTCTCAGGGCGCCACTTATTCAATCAGAGACACAGTCGCGAATTATGTACTTACTTGTTCCATAGCTAAAATCCTTGAAGATGGCTTAAAGTGCAGATAACTGTCCTGGTATAACTGGTCTCCACTTTCCAAGATCTGGTCAAGAGTGCCGGGACTCCAGCGGCAGACATCTTCAACCCGAGACATGGCCACTGCCATCACGGCGCAGGCCAGTGCCTAAAACATTATACCAATTTATTTATATTGTATGAGCCTGCCAAAGTGACTCTGCCTGATGGAAATCATGAGTAGAATCGAAGAGTAGTGGTCACCATACTCATTGCGAATGCAGACAATGCAGCATGGTGACTCACACTATGGCGGCCTATTGAGATGCTTTTCTGCATCATTGGGCCTCCGGTCTCGCACTTACCAACGAAACACGACAGCACGAATGCTGTCATAAGTTGGTTTTCTGAGACATGACTATTCCAGGCCACCTCTAACAATCAGCACAGCAGGATCAACAGCAGTACAAGGTACTCTGTCAAAGTATAACCACAAATCGATCTACGCGTTACACTATTATGACACAATGTATTTATGTGTGTGTGAAACTGTGAATGTATTGTTTTAATTGTTATATGTGAGTCCGTAGTGACAAGCGATCGTTTTTGTATGCGAGTCTAAAATGTGTTTTTTTATAGATAAGTGACTCTGCCCAGCCTGATGGTAAGCTCAAGCAGAATCCAACAGTGTAGGCCACCATACTCACTGCGAAAGCAGACAATGCAGTATGGCGTCCCACACTATGGCGGCCTTGTAAGATGCTTTTTTACGCCCCGCTTAAAGGACCCGGGATGAAATTGAGAGGGGAACACGTGCGCTGGTAGTAAGTTCTGGTTTTTAACTGCTCGGCACAGGAAGGAAAAACCAAACCGTTTTGTTCAAGAGCGTATTTCTACGACTCTGAGACGGTGACTTCCAAGGCCAGCACGTGTTGTCCTGTAGAGGAAGGAGGTGGGATCAATTGGAACAGCTTTTCAGGGCACGAGACTGTTGATAATGCGGACTGTTCGCCGCTGCAACCGGCCGAGAGCATCAAGCAATTACTGCGCGGATCCATCACAAAGATGAGAACAGTACTCCATGCACGAGCGTACCTGGGTCTTATAAAGAAGACACAAATGCTCGGGCGTGCAGAACCGTCTCACCTTGTTCAGTACGCCAAGTTTCTGCGAGGCTGCCTTAGTGATGCTCTCCAGCGGGTTGAGGCCCCGGCAAATATCCATGATGCCCAGGATACCGAGCTTATCTCGTAGCGGCAATTGAGTGCTCTGAAAAGTGGAGAGGGGAAGAAACGGAGACTTTTTGGTAGAGAACGCGCACACCTGTGTTTTCTTAGCGGTAAACTCGCCCAGATTTTCATTGCCCCATTGTGAAATGCGGCTCAGAACCCGGTCGAGCTCAGCGACAAACTGATGTCGTTTTTCCTCAACGTCTGCAAGCTTGGCTGTAGGGTACCCAAAATATATCCCATGGACTGTGCTATCGTCTGCATAGCAATTAATGTTGCCAAGAGCTAACATGTCATTGATATGCAGAAGAAAATGCGATGGGGACAGAACTGAACCCTGAGGTACGCCAGCGTTTACCTCCAGAAAGTCTAAGACCACGCCGTCGCAAAGGACCCTAATGCGGCGCTGATGAAGAAAAGCGGCAATCCAGTGACAGAGTCTAGGAGGCAGACCGAATGCCGGAAGCTTGAAGCTGAGAGCAGCGAACGGTGCCAGACCTGATCGAAGGCCTTGGCCATGTCAAGGCTGACGGCCAAGGACTTATGTGTAAAGATTTTCCGCGCAACAAATGACAGACTGTTTTGTATCGGGAAAAGACGCTATGGCTACTCCCCTCCGATCTGTCAGCCTATGACTTTTACACTGCCACGGCATAACTTTTAGTACATTAGGTCGGTAATGTCTGAATTATCGAAGTCTAAATTACCTGGTTTCCTCTAGAGGCAAAGGGGAACTTTTTGCAGGCAATCGAGTGGCCGGCAGACATGTATTGGCTGCCATCTGTCAAGACGAGCCAACCGCTCGTGTTGCGTTGCCCTGGACAAAAAGTCGTGTTTTTATGAATGAGCCTGCCTAATGAGATGTTTCACTTAGAATAATTCCGATTGAATTCCTCAAAGTCTTGCAAATTTCAAGAGTTTTTAGAGATCTTCTTCTTTTAAATATACATTCTCAGAAGTGGAATTCATCATCATCATTCTTTTTTCTAAAAATATATCTCTCTATATAGCACAGACTCTATTTGTCCCAACTTCTCAGTTAGAGCGTTAATTTACCTTAAAATTCTTTATTTCTGTATAATTTCAAGCTTGATTTGGATTTTGAGCTTATATTTGAATTTGACTACCGCTAAATTATTTTTCGAGCTAATCCCGTGAGATCACCTTTGAACTTTGTTTTGAGCTTAATTTTGGATGGATCTGCCTTTATGTTTAGTATAAAGCATCATCTACTTATCAATCTAAGTTTCGAGTTTATTTAACTTTGAGCTTACTTTTTAGCTCAATTACCTTTAAGTTTCGCCTGTTCCTTGTCAGCACGTTCAGAGGCGCGTTGCGCGTCCAAGCAGGTAGCGCTTCCAGGCGGGTGCTTGCGGTCTTTCTCCATCGCACGTCTCTTCACGCCTTCCACATTCACCTGAGATCGAACCATATCGTATGCTGTTAACTCATGAACTCGGAACAATTCATACTAAAATAAATGATAAGTTACATCAGCGTGAGTTAAGTTGGCTTTCTTATGTTTATTTTTGGAGCTTAGTTTTGAGTGGAGCGATTTTTCATAAGAGGTTTTAGTTGTTTATGTCCGATGAGATAATGAAGGAGGGGCGGGGCGGGTTTGAAAATAGGAGCGAATTATTAAAACTGGGGCAAACTAGCAGTAGAATTAGAAGTAGGGTATTTTTTTTATAAAACCACCCCCTCATTAGAATATACATCCTGTGTCGCGGGAGACTTTACAAATATACATGAAACGGACATAAAGAACACCCAGACTCAGAAAACTATTTGTGGATCACACAAAGTGTTATTCCATGTGGGATTTGAACCCTAAAGCGGCTTAGCAGCCGCTTAAACCACTAGGCCAGCCGTGCAGTCACAAGTTATTTTATCCATTATGGCAATTTAACTAACCTTACTCGTAGCTGGTACTAGAGTGATACCGGGAGGGGCGGCGACTTGTCGCACTATGGGAGGGTCGACTCCTCCCAACTTCTTAATCGGTTGAATCACCACGGACATAGAGTATAGGTGGAAAGAGTGCTTGGGGCGCTCTACAACTGGTATGTTTTGAAGGTACCTGAAAGAAGAGTAATAATAATAATATTGCACAGCAAACACAGGGACGTTATTTTCAAACAAAATTTAAAGACCTACCAAAGTGACTCTAATCTGCCTGATGGAAAGCATGACCAGAATCCAAGAGTAGTGGTAACCATACTCATTGCGAATGCAGACAATGCAACAATGCAGCGTGGTGAGGTGGTGACCCACACTATGGCGGCCTAATTCATTATTGATCCTCGGGGAGAATCGATCTCACGATCGCTGGCAGTCATTGGTATCACTTGAGTGTGTGAGTGAGTACCACAGTGAGTCATAATAAGTAAGTAAGTGAACGAGTAACGGAGTGAGTTTCTATTTGTGGGAAATATACCTAGATTGTTTTTAGCACAAGCTGACTTTTTTATATTTAGGGCATTTAACACACACCGGCATCTAGTATATTATACATAATAAATTAAATTAAAAAGCTTTTTACAAGCTTTTACTAGAATGCTTCGAGACGAATCAAACGAGCCCAAACTCGATGATGTTGCGACGTTTCTTTACATAGTTCCTATGGCCACCTTCCAGCTACAGCATCAGATCAGCTCCATGTTATTATAATATTGTATTGTCACGCTGTAAACATATGCTTGCAAATTTCAGCAAAATCGGTTGAAGATATCTGCTTCAAAATTGAGTTGCAAGATTCCACCCGAACAAACAAGCATACATACATACATACATTGCAAGTTAATAAAAAGCTTGTTTAAACACCCAAACTTGTAACAAATATTTGCAGATCATACAAAGGGATCTCGAGCACAGCGATCGTACACGCTACCACTACAAAAATGACTCTACTCTGCCTGATGGAAAGCATCCTACCTAGAATACCACCTAGAATAATGAAATGATAGTCTTACCCAAACGCCATCAACTTAGCCGATGTGAAAGTAAGCACGCAAGCAGCTCCATCGTCCTGGAAGAAAGAAAACTGTGTCACGAAACTTCCAGAGAGTCCATTAACAGTAGGACGACACGGAAATATAAACCATATTGTTTTAACATTAAAGTTGGAAATAGATTGTCGCCAGAAGTTGTAAAACATGAAAGTTCGGTATAAAATTGTACATTTTCTCGTTTTTGGCAATTTATTTAATAAGTTTATATTCATAATTTTTACATATTCGGATAGGGCTCGTCTAGTCCTATCTAACGACACCATTTGTCAACATTTGTTTTAATTCATTCATCATCATTAGCCAATCGCAATCCACTGTTGGATCAGTACCTCCCGAGATTAGTGCGTTCACCCAAACACTCTTCAGCTTAGCTAGTAATGTTTTGACCATCAATTCGGTACCTGTGCATCAATTCTAAGACCAGTTGGTCCACAAGCGTGAGGCTCCATCATGTAGAATGGAGGGGCTCCCTGCACCTTCCACACGGCGACAGCATGCGGCACAGACCAGAGGATGCCGTGAGTGTAACTTTCGAAGAATCGTTCCAAAGCGCTCCTGAAATTGGTCAGCATCATTATCCAAGTTCCCTGCTAGATATAAGTCCTGCTTAGAAAGTAGGTGTTTAGCCTACTATACAACGTTGGCCAGACGGGTTGATATACTCGGCATTGTCCCGCGTAGTTTGTCTGCTGGAAATTGATCCAAACATATAAATTCCTAAGATTTTCCTCACGGTTTTCTCGACGAAAATCATGACCATCCCCTTAATTCACTCTCCTTATGGATGGAATTTCCAAAATCATTTAGTGCTTACAACAAACACTAGCTGTACATCGGCATGAATGAACGGCTCGATCGGAGTGATACCACGGCCTCACAGAAAACTAGTGTGAAATAGTGCTTGTGCTGTGTTTCACCGTGTGAGTGAGTATACCGGAGGCCCATACCCAAACCCCTCCCCTATCTCACCCCCAACCTCCAAAGTCCGGCAACGCACTTGTGACGCCCGGACGTCCATGGGCGGCGGTAATCACTTACCATCAGGAGATACGTCTGCTCGTTTGCCCCCTATTCTACAGTTCACTGCTGAATATAGTTTCTACGTCACTCTGATCGGTTTCCGGCTTTCGCATCCAGCTCCTGCCAGCCAAATTCCACAAGTCATCACTCTATTTTGCCTGTGGGCGTACACTACGTTTGTCTGCCGCTAAATATTTCGGACATTTAACACATAACGCCATCTAGCTTCAAACTAAGAAGAGATTGTACTACAGCTAGATGGACTAATAGAACTGATTATATACTGTTTTCGTAAATACATAGGTACATTAAAAAGAAAACACCCAAACTCCGAAACAAATATTTGCAGATCATACAAACATTCGGTCGCACAGTTGCATACGTTATCACTGCCCCACTGAGGCTAAACATAACGTTGCAATAGATGCTGAAAATACCTGACAGTCATCTCACTGGGCTCCCTCTGATCCAGCTTCCCGACGTAGACTTCTTGCAAGTCGTAACGCACGTAGTTGACACCGAGTACGAAACGTTTTACAACCTATAATGAAAGTTTAAGTTTGAGAAAGCAAGAATATTCCGATGGTCCCTTTTAATAATGTCGGATCTGGAAAACTACTACTTCTCAGAAGTGCAGTTCTATGATTGTTATAAAACGAATTCAAAAAAGGATGAGGTTCTAAATTCGACTGTATTTTTTTTAAGTTTGTTACCACAGAACTTTCGACTGGGTGAACCAATTTTAATAAAAAAATTTTTAAACTGGTGCTTCCCGTGTGGTCCCATTTCAATTGAAGTCGGTTTTTTTTGTTAAAACTTTAATTATCATTTGTAGCGTTATAACAATATTTAAGCTGCTCGACTAAAAAGTCGAACAGCTTAAATCTTCAGCGGTTTGACAGCCACTCTATGGTGTTCGCTTAACCTGAATCTGAGGGGGGAAGGCGGGGGGGATCAAAAGAGAGAGAGCAAAGAGAGAAAGGGAGAGTGGCAAAGTGTGATAATTAGGTCACCCTGCCTGCTTATATCCATATCAATATAATAATAGTAATATTTCTGACATCGAACATGCAACGCCATCTGGTCCCAAACTAAGCAGACGTTGTACTATGGGTACAAAATAACTGATATAAATACATATATACCAAGAAGTACGCCAGTAGATTACCTGTAAGGGCAGTAGCACATCCTCTCCAGGTCGGAACTCGTAGCCGAGCCCTCCGAGGGAGGCGGAGAACAGCTGACCAGCGACGCTCATGACCTCGTCAACGGTCCTTCGCGTCCACAGGGGGGGGCGGCGAACGTGGGACATCGCCACCCCCACCACAGCCCCTGCTGCAGACTGCAGTAGGGCATCGCGACTGAACCTGATACAACAACCAGGTTTGAGAGTTTTAGATGTGTCAGTGAAGACGGATGGAGTGACGGTGTAGAAAATAATTCAGTAACAATTTAAATTCAACCTGAAGTTCTTCAGAACACAACTGTATTTGATGAAACGTAATAAAATGAACAGTCACTCAATATAGTTGCAGTCATTTTATTTCGTTGCTTCGAATACAGTTCGGTTTGGTTACGGGTGTACTTACCGCGAGCAAGTTACGCTTGCAAAGGAAACGGCGGAGCGGGACCGGAAGAGGTTTAGAACTCTCGCGGTTCGACGTCTGCCGCTGCGCAGCAGCGAAATAACCGCTAACTCGCTAAGAGACTCCCAGGACTGGATTCGCCAATTCACGAAATAGTAATTTTTCGTAATTTCAGCTTGCCTAAAGAACCTTCTCAAAATTCGTAATCAGTTCTCCGTCTAAAAATCGTATTAGACTGAAAGCTGATTAAACTAGTTTAGGAAAAGGCTCGGAGGATGAGATAAATTTTATCCGGCACAGTCACTGTACCATACAACCCAAAGTTCAAATGTACTACCAATAAACTAAACTCACTTCATTAAATCCGGTGGCCTGGTTCCTCGGAGAATTGTCCGTCCCCTAGCCGTTTCCACGTATGCTGTGAGTACCTTCCATTCGTAGCCCTCATCAGGGACGGCTCCCTGGTTGGTCACTGGCTGAGAGGTTTTGGAGTATTCCCAGAACACCTTTACAGCAGATAGGGAGTAGCTAAAGCAGAAATAGTACATTGTTCACCGAGGTAGGAAAGGGCCCGATTACTAGCGAGGGAGCAGTAGCCGAGGTAGGAATGGGACTTTCACCCGAGTGCTACACAGTGCTTTATATTACACCTGTGAGGAACATTTAAAGACTTGTATTGTAGAAAGTATTTAAATCAAAACGTAAGACACCATGTAAGACACAATTTAGCTTAGAATTTGACCGATATTTCGCGCTTCTTTTGTTTTTTTTTTCATTCTTCACAAAAGGATGTCAGTGGCACGGAGATTCCATATTTAAATTATATGAAAACTCCTTGGGCAGGCGCGCGCCATAGACAAGATAACACATGAGAAATGAAAATTCATACAACTTTCTCTCCAGCTAAAACACGTTAGAAATGGATTTTCATACATTTTTTCCTCCCGCTAATTCGGGTCAAGGTTTTTCTTAGTCTTTTGACTAACGTTCTCTTTTCATTTTCAGGGAATAATGACTACTGTTCCGATCAGGTGTAGTATAAAATATATTCTTGGTCAGCGAAAATGAATACATAATTGTTCTGACCAATTTTTTTATGGAATAGGGGGCAAACGAGCCCTGATGGTAAGCGATTACCGCCACCCATGGACACCCCCGCAACACCAGAGGCATCACAAGTGCGTTGCCGACCTTTGGGGGATGGGGGATTAGAGCCCGACCACTAGTAGTGAAAATATTACATTACTAAGCTTACAAAAACTACTCGTGTTTTACATAATTGACATAATTATGATCATCATCATCCTGCCACCTTATTAACTCAAACATGGCCTAGCCAGCTTTTGAATACTCCAAAGATGAAATGGATGGCAAATAAGTAGACATATCACCCGTCGCGAATCATTTGTGTTTCTGGTAGGTAGTTAAAACACCCCGCTCCCAACCAAATTTTCTCTCTTTTTCTAACTCTTGGATGAAGGGAGGAAAAGGGGTTTAAGACATTGTTAACCTTTGGATCTTGCCTTTAGAAACAATTGTGGATTTGAAAACAAGCACTTTAAGTTTGTAAGTTGCTTGTTTTATGGATGATCCTGCCATGGTGACTACTCTGCCTGATGGGAAGCTTGAGCAGAATCCAAGAGTAGTGGTCACCATACTCATTTGCGAATGCAGACAATACAACGATGCAGCATAGTGACCTACACCATGGTGGCCTATTGAGATGTTTCTACATTATTACCCGTAAGTTCCAGGCCTTTCCACGCCAAGGTTTTCCACGTTGGCCTTAAAGGTGTCTGCGAGCTCGTCGCTGGTGGAGAAGAGCACCACGGAGGCGGCTCCGGCGGGGGAGGACTTGCCCGTGGGGCCCACCGCGTGGGGCTCCCACATCAGAACCGACCCCACCGACCACACAGCCACGCAGTAGTTCTTGGCGCATAACACGCCGTGTTGGTGCTAAGGGACAATCATCAACAGCTTTTAGAAATCCACTGTTGCACTCAGTTTATTTAGAATTACAAACAAACACTTTAATATTATTTATTTGTAGACAAAACCCTTGATTGCTACTTACTTCAGCTAAGAAGTTGGTAAGCCCTCTCTTCAGATTGAGAAGACCTCCAGTGTCACCAGCTTTAAGGTCGCCTGTGACCACGTCAGGTACCACTTCTAGTCTCACCTGGAAGAGAGAACAGATCAGGGTAAGGCCTTTGACATAGTAGGTACGATAGCTTTCTTTAACCTGACCACATCTCAATTCAGGCATGAGTTCGACCATAAAAATCCAGGCAAAATAAAGGCAAACAATTATTAATCCTGTAAAAATCAAACTGCAAAGAAGGTGCAATAGTTTAAGCGGCTATCTTGCCGCTTTCTATTGCACTCAGTACAGTGGGTTCATACCCCACATGAAACTACACTTTTTGAAATGGAAAACTACAACTTTTCCATTTCAAATCAAATCAAATCAAAATCATTTATTCATCTAAGACACCAAGTGACACTTATGAACGTCAAATTGAAGCTATAGTTAAAAATCATAGATCGACACAAACAGAGGCCACAGCATGTGCTGTATTGTCGAGGTAAGTTAGGCGAAAACACCAAAATCTACTGCCTGCCTGTGTCGATCCATAACTTCCAGTTTCCAAAATGCGTAGAGCTCATGAGAAGAATACTGGCAAAGAAACTCATGGCTACTCTTTTTCAAAATCTGATTTTCAGGTACAATAGTGTTAGTATTACATGTAAGGTAAACAGTATGCAAGCTGTTGCCACCTGAAATTCCTTTTATTAAAAAGCTCCAAAATCTAACGCGCAAACAAACAAAAAACACTCAGTGATAACGTTGAAGGCTTGAGTCTATTAAACATAGAACAAAATAGAAACAAGGTGCACATCCACTTACATTCAGTTGCAAAATCTACTGTTGAAAATAATTCGTGACTGGATTAAGAGGCTAGGGTTGCAGTTGAACGAACCAGAATAATAGTATTGTCTAAAGAATCGCTGACTAGGCCGACCAGTCACCCCAAGCAGCACCCGTTCACGAGTATGACGCATGGACCAGCCATCATCTCCTTCGCCATATCAGAGGGAAGGAAACGACCCGCCCCACGACGACACCGCAAGCAATGACATTTTAGTGAGCATGACAAACCATAGTCTAGATACTGATAAAAATCACTACTAATTAAATTACCATGATAATCGCCACGCATTACTTTCAACTAACAATGGTTTGTTAATATTTAGCTTTATTAGAAGACAAAGAAGTTTGTGTGTATCTATTTAAATTCTAATGACACCTTAAGCCCATGACTGTTTGTCATTTAGATAATCGTTGATCGTATAGTAGGCTTTCCTAATAAGGTGATTTTTTACAGTTAGCTTGAATTTATTTACAGGAAGGTCGATTACATGTATAGGAATTTTATTATAAAAACGTACACCAAGACCTTCGAACGAGTTGTGTACCTTATGTAATCGATGATAGGTACCAATGAGTTTAGATTTGTTTCTAGTATTAATATTGTGTACATCACTGTTTTTCTTATAGTCATTAATGTTGTGTCTAACAAACATAATATTAGCAAATATATACTGTGATGCAACAGTTAAAATACCTATATCTTTAAACAACTCTCGAAGAGAGACTCTAGCACCTAAATTGTACATTGAGCGGATGGCTCGTTTTTGTAGAATAAAAATCGTTTCAATATCAGCCGCCTTGCCCCAAAGTAGTATACCATAGGACATGACGCTATGAAAGTAGCTAAAATAAACTAACCTAGCTGTGTCCGTATCAGTGAGCTGACGCACCTTCCATACTGCATAAGCTGCCGAACTAAGTCTACCCGCAAGGCTATCTATCTGGGCTCCCCATTGAAGTTTACTATCTAATGTAATTCCTAAGAATACTGTTGAGTCTACAATACTTATGATTTCATTATTTATAGTTAGATTAGTTGTTTTACATTTGGCATAGTAAATCTCACACACTTTGTTTTATTTGAATTTAGTAGGAGATTATTCGTTGTAAACCAATTCAATACATCATTTAGTGCCCTATTCACATCGTCAAAAACTGTTTTCTTACGATCGACTTTAAAAATAAGTGACGTATCATCAGCAAATAGAACTATATCACAGAGATCTTTTAAATAATATGGTAAGTCATTTATATATATGAGAAAAAGTAGAGGACCCAGTATAGAGCCCTGCGGAACGCCCATAGTAACAGGTAATCCAGATGACCTCGCACCATTGACATCTACATGTTGAATTCTATCTTTCAAGTAGGAAACGATTAGTTCCAAAGCAATACCATTAACACCATAATGCCTAAGTTTAAGAAAAAGCGTGTTATGTTCTACACAGTCAAAAGCTTTTGAAAGATCGCAAAATACACCTATCGCATCTTGCGAATTCTCCCATGCACTAAATATATGTCTCAAAAGAGTTGCACCCGCATCAATTGTTGAACGACCCTTTGTAAAGCCATATTGTTCTTTGTGAAATAAATTATTTAGATTAAAATGGCTTTCTAGTTGTTGCAAAATGACTTTTTCAAAAATTTTACTAATAGCCGGTAAGATTGAGATTGGCCTAAAGTTACTTGGTTCGGTTGTACAACCCTTCTTGAATAAAGGTATTACTTTACTATACTTCATCAGGTTAGGAAAAACCCCAGAATCAACACATCGATTGAATGTTATTGCTAGAAATGGTGCTATATCAATTATAATAGTTTCTATTAATTTAACTGAAATCCCCCATAAGTCCCCTGTTTTCTTAGAGTTAAGAGACTTAAACGTTTTTATAATATCTGTGGGGTTTATGTATTCAAATTTAAATAGATTCTTACATTCATTTACATTGGCCCTTAACAACAGTTCAGACCCGGACGCACAAGAATTCAAGGTACTCGTTGTACTAACTGGTACACTTGTGAAAAAGGTATTAAAAGATTCAGCTATGTCTAAATTGTTTGTTATAAACCTATTATTGATATTTAATTTTAAATCATTATCTCGAGGTTTACAACGTCCCGTTTCATTATTAATAATGTTCCATGTAGCTGTTATTTTATTATTTGAAGACTTAATTTTATCACTTATATACAAAGACTTCGCCACACCACAGGCTCTCCTAAAAATCCTTGAGTAATTTTTTACATATTCATGAAATTTTGGGTCAAAATTACCCTTTTTCACAGCATACAAATCATACAGCCTTTCCCTACTTTTGTATATTCCTGTTGTCGCCCAATCACAGAACGTCATTTTGGGCCGTTGCATTATTGTTTTTGTCTTAAATATACTGGTAAATTCGATTTCTATCATGTTGAATAGGTAGCCGTAAAGCTTATCCGGATCCCTTTGAGTCCAATCTAAATTGGAAACCTTATCCTTAATGTTATTACTAAAATTTAATAATCGGTTACTAGTAATGGGCCTGCATATGGTTTTGTTTACTTTATTTTCTCTCATACAAGGCAATGTAACAAATTGCCCACAGTGATCAGATGTTAAATCACTTAAAATTGACCTATTTAAATATTCCCCATTGCAAAAGATGTTATCTAAGCAAGTTGCCGAGTGAGAAGTAATTCTTGTGGGCTCAGAAAATAAGTGATTCAGGTCAAATGATTCAAATAGGCTTACTAATCGTATACTGATAGGACACTTTTCTAATAAATTAATATTAAAATCTCCACAAACTACCAAAATCTTACTACTGACACATAAACGTTTCAATACTTCTTCCATAACTATCTCAAAAATGCTAAAGTCACTCTGTGGTGGCCGATACACACTAACTACAATATGGTGTTCCAGTTCTACACAAGAAAGCTCTACAGTGCGCTCAGTAGACAAATTTACAATATCTTTCCGTTCTTTAGACTTAATACTATTACGAATAAATATTAAGGACCCTCCATGGATTGACTTCTTTCTTACATACACACTTCTAGCAGAGTAAAGTTCTTTATCAAGAATTAACTGGTGAGCCTGAAGCCAGTGCTCTGTGATGCAGAGCACATCGACATTATGTTTATCAAAAAATAATTCTACTTCTAAGTCTTTCCTAGATAATCCTTGAATATTTTGATGTACTATGTTTATGGTCATTAATTTTTTCACTTTATTGATACAATTTTTATTTATTTTTAGATTTCTACTAACAATACTATTATTGAGTAAATGATTTGATATGCAAGAGATAGGCTCTTTTGTCTTAGTAATTAATTTAAAGAATTTATGTCACCATGTGTGGCCAAGCTATTGCCTGAATTAATATTAATAAAGTCATTATTAATTAGCTCAGAAGGAGCAATATGTGAAGCCAAATGTTTGGCTACAGTGTTCTTACATACTAAGGGGGCTACAGTGTTCTTACATACTAAGGGGTGCTCTATAGGAGCTGTCAGGTTAGCCAAGTTCTTGGCTGTTATACTAAAATAATATGATAGCGAAACAGCTATTTGTCTTTTATAATAATGGGGCAGATAATAACTATCTGTGTTCAAAAAAACATTATCATAGACAATCCTATTAATGTCAATTAAATGAAATTTCTTTGCAGATAATGCGCCATGCATTGTATCCTTCCGTAGTCGGCTTTTACGACACCCATGGAATATATGGGAATTGTGATAATCAGTATATATAAAAATCAATGCCACTTTTCGTTGCAATTTTATAACTCAAAAACGGGCTCACATATCGAAACCAATGGTTTATGTAAAGTTTACACAAATTCGGTAGAGTTTACACAAATTCGGTTTGACATACACGCGGGTGGAGCCGCGGGCAAAAGCTAGTAATAAATAAATATTTGGACATCTCATATCTGACATCTAACACACAACGCCATCTAGTCCCAAGCTAAGCAGAACTTATGTTATGGGTACTAGACAACTGATATAAATACATATACACTTTTTTTTTGTAAACACATACATAATATACATAAAAAACACCCAAACTCCGAAACATATTTGCAGATCATGCAAACATTTGGTCCGACCCGGGAATCGAACTCAAGATCTCAAGCACAGCAGTCGCATAGGCTACCACTACGCCACCGAGGCAGTTCTCTGTCACAATCTGTGTCATTACCTGTCACTACATGGATCAAATATCTAAATATACTGGAAACAAGTACTTAAAATTTTAACAAAATAAAAACCGACTTCAAGGTTTGAATCGATTTCTCATGGATGGCATCATCAGATCTTAGTGTCCTTATCATGGTACCACCGTTGGGATATCTCCTTTCCATTAAAAAAGAATCATTAAAATCGGTTTATAAACGACGAGGTTTTACGTGAACACACATAAAAAAACCTACGGTCGAATTGAGAACCTCCTCCTTTTTTGAAGTCGGTTAAAAACATGACACTTACGTTAAAATTGGTAACATGGAATTCCTTGACAATTTCTTTCGCTTCAAGGTAGGGGGGATTTTTCGAATTGGATATGGACATGGTATACAGCCTGTCACCGTACTTCAGAACTGCATCCACCAGCTCAGGCTTCCAATACGTGTAGGGTTCTATGGCTTCAACCACTATCCCCATCACAGAGTTGGCAGTATCCTGGGCACAAAAGATGTGGTTTGATTACTGATGGAATCTGATAGCTTGGTTCATTCACAGAAGATCCGTTGACCAGATCTATGATCCTAATTTCAAGATGAGGATCTACTGAGATTTTTTTTATTCCTACTATCTCAGAGTATCCATTGGCTAGATATGGTGCATCTAATGATTATTTTTATTTTTCGACAGATCCTAATTTCATGATATGGATAGTTACTTTATAAAATTCACTCATTTTTACTGTTGTTTAAACTTTTTCGATTTCGCCTCCTTTCTTCCATCTCCTCGTCCGTTGCATTAATTGGCGTCAGGAACTCAAAATGATCAAATTCACTAGTTTTAGCGATATTTATTTATTACCAAACAATTATCATTAAATCTATTCCTTTAAATTAAAATGAATAATGGATTTATTTAGAAAAAATATTCTCTTTAGATCCATTATGGATCTGGCCAATAGATCCTCCTCTGACTATACACCGATAGCTTTCATCTCTTAACTCAAAATGTTCTTCTTTCTCAGGCAGAGTCACTTTTACAGTCTCTTATGGTCGGTACTCACATACGGTAATACTCGATAGTTTTACTCCAAAACGAGTAAAAACTAACGTGTGGACCGCAAAATTCACAACAACGAATTGTGAGTTTTGATCGCATCGAGCTGGTTCAATCTCCTTTTACGTTTCTCCTTTTCATTTTCTATAATTATGTTATAATTAAGAATTGCTAGACTTGCTAAATGTAGCCACCGTCTCCTTTGTTGAACAGACATCATTTGGCTCGAACGGTTCGGTGAATACTGAACGGCGAGCCAAAAGATGCGTCACTCGATCGATCAATGCTGAATGTATGGAAGAAAGCTCGTGCCGTGGTTTTTACTCGACATGTTTGCTCGATCGAGTAAAACCGTATGTGAGTACTTATAACTTAGTACTTATACTTATATATTACTTGAGTATCATTGAGAAACATAACTTTTTCTACGTAGGATCAATGACACAATATACTAAATAGACCGACCCTCCCCTGGCCCAAACTGTACACCGATAAAAGCTAGAAAAATTCACCTAAATCTAGATGGCGCGCAAAAATAAGGTACTAGAAATAGTTTAACAAACTCTATCACTATTTTATTGATATGCTTCAATTATAGTAATTATTTTATTATTTTTCGAATATAAATCTTACTTTCTAATGCTTGTTTAAAAAAAATATTTTTCAATTGTGTAACTATAAGTTATCACCTATTTTTAGGAGATGTCGTTGCAATCGATTTAAATAAACTTGAATGTAATGACCTATTTACTACGCTAGATGTCACATTTATAAGTTATTGATATGACATATAGAATATTAAATGCTGGATGCGCGATGATAGCTACAATTACGTCGGACTTTGATTTGTCAAATGGTTAGTTGTCTTACGAAGAGTAAGTAAACAAACAAATTATTTCAACGAAACATCGTAAAGGGGCGTCCATTAATTACGTGAGGCATTTTCGAGAATGTTTCGACCTCCCCTCCCGCCTTGGTGAGATATCGTAAGATTTTCCTCAACTCCCTCCCCCGTCCCCAAATCTCACGCGAGATTTTTCAAATTTATGTTTTGGCTGTAAACGTGTTGGATTATTGAACTTGTTCTATTACTTCTATTGAAGACTAACAAAGCAAAATCGAATGCTACTTCGCTGCTCTGCGGAGTTCGGACGAATACGACAAACACTATTGTGTCAGATTTGGCCATATTTTATTCGGAAATCATTTTTCACCCAATTTTACACAATAATTACGTGATATTTGCCAAGACCCCCCTTAGTGCGATTTGAAAAGATTTAGCTCAATCCCCTCCCCCCTAAAGCACTTAAAGTAATTAATGGAAGCCCCCTAATTTAAATATATTCTATTCGATCATGTAAATCTATGGTGTAGATAATAATGTTGAGCGATTTTATTTCCTGTCTGATATGGCATAATCAATAAATTTTAGGTCATTATATGTCATTTTAATATAAAATAAATGATTGAACTGCAAAGTATAATCTTTATTTTGGAACACAGTTCCTTATCGCGCGTTGCGAAAGGGGGCTAGACGGAAAAAATGTAACGACACTTTTCGTGCCAAAAGTTGTAACGACACTTTTAACATTGAATTGACGTCATAGTGCTGGATACTCATCGTTAAATATAACAAACTGATTGCCAACGTCCATACCATGTTGAATACACCGGTTCTCGTCCGATCATCGACGTTAAGCAACATCGGGCGTGGTTAGTACTTGGATAGGTGACCGCCTGGGAATACCACGTGATGTTGGGTTTTTGCATTTATTTACAGAAAATATATTGTTTTATAGTATATTTTGTAAAGCTTGATTATTATTAAAATAATTTGAGTATTTTATGCGGATTTTTATTAGTAGGAGCATATCAAATATAATATATATATAAACTTCGTTCCATCCGGGTGTTCCTTGACACCTCTCAAGTTTTTATTATACATATTTTAATTTGTACAAAAAGTAATATTAAAATCGCATTAAATCAGTCAGGAGATTAACAAATAAATATTATTTTATATACATACACTTTAAACAGTTTTCTAACAACTTTTTATCCTATTATTTAAATTACGGCAAAAACCAAAATCTGATGACAGCATTTTAAAATCTAAACAGTTCAGAAAAGGTTTCTAGAGAATTGACATTGATGCAGCTACGAAAATAAAGGCTATGAATTGGACACAAGACGAAAATAAATTCAGCTTGTCATTATTTTACAAATCTAAAGTGTATTATTTTCTAAGGCGGCAAGGTGTATTACTTGCCGCTGCAACCACAATCCGAAACCCCGAAAGTGGCTAGCAAAATCCGATTGTTTTGCCCTGAACTATTTAAAAAAAGAATAACAGAAATTCGAAATGCATTAATTAAAGATAAAGCTTGTGTGATCACTTTCGATGAAATCGCAATAATGTGTAACTTATAATATTCCATCAGCAGTAAAAGCAGAAATGTTACAACTCTTTTAAAAGCTACTATAAATAAACTATTTGATAATAAGTGGGCTTCTGCTAAAAGCTGTATTTTGCGGTCGGGCTACGAAAAAACAAAATACATGCAAGAAATCAGGGATATCTAGTAACTTTCCCTTTTTCTTTTGTAACGTTTTGTAAAATTATTTGCGTTTTTTGATGTGCCACATTTAATTAAAAGTATTCAAAATCATTTTTTAAACAATAACTATGTTAACGGCAATGAGCACGTTTATCACCTAATGTCTACGGAGGCAGAATGCGCGTTGGCAGGAATATCCATGTGGGATTCGTTCCGCGTAACGCTGGTTCTTTCCGGTCACAGTTGCTTCGGAAATACCTGCACGCGGTTACTAGAAGTGAGTTGAATCCTGCCTGTCCAGTGTATTGAGCCGATTCCCTGTGCCATAACTTGAACATCGCAGCGTTGGATATAGAATGCAGTTATGGGAGAATATCTCTCGCTGCCAACCATGTTATGCTCCATGGTGGATAGCAACAGAGTTTTATCTTCTGCGAAGATGACATTGCACAGAAAGAGGTGGCGGAAAGGACCAAGGATGAAAATTTCTACTTGTACCTAATTTGCCGCCAGCCGCTGAAACGGACGCAGCAGTGCATTCTAGCAACTCATGCCACCTTCAGTGGTAATTAAGAAAATGTTTAGTTAAAATTACTAATTTAAATTGTAATATTTAACTGCTATTGAGATGTCTTATAAACAGATATTTACAAAAATGTATTTTAACAAGCATATAGAATTTCTCGAACAGTACTATTAATACATTATTTCTTCTTGTTAAACTGCCAAGACTTATTTTCTCCATTTCTATTACAGTAATGTAGTTTTTTTAAATCGTTTAATTTGCCGCCCCCTAAAAGAAGCCGCCCTAGGCTTCAGCCTACTGAGCTTTCATCACTGAATAATATAACATATATAATATATGGATTTTTTTCAACAAATTTTGATTATTATAACACAATTAAGTAGCTAGACCTACATACAGAGTTTTATGTGAAAATTTAAAAAGTTTCATACAAAAATTAATAAAAAAATATATTCATGTACCGTATTTACTGAGAAGCATTTATTAAGAAGCTGTTTATTAGAAATTATAAACAGACATTTCAATTTTATTTATTTGTGTGTATAGATGGCTCTTGGACGATTTTATAAAATATCACATAAATTACTAATGTAATTATGTGGAAAACGACATCTAGTGGGACATTTTGCACTAATACAAAAACAAATAAACTTGACAGTTTACTCTCGGATTCGTATCGGAGTAGAAGCTCAGAAAATATCTTTGAAATTTACAATTTGATACACTTAGTGACATCTAGTGAACATTAAGCTTATTATACATCCGCGTACAACTCTAAGTTCATGCGGTGTAAGTCTATAGTTATATTTCGTCAGTGGTAGGATCTAGTATCTTATAGAAAACTGTATCTTCTACTTGAATGTTGTTGCACAATGAGTATGGTGATCACCACTCTTGGATTCTGCTTATGCTTTCCATCAGGCAGAGCAGAGTCAGGCCATACATAAAAAAAAGAATATAGCTTCACACATCTCATACGCTATAGTCTGATCCCAAACGAGGAAAATACTGTATTGCTGGTCACCAGAATGTGCTCTAACCTGATTGTTCCTGTTCGGATGATCCAGGAAGTAGCTCTCCCCTTGAGATACTCTGCCCCTCAGCGATGCCGTGGTCCTGTTCATTCTGGTGAAGTATTTTCCGATGACTGCATCTTCTAACTCTGGGACCAATTCATCTCCCGCTTCTTCCTCTAAAATAATAAATGTATATATAATTCTTATGTTGTTGAGAAGAGTAAAAATCTTAGGTAAAGGTAAGCAGTGTTCAAAATTTATATTGCATGTTTTTTCATGTTCTATACTTGTACACTACATGAAATTTCTACGATTCAAGTTCAGTTTGAACTATAGTGCAAAAAATATCTGAGTGATATAAGTGATTAATCCAGCTGCCTCGACGGACATTAAGGATGATTATTTTGTGTTATTTTAAGAATGTATGTGTATAAGGTAATATGTAGTTAATGAATTTAGTTCACATTGACCTCGATAGATGGCGAGGTAATAATTAGTACCTGAATCGCGGTGTTAAGAGTCTCCGTCGTTTAATGACCTTATTGACATACTTCGTAGTGTTATTTATCCCATTCACCTAGATCATCCCGTGAACAGTTTATTAAGGTTAATTTTATCCGTCATTAGGCATATTTTCAAATTGTTTCAGACCTACCTAACACGTAACAATAAATGTTATGTTATGTTTCTTCTACTCACCATCTTCTTCTTCAGACTTCTTCGCAGCTCCAGGCTTCTTCTCTTTAAGCGCAGAGGTGAGTTCGTTGGTGACCTTGGCGCGGTACAACCAGCAAGGGCCTAGACACTGTTTCTTATCCAGACCCGACTGAATGACTAAGACACAAAGGATAAATAAATTGAAAATTATTTAAACTTTGTTCTCGTTTTCTATGTAAATAAATAAAAAATAATAAATATTTTGGATATTTCATACACAACGCCATCTAGCTTCAAACTAAGCAGTTTGAAAGTTTGAAGTTTTTAAACTTACTATTTACTTTTTAACCGAGTTCAAAAAAAGGAGGAGGTTATCAATTCGACTGTATATTTTTTTTATGTTTGTTACCTCATAACTTTCAACTGGGTTTACCGATTTTGACGATTCTTTTTTTATTTGAAAGCTGGTGCTTCCCGTGTGGTCCCATTTAAATTTGGTCCAGTTCTTGAAGTCGGTTCTTTTTTTGTAAAATTTGAAATTATTTTTGTAAATAAAAAATTATGTATTATATACATAGAAAAGACCCAAACTCCGAAACAAATATTTGCAGATCATACAAACATTTGGTCCGACCCGGGAATCGAACCCGAGACCTCAAGCACAACAGTCGCATACGCTACCACTGCGCCATCAAGGCAGTTGACGAGGCAGATGTATATAGTCTGACTAACCAAGTTTGTCGATGAACTCCCCAGGGCTGGCAGCCACAATGAGTGCAGGACAAGAGTCAGGAGGAACTGGTTCTGGCTCCGGCTCTGGTTGAGCTTCACCCTCTGTAATTTAGAAGAAACAATGATAGTAGAAATACTCACACAACAGAGCTGATTCTCAATGTTTTCTTACCAGTAGAACTGTGCTCTCATTTTCTAATGGAATTAAACATTAATATGTCGGGAGTGAGTTATACTGGTAAAACCTTCCATGGACGTAGCTAGGAGGGTTCTTGGGGTTAAACCCTGGCCGAAATGTTTCTACACTGTTGATATTTTTACACCTCTCATTTTTAACCGACTTCATAAGGAGGAGGAGGACTCTCAATTTGATATCAGAACTTTGACTGGGTGTATCGATTTTGATGATTCTTTTTTTTATTTGAAAGCTGGTGCTTTCCGTGTTGTCCCATTTCAATTTTCATCGTGGGAGAGCCACGCTTCGGCATGAATGGGCCGGCTCGACCGGAGTGATACCACGACCTCACAGAAAACCGGTGTGAAATAGTGCTTGCGCTGTGTTTCACCGTGTGAATGAGGGTACCGGAGGCCCATACCCCAACCTCCCTCCCCCTATCACCACCCCTCTATCCCTCCAAAGGCCGGCAACGCACTTGTGACGCCTCTGGTGTTGCAGGTGTCCTTGGGCGGCGGTAATCGCTTACCATAAACCGATACGACTGCTAGTTTGTCCGCCAATTCCAAAAAAAAAAAATTGGTCCAGTTATTGAAGTCGGTTTTCTTTTGTTAAATTTGTTGTTTTTAATAATTTTAATATCTTGAAACCCCCCCAAAACTAGAACCTGGTTACGCCTGTGAAACGTTCTTCCTGCTGTATATTCTGAGCAGAATGTTTTTCATCTCTCACAAATCAAGGAAACGAAATACCTCCACCAGCTTCTTCATCCTCTTCTGGCTCTCCAGCTCCCTCAGTGGACATCTCGTCCTGGATTCGTTTGAGACGGAGCTCATCACCTGTAATCACACTCATCTATTACAAATACATTTATTAATCAGCTGAAATACTTTTTAGCTATTTTTCCATGTATGGGTAACCGCTGGCCCCGCCACGTCACTGGGTTTAACGATAGAGATGTGTATCGGAATCGAACCAGCTCTTTTCTATCAGAAACAACTCCCGCATTAGGAATATACATCCTGTGTCACGAGGGACTTGTACAAACATACATGAAATAGGCACAAAGAACACCCAGATTCAGATGAATAATTTGTGGATCACACAAAGTGTTGTCCCATGTGGGATTGGAACCCACAACACTTGGGGAGTAGAAAGTGGCGTGGCGACCGCTTAAACCACTAGGCCAACCGTACAGTCTAACAAGCTACAAACAAAAGGTGTACCACTCTGCGCCTGTTAAACAAGGGATTCGCGAACAGTAGTTATTAAGACATCAAGACCATGTCAGGTTTAAAGTAGGTTTAGCTTTTCAGTTGCCAATTTTCCGTTGAAGTGTCACTGAACCTTAAAACTATAAAAAAATATAAACATAAGAAACTGTAGAAAAAAACGTACTCCTCCTTCTTGAAAAGCCGGCAACGCACTTGTGACGCTTCTGGTGTTGTGGGCGTCCATGGGCAGCGGTAATCGCTTACCATCAGGCGATACGTCTCCTCGTTTGCCCACTATCCCGCAAAAAACTACATATTTTAAAGTTTCTACCCACCTTTCACTATCCTGTGTGAAGTGAGCATTCCCTTGTGGACGGTGGGAGCTGGATCAAAAGCCACCACCTTCCCTCCAGCCTGCATCCACAACCCGAGCTGGTGGTAGTCACCCAGCAGTAGAGATACAGTTGTGGGATTGGTTTGGTCGTACCACATTTTGAAGAGGAGATCCTTCATTTCTGGGAAAGAAAGAAAGTACTAAGTAAGAAAATAGTTGTAGAGGAAGGGAGGAAACTCCGACCAGGCGAGGTGATAATGCCTGGAGGGCCTGAACCCAACGGTCGATGGAGGGATGCTAATCGGTGCGAGAATTTCTATATCACGATGCAGGGTTAGTAGTCACTCCATAGTTTATTGATCCGTAGTTTATTACTCCGTAGTTCAATATATCTTTGATAGATGCCGCAGTAGTGTGTTTCGTTGGGTCCGTGTTGTGTGTGGAAGTCTCCACATGGTGAATTCTTATTTTCTTTAATTGGATATTTTGACTTACGTTTCATAGTTTCTGCTTCTTCTTCTTCTCCTACTCCTTCTTTATCTCCTCCGCCTTCCTCGCCTTCCTATTGGTGTACATTTATAGAAGATTTAGTTTATTATAATTATAGACAAGAGAACAGTTTGATTGGCCTAAGAAACTGATCGCATCAGATCGTAAGACTACTCTGCCTCATGGAAAATATGAGCAGAATCCAAGAGCGGTGGCCACCATATTCACTGTTAATGCAAACAATGCAACAATACAGCATGTTGCATTGTCTGCATTAACAATTCTGCATCATTGGGCCTTTGGTCTCGCACTCACAACGAAACACGCCAGCACTGCTGTTGTCACTTTAGTTTGGTCTTCTGTGAGAGGGTAAAACTGCCCCGGTTCAGCTGGACCAACCGTGCTCAAATCAGCGTAGTTCACGCTTACAAATTGGCCTCTTGAAGGTCTTTTTCCTTTCTTTCGTATAAAGCTGGCTCTACATTCACGACGTGTCTGTGTGTTACTATGATATACAAGGTGTATATCTCCAGCAAAGACAATTAGCTAAAGCATGGCTTTAGACCATCATTCAGGGCTATTTTTCCAAGAGAAAAGATTTTTCTAGATGAATTTAAAAATTCAACTTTCCCAAATCTACCAATCCAACAAGTATTTGTATGTAAAGTCGGATTTCTTTTTTTTGTTTGACCTTGCCACAATGACTCTACTCTGTCTGGTGGCAAGCATAAGCAGAATCCAAGAGTGGTGGTCACCATACTTACTGCCAATGCAGATTTCCAAGTTCATCTGGCGACGCAGTTTCTTTGAGAAAGTTACACGATTGATGAGCTGAAGTCATGACTTTGCTAACAGTCTTTGCTCGTGACTCACCTTTTTAGGTTGACCTAGACATTGATGTCTTTTAAAATGCCTACCACTGGCTAGCCTCTCGCATCCTAAATCCGCACTATCTAGATGATGGAAATGATGACAAAGTTCCACTCACCGGAGGAGGTTCATCTGGGAGTCTGAGTGGTAGTCTCACTGGCTCTTCCAGCTCTATGGTGTAGGTATTCGCACCCATCTCGAACTTTTCACTCAGATCAGCAACAGCCATCTCTTTACGTCCCGTCTTCTTCACGTGGTTCAAATAATATTCCGCTCCCGTTTCTGTAGAGGAAATTGATTTGGATAAATTTTATGGTATTTTTAAAACGACTACTTAATACTAGCTTTGCTCTGCAGTGTTGTCGTTATTATATCTTTAGAACGACAGTCTAAAATAAAAACAGCCTATGTTGCTCTTTAAGTCATTAGCTACTATTGAAAGTTTCGTCAAAATCGGTCCATATTATACGATACTTACGTCAAGAAATCAAAATAAAAAATGTTTTTATTTGTTTCGGCTATTATTATTATTATTATATTTTATTATTCGCTCCATCTCTGGAGCGGCTGAACCGGTTTTTACAGGATTTTCACTGGTAAATAGTTGATGTTATAAAAAGCAACTTAGGTTAGCTACGGTACTAACATGCAACTAGCTGTGTTAGCCAGATGCATGTTAGTACCTTGTACCTAGTAGTTAGCAGCTAGTTTTGAAATAAAACACATAAATATATTAAAATCAATGCCACTTTTCGTTGTATTTTTATAATTCAAGAACGGGCCTCACCTATCCAAACCAAATGTTTAGGCTTTGTTTGGAGTATTTAGTAGATGGCTTATGTGAAGTTTGCACAATATCGGACGAGGAGTTCTGCATTTATCACATTTTTGTAACAAATGAACGGGAAATAGGAGACGTAAACGACGTTGCGTGGGTCAGCTAGCAGATAATAGTAATGGGTTACCTAAGAAGTTGTACATGTGATCCTTGTGCATATGCGCGGGAGGGATGACGCTGGCGGCCGCCACGTACGCCGCGGCCGCCGGCAGCGCGATGTTACGTCCGGCCTTGTCATCCTGACAACATATACCAGAAATAAATAAATAAATATTTCGGACATCTACCACACGACGCCATCTAGTCCCAAGCTAAGCAGAGCTTGTGTTATGGGTACTAGACAACTGATACAAATACTTATATGTATACTTTTTTTTTGTTAATACATACAATATGTATGTATTTACAAATTACACCCGAAACGAATATTTGCAGATCATAAAAACCTTTGGTCCGGCCCGGGAATGAACTCGAGACCTCAAGCACAGCAGTCGCACGCTGCCACCATGCTACCATGCTATGCTTTTCTTATCACGCATCTCACATTCAAAGACCCCATGATAAAGGCTATGACCGCGTGGTCCGATCACTTTGTCCGACTGATCGGACGACACGGACTTTTTTTTCCTGTTTGTCCGACTGATCGGACGACGTGGACATGTTTTTCCTTTTTGTTCGACTGATCGAAAGAGTCGGACTTTTTTCTTTCCTGTTGGTTCGACTGATCGGTCGACGCGGATTCGTTTTCCTGATGGTTCGATAATCGGTCGACGCGGACTTTATTTTCCTGATGGTTCGATTAATCGGTCGACGCGGACTTTATTTTCCTGTTGGTTCGATTGATCGGACGAAGTATTTTTGTTGTGTTCCATGGACTAATTAGACTTCGCAGATTTATCGTATTATTTCTATTAATAACATTAAATTCAAATTCAAATCGTTTATTGCACTCCATAATGTACATTAAGGTGTTGACAACTTATTAGAGGAAACAATTATGGACCCTGTTGGGCACGGCAACTGGAAGAGAACACGAAACATCTACTATCAATGAAGCACATAATGATACCTTAATACTAGTCTATTCAGATACGCCAGAAGTACATTATTGTTTATTTATTGTTCACGTTTACAATGTAAGTACATATGTTTTAATTTTATTTGATAATTATTATTATCTTTACATAGAATTTTATTAATAAAGAGTAATATTTTTTAGTTTAGTTTAGTATGTCATGTTTATATTAAGTCAAGTTTATATTATGTCATGTTTATATTATGTCATGTTTATACCAAGTTAATCTTAGAGTATGTCAATTTTGTAGTATGTCCCTTTTATGTTATGTCATGTTTACAGTAAAAAGATTTTGAATTCTTAGAATTTGTCATTTAAATATTCGTTAATGTGATAGTAGCACTTTTGTAATAAAAGGTCTTTTAATTTCCTGTTAAAGGTATTAAATTTTTCTTCGTTTTTAATATTATTAGGTAATTTATTGTACAATTTAATGGACACAACATATGGGCTTGATGCATGCATTTTTAATTTAGACTTTGGCAAATTTAATCTATTTTTAAGTCGAAATGTATATTTTGTATTAATATCCTCCCTGGTTATGTAATGATCTTTGTGTTGTCTTACAAATGTGCATGTTTCCAGAATGTACATTCCAGGGACAGTAAGTATATTTAATTTTTGGAAATGAGGTTTGCAACTTTCTATATCGTCTATGTTCATTATTATCCTTATTAACCTTTTCTGCATTAGTAACAGCAAAGGCGCATCTGTACTGTTACCCCACAGGATAATGCCGTAGTTCAGCCACGAGGATGCATAGGCATAATAGGTGGCTAGAGCAGATTTGATTATACGAAATATCTAAGTTTTAAAGGTCAGAATTCTTTTTATAGATGGATATATTACTGTTACATTGCATATATTACTGTTACAGTACGAGCTGGCACGTATATATTAATATGGATATGCCTTCGGGGTTTTGAAATTATTAAGATTTTTTTACGAATTTCAAATGTTGAAATGTGTAGGAAGAAGAATATAAAAATATGTATAAGAAATGTTTAACCCTTTTGCTGTCTTTTTAATAGTATATAGGTGATCCGCCTTCTACTGTAAAAAAAACTATGGCATGTTATCTATGCCATTTGAGTAAAAATTTAGAAAATGTAAAGTGGACCTTTTTGAAGTTATTTTTATATTTTGATACGTTAATATTATTTTTCATATTTGGAGTACCTGAGCCTCTTATAATTATGATTTTCTAGTAAAATTCTTGTAAGTAAGATCATACTTTTGTACACGACTATCCAAAAGAGAGTGTATTTTTAAATATTTTTCTAATGACCCATGTAAATATTGACGATTTACCAATATCAATATAGTAATTGCTCGATTTAGTTATTTCTTTTATATTATATTTTGATACTTCACAGTTTATAAAGACGATGTTGTTTTTATGTACTTTAAATATCTTGATGTGAAAATATGGCAATAGCAGTTATTCTTATAGATTAACCTATTAAATCATTAAATTCTAATAAAATCTGTACCATTTTTGGATCGAATCGCGAATCTCAACTAAATCAATATAATTGGTAGTAGACTTTTATATAAGTAAGTTATAGATTGTTGTTAAATCGCAACAAACTTAATTAAATAAAGAGGAGTATTAAGATATTATATCAAGGCTGAAACAGTCGAAAAGTGGATATCAGGTTATCCCGAATATACTGTAGAAGGTGTCAAAGCCACGTGAAAACTATACACAAAGGCAACATCAAAAGACACATTGAAGGCGCAGTACATAAAGGAACTACAAAAAGAAGCTTTTCTTCTTTAATTTAAAACTTTCTATAATGCTTTATTCGTTTTATTTAAACATCAATCTTTTATACGAAGAAGGTGTATATGTGCGTATGCATATGTATTCGTATACGAAGATCTATCCGAGTTTCTTTCTACCCCTTGAAAAAGAATGAAACGACTAAATTAATAAAATTGACATTTAAAAAGAAAAACCAACCGCAATAAAAAATATACTAAAAATATAAATACCTAAATTGTAGACTATTTCAAACGACAAAAAATCTGTTTTTGTAGTTTTTAATAAGTAATATTTATTGGAATAAGAATAAGAGCAGCAGTGTGCAAAAGTATATTTATTCGTGGTTCACAAGATACAAGTTACAAAAGTATATTAGAACATAAACAACCGTCTAAGCTAATTGAAATCACTGACAGGCATGTGTTCAATACGATGTACGGCCAGTACATAACATATAAATATGCGACCTCCAATAATATTTTATTTAAAAGTCCTTGTCGTCCGATCACTCGAACTAACAGGAAAAAAAAAATCATGTCGTCCGATCGGTCGGACCACACGGACTCAAAGAAAATAACAGTCCGGGTCGTCCGATAAGTATGGTCATGTTTTTACATCGAACCAACAGGAAAAAAAAGTCCACGTCGTCCGATCAGTCGGACAAAGTGATCGGACCACGCGGTCATAGCCATGATAAATTGTTTCAAATTTCTGGTAACTGATGCCCTCGTTGAGAATACTTACATCACTGATGCCTGCTCTCTCAGCAGCCTTCCCGATGGCAGAGTTCTCACCGCGAGGACCCATCATGATAGCTGCTGTGCCCTTTTTTATCCACTCGAACGCTTTACTCTGGAAAATAATTAAGCATTAGATTCAATAGACCGCCAAAGTGTGGGTCACCATGCTAAAATAAAAATATGAATATTTAGGGAATTTTTGTATAGAAAAACTTTAAACTTAATTATCAAAATGTATAGAAAATTCTAAAAGATTCCATTGAAGATCTCTGTGGACAAAAAATTCAAACAGATCCCTCATCGGTTTGGATCGAAGTGGACGTAAAACCTTCCAAATGAATTTCTTGGGGGATCAAAATGGAATTGAAACCCAAAAAGACCCCTAGGGGATTAGTGTGGAAGAAAATTCCACATGAATCGCCCAGGGGGTAAAAGCAAAGAGTACAGTTCATCCAAGTGGACGGAGCCAAAAAACACCTCGATCATCCAGGTACTTATTATAAACATAAAATTATTATTTTCTTTCTCTACCTCCAATTTGGTCTCCGGGGCACCGATCTCTGGATTAAGTTTAGTAGCACTGATGCTGACTGGAGAAATATTAAAACTGTCATCACTGCCCGGTGGCAGGTTGCCGACCAGGATCTTCGCTAGCTCATCAATCTTCCCCTGGATGCGAATGAGACAAGCGGCCGCACGTGGTTCGTCACTTGGTAAACCTGGAAATTTGGGATATTTAGGAAAACAATGAACAAAAGTTAATTCTCTCTTCTCTCACTCTCTCGTGACACATTACATCAACAGCCTTTAACAGTCCTCTGCTGTACATAGGCCTCTCCTTAGAAACGAGGTGTTGGTCTACTACACCACGCTGACCAGACGGGTTGGTATAGGGTCTGTGTCAAGTTTTCCTTCTCTTTACAGTGTTATGTCTCGCGTAGTTTGCTCCCTCAGTCGGCTCTTACGATACCTTTAGGATTAATGGAGAAACTCCGTATTCTTAATGCGTCACCACACGGACAAATGGCTATCAATCTGAGCAAAAACTCAATAGATCTGAGTAAAACTTCAATTGGTCTGAATAAAACTTCAATTGGTCTGAGTAAAACTTCAATTGATCTGAGTAAAACTTCAATTGGTCTGAGCAAAACTTCAGTGAGTCTCCGTAAAACTTTATCATGAGCAAAATCTCATCAAGAAATAATCGAGGGTAGTCATGAAACCATATACCATTCTCATCGCATCCATGGGGCTCGAACATATAGTAGTATCCGTCATGCTTCCATATGGCAACAGAGTTCCCCCTCGCCGTGAACACACCATGAGAATATTCCTTGAAGAAGCTCGCTAGGACGCTTTTGAATGATGGCAGCCCACTATCTGGCTGAGGGTTCAAGTGTCCTGGAAAAATGAAACACCTCAATTATTTTTAATAGAATAGGAGGCAAACGAGCCGACGTATCGCCTGATGGTAAGCGATTACCGCCGCCCATGGACAACACCAGAGGCGTCACAAGTGCGTTGCCGGCCTTTAAAAATTTAATTTAGGAACCCTGTACAAGTTGCGAATTGGCTGCGATGGAAAGCATTGGAAGCGTGTGGTAGTACACCACCACTGCGCCTGCTTACTTGGTCTCGGGTTCGATTCCCGGGTCGGGCAATTGTTTGTATAATCTGCAAATACTTGTTTCGGAGTTTGAGTGTTTTCTATGTATATTGTGTGTGTATTCACAAAAAAAGTATGTAAATTTTTAAACATTCAATCTAGTTTTTATAGTACAAGCTTTGCTTAGTTTCTGATACTAACCAATAAATGTGCTATCCATGACATCAGCCTCTATACAGTCGTTCTGCGATACGGAGAACCTATTCAAACAGTCAGCAGCAGCAAGACTCCCAGTAGGAGTAGACTCCTCGGTCTCTTCATCCTCATTCTCTTCCGCGCTCTTGGGTGCATCCAGACTGATGCCCATCTTCTCTAAATGCTCCATGGTATTTTCATATAGCACATCACCGCGAACTAATGTCTAGAAAGATAGAGATGATTGGCACTTTAGCATATAGCGCAACAAAAATATACTTCAGTGCCATCTACCGATGATACACCGAACTACGGAGTGACTAAAAATCCTGTATCACGATATAGAAGCTCTCGCACCGATTAACATTTAAACAAAATACAACATCCGATGGGCCGGGGCCCGCCAGGCATGATCACCTCGCTTGATCGGAGGATTCTCCCTTACTGTTGGAGGGACATGAATTGGATTTACCGCGCATCAAATCACTATCTCTTGATGAGCACAAACCTAATTACACTCGTCAGGAGATTATTTAATAATGTGTTCTGAAGGCGAAATTTTGTTGCATATTTTTAAATTCTTCACGCTCAAACAGTTAGTCCAATTTTAATGATGTTCATTATGGAGATAGCCGAAACCCTGGTTTAACTTAAACTGCCAATGTGGCAGTTTTTGTTTCGAAGATAAACGGTGTTCCCTCGTATCGTAAAATCGCAAGTAACACCGCGTGGCGGAAGTAGCTAACTACATAACATCTATCGTTAATAACTTCGATAAGATGGAGCCCATGACATTCACTAATACCTATAGCATCGTAATTACATGGTCCCCATACGTACTCCACCATCACAACCATATTTATCAAACAAGAAAATTAAAAAAAAAAACAACCCGAGTACGTAAAAACTTTGAATAAAATTTAGATATCCTATATTACCTGTTGTTATGGGGCATTATTACGAATGTATTGACGCCTCATAATTAAAATTGGTTCATTACTTTAGACGCTACTTTGGAACATACAAACAGACATAAACTGCCAAAAATATAACCCTTCCTTCATGATTCGCTGTAGTCAGGTGTGGAGGAACGGGTGATATGTCCCTCCAACAGAAAGGGAGGATCCTCCGACCAGGCGAGGTGATCATGCCTGGCGAGCCAACTGCCAACGATTGATGTTGGGATGTTGTATATATGCTAATGTGCACGAGAACTTTCACTGCGCGATTCAGGATTGGTAGTTTCTTAGTTTCCTTCGTTACTCCGTAGTTCGATGTATCTTCGGTAGATTACGCTGTAGTATGTTATGTTGTTGTTGCGCTGTATGTGGAGGCCGCCACATAAGGTAAAGTAATAAAGCATTAGGTATTTTGTCTTTCTAATTTCGAAACCACTAAAGCATTATCTGTTCCTATTACCTCATCAATATCTTCAGCAGTCCACTCGTTGGGGTCCACAACATGCGACATACCCAACGCCATCAGCGAACATGGGGTGGCCTGACGACCCCTATGGTCCTCAGGGAAACGAGTGTCCCCTTCATGGAAACTGCCTCTCACTATCCAGCGACCTGGAGCCACGGCTATAGGAGAAATAATAATTATAGACAAATATTTCTAGTAATATGCGAATAGGAGACATACGCTGATGTGTGGACACGGTATGGCTCGACCGGGACGGTATTACCCTCTGACAGAAGACCAACCTAAAGTGCGCAGTGCCGTCGTGTTTCGTTGCTGAGTGCGAGACTGAAGTCTCAATGATGCAGAAGCATCTCAATATGCCGCCATAGTGTGGGTCCACATGCTGTAATGTTGCATTGTCTGCATTCACAATGAGTATGGTGACTATTCCTCTTGGATTCTGCTTATGCTTTCCATCAGGCAGTGTAGAGTCACTTTGGTAGGCTCGTACATATTTTTTGTTCTGGGTGTTCTTTGAGTTCGTTTCATGTATGTTTGCAAAGTACCCCGCAACACAGTTTTTTTTTTATGTTTGGCCCTGCCAAAATGATTTTTGCCTGGTGGAAAGCATAACCAGAATCCAAGAGTGGTGGTCACCATACTCACTGCGAATGCAGACAATGCAGCATGGTGACCCACGCCATGGCGGGCTAGTGATGCTTCTGCATCATTGGGACTCCGGTCTCACATTCACCATCGAAACACGACAGCACGAATGCTGTCATTTTACGTAGATCTTCTGTGCGAGGGTAGTACCGCCCCAGTCGAGTAGGCTCGATCGTGCTAAAATCAGCGTGGCTCTACTACCTTGGGCCTATATTCCTAATGCGGGAATTGTCTTATAAAAAATAAATAACAATAACTAGGAGACCGATATTCATCTCAACTTTTACTTACGTTTCATCTTGTTCACAGCCTCCGGCAACTGCTTCTTCCTCTCCATGACTTGAACATCGGAGATGCTGAACGGTTTCTTCTTGAGATCACTCACGCTTTCCAAGAAATGATCACAGAGGCGGTCAATACTAGTGAAATACAATAAGCAGGCTTTGCCTCCTCCTTGAAGACCCACCTGAAGAAAATCATGATGTACATTATATATGAGACTACCAAAATGACTATTCTGACTGGGTAAACTGATTTTGATGATTCTTTTTTATTTGAAAGCTAGTGCTTCCAGTGTGGTCCCATTTCAATTTGGTCCAGTTCTTGAAGTCGATTTTTTCTTTTTGTTGAAATTTGTGATTATTTATGTGTTAGCTGCCAAAATGAAAATATATAGTCTTTCGTCCATTACAAATTATGCAGAGAATTTGAATCAGAAGAAGAATAACTTACCCTATGTCCGGACCGGTCTGCTGGCCAGGGATGGTACACGTAATACCTCTCACCCTCGTTCCAAATAGCCACCTCGAACTCACCAGGAATCTGAGGATTTCCTCATTCGCTTTGTTATATTATCATAGAACAATACGGTAGGGAGGAGCCATATGCAGGCGTTCCCCTCTATCACAGTATAAGCACAAATGGACCTACTCATTACACTGTTATGACACAGAATGTATTTATGTATGCGTGAAAATTTCAATGTTTCATTTAACATCGTTTTGTGTGAGTTTGAAGTGACAGGCGATTATTATTGTATGTGAGCCTAAATGTGTATATGTGAAGATTTCCCTCTGCAACAAATGAGAGACTGTTTTGTATCGGGAAAAGACGCTATGACTACTCCCATTTGGTTGTCCCATGTGATTGGAAATGACAAACAATAGTCATTGATGAATTTATCTTTCTCGACATCATCACACCATTATTTTTAACCGACTTCAAAAACAGGACCGACCGACTTTGTCAATTCGACCGTATATAATAATATGTTTATTCGTCTATGAACCGATTTTGATGATTCTTTTTTTAATGGAAAGGAGATATCCCAACGGTGGTACCATGATAAGGACACTAAGATCTGATGATGGTATCGGAGAGAAATCGAGTCGAACCTTGAAGTTGGTTTTTGTTAAAATTTTAATCTAGTTGTTATTATCGATTTTTATACCAACGGATGTTTCTTTGCTATTTGAATTCAGGGTACGCGGTTTTGAAAATATCGCAAATTTTTATTTATCCCTGCCAATGACACTTTTCGCGGTAAATTCAGATTTATTGTTATGCTAATGTTAATAATGCTATGTATATAAAATTGCAGTATTTCATTCCGTCTATTTCAGTGATTCATTACAGATCGTATTAATCATCATCACAGCCGAAAGATATCCACTGCTGGACATAGGCCCCCCTCAAGTTTCTCCACAAGAACCGGTTCTGTGCTTCCAGCATCCAACGGCTTCTTTCAACCTTCACCAGGTAGTCGGACCACCAACGCTGGGTTAAATAAAATCAAACAAATGCATTAAACTACGTAGCACAAGAGAAATCCGATGAGAAGGAAAACTCGAAACAAAGCCTATACCAACCAGTCTGGCCAGCATGGTAGTAGGCCCGAACCTCCTTTTTTATATCTATCAGAGGACTATTGAAGTCTGTCGATTTGATGAGGCTGAGTTTGAGTCTCACCTGAAGCAATCCAGAGTCGGATTCCCTAAAGAACTGTGTGATGCCTCTGCACAGGTCGAAGACTTTGGGATCTGAAGACACGATCTTGCCCCAGTAAGCGATTTTGCGCTCCTGGAAAACCAATGCCATTAGTAAACATGTTTTATGTACTGTTAGACGGAACAAACAGACGGGATAGATAGACACAATTGTTTTAGAAATTGTTTTTTATGCAAGTACCATACTATACTTCCATAAGCATTTAGTGGAAAGCTATGGATTTGAAGTTACAGACATTTCAATTTGATTTAGTTGTATATAGATTTCACCTTATGGGTAAACTCCCGGTCTCGTATTTTGAAGTTCTCCTTAATCTCCCCGAGAGTTAGATGACGAATGGGTCCCCTGCGATCCATCAGCGACTCCTGTGGGGAAAACACAAAAATTAAACTGTGCGCTTTTCTAGAAACTTTCTGCCTCGCACAACAAAACTGTAGAATGAACTGTCGCCTGCGGTATTCCCGGATCAATACGACCTCCAAAACTTCAAGAAAAGAGCGTACTCCTTCTTAAAGGTCGGCAACACATTTGTGACGCCTCTGGTGTTGTGGGTATCCATGTGCGGCGGTAATCACTTACCATCAGGCGGTACGATAAAAAACTGCTAGTCGAATTTATCAAATTGTAACTTAAATGCCTGATACGTGGTGACTCATGTTTACTGTTCTTTCAGAGTTGTGATGGACTAAAACTTCAGATACAGAGTATCACCACCACATTCAGTAGTTCGGCGTCGTAAAAGCTGACTAAGGCAGCAAACCACGCTAGACAACACACTGTAAAGACAAGGAAAAACTTGACGCAATTCCTGTACCAACCCGACTGGGAATGCTGACGTGTTTCGTTGGTGAGTGCGAGACCGGAGGCCCAATGATGCAGAAGCATCTCAATATGCCGCCATAGTGTGGGTCACCATGCTGAATTGTGGCATTGTCTGCATTCACGAGTATGGTGACCACTACTCTTAGATTTTGCTGATGCTTTCTATCAGGCAGAGTATATCCACTTTGGCAGGCTCATACAAAAGAAGAAAATATCAAAACCTCCTTTATAAGGAGAGGCCTATGTCCAGCAGTAGACATAGAACCCTTCGTAAAAAAGAGGTTTTGGTTTGGTTTGGAAAAGTTGGTCAGAGTCCAAACTGGAATATGGAGAATGCTTACCCTGTACAAATTATAACCAACATCCAAGGTTTCGTCAACAGTATCTTCGTTCCAAGCCCTGGCTCTATATCTGTGTAGCATGGCCAGAGCAGCCAGGCAGCTCGGTATGGCAGTGAATGTCTTGAATGTCTGGTACCTAGAAATCAAAATTACTTCGGTACAGGCAATTTACTATTCAAGTACAACACAGGTTCTTGAAGACTTCTCAGTACAATTCCGTCCACAAGGATCCCTTGTTTAGATACCCTGGAGCCTGGACACCTAAAGAATCCTTTTATTTAGTTTTTCCATTTTGATCCCCTAGGGAATTTATTTGGGTTTTTATTGTGAATTTTGTGAAGTTCACTAGGTGCCCCTACTTAAAAATCCTAGGTTTACTTGGATTTTTTGCCTACACTGATCTCATATTATATAAGGGATTTTTTCTCATATCTTAGAATTTATCATTACGCTGAATCTTTACTTCAGTCTGAGCCTGAATTTATCTATAAAATAAAATAAAATTGAAGTGTCTGTTTTTAATTTCAAATTAACAGCTTTAAGCGCATATGAAAGTTTACGGTACTTACATCAGAAAACAATTTTTACAATTTTTGTCTGACTATCCACCTTTCAGTCTGTCTGTTTGTTCCGGTTTATCTCTAGGACGGCTTATCCGATTTTTACGGGACTCACCATCAGATGGTAACTAATTATGCTGATGTTAATAGTTGATAATATAATAAGTAACTTAGGCTACTTTCTTTAGACCCGTCCCGCAGCATTACCCGCGGTTGTTTTTTTTATATTTAGATGCCAAAATGACTCTGCTCTGCCTGATGGAAAGCATAAGCTAAATCCAAGAGTGGTGGTCACCATGCCCAATACGAATAAGGACAAAAACATTAACATTATTGTAAAGGTACAACAACCACGGGCAACACCGTGAGTCAAAGCTAGTCATGAATAATTCTTACCGATAGCTAGCCATATGCCTGGTTCCTCTCAAGATCCACCTCCCCACATCTAGCTGGTGGTATTGCGAGTGGAAGTTCTTATTCGCGACTTCCACAGGACTGTGTAGAATGGTTTCCGACTTGGGAAGAGGAATCATGTCGTCTCTGTAAAAATTACATCATTAGATCATAGAACAACACGGACCAAAGAACGAAGAGGAGTAACCATAGCGTCTTTATCCGATACAAAACAATCTGTCATTTGTTGCGCTGAGCAATCTTCACACATACACATTTTAGACTCACATACAAAAAACAATCCAAACAAAACATTCAGAATCACGCACACAAATACATTCTGTGTCCTAACAGTGTAATGTGTAGGTCCATTTGGGCTAATATATTGACAGAGAGAAATGCCTGCGTATGATTACTACACGTTATAATGTATTTAGTTGTTGTTTTTTGAATAGCTGGCAAACGAGCAGACGTATCGCCTGATGGTAAGCGATTTCCGCCGCACATGGACACCCGCTACACTTGCTGGCCTTTTAAGAAGCAGTACGCTCTTTTCTTGAAGGTTTGAAGGTCGTATTGGTCCGGGAATTCCGCAAGCGACAGTTCATTCCACAGTTTTGTTGTGCGAGGCTGAAAGTTCCGGTGGTTTTGGTGTGCGTGACATCGTGAATGTTTTGTTTTAATTGTTATGTGTGAGTTCCTAGTGACAAGCGATTATCATTATATGTGAGTTTAAAATGTGTATGTGTGTACATTTCTCCCCGCAACAAACGACAGACTGTTTTGTACCGGGCAAAGACGCTATGGCTACTCCGCTCTGTTTGATGGCCTGTATTGCTTTATACGATGGTATAGAGGTATAAAGTAAGTCTCAAAAGGCTATGAACAAATTCTCTTACCGGCCATAAGTATGTCCATCTATAGCGGGACTAAAGAGAAAGAAGTCTTCTCCTCGCAGTGACATGATCTGTTCTGGAGATGGATTTGCCGGGGCCCTTTCTGGTGCAATGGGCAATGTTGGCGGTTGCTGGTCGCAAATAATATTTGAATATTAGCATCTAATTTTACGAGAGCTTCATCTTTGTACCCAACAAAAGTATTCTGTCTTTGAGAGAGGTAGCCCTCTTTATTCCTAGCTTCTCTAATTCCTGGTATCCCTACTTTATTCTTGGCTCATTGATATTAATAAGACTCCGCTGTCCGTCCATCTGTTATCAGGAACCCTGATAGCTAGACAGATGTAATTTTCACGATAATGTACCTATTTCTGTTATCGCTATATCTTCTTTTCTTCAAATACTAAAAAAATCTTGGTACCTATGTATATATATATATATGTTGCGTGTTACTTATTAGATACTAACTGGGTCAAATCTATACTTATAATAAAAATGTAACAGGTCCAATTCTGTACATTAAAGATATTTTGAAAATTTTTTTGGAGGGCACTCTATAGTCGATACTGAAGCCAAAACTGTATTTTTTTTCATTTTTGTCTGTCTGTCTGTCCGTCTGTCTGTCTGTATCTTGGCCGCGCATCACGCCGAAACTACTGAATGGATTTAAATGAAACTTGGCATGATTTGAGTTCATACTATGAGGTAGGACATAGGATACTTTTTATCCAGAAATTCAGCACGGTTTCCTGGAGAGAGGGGATGAAAGTCAAAATATGTACTTAGTTGTAATTCAATAACACATAGTCCGATTCCATTCTTTTTTTGCTAGAAAGAATAAAAATAAAAGATAACGGGAAAAGTCTTTTTTTTTGTCCGCAACTGTACACTGCCTGTGAGAAGTTTAGACAGATATGTAAATATGGCGGTACGAAGTTCGCCGGGTCAGCTAGTCTTTGAATAAAAGTATTCGCGATTTCGCTTCATCTGGATTTTCGACTGTTTTAAACTGGAGGCAGGCGCAGCCGCCTCAAAGCACAAGTATTTGTTAACACTTCAACTTAATCTAACATAAATAAATAAATATTTCGGATGTTTGTTTTATACTCACTTCCTTGGGGGTTTTCTGGTAGAATTCCCTGACCTTCTTCCTGGGGGTAGCTCGAGAAGTGGCCAGACTCACCATGCTCAGAGAAGCTAATGGGTACTGGCCCTAGAAGTACCAGGCTTTAAAACATACAATTTACTGAAAACTCTATTCACGTATGATATAAACACGATATGCAATATTATAGGCAAAGACTTAGTAGGGCCCTAAGAGTAACAATAGATGTAGGGCCCCAAGCAACAGTCATTGTCAGTGCTGCACTTAGGTTTCAATATGAACGCATAACAATATAGTAGAGGACCCGAAAACTGTAAAAGGATTTAAATATTGATTTACCTTTTCCAACACTAGTTATTACCTCAAATAACTTCTTTAGTTTACCTCTTTCTGTTTCTTATCGATGAGGGCGTTGACATTCATGCTCTGCCAGACTGTATCACAATGTGTTGTCAGAGCCTTCAGATCCAAGGCGTAAGTGGGCTCCCGGATTAAGGGCTCCTTTTGGAATATCTGTTAAGGGATAAATACAATAAGTAACAAAGTCCATTACTTTTTAAGCGCAAACAAGGTAACGGGCACTTAAGAGGTGAGAGCAAGTGTGTTGCCAACAGTTGTAATCAAAAATCAGGGGAGGCAAATCATGATTTGAACTCCTGTTAACTCACTCGGGAAAGAACTGCTTAACACGGGGTTTTCTGTGAGGCCGTGGTGTCAATTCAGTTCAGCGAAAAACGGTCTAATTCTTCAAATTAAAAGAATTTTTGCCAACCTTGAAATTAGACAGAAAAGTTTGGACAAAACTTACATCAATGCTAGTTAATGTGACCGCAGGTTTTGGGGTCCCTTTCTTGGCAGAGTCCAAATCACCATAGTTGCAAAGAAAATCAATCACAAATGCATTGATACCGGCGTAGCGGAGGAAAGCTCCAGCCCCGTGCCTGGTGAACAAGATAAAAATTACGTTTATTTGGAACTCTCACAGAAGCCTAATATAAAGTGACAGAATTAAAAAACACAGTATAAAACACAGCACATAGTAAAAATAAAAAAGTGATGTGATAATTATTATTATTTTAGCTACTTACAACTTATGAGGCTGTCCATATTCAGTCAGCATATGAGGATCAAAGATGTAGCAGACTGTCTTCAGAGCGCTACCAGAGTCAGGGCTTGGTGGATGGCCCCAGATCAGGAAGTGACGGATATCTCCAATAGACAGGATCATCATGTAAGTAGTGCCTACGCGTTTCTCCATTAGGCTAGTGGAAGAAGTATTGATGATAAATGTTTCAATAAGTCAATTCCCGCATTAGGAATATACATCCTGTGTCACAGGAGACTCAAGGAACACCCAGACTCAGAACAACATTTTGTGGATCACACAAAGTGTTGTCCTATATGGGGTTTGAACCCACAACAGTCAGCGCTTTGGAGAGTGGCATGGCGTCCGCTTAAACCACTAGGCTAACCGTGCAGTCAATTTAAATGTTTTATAATAAAAATATATATAGTTTTAAATAGAGGACAAACGAACACACTCAGAACTCAAGATTTACAAGTGTGTATCTGCTATTTGAATACCTGCAGGGCTTAGGTTTAGGGCTCCCTGATTTAGGGCTCCGGGGTTTAGGGCTACCTGGTTTTAGGCTCTGGGGTTAAGGGCTCTCTTAATCTAACTCACTTGGTGAAAAACCGAAGGCATTCACAGCGTGCCGCGAACATGGTATGTAGGAGCCCTATAACGGGTTTTTTGAAGGCTATGTGATACAACTCCAGCCGTAATGACCCATTTCTGTAGCTAGTAAGTATGACTGTTCCATACGGTGCCAATAGATCAGGTAAAGTGACGATTTATACAAGATGGCTGACTGAATGCCAGAAGTAGAGAGTTGATCTAAGATGTCCACCAGAGAACGGCGTCTAGTTGATGATGACCTTCCATACGCCCACCACTGTAACACCTTGTGTAAACTGTCTTGGAACCCGCAACTCATCGTATTCTATTTACTTGCCTCATGAGATCAGGAGCAGATTGTATATTGTCAGGGTGCTTCGCTAGCAGACCCCTGTCCACTTCCAACATCTTGACCGTATACTTAGTATCATGCAAGAACAAGTAGGTTAGGAGCTGGTGCAGTTGCAGTTTTGGGTTACCTGGGTTAAAAGGTGAACTGCTAGAGTATCTTTTTTATTTATATACTAACCGAGCCCCGCGATGTTACCTGCGTTTGATATTATCATCATCGTCATCAGTCTGTTGCAGTCCACTGCTGGACATAGGCCTTGGCTGCTGGACATAGGCTGTGGTGTTCCTTGGGAGGAACACCACAGAGCCCGGTCTGTTGCTTTCTGCATCCAGTCGCTGCCAGCCCTCCTACGTAAGTCGTCCTGCCATCTGGCGTTTGATATTATCCCACGGGTCAAATCGCGGGTCGACGTCGAAGCTAGACTAAATAAAAATTTGACAAAAATAAAACCGACTTCAAGGTTCGACTCGATTTCTCATGGATGCCATCATCAGATCTTAGTGTCCTTATCATGGTACCACCGTTGTTCGTTCTTTCCATTAAAAAACAATCAATAAAATCGGTTCATTAACGACGAAGTTATCCGTGAACAACCACAAAAAAGTCGAATTGAGAACCTCCTCTATTTTTTGAAGTCGGTTAAAAAAGTGGCCTAAGTTACTCCTTATATCATCAGCTTTCTGCCAGTGAAAGTCCCGTCATAATCGGTCGGACAGACAGACAAAAGTTATATGCATTTAGTAAAAAGCTGTTAATTTGAAATTACAAACAGACAGTTAATTTTCGTTATTGTTATGTATAGATTAGAGTCCACCAAAGACCACCATCCACTCTACTCTGCTCGATGGAAACTATGAGCAGAATCCATGAGTGGTGGTCAAACTCATTTTAGTATCATGGTGACCCTCATTAAGGCGGCTTATTGAGATGCTTCTGCTTCATTCTGCTTTATCAACAATCAAATTTCTAGCCTATTATTTACCTTTATAGCACTTTAAAGAATGCAAGCACTCCCTATAGTATCTATCACCAGCCTCTATCAACTCATCAACGTCCCTGGAGACCAGCTCCGCGGGGGTCTTCTCCTCGAGGAGTGCTCTGCAGGCCACGGCTATGCACCCGGTCTGGGCACCTAGCATGACAAACACCACTGGTTATGACTTGTTTTGACACATAAGTGTTGTCCCATACGAGATTTAAACCCACAACACTTGGCGTAGTAGAAAGTAAAAATAATCACAAAATTTTAACAAAAAAAAACTTGGCTTCAATTTGGACCAAATTTAAATGAGACTACACGGGAAGCATCAGCTTTCAAATAAAAAAAGAATCATCAAAATCGGTTCACCTAGTCGAAAGTTATGAGGTAACAAAATGTAAAAAAACAGTCGAATTGAGAACATCCTCCTTTTTTTGAAGTCGGTTAACAACCATCTACAAATAGGCGTAGGAGGGTTTTGGGTTTGAGATCATTATATTACGCCGGTAGAGTATGTATTGCTCTCTCTCCCCAAACTCCGAAACAAACATTTGCAGATCATTTGGTCCAACCCGGAAATCGAACCCGATACCTTAAGCACAACAATCGCATACACTACCACCACTTAGGCAACACCACTGCACCATCGAGGCTATCGAAGCATAAGTTCCCTACAGGAGATAAAATTCGATTTTTTCAGTTCAATCTTCAGTTCGGCAAACTTTCTATGGCCGTAATCCATAATCAAATCAATAACACTTCCAAATATGTAGAATTGCACAAAAAAATACGTTCGGTAGGAATCTGTATTATCTGACAGCTGTTTAAAGCTGACGCATACGAAGCGCCGTCTGGTGGAAGAAAAAGTATCGAAAACCTTCATTATCACAGTCGTTGGTTATTGTAAGGAACATAGATCTTTTTAACACCAAAACTACCCATGAATTTTTCTTTCTACAGTCTATTTGTCCATCCAAATTTAGCCTGTAAGAAATTGTTTTTTAGCGATAAGGCCGCCATTTGTACATGGTCATCATAATTGTTAAGGTCCTCCTACTTGTAAACTGTATTAATTACAATCTGCCTCTGGTGTTGCGGATATCCATGGGTGGCGGTAATCGCTTACCATCAGGCGATAAGTCTGCTCATTTACATTAAAAAAAAAACAATAATGTTTATTAAATTCTAAAGATCGGTCTCACCGCAAGTAGTTGACGAATATCTCTTAGAGTTGCATCCGACGCTGCCTTGCAGTATCATCTTATTCTTCTCCACTTGACTGAAGTTGTGCCAGATCTGCAGTAACAAAAATGTTGGATATTGGTTAATTCTTAATGCACTCCTAAATCTGACTCACTGGCTGGTCATCTGTAGGCAAGTGGCTATACCTGCCCACTTCAGAGACTCTTTATAGATAGTATAGCTACGCTGATTTCAGCATAGACGAGTCGGTTCGACCGGGGCGGTATTACCCTCTCACAGAAGATCGACCTAAACTGACAGCATTCAGGTTGTCGTGTCTCATTGTTGAGTGCGAGAGCGGAGGCCTCACGAAATAGAAGTAACTCAGTAGGGTTCCATAGCTTGGGTCGCCAGGTTGTATTGTTGCATTCTAAACGAGTATACACCTGCTCATGTTTTCCATCAGGCAAATCACAAATTGCGATTGAAACTTTTGTAAGGATTACTTTAATATATTACCATATACATGTCTGTGTGTTACCATGTTAAACAAAGTGTATCTCCAGCAAAGACAATTAGCTAAACCATGGCTTTAGACTTAGACCATCGTTCAGGACTATTTTTCCAAATAAATTGTTTTCGATATGAATTTCGAAATTCAAGTTTTCTTACAAAAGTACTTGCCTTTTTAAGCTTGCTGAATTCCGGCAACTGTTGCATCATCTCCTCCAATGGGATCCTAATTTTCTTTGGTGGTTTACGGCGTCTCCTCTTGTAGGGAGGTATCCAGGCACGAGTTGTAACTTCTGGGTAATCTATGATCTGGAAAAAAATGAGTCGTGCTTTAGACCACACGACTGAAGTAAAACTACACGAAACCTAACTTGCTATGAGAGAAAGAGAATGTGTGCTCGCACCTCTGTCTCTGGGCCCTATGAAACGTAACTCTCTTTCTACCTTCACTAATTTATATATACCTATCAAATTACGTTCACCTAGACTGATCTCGAATTTCGCAACGCTCTCATCACGCATTCGACAGCTTACTCCCCAAGTCAAGCATGCCTAATGAAGTTTTGCTTCAAAAAAATGAATCTTCTCTCAATTCTTAATTGTAATGTTAGTCGTTACTGCCATAACAAATTCCGTAAATCTTGAGAAAGACTCTTGTCACCTCTTCGTTATTTTACCGTATTGCTCTATGATCCATTCATTCATCTATTAGTGTAGTCATTAATAATATTAATCTAGTGATATTCCATAAAATGATACAAACAAAAAATACGTTAATGGCTGCAATAGTTAGAATTATGACGGAGCCAAAAATTATATCAATCCATCCATCTAATCATTCATCCATACATTTATCTATTTCCTCCATCACCATCATCCCATCTATCTATCCATCCTAGGCTTCGTCATACGCGACAGGAGTTTCATCCCCGTCATCTAGATGGTTGGCAGTCCACTGTGCGCTTTTCCAGAAACTTTCAGCCTCGCACAACAACACTGTGGAATTAACTGTCGCCTGCGGTATTCCCGGACCAATACGACCTTCAAACCTTCAAGAACAGAGCCTACTCCTTCTTAAAAGGCTGGCAATGCATTTGGGACGCCTCTGGTGTTGCGGGTGTCCATAGGCGGCGGTAATTGCTTACCATCAGGCGATGCGTCTGCTCGTTTGCCCCCTATACCATAAAAAAAAACAATGTCTAATACTCACCACTGGTGGTGGTTTTTGAGGTGGTGGTGGTGGATGCCAGGGTTTGGTCACAATATGAACTTTGGTCACCTCGGGCCATCGTCGTTTGAAACGTTGTTTTCTTAGCATCGCTCGATATTCTACTTCCCTTTAGAAATATTAATAAATAAGTAAACTGAATATCAATACATAATTTAATAGTTGGTTGATACAAGACCGTCCAACATAAAATTTAGAAGAAGAGAAATATATGAAAGGTATCTCTCTAAGTTGCAACTCACACGAGACGCTACTCGTACGATACGCAACTCGTCCGAGACTTTTGCTATACTTCCGAGACGCTACGCTTTCTAGACGTTTTACTTCCAAAACACTCCTATTACCTTAGAACTCCGTCATATATGAACCGATATGGAGAAAGAAAGTTGGTTGGTTCTGGTCATGATGATCATGAATATATATGGCAATCGTTATTGGAAGTTAGTGCCCTGAAATGTTCTGACTACTAGTTCAAGCTTCGAATTCAGTTTGCCCTCGGGGTTGCGGATGTCCGATGTCAGTCGATTCGTAGAAAAACTGATATTCAATAAAAACTGTTTGACCTAGTAGCCGAGCCCAAATAATCTTGGGAATAATAAAGGCTAGGAAGATGATTTCCAATGTTTGATTTAAGTAGGTATAGATATTAGTATTGCCACCTACTCTCTAAGTAATTCAGAAGTGGTTTTTTGTGGTAAGTCTTCCACGGACTCCTCATGTCCTTTCGCTTTCTTTTCCTCATGCTCTTTTGGTGGTGAAGGAGGATGGGGTGGTGAAGGATGAGGTTCTGGATGTGGTGCATCACCACCGGCAGTCCGATCAGTTCTCATGGAAATAAAAGATTGAATTGAAATAATTGCTTAGTTCCTATTATCTATAAAGCCCTAGTATCACTCCATTTTGTGCCGCAACATGGCTTTCCCACGATTTGCATATTAATATATACAAGTATTGGGATAGTATATTATTGTATGTAATATATTAATATATAAAGGCATAAGTAGTGGGAGGACCGGTATTTTACAAGCTTTTTATTAACTTGCAATGTTATATGTATGTATGTTCGGGTGGAATCTTGCAACTCAATTATGACGCAGATATCTTCAACCGATTTTACTGAAATTTCGAAAGCATAATATATGTATACAGTGTGACAATACAATATTATAATGACATTTAGCTGATCTGATGCTGGAGCTGGAAGGTGGCCATAGGAACTCTGTAAAGAAACGTCGCAACACCATCGAGTTTGGACTCGTTTGATGCGCCTCGAGGCATTCCAGTAAGTTTGTTTTTTAAAAAGATTTTTAAAATAATTTATTTATATAAATTTCGTTCCCCTCTGTCAAAGTATAAGCACAAATGGACCTACTCATTACACTGTTACGACACAATGTATTTAATGTGTGCGTAAAATTGGGAATAAATAAATAAATAAATAAATAAATATTTCGGACATATAACACACATCGCCGGTTATTTCTGCGAGAGAAAGAGGGAGCTGAAGCAATACCAATTAAGACATCGTTGTGTTTTAAGAAATTACTCAAACCACAGAGTGACTAATACCTCACATTCTACTTTGTTTTTTTCTACTTTTAGCATTTTAATACTTACTAATAGATTAATTAAATTACCTTTTGCCTACATACCTATTCTTAAAATAATTCAAATACAAAACTGCTACTCTCATTACCACAGACCATATTATACACATTATCATTACATTAAATATACTGTACAAATTTCATTGTATTTTTATTCTCACAAATTACATAAACACAAACAATACACTAAAAGGCAAAAACGAAGCACATGCACGCTATTTACAGTCTATAGGATGATATTAGAAGTACCCTCTACGTGTTATTCAAATCGATGCAATGGTTGATTTAAGTTTTTTATCTAATGACTTGGATGTTTACGGGTCATTTGAGTCATATAGTTGTAAGCCAGAACAATGTGTGGATGTACTCAATAGGAGTAAAAACTCAATACAAATATTACACATCAATATACGCAGCGTGAATCAAAACTTTGACCAGCTTATAGTTTTTCTACATACTATTAAAACACAACCGGAAATAATAGTCCTATCAGAATGTTGGCTTAGTAAAGTTTCAAAAATACCCCAAATTGACGGTTATGTAACGTATAAAACAAATAATAATCAGAATCAAAATGCCAGTCTTATTCTCTTTGTTAAATCAGCTATTTTACATACTATCACTGAACCATCTATACATAGCACAAATTGCTTAATTTGTAAAATAGATCCAGCTAAACTGGTCATAGTTTCTTTGTATCGTTCCCCCGGCTCCCGTGATGTTGATGCTTTTCTTGACTCTCTTAACGACACCCTTACATCCTTGTCTGGCTATGAAAATGTACTCCTTATAGGTGACATTAATATTAATATAATCCCCACGCAATTAAATCAACAAGCCAACTCGTACCTTAATCTAACTGCATCGCATGGTCTACTGCCGACACATGGTTACCCTACTCGAGACAAAAGCTGTCTTGATCACACCCTATTAAAATCGCATCTAAAACCAGTAACACTAGTCTTTGACACCTGTATAACTGATCACTGCCCTATTCTTATACAACTTGAGTCTAACACAGACAAATTTAAAAACCGTAGCGTATACACAAAGGTGGATTATACATCAGTTTATGAGACTATTTCTAATACTAATTTCGAATCAGTGTTGGCCATATTTGATCCAAACTTAGCTGCAGATAATTTTGTCGCAACTATCAAATCAGTTATCAATACACATAGCAACAAAGCGCATTCCTTCCAAACACAGAACATGCAAACCATGGATAACTAAAGGTTTGTTACGCTGTATCCGAAATCGGGATAATATGTATCGCAATTTAAGAAATGACCCAGAAAATGTGTACCTTAAACTGACCTACCTGCGATATCGTAATTTTTGCAATAAATTACTAAAAAGATTGAAACATGCCTATGAGAAATGCGAGTTCTTGAAAGCACGGAATAACCCAAAAGCAACATGGAAAGTCATAAAGAATATTACTCATACAAATAGCTCAAAGAACTCCTCTAGAGAGCTGCTTGGTATGGATACTGGTGCAGAGACATCTGTAAATAAAGTAAATGAATATTTTTCAAGTATTGGTAGAGATTTAGCACTTAACTTCAGCGCATCTAGTGATAATGATAATTTAACATCAACTGATAGCGGTCCATACAATTCCTTAGTTTTGCTCTCCACAGATGACGCGGAAGTTAATAGAATTATTCGATGTTTACGCCCAAATAGTGCTATTGGATGGGATGAAATCCCAACCAAATTACTTCAACAGTGCGCGCCCACACTAGTACCCATCATCACGCATATTTGTAATATTTCTATGCAGCTTGGTATATTCCCGAGATCGTTTAAGAGGGCTTTAGTGCACCCTATCTATAAGAGCGGTGGTAGAGAGAGTGTCAATAACTACAGACCAATATCTGTACTGCCCGCACTGTCAAAAATCCTGGGGAAGCTACTTAACTCGCGTCTTATTAATTTCCTTAATAAATATAACATTCTTGCACCGAACCAGTTCGGTTTCAGATATGGAAAATCTACGCAAGACGCTGTAGCATCACTTGTTGACCAAGTAGTCGACAGTCTTGTGGCCGGTCAAAAATGTATAGGTATTTTCTTAGACATAAAAAAAGCTTTTGACACTGTCTCTATTTCACACTTATTATCAAAGATGGAGGTCTACGGAATACGCGGATTAGCCCTAAGTATATTCTCCAACTATTTATCTGAACGAACTCAATGCGTTAAAATTGATTCCCATACTAGTGGCTGTGCGTCATTGGATTACGGTGTACCTCAGGGCTCAGTACTCGGTCCAACGCTCTTTCTATTGTACATAAACTCATTATGTAGGCTTTCCATCCCTAATTGCAGTATTGTTACTTACGCGGATGACACTGCGTTGCTAGTCCGTGCTGGTAACTGGCGTGATGCATTTGACTATGCTGAGTTGTCTCTGGGTCGGGTAATGCAGTGGCTTAGTAAAAACTTTTTGACACTTAATCTTGACAAAACCACCTACTTAACGTTTTCGAAATCAAGTATAACTCAACCCTCTTTAGATACTTACTTTCTTAAAGCACATATCTGTGAACTAAATCCCAATAACCATTCTTGTGACTGTATAATTATAAATAGAACCAACCAAGTGAAATATCTAGGTGTCATAATTGATAATTTACTTAAATGGAAATATCATCTAATTAATTTAACAGCTCGGGTACGCAAAATTATTTACATTTTTAAAAAACTGCGTCACTCTGCGGACTTGGATACTCTTCGGACAGTCTACTTCTCTTTAGGCCAATCAATAATAGGTTACTGTATTGGGGTGTGGGGTGGAGCGGCTAAGACACTCATCTTGCCGTTGGAGCGTGCACAGAGGTCTATTTTAAAGGTGATGACCTTTAAGCCTTTTAGGTACCCTACCTCGCAGCTATACAATGACTGTAAAGTACTAACTGTCCGACAGCTATTCGTGCTTGATACTGTCACTAGAAAACACGCTTCACTTGCTTATGACCCAGTATTTACAAAAAAACGACGTTCGTACAAAGTTTGCCAAACTAAAAAACATACTACCGTAACAGCCGCAAGGCATTATGGTGTGCTTAGCAGTCATTTGTATAACACTGTAAATAGATACTGCAACATATATTCACTACTTAGACCTAAATGCAAAAGGAAAGTAAGCGATTGGCTTATGTCTAAAACATATGAGGAAACTGAAGATCTCTTAAAAATATCCATTCTATAATCTTTTCTTACACACACACACACACAAACACTCACTTACACACACACACACAAACACTCACTCACACACACACACAAACACACGCACACGTGCTATTAGTCGTTTAATTTTATTCTATAAAACTGTATTATGATTCATAGAACTAGCAGTGGTCACATGTTGTAGATACTTGCTGTGGCCTGATACCCATAACACAAGTTAGATCTTACCATGGGTATCAGTGTTGCAAAACCATTGTTTCTTATGTCTTGTAAAACTACTTTGGTGTATGGTTGTTGTAATTTTTGGATAAATAAATTTATTATTATTATTATTATTATTATCGCCATCTAGTCCCATGCTAAGCAGAGCTTGTGTTATGGGTACTAGACAACTGATACAAATACATATATACTTTTTTTTTTTTTGTAAATACATACACATTATACATAGAAAACACCCAAACTCCGAAACAAATATTTGTAGATCATACAAACATTTGGTCCGACCCAGGAATCGAACCCAAGACCTCACGATCAGCAGTCGCACACGTCAACCGCTAGATCAACGAGGCAGTCAAAAAATGTTTTGTTTTTAACCGACTTCCAAAAAGGAGGAGGTTCTATGTTCCACTGTATGTATTTTTTTATTGTTAGGTATGTGTAAGTTCGTAGTGACAGTCGATTGTTTTTGTATGTGAGTCTAAAATGTGTATGTGTGGAGATTGCCCTCCGCAACAAATGACAGACTGTTTTGTATCGGGAAAAGACTCTATCGCTGCTCCCCTCCGATCCGCCAGCCTGTGTTGCTCTAAGGTCTGTCATGAATGAGTAAAAAAATTCCAATAAACTTACTTCTTATTCGCCATTAGTTACGAAAACTAAATCCACAGTGTTCGTTGATTTTCTTATAACTTAAACTTTATTGTACATTAGTTAGGTAAGACGGAAGTACTTTTTTCTGTAATAAAATGAAATCTTTAACTCTCCGAAACAAATACTTGCAGATCATACAAATATTTGGTAAGACCCGGGTATCGAACCCGTGACCTCAAGCAGCGCAGTCGCATACGCTACCACTGCTCCACCGAGGCAGTAAAAAATATAAAGTATTGATATATTATATTATTAACTAATGCCAAGGTCTCTAAGCTTCTAAAGTAATAGTTAAGCCCTCCGAAGTCCGAACTATTCCAATAACCCCCACTAGTAGCGTCTTCCCTAAATAGTTTAACCAAAACACACTTCAATGCCATCTAGCGTATACACACCGAAATACGGATAGCTATCAATCCTATATCGCGGTATGAAAAACTCACGTCGATTATCGTGATGTAGGTATATTTGTAAAACTTCCCAACATCCGATGGGCTACGAGCCACCAGGTACGATCACTTTGCCTGTTCGGATCATAACACTCGTTTCTCCAAACGGTTTGTCGGTTTATAAGCGAACATTACAGCCCAGGATTTATAAACTTGAATAACGTTTGTATTAAATAATAATGGCCAATTCCTTTTCAAGCTGCTGAGAAACATTTAAGTCAGTATAAATTAGTTAAAAGTGTTTAATAGTCCTAACAGTCACTATTAAAATTAAGAATATCAATATTATTTATTTACACGTTACCTGTATCGATTTTTTTTTATTTTTTATATATTTTTTAACAATTTAACTCATTTTTTGCCACATTTTATCATGTGCATGGATTGATAGTTTTTTTCCATTTGATTGTGATTTTTAAATTGATAATTTTAAACCATTTTATTTTGTGCCAGTTCATAATATTTTATTTTAAAATTATATTAACGCAAACATTAGATATAATGTTTTGTTTTATTAATTTATTTATAGCAGATTGTACACATATAATATTAAACAATATTAAAATATTTTCTTAGTAATTTTCAGTTCGTGAAAAACTAAGCATGAACTAAACGTAAGTCACCTGATATTCTACAAATGTTACTATGCTAAAAATTTTTCCTGGTAAGTTGGGTAATTTATATTTCCGTGATTCATTGACTGCACGGTTGGCGCAACACTTTCTACTGAGCTGAGTATTGTGGGTGCAAGGACCTCATGGGGTAACATTTGTGTGATCCACAAATTGTTATTCTGACTGATACAAGCATAGCTTGGTTTGGGTGCCATTAGCAATTACTGTAACTTTTTGTACACGTACTTGAATAAAATTTGATTTGTAATTTGACTATGGGTGTTTTTAGTGTCCGTTTTATGTATGTTTGTAAAATCTCCCCTAATACAGGATACATTATATTACTAGAGCTTTGAATGCAAAAACGTTTTTGAATATTTATTTTAAAAAATATATGATAATAGCAGTAAATTTTTAAACAATACTAAATACATTTTTTATGTTATTGTAAATTATATAGTACATAGTACATAGAGGTAGTAGAGCCACGCTGATTTCAGCACAAATGGGCCGGCTCGACCGGGGCGGTACTACCCTCGCACAGAAAATCAACGTAAAATGACCACGTTCGTGCTGTCGTGTTTCGTTGGTGAGTGCGAGACCGGAGGCCCAAATAGTCTAGTCAACAAGTTCCCATACTTGTTGACTAGACTAAAAGATGCGGCAGCATCACTAGGCCGCCATGGTGTGGGTCGCCATACTGCATTGTCTGCATTCGCAGTGAGTATGGCGACCAATACTCTTGGATTCTGCTTATGCTTTCCATCAGGCAGATTAGAGTCATTTTGGCGGGCCATACATAAAAAAAAAAAAAAAAAAAAAAAAATACAAAAAATAAGTTTTATTCCACCTCAAATAGAATAACATTATTTATCAAAATATGTGTCTTAAGGTTCTATTTCATCTATTTTTAAGGTTCCGTGCCAAAGGCAAAAAACGCAACCCTTATAGATTCGTCATGTCTGTCTGTCCGTTTGTCTGTCCGTCCGTATGTCACAGCCACTTTTCTCCGTAAGTATAAGAACTGTAATGCTGGAACTTGGTGAGTAGATGTATTCTGTGAACCGCATTAAGATTTTCATATAAAAATAGAAAAAAATCAATAAATTTTGGGGGTCTAAACTAAACTAAACTAAAACTGAATAGTTTGCGTGAGAGACACTTCCAAAGTGGTAAAATGTGTCCCCTGTAACTTCTAAAATAAGAGAATGATAAAACTAAAAAAAATATATGATGTACATTACCATGTAAACTTCCAACGAAAATTGGTTTGAACGAAATCTAGTAAGTAGTTTTTTTTTAATACGTCATAAATCGTAAACTGCAATTTACCTTTCATTCAATCAACACAAATATAAAAATAAAATAAAAATTATATTATGTTACTTGCTGCTGCGGAACCCTTCATGGGCGAGTCCGACTCGCACTTGGCCGCTTTTTATGATAGCCACCACCCCGGCATCGCACGGGCTTTTTACGGAAAATGTAATATGGAGTATGTTACCCAGAGAACATGTGCGGCTTAATTTTTTCCGACGTCTTCAACAAATATCGTTATATTTTAGCCACTATACTCTAAAATTTAACAAATTTTATACGAAACCCTTCCCCGAGAATTACTGTATCTATTGGTAAACATAGCATCGAAATCCGTGCAGTAGCTTTTGAGTTTATCGCGAACAGACACGGCGGAGCACTTTGTTTTATATATATACTAGCTAACTCGGCGAACTTCGTACCGCCATATTTATATACAATAATTAGCAATAAATTAAAATTGCGAATTTAGTTTAAGATTTAAACTATCCTATCTCTCAATTTGGATCGAACTGCACATGGTGTGCAAATTTTATTATAATCGGTTAAGTGGTTTAGGAGTCCATTGAGGACAAACATTGTGACACGAGATTTATATATATTAAGATAGTATATAGTAATGTAGTGGCATATGAAAAATGTGTGTGTTCAAAATTGAACAGAATATTCTTTTTAAATTAGTTGCGAAAAAAAGAAAATACTCATACGTTTATTTAAAAATCATTAGGTAATATTTAGGCAAACCTATCCCACGTTAATTGGGAAAAAATATTTATGTTATGAGAACACTCCACCTACTATAAAACTTCTTTACTTGACTTTTGACAATAACTGTCACAAATTTTGTCCGTAATTTTGTACGGAATTTAATTTTGTAAATAATTGTTAAAATTTAATAAAAATTTAGTTAAACATGTCGGAAAACAAGGAAGTGGCTAAAACCAATGTAGACCCTGAACTGGACGATTTATTGAACAGTGAGTTCGTTATTTTTAGTATAATAAATCCATGGTCATGTTACACAACACTTCTAACCTCTATGTTTAAAAATGTAAATAATTGATTAATTATTTCGATTGTAAAGAGCCATGACGTTTGTACTTGCATTACTTTATAGATTCAGATGATGTATTTCAGACTTGTTATTTTAAATTAACCTATTAGACTCAAATAGCAAAGGAAGCAAGTTTTACGGCCTAATTAGGCTCGTAAGACTTTTTCATTCTTGTGCTTGCCGAAATTTACCGTGGGAGAGCCACGCCTCAGCATGAATGGGCCGGCTCGTCCGGTGTGATACCAAGGCATCACAGAAAACCGGTGTGAAATAGTACTTGTGCTGTGTTTCACCGAGTAAGTGAGGATACCGGAGGCCCATACCCCAACCTTTCCCACATCCCTCGCCCCATTCCCCAAAGCGTTTTGGTGCATGCTGTCTGTTAGCTTAGATCTTTTAAACTACTCAACGGATTTCTATGTAGTTTACAGCAATAGAAATAGTGATTCAAGAGGAAGGTTTATATGTGTAATACATGCATATTATAGTAGAGGAATTCCGAGAATTTCAAAGACTTCCGCACGAAGCCGGCTCGTGTCATTAGTATAATATTTATTTTATTACTAGCTATTGCCCGTGGCCCCGCCCGCGTGTATAGCGTTTATCGCGGCAAATAGTAGCCTATGTGTTATTCTGATGTTTAAGCTATATTACTGTAAAGTTTCATCCAAATCCGTTCAGTAGTTTTTGCATGAAAGAGTAACAAACATTCATCCATCCATACTTACAAACATTCACATTTGTAATATTAGTATAGATAGAGTTGATGTGTTGCCTTCTAATGTATCATAGTACAAACTGCTTAGTTTGAAACTAAATGGTCTTCTTGTGTGTCAGACATCTGAAATATTATTATTAACTCCACTCACTCGGTGAAGCCACAATAATTTTGTAAATTATATATAGAACATTTTTTTTACTTTATATTTTTGTTTTCTTTGTAAGGGCACTAAATATTTAACATACATTAGCATACTATTGAATTGGTAGTTATTTTTACATTTAAATAAAATTAACTCACATCGTTTATTTAATATTGATACCTACATAAATAAAAAATACTTTTTTTTATTTTTTTATTTATTTATTGATACAATATATATATAATACAGGTGTTATCTATAAAACATCACAAAACCTTGACAGGTTTGTCTGGACGTTGAATCACTTTTGAGCAATCTATTAACATACATTCACCTAAAAACATCTCAAAACCAAAAACAATGTTTTTACAATAGTACCTACCTACAATTCGCTTAAACTATTTATCACTAGGAAACCGGTTATCTAACCGTTCGACGCATGTCCCGGCCGATGCTACCTGACTTTGTTAAGAAGTTATGATTATTATGTAGTGTAGTTATGCAGAAGTAGTGATACACTATAAACAGGATGTTGCACTTCCTTTATGTTATTTTTATATTTTTATTTTCTTCTTTCTGTTTAAATCTGTTCAAGTCGTCTACTTTCCAATTATATATTATGTTATGGTGTTAAAAATAAAATATTTTTTGTATTTATATTTATAGTTCTTTTCTGTTATTTTTGTTTGTATATTTATTGGAATGTCATTGATAAAAGTTGGTATTAAATATGTGTTCATTCGTTGTCCGTAATAGTTTGTAATCCTGGGCACTTCTAATTTTGAGTGTGTTATTTTCCGTGTTGTTATTTTATGATTTATTTTAATTTGTAATAAATAATACCTACTTGTAATAAATAAATATGCAACACATAATGCCACCTAGTCCCAAACTAAGCAGAGCTTGTATTATGGGTGCTAGACAACTGATATTAATACACACATACTTTTTTTTTGTATATACATACATATTACCTATACATAGAAAACACCCAAATTCCGAAACAAATATTTACAGATCATACAAATATTAGGTCCGACTCAAGATGTCATGCACAGCAGTCACATATGCTACCACGCAAACTTGCGTGCAGACAGATTAAGAATATGGAGTGTCATCATCCTTATTCATCCCATGGGTGTAGTAAGAGCCGACCGAGGGAGCCAACGAGTTAACTAAAACCGCGTAAGGTTCAGGATGGCAGCCCAAGGAACGTGCGCTGCAAATCCGTCGCAGCCGCGCGGGCGATCATCTGCGGCGCACATTACAAGAAGCTCTGCCTGGCAACGACCGGTGACGTCACGGGCTGTAGACCTTCTAACGAACGCTAGTGATCTCAATACAGTAATAACATCACACTAAAGAATACACTGCCGACCAAGGGAGCTAACTATACAGGATGACATGACTGTAAAGAGAAGGAATACTTGACACAAACCCTATACCAACCCGTCTGGTCAGCATGGTTTAGTAGACCAACACCTCCTTTCTAAGGAGAGGATGTACAGCAGAGGACTGTTAGCGCCATCTATCGCAACTCGAGCGAACTACATTAAACTATACTGGAATAAGGTGCAATATAAACAGTATCAGGGCGTACCAAGAGAGGGCCCACTAAACTATTGGAAGAAAAATAACAAAAAGGTGGTGTTTGGATAGTCCCAATGTTGCCAAAAAACCCATTTATAAAAATAAAAATACCGAGCGACGCTCGGTCATCCAGGTACTAAGTATTTATATCAGTTGTCTAGTACCCATAACACAAGCTCTGCTTAGTTTGGGACTACTTGGCGTTGTGTGTTAGATGTCCAAAATATTAAAAAAAAAAAAAAAAGAGGAGTCTACCTCGTTGCTCTAGTGGTTAGCGTAAGCGAAGTTGTTGGGTTTTTCTTACAAGAAATCCTTAATAGTAGCCCAGAGTATGGAAGATGGCGGTGTTTCCCGCCCGTGCCTCGGAGAGCACGTTAAGCCGTTCAGTACCGGTTGTCATGAACATCTATGGCAATTGTTATTGGGAAGTCAGTGCCCTCAAATATACTGACAACTAGTTCAACCTTCGAATTCAGTTCACCCTCAGGGTTGCGGAGGTCTGATGCCAGTCGCTTCGTGAATAAACTGATATTCAGGTAAAACTGGTTGAACTAGTAGCCGACCCCAAAATCCTCGGAATAATAAAGGCTAGGATGAAGAAGTTTCTAATAATAAATAAATCATTTATTATATCTTTCTCACACATAATAGTAACAAGATCAGTTCTTAAGTTATTCTCTCTGCCTGATGGAAAGCATAAGCATAATCCAAAAGTGGTGGTCACCATACTCATTGCATATACAGACCATACAGCATCACCATGTGCCATGTGGTTCACCACCCGTGCTATGGCAGCCTAGTGAGATGCTTCTGCATCATTGTGCCTCTGCTCTCGCACTCACCAACGAAACACGACAGAACGCATGCTGTCACTTTTGGTTGGCCTTTTGTACGTGGGTAGTACCGCCCCGGTCGAGCCAGACCAACCGTGCTGATATCAGCGTGGCTCTACTACCTTGAAATTTTAAAATAATGCAATAGTTCATTGTTATAAAATGTATTTAATATTGGTAATTAAATAAAAAACGTTGCAAACAATTGCAATTGGACTCAAGGTCTAAAAGTATTGTGTAACGTTTCTAATTAATTTATACATCGTAATCGTTAATCTATTGTTGTCATGAACACCTATGACATTCGTTATTGGGAAGTCAGTGCCCTCAAATATACTGACAATTAGCTCAACCTTCGAATTCAGTTCACCCTCAGGGTTGCGGAGGTCCGATGCCAGTAGCTCCGTGGAAAAACTGATATTCAGGTAAAACCGGTTAGCTAAGAAGATAAAGTAATGTTACCGAATCATTTCAGGTGCTCTCCAGGATATGACAACGAAAGCAGAAGGCGATAAGCCCGAGAGTGCAAGCGAGGTCCCACAGAACATGTGGAGTGAGGAGTTCATCAAAGAAGCGGCTGCACAATTCGAGAGCAACATGTCTGCTATACTTAGCGGTTTTAGCGGAGTGCCTGGTAAGTTGACTTTTTTTAGACTGGCGAATTTTTAACCGACTGCAAAAAAGGAGACGGTTATTTATCAATTCGACTGTTTTTTTTTTACGTTTGTTACCTCATAACTTTCGACTGGGTGAACCGATTTTTATGATTTTTTTTTTATTTGAAAGCTGGTGCTTCCCGTATGGTCCCATTTTAATTTGGTCCATATTGAAGTCGGTTTTTTTTTTGTTAAAATTTGTGATTATAGACATAATTTTTGTTAGCCCGTGTTCCGGGACTAATTTGCGATAAAATCATTTCAAAAGGTTAGATAGATAACTTGCTAGAATCAGAACTGAAGCACTGGATCGAATCGGATACCGGCTATCAACGTCTTGGAATCCTGTCATCAGCGGGTGCAATTCCCACTGTAAGGACGAAACAAAGTGTGTAGTAATACCCAAACGTTACAAACATTCCACGCGATGAAGAACGGGTAGTCACAACACAACTTCCACATTAGGAATATACATCCTGTTTCGCGGGGGACTTTACAAACATACATGAAACGAACACAGAACACACAGACTCAGAACAATAATTTGTGGATCACAAAAAGTGTTGTCCCATGTGGGGTGTGAACTCACAACTGTGCAGTATTATGTAGGCTCATCGGAGTCGGTGAAGAAGACTTTAATAAAAACTAATAATATTTTTTTCTTTCATTTCAGAGGAGCAAATCACACAAGAACAAATCGCGCAGACATTTTCCAAAATGGCAGGTATGAATCATATCACTTTTATCTATCTTAGCAATTCTTTTCTATAAACATTTGAATCTCCAACGATTTCCATGAAATTTAGTCAATTTTTAGAAAATTTATCAAAAAAAAAATACCGAGTAGAGATCGATCATCCAGGTATTATTAGCTGAGTCACGCAATTTCCTCTGCGTCTTAATTTCCAAGGTAGTTGAACCACGCTGATGTAAGTACGGTTGGTGCGGCTTGACCGGGGCGGTACTACCCTCTCACAGAAGACCAACCTAAAGTGGCAGCATTCGTGCTGTCGTGTTTCGTTGTGAGTGCAAGACCGGAGGCACAATGATGCAGAAGCATCTCAATAGGCCGCCACAATGTACCCACCATGCTGCATTGTTGTATTGTCTGTATTGGCAACCACTAGTCTTGGATTCTACTCATGTTTTCCATCAGGCAGAATAAAAAACTCTGTTTAATATTCAATTTATCTTGTTCTGCAGAAGCGGCCGCTCATGTCTTAAAACCTGATGGGTCCACGGAAGAACCAACAGTCACCACAGATGATCCAGCAATACAAGAGAAAGTCGACGAGGTATGAATCATCAGTCTCTGCATCCCAAAGTCAAACTCAATCTCATTTTATATTTTTGAATTGAAAACTCCTTTAGCCGCGTTGAGCACTTTTTGGTAGGGGAAAATCTTATGGTTTTGCGTCACCGACATGATAATTTAATTTCAACATTATGAGATTTCTAATTTTACACATTAATTTTACAATTATCATTCTAAGTTATAAGTTTTCCCTTCTATCGGCAGTCCTTATGACTGCCAATATTTTTTTACCCGTTCTTGTGTTCCACTGTCGCGCCTGAACTACTGAGCCGATTTTAATGTATGAGGGTTTGGTTTTCCCGGGCTGTCTCCGCACTTAGCCTCTAGATTGGGCCATTGTGTGAGTTTATCATCTTCTTACTCCAACCATCCTAGATCGTCCCAGAAGCTCAGCAGCCTTTTCAGGTCGCTAAATGTTGATTGGAGGATGTCGGCCCGTGGATCTGCCACACTTCTATTCTGCATACTGTGAGAACGTGCTGCGGCATTTCTTCTGCCTCCATGCATCCCCTACACAGAGGGCTGCCAATTGTATATTATAGATAGATTCGTAACAATGACCCGGGTTACATCTATAAAAATAAAATTGAAGTGTCTGTTTGTAATCTATACAAATAAATAAAATTGGAGTGTCCGTTTGTAATATTAAAATAACCGCCTTTTACTAAATGCATATATGTATTATGTATGTATGTATACACGGTAAAAATTTTATCTGTCCATTTGTTCCAGCTAATCTCTGGAACGGCTGTACCCATTTTGACGGGACGATGACTGATGATATAAGGAGTAACTTAAGCTACTTTTTTTTTAGACTAGCTTTGCCCCGCGGCATCACCCGCGGTACGACAATAACCGCGGATAACACCGCGGGACTCAGCTAGTTTCAAATAAACAGCTTTCATTAAATGCCTATGATAGTATATAAGGTACCTACATCAAAACAGCACAAAATCAGTCACCCTTAGGTAGGTTAGAGGTCCCATGCAAAAACTGATATGCAGGTAAAACCGGTTGAACTAGTAGATCCCAAATAATCTTGGGAATAATAAAGGCTAGGAAGGTGATGACATTAAAAAATGTTTTTTTTTAATTTTTGCCTGTGTGTTATTTCAGTCCAATCTCTGATCGGCTAGAGAATTTTAACGAGACTTTCACTGGCAGATAACTGATGATATAAGCAGTAACTAAGGCTACTTTTTAACCGACTTCAAAAAAGGAGAATTTTCTCAATTCAACTGTAGTTTTTTAATGTTTGTTGCTCAGTCAAAATTTATGATTTTTTAAATTTCAGGTTTCGGCAGCTATCTCGCAGACACTCAAGAATTTGAATACGAGCTCAGAAAATCTACAGACACCGTTCTCAGACACAGATCTAGCCAACATGTTCGCCAACTTCAATGTTGGAGAAGGCGCTCAGGTAAATATACCTACCTAAATATTTCGGACATCTGACACACAACGCCATCTAGTTTTAAACTAAGCAGAGCTTGTACTATGACAGCTAGATTACTGATAGAATACATAATATATATACTTTTTTTGTAAATACATATGTATCTGGATCTCACCGAAGACCAACTAAATAAACTTGAGCGACTCCAGAACCTTTGCATTATATTCATATTTGGATTACGCAAATATGACCATATCTCAGAGTTTCGTTCTAAACTCAAGTGGCTCCCAATACGCTTTCGCCGGAATCTCCATATTCTTTCTCTTCTATACAGTATTCTGTTTCATCCTCACACTCCCTCTTATCTTAAAAAACGCTTTCAGTTTTTACACAACACTCATTGCAGAGACCTGAGATCATCAGAGAATTTGAAACTTGAAATGCCAAAACATTCCACCCGGTTCACAGATAAATCCTTTACTGTGCAAGCAGTAAGACTCTGGAACGATTTGCCTGAAACAATCCGTCGCGCCAAAACCTTGACTGTATTTAAAAAGCTAGTGAAAGATTATTATCTATCATTATAATTACTTGTTATTTTTATAGTATGTATATATTTTAGTTTCTATATAACCATTGTAACACCAAGGTTTTGGGTATATGTATGTTTATATGTGTAATATAAGTAGATGTTTAAGTACTTCTGCAAATAGTTGATATTTTGAATTTGGTAATTGTTTTTATAATTTACGTAATAATTTTATGATTTGTGCACCCTACTACTGCTACCCTAATGAATGTCACTTAGATAATATCCGTACAAAGGTTGTCTGTAAAAGATCGCCATGAGCGATAAGACCGCCAATTGTCACATTTTGTATATTGTAACTCTTTTTCTTTCTGTTATGTGTGTACAATAAAGATAAATAAATAATAAATAAAATAAAATATGTGGGAGAGCCACGCTTCGGCATGAATGGGCCGGAGTGATACCACGGCCTCACAGAAAACCGGTGTGAAACAGCGCTTGCGCTGTGTTTCACCGAGTGAGTGAGGATACCGGAGGCCCATATGACTGTATGCATGCAGCATGGTGACCCACACTATGGCGGTGACCCACATATTGATATTGATATGCTCATTGGGATATGGAAACTTATTACTACTTTTATATACTAGCTTTTGCCTGCAGCTCCGCTCGCGTAAAGATCGGTAATATCGATCGATTGTGATTTTTCAAACTGATATAACTTTTTTATTTATGAACCGATTGAAATGAAACAAACACTTAGTTTTATATGGAGTAAACTGCAACGCATTAGTGAAAACCGCATTTAAATTGGCTTAGCAGTTTCTGAGTTTAGCGTACGTTGTTTTGGGGTTCTATTGCGTTCATAATGCCGTTCATGTACAGACAGCGACCAGTTACGATTTTATTATATCGTTAGGGTTCAATGGATTAGAGAAATATACCTTCTGACGTGTAAAAGAGATTTTAATAAAAACACTTAAAATCACAATATCAATTGGAATAACAGTCCTTAATTGTCGCAGAGATCGCTACATTAATCACTGATATCACTCCAATATTTATCGCACTGTAACTCAAACTAAACTGCTCTCGATGAAGCGCCTTTTACATTCAACGCCAAAGCAACTAGAAACTTCTTGTCGATTCCGTGAGGACATACCACCGGAAAGAGCATTTCGAACATGACGTTTTCGCGACATATAAACAAGCCAAACTCAATTTTATATATATTGATGTAAGGTTCATTATTCTCTGCCTCAAGAAATCAACGAGAACTTTCTGATGTTTGGCTTCGTCTCAAGCGTTGTACTAGAATATTCTTTCTTAGTAACAATATGTATTGATTTATTTTCAGGAGGGAAACATGTTCGTACCCTTTATGCAAGGGATGATGCAGTCTCTATTATCTAAAGAAGTATTGTACCCCTCGCTGAAGGAGCTGGTTGAAAAATACCCCACTTGGTTGGCCGAGAACAAGGGGAAGATTGACCAGGCAGAGTATGAGAGGTAAGTTTATAATATCACTAGCAATGATGCAAAAGCGTCATTAGGCCGCCATAGTGTGGGTCACCATGCTGCATTGTGTATGGTGGTATGGTGACCACCACTCTGGAATTTACTTGTGCTTTCCATCAGGCAGAGTGAGTCATTTTGGCAGAACCATACATAAAAAAATTCAACTCCGCAGTTTCACCAGCATAGTTTCCGTTCCTGTGGGAATACGGGAATAAAATGTAGCCATTGTTACTCAGAGATAATTTAGCTTTTTAATGGTGACAGAATTTTTGAAATCGGTCACGTAGTTATTGAATTTATTCGTTACATACAAAAATACAAACCGGGTTTGGTTTTTTCTTTTTGTTGAACTCTAAACAAGCTAAAATACAAAACCCCCTACGACTTAATCGAGTAATCATACGCCAAAAATGCCTTACATCATTTTGGAAAAGAGCTGATACTCTTTCACTGCTGGATCGATATTAACCAAACATAACTAAGAACCACCGCAAGGAAACGGGCTTTCCAATGAAAAAAATCCTCATCGAAATCGGTCCATCCGTTTGAGGGCTACGATGCCACACACAGACAGACATCGACGTCAAAATTATAACACCCCTCTATTTGCGTTGGGGGTTAAAAACAGCCTAAGACCTAAGTTATTCTTATCATCGGTTGTATATATCTAACGGGTCTTGTATTGGTCTCCTTCAGGTTTGAGAAGCAGCAGCAGTTGATGAACAAGGTGTGCAGTGAACTTGAGCCAGAACAGGAATCAGACCCTGAAGATGTGAAGCGGAAGAGGTTTGAAACCGTATTGGATCTCATGCAAAAGGTATGTAGCGGCACTGTATAATCTCTCGGTACATAAATATATCGCGAACCTAGAGATTATACAGTTTAAGTATCTGAGTTACTTAATCCGTATAATCTCTAGGTACTCGGCGATTTGAGTACGGTTGGCCCGGCTCGACCGGACGGTACTACCCACTCACAGAAGACCTACCTAAAGTGACAGCATTTGCGCTGTCGTGTTTCGTTGTGAGTACGAGACCGAAGGTCTAATGGCGCGAATGTTGTGCTGATGTCTCGGCTTCGATTCCCGGATCGAACTAAATGTTTGTATGATGTGCAAATATTTATTTCAGAGTTTGGTTTTTTCTATGTATAATATGTATGTATTTACAAAAAAAAAGTATATAAGTAAATAATAATAAATATTTTCGAACATCCAACACACAACGCCATCTAGTCCCAAACTAAGCAGAGCTTATATTATGAGTACTAGACAACTGATATAAATACAAATATACTTTTTGTAAATATGTATGTACATACATATTATACAAAGAAAACACCCAAACTCCAACTCCAAAGTATTCGATCAGTCGATCTAGCTGTCATAGTACAAGCTCTGTAGTTTGAAACTAGATGGCGTTGTGTCAAATGTCCGAAATATTTATTTTTCATTTCTTTTTCAGATGCAAGACTTAGGTCAACCTCCCACAGAGCTGGTGGGAGACATCGGAGCCCCGCCTCAAGGGTTCGTGGCCCCTCCTCAGGGAGACGCGTCACAGTGTAGTGTTATGTAGTGATAGCCATTGTATTTCTAGTGATTTGTATTGTATTGTTAAGGGCATCACGCTTGCAGGGGATCAAGCAAATGCTTGATACAAGACTGACCGATTGGATTGACCGAAAAGAAAAACTATTGAGTGTGTAAAAAACATTAATAAGAATGCTTGGCCATTTAGAACTTTAATTACATTTGGTTTGAGTTGATTTTTATATGTGTCAAACTATATTAAATAGGGTGTAATGGACAGTTTACAGACTACTTATTTAGTGGAATCAGATTATTACTATCAGAAAAAAAAAGGAATTTTCTTCTGGTAAATTTATCCGTATTATTGCCATTTTGCATTGATATGTCAAAATTATCATCGTTATCTGCCACTACTGGAAATGGTTTCAAGTTCAAACCCCACAAAGGAGAACACTTTTTGTGAACCACAAATTGTTGTTCTGACTCTGAGTGTTCTTTGTGTCCGTTTCATGTATGTTTGTAAAGTCTCCTGCGACACAGGATGTATATTCCTAATGTGTAAGTTGTCTTTTTAAAAAGAAATTGAACAAATTATTCAATATATAATTCAACGTAACACCTAGATCCAATTATTAGATCATAATGAAGTGCCTGTTTGTATATTGAAATTGTCAACTTTTCACTAAATGCATTTAAAAGTATAGGGCATCTGGTCTCGCACTCACCAAAGAACGACAGCACGATGCTGTCACTTAAGGTTGGTCTTCGTTGAGCATGAAAATAAGCACATATCAAAATATATTAGCAATTTAATGATATTAACGATTGATGCCAATAATTAATAATTGAGTTATTACATTACATACATTCTGAAATTTATTCTTTATTTTTAATAGTGCAATAAACAATGGTGAATCGGTATTATTTTATTATTATAAGTTAATAATTAAACATGTAATACAAATGTAATAAGAGGCTCGGCAGTATTTAATATAAAAAGCTTATTTTTTGTGGTGGCAACTATTAACATTTATTTTTGCATTTTAAATATACCTATTCTTCTACAGATACCTAAAAAGTAAAGGCAGCATTTTTAAAAGATTCCAAAACGAGATAATTAAAAACCATAATGTTTAAAATTAGTCATTGTTAAGTGTTGCCATATTTAATTGGAATGAAAGATACACGGTGCAAAATTTTGCAAACTTGATGCACCAAAGTTGCTGCTACTAATACTGTATCTGTTGTCTGACCTGAAAAATTGTACATGGTAACACTAACTTCAAACTTTATTAATAAATTGTGTTAAGTTTTCATTATGTTTTACTTTTAGAATAAGTTTATATATGTTTTCGGTGTACGGTAATATATAAAAAAATATCAAATGTTTTTACAAGCCATAAAATAGTTTTATCACAATATTATAATTTTCTTTTAGTTCTACGATATCCTTTATCAAAAATGCCCAACTCATCCAAAAATGTCAAACTCATCCAATAACGCCTGACTCATCCGATGTCTTGTGTATTAAATACCTTTGTGCCTTATGAAGTTTATTATGCTATTTATGATCCCAATTATATTGTCCTAAATGCCCCATTAGTTTAATACCTTTGAGATAATTTGTAAGGTTGCAAGTACTTGACACACACAATGTTTCAGTAAAGAGTATTTTTTCCCTGCCAAAGTGACTGCCCTGCCTAATGGAAAGCATGAGCAGAATTCAAGACCAGTGGTCACCATACTCATTGCTCGTGCAGACAATGCAGCATGGTGACCATGGCGGCCTATTAAGATGCTTCTGCATTATTAGGTCAAATTGCTCGTTCGGAGTGATACGCCTTACTCACTGAAAGCCGATAGTTTCGTCGCTTTTCAACGAGTGAGGGAGGTTCCTCTGATTCTAGGACAGGGGACTCTAATGAGTTGAGTTGCAGGTGTCCATAGTAGGTACTTCCCATCAGGTGACTAACAAAATTACCATAGTGTTAATTAAAAAAGGGGATGGAATGATAGTAATATGTAGGTATTTGAATTTAAAGTATGTAGACTTTTGTCATACAAATTATTGATTTCATTATAAATTATAACTAATTAGTGAAATATCTATAACCTGAAATTTAATACAGATTAATTTTAACTGCACAAATCACATTAAATTTATATAATGTCAGCACAAGGTCGTTAAAAGTTGGAGTTCACCTAACAGCGAGTCAATATATTATTGAATCAAAGGTTTATATACCCTGACATGAAACCAAACGATGGCGCGATTTAAATCGCTCCCAACGCCATCTATTGACAATGTTAAAACAACTGTGTACATTATAACCACGGGACATAAAACATATGAACATTTGATTATTTAAAAAAATAGGAAAACCCGACTGCGTCAATATCTGCCATCTTTATTAAATTCATTGAAGAACTTAAAATATTGAAAGATTTTTTTTTGATGTACCCAGTGTCACTCTCACGACTAAGACGAATCTATTGACACATATACGAGAACCCATTTAGGCTCTAGGGCGTGCCAAAGAAATATACATACACTCGAAAAACATAACCCTCCTTCTTTCGCAGTTAAATATACTATACAATAATACACTTAATATAACACTTCAATTTACTATCATATTTCCTTTCAAGAGCTTACGTATTTACGGTACATATATTAAAAATAAGTATGTGTGTATATCATAACAGCTATATCATCCAACTACAGAAATGTGGGTAGTTGGTAAATTGTAAACATGACGTGTCTACTATGTACCCTGGGAATAAGCGTGATGATATATAATTTGTATATTGTTTGAATTATTATTATTAGTTCCTTATTAATAAAAGTCAGTTACCAATTTTTTTTATTTATTACTAGCTGTGCCCACTACTTAGTACACGTGATATTTGGATTTTCAAGTTCTTTTTAATTTTTCACCGTTTAAACCTTCCCTAGACTACGACAAACATTTCATGACCAAAATCAGCTAAATCGGCCCAGCCGTTCTTGAGTTTTAGCCAGACAAACGAACAGCAATTGATTGTTATATATAACGGATTAGGAATACAGATTGTCACCACCTCTATTCATATTAATAGGTCTACAGAAATAAAAAAGTTTGAATAAAATTGTCATTTTTTTTATAACAACTGTTTGTATGGCACAGCCAAAGTTACTCTACTTTACCTGATGGAAAGCATAAGCAGAATCCAAGAGATGTGGTTACCATACTCATTGCGAATGCAGACAATGCAGCATGGCTATCCACACCATGGCGGCCTAGTGATGCTTCTGTATCAATGGGTCTTCGGTGTCGCACTATAACGAAAGACGACAGCACGAACACTGCCACTTTAGGTTGATCTTCTGTGAGAGGGTAGTACCGCCCCGGTCGAGCCGGACCAACCGCGCACACGTCAGCGTGGCTCTACTACCTTTAGTTGCAAGTACTATGTTTACAATTTTACCTACTATGTTTGCAAGTTTCTTTAAATAAGTTAAACAAATAAGTATTTAGTAATGAGTACTTTTATTATCAGTAATCTGAATAATATATGTAGATTCATTGGCCAAACTGTAAATTATAATTCAAATGTATATTAAGAGAATTTTAAAAGAATTTAACTAACTTCATACAATGTAAGCGGGAACAGCAATCGCGGTTGTTTTGTTGTGATTTATTTAAAAAATTCGTAGTGTTCGAACATACATAGCAAAAATACATAAGCATTCAAATACCGAACCTCATTCTTTTTGCAGTCAGTTAATGAAACATAGTCTTTAATTGAAGCTATATTTTTTTAAAGTGAAAACTTCTTGACGCCTCATCGTCACTGACGTTTTCCATCGGCGATATGTATACTGTGTACATATGTGCGGAGGCGTCTCTAGCCCGTGAAGCGCCTGTGTTTAATCATTAATATTTAATTTAATTAATATCTAGCGCCCTTTAGTAAGCGTAGTGCCTTTTAGTAAGCGTAGCGCCCGTTAGTAAGCGTAGCGCCCTTTAGTAAGCGTAGCGCCCTTTAGTAAGCGTAACTACTTTTAGTAAGCGTAGCGCCCTTAATAAGCGTAGTGCCCTTTAGTAAGCGTAGCGCCATTTAGTATGCGTAGCGCCCTTCAGGAAGCGTGCAGATTCATTATAAGTGCCCCGACCGGCGGCGCAGGGGCAGGAGTGCACACCGGCGCAGCAGTGTTAGGGAACACTGCTGCGGCGGTGTTCACTCCTTGCACTATAGGTAAAGACGCCCCCGTATGTGTCTACTTTTTGCATTGATCTAATAATGACTTTTTGGCTGAACAAAAAGCGTGAAACTCGCGTCATCGTAACCGCACGCTTCTTCGACGCATTTTTATTACCGCAATCTGTATCCTTCAGGGGACATTGAGCCATAAGTTGGTTGATGCTAATGCAGTGGCATACATTTACATACAAACAAATTCGTCGCTAAATTATGCAAGTTGTTGGCGAGATGCGCTCGTTAACATTTAAAATATCTATTTTTAAGAACTTAATACTATATTTACTTCAAACACAAAACAACTGCCTCGGTGGCGCAGTCCAGTGGTAGCGTATGCGACTGCTAAGCTTGAAGTTTCGTGTTCGATTCCTGGGTCGGGTCAAATGTTTGTATGATCTGCAAATAATTGTTACGGAGTTAGGATGTTTTCAATTTCAATAATATTAGGTCTTTACCTATGAAATTGCCGTTCTTCAGTACTGGTCATTTCAAATATAAAAAAGTTTGGAATGGCTCTGTATTCTAAATTCAAATTAATTTTGTTTTAAAACCATGACATTCTATTTACAAACTCAGTCTTTTGTTTTTTGATTAGCGTTGTATTTTCATTACATTTGAACATTTTTCGTCAATGGATACTTTAAAAATTCGTGTAATTATGGAATATGAGTTCCGTCGTGGCACCAACGCGACACAAACGGCACGTAACATCAAAAACGTTTACGGAGAGAACTGTACAAACGAACGCACAACCCGTTATTGGTTTTCCCGGTTCCGTTCTGGAAATTTTGACTTGAAAAATGAAGCTCGTGGTCGTCCGGATACTTTGGTTAACAATAATGAATTAAAGGCGATTGTGGAAGCTGACGAAACTCAATCTACAGCTGAGCTAGCAGCAGCTTTTAATGTAAGCATCAAAACAATATTGATATTTGCGACAAACTGGCAAGGTAAAAAAGCTTGATAGATGGGTGCCCCACGACCTTAACGATCGCCAGCGTAACGTACGCGTCGAGAGCTGCCTTGCGCTGCTCAACAGGCAAAGAAATGAAGGAATTTTTAAAAGAATTATTACGTGCGACGAAAAATGGCTTCTGTTCGACAATCGAAAGCGCTCAGCAAGTTGGTTAGACCCTGGTTCAGCACCAAAGCAATGCCCTAAACCAATAATGACCCCTAAAAAGGTGATGGTCACTGTTTGGTGGTCTAGTGCGGGTATGATTCCGGTGATGACCACAGCTTTTTACAAAACGGCATGAACATTAATAAAGATGTGTACTGTGAAGAACTGGAGAGAATGATGGAGAAGCTTGCACATCAACAACCAGCTTTGGTCAATCGGTCGTCCCCACTGCTCCTTCATGACAGCGCGCGACCCCATACTGCGCAACAGACAGTCTCCAAGCTGCAAGAGCTGGGGTTGGAAGCTCTCCCTCATCCGCCATACTCACCAGACCTTGCACCTACCGACTATTACTTTTGCCAAAATTTAGACAACTTTTTAGTGGGTAAAAAATTAAATTCCCGAAAGGCAGTACAAAATGCCTTTAAAGAGTTTGTTGCTGTCACGTCCAGCTGATTTTTACAAGAAGGGCATCAATAAACTGCCAATGCGTTGGCAAAGATGCGTCGATTGCATGGGTGATTACTTCGAATAACAGAAATAAAAAAGTTTGAAAAAATAAGTACTTTCACTTATTGCATACAAAACGGCAATTTCATAGGTAAAGACTTATTATTTACGAAATAAAATGTAGTCATATCAGTTGTCTGGTACCCATAATACAAGCTCTGCTAAGTTTGGGACTAGATGGCGTTGTGTGTTAGATTTCCGTAAATATCTATCATCTATGTATAATATACCTATATGTATTTACAAAAAAAAAGTATATATGTATTTGTATCAGTTGTCTAGTGCCCATAACACAAGCTCTGCTTAGCTTGGGACTAGATGGCGTTGTGTGTTAGATGTCCGAAAATATTTATTTATTTATATTTATCTATACAAATAAATAAAATTGAATTGTGTGTTTGTAAGTTCAAATTGATAGCTTTTCACTAAATGCAAATGAAAGTGTATATACGAGTATATATATATGATACTTTTTTTTTTTTTTTTTGTCTGTCTATCTTTTTGTTCCGGCTAATCTCTGGAGCGGCAGGACTAATTTTGACGGTACATTCACTGGCAGATAGCTGATAATATAAGAAGTAACTTAGGCTACTTTTTTAAACTAGCTTCGCACTGCGACGTTGCCCAGTTTATAAATGAAAAATGAAATTATATAATAACGTATAAATTATGATTAAAATGTTATAACCGGTGGGAGATTCAAGCTCCACCGGAGTGATACCACAACCTGACTGGAAAATCGGTGTTAGTCAATCACCGGAGTCCCTTCTCTCTCCCGGAGTTCAGAGAGGAAGCATCAAAGGGCGGCAAGTCACTTATAACTTTGGTTACAGATGTTCCTAAGCAGTTTTACCAGTAGGTACTTACTCTTTTTCTTCTTTTTTTTATAGTCAGGTGCCAAAATGATTCTGCCCTGCCTGATGATAAGCATGAGCAGAATCCAAGAGTGGTCACCATCTTCATTGCGAATAAGGACAATGCAGCATGGTGACCGACACTATGGCGGCATGGTGAGATGCTTTTTCACGCCCCGCTTAAAGGACCCGGGATCATAGTGGGAAGGAAACGCGTATGCTGGTAGTGAGTTCCAGGTTTTGACCGCTCGCCTCAGGAAGGAAGAACCGAAGCGGTGAGTACGAGAACGTATGTCAACTAATCTGAAGCGGTGACTTCCAAGGCCGGCACGTATTGTCTTGTAGAGGAAGGGAGAGGGAGGGACCAGTTGGCAGAGCTCTTCAGAACACTCTCCATGATAAAAGTGATATAGGACTGCCATGGCGGCGATATCTCTAGCAGAGGCTCAAGGGACACCGAGTCCCTTGGGCTTCGGCTTCGCTTCATACAAACTCCAAAACCATTTCATTTTACTTATGAATTCTAATGATTTGACGTGAATACTTCTTTAAAATTGATTCCATAGGGAGATTCAGGGGATACAGTTTGCAGGGAACGGTTCGGCTCCTTTCTGTGCCGATCAGTTAAAAACCTGGAACCACTACGTGTTTACCAACACACGTGTTTCTCTGCCTCTATGATCCCGGGTCTTTTAAGCGGGGCGTGAAAAGTATCTCACTAGGCCGCCCGCCATGGTGTGGATCAAGACGCTGCATTGCCGACATTCGCAATGAGGATGGTGACCACCATTCTTGGATTATGTTCATGCTTTCCATCAGGCAGAGTAGAGTCATTTTAGCAGCTCTTAAATATAAAAAAAGGAATACAGTTTGGTTTTGCAGCTCTGTGAAAATCCGAGAATTTCACTTGTACTTATTTAACTATTTTAATTCACTTCTATCTTGACCGGACCGTTCAATAAAATAGTAGAATAAGTATTTGAGTAAGTTTAATTCTAGAATGTATTTCTATCTAGAGAGTATGAATTGTAGGTATATTTTGACGATAGTACGTACGCAGTACTTTAGAAGACGTCATAAGTCTTTATGTGCTAATTGGCATTCAATGTAAAGAGAGGTCGGTGAGCAGAGATATGTCAGGGACAAACATATATTAGGTATATACAGGGAGATATATAGACAGGGAGTTAGTGGCGCCTTCATATACTATAATATACAATTAACACAAACACAGCAACAACACACATCATTTACGCACCTAGCAACTTTATCTTATGTCCTCAAATGAGTTCTACAAAGGCAAAGAATAAATAAATTTAAAAATAAAAAACCAACTGTGTAAAAATAACTAATAATTACTAATAACTTTAAAGAAAAACTGAAAAAAAATAAACAAGTAATTTAGTTACTACAACAAATAATAATTTCGTTAACAATAGACACATACAATGTTTGCAACAGTCGGGATTCCATTAAAAATAGTCTAGACCAAAATCATTCAACGTGGTCATCTATTCAATGTGAGTCGCCCCACAACGTGGTCCGTTTACCTGGTGAAGGTTGCAAGAAGCCATTGGATGGATGCATATTACGGGAGATATTTAAAGTTGTCTACTAGCTCTCTATCTAACCCATCTTGTCACGTGTATCATACAATATAAATTACTCACTTTCTGTTAAAGTGCTCTTAAACAGATTTTTGTTCTTAGCAGTCAAATTCATCAGGAATGTGTGAGTTTTCTTTAAAAGTGTCTCTTTCTCAATATTAACGGAAGACTTTCTTTGATTCTCATAATAAATTGTAAGGATTTTGTAAGGTATTTTCCCCACAAAAAAGTGGCAGATGACAGCTTCATTCAAATTTCTTGAATAGAACAAAATAAATGTAAAATACATATATATATACATAAAATACATACAGGCTACAAGCTTGACATATATAGGAACTGATGATTTATATATTTTGAGCTTTTTATATTATAAGCTCTCGCTAGAAAAGGATTTTGAATATTTGACCCCTTAATGGGTCAAATAATGTTTAATGGAGTAAGGGGGTACCTTTATAAGGTGATAAAATAAGAAATTAAAAGGAGGAATGTGCGTCATTTTTTAAATTAATCTAAATCTTTAATTAATCTAAAGGTTATGCAACATTCATCTTTCTTTCCAGCATTCTAAGGTTGTTACTTCACCAGCCATGGCCGTCATAAGTGAATTTGAAAACGGTGAACCTTTAGATCCTGCGCAGGAGTTCGAAGCTCGTCTACTGAAGCGCAATGAGGTGATGCATGCAGCCACCAAACCAGGAAACTCTGACATCCAAAAGTTTTATAAAGGAACCACTGTCTTCGTGACTGGAGGGTCTGGATATCTTGGGAAGCAGCTCATTGAGAAACTCCTCAGGTATGACTCAAGAAACATGTTTGTTTAGCTCGTGGCTAAGCAGAAACCGAGCACAGGTTAACACTTTTCAAACAGGTCAGTCTACGGATGATCATTCTTGAAACATTAGATTAGAAAGAGTACGTGTAGCCATTGGACCCAGTTACCATACGAACATCTGGGGCAATCGTTACGAGTAGTCGAAACCCTTCAGTGTCCAACAACAGTCTATCTACGGAATTTAGATATCAACTAGTACTTCGGCTGGGAGGTCTGATAGTCGCTTCATGTAAAATTTAACTCCAGCCGTATTGTAGTAGATTGAAATTCGACCTCAACCTAGTTTAGAAGGAAAACTTTACAGATTGTAGAGCCACGTTGATTTCAGCACGAACGGGCCGGCTCGATCGGGGCGGTACTACCCTCGCACAGAAGATCAACGGAAACTGACAGCATTCGTGCTGGCGTGTTTCGTTGGGGAGTGCGAGACCGGAGGACCAATGATGCAGAAGCATCACTAGGACGCCATAGTGTGGGTCACCATGCTGCATTGCCTGCATTCGCAATGAGTATGGTGACCACCACTCTTGGATTCTGCTTATGCTTTCCATCAGGCAGAGTAGAGTCATATTGGCGAGCCATACATAAAAAAAAAAGATCAAAATATTCACAGGTGTATCTAAGCGAGTTATTCAACAAAGAAATCGAAATTTGCATTTTTACAATAATTCAGGCGTACGCAACTACAGTGAGCGCATCATGAAAAGATTCAGATACGTTATGGACCACACGAAAGATCACGGCACTGCACTGCCTATCATTTTAGCAGGGCCATACATAAAAAATGACTTTAAACAAAAAGTTTATAAATATACACACATCAAAAGTGTCTAGGGATCAAGCATTTTTATGCGGATTTTTTGAGATTGAGATGTGGCTTTGGCCCTGGCCTGCTCAGTCGCCAGACTTGAACCCGATTGAGCATGCATGGGATATGCTACAGAGAAGAGTTCTGCCGAATATGGAGGGTATCCAGTCGCAAGAAGACCTTTTTTTGTTGTTGCAACGAACATGGGCGGCCATTCCACAGCGTGATTTGGATGAACTCATTTTGAGTATGCCAAACCGATTCTTGTGTTGTTAGTGTCCGCGGTAGAAACACGGATTATTAATTGTTTAAGTTACCTAATAAAATTTTAAAGAAAACTGTTATTTCAGTCTTTTTTTCGAACTTTAATGTTAGTGGTTCAAATGTCAAAACTCCCTTTATTAGGAAAATGGCAAATTTCTTTATTAATGCAAAGGTGACTTGGTTTATCGTTACTGTGACAAACGAAAACACTTTACTTGATGAATCCTTAAAGAAAATTTTAATTAATATCAATCAGGAGAAAAGTTATTGCAAAAATATATGTTGATCCCTAGACACATATGTTGATCCCTAGACACTTTTGATGTGTGTATTATACACATAAATATAATCTATACACTAAACTTCTTCCCCTGATTTACCGGAACCATAATTCGCCGTCTTAGAGTAACACGAGCAACCCAACGGAGGTGAGTAGCTGCATGTTGCAAGTTTTTCAGATACAAAATATTGTCATTGGTTGCGGGGCAAATCTTCACACATACACATTTTAGACTCGCATAAAAAAACAATCGTCTGACACTACGAACTCACATATATTATAACAATTAAAATAAATCAACAACTTACCGTGGGAGAGCCACGCTTCGGCATGAATGGACTGGCTCGACCAGAGTAATACCATGGCCTCACAGAAAACCGGTGTGAAATAGCGCCTGCGCTGTGTTTCACCGAGTGAGTGAGGATACCGGAGGCCCATACCAAACCCTCCACCAACCCCTCCACCCGTCCCCCTCCTCATCCCCAAAAGTCCGGCAACGCATTTGTGACGCCTCTGGTGTTGCGGGTGTTCATGGGCAGCGGTAATCACTTACCATCAGGTGATATGTCTGCTCGTTTGCCACTTACCACCTATGCCATAAAAAAAAACATTCAGAATTTCACGCACAGAGGGGAACGCTTACGTATATACGATACTACGTACGCCGTGCCTGATTCTAAGAAGTAGGCGGGTCCCATATATTATATCGACGACGGCGCTATATAACATTACACCACAACCAGTAGGACCTGAGCATCAATGAAGAAGACTGCCTCGGTGGCGCAGTGGTAGCGTATGCGACTGCTGTGCTTGAGGTCTCGGGTTCGATTCCCGGGTCGGATCAAATGTTTGTTAATCTGCAAATATTTGTTTCGAAGTTTGGGTGTTTTCTATGTATAATATGTATGTATTTACAAAAAAAAAGTTTATATGTATTTATATAAGTTGTCTAGTACCCATAACACAAGCTCTGCTTAGCTTGGGACTAGATGGCTATGTGTGTTAGATGTCCGAAAATAATTATATATATTTATTTATATTATATTTATAAGGTTAGAATGGGGATTTTTTTCCTTTTCAGAGACGTAGAAATTTTTAGGGATCAGCTATCCTAGAATACTTATAGAGAAGAGAATTTCATAGTGGTACAGCACACAGTGTAAATATTATATTACTTTTCAGGGCGACAAATGTTGCCAAGCTATTCGTCTTGATGAGGAGCAAAAAAGGAAAATCTATTACGCAAAGACTAAACGACATGCTAGAAAACCCTGTAAGTCTTTGTCAGTTTTTAATAAATGTTTAACCGACTTCCAAAAAGGAGGAGGTTCTATGTTCCACTGTTTGTATTTTTTTTTTATGTATGTTCACCGATTACTCTGTCAATTGTGAACAGATTTTGAAAATTATTTTTGTATTCAAAAGGGTATGCTCCCGAGGTGGTCCCATTGCCACTATATCAGAATCTGATGATGGGATCCCAGGGTAATAGAGGGAAACCCTCATTGTTTTTAGGCACATACCATGTTTTTCGTATATTTTCTGAAGTTGGTGTAACTTCAGAAAATATTATTTGCGTCTGGTAGTCATCATTTTATGATGATGTAAGGTACAACTCCTTAACGGTTAGGAGTTGGAGGACAAATCTTTAAATATCATATGTATGTATGTTACCTTTAGTCGTATTCTTTCAAATTATTTAGGTAAGCTGATGATGGAAGGTGGAAAGTACAACTCCTCAACGGTTAGGAGTTGGAGGATAATTCTTTCAATTTCATACGTATCTAAAGACCTTCAGTCGTATACTTTCAAGTTATTTAGGTGAACTGATGATAGAAGGTTAAACTCTTCAAGAGTTACGGATTAGAGGATGATTTTAATATTAAACGTACGACTATCGCTTAGACTTTTGTAATTGTTCGTTTGTATTCTTTTTGGCTTAGCACTGACTTCAAACTGATTCTAGGTACCTAGCACACATTATAATACTTACTATTTAAATGAATAAAGAATTAGGTTTAGACAATTTATGAAGAACCAGTTTATTTTACGCTTTTTAGTGTTCTTTGGCAGACAGTTTTCGTTGGATGTTTTTTGGAAGTCGGTTTTTTTGTAGTTATACCTTTATTTATGTTTATAATCAACTTTTTTAAGCGTGTTTGTTAAGTTTTTGGTACTCTACTATCTTTTTTAATTAATGGTAAATTCAAATCATATAACATTTTATTACGTCATTCACTGGTATGGCATGGTACATTAGGCATTATTTTTGTGGATATACTGATATGAGTGAGTTGTATGTATGCTGTTAGTACAGCATAAATAAAAAAGTTTTGTACAGAGTGCTATAAATTTCCCACGTATTTTTCAACCGACTCCTTCGATGAAACCAGCGTGAATATTTGTATGGTTTTTTATTTATGGAATAGTTTTTCTTTTATATTCAGCTACCAAAATGACTCTGCCCTGCCTTTCTCTCTTTTGGAATAGGTGGCAAACGAGCAGGCGTATGGTATGCGATTACCGCCGCCTATGGACACCCGCAACACCAGAGGCGTCACGAGTGCGTTGCCGGCCTTTGGGAGGGGGATAGAGGGAGGAGCCTCCAGGATCCTCACTCACTCGGTGAAACACAGCGCAAGCGCTGTTTCACACCGGTTTTTTGTGAGGCCGTGGTATCACTCCGGCCCATTCATGCCAAAGCTCTTCCAAGGTAGATGCATGGCGGGCCATTGCCCCGGTGTGTTTTAAACATCATCTTTATCATCAACAACGTTTACTGGTCTACTGCTTGCAATAGGCATCTCCTTAGCAAGAAGACTTTGCCTATGATCTTGGCTTACTATACTTCCCTGACCGAACGGCTTGTATAAATTTTTCCTTCTTTTTGCAGTGGTGTTACCCTGTGTAGTTTGCTCGCGTAGTTTGATCTTACGACTGCGACTCTCTGTTTTAAAAACGGTCATCACATTTCACCATAAACTTTTGGCAGGTCTTTGATTTGGTACGAGAGCAGCAGCCAGGGTTTGAGCAGAAGATAGTACTCGTGGAAGGCGATGTGAGTGAGATCAGACTCGGCTTGAGTGACGCGGATTGGAGTATGTTGACCAGCCAGGTAAAGCATCTTAATATATTTATCCTACTTCTCAATTCATGATCATCATCAACAATCTTTATTAATCCACTGCTAGATATAAGCTTTATAGTGGTATAGGGTTTATGTCAAGTGTTTAGCCCCATTTGCCATCTTGTCTGCCAGCAATGTGCCCAGCCTTCTGCCACTTAAATATGGCAATTCTAAGGGCAATGTCAGTGATCTTGGCTCTGCGTTTCTCCACCGTCATTCCTGATTCGATCACGCAAATAAACTTTGAGCTTTGCTCTCTGGAAATATACACTGGTCAAAAACTTTTGACTTGAAATACTTCGGTATTTGATTGACAAAAAACCTTCAAGAATAAAGTGACTACTCGACATCATGGTCTAAGAAAACAAGTAAGTAGAAGAAGTATATTGTTATATCATGATCGACATGTAAACGCTGCTAAGGGGATATTACCAATATATGTATTTTTGATATATTTATATAGGAAAGTGATTTACGTTAGCGGAGGAACGGGTGTTACGTCCTTCCAACACGGAGGGAGGTATCTTCAACCAGGCGCTGAGATGTCGCCTAGCAGGCTACAGCCCAACGGTTGATGTTGGCAAGTGGTAAACATGCTTATTGGCAGTAGAAATCATTATGCAATACAAGAATACCAGTTACGCCATAGTTCCGAGTCCGAGTTTGTGACTAATTATCCTACGCAAGCACTACCTAGTAATAGTGTTTCTTACCGATTCTTCTCCATAAGAATGAGGTATTGGAACCTCGTAACTAGAGTTACTTATGTTACGTTTCGACAGTACCTGAAACGAAAAGGTCTACTTCAAATAAAAGAAACTTAAATTTACCAATTGTGACTGTATTCACTAGATGGTACTCCATTATTAATTTCTGTAAATGTCTCTAAACCTTTTAAGGTATAGCTTGGGTCAGTTGGATAATTTCGTGTATTGATTTTTTCATATTATGTTACAGACAGAAGTAATATTTCATTTGGCAGCGACGACGCGATTCGACGAAACTTTACATACTGCTACCTTCAATATTGTCAGAGGAACCAGGGAAACTCTTCAACTAGGGAAAGAATGTAGTAAGCTAAGGTACGTTTATTAAGCTTAGGCTTTTCAAAATGATTTTTCCAATTTTAGCCTTTAATGGGACTGGTCCCCGCATACACTTCCACCACTGTAACTCCTGTACACCAGGATCAACAGCAGTGATCTACGAACACACCGTTTGGTCTGCTCTGTTGGGGCCTATATTAAAAAAAAATAAGTCAGGCCATGACAGTTTGACTCACCTCCTCCTATGGCTGCGGTATGGCCTCCCTCTTCTGGTTCTACTCCTATTGCAGAAGTTTTGTAGCATTCTGTATATTCCGACTATTCCAGATCGTATCTATAAGTTACAGGTAATATATGCCCAGTATTTTGATCCAGTTTACTATAATATGATAAGTTTCTTCGTGGAAATGGGATTAATCGATCGATTGATCGAGGGGGATTGTCTAGGTGTGACTTTTCATCATCAACAGCCTTTTAAAGTCCTCTCCTGGACTTAATCTCTTCTTAACAAGGAGGTTTTAGCCTTCTATATCCTGGCCAGACGGGTTGGTGTGTTTTTTTTTTTCAAGTTTTTCTCCTCTTCGCATTGCTGTTGTCTCTTACATGGGGTGAATAAGGGGTGGAAATATTCCATATTTTTAATCCATCACCACACGGACAGGAACATTATAAAAGTAGATGCATTATTCCTGAATCATCTATTGAATATTGATTTAACCTAGCCGGATGGCCCTTTGGAAACGACTCTTAAAAATAATCTCAGAACTCCAAACCCATAACCAACCCAAGGGAAACCATGTCGCCGGTGATGATACTCCATATTCTTAATCCGTTATTACACGAATAGATGATTTCTCTTATTATGTTAATTTTCATTCTCAAGACCAAGAAGAACACTAGATCCCATCATCAAATCAGAGTGACCTTCTATGATGAATTTCGGATCAATATCTCAAGTTTTGCTCCTCAGATCTTTCGTCTACGTATCGACAGCTTACTCTCAGGCAACAAGTTCTCGTATCAAGGCTGAAGTCCTGGAAGACTTCTACCCAAGTCCCATAGACCCTGAGGCCATGATCAGGATGGCTGAAACCCTGGAGGATCAGAAACTTATCGACATTACTGACAGGTTAGTGAGTTATTAAGTTTTTTTTCTTGAAAATAAATCTTGTATGGTCGTTGTATAGCATTGCATATCATAAGAGAAAGTGAGAGAAGAAGAGTAGGTAAATGCGGAAATAAAACATAAGGTAACAGAGCTACAGTTAGGAATAAAGTAAGCCTAAAATGGGCCTGCCGAAGTGACTATACTCTGCCTGATGGAAAGCATAAGCAGAATTCAAGAGTAGTAGTCGTAGTCACAATACTCATTGCGAATGCAGATAACGCAATAATGCAGCACTGTGACCCATACTATCGCAGCCTTTTGAGATGATTCTGCTTCATTGGGCCTCCGGTCTCGCACTCTTCCACGAAATACGATAGCATAAATGCTGTCATTTTAGATGGGTCTTCTGTGAAAACGTGGCTTAATACCTCAGAAGGATCGTGTCAAAATCTGGGTATACCCAAGAAGACATCATTTCGCACATCCCGGTTGCCGCATGTATATCTGGTGGCAAACATTACGCGTAGTTGGAGATTAAAAGTTCAATAACAGTATATATACAGAACTTTATTCGTCTAGTATTTGGGTTGTGGAGGTCTCCAGGAGTCGCTCAGCGTCAAAATAAAGGTTCAGTGATATCGTAGTAGATGGAAAGCCGACCTCAACCCAGTTTGCGTAAAGGGTCGGAGGATGACTATGATTCTGTATTAAAAAAGTTTTTGTTCCGCAGTTTAATTAAAGGTTGGCCGAATACTTACTCGTTTTCGAAGGCTGTGGCTGAGGAGATGGTGCGTAAAGCCGGGGAAGACATGTCTATTTGTGTCGTCAGACCTGGAACAGGTACTTTGGTGAAGCCCATCTATATTTTCTATACATTAACTTGACACATTTAAACATGGTCGCGTGATTCCAAACCAAGCAGAGCTTATTTTATGGTAATCAGTACAAGGTAAAGGGCCTGGTGGAGGTTGCGAGGAACCACTGGATGTGGGCAGCACAGTACTGATTGTTATGAGGAGCCTTGGGGAAGGCCTATGTCCTGCCGTGGACGTCTTTCAGCTGAGATAATCATGATGAGTCTACTGATAAACATACCCATACATAGCAAGGTTTGAACAATTGAGCGTGATCATTCAATGAAATGGAATATCCAAAATATTCTGAAAATAATGGCAATTAAATTTATGCTAACACACCTTTCCAACTTGAATAAAATTCATTGCTTTTTGAGAGTTTAAAAAAAGAAAACTTATTTAATTTTAGAAAAAAATTCGGTAATTTAAAAAGAAAACTACTTTCTATTCTTGTTTGGCCTTCCTTGTTTTCTCTTACGTTTTATTTTAGTTTTCCAGTGTTGTTCTGAAGAAGTTTTTATATCTTATCAAGAGGCCGACCTTAATAACTTTTAAATTGGAGCTTCTATTTTTAACCGACTTCCAAAAAGGAGGAGGTTCTATGTTCCACTGTATGTATTTTTTTTTTTTTTTTATGTATGTTCACCGATTACTCCGTCAGTTGTGGACCGATTTAGAAAATTTTTTTTGTATTCGAAAGGGTATGCTTCCGAGGTGGTCCCATTTCGAGCATATCAGGATCTGATGATGGGATCCCAGGGAAATCGAGGGAAACCCTCATTTATTATAGGCACATACTATGTTTTTCGAATATTTGCTGAAGTCACACCGATATTTGCATCTGGTAGTCATCATTTTATGATGATGAGCTGATGATTTAAGGTACAACTCCTTAACGGTTAGGAGTTGGATGATAAATCTTTAAATATCATATGTACATATGTTACTTTTAGTCGTATTCTTTCAAATTATTTAGGTAAGCTGATGATGGAAGGTGGAAGGTACAACTCCTCAACGGTTAGGAGTTGGAGGATAATTCTTTCAATTTCATACGTATCTAAAGACCTTCAGTCGTATATTTTCAAGTTATTTAGGTGAGCTGATGATAGAAGGTTAAACTCTTCAACAGTTAGGGAGTAGAGGATGATTTTAATATTACACGTACGTATAGACCTAAATTTGTATTCTTGATGATGAAATTTGATGAAATAGTTCAACTTACTACTTACCTACGATTGTTTGCACTAAAAACTGAAAAATAAAAACTTTTTATAAAAAAAAAAACCGACGTCCAAAAAACATCCAACGAAAACTTTCTGCCAAAAACACACTTAAAAGCGTAAAATAAACTGGTTCTTCATAAATTTCCTATACCTAATTCTTTATTCATTTAAATAGTAGTATTGTAATGTGTGCTAGGTACCTAAAATCTGTTTGAAGTCGGTGCTAAGCCAAAAAGAATACAAACGAACAATTACAAAAGTCTAAGCTATAGTCGCTTGGCACCGACTTCAAACAGATTCTAGGTACCTAGCACACATTACAATACTACTATTTAAATTAATAAAGAATTAGGTATAGGAAATTTATGAAGAACCAGTTTATTTTACGCTTTTAAGTGTGTTTTTGGCAGAAAGTTTTCGTTGGATGTTTTTTGGAAGTCGTTTTTTTTTCTCTCTTTATATCCAAGTGCTGTCAACTGTAGCTATACATGTTACTCTATGCATTCTTTATGATATTAATACAGTGGTGGGATCACTGTATTAATATCATCAAATATACATCAAATTTGCAAGACTATATAATAAATAATAAATTGATAATAAAATACTTAAATATACTACGTTGTCACCGATTTATGTACACCAGGCAAAGTTTTAATATAAACCAAGTATTTATTACTAGTTGTTGCCCGCGGCTCCGCCCGCGTGTACGTCGGTTATCGCGGCAAATAGTAGCCTATGTATGTGTTATTCTGATGTATAAGCTAAATTACTGTAAAGTTTGATCCAAATCCGTACAGTAGTTTTTGCGTGAAAGAGTAACAAGCATCCATCCATCCATAGTTACAAACTTTCGCGTTTATAATATTAGTATAGTTTTTTTTTTTACTTTTTGATAAGAAAATGTATTCACTTCCAGTGACCGTTGCTATCCGTGAACCAAATCCAGGATGGGTGGACATTTCCAACATCTACGGGATATCCGGCGTAAGTGCTGTATTAGTTAAAATAATAGAATAAATATGAACATTCACTCTTCATTTCTTAATTCTCTACCATTTTTCTTCTTCAAATTTCAATGGTTCAAATAAAATAGTTCATTAATGACGGAGTTCTGAGATTATTTTCAAAAGTCACTTCCAAAATATCGTTCATCAACAGCCTTTAATAGTCAACTGTTGGATAGACCTCTCGTTAGAGAATCCTTTCTAACAAGGAATAATGTCAACAAAAAACAATAAATGATTCTGGAATTATGAACCTAACGTTTGTTATGATCCTATCCCAGTGATAGCGGATAATATGGAGTGTTGGTACTCCCTAATCAGACCATGGGTGCCGTAAGAGTGGACTAACGGTGCAAGTCAAGCACGACAACAGCAAAAAGAAGGAAACCGGACACAAACCAATACTAACCTGGCTTGCTAGCGCGGTATAGTAGGGTATAGCAGGCCACAATCCCCTTACTAATAAAGGCTTAAGTCCAGCAGCGGACTGTTAAAAGCTGTTAGTGTGATAACGCCTAAATGCTTTATTGACTTGACATAAGCAAGCATCTCATTATTAATAACGTTGTAATAAAAATGATAAGAAAGCAGTGGCCCCAACAAGGAACCCTGAGGAATACCAGAAGTGATCGACATTCATACTGAAGTGAAGCTGTTAATTGTAATAGTCTGAGGTCTTTTTAATGTAAACGAGGAAAACCATCTAAACAAGTTTCCGTGGATTCCAGTTTTATTTAACTTCTACAGGAGTAGCAAATGATTTACATGATCTAACGCATTGCTAAAATATGTAAACACTGCCATTACTTGAACCCCAGACTCCATATGCGAAGGTGTGAAGTTCAATGACAGCAGTAGATTGGATACTAGTAGTAGATTAGTTTGTTTATCTTTACATCAAAGTACGTTATGATTATCTTTTAGATCGCTCTGGGAGGTGGTTTGGGAGTGATGCACATCAGTTATACCGACCCAGACAGCAGGGTTGGCGTCATACCTCCCGACTATGTCAACAACGCTGTGATAGCTGCTGGGTACGAGACTGCCAGAAGAAGAGTCAAGGGAGATAGGAAACCTAGAGTTTATACTGTAGTGTGTTCAACGAGGACAGAAATACATTCGGGTACGATTTCTTTATGTCTGAGCATACTGTTAGAGGGTAGTAGAGCTACGCTGATTACAGCACGAACGGGCTGTCTCGATCGTGGCGGTGCGAGACCGGAGACCCAATAAAGAAGCATCACTAAGCTGACATGGTGTGGGTCACCATGCTGCATTGTTGCATTGTCTAGACAATGCAAATCTAGATTTGCAATGAGTATGGTAACCACTACTCTTGGATTCTGCTCATGCTTTCCATCGAGCAGAGTAGAGTCATTTTGACAGGCTCATATTAGAAAATAAATAATAAAGATGATGCGAAAAGTGGCATAGCCTTTTCGAGAACTGTGTTCCTGTAATTACTGTGTAGATGCATTTTTAACAGACTTCAAAAATGAAGAATTTTTCAATTCGGATGTTTTGCTTAGTCTTTTGTATAACTGTAATTATCATCATTATCTCCTGTTTTCTCTTTCTAGGTTATTTTCATAGACATTCAAGAAACGCAGTAGAGTGTTGTAGTCCGCAGCTGGTCTGGTACAATTTCTGTATACAGACACCGAACAAACTACTGTTCTGGATTTTGACCTGGATTCTTCATTTCATACCAGGTTATATAATTGATGGAGTTTGCTGGATTCTTGGAAAGGAGAGAAAGTGAGTTTGAACCCTTGTAGTTTCGTCATATCCTGATGATCCTGGAAACCTGTAATTTCACATCAACATACACTTTAACACAGAGATAAAGTTCATCTAACCTCAACAACAATTATCAGTCCTCTATTGGACATAGGCCTCTCCTTAGAAACCGGAGGACCATACCCCTCCCCCCATCCCTTTCCCCATCCCCCAATCGGCAACGCACTTGTGACGGCTCTGGTGTCCATGGGCGGCGGTAATCGCTTACCATCAGGTGATACGTCTGCTCGTTTGCCATCTACAACATAAAAAAACAAAAAATATAAGGTACCTCTAGTTACCCTTAAAATGACTTATAGATGATATGGCAAGCTGTTTAGCCCCCCAGTTCCTGCAGCGGCCGAAAACTCGTTGCTTTAAATATTGAACATACTATGAAAAACTAGTTTGCTGGCAGCGAAGGGGTGGGCGTAGTGTGTAGGACCTTTCCAATGAGACTCCAACCAAAGTAAAATAACTAGGTTTAATGACAAATTGACAATAATGTAAAATAATAATCAAGTTCTTAGTACTTCTTAGTACTCGTGACTCGTGATGTTTAGCATAAAAACATCGATGTTTTGATTTGAGCACATCGTTGTAAAACATCAGGATTTAATTTTTTATAAAAAGTTGTTATTTTTCAGTTTTTAGTGCAAACAATCAAGTAAGTAGTAAGTTCAACTATTTCATAAAAATTCTATTGATGCAAATAACTTTAGTGGTTTAAATGCCAACCCCTATTTCACCCCTTAGGTATAGAATATCCAGAAACGCTACGTAATACGTTAATACTCATTTTAATCAGTAGCCCAAAAATAAATTTTGACGTTTCTAACTTAAAAAAATATGAACTTGTATACAATTTTTCAACCCCTATTTCACCCTCTTAGGGGTAGAATATCCAGAAACGCTTAAAAACATTTCTACTCATTTTTAATCAGTAGCCGAAAGATAAAGTTTCATGTTCCTAACTTAAAAAATGACGGACTTCCACACAAACTTTCAACCCCTATTTCATCCATTCAGGGGTAGAATATCCAGAAACGCTTAAATAATTATCTACTCATTTTTAATCAGTAGCCCAAAGATAAAGGGTCATGTTTCTAACTTAAAAAATGACGGACTTTCGTACAAACTTTCAACCCCTATTTTACCCCCTGAAATTTTATAATATTTTACTGAAAGAATACAAATTAAGGTCTATAAGTACGTGTAATATTAAAATCATCCTCTAATCCCTAACTGTTGAAGAGTTTAACCTGTATCACCAGCTCACCTAAATAACTTGAAAGTATACGACTAAAGGTCTTTAGATACGTATGAAATTGAAAGAATTATCCTCCAACTCCTAACCATTGAGTAGTTGTACCTTCCATCATCAGCTTACTTATATAATTTGAAAGAATACGACTAAAGGTAACATACATACCTACATATGATATTTAAAGATTTATCCTCCAACTCCTAACCGTTAAGGAGTTGTACCTTACATCATCGGTGTAACTTCAGAAAATATATAATATATATAAATTAAAATATATATAAATTTTTAAAATCGGTCCACAAATGACGGAGTAATCGGTGAACATACTTAAAAAAAAGACATACAGTGGAATATAGAACCTCCTCCTTTTTGGAAGTCGGTTAGAAATGACATAATTTAAAGGAAAACTCCTCCAACCTCCAAAAAAAACATCGATGTTGTCGGTGCATGAGATAGGAGTTTATAGTAGTACCATATAGTAGAAAACGAAAAAACAAAAAAAGGTCTTGCGTGTATGTGTACCTAAAGAATGGTGCGCGCACACATGCAAGGCCTCAACTCGTCAACATATATTATGACATATGAGAAAAAAACATACCAATCAAATTGAGAACCTCCTCCTTGGAAGTCGGTTAAAAAGAAGCAGACTGATATTTGAATGTGACTATCTATCACCTTCAACAAGTACGATGCAGTCAAGATTTGATTGGAAGAGTGCCCCTCCACACAGAATGGTGTTTTTCCTTCGGAGGTTTGGGTTTCTTACGTTTTCATTTGAACTAATTTATATTGCAGGTTCGTAAAACTCTACACAAAAATGTACAAGATATCCATGTCGTTGGGGTACTTCAGTATAAATGATTGGGAGTTCGAAGACAAAAACTTGGCGGCACTCTACGACTCTCTGTCTCCTACTGACAAGGAGATCTTCCACTTTGACGTAGAAACGATAAACTGGAAGGAATATGTAATCACATACGGCGTGGGTCTGAGAAAATACATACTAAAAGATGGGTTAAAAGGTTCCCTTTACGCTATGAGAAAGCTGTTTTATTTTAAATATTTACATTACGTTATAATGCCCATCTATATTTTTGTTTTATACAAAATAATCTGTTTCAGTTTTGTTTTGCTTGTAAAATTGTATATGTAAATAAAATCATTCTTTTGTTTTTTTTTATTACTTAGTTTTTTGTGCGTGTTTGTAATGTGCGTTGCCGGCCTTTGGGGATGGGGAGGAGGATGGGGGGAGGGGTTTAGGCTTCCGGTATCCTCACTTACTCGGTGAAACACAGCGCAAGCGCTGTGTCACACCGGTTTTCTGTGAGAAGATTGATTGAACTACTTTGAAAAACTGATTAATCTGGGGAATTTCCGTCAAAATGCACCAAATTTACCACTACAGTAACATCCTCGTCAACATTTAAGGCCGTCTAAACATAATTCTGGCAGAATCTCTCTCTGATCACTGTCTGAGACTCTGGTAGGTCTCCAGCTGACGAATGATGCCGCAGTATTCCCGCATAGGCTAAACCCGCCGGTATGGTGTGTAGGAGGCATAATAGACGATTGTAAGACATAGGCCAACTATATTTTTTGTTAAGAAAGCGCTAAAATTTGTTAGATTAAGATATAAAAATAAAAATTGTGAGTTTTTTTTTTTACTGAGTTAAATATTATACGCGTACGTGCGTACTTTAAGGCGCGTCTCCACCAAAATTGTTGGCAATTTCAGTGTTTCCAACTGTTTGCAACACTTCAGAAAATCGCCAACTTTCGTCTACACCGAGGCGCCAACAATTTGAAAAACATTCGAATCGAACTAAGCACAGAACCAATAAATATTTGCAACAAGCGTATTCTTTTGACGTTTACCGCCAAAAACGGAAACATTTGTTGGCAATTTTTGTTGCCAACACAAGGAAATTACAGAAACATAAAAAACATAAAAAAAAAAAAAAAACTTTTGTCACCAATACGTGTTGACAACACAAAAATTGACAACTTTTGTTGGGTGGAGACCCGGCTTTACGCATACGCACGCACGCACACGCACACACATTACAGGACGCCCAAATTTGAACATACAAGGCATAGGGAGCAAACGAGTAGATTTTTCCTCTGAAACAAAATGTATTGCTACCCTGTTTGCAACACTTTTTGCGAGCTGTTAGGCCGCGAATACGAAGTCGCGGGATACAATTCTTTCGTCACCTTTTACCCGCAGCCTAAGGTCATGTTCTCGGCTTGAAGGCTTACCACTGACTTCGAGGCCAATTCCTACGTCCGTGCCGCCGATGTTCAGCGCCCGATGACTTCGAAACCGCGGCCTTAGGCTGCGGGTGAAAGGAGACTAAATACATTTGTTTTCTTTCTGTGAGTAGCCCACAGGAAAAAAATGTCTATCTGACCTGTGTACCCTATCCTGTGTCGACACCCTTATTCATCAAATCAATCTTACTACTACTTTTAATTATCTAAGCAACAAATAAAAAAAACACGGATGTTAAAACATTTTATTACAAAATTTACACTCTTACAATAAAATATTGATAAAAAACATTTTAATAAATAATCAAATCTGCATAAAGCTATTCTTGTCGCTAGGAGGAAGAAAAATCACAGCTAAAATGCCATAAATGTTTTACATTAGTGTTTAAGAACACGATGATATAACGTGACGTACCTGCTAAGCCAAGACTTTTTATAAAATGCTACTCATTTGAGTAGGTACACACTAGATAAGGTATTCCTACTTACTAGAATACCTTAAATCAATCTGCATACTCGAGAGCAAAAAAATTAAGATATACCTAGCAGTTTTTCCACATTCCTAGCGACAGTTCAACAGGCGAACTAAAAAAGACTTAAATTAGTGTAAGAGAAATGTGAAAGTTGCGAAATTGATAGCAAGGTATATAAGTAAGAAATACAACAATTTTTAAAGTTAAACAGGCTGTAAATTTTGTCCTGCACAAGTTTTACTTTGTAACAAACTTATTAGTAGTAACTTATAGTTGGTAAACTTTTTGAAGCTATTATTTTAAGAAGTCTTCATGTACTTATATGTTTATTAATTGTATTAAAATGTACATAACACCTTTGTACACCTTTGTTCGGCAAATAAATGAATCATTATTATTATAAAAAAAACATTACTGTTTTAAAAAATCTCCAGACGAAAATAAACGGAGATTTTTTTTTTGTGAGTTTGACAATGTCAATTTTGAAGCAACCAAATTCTTGAATCAAAAAAGATCAGCCCTAGTGCTAAATTTTACAGAAATAAGTCGCATATTTTACTAGATTTGAGTCATCTTGCACAACATTTTACCAAATTAAGTCGCCCGCATTTCAGTATGTACTTAACTAGCTTTTAGTGTAACCCTACTTATTTGAAAAGCTACCATAACCTATATATAATAGCTGATGTTATACCTATCAATATGGTTGTCAATACCACCGGGTTTTCAGTAATACTCTTGTACTCACATGACTTTCTGCATTTGGTCATGGTCAGTTCGCAACATGGGTTCTTTCTGCATTGAGAGCATGGGTCACAAGCGGAGGGCGGTGGTTTAAACGCTTGCGGTGGTGGACATTGGGGTACCTATTGATATAATATAAATGTATATTTGACCTTCTTTGCTCTTTTAATTCAATAATATGATAAAATCTAAGCAATTTGCAAGATAATTCAGCTTTAAAGTTTGAAAATGAGGCATATCGACGATTGAAAATCAATCTTTCCTGATACTAAGACTACTGATCAGCCGAACTAAATAAATTAAATATACCCAACAATACAGAAGTCAATTTAATTGATATTTCTACATCTGAATATTATTCCTCTTGTATCAGCAGAACGGATTGAAGGTGTCGTTCGACCTCCACATGCACAGTCTATTTCGATACGACATTAATAGAAGTAGTTTAAAATTGACTTTGAAGCTGGAAAGTCATATAGTTATAAATCAAGTTCATAGAAGTATTTTAATTGGAACATATCGGCTGTTTAGCGCTTTCCGGTGTAATATTTCAAATACTTAACTCCAGGTATACCCAAATAACATAACTGGCTTGTATTAGAGCCATAAGATGAATGATAGACGAAATATAATATTCTGATTATTTTACTTGACTCTAGTATCAGAGTCTTTCCTAGAGATCTCTGAATTTACGATACCAATCCCATATTCGTATCGTAAATACCTTGTTTTTTTATCTACTACAGTCTCAGGCAAAAATCCCCACACGAAATTCATGTTATCCGTTTTTTCTACCCTGACTTTACTTCTTTCCATTGATTCATCTGAAAAAGAATACTCTTCCCAAAGCAATTTGGCGCTAGGAGAATAAGGGAATGGAGAAATAATAGGAACTATAACAAAAACATAAGTTATACGTAAAATAGTTGATAGAATAAGGAATGAAGAGTTATGACCGGTGGGACTTAGAAGAGAATGAAAACTTTACGTTTAAAAATATTCCGTAGGTACAGAAATGTAATTCATGCAAAATATGAAATAATAATCCACGTTGATCACTTTCTCATTTTAAAATGACTCAATAAAGAAACCTTTTGAATAACCAAAGCCGACTTCTATTTCTAATACAGATTCAGTCACGAATTTCTTTATCTTTCTTATACTTACACATTAAGCTTAAAATATTTTTGTCTTTTGTTTTCTCTCTACATATTGATGTCCCTGAAATCTGCATAAATATCTGTAATTATTTGGTCTACTCAACGCTTCACTATCCCATTATCACTTAACATTCAATTCATTCATTCCGAATATCATCCAAATGAGACTAAAATACCAATTTGTGAGCGAGAAACAATAAAATCTACAAAATGCACTCAACAGAAGGGGCTATAGAGTCTATTAGATGTTCGTCTCACTCTTGGCCTTTCGTCCTTAAACGGTGGGAGTCCAAACAGCTCAGGTCTAAAGTCCAAAAGATTAGGTAGAACCATTGTAGCCTTCTTCGCTGCAACGGTGTCGATGTTAGCATGTGGAGTTAAAATGACCTGTAAAAAGATAAACACACTGGAGATTTTTACCTGTCAACACTACCTAATACAGCTCTGATTTTTTTTCACAACTTAAAGGAAAGAAAAGAAAAAAGAAAGAAATGAGCAGAAACATCATGGTTAAGGTTGCAAGTTACTACCGCTGAGCTACCTAACAGTTTTCATACTGTATATATTATGGAATTTGTAGTCGTTCTTTTCATGTATCATATAAATACAAAATTTTAGACCCGTTTTACAATTTACCAATAAAGTTCCTGCAATACACTATTTTAGACTTAAAAGCCAGATAACTGCAAATATCGATTTCACAAGTCTGTCTAAAGACGAATATTTCAGATAACTAAATATACATCTGCAACTTTTATCTGTTAAATATTGTTCTATGGCAGATAGCTATTTGGAACTTTATCAAGTACTAGTGAAATTGTACCTATAATACTACACCATGGAATGTCACCCTAAGTAGAAGGGGATCCTTTTAATACGACATTCGACAGAATTAATGGAATTTTAAGCTATAAATCTAATTAATATTTCAGAGTGCGTCAGAGCGAACTTTATTGGTTTACCTGCATCCCTGCCGATATTCCTGCCTCGAGACCAAGCAGTGAGTCCTCAAAGACTAGGCACTGAAATGCAAAGAGTTTTAAAAAATAGAAACCACATAAAAAATTCGCGAGCGAGTCTTCAGAAAGACGCGAATTGCCAAGATAAAACTACATATGTATGTATGTTGGTACATGTCTCGTGCATTACTTCTCGACCTGTGTGATGTGTATTGGTAGCTCGAGTGTTAATACGTCACGTGACCATGTCGATGACGATTTACATAAATTTACTCAAGTCAAAACCCAAATATTGACACCAATTTTCTGTGAGCCTTACCTGCGAAGGATTGGGTTTTCCAGGAAATTTATGAGCTGCAGCTAAAAACAAATCTGGAAAAGGTTTCCCGCGGTAGACGCCAGGATCGGTGGCACTTACCTACAATGGAAAAATTATATTAACATTCGACAAGTACAAGTATCATTCATTTATAGAAGTAACTGTTCTCTGCTAGAATTTTATTCACTTTTTGAAAAGGAATCTGTCGTGCCTCTAAATATTTAATTTCTCACCAGAAAAGGAGAACCAATAAATGAAGCTTCATTATTATAAAGTTATTTCATTAAGTGCCATGCTAGCGCCTTCTAGCTGTAAAGTCCAACGTGTAAAAATATTTGCAAAACATTTATTTACAAAAATAAAAATCAGTTATCATAGTGCCAACATAAAATTATTAAAGAGCAAAAAAAAAAATTAAAAAAAATTATACCACATGGTGAAATATTTTAAATATTTGCGGTTTGGCCATCGCGTGCTGTCTGACTTGAGATGCTGTTGAGTTCGTGGCCAGGGCAACGGGAATCTTGTTGTCCCTTAAGTGAAATAGTAGACGTGCTACACCTAGAATTAATTAATGTGTTGATAGTACGAGTCCTTGGAAAATATTTTAGTTTACATTCGCTTTAAGATATTTCCAAGGTACCAGAGTCACGTTGATTTTAAGCATAAAGCAGGCTGGGGCGGTACTATGGAACTATGAGACTTAGGACATGCGAGTATGTAAATAGTCGGTAAGGTTACCGGAGGATTGAGTATACAACAACTATTCACAACTAAAAGCAAAACAAAAATTGCATAGTGTTGCGCCGACTTGCGCCATAAGGAGATGGGTTTCGTATGGACGGAAACATTCGAGAACCGAGGAAGGCGCCATCTAGTGTCGGGTAGCGCGCAACGATGGAGATTATGACTGGTGATTCCGATTTCCTCATCGCTAGATGGCGCTGCAAGTAACTCTAGAACAATCTCTCGATCGCACGTTTGGCCTAGTGGTTTAACGCTCACCACGTCGTTTCCTACTTCGCCAAGTGTCGTGGGTTCAAATCCCACGTAGGACAATACTTTGTGTGATCCACAAATTGTTGTTCTGAGTCTGGGTGTTATTTGTGTCCGTTTCATGTATATTTGTAAAGTCCCCCGCGACACAGGATTTATTCCTAGTGCGGAGTTGTCTTTTAAAAAAAAAACTATTTGGTCCAGAATGTTCTGTCGAATAATGAGGATTATCCTAGAGATTTCGGCGAAGCGTGTTAGACGTACGGGCAGTAGTGTTTCACGATACAGCGGATTGACATCGAAGCGATCTTCAAGTGCGACTAACGAATGATTTAGTGAATTATTTTTGTAGAAAGTGTTGTTAGTAAATATTGCGTTAGTATTTTGGTAATCAATCGACTACTTAACAATTATGACAATATAATACATTATACTTTTTGGCGCGAAAAATCCTTATTTTTATTTTTTTATTAATTTTTATGTAACCAGCCCAGTGTCACTCTCACGACTAAGACGAATCTGTTGACACCCACTTACAAAAAAAAACCGACTTCCAAAAAACATCCAACGAAAACTCTCTGCCAAAAAAACACTTAAAAGCGTAAAATAAACTGGTTCTTCATAAATTGCCTATATCTAATTCTTTATTAATTTAAATAGTAGTATTATAATGAGTGCTAGGTACCTAGAATCTGTTTGAAGTCGGTGCCAAGCGACTATCGCTTAGACTTTTGTAATTGATGCTTTGTATTCTTTTTGGCTTAGCACCGACTTCAAACAGATTTTAGGTACCTAGCACTCATTATAATACTACTATTAAAATTAATAAAGAATTAGTTATAGGCAATTTATGAAGAACCAGTTTATTTTACGCTTTTAAGTGTTTTTTTGGCAGAGAGTTTTCGTTGGATGTTTTTTGGAAGTCGTTTTTTTTTAATGAAAAGTTTTTATTTCTCAGTTTTTAGTGCAAACAATCGTAGGTAAGTAGTAAGTTGAACTTTTTCATCATCATTCAAGTTAAGGTCTATACCTCTATACGTACGTGTAATATTAAAATCATCCTCTAATCCCTAAGTGTTGAAGAGTTTAACCTTCTATCATCAGCTCACCTAAATAACTTGAAAGTATACGACTGAAGGTCTTTAGATACGTATGAAATTGAAAGATTTATCCTCCAACTCCTAACCGTTAAGGAGTTGTACCTTACATCATCAGCTCATCATCATAAAATGATGACTACCAGACGCATATACCGGTGTAACTTCAGAAAATATACGAAAAACATAGTATGTGCCTATAAAAAATTAGGGTTTCTCTCGATTTCCCTGGGATCTCATCATCAGATCCTGATATGGTGGCAATGGGACCACCTCGGAAGCATACCCTTTCGAATACAAAAAAAAATTTCAAAATCGGTCCACAATTGACGGAGTAATCGGTGAACATACATAAAAAAAAAAAAAACATACAGTGGAACATAGAACCTCCTCCTTTTTGGAAGTCGGTTAATAAAAATACGACAAGCCGTTTAGGCTCTAGGGCGTGCCAAAGAAATATACCTACATACATACATACACTCGAAAAACATAACCCTCCTTTCGCGGTCGGGTTAAAACAGATATGAATTACAATTCCAAAGAATTTTGCATTATGAGTGTGGTATGTATGTGGGTACTTACTTTCCTTTACGATTAAGTTTAAGTGTAAACAAATTTACTTGTGCACAGAGGCTGCTGCGTCCATTAATAAAACAGTCAAGAATAAACTTAGTTTCAGTGAACACGTGAATAGTTTTTTTAAAAGTGGTCCAGTTGGTAATAACTGTAATAAGTAACACGCTACACTTACTCCTGTTACTACTAGAAGGAAATCATTCGAACGCATGTAATCTTCGAAAAACTCACCTTTTTGCAACGGCGCTTTCGGTAACAACTTCTCGGATAACCCGAGCAGTTCAGACTCGAATTTATCGACGGACACATCTATTTTCAATTCCTTTACTACACACTCGGATATGTGTCTATCTGTGCCACCTATCATCTAATAAAAAAAGAAAAGATAAATAATAATAAAAAGAAGAAAATAAATTCTACTTATGTATTAAGTAGGCTAAACCTTTTGTTCTCATCAGCACACGGATTTCAGCATGAACGGGCCAGCTCGACTGCGGCGATGCTGCACTCTCACAGAAGACCAGCTTAGTGATAGCATTCGTGTTGTCGTGTTTTTTTGGTGCGTGACCGATCCAATGATACCTAAGCATCTCAATAGGCTGCCATAGTGTGGGTCACCATGCTGTATTGTTGCATAGTCTGCATTCGCAATGAGTATGGTGACCAGCATTCTTGCCTTCCGTCAGGCAGAATCACTTTGACAGGTCCATATATAAAAAAGTAGGCACTTGTGTTGTCATTACGGCGTAGGTGCCTATTTAAAATTAACACCTAAAATGTATCCGGTAAGTTCAAAAATGACGCTAGTGACCACTGTTAGGTACGGAGAACAAACTGTATTTTAAGGACTATAGGTACAAATTCTAAAGGAGATGTCCAAAAAATGTACCTATGGTCTTGTGCCCCAAATAGATCAATGCCCAGACTATACGGAGATCAAATAAGTGGTATTTGATAGCTGAGATCTTCTAAAAAAAGAATTTAAAAGGTTCATGAAGCAAAGCAGATTCTGAAAAAAGTAATGAAGGTTTAAAAAAAATATATATCACTCCGACAACACAATTTTTTCCCAATAAATTTTAAAGTTATACTGTCAGGTCTATTAAAAAGATTTTTTTAAGTGTGCTCATGTCAAAATAGATACTACTGGCTTATTCCCATGGTTCCACTCGTGGGGCAAGACCATGAAAAGTAGATAATAATTTTATATAAATATTTCGAACATTGACAAGTTTATTGAATGTTGCCAATGTGCAAATCATAGTTCAACTTTTTATAAATGCTCTTTCTTTATTTTAAAAAAATCAAGTATTAGTTAGTGATTTCGAATTACGAATATTTTAAAAATAATTACTACATGAATTCAGTAATAGTACAATAACATTGGATTTTAATAAGAAGCGCACATGAATAAAAAAATCATTCAATATTTTACCCCACTGTGCGTCATGTTTTTATCATGGCAAGTAAAATTCTTTCAAAGTTAATTCAAGGTGCAAGCCTTTGATTATTAATATGTCTAGATAGAGCATCGCGATACAAAAGAACAAAATTAAATGACACAACTTTTCGATATTTGTGTGCGTGACAGCTACGTATTACACTCGCCTCATGTCATTCCTAAATCATCCTAAATCATTAAATTTCCTAGTGTGAGTGCGTAAATGATACCAGTTGTTGAGTTTTTTTTGTGAAAATGGGGAAACAATTATAATAGTGTTGAATAACTTTTCTATCTAGAAAACTATGCTAGGAAAACAAAATGTGATACAACCTAATAATATGTCTCGTGTTTTTTTACTATTTATTATTATTAATTTTGGTCTGGTATTGTAAAAAAGTACTTAACGATTTTTTTACCTTTTAAAATATGTAAGATATATAATTAGCCCATCTAATTGTCTCTTTGACCAACATTAAAAAAGAAGAAAGGTAAGAAAAAAATGTTTACATTACTTTTTTAATGGACCGGTTTAATTTTTTTTTGTATTAGATTTAGGACATCTTCAAGATAGCTCAGTATTAATATCATGGGGATTAGACCTTGGGCTTTCAATTTGTTTTATTAGATTTACAATCTATTTTTTTTTATCTGAATGAGATCTGACGAGTAGTTTTTAAGTTAATATTTCTCAATTCTTATCTGTTGATAAGAACATTCGAAGATATACTTGTTTTGAAATCATAAAACTGGACTTCAAAAATGCATGACTGCACGGTTGGTCTAGTGGTTTAAGTTGTCGCCACGCCGCTATCTATTAAGCCAGGTGTTGTGGGTTCAAATCCTAAATAGGACAACACTTTGTGTGATCCACAAATTGTAGTTCTGAGTCTGGGTGTTTTTTGTGATGTATATTCGTAATGCGGGAGTTTTTTTTTTTAAAACAGAGAGGAGTTCATATCTAGTAAGTATACCTAAAAACCCTTAAACGATGCCCATAGTGACATTTTACAAAAACGGTGCGGCGGTCATATTTGATTCAAATAATGACATGAAATTAATACTCAGCATACCTAAAAACACCTTACACGATACCCATAGTGACATTTTACAAAAATGGTGCGGCGGCCATATTGGATTTAAAAAAATGACAAGAAATTAATACTCAGCATACCTAAAAATCCCTTACACGATACCCATACCCGTAGTAACATTTAACAAAAATGGTGCTGCGGCCATAATTATTGGATTCAAAAAATGATATGAAATCTAGACTCGGTATACCTAAAAACCTCTTACACGATACCCATAGTGTCCTTTTACAAAAATGATGCGGCGGCCATATTGAATGACAAAAATGATTTGAAATTCTTAGCGTATCTATTATCTACCATGAAGTATTTTATACAACACAACTCCGCCTACCACATTTTATGAGGGAGTTTTGACTTCATAAACTAGCAACATCCAAAATGGTGACTACAATAATTATTTATTTTAGAAATTATTTAATGGCTTTGTTTGCTGTAATAGATACATATTAATGGTACTTAAAGATAATAGGTAACTTTCTTTGTTAATTTAGATCGTACTCTGTAATTTCTACACACTTATATCGCACAATTCGCCATTTTTATCAACACAAAAATGACAGCAACATGTGTGCATCCACTGACAGTGCATTTGGTACTAAACGCGGAAAAATATTTAGGCGTCAACAGTTAGAGCCTATTTTTTCGTGTGTTTTTACAGCTTTGACAGTCCATCTAGACATATTAATAATCTAAGGTGCAAGCATCGGTTAAAATCTTTTTGATTTTTGAGTTTTTTTTCCGAATTTCATACGGACTTTATTAAGTTACTCAAAATACATCATTTAATTTATTTATTCCAAAAACTAAAACATGATCTCGGATTATTCTGGGGCTAAAATTAGACTTCTCCTTTGGTTTTATATAATACGAGACACAAAGAACTGTAAATAATTTATTTTTTATACATGCAAACTAGCATTTAATAAAAATAATAAGTATTACCCGTTTTTGTATTTCTTTTGTGTAAGTCTTGCCATATTTTTGACAAATTTGTCCAACTACGTCGTGATAAATTTTTTCTGAATCTGTAAAAAAATAATATATAATAACAAAAAAATACTTAAAAGCTATGTTTTTTTTGTGATAGGGGGCAAACGAGCAGACTGATCGCCTGATAGCAAACCATTACTGCCGCCCTCGGACACCCGCAACACCAGAGGCGTCATAAGTGCGCTGCAGTGGTGAAGGTGAAGGTCTGAAGATCGTATGGGCCGGGAATACCGCAGGCGGCAGTTTCTTTCACAATTTCATTAAACCTAATAATATTAGAGAACACCTCTAGTCTCTATTTCTTACTTTGGCCCAATAGACAGGTCACCTGTTAGCTGACTCACTTAGGGCTTGCTACTTAAGAAATAAAATAAATAAATAAATATTTCGGACATTTTAACACACAACGCCATCTAGTCCCAAGCTAAGCAGAGCTTGTGTTATGGGTACTAGACAACTGATACAAATACATATATACTTTTTTTTTTTTTGTAAATACATACATATTATACATAGAAAACACCCAAACTCCGAAACATATATTTGTAGATCATACAAACATTTGGTCCGACCCAGGAATTGAACCCGAGACCTCATGATCAGCAGTCGTACACGCCAACCGCGAGACCAACGAGGCAGTCAAATACAAGTAAATGCTTTTTTTGTAGCTTGTTTACTCAAAAGGCCAACCCCAAGTTGGAAGGGTAGGTATAAGGCTCTCAAAGGAGGGAAAAGTACTTTTTGTGTCTCATAGTGTCTGTAAGAGAAGGTAGGGATTCATTTAATGACATAAAGTAACAATTCTTAAATTCTGTTCAAACAAACCAACTTACTAAGTACTGTTCCGTCTAAATCGAAGATACAATGAGTAACGCATCTGATTTTCTTTCCGAAATGGTAGTTGAAGTTCGCGCAGCAATGTGTCACAACAAAGTAACGGATCTGTGAGGGTAGTTTGGAAAATTTTCCTGTCTGATTAGCTGATGCATATTGGATTATTTATAAAAACTTTATTCCATTAAACACACTAGCCACTACAAATTTTATTCTCAATCATTGAGCTTCAACTTCAAACGAACCCTATTATCATGACATAGACAAATAAATATGTAATGACATATGCTTTGACAGGTGTCATTTGGCGTTCAATTTAACTTTTTAATAACTGCCATTTATTTTCATTTCTATAAAGTTTCCAATGCGTTTTCCATTTTGTTGCTGTTACACTGAATTAGGTACATAGACGTATTCAATTCTGGGGAATATTCAAACACTCCGAAACAAATATTTACAGATCATACAAACATTTGGTCCGACCCGGCAATCGAACCCGAGACCTCAAGCACAGAAGTCGCATACGCTACCTTTGCGCCACTAGTCATTTAGTCATTCTAAAGGCTCCGGTAACCCTAATTTATTTTTGTTTTAATGTACCTATGGGCTTGCTAAAGTAACTCTACTCTTATTTACTGAAAAGCACCAAAATAATAGTGCTGAGCAGTCAAAACCTAGAACTCACTCACACGCACGTGTTTCTGGTGTATATTTATTACATACATGTGGGTATGTATATATACAGGGCGAGTCGTGCACCGCGCGTTGCGCGCCGGCTGCCGATCATTTGTGTTAACTACCTATGTATATTGTATGTCTCAGTAATAAACTAGTATCGAACGTAAAGACTCGTTTCATTATCTCAGCATTTATATAGGTACGAATATATCAGTTTCCCTCCCATTATCATTCGGATCTTCTAGCGGGGCATGAAAAAGCATCTCACTAGGCCGCCATAGTGTCACCATGCTGCAGTGTCCGCGTTCGCATTGATGATGGTGACCACCACTATTGGTTTCTACTTCTGCTTTCCATCAGGCAGAGTAGTTATTCTGACAGTTAAAACACATATATAAAGTGTAACACCAGTTTTTACAGGCTGAGGTATCGCTTTAGTAAGGCCGACCTATTTCTTCTAACAGTCCTATTTTAAATGACTTTAATAGTCATCCAGGACAGATAACAAAATTATGATAACCAGACCCTAATGTGGTGTAATTTATCTAAGCATAATAAAGTTATGAGTTGTTTGTTTATCAGTAGTGGTTACCGTAGTAGGTATTATCACATCAACCGCTTTTTTAACAGTATACATGCCTCGTCTTAAAAAAGGGTTTTCGGCTACTGTAACGTGTTGGCCAGACGAGTTGGTATAGGGTTTGTTACAAGTTGTCCTTCTCTTTGCGGCGCTTCCTATGTAGTTTGCTCTCTTATTCGCTTATTACGACACTTATGGTGTAAATGAGGGTGGTGAAATTCCGTATCCTCGATCCATCGCCACACAGATAGCATTTATAGTTTCGAGACAGCTGTGGTGCTTGCTGACCCGTGGGGTTTATGTATATAAACTGGCCCTATACTATGCCAGCTGGCTGAAGATAGTAGGTACTGGGTGTATGTTGGCCGGCCCGGCTGTTTAGCCTTCGATCCGTAGCCTAAATACCAGGGAGAGGTGGTGGTAAATTATCCTAACCGGCCCAGCTGTTAGCCTTCGTACCGTAGATAGGATAGTCGTGAAACTCGGAGGAGGTTACGACTTATCTTATTTATTTGGTAAAATGCACTTTAATATATATCCAAATCAAGGCGGCAACCCGCAGCGGTTCTCGGGAGCTTGAGTTTTCGAGTGAGTGAGAGAGAGATATGAGTGAGTGAGAACGGACTTCGACAGCTTACGTAAATACGTGCGCGCGCTGAGATACAGTTCACAATGGTTCATAATTTGTTTGCTAGCGCAGCGAGTGGACGTACGCATGGCGCGACAGGCCGGCGCCAGCACACTCGCTCTGTCGCCACAATAGTATACAGGCCTATTTCGCATATGGTATATCTATGTAATCCAAAGATCAAATAAAATAAAATAAATTTCAAATATCTGTTCTCATTTACCTACTCTCGATGTCAGAACTGCCATTTACGGCAATATCGTAGTAAAGTATTACTATAAGATCTAAGAATAGTAGAAAACGAGTAGATAAAACAACTCAACGAGTTTTACTGCATGCTTACGGGGTAAGAACTTGAGAAATTGCGTCATAGATATTTCAGTCGATATAAACCATACGGGTATTCCCCGCACGCTGCATATCAACCAAGCAAATAGTAGGGGAGCCCACTATGCTAAATGGGGATTTACTCGAGCGTCATAGAAACCTATTGGGTTGCAAAGCTTAGATGATAAAATGAAAAAAATGTTATTACTGTATACCTTTTCATCGGTGGGGTGAGCAGCTATGGATGTTCAAAAATGTAAAAAAAAACTGATGCATGGACATACTCATAGGTCAGATATTGATAGCATACATGTCCTACGTATTTTTAATAATGTACGTATGTTAATCTGATCGTTTGCACGGTGGTCGTACGTAAGGTTTACAAAATGACAAAAAATAAATAGCGAGCGCGTCAGATTTTCAAAGGGGATGTTAAGTGAACCTAAAATAAAGCTCTCATTCAATAATCTGACGATTTGGATGTGACGCAAACTCACGGCAGTTGTCAGAATGTGCAAAAAAAAATCGTCATATTGACATACGCAAGCGCGTCAGATTAAGATATATATGGTTCATCTTTATGTCCTAGATGTGCTGTCTCATAATCTGACGATTATCTGGAGGGGTTCGCTTAATCTGACAATTTATAAAAAAATTGATCCCAAATCCAGACGTGCTTTTTAGAAAATTACCACAATATGAGTATCGGAAGTTCTAATAGTAATGGTAGAATCTTCATTTTGTTGGCAAATGATATATGATATGTTCGTCTTCGCTTCTTCATGATCAGGGCATGAAAAATCATAATCAATTTATAATTCATTATCAGTAACTGAATATTTATGACACAAATCGAGTTAAATACATAAAATTACCTTACTACCTATAATCGTTGCCATCTTCTGATCAAACCAATGATCGATCAACAACTTAGTTACTTACAACTTTTACTTAGTTTGAAAATTTTAAACAAAGTCAAATCAAGTTATTTCAATTACTTCCTTACACACAGGTAAATCTCGCGAAAAGCCTTTGTATTCTATAAATTGTATAAATACCACCTAGGTACTAGGGCCTGATGATGGACCCGGAACCATCATCAGGCCCTGGATACTATCAAAACATAAAGTACTTGTCAAGATGAATCAAACGATTTCAAACTCGATGGTATTGCGACGTTTCTCTACAGAATTCCTATAACCACCTTCCGGCTCCATCTTCAGACCCTGGATACTATGAAAACATAAAGGACTCGTCAAGACGAATCAAATGAGTCCAAACTCCATAGTGTTGCGACGTTTCTTTATAGAGTTCCCATGACCACCTTCCAGCTCCAGCATCAGATTAGTTCCATGTCATTATAATATTGTATTGTCACGCTGTATACATATGCTTGCAAAATTTCAGCAAAATTGGTTGAAGATATCTGCTTCAAAATTGAGTTGCAAGATTCCACCCAAACATACATACATTGCAAGTTAAATAAAAACTTGTAAAAAAGAACCCATCTACAATTATAAGGTCAAATTGGGATGGCGGTTGCTCCATATCTTCGACTTATTTCTCTTACACATGAATTAGTACTAACTTATCAGTGTGAATATAGGCATCACCATCATCAATATAATATTAAACTTTATCGACGTAATTTTGTTACTTCGGCTTGTGGCTATCGTCAGATTATATATTTTTCGTTATCCCTGAATGATTTCCCACAAAATAAAAAAAAAATTGCCACGCTCGAGAATGTCGAGATGACATTTTTTTTTACAACTTTATAGCCCTCCCCTTTCCTTACGTCACTTTCAAATTGTCAGATTAGTGGAATATACAAATATACACTTTTTAGCGTGTAATTAACTCTACTGCCTTAATCTGACGCGCTCGAGAATGTCTGATGATCAATGTTTTTTTACTAATCTGATCCTTTATTCCTGACTGGCGGCCATATATACAGGGCTCATATTTGGTGGAGGTACTTAAACGGGTATAAGGTATCCCCCTGTATATTAATCTGCTGCGCTTGAGTAAATCCCGAAATTCCTTCTAGGGCTCCCCTACTAAAACAAGCGCTATTTCACACCGGTTTTCTGTGAGGCCGTGGTATAACTCCGGTCGAGCCGGCCCATTCACCCTGAAGCGTGGCTCTCCCACGGCTTCCGAATTTATAACATTAGTAAGTATGGATTACGAGAATTAACCTGAGGTGTAAGACACGCATTAGAAATTATTCTTTATCCAGCCAAACCCTTCGCAATCTTACACACCGCAGTGACGTCAAATAAATTATCATCATCATCAGCCCGTTGTAGTCCACTGCTGGACATAGGCCTCTCCCAAGGAACACCAGAGAGCTCGGTCTGTTGCTTTCTGCATCCAGCTGCTGCCAGTCACGTAAGTCAGCCCGCCATCTTGCCAGAGGGCGTCCCACACTACGTTTACCAAGAAATAAATAATGATAAATGAATAAAACCACTTATATTCAGTTAAAACATTTACTTATTTACCAAAACCATTATACTAACATATATTTAACCTACGTCTAAATCAATTGAAGTTACAACAACAAAATAATCAGCTTATTAAAACGATTAACAATGTTTTTCATTTTGAGAGACAGTGGTGCTAATTTTGATGTAAACTTAACCATCTCTAAAATTCTCATATTAGAAAAACGATTTCTAAAGTGCTATGTTTATTGAGATGACGTTAATTTTAGTGTGACATCTCTAATTTTACAACCTGCGTCGCTTGACAGCACTACAATATTTTTATTGTTTGTTTTTTTAATTTAGTTTTCGAACAACCAAATTGGCACCATTGTTATTAAGATTAGAAAAAAGAATATTAGAAACAATTTTATACTGCAGTGGCCAAACTAAAGAAGATATAGTGTAGCAAAGTGAAGAAAAAACAATGATTTGACATATAAAGTTTTAATATATAGGTACTAAGCTTTAATTTACTTTAAAATGATCTTTGGGGTTGAGAAATGTGTATATTTTAAAACAGGGTTTATTTACACTATATTATGTCTGTATTTACAAATAATACTCTATTTACTAGATCATAAGGTGCTAATTAAAGCAAAGCTGTGTTGCTGAATCGGATCATCCTTTTGTACGAAGCCACGAAGGCAGTTTCTTTTACCAATTTAGTATGTGTTGTCATATAATAACTCCAAATTACCAATTTGGTAGTTAAAACTACACTTCTATTAGGCAAATTGTTTAGATTTTGAATTTGAGTAACTTTATCAACCAATTTAGACCTAAACAAACTTATTTATAACTTTTCACATACAAAGGGTACTAAAAATATTGGTAAGTTTGTGTGTTCTCTAAAATAAGAATATTAAGGCCTAATAATGAGCTTACATTGACCATCTGTTTGAAGGCTACCTTAATATATTTTTCATGAGTAACATCTTTTCTCTTGGTAACTTTAACCATGATTTTGTAACAAGGGACGGAATTGCGTAACGGGAAGCTGGCGAAACGTGCGGCAGTAAGTTATCCGCGAGGTGGTAGATGACATTTTAGATGTTACGTTTTCGGTCTCGCTTGCTTATTAGAGCCTTTATTTCCAAAACTTTGAAAGTCGAAAGAAAGGGAATTAATGAACCAACCACATTTGTAATAAATTGTATTATCTTGGTATTTATGGAATCCCAACTATTATATACCCTATTATACGATAATACAAAAACATGTTTAGTCATCAAATTTAATTTATTCAAATATATATGCATGCAACATAAACATAGCCGAGGAGAGTAACCCACCCTCACTTAATCAACCATTGTTGACAACACACTCGCGTAAGTCCAAGTCGTTTATATTATGATGTAAGAGACCCTATTAGTGTGAGGGTGAACGGTGGGTTCCTACCTCATCTTTCTTAACAAATGTTTGCTTTAGAACGCCAATTACTTTTTTATACCTAAAAAATTTGGGACAATATTTGTAGATACTTAAAAATTTCTTAGTTCCACTTTTATTCTTTTCATATTCCACTCCCGTAAGACTAGAATTCAGTATTCAGTCGCGAGTGTTTTTAACTACAGGCAAGTTTAGTGTCACACCGAGTTTAAGTCCCGTTTGTATTCAGCGGATGTAGTACTGAGATAGTTAGTCCCACGTGTTTATACAAACGGGACTAAGTATTTTTTTAGCGAAGCATCATTATGAAGAACGTGTATATTTTTAAATTTTAATTGGTATATCAGGTCTTCATTAGATCTTATTGAAATGGTAAATGAAATTTGAAAAAACTAAATTTGCCAAGTCCGTCCTCAATTTAACAACAATTATGTTTACATGTTATAAATAGCTATAAAGCACATATATGATTATAAATATATATATTTGAGAGTATAAGTATACATTTAGTTAATATTTCAAATGCCAAGTTTTAGCAATTTTTAGAGGTATATTAGACTAAATTTAAAAGACACATATTAAAATGGACACTCCGATATTTTGAACCATTCCTTAATAATATATTCCGTCCAAAATTAACCTACTTTTTATATGCTTAGGACACAATATGATTTCCTAAACTATTCAGTCTCATTGTTGATTTAGGCATATACCTTCAAAACCTTGATGGTAGTGTCAAATTACGACATCAGAAGCCTATTTAATGAATTCAGATTATAACTCTGATTAGTCCCGCTGGGTTATCTCCTTTAATTATTGGTTAACTATTTCTCAAGTTTTGGTGCTTTTAATTTTGTAGATTTGAAACGGGGAGAGGGTATAGAGTTATTTTTAGGTGAAACTAGCAGGTATTTTGTAAGATACAGATTATCCGGACAATCTCAAAGACGGATATTTCGTCGATTGCCTTTCCCGAGTTAGGAAAGGGATTGTGTCTCTTATAACCTATAATTTAAACATAGAAGACGTTACATTGCAAGCACGTTTTATGTGCTTAAACTATAGAGTTATTCAACTTACAATCACTTTTAACAGAAACTTGAGAAAATAAACGTAACCGTTTTTTTTTCAACTTATCATGTTATTGTTCTTGTTTTTGAAGGTAGACACCCAATCGAAAAATGAATTTGATATTATAATCTTAAAAGTGTAGGGCAGTTTGAAAAAAAAAACGATTTTAAAATTGATTGATTTATTTTAAAATACAAGATTATTACCTCCACCAATGTGTAAATATATATATCCTTTTTTTATCTACACTTTTAAGAAAACATTATCAAAAACATTCTTTTTTTTCTAATACACTAAATTTAAAAACGATGTCATGTTTTCAAATTAACATACTCTGGTTCAAAAAAGATAAAAGTAGAATCTTTATCATTTAAGGGCAACTTTGTATTTTCAAAAGATTCTTTTTTAATATCTTTCGCTTTGATATCATCACTAGTATTAATATTATCTCTCTTACTGCCCTTATCTTCAATTACTCTATCTTTACCTAATGTAATATTTGCTACTCTAGCTTCTACTGTGCTGACAGAAGTTACATTACTATTACTATTCTCTAATTCTCCATCTCCCGACTTTGTTGATTCTTCTTCTGACATACATGTATCTGTATTTTCAACGTTTACACTTTTTTCATCTGTACTATCATTATGTTCTTCAATCTCCTCAATTTTTAATCTTTCGTCTTCTTTTAACTTTTCTAGAGCTTCTTTTTCCTTCTTATCCGCAATTTCCTTTCTTTTTTGAGCATTCCACCACGGCATGAATCGTTGGAACTTGATTCTTGCGCGATGTTGAGGTTTTAGAACCCACGAGACGGCCATATCAATGTCAGCGATTCTGTAATGATTTAAAAATATAAATAAATATATACATATATATAGCCCATGATATACAAGCCTTCTTCTTGGCCATCTATAAATTAAAAGCAAATAGCTTTTGTTTCAAGTAGGCCTTTTCAGGCAGATTTGAAACGTCACATTACTCTTTGTGTGGTCTCAAAATGTCATTTCTATGGAGAAAAGCCGAACCGGCAACCGGTAAAATTAATTGGCTGCACAATTATTATGCTAGCCTGAGCTAGTTACAGCAAGAGACCTCATGGCCTCACTAATAAACCACCATAAACAGCATATTTTCTTTGTTTTCACCGAATAAGTGAACTTTGCGTCCGAAATAAATATCCGTATGGTGACGAATTAAGAATATGGATTGTTACCACCCCTATTCATCCTATCGGTGTCTTAAGAGGCCACTAAGGGGGCTAACTATATACGACAACATCATTATAAAGAAAAGGAAATCTGGAAACAAACCATATACCAACCCGAATGGTCAGCGTGGTATAGTAGTCCAATGACTCATTTCTAAGAAGAGGTATAGGGGCTCCCACACATAGCTGCGATGCGGCGTGAAGTTCTTGCGGTGCATTCGTGCGAGCTCGCGAGCTCGGTGTCCAATTATTAATTTTGGGTTCTGGGTGGGAATCGAGACCATGACCTCTGCCTCGGCATTCAGAATCAATAACAGTCGTCACTGTTTATCACTGTACATGTCTTTACAACGATAACACAGGTCAATGAAATAAACGAAAAAACAAATAATATTTAATGCATGGCGTTGATCGCACGGATTACGTAGTGGTGTAAGAAGGCACTGTTGCAGCATTGAGTATTTGATCCCATCATGGGACAACACTTTGCGTAATCCAGAAAACTTTGTTCAGAGCCTGGGAGTTTTTATGTCTGTTTCATGAATCTTTGACTCTGCGACACAGGATATTTTGTCAGTTGTTTTAATTCTACCACGAGGTGACCTAGTCCTAGCTTTGTTCTAAGTGACTGGCCTAGAATAGACTTCCTCCATAGCAACTGTTTAAATATTTGACCTTCTCAAGAAACTAGTTTTACTAGATATGAAGGGATCGTAACAAGCCTCAATCTTATGTGTAAAGGCCAGCGAATATTATATTAATAGTAACATATTTATGTAGCTTTTCTAATTTCACACGGAACGTAGGAAATATATCAGTGTCTTTGGGGTAAAAAAACATCTCGATACTGGGTAGTGATTTGAAAGGCGGCAACGCATTTGTCGGCAACGCCATGTGTCACGTAGTGGCTTTAGGAGCCCTTGAGGTGGTGGTGAGGCCACGAGGTTCTGAAGATGGTGAAATCAGACGCTTCACAACAACAATTTAAACGTTATTTATTTACTGAGGTATAACACAAACAGATAGATGTACAGACAGGGTGTGGATTTAAGAGATTCGACCAGTCAGTGCCTCCAGACAAGGAGCACTTAACTGTCCGTTCGCTAATCCTGACCACACAACCACCAATGTAACTCCTATACACCAGGATCAACAGCAGTGACCCACACACCTCTGTCTTGAACACGCAAAGAAATTAATCAGAAGAAAAGTGGAGGAGTTGGAAATATAATAAATTACTTCTCTCTTTAGCAAAGCTAGTGGCAAAATGAAGTAAAAATAAGCAGACACTTTTTTAAAACAGGGAAGCACAACAGAAGTAAAATATTATTGGTCTAGTCTCAAGTGACCAACGAACTTGTGATTGTTGAGGTGGATAACCGCAACACAAAAGTCACAAGCTTGTTGCTTCCAGTTATATCTACACATTATCAGAATGTTTTTACCCCAATGACACTGAAAACTTTTTCTGTATTTGAGCAAACTGCGCAGGACAACGGCACTGTAAAGAGAAGGAAAACTGGAAACAAACCCTATACCAACCCGTCTGGTCAGCGTGGTATAGTAGACCAACACCTGCTTTCGAAGTTAAGACCTATGGGCCAGCAATGGATTGTTAGAATATGTTGATAATGATGATGTTCGACAATGAATAAATAACGGTAATACACTTAAATGAATGATGATCTGCGTGCTCCGAACTAACTGCGCAGTAACAGTATATCGTAGTAGCGTTTCAATTTGATACCTATATAATAATGTATTTATTTTACTATTTATATAGACATTTTGGCCCGTGGGAGAGCCACGCCTCGGCATGAATGGGCCGGCTCCACCGGAGTGATACCACGGCCTCACAGAAAACCAGTGTGAAGTGCTTGCGTTGTGTTTCACCGAGTGAGTGAGGATACCGGAGGTCCATAACCCAACCCCCCCGAATGGCCGGCAACGCACTTGTGACGCCTCTGGTGTTGTAGATGTTCATGGGCGGCGGTAATCGTTGTTTGCCCGCCTATTCCATAAAAAAAGACATGCTAGCTGACCCACACAAATTCCTCTACGTCTCTTTTCAATCATACTCGGTTTCTATTGAGTCTCTGGTAACTATCCTTTCTGACGTACGCCAGCAAAACAAACATAAAAACCCGCCAAGTGCGAGTCGGACTCGCGCACGAAGGGTCCGTACCATTATCTATAAAACAGATAAAAAAAAACACGTTTGTTGTACGGGGGCCCCCTAAAATATTTATTTTATTCTATTTTTCAGTATTTTTTGTTATAGCGGCAACAGAAATACGTCAACTGTGAAAATGTCTAATGTCTAACTATCACGGTTGTTGAGATACAGCCTGGTGACAGACGGACAGCGAAGTCTTAGTAATATGGACCCGTTTTACCCTTTGGGTACGGAAACCTTCGTTTTGTCGTGTTTCGTTGGTGAGTGCGAGACCGGAGGCCCAATGATACAGAAGCATCACTAGGCCGCCATAGTATGGGGGACCATGCTGCACATTGTTGCATTCGCAATGAGTATGGTGACCACCACTCTTGGATTCAGCTTATGCTTTCCATCAGGCAGAGTAGAGTCATTTTGGCCCATACATAAAAAAAAACTAAACACGTGTTTCTGAGTTCTTCGTGATCGACAACGTGACAGGAGAATTATATATATTATTTATATACTTAAACAAGATATAAAATATTCAATTGGCATCATGTGCGATAACCAACGTATTTTTCCGCTGTTTACGCCACCTACAGATTAAGTGCTAATATAATAGGACGGCTTTTTTTGTTAATGACCTTGACAACAGTCAAGATCATTAGCCACTAAACGACCCAGGTCAGAGAGGGTAATGAGTACAGTCATAATTTGTTCTGTGTCTGTGTGTTTTTATCTATAACTAGCTAACCCGGCGAACTTCGTACCACCATCTTATCTTAATATATATAAATCTCGTGTCACAATGTTTGTCCTCAATGGACTCCTAAACCACTTAACAGATTACAATAAAATTTGCACACCATGTGCAGTTCGATCCAAATTGAGAGATAGGATAGTTTAAATCTCAAATTATAGTCGCAATTTTAATTTATTGCTAATTATTGTATATAAATATGGCGGTACGAAGTTCGCCGGGTCAGCTAGTATTTACATAAGTACTTGTCGGCATAAGTTTCGACAACTTGTACGATACTGACGAAAAATAGCGTAGTTTATAGCATAGTTAGTACGTATCGCGTGTGTTTACTTGGAACTATGCTACTTTTTTTGCTCTTGCTTCAACAAGAACAAGGCGGTGCGTTACCTAACTTTTTTAACCGACTTCCAAAAAGGAGGAGGTTCTATGTTCCACTGTGTTTTTTTTTATCGATGTTCATCGATTACTCCGTCAATTATGGACCGATTTTGAAAATTCTTTTTGTATTCGAAAGGGTATGCTCCCGAGGTGGTCCCATTGCCACCGAAACCCTCATTTTTTGGAGGCACGTCAATTTTCTGAAATTACAGCGTTATTTGCGTCTGATAGTCACCATTTTATGATGATGAGCTGATGATGTAAGGTACAACTCCTTAACGGTTAGGAGTTGCAGGATAAATCTTAGTCGTATACTTTCAAGTTATTTAGGTGAAATGATGATAGAAGGTTAAACTCTTCAACAGTTAGGGATTAGAGGATGATTTTAATATTACACGTACGTGTAGACCTTAATTTGTATTCTTTCAGTTATTCATATGGATCGTTTTATTGAGTAGACACCCACTAATTTTGGAAGGAATTTTGGAATTTCTACCCCTAAGGAGGTGAAATAGGGGTTGAAGTTTTGTACGAAACTCCGTCATTTTTTAAGTTAGAAACATGAAATTTTATCTTTGGGCTACTGATTAAAAATGAGTAGAAATGTCTTTAAGCGTTTCTGAATATTCTACCCCAAAGAGGGTGAAATAGAGGTTGAAAGATTGTATAAAATAGCAATTTATGAAGAGCCAGTTTATTTTACGCTTTTATTATTTTATCTGAGGGATCAACAGCAATGACCCACGAACACACCAAGTTATGACACTCGGGAAGTCCCAGGAAAAATTAAACTGTCTTGGAACGCGCAATGAAGTACCATTCATGTGCTTGTAAATATGTTGCCAAAACCGATTAAAAAATTCACTTTCTCTCGCTTGTGAAGGTCGTGACACAAGTTTTTTTTTAAATATATTAACTACAAACTCAATAACTGGCAAATATTACATCATTAGTTTAGCAATTTTTATTCTTACGTAGTTAAAAAATAGTACAAATTAAATAGTGCCAGGTCTTTTGCATCAGTTCAGTGCTTACGGGGTAAGAACTTGAGAAATTGCGTCATAGATATTTCAGTCGATATAAACCATACGGGTATTCCCCGCACGCTGCATATCAACCAAGCAAATAGTAGGGGAGCCCACTATGCTAAATGGGGATTTACTCGAGCGTCATAGAAACCTATTGGGTTGCAAAGCTTAGATGATAAAATGAAAAAAATGTTATTACTGTATACCTTTTCATCGGTGGGGTGAGCAGCTATGGATGTTCAAAAATGTAAAAAAAAACTGATGCATGGACATACTCATAGGTCAGATATTGATAGCATACATGTCCTACGTATTTTTAATAATGTACGTATGTTAATCTGATCGTTTGCACGGTGGTCGTACGTAAGGTTTACAAAATGACAAAAAATAAATAGCGAGCGCGTCAGATTTTCAAAGGGGATGTTAAGTGAACCTAAAATAAAGCTCTCATTCAATAATCTGACGATTTGGATGTGACGCAAACTCACGGCAGTTGTCAGAATGTGCAAAAAAAAATCGTCATATTGACATACGCAAGCGCGTCAGATTAAGATATATATGGTTCATCTTTATGTCCTAGATGTGCTGTCTCATAATCTGACGATTATCTGGAGGGGTTCGCTTAATCTGACAATTTATAAAAAAATTGATCCCAAATCCAGACGTGCTTTTTAGAAAATTACCACAATATGAGTATCGGAAGTTCTAATAGTAATGGTAGAATCTTCATTTTGTTGGCAAATGATATATGATATGTTCGTCTTCGCTTCTTCATGATCAGGGCATGAAAAATCATAATCAATTTATAATTCATTATCAGTAACTGAATATTTATGACACAAATCGAGTTAAATACATAAAATTACCTTACTACCTATAATCGTTGCCATCTTCTGATCAAACCAATGATCGATCAACAACTTAGTTACTTACAACTTTTACTTAGTTTGAAAATTTTAAACAAAGTCAAATCAAGTTATTTCAATTACTTCCTTACACACAGGTAAATCTCGCGAAAAGCCTTTGTATTCTATAAATTGTATAAATACCACCTAGGTACTAGGGCCTGATGATGGACCCGGAACCATCATCAGGCCCTGGATACTATCAAAACATAAAGTACTTGTCAAGATGAATCAAACGATTTCAAACTCGATGGTATTGCGACGTTTCTCTACAGAATTCCTATAACCACCTTCCGGCTCCATCTTCAGACCCTGGATACTATGAAAACATAAAGGACTCGTCAAGACGAATCAAATGAGTCCAAACTCCATAGTGTTGCGACGTTTCTTTATAGAGTTCCCATGACCACCTTCCAGCTCCAGCATCAGATTAGTTCCATGTCATTATAATATTGTATTGTCACGCTGTATACATATGCTTGCAAAATTTCAGCAAAATTGGTTGAAGATATCTGCTTCAAAATTGAGTTGCAAGATTCCACCCAAACATACATACATTGCAAGTTAAATAAAAACTTGTAAAAAAGAACCCATCTACAATTATAAGGTCAAATTGGGATGGCGGTTGCTCCATATCTTCGACTTATTTCTCTTACACATGAATTAGTACTAACTTATCAGTGTGAATATAGGCATCACCATCATCAATATAATATTAAACTTTATCGACGTAATTTTGTTACTTCGGCTTGTGGCTATCGTCAGATTATATATTTTTCGTTATCCCTGAATGATTTCCCACAAAATAAAAAAAAAATTGCCACGCTCGAGAATGTCGAGATGACATTTTTTTTTACAACTTTATAGCCCTCCCCTTTCCTTACGTCACTTTCAAATTGTCAGATTAGTGGAATATACAAATATACACTTTTTAGCGTGTAATTAACTCTACTGCCTTAATCTGACGCGCTCGAGAATGTCTGATGATCAATGTTTTTTTACTAATCTGATCCTTTATTCCTGACTGGCGGCCATATATACAGGGCTCATATTTGGTGGAGGTACTTAAACGGGTATAAGGTATCCCCCTGTATATTAATCTGCTGCGCTTGAGTAAATCCCGAAATTCCTTCTAGGGCTCCCCTACTAAAACAAGCGCTATTTCACACCGGTTTTCTGTGAGGCCGTGGTATAACTCCGGTCGAGCCGGCCCATTCACCCTGAAGCGTGGCTCTCCCACGGCTTCCGAATTTATAACATTAGTAAGTATGGATTACGAGAATTAACCTGAGGTGTAAGACACGCATTAGAAATTATTCTTTATCCAGCCAAACCCTTCGCAATCTTACACACCGCAGTGACGTCAAATAAATTATCATCATCATCAGCCCGTTGTAGTCCACTGCTGGACATAGGCCTCTCCCAAGGAACACCAGAGAGCTCGGTCTGTTGCTTTCTGCATCCAGCTGCTGCCAGTCACGTAAGTCAGCCCGCCATCTTGCCAGAGGGCGTCCCACACTACGTTTACCAAGAAATAAATAATGATAAATGAATAAAACCACTTATATTCAGTTAAAACATTTACTTATTTACCAAAACCATTATACTAACATTTTATTTATTTATTTATTTTATTTATTTTTATTCAGGACAACAAACAATTGCGCGATAATAACTTACAAAATATGCCTTATTTCTAAAATGTTCTCTTAAATTAATCACGCAACCAGCACCGTTATCCACAAAATAATATTAATAGTAGGTACATAGTGTTAACGTAGTTGTCGATTACAAAGAACAATTAAACTATACATAGGCCGAGACTAGGTTACATGTTGATAATGTTCTAAGATACTTCTTTTAAATTTTGAGATCGACAAGTGAAATATATCTATGTCAGTGAATTTATCATTATAAGATTTCATAATTCTTCTTAAGGGAGCTCGATCTCCAGCATTAGTTCTACTCAATTTAGGAGCAAACAGATTTTGCTTGTGTGTGTTTCGTATTCTTAAAGAACTACTTGGTATGCGAATGTAAATTTGGTTCATTAACTCATTACAGTCAAAATAATTGTGACAGATCCTATATAGAAATGTCTGGTCGAGGTAAACTCTACGAAAATTAAGGGTAGTTAATAAGAATTTATCTAGCAATGTGTTGTATGAAGCCCAGGCATTATAACATTTGTAATTAACGAATTTTATGAATTTGCGTTGAACCGTCTCCAGTTGGTCGCTATATTTACTGTAAAATGGGTTCCAAACAGGTGTACCAAACTCAAGCTGCGGTCTTACGAGTGAATTATATAATAATATGTAGGTAGCAGGGTTTTTGAATTGTTCGCAAGTTCGTTTAACGAAACCGTAAAATCTGAATCCCCTATTCACAATGTAGTCAACATGAATGTTGAAGTGGAGTTTGGTATCGAAAATCACGCCCAGGTCCCTTATTGAGCCGACATTTTCTAGCGGAGTGTTGCAAAGATTGTAGGTGTGCTGCAAAATGTTTCTGTTTTTTGTAAATGAAATAGTTTTGCATTTAGACAGGCTTAAGTGTAATCCGTTGCGATGGCAATAGTCGGATAACCGATGTAGGTCTTGTTGTAATTTTTGACAGTCGTGAATATCATTTATACATCGAAATATTTTGAGATCATCCGCATATAAAAGGAAGCGAGTATTTTTGAAACAGAGGCCAATGTCGTTTATGAACAAGATAAACAATAGAGGGCCCAATATGGAACCTTGTGGGACCCCTGAGGTTACGTCTATCGTTTCAGAAGCAAAACCATTAATCACAACCTGTTGAGACCTGTTTCTAATGTAAGAGGCGAACCAACGTAGCAGATTCCCACGAATGCCATTGAACTCAATTTTACTCAATAAAATAGTGTGATCCACCTTATCGAAGGCTTTACAGAAGTCTGTGTAAACACTATCCACTTGACGACGGTTGTCCAAGTTTTCAAACAAAAAGTTGGAGTATAATACCAAGTTACTAACTGTTGAACGACCCCTGACAAAGCCATGTTGTTCAGGGATCACACTATTATGTAGAATAGGATATATAGCATTATGAACCAGTCGTTCTAGTACCTTCGACAAAGTGGTCAGCAGGGATATTGGACGATAGTTCGTAACATCATTTTTAACACCACTTTTATAGACAGGTGTTACGTTAGCTGTCTTCCACTTGCTGGGCACAACACCCTCCCTTAGACTACGATTAAACAAGTAAGTTAACGGTATACTTATAGAATCGGCAGTGTGCTTCAAAAAGAACGGCGAAACTCCATCTGGTCCGGATCCTTTTGTCACATCCAGAGCTTTGAGGGTCTTAACTATCGATTCATTAGAGAAAGAGAGATCAGATATGTTGATATTGTGGTTTATAGAACTTACTGAGGCATCATTATTAGTGTAGGTCGTATTAGAATTAGAATTTTTCTCATAAACGGAACCAAAAAATGTTGAGAACAACCTGCATACGTCACTAGGCTGACTTGAATGTTCATTACCATATGTCATAGTGCTAGGTATGCCTGTCTTATTTTTACGATTTTTTATATAAGACCAGAACAACCTTATATCCGTTTGTAAACCATTCTCTATCGAGTGTAAGTATTTGTTGAAGCATTCCGCTGATAGTAACTTAAATCTTTTACGAAATACAGAAAATTGTTCGTAGTCCGAAATATTTTGGTATTTTTTCCACTTTACCCAAGCTTTTTCTTTGTTTTTGAATATGTGAATTAGAGGGCGAGTAAACCAAATTGGAAATTCATTTGTTTTTACCGGTCGCTTAGGTATATGAGATTTTATAATTTTATAGATTGATTCATAAAAACATTCCGTGTCAGAGTCTAGTGTAGATTTATTTAAAATAGAGAACCAGTCAATATTATCTATATCTTTATTGATTTGAGCGTAATTAGCTTCAACAAAGCGATACCTCGGCAACGAACAGCGAACCATGGGGGAATGTTCGACGTCAAAGGAGACAACTGCACAAAAAGGCGGGTGAAAACTGTCCACAGAGACCAAAGGGTTAGACACCGGATCACAAACACAAGCATCGTTGGTCAGTAATAAATCTAGAATACGGCCCGTCTGATTTTTTATTTTATTAAATTGCTTACAGTTTACAGTCGCCAGGAAGTTGAGCAGAAGAATGATCATGGGAGTGCTGTTATTAAGGTTTGGCATAAGTGCTGATGTATTATCAGCACACCAGTCAACAAGTGGAAGATTGAAGTCCCCAATAATTAATATTTTGCCTACTGTGTTTCTTGTGATATTGTTCTCAAGAAGGTTATAAAAAATTTCATAAGAAGTTTGTGGTTGATTGGGCGGTATGTACACCCCACATAAGTAATGATACACGTCACGTGTTTTACCACTAAGCTTCAAGAGGACGTAATCTATATTTCGGGGCATGGAATAATTAATATCCCCGCTGCAAGGCACCGCAACCAAGTCGCAACTCTCGACATGTAAGCCACAGCCACGGCGTACAGCGACCAAAACGCCGCCACCGTCCGATTTACCGCTCAACACACGATCCCTGTCACAGCGATAAACAGTATATCGAGGGTCGATGAATTCCTCATCCGAAATACCGGCCACGAGCCACGTCTCAGAAAGCACAATAATGTCATGGGAATCCGCCAGTATGTTGTGGTAAATAGTATTCAACTTGGTTCGTAAACCTCTGCAATTTTGATAGTACACCGTCAAATTAAACATTGTGTAGCACTAAAATGTAAGTAAATATTACTAAAAGAAATGTAAATATAGTCAATATGTCGGCTGCAATAAATAAATGTGATATATATCTCAGTGAGTTCTACCAAGTTCTGTTTCAGATAGTTGTTTGTAGTAATTGAGCTAGGACCACGACCAAACGGTTCAACATTGTAAGAATAATTATTTTCTAACATATAATATAATAAGCTAAGCCATGGCAGTGAGTTAAACACTGCGCTATGACAACGACAAACAATTAAAAATGTATTTTTTATATGTAAAACGAAGGTTGTTAAAGAATAAATGTATTGAGATGTTGAGTTCGCATACCTTAGAAACGTAAACACACAGAGTAATGCAGCACACAGAGCAATCAAGCCGTCCGGGAACTTATAATAAAAGTGAAAGGAAAAATTAAGTGTTTCAATAGAAATATTTGTGATAAATTCACTTACACAGTAATCCGCTTTAGCATCAGATATATTATAACTATTTAGAGGCATTATAGGGTATGATTTTGTGCAGGTCCTTTTCTGATCGAATCGCAAATGCTGGTGTAGGGATGTCAGCTCGGGCAAATATGACTCCATGCTTAATCCAGATGAACCGGTAGCCATGTTGTTTGGCCTTGTCACGAGTTTGGCGAAAAAGTTTTTTATTCTGTAAGGTTAAATGTTCGTTGACGTAAATTTTGTATGAAGAACCTTGTATATTCAACTGTTCCGAACTGATGCCTTTGTTCTGGCGAACAGCGGAGATAAAACTATCTCTTATCAATTGACTCGAAAACTTTACTACAACGTTTTTCGGTCGCAAGTTGCTGGCATTAATTTGTGGAACACGATGTATTGATGTGATGTCGCGAACTGATAAGGGTTGCTTGATAATGGAAGAAATATTTTCTATGATAGATATGAGATTCTCTCCGCGTCTTTCTGGTAAGTTACTAATTTCTATGTTGCAGCTTCGCGCTCGTTGCTCCATGGACTCTAATCTAGCTTCAAGGATTGCAATCCTAGATTCATTTGAATTGGAACGTTTTTCCATATCATGAACTCGATTGCACACCTCATGGGTCTTTTTATCTAGTTCATCATACTTGTCACTGATGTACTTGATTGAAATTTTGACATCTTCAAACTCATTGAGTAATTTGGAGAACTTTTGATCTTGCATCGAGAACCATCTGTCGAGCTTGGACATAATGTTTTCTTGATACATTTTTAATTCTAAGCGAATGTCAGACTCGTGACTGCTAGAAGCGCCTTTTCGAAAGGTAATATACGGAGGCGGTGACTCCTTCTCGATAAGCGATCCGTCCGAATCCTCACTCGTCATTCCCGGTCTCTGCGGTTGTTCCTCAATCTTGTTGAATGTACTGTTCCGAGTAGTCATCACAAAGTTGTAATAAAGTGCCTTCTCTGTATCGTACACTACACTATGTTCGTAGCAGGTAGTTCCTCGGGCAGCCTAGCCGGCGCGATTGCAAGTAAACAGTGCGCACACACACACGCGTATAGCGAAGTGAAAGGATGTAGACGGCCGGGTAGCACGACGATCCACGAGCGAATGGAATAAACATATATTTAACCTACGTCTAAATCAATTGAAGTTACAACAACAAAATAATCAGCTTATTAAAACGATTAACAATGTTTTTCATTTTGAGAGACAGTGGTGCTAATTTTGATGTAAACTTAACCATCTCTAAAATTCTCATATTAGAAAAACGATTTCTAAAGTGCTATGTTTATTGAGATGACGTTAATTTTAGTGTGACATCTCTAATTTTACAACCTGCGTCGCTTGACAGCACTACAATATTTTTATTGTTTGTTTTTTTAATTTAGTTTTCGAACAACCAAATTGGCACCATTGTTATTAAGATTAGAAAAAAGAATATTAGAAACAATTTTATACTGCAGTGGCCAAACTAAAGAAGATATAGTGTAGCAAAGTGAAGAAAAAACAATGATTTGACATATAAAGTTTTAATATATAGGTACTAAGCTTTAATTTACTTTAAAATGATCTTTGGGGTTGAGAAATGTGTATATTTTAAAACAGGGTTTATTTACACTATATTATGTCTGTATTTACAAATAATACTCTATTTACTAGATCATAAGGTGCTAATTAAAGCAAAGCTGTGTTGCTGAATCGGATCATCCTTTTGTACGAAGCCACGAAGGCAGTTTCTTTTACCAATTTAGTATGTGTTGTCATATAATAACTCCAAATTACCAATTTGGTAGTTAAAACTACACTTCTATTAGGCAAATTGTTTAGATTTTGAATTTGAGTAACTTTATCAACCAATTTAGACCTAAACAAACTTATTTATAACTTTTCACATACAAAGGGTACTAAAAATATTGGTAAGTTTGTGTGTTCTCTAAAATAAGAATATTAAGGCCTAATAATGAGCTTACATTGACCATCTGTTTGAAGGCTACCTTAATATATTTTTCATGAGTAACATCTTTTCTCTTGGTAACTTTAACCATGATTTTGTAACAAGGGACGGAATTGCGTAACGGGAAGCTGGCGAAACGTGCGGCAGTAAGTTATCCGCGAGGTGGTAGATGACATTTTAGATGTTACGTTTTCGGTCTCGCTTGCTTATTAGAGCCTTTATTTCCAAAACTTTGAAAGTCGAAAGAAAGGGAATTAATGAACCAACCACATTTGTAATAAATTGTATTATCTTGGTATTTATGGAATCCCAACTATTATATACCCTATTATACGATAATACAAAAACATGTTTAGTCATCAAATTTAATTTATTCAAATATAGATGCATGCAACATAAACATAGCCGAGGAGAGTAACCCACCCTCACTTAATCAACCATTGTTGACAACACACTCGCGTAAGTCCAAGTCGTTTATATTATGATGTAAGAGACCCTATTAGTGTGAGGGTGAACGGTGGGTTCCTACCTCATCTTTCTTAACAAATGTTTGCTTTAGAACGCCAATTACTTTTTTATACCTAAAAAATTTGGGACAATATTTGTAGATACTTAAAAATTTCTTAGTTCCACTTTTATTCTTTTCATATTCCACTCCCGTAAGACTAGAATTCAGTATTCAGTCGCGAGTGTTTTTAACTACAGGCAAGTTTAGTGTCACACCGAGTTTAAGTCCCGTTTGTATTCAGCGGATGTAGTACTGAGATAGTTAGTCCCACGTGTTTATACAAACGGGACTAAGTATTTTTTTAGCGAAGCATCATTATGAAGAACGTGTATATTTTTAAATTTTAATTGGTATATCAGGTCTTCATTAGATCTTATTGAAATGGTAAATGAAATTTGAAAAAACTAAATTTGCCAAGTCCGTCCTCAATTTAACAACAATTATGTTTACATGTTATAAATAGCTATAAAGCACATATATGATTATAAATATATATATTTGAGAGTATAAGTATACATTTAGTTAATATTTCAAATGCCAAGTTTTAGCAATTTTTAGAGGTATATTAGACTAAATTTAAAAGACACATATTAAAATGGACACTCCGATATTTTGAACCATTCCTTAATAATATATTCCGTCCAAAATTAACCTACTTTTTATATGCTTAGGACACAATATGATTTCCTAAACTATTCAGTCTCATTGTTGATTTAGGCATATACCTTCAAAACCTTGATGGTAGTGTCAAATTACGACATCAGAAGCCTATTTAATGAATTCAGATTATAACTCTGATTAGTCCCGCTGGGTTATCTCCTTTAATTATTGGTTAACTATTTCTCAAGTTTTGGTGCTTTTAATTTTGTAGATTTGAAACGGGGAGAGGGTATAGAGTTATTTTTAGGTGAAACTAGCAGGTATTTTGTAAGATACAGATTATCCGGACAATCTCAAAGACGGATATTTCGTCGATTGCCTTTCCCGAGTTAGGAAAGGGATTGTGTCTCTTATAACCTATAATTTAAACATAGAAGACGTTACATTGCAAGCACGTTTTATGTGCTTAAACTATAGAGTTATTCAACTTACAATCACTTTTAACAGAAACTTGAGAAAATAAACGTAACCGTTTTTTTTTCAACTTATCATGTTATTGTTCTTGTTTTTGAAGGTAGACACCCAATCGAAAAATGAATTTGATATTATAATCTTAAAAGTGTAGGGCAGTTTGAAAAAAAAAACGATTTTAAAATTGATTGATTTATTTTAAAATACAAGATTATTACCTCCACCAATGTGTAAATATATATATCCTTTTTTTATCTACACTTTTAAGAAAACATTATCAAAAACATTCTTTTTTTTCTAATACACTAAATTTAAAAACGATGTCATGTTTTCAAATTAACATACTCTGGTTCAAAAAAGATAAAAGTAGAATCTTTATCATTTAAGGGCAACTTTGTATTTTCAAAAGATTCTTTTTTAATATCTTTCGCTTTGATATCATCACTAGTATTAATATTATCTCTCTTACTGCCCTTATCTTCAATTACTCTATCTTTACCTAATGTAATATTTGCTACTCTAGCTTCTACTGTGCTGACAGAAGTTACATTACTATTACTATTCTCTAATTCTCCATCTCCCGACTTTGTTGATTCTTCTTCTGACATACATGTATCTGTATTTTCAACGTTTACACTTTTTTCATCTGTACTATCATTATGTTCTTCAATCTCCTCAATTTTTAATCTTTCGTCTTCTTTTAACTTTTCTAGAGCTTCTTTTTCCTTCTTATCCGCAATTTCCTTTCTTTTTTGAGCATTCCACCACGGCATGAATCGTTGGAACTTGATTCTTGCGCGATGTTGAGGTTTTAGAACCCACGAGACGGCCATATCAATGTCAGCGATTCTGTAATGATTTAAAAATATAAATAAATATATACATATATATAGCCCATGATATACAAGCCTTCTTCTTGGCCATCTATAAATTAAAAGCAAATAGCTTTTGTTTCAAGTAGGCCTTTTCAGGCAGATTTGAAACGTCACATTACTCTTTGTGTGGTCTCAAAATGTCATTTCTATGGAGAAAAGCCGAACCGGCAACCGGTAAAATTAATTGGCTGCACAATTATTATGCTAGCCTGAGCTAGTTACAGCAAGAGACCTCATGGCCTCACTAATAAACCACCATAAACAGCATATTTTCTTTGTTTTCACCGAATAAGTGAACTTTGCGTCCGAAATAAATATCCGTATGGTGACGAATTAAGAATATGGATTGTTACCGCCCCTATTCATCCTATCGGTGTCTTAAGAGGCCACTAAGGGGGCTAACTATATACGACAACATCATTATAAAGAAAAGGAAATCTGGAAACAAACCATATACCAACCCGAATGGTCAGCGTGGTATAGTAGTCCAATGACTCATTTCTAAGAAGAGGTATAGGGGCTCCCACACATAGCTGCGATGCGGCGTGAAGTTCTTGCGGTGCATTCGTGCGAGCTCGCAGATATTTGCGATGCGTTGCGAATTCGCAGTTGTGTGTGGGGGCCATATATCCAGCAGAAGACTGTTAATTGCTGTCGATGAAGTCAGGTTTTACTCACTGAAGGCCAAATGTTTTACCTGTCGCTACTTAGAGTAACAAAAAACAGAAAATATGTCAATTTGACATACACAAACGTCAAAGTCAAAGTTTGCGTATGTCAAATTGACATGTTTTCTGTTTCCTGCTCACCTTCGCTTAAATCTCTCCCTGTCAGCTGCGAACTGCTGCCAATAACGGACGCGGGTTTGTTTGGCTGCGAAGAGCCAGACATGCATCACGTGGACTTTCGGAGGGTTCGGAGAGAAGCGCACCTGAGGACAAACAACAATTTATATTTAAGTATGCTGTTCAATTAGGTAAAGTTGATATGAAGATCGCTTTCAAACAAAAAAATATTTGGTGTCCAATTATTAATTTTGGGTTCTGGGTGGGAATCGAGACCATGACCTCTGCCTCGGCATTCAGAATCAATAACAGTCGTCACTGTTTATCACTGTACATGTCTTTACAACGATAACACAGGTCAATGAAATAAACGAAAAAACAAATAATATTTAATGCATGGCGTTGATCGCACGGATTACGTAGTGGTGTAAGAAGGCACTGTTGCAGCATTGAGTATTTGATCCCATCATGGGACAACACTTTGCGTAATCCAGAAAACTTTGTTCAGAGCCTGGGAGTTTTTATGTCTGTTTCATGAATCTTTGACTCTGCGACACAGGATATTTTGTCAGTTGTTTTAATTCTACCACGAGGTGACCTAGTCCTAGCTTTGTTCTAAGTGACTGGCCTAGAATAGACTTCCTCCATAGCAACTGTTTAAATATTTGACCTTCTCAAGAAACTAGTTTTACTAGATATGAAGGGATCGTAACAAGCCTCAATCTTATGTGTAAAGGCCAGCGAATATTATATTAATAGTAACATATTTATGTAGCTTTTCTAATTTCACACGGAACGTAGGAAATATATCAGTGTCTTTGGGGTAAAAAAACATCTCGATACTGGGTAGTGATTTGAAAGGCGGCAACGCATTTATTTGTCTCTAATCCTGACCACACAACCACCAATGTAACTCCTATACACCAGGATCAACAGCAGTGACCCACACACCTCTGTCTTGAACACGCAAAGAAATTAATCAGAAGAAAAGTGGAGGAGTTGGAAATATAATAAATTACTTCTCTCTTTAGCAAAGCTAGTGGCAAAATGAAGTAAAAATAAGCAGACACTTTTTTAAAACAGGGAAGCACAACAGAAGTAAAATATTATTGGTCTAGTCTCAAGTGACCAACGAACTTGTGATTGTTGAGGTGGATAACCGCAACACAAAAGTCACAAGCTTGTTGCTTCCAGTTATATCTACACATTATCAGAATGTTTTTACCCCAATGACACTGAAAACTTTTTCTGTATTTGAGCAAACTGCGCAGGACAACGGCACTGTAAAGAGAAGGAAAACTGGAAACAAACCCTATACCAACCCGTCTGGTCAGCGTGGTATAGTAAACCAACACCTGCTTTCGAAGTTAAGACCTATGGGCCAGCAATGGATTGTTAGAATATGTTGATAATGATGATGTTCGACAATGAATAAATAACGGTAATACACTTAAATGAATGATGATCTGCGTGCTCCGAACTAACTGCGCAGTAACAGTATATCGTAGTAGCGTTTCAATTTGATACCTATATAATAATGTATTTATTTTACTATTTATATAGACATTTTGGCCCGTGGGAGAGCCACGCCTCGGCATGAATGGGCCGGCTCCACCGGAGTGATACCACGGCCTCACAGAAAACCAGTGTGAAGTGCTTGCGTTGTGTTTCACCGAGTGAGTGAGGATACCGGAGGTCCATAACCCAACCCCCCCGAATGGCCGGCAACGCACTTGTGACGCCTCTGGTGTTGTAGATGTTCATGGGCGGCGGTAATCGTTGTTTGCCCGCCTATTCCATAAAAAAAGACATGCTAGCTGACCCACACAAATTCCTCTACGTCTCTTTTCAATCATACTCGGTTTCTATTGAGTCTCTGGTAACTATCCTTTCTGACGTACGCCAGCAAAACAAACATAAAAACCCGCCAAGTGCGAGTCGGACTCGCGCACGAAGGGTCCGTACCATTATCTATAAAACAGATAAAAAAAAACACGTTTGTTGTACGGGGGCCCCCTAAAATATTTATTTTATTCTATTTTTCAGTATTTTTTGTTATAGCGGCAACAGAAATACGTCAACTGTGAAAATGTCTAATGTCTAACTATCACGGTTGTTGAGATACAGCCTGGTGACAGACGGACAGCGAAGTCTTAGTAATATGGACCCGTTTTACCCTTTGGGTACGGAAACCTTCGTTTTGTCGTGTTTCGTTGGTGAGTGCGAGACCGGAGGCCCAATGATACAGAAGCATCACTAGGCCGCCATAGTATGGGGGACCATGCTGCACATTGTTGCATTCGCAATGAGTATGGTGACCACCACTCTTGGATTCAGCTTATGCTTTCCATCAGGCAGAGTAGAGTCATTTTGGCCCATACATAAAAAAAAACTAAACACGTGTTTCTGAGTTCTTCGTGATCGACAACGTGACAGGAGAATTATATATATTATTTATATACTTAAACAAGATATAAAATATTCAATTGGCATCATGTGCGATAACCAACGTATTTTTCCGCTGTTTACGCCACCTACAGATTAAGTGCTAATATAATAGGACGGCTTTTTTTGTTAATGACCTTGACAACAGTCAAGATCATTAGCCACTAAACGACCCAGGTCAGAGAGGGTAATGAGTACAGTCATAATTTGTTCTGTGTCTGTGTGTTTTTATCTATAACTAGCTAACCCGGCGAACTTCGTACCACCATCTTATCTTAATATATATAAATCTCGTGTCACAATGTTTGTCCTCAATGGACTCCTAAACCACTTAACAGATTACAATAAAATTTGCACACCATGTGCAGTTCGATCCAAATTGAGAGATAGGATAGTTTAAATCTCAAATTATAGTCGCAATTTTAATTTATTGCTAATTATTGTATATAAATATGGCGGTACGAAGTTCGCCGGGTCAGCTAGTATTTACATAAGTACTTGTCGGCATAAGTTTCGACAACTTGTACGATACTGACGAAAAATAGCGTAGTTTATAGCATAGTTAGTACGTATCGCGTGTGTTTACTTGGAACTATGCTACTTTTTTTGCTCTTGCTTCAACAAGAACAAGGCGGTGCGTTACCTAACTTTTTTAACCGACTTCCAAAAAGGAGGAGGTTCTATGTTCCACTGTGTTTTTTTTTATCGATGTTCATCGATTACTCCGTCAATTATGGACCGATTTTGAAAATTCTTTTTGTATTCGAAAGGGTATGCTCCCGAGGTGGTCCCATTGCCACCGAAACCCTCATTTTTTGGAGGCACGTCAATTTTCTGAAATTACAGCGTTATTTGCGTCTGATAGTCACCATTTTATGATGATGAGCTGATGATGTAAGGTACAACTCCTTAACGGTTAGGAGTTGCAGGATAAATCTTAGTCGTATACTTTCAAGTTATTTAGGTGAAATGATGATAGAAGGTTAAACTCTTCAACAGTTAGGGATTAGAGGATGATTTTAATATTACACGTACGTGTAGACCTTAATTTGTATTCTTTCAGTTATTCATATGGATCGTTTTATTGAGTAGACACCCACTAATTTTGGAAGGAATTTTGGAATTTCTACCCCTAAGGAGGTGAAATAGGGGTTGAAGTTTTGTACGAAACTCCGTCATTTTTTAAGTTAGAAACATGAAATTTTATCTTTGGGCTACTGATTAAAAATGAGTAGAAATGTCTTTAAGCGTTTCTGAATATTCTACCCCAAAGAGGGTGAAATAGAGGTTGAAAGATTGTATAAAATAGCAATTTATGAAGAGCCAGTTTATTTTACGCTTTTATTATTTTATCTGAGGGATCAACAGCAATGACCCACGAACACACCAAGTTATGACACTCGGGAAGTCCCAGGAAAAATTAAACTGTCTTGGAACGCGCAATGAAGTACCATTCATGTGCTTGTAAATATGTTGCCAAAACCGATTAAAAAATTCACTTTCTCTCGCTTGTGAAGGTCGTGACACAAGTTTTTTTTTAAATATATTAACTACAAACTCAATAACTGGCAAATATTACATCATTAGTTTAGCAATTTTTATTCTTACGTAGTTAAAAAATAGTACAAATTAAATAGTGCCAGGTCTTTTGCATCAGTTCCCCTTTTTTTTATAAATGAGCATGAGCAGAATCATCAATCATCACCATACTCATTGCGAATGCAACAATGGCGTTCCCCGCTATGGCGGCCTATTGAGATAATTCTGCGTCTGTCACAAAGTTAGGTTAGCTAGTTGGTTTAATAAAACACAATGACTCGATAGTACAACCATTTGTGAATACTATAGTTGCCACAGCGTAAAAGAAAACTATGTGATGACGTCACTCTCAAAATATAAAAATCATGGAATCAATAAAACAGTTAATAAACTTTGATTCATTTACAAACTTCAACACGTAAACAACGTGACGAATGATATTACGCAATACTTATTACTACTGATGACGGTCGAATCATCTGATGACGTCACGCTGACGTCACTATAGTCCGTGGAAACTTTATATTTAGACCGCTACCTACAAGTTTACAGTAATTTCTGGAATGATACAAATTACTTGTGGTTGCCCACTGGTCGAAAGTCAATCAATTTTTTTATAACGGCCTCTTCTAGCTATAAAGACCAACGTGTAAAAATATCTGCAGAAGAGTTACTTACAAAATAAATATAATTTATATATTTAAACTTTAACTGTGCCAAATTTCATACTCCTTGGTTAGCATAATTTTCGTAAAAAGGGGTACAAAGGTTTTACTTGATTGAATCTATACATAATGGCCGAGGATCGAACTAAGTGGCGTGCAATTGGAGAGGCCTATGTCCAACAGTGGACTGCAATAGGCTGATGATGATATAGAATCACTTGCCGTGTCTGATTGATTCCACACATTTTTGGAAATGAATCGCTAGTTTATGAACCTATCGCCGTTCACTATTGACCGAAGGTCCACCACGGAACGCCAACTATCCCGGTGATGACGTCAGATTCGGATTAATTATAATCAGAGTGACTGAATATAAGATATAATGCAATCATCAGAATTCAAATAAAACAAATACACATAATCGTATACAAACAAAAAATAGTACAAAAATTCCCTTCAATATTTATCTTAACTACCAAAATCGTACCCATTTTTGTCGAATGGCAACACAGGTTAATATAAAAACAAAGAGTCCCTCTGAACAATCGTGCAGCCGCAGTCATGCTTTGATGACGGGTAATGCACGACGCAATTCATTCGTCATCATTGTAACACAAGTAGGGTATTGTAAATGAGTCATTATTAAGAAAAAAAGTACCGTAGATCGTAACTACACAGGTCAATGCTATTGAACGCGTCAGATGCTAGTTTTTCTCTAATAATTTCGTACGTCTCTCAAGGCAATTAGATCTCAAACCAGGCGGATACTATAGTAACAGATCAGAATCAGTAAGTTCAGCGTGATGCGCCAAGATACAGACAGACAGACGGACGGACAGACCGACAAAAATTACAGTTTTGGCTTCAGTATAGATTATATAGAGCCCTGCAAATTTTTTTTCAAAATATCTTTAATGTACAGAATTGGACCTGTTACATTTTTATTTTAAGAATACATACATTTTATATTAGGAATATACATCCTGTGTCGCGGGGGACTTTACAAACGTACATGAAACGGAAACAAAGAACATTCAGACTCAGAACAACAATTTGTGGATCACACAAAGTGTTGTCCCATGTGGGATTTGAACCCACAACACTTGGCCCTGTGGAAAGCGCCGTGGCGACCGCTTAAAACAACAGGCCAACTGTGGTGTTAATACGACGTACGAGAACTTAGTACCACATAATTATACAGTTGGTCTTTTAAACTTTTCAAACGATTTAAGCAGCGTTTCTGTGGCAACGTTTATAGTCTGTGTATACCTATTCTATTCCTATATGTAGATTTAGGTAATTAGGTAAAGGTAAGATAAAACCTTAAAATAACGTAACTAGATAGTGTAATAGCAATGCATTGATATATTTGAATCATCTAAAGTAAAAGGACTGTTTAATTCTAACAATTGGGACATTTTGAGCCTAAATGCAGTCAGAGCCCGTGTTATGATAACCAGACTGCTGTTTTTTTTTTTTATGTATGACACGCCAAGATGACTCTACTCTGCCTGATGGAAAGCATAAGCAGAATCCAAGAGTGGCGGTCACCATACTCACTGCGAATGCAGTATGGCGACCCACACCATGGCGGCCTAGTGATGCTGCTGCATCTTTTAGTCTAGTCAACAAGTATGGAACTTGTTGACTAGACTATTTGCCCTCCGGTCTCGCACTCACCAACGAAACACGACAGCACGAACGCTGTCATTTTACGTTGATTTTCTGTGCGAGGGTAGTACCGCGCCGGTCGAGCCGGCCCATTCATGCTGAAATCAGCGTGGCTCTACTACCTATTGAACTTACCTTACCTTACCTATTAATTATTCCTAATACAGACATATTATTGATAAAACTAGCTTTTATCCGCAACTCTGCCTGCGTGTATGTCAGTTATCGCAGCAAACAGTAGCCTACGTCCTTCCTCAAGAATCCAAGTATTTCCATGTCAAATTTCATTGAAATCGGTGCATTAGTTTAGCCGTGAAGGCGTCACAAACAGACAGACTTACTTTCATATTCACAATATTAGTATGAATACAGAAACAAAACAAATGGTTGCGCTCATCACAAAATTATGAATGTTCCAAATACAGGAGTTCTAAGAAATGAATGGCGAGTTTAAACTCGATGGTATGACACATCATTCGAGCTTATCTGACTGGGAGTCATCATCTGATGCAATCAAATTAATTTTCAGAGCAAGCTTCGTGAAATTTCAAGCCGTGAAGTATTCAGTACTCTCCCTGAACGAGATCCTATAAAGACTTCAGAATTAGACATTTATAGATATGGTTTTGATAGGTCATAAATACCATGTCCAAAGTTCACCAGATAACTACAGATTTCGGTTTCACAAGTCTCGGATAGAGACATGTACGATATAATATCGGCAAACTTTATCTGTCAAGTAGTGTTATGGCCGTATGAAACTTTATCAGGGACTGGTGAAACTGGCAATTAATATCCTAGATCCCCATGAGGCAGGGCAAACATTTAATTTGCCCCTAGGGCAGGGGCGTTCACTGTAATCCTCCATCGCCTTCGGTACTGAACTTTGCACTTTTTTATGTATGGACCTACCAAAATGACTACTCTGCCTAATGGAAAGCTGAAGCAGAATCCAAGAGTGGTGGTCACCATACTCATTGCGAATGCAGACAATGCAGCATGGTGGGTGACCCACACCATGAGGGCCTAGTGATGCTTCTGCATCAATGGGCCTCCGGTCTCGCACTCACCAACGACACACGACAGCACGAAAGCTCATTTTACGTTGATTTTCTGTGCGAGGTTAGTACAGACCCAGTCGAGTCGACCCGTTCGGGCTACTTGATCTTAATCTAGCAAAAGCATACCCTGATAAAAAGAGGCAGTTTGACCGTAGAGATACCAAAGCATGACCGACGAATGAGGTTACTAGGGCCTCAACTTCCTCCTTCCAATTCTGGTGGGAGAGGAACAGTTTGAGGACAGAACCTACTTTGAATACTCTGAGTTGCTGGTTTCGAGTTATATCCGTAATATGTAGTATGAGGTAGTTGCATCAACCACTACTGTTGTAGAAATACCGAGTCGCTTAACAAACAAATAAATAACAAAACTATTTACTATAGTGTCAATTAATCCCGTGGGATGTAAGATGTTTTAGAGTAGTAGATATACGCTCTCGAACTACTTAAACGGTTCGGCCGTTCTTTCCTGAGTCATTTAATTAAAACTTGGAACTCATTGACAGCGCACGTGTTTCCCTCCCACTATGATTCTGAGTCCTTAAAGCGTGGTGTGAAAAAGCATCTTAACAACCCATCTGGCCAGCATGGTAGGCATAGTCAAAACTACTTACTTAAGTCGAGCAATGGACTTTAAAGTCTGTTGATTATGACGATGACAAATAAAGAGTGTGCGACACGTGATGAGCAGTAGTAATTTATCTATAACATGTATGTTTTTATAAATATGTAAGTATGTTTATTAGAAATCTAGTTACCATAGCAGTAAAAGCTCGTGTGACAAACAAATTTAACGTGACCTCTGACCCAAGAACTGGGGCACAGCATGATAATTGTCAAGTTAGAGTCTCCATTCATTTGTTGTTGATATACTTCAGTGAACACAAAGGTTAAACTAATATTCAATTATATATAATTCCAGCTGATGCAACAAATTATAATCTGTACAAAATTACTTGCCCTGATTCATTAACGCCGAGCCTAAAACTCTGGGATGCTAATTTTTAAACATCCATTTAGAAAGGATTTTTGGAAATTTCCATCCTTTGGGGTAAATTGGGTATGAATGATATTCAGCTCCGGTGAATGATCCAGGGATTTACATATAGATATACATCGCACGTTTTAAAGATCCAGAAGCATCTCAATAAGCCGCCGTAGTGTGAGTCACCATGCTGCATTGTTGCATTGTCTGCATTCGCAATGAGTATGGTGACCACCACTCTTGGATTCTGCTCATGCTTTCTATCAGGCACAGTAGAGTTACTTTGGCCCACATATGAAAAAACACCCCGTTCATGCATAGTAACATACAACCCTATTATTTTTAACAGACTTCAAAAAAGGAGGAGGTTATCAATTCGACTGTTTTTTAAAATATTTGTTACCTCATAACTTTCGACTGGGTGAACCGATTTTGATGATTCTATTTTTATTTGAAAGCTGATGCTTCCCGTGAAAATGGGACCTCCATTTCAATTTGGTCCAGTTCTTGAAATCGGTTCTTTTTTTTTTGTTAAAATTTGTGATTATTTAGAAACGTGACTGTCGACGAAGATACACAGTAAACTGTACAGTAAAATATCCAGTACAACTGAGAACTTACTCTTTTGGAGGTCGGTTAAAAATCAAACACATTTGTTTTAATACAAATGTATTAAATGTAAGAAACCTTGGCCGGATTTTCAATGATCGTACAGCTGAAAATATTTTTCGGTTTTTCTGGATCATTTGGGATTTTTAATTCTGTATTTTATTGTAACGAGAGTTTTAAAAAACAGTGGTAAGTAGTGGCTATCACTTTGTTGGAGGAGGGGGTGTTGATTGCAACAAAAAATCTAATCCATTTTTTTAAATCAAAACTAATTCTGTCTATCTGTTGCTTCCACAGCTAAACGTTCACCGTTTTTAATCAACTTTAGCATGGATATACTTTCTTGATGAAGGACATAGGCTACTAATTACCGCGCTAACCGTTACACACGCGTGCGGAACCGCGGACAAAAGATGAGTTCTTCATAAATAAATAGTAGGTATAACACTAGACCGTTGAGTGAAAGGAAAATTTATAGAAATCTTTAAAGTGAATTTGAGTTAATCGTGCACACAATCAATCGAACTGTGAACAGGACAGACGAAGACTTATTTCATTATCCTATGAGCTTATAGGACAACACTGTAAGGAGTAGCCATACGTAGAACAATAGTGCCTAAGCATTACACAGCTATTACAAAGAATGAGTTTATGTGTGTGTGAAATTGTAAGTTTTGTTTAAATTGTTGTGTGAGTTCGTAGTGACAGGCGATTTGTTTGTGAGTGCAGTTCCGGTGGCATCAAATAAATTAGCCCGCAACCTGATTAGACTAAAAAGGGACGATCTCAGGAAGGTCACAGGTATCCTGACAGGGCATTGTCCCCTGAACAAGCACCCATTCACCATAGGCGCAACAGACAGCTCTCTGTGCAGGGGATGCATGGAGGCAGAAGAAACGCCGCAGCACGTTCTCACAGAATGAACGCAGAAAAAGAAATCTCGCAGAAGTGTGGCAGATCAGGGCGGACATCCTCCAATCAACTTCACTCCCGGAAGATGTAGTGACCTGAAAAGGCTGCTGAGTTTCTGGGATGATCTAGGAGGGTTGGAGTAGGAAGATGACAAACGTACGTACAACGGCCCGATCAAGAGGCTAAGTGCGGAAATGGCCCGGTAAAACAAACAAACAAATCCTACAGGTCAGCGAGAGGCAAGGAGTGAGCAAAACCCGTTAAAAATCAGTCAGGTAGTATGAATAGGATCCCTAATTTCACAGTCGTACAATAGCGAATTGTGGATTCGTAACAAAATGGCGGCCTTCGATATTGTATACACAATGTGCTGGCCAGTGTCCAATACATCAAGGTTGGAATTGTACTACAGTTATGGGTACCGAGGTAGATGTAACAATTTTAATTGTTTTGTTTGTCGCTATTGTCTAAACTGATGTCTTTATGATGAAGAATGTATTACAAACCTAGCCTTTGCGCGGCATTGTGTCCTATGCATGACATATCTAAGCCTATATTTTCCCTCAACAATCAAAGTATCTGCATGCCAAATTTCATTGAAATCGCTAATGGGTCTGTAACACCGCCATGCCACACCATACTCCTGCTATTGACTGCCTCGGTGGCGCAGTGGTAGCGTATGGCTCGAGTTCTCGGGTTCGAATCTCGGGTCGGACCAAACGTTTGTATGATTTGCGAATATTTGTTTCGGAGTTTGGGTGTTTCCTATGTATAATATTTATGTATTTAGTTGTCTAGTATCCATAAGATAAGCTCTGCTTAGCTTGGGACTGACTGGCGTTGTGTGTTAGATGTACGAAATAGTTATTATTCTTTATACTCCAGCTGTTATTAAGCTTTTGGCCCGACTAACCGCTGGATCACCTCATGGGCTTTTAAGCTACAGAGAGTGTCAAAGACATAAACATAGGTACCTAAATTCGAAAAATTTAACCCTCCTTTGGCGCAGTCGAGTTAAACAATTTTTAAGAGAAACTAACGCTTATTTCAGTAAGATCATCATAAATAAAATTATATCATTAAATGCTCATTTTCAAGTAATAATTTATTTATGTGTAAATTAAGTTTCACTGACAATTAAATTTACTTTCGAAATTAAGAAATATGCACGCGTACGCATAATAAAAAATAAAACAACATAAAACCCCAATGATGTTTCGAAATGATTTAATATTGTTTAAAACAGTTTTTGTATGATACAGGAGGCAAACAAGCAGTCAACATAATCACCTGATGGTAAGCACCATTGACATTAATAAACACAAGTGCTTTTGCGCTCTTTGAGTGCTTCCCCTACCTGAAGTAAGAGTTGGTAGGGTTTGATTGGCTCTGTTTTCACAAAGGGTTCTCAATATGTCAAGAACGGTCACCCATCTCAGACTGACCTGGCTAGAGTTGCTTAACATTGCTTAACCTACGGGAACTCATGTGTTCAAAAAAGTTTAACTTGCACAAGTGTTCATGGAACCTAATTGAAGAATAAAAGATTTCGTTTCCTAATGTACTACAGCTATTATGATAAATTAAATGTGTTGAGCCATTAAAATATAATTTACCGTAATTTAAGTATAGGAATTTTTGGGGAAATAGCTTGATAAGAGCATTCCAAGAACTCTAGAGGGCTATGCTTAGTTTATCTAACTTGAAATAATAATGATAACTTCGCAGATCTCACACACGGCCGTCTACTTCCGAATTATTATTTTTATGTATGACCCTGCCAAAATGACTTTAAACTGCCAAAGCATAAGCAGAATCCAAGAGTGGTGGTCAACATACTCATTGCGAATGCAGACAATGCAACAATGCAGCATGGTGACCCACACTATGGCGGCCTGGTGATGCTTCTGCATTATTGGGAATCCGATCTCGCACTCACCAACGAAACACGACAGCACGAACGCTGTCATTTTACATTGATCTTCTGTGCGAGGGTAGTACCGCCCTGGTCGAGTCGGTCCGTTTATGCCGAAATCAGCGTGGCTCTACCCCCTCGAGAACTTGGGAGAGCTTGTACTATGGTAACTAGACTGATGATTAAAGATTACCGCGCAAAGCCGGGACGGGTCGCTAGTCAGTACTAATATTATAAACGCGAAAGTTTGTAAGTATGGATGGATGTTTGTTACTCTTTCACGCAGAAACTACTGAACGGATTTGAATGAAACTTTACAGTAATATAGCTTATACATCAGAATAACACATAGGCTACTATTTGCCGCAATAATCGACATACACGCGGGCGAAGCCGTGGGCAACAGCTAGTTATATATAAATTACACCTAGACACAGAACCAAAGACGGTTGGCCTAGTGGTTTAAGCGGTCGCCACGCCTATTTCTACTGCGCCAAGTGTTGTGGGTTCAAATCCCACACGGAACAACACTTTGTGTGATCCACAAATTGTTGTTCTAAGTCTGGGTGTTCTTTGTGTCCGTTACATGTATGTTTGTAAAGTCCCGCGCGACAGGATGTATATTTCTAATACGGGAAAAATATGCGGTTTAAAATGTACCATGTTGTAGCTCGTGAGATGGTGTTACTCCCAACCTTGACCGAAGTTGTCACGTTACCGTAATAACACATGCTACTAGGTTATGCGGCTGGCAGTTACGATAAATGTTCGGCATAGAGAATGAAATAAAACAGGTTTTCTTACGTAAAACTCGATTGTTTAAAACAAGCTCGTGAGCTGTGTAGTTGGCAACCCTTTATTTTTAACCGACTGCGAAAGAAGGAGGGTTATTTTTTTCGAGTGTACCTATGTATTATGCTTTTCTGTATGTCCGCCCTAGAGTCTAAATGGCTTGTCGTATTTGTATGTGAGTGGTGTCAATAGATTCGTCTTAGTCATGAGAAAATCTTTCTTTTCAGTTCTTCCATTAATTTAATAAAGATGGCAGATATTGACGCAGTTGATTTTTTTCAAATAATTCGTTACTTGTTTAGGTGAAGTGGTTAAGCGGTCAAATCACCGCATCCTGTGTCTTTTTTATATATTGGCCAAATTATAATAATATATACTATATAATAATAATATATACTGGCCAATTGGCCAGGCGGAGTAGGTTATCTACTCTGCCTGATGGACAGTAGGTATAGGCGTGTTTTGTTGGTGAATGCGAGACCGGAGGCCCAATGATGCAGAAGCATCTCAATATTCCATCGTGTGAGGGTCGCCATGCTGCATTGTCTGCATTCACAATGAGTATGGTGACCACCACTCTTGGATTCTGCCCATGTTTTCCATCAAGCAGAGTAGAATAACTTTGGTAGGCACTTACATATAAAAAAACAAAATGGCCGGTAGAAAAAATTGTCGGTAAAAAACAATTTATATTTTTCTGCATTATCTATACGATTCATGTAGGTTATTGTTGCAGTAGGTAAGAACAAATAAGAAAAATACGTTGTAAACTCGACTTAACTGGGGCGACATGATAACTTTTTTTAAACAAACTACACAACTAAGTACAGAGAAGTTTAAAAGGTATTGCGTTCATCCGACAAATATATTTAGTTATAAAAGAAAGGGTCTTCACAAAAAATTGTGTCGGTGTACATTTCTGAACTATATATACTTATGTGAATTTTCATCGCTATGACAAGCTGACCAGAGCAAATTTCTACCCTAGTCTGCCATCCTGTAGGTCCTATTGGACGCATCGTGAGGTTATGTAGTATATATAATCTTCCTCGATAAATTGACTAACTAACAATAAAAGCATTGTTCAATTTGGACCACATTTTTTCTGATATTAGGGCGATATAATGATAAAGATGTCAACTTCCTTTCTGAGAAGAGCACTTCTAAAGCCTTGATAATTTGGTTTAATTGAAGGGTATTAATATTTGCTGTAGAACCGAACCATTGGGATAAAAGGGTTTTTGAGTGGAGGCCGCGTCTCGGCAAACGTAGTGTAGGACGCCCACAGGTCAGATGGAGTGATGACCTTCGCAAGGCGGCTGGCAGGAGCTGGATACGTGAAGCTGAAGATCGAGCCAAGTGGCATGCAATTGGAGAGCCCTATGTCCAGCAGTGGACTGCGGTAGGCTGATGATGATGAAAGGGTTAATGTATGTGTATTATGAAGACCTGATATCGATTAACTACATTCCATATTCCCTATATAACCTTTCAAGACAAAACCGCTACACCGATTTCAATGAAATTAGGCATGCAGATACTTTGACTCTTGAGGAAGGACTTAGGCTATTCTTTATTGCAATATCCGATTTACAAGCGGGCGGAACCGCGGGCAACTAGTAACATATCAATTTAGTATGCAAGTAGGCATGATTATAAATTCTTTGGTATTATCGACGTGTCTTGTAAAGCAATACTAAACCGATAAGATTATTTCGAAATGTTACAAGTGGCAATTGATAAGGTTTTTAAGAAATACAAGCCTTTGTGTAATCTATAAGAGAATTACCTGCACTAACTGACTGAATTCTTGTATTATATCTGAATCTCGCAAACGGCTCCAACGATTTTCATAAAATTTAGTGTGCAGGGGGTTTCAGAGGCGATAAATCAATCTAGCTAGGATTCATTTTTAAAAAACGTACCAAAAAATAAATATCGAGCGAAATTCAGTCACCAAGCTATTACTTTTTATAATATAAGCACGCACTTAACAATTTTTTTTTTAATACCCCAAAGTGCGTAAAATAAAGGAAGAATGGTTGTATAGAAATCAATAATCAAAGTTAAAAATGCGAAATTAGAAATCTATAGTCTCATTAGTCTAGTGGTTAATGATCCTGAATTGCTTTGAATGACTGCAAAGCCAGAGGTCATGGGTTCAATATACACCTTGGACAATTTCATTTAGTAGACAACTCTTGCAATAGGAATATCACTACATAGTATAAAACAAAGTCGCTTTCTCTGTCCCTATGTCCCTTTGTTTGCTTAAATCTTTAAAACTACGCAACGGATTTTGATGCAGGTTTCTTTAATAGATAGAGTGATTCAAGAGGAAGGTTTTTATGTATAATAAATGCATAATATAGTATGGGAACACTGTTAATTTTCGAGGTTTCTATAGTGATGTAGCAAATAAACACATTTTTTTGCGCTTACATTGCAAACGCTGGTTGCACCCTACGAGATAGATCAAAATAATGTACTACAGTATTGTACACCTTAAAAAGTACTACAAAAAAGTCCGCGACGGTATATGTCTATCTCTTAGGGATAACCCACAACAACCATTTTTTATTCCTTTCTTTTTACGAGAAATAATGGCTTATTTACGAAGTGATTTTAAGCAATACAGAATGAATCCTTATATAATTAAGTAAATTAAATACATTGTGCATTTAATATAGATCAAAATAGCCCTTTACAGTATCTAATTTAAATGAATATATTCGCAGATATTACAGATTTAAAATGCACGAATCGTGTCATCGGCGGGGGCATCTGAAATCCACCCGTGCGAAGCCGGGGCGGGTCGCTAGTATATCTATATACTGCAGCTCGGTGGATTTACAGCCAGACTCAGAACAACAATTCATGATCACAAAGTGTTTTCCCGTGTGGTGATGATTTAAGAATGCGGGAGTGTCACCGTCTATTCATCCCATGAGTGTCACTCCGTCCGTCGGTGCTGACCTTAAGCGGTCGTCAGGTATGGCATGCGACGTGCGCTAGAGGCATCCATCTCACATACTAGACCATTGTCTTTTATTTACACAATAATTGTGAACATTACAATACAGAGGTGATTGACTCATTGCTGGAACATCTAGGTCAATGTTTTGTTTTCTTCCAACTGTGTAATTAGTTGGGAAAGTAAACATTGGAGATAGAATGTCGAGGTAATATAATATAAGGGAACGTACATACACTAGGTGACACATTTATTACCATGATATAGCCTCCCCCAAAACGGTAACCACTAGTATATGGATCACCCCTTCTTATATTTACGTATCAATGTCTAAATATGGTTTTAAATCATCAGTTTTGACAATTGTGACTTTTAAACACAGGTAAACAAAGATTTTGACCACGTGACAACAACAAAATGGCGGACAAAAGAACAAAGCGACAAAATGGCGCCTAAAACAAAGCGGCGGGTTGCTTCCAGTTGCTTTACACCTAGATGGAGGACCGAAACAAATCTAACAATTTACCTTTGTTAGCAACTACTACAATAAACAAAGCTATGTATTACATTATATATTTTATTTCCTTGTATCAGCGTTACTCAAGGTTAAAACGTGATTCTAAAGGCGCACCCGCAACCTTGTGTTGTAAGTAGCAAGGTGTATATTTGCGCAACAAATTCCAATGTCACGTGGTACAAATACACACATCAAAAGTGTCTAGGGATCAACATATGTGTCTAGGGATCAACATATATTTTTGCAATAACTTTTCTCCTGATTGATATTAATTAAAATTTTCTTTAAGGATTCATCAAATAAAGTGTTTTCGTTTGTCACAGTAACGATAAACCAAGTCACCTTTGCATTAATAAAGAAATTTGCCATTTTCCTAATAAAAGGATTTTTGACATTTGAACCACTAACATTAAAGTTCGAAAAAAAGACTGAAATAACAGTTTTCTTTAAAATTTTATTAGGTAACTTAAACAATTAATAATCCGTGTTTCTACCGCGAACACTAACACAAGAACATCGGTTTGGCATACTCAAAATGAGTTAATCCAAATCACGCTGTGGAATGGCCGCCCATGTTCGTTGCAACAACAAAAAAAGGTCTTCTTGCGACTGGATACCCTCCATATTCGGCAGAGCTCTTCTCTGTAGCATATCCCATGCATGCTCAATCGGGTTCAAGTCTGGCGACTGAGCAGGCCAGGGCCAAAGCCACATCTCAATCTCAAGAAATCCGCATAAAAATGCTTGATCCCTAGACACTTTTGATGTGTGTATTTGTAATAGGTATAATACCTATTGAAATATCAGTTTTTCGGTTACATCTCTATTACAGAACACATTTTTTGTGTGTGTCGGTAGGCACTTACCATCAAGTGAGCTGTCTGTTCGTTTACCCCATTTACCGAAAAAAGAAATAGAAGTGAAAATTGTAAAATTACTTAATGTGTAAAATTAGAAATTTCATAATATTTAAATTAAAAATAGCAACATCAAACCTAATGTTTGACGAAAAGTAACGTAGTTTTTAGCATTGTTACTTCGTAACACGTGAGTTTACTTGGAACTACGCTACTTTTTTCTGCTTCAACAAGAACAAGGCGGTGCGTTATCTACCTGTTTTTATTTGATCTGAGCCGTTACTACACGGATAAATAGACGCCTGAGAAACCGGCTACCTACCTACCTATTTATTTGTTTTGACAAAAATTTGTGACCTTGATCAGTTAAGATAAAGCCTTGTCACAAAAAATACACTCGTTTTCAATGAAAAAGTGAATTAAAGAAATATACTCATACTAAAGATACCAATATGCTTTCTTGATAACTACTTCATGACTATTAGCGCCACAAAATATAATAATGATCTCACACTATCTGGTGGTAGATTAAGGGTGTGGAGGAACTGGTGTCACGTTCCTCCAACACAAAGGGAGGATCCCGGCGGCCCAACGGTAGGTGTTGAGCAGTAATTTATATAATAATATATGCTAATCGGCGCGAGAATTTCTATATCGCGATTCAGGATTAACAGTTACTCTTTAGTTTGATGTGTTCTGTCAGTAAGTATGTGCGCTGTATGTGGAAGTCACAGTAAGATTAAATATGGGATAGTATGGTTCGCCGTTATTAGACCGATAAGGCTTTGAGAAAGTTTGCATCATCACCCGGGATAGTGTCCTGTTTGATTCGTGGTCGATTAGGAAAGGACTTGGAATTAGTCTGGGTTCTCCAAAGTAGGAGGCCTGAGGCCTAACGGAGGTCTGATACAGTCGAATTGAGAACCTTCTCCTTTGAAGTCGGTTAAAAAGACGGCGACATGATATTATGCATCGATCGTAGATATTATGTCTATCTTTTTCTTAAATAAAATAAATTACTTAAGTACTTAAATATGGCTGCTGTAAATTAGTCACGTTTTGACAATCATTTGTAAAAGAATTTAAAGAATCAATTCAAAGCTTGTTGTAAATAATCTAGACACCAGGCTCCATTCTGCGGTATTTTTATCTCTCTACATCTCGGCATTCAAGGTCATATAATGTTGCTAGGTCAAATAATAAAGTCAATACTTGTATAAAATAATAATACAAAAACTACCTTGGTGTTGCAGTTGTAGTGTATGCGATTTCTGTGCTTAAGGTCTCTGGTTCGATTCCCTGTTCGACCTAAGACCAAATGTTTGTCTCTTTGTCTGCGTGAGCGAAGCCGCGTGTAAAAGCTAGTGTATAATATAGGAGTATTTTCAAAAAAATTGTATTTATGTCAGTTGGATAGTACCCATAGTACAAGCTCTGCATAGTTAAGGACTAGATGGTGTTGTTTGTTGGATGTTCGAAACATTTATTTTAATAACTAATTTATCTATACTAATATTAAAAAGCTGAAGAGTTTGTTTGTTTGAATGCGCTAATCTCAGGAACCGCTGGACCGATTTGAAAAATTATTTCAGTGTTAGATAGCCCATTTATCGAGGAAGGCTATAGCTATAGCCTTCCTCGATAAATCATCATCACGCTAAGACTAATAGGAGCGGAGCACGAATGAAGAATGTTTCAAAAACGGGGGAGAATTATCACGCTACGGGTAACAGGAGACGCAAACGAGGTTGCGTGGGTCAGCTAGTCTGAATAAAAACTAATGAAGGTTGTCATTATGAAAGTAACAGAACTCAAAAACAACAGTCTTTAGGAATTTTCCCTGTGTTTGTGCGTGCTAATCTGAAACTGGCTTAATTTTAATTTGTATCCGGTTTTCTCCTGATTGTGCTAAAAGTACGGCTAGATGATGAATTATATTGCGCAATATTACGAATTGTGCAATATTATTAAAAATATTGAAGTTTGTGCAATGATTGAACAAAAGTTTGAAGGAATTAAATTTTTATTCTGCAATTATTTTCTATTGCATTGTGTAGGGTCAATATAGAGCAATATCTTTTAGTCTTTATTTCGTCTTGACGTAGTAGTAGACAAAGATAATATTCAAAAACTTAAGAAAAGAGACTATTGATGAATGTATTCAATTGTATTGTGAATTACCGTCTGTGGAATGTACAGTAAAGAAAATCATGATTAAAAAAATGCTGGTTACGAAACATTGTTGCCTAAATACAAAGAGATGTTTCCACAGACAAGCAAAGACAATGTGAAGAACAAAATATTGCACAATTCGTAATATTGTGCAATATAATTTCAATTTTATTGTACAATAAACTATATTGTACAATATTATTGTAGCATCTAGGGACTGCCTAACATTAAGTGTTTGAATTATTTTAATCAGTAGAAAAATTAAAAAGTTAGTATATCAGTTAAAAGTAAAAGGCTTTTCAAAGTTCTAAAACTGTATGAATAACTTCCTTTATTTGAAAGTGGTAAATAAACTACCAACTTTGGTTAGTTAGTACCCACATAATATAGAAATAACATCTCTTTTAAACCGACTTCAAAAAAGGAGGATGTTCTCAAATCGACTGTTTTTTTTAAAATGTTTGTTGCCTCATAACTTTTGACTGGTTGAACCGATTTTGATAATTCTTTTTTTATTTGAAAGCTGGTGCTTCCCCAATGGTCCCATTTAAATTTGGTCCAGATTGAAGTCGGTTTTTTTTTTGTCAAAATTTGTAGGTAATCATTTTTAACCGACTTAAAAAAAAGGAGGAGGTTTTCAATTCGACTGTATTTTTTTTATGTTTATTACCTCATAACTTCCGACTGGGTGAACCAATTTTGATGATTCTTTTTATATTTGAAAGCTGGTGCTACCCGTGTGGTCCCATTTAAATTTGGTCCAGATTGTAGTTGGTTTTTTTTTTGTTAAAATTTGTTTAAAAGACAACTCCCACACTACGAATATGTCCTGTGTTGCTGGGTACTTTATACAAACATACATCAAATTGACATAAATAACTCCCACACTCAGAACTCATTTCTATTTCAAATTTTAAACACATAAACATTGAAATACCTACATTGCTCAATTGAGTAGTTTAAAACAGTGACTTTACAAGTTCATATTTAGTACATTTTTCATACATACATAATTTGACAAGGTGTCATCTATCCCATTAAAGTGAGATTGGATAGTTCAGTAAGTTATTTAAAAAAAATCATAATAAACTCACCTTTTTAGCAGGCAAGTTCCTCTTCAGCATCTTCTTCCTGTCATTTAGCAGAACACCATTGGAAAAACTTGCATCACCAGTATCGTCAATTTCACAGTTATCTACACTATCACAGATTGAAAAATCCTCAATATGGGCACAGTCTACCTCATCCTCATTTCGGTCTTCATAAAGACTGTCATCGGCTAAGTTGGCGAAACTTTTAGACAACGACCCCGACATTTTGAATGTTGATTCAGAATCACCCTCATCCGAATCACTGTCATACTCCTCCGAGTCCGATGACTCATCGGAATCTCCAAACACATCATTTGAAGTGTAACAGTTATCCGGAGAATCTTCAAAGACAATGTCAAAATCGTCAGACTCACAATCAGATTCTTGGCGGCTTCGAGGACTGTCGTGGAAAACAATTTGGAAGGAGTCATTGCTTTCAATTGATGAGGGATGGAAACAGCCGGATACTTCATCGAAGTAATCTTTTCTTGGTACTGGTTTTGGTTCACTTTTATTAACTACCTCAACCGATAAGTCTCGAATGGGTTGTGATAAACATGACATGTAATTTTTAAGAAAATTTGGTGATGGTGAATTTTCAACACTACTGAATAAGTCTTCGGAATGAATTTCATTAGCAAAGACAAGGTCATCTTCAATTGACTTCTTCATTTTAGACTTTCTACGCTTATCTGTGCATCGGTTTGGGTTCTTGAACTTTTTATCTTTGACTTTACAGGACGGTTTCGGTCTTGGAGGTAGTGTGACTAATGGTTGAGGTTCGGGTTGTAAAGTTAGCATTGGAGAAACAGGAGAGCTTGTTCCCATTACCATTTCCTCCATAGGACACACCACCGTAGGCTTCTTATTTCTACACTGGAGCAGTGCCTTTAGTTTTGTAATTTTGTCTTCACAAGCCTCAACAACTTCTTTTTTAGTTTCCAATTCTAACTTATTCATATTCGTAATTAATTCAGGTACATTTTTTTCAGGTTCAGTAACTTTATGGACTAGATGGTCATCAGGCAACACCTTAAGAGGTTCTTCACTAACTTCAGACTTCGTATTTACTACCTCCCTATCAATACTTGAAACATCATTTTCAACGGAATGAGTTTCGAGAACCATTTTTGATGTTACTGATACTTGTGTATGGTTGGAAACTGCATCAGATGTCGCAGGGTCTGTTTTAGGGATCACAGCTACATCAACTTTAGTTTTAGGGCTGTCAATATCATGATATGAATGGTCATGGTAACAAACTGGGCTATAAAACTCAATATAGGATTCATTTGCAAGATTTTCAAAATCCTCTGGTGAAAATGCATCTTCAAAACAGTCCTCAACAGAAGATGGCTCGACAAACACCTTTTTTGGTCGTTTTCGTGCTCTCAGAGAACATTGTGAGGGTTTGTTGGCACCAAGTAGCAAGCGAACCTGGTCGAGTTTGTTCTGACAATGCACCGCAGCCGACCTGCAGTCACTCATCTCCGAAGCAAAAAACTCACTAGGCATATCATCGGCGAAATTTTCATCCTGTGAAGTTTTATTTAGATTGGAAAGATTGGCGTTATGCCACATCGATGGTGGCGCCGTCTGTGACTCCGAACCGGAACTAAACTCAGCTGGTTTTCGTTTAGTAAACATCACGTTCGCAATCACGTTCACAACACCAGAGACGAAATTCGCAAATCCCGATAGCGGAGACATATCCTCTTTCACACCCGTGTCTTCTTCCAATTTGATTTTACAATTTTTAGGCGCCATTTTTTCTTGACTTACGATTGTATCCGCTAAATTTTTGCGCAATGTTTCCGGACCCAAATGGTAATTATGTAAAAACATATCCTCAGCCAAAGATTTCTGCATGTTTCTTTTAGCGTCTGTGGAGTAACTGGCGTAGGGATTGTAGAGGGGGCCCGTAATAGGGCGTTTATCTCGCCAACTAGTTGGAATATTCATAGTGCTTCACTATAAAAACAATCACAGATTAAAATCACGTGCACGTAGGTGGTGTCACGTAGAAGTCCTTAAAATCGGGGGATGGTCTATGCACGAATCTACAACACGTAACTGTCGTCAAGGGGAATTCTCTAGGGGAAATCCACACACGGTCGCGGCAAGAAATCTCACACTCACGGTCGGTTTTACACACTGTTGAAGATTTAGCACCAAAAATCAACACATCTGCGCTCGAATAAGTATTTAATTCGTTTTTAATGGTATAAAGGGATTCGTTTTGTAGCTCCATTGTGATAAATTTCAATACACGTCTTTACAATTCAGCCATTTTGAGGAAAATATGACTTGACATTTAAAGGCGTCAGTTTTGTCTGTGAGACAAGGCCGTTAGAGGTGCGCTTTTAAAATCGAACAAAGCAATCGATTTTTCATGACAAATAATTTTTGGCATGAAATACATTATTTCGCGATAATAATATTATTACATATATTAATAAGTTAATAACTGGAAACAAAATTATTAAATAGGTAGGTACATCGTAAGCCGTCGATCCCGATTGTCAGACGAACATCTAAAGCAATCACTAAGGGTAGTGTAAGCCCAGTGACAAATCTTAATATTAATCTAAACAAGTAAATAACATTGAAGTGTCTGTTTGTAATACCTATTAAAATAACCGCTTTTTACTGTAATAATAATAATTTATTTCAAAAAAGTATTTGTACATGACACATATGAATGACTTAATACACTATGACATTTTACTATTAGGCAATTGGACACCCTGTCCCAAACTAGGCAGATGGGAACCTGTCTGTATCTTAGTAAGGGGTAAAATGCTATGCGCATATTATGTATGTATAATCGGTACATAGACCAAAGTAGCATTTTTTAAAATTTTGTCTGTCTGTCTGTTTGTTCCAGCTAATCTCTGGAACGGCTGGAACGATTTTGAAGGGACTTTCACTGATAGATAGCTGATGATATAAGGAGTAACTTAGCCTATTTTTTTAGACTAGCTTCTACCCGCTGCGTTACCTGCGGTTGATGTTATACCGCGGGCAACACCGTGGGGATCAGCTAGTAGGGAATAAAAATAGATATTCATTTCCAAAAGGTAGTTTTACATAAATTGGAAACAGAAAATGTTTTTTAACACTTTGAAACCAAAACTGTCGTCTTTTACTTCGGTTGTGTTCTTGGCGAAAAAAATCAAAACTAAACCCGTGAACCGTATCACAGTAGACTTAGAAACAATTTAACAGGTGTTATTATAGTAGCGCCTGCACTGTGTTTCACCGAGTGAGTTAGAATATCGGAAGCCCTTAACCCAACTCCTGCCCTCATGCCCCTCCCCATACACCAAAGACCGGCAACGCAATTGTGACGCCTCTGGTATTGCGAGTGTCATTGGGCGGTGGTAATCGTTTACCATCAGACTATACGTCTACTCGTTTGCCCCCTATACCATAAAAAAAGAAAAAAACTCCAAGCCAAACTTCATTGAAATCGGTGAAAAAAAAAGTATTTCGATATTTCATAGCTGTAGACGTCCTCTAATTTTTTTATTTTAACAATGTCCTAAACAGTAAGAAACTTATATTTTAATAATTTATTGTGCTTCTATAAAATCCTAGCCAAATAGCTAAAAAAAAAAAAAGCTTAGAATGTACGCGTAGCACGCAGTAGCCATATATATATATAATAAAAATCGAGATACAAATCGATTCTACATCCCACAACATGATAAACGCTAAAGAACGGAAATGACGAAATGTAGACGTCCTTCAACGTTGTACTCTATTTTCTGATGCAATAGTTTGTTCTCTACTCTCAATAACGTGACGAACTAAAATTATAGTGAGTAAAATTAATTTTAATTGGTCGATTGAAACCGAAACAAAAGTTATCATTGGATATTATTGCGTTTTCTTCATTTGATTGGTCAAATTGTTGTAGATAGGTGTTGATATAAAAGTGGAAGTTACCAGAAGTCTCGATTGCTTATGGAACTGGAAATATGGAATGAAGTTTAATAGCCAAAATCTTTTTGTACTTTACCCTAGAATTAATTAAAATGATAAAATTAAAAACATAAAACCGCTTTTTACTAAATGCATTTAATAAATGTATGTATACACTGTATGTAACGAAAAAACCTAACACCCGAAGCTCGCACGGATCGAGACGAGCTGCTCCGAACAACGAATCTGTCTCTGTCACGCACTTCGAGACAGGCAGACAAAACAGTCTGGGTTTGAGAAAGTATATAGGTGTATAGGATAGGTCTATCATATCTTTATAATGCCACACTCACGCTCGCAGGTGCGCCCCGTAAGTATACATGTTCAAAGAAAAAAAATACTGCATAATTAAAAACCAGTCAGCGCCATCTGTTAAAGCTATTTCGCAACTACTCGTTACACAAACGCCCTCTATTATTTAAATCTTTTGGAACAACATTAAATGAGAAACTGGCAAAATAAAATTAATTATAATTGCATAAGTTGATAAAAAATGCTATGCAATAGCTTTACCGAGGCAGTGCACGAGTGCCACACGTATTTTTTAAATTTTTGTCTCTCTGTCTGTCTGTATTAGTATAGATTATAGAATAGATTAGTATAGATAATTATAAATAAAATTGAAGTGACCGTTTCTAATTTCAAACATCACTTTTTCACTTAAGAACATGAAAGTATTGTCGGAACTTACATTTAAAAAGTACTTTTTAAAATATTTGTCTGTTTGTTCCGGCTAATCTCTGGAACGGCTAGACTGATTTTGACGGGACTTTCACTGATAGGTAGCTGATGATATAAGGAGTAACTTAGGCTACTTTTTTTAGAGTAGCTTCGCCCCGCGGCGTCACCCGCGGTACGACAATAACCACGGGTAACACCGTGGGACTCAGCTAGTCTTTAAAATAATGTCATGTGCTAATTTGCCCCTGTGTCTTAATCCATAAGATTTTTTTTTTATTATAATTATTTTACGGATATTAACGCGAACACTTATTTAAGGTATTACTGGTATTACATACCTCTGATTTGCCTGACGTTTCGACCAGGTTGCACTGGCCGTGGTGGCGTGGTCACAGGCTGACTGACTCAGCGGCGCACGCCCTCCGTCGCGGTCGAATCCGTGAAGTAGAAAGTTCTTCATCCACCCGCACATTTTCGTTATTATTTATAAACTAGCTGACCCGGCGAACTTCGTACCGCCATATTTACATATCTGTCTCAGCTTCCTACAGGCAGTGTACAGTCGCGAACAAAAAAAAGACTATTCCGTACATATTTTGACTTTCATCCCCTAGGAAACCGTGCTGAATTTCGTAATAAAAAGTATCCTATGTCCTACCTCGTAGTATGAACTCAAATCATGCCAAGTTTCATTTGAATCCATGCAGTAGTTTCGGCGTGATGCGTGGCCAAGATACAGACAGACCGACAGACAGACAGACAAAATTGAAAAAAATTACAGTTTTGGCTTCGGTATCGATTATAGAGAGCACTCCAAAAAAAAATTATAAATATCTTTAATGTACAGAATTGGACTTGTTACATTTTTATTATTAGTATAGATTTGTTTCGCCATGTACCGTCACATACCACACTAACAGTATACATCATTATTTTTTTGTGTCTGCGTCAGCATCATGGAGTATAGAGGTAAGGAGATCTTTGATGGGCTCTTCTCTTATGGGGAAAATTGTACGTCAAACCTGACTAAACAATAGTTCGATAACCGACCACATAGGCGCTGGAGTGAGAAGAGAGTATGATATCGTTTTAATTCTTTTTATTAAATTGTGGTTATAAATAAAAAACTTTGCGTAGTAAGTGTCCGACAAACATATTCAAATAATTAAATTGTGGTTTAAATATTAAAAACTTTGTTTAGTATCCTGTCCGACAAACATAAACAAATAATAGTTCATTTGATTATCTTTTCTCATTCTTTAAATTTACACTCTTTGCACAGTGGCATTGAATTTTGGCGGACACTTTTTTAACTTCTAGATTGTACTCCTTATCTCTACACTCCATATTTGAAACCATGGAGTATAGAGGTAACGAGTACGATCTTTGATGGGCTCCTACGGGGAAAATTGTCCATCAAACATGACTAAATAATAGTTCGAGAAACGACCACATGGGCGCTAGAGTGAGAAGAGTGTTTGATATCGTTTTAATTCTTTTTATTAAATTGTGGTTTAAAAATTAATAACTTTGCGTAGTAAGTGTCCGAAAAACATAATCAAATAATTTAATTGTGGTTTCAAAATTACAAACTTTGCGTAGTATCCTGTTCGACAAACATACACAAATAATAGGCCATTAACCGACTTCCAAAAGGAGGAGGTTCTCAATTTCATCGGTTTTCTTTTTTGTTTTTGTTTTTTATGTATGTACATTGATTACTCCGTCAATTGTGGACCGATTTTGAAAATTATTTTTGTATTCGAAAGGGTATGCTCCCCATGTGGTCCCATGGCCACCATATCAGGATCTGATGATGGGATCCCAAGGAAATTGAAGGAAACCCTCAAATTTACGTGAGCGCCTGCAATAAAGTTAAGGCAATTGTCTGCATGCTTCCATATTCTGTAAACATCATGTCCGAAATATTTATTTATTATTCTATACAGTATGTTGTATGTTACCTTTAGCCTCGTATTCTTTTAAGTTATTTAGGTGAAATAATGATGAAAGACTTGAGAAAGACTAAAAAGCGAAAAATAAAAAAAAACTTCGTTTAAAAAAACCGACTTCAAAAACTGAAAAGTATAAAATAACTTAATTTGTATGTGCTACCTATTCATAGGTTTGAAGTCGGTTCCGAGCCAAAATGTAATAGTAGGACTCGCCGCGCGTGACCTTGAGCGGTATAGCTGCTCTTCGCGTAGGACAAAACAACCGAGTGTGGTACCTACTATTACATTTGGCTTGGCGCCGAATTCAAACCTATGAATAGGTAGCACATACAAATTAAGTTATTTTATAGTTTTCAGTTTATGAAGTCGGTTTTTTTAAACGAAGTTTTTTTTTGATTATCTTTTCTAATTCTTTAAAATTTACACTCGTTGCACAGTGGCGTCACCTAATTAGTGCATTTTGGCGGACACTTTTTTTATCTTCTAGATTGTACTCCTTATCTCTACACTCTATAGTCAGCGTAGCCAGACGTCCCCATTTTGGCGGGACGACCCGCTTTTTGAATTAAAATTGTAATGTCCCGCTTTTAGGGGATAACTGGCCGGACGCCCAAAGTGAAGTTAGTTAGCCGTAGGCAGTGCTTTATCGTTAATAAAATTGATAGGCTATAAAAAAAAAAACATCATTACATTACAAATAGGAAATGGCACTAGTTCTTTCACGAATTAGGGATGATGTAGCAGAAAAACAAAAATATTGCGACCGACCTTTTTTTTCGTGGTGCGAATACTGATAGGTGCGATACATTGATAGGTTAACGTTGTCCCGATTTCGACGATAGAATCCCGCTTTTTTTAACCGACTTCCAAAAGGAGGAGGTTCTCAATTTCATCGGTTTTTTTTAAATGTGTGTGCACTGATTACTACGTCAATTGTGGACCGATTTTGAAAGTTATTTTTGTATTCGCAAGGGTATGCTCCCCATGTGGTCCCATTGTCACCATATCAGATTCGATGATAGGATCCCAAGGAAATCGAACGAAACCCTCAAATTTGTTAGGCACGTACTATGTTTTTCATATATTTTCTAAAGCTATTACAGTATTTACATTCGGTAGTCTTCAGTTACTGATGATGAGCTGATGATGGAAGATAAATCTCCTTAACGGTTTGGAGTTGGAAGATAAATCTTTAAATGTCATGTGTATGTATGTTACCTTTAGTCGTATTCTTTCAAGTTATTTAGGTGAAATGATGATGAGAGACTTGAGAAGAACTAAAAAGAGAAAAATAAAAAAACTTCGTTTAAAAAAACCGACTTCAAAAACTAAAAAGTATAAAATAACTTAATAAAGATTTAATTAAATACACTTCATATGCAAACCTTTAATATTGATGAAACACTCTTATTTGTATGTGCTACCTATTCATAGGTTTGAAGTCGGTGTGAAGCCAAAATGTAATAGTAGGTAGGTAGGTAGTAATTTGCAAGCGCAACTTCATTTTTTTCAAAAATCATCTAGATGCCATTCCAAATCGAATAACACCTCAATCATAATTTTTAGAGACTGCTGAAAAAAGTTGACCAAAAAAGCACTTGTTGATATACTAAAAAGACTTTTGTAACTGCCAATGGAATACGAAGTCAATGATTAGTTTTTTCTGATTTACCAAAAATTGTCAAAAAGTCACATTGCCGGCTTTGATATTAGTCGACTCAATTAGGAATTAAAAAGATAATCTGAACATACATAAAAATTAGTACCTGCACTCGGTCGCTAGGAGGGAATGGAGTCCCGCCTGCCACCACTGCGACTGCAGTGAGGAATCGGCCCAGCACACGCTGGCGGATTGCCCCGCTTGGGCGCCGCAGAGTCGGGCCCTCACTGCAGTCATCGGAGGAGATCTCTCGCTACCGGCCGTCATACGCTCCATGGCCGGTAGCGATAGCAGTTTTACCGCGGTCGCAACCTTCTGCGAAGATGTAATCTCGCAGAAGGAGGTGGCGGAGAAGGCCCGGGAGGACGATGTCCACTCGGACCCAATCCGCAGCCGGCGAACCGGGCGGCGGAGGCACCTCATGCCGCCCTGAGTGTGGCCGTGGATGGTCGGGACGGGCTTTCCCCTCCATCCGCTCTAGTGGCCACCCGCGAGGGGGCGACATACGCGTGTGCCGTACGTCGCCTAAATAGAGAATTTTAACAGCAGACGGTGCCCGCTTCAGTGCGGGCAAGCGCTGGGAGGGGTCCGGACGTGCTAATAACTGCAGTTCCCGGATTCCTCCCTTCACAGGCGCAGAGTGGCACACCGTGTGGTTTTAGTCGGTTCGAGTCCGACACACCGCCCCGCCGCAAGCCCCGGCGCGGGTGAAGGTCCGAGGGGATTTCCAAACGTAAAAAAAAAGGCCCATTACACAACCCCTCCCCCTATCTCCCCCCCATTCCCTAAAAGCCGGTAACGCACTTGTGATGCCTCTGGTGTTGCGGGTGTCCATGGGCGGCGGTAATTGTTTACCATCAGGTGATACGTCAGCTCGTTTGCAGGCCTATTCTATAAAAAATAATAATAATAGGTCTTTACCTATGAAATTGCCGTTTTGTATGCAATAAGTGAAAGTACTTATTTTTTCAAACTTTTTTATTTCTGTTATTCGAAGTAATCACCCATGCAATCGACGCATCTTTGCCAACGCATTGGCAGTTTATTGATGCCCTTCTTGTAAAAATCAGCTGGACGGGAGGCAACAAACTCTTCAAAGGCATTTTGTACTGCCTCTCGAGAATTGAATTTTTTACCCACTATAAAGTTGTCTAAATTTTGGAAAAAGTAATAGTCGGTAGGTGCAAGGTCTGGTGAGTATGGCGGATGAGGGAGAGCTTCCAACCCCAGCTCTTGCAGCTTGGAGACTGTCTGTTGCGCAGTATGGGGTCGCACGTTATCGTGAAGGAGCAGTGGGGACGACCGATTGACCAAAGCTGGTTGCAGATGTGCAAGCTTCTCCATCATTCTCTCCAGTTCTTCACAGTACACATCTGCATTAATGCTCATGCCGTTTTGTAAAAAGCTGTGGTGAATCACACCCGCACTAGACCACCAAACAGTGACCATCACCTTTTTAGGGGTCATTTTTGGTTTAGGGCATTGCTTTGGTGCTGAACCAGGGTCTAACCAACTTGCTGAGCGCTTTCGATTGTCGAACAGAATCCATTTTTCGTCGCTACGTGCGACAATTCGTTTCAAAATTCCTTCATTTCTTTGCCTGTTGAGCAGCGCAAGGCAGGTCTCGACGCGTACGTTGCGCTGGCGATCGTTAAGGTCGTGGGGCACCCATCTATCAAGCTTTTTTACCTTGCCAATTTGTCGCAAATGGATCAATATTGTTTTCATGCTTACATTAAAAGCTGCTGCTAGCTCAGCTGTAGATTGAGTTTCGTCAGTTTCCACAATCGCCTTTAATTCATTATTGTTAACCAAAGTCTCCGGACGACCACGAGCTTCATTTTTCAAGTCGAAATTTCCAGAACGGAACCGGGGAAACCAATAACGGGTTGTGAGTTCGTTTGTGCAGTTCTCTCCGTAAATGTTTTTGATGTTACGTGCCGTTTGTGTCGCGTTGGAGCCACGACGGAACTCATATTCCATAATTACACGATTTTTTAAAGTATCCATTATGACGAAAAATGTTCAAATGTAATGAAAATACAACGCTAATCAAAAAACAAAAGACTGAGTTTGTAAATAGAATGTCATGGTTTTAAAACAAAATTAATTTGAATTTAGAATACAGAGCCATTACAAACTTTTTTTTATTTGAAATGACCAGTACTGAAGAAAGGCAATTTCATAGGTAAAGACCTAATATATATATATAGGCATCGATCGTAGATCGTTAGATGGGCCGCTCCATATTAAAGAGCGTACAATATTATGTCATTACTTAAAGAGGTGCACGCACAAGACTGAGAGCCACCGTTCGGCAGACTTACGGTATAGTAGCAAAGTTCATATAAATGCTAGGTATACTATTGGACCTGCTGTAGGTGAAATGGGGATTCACTATTCCAGGGCAGGGGCGGTTCCAGCCTGAAGTTTTGGGGGAGGTCACTAATCCACTAAGTCGAGTAAATTAGACTTTATTGCACAATACACAATATTATTTCACACAAAAAAAACAAATGGATATCTTTTGTTTTTATTGGTAAATCTATTGGGATCATAATATTTGAGACATCTGTGACAATCTCTGGATGAATATTTAGAGGATCTAACTCCGTTGGGGGACGAAGGGCGTGTATGGAACTCCCGACAAATCGGTCTAACCCTAAACCCCGGCGGCGGCCTACATCTGCAGTCAAGAGGAGCTGCAGGAACGCATCAGCGGCTTCTGGAGTTCCCCCTGCCTTACCCCATCACTAAGGTACATCCCGGGGTAACCAGATTCAAACCCGGGACATGTCGCTGTCGTACCATTCACCGCTCTACAGAGTAAGAGAGTCAGAACACCGACCCACCTGAGACGACACATCTCCACATCTCCCCTGCATGTGGCCACAACGACCCTTAACCGACGATTGGGGAGCAAGCGGCCTTTATCGCGCATCCTTCGTCGCCTCTTTCGAGCGGGATCGGCCATTTCCCGATCCCGGTTCCCCGATCGAGTGAATCGGTAGGAGATAAGTTGGTTCTCTCTATGCAAGCTTCGAAGCTCGGCAGAAAGGCTCCGACAGTGCCCGCCAAGCTCGTAGGGCTTGCTTATGTGTGTTCTGACGATGCATTCTGGGCTCATGATACGGCGCTATCTCTTCGTCATTCCGACCGACAGATCGAATTTTGTCGCAGACCATTGTGTTCATGTCGGCTAGAATGTCGAAGGGTGGATTTCGTGCCAGGATCGTCGCCGCCTCGTACGAGATCGTACGGTGGCCGATCGGACTGCCGACCCCGATAGGCAGCGAACACATCTATATATTAGCGTCCATTGTCGAGCGTCCCCGTTGTAATCCAAATTGGCAGTCCGATAGATCAGGGCCCACTCGCGACAGGTGCTCGCTGATACGGCCAGAGATAACTCTCTCAAAGAGTTCCTATCCTTCCTATCCTTTGATTTCTTATCTCGATTGAACAATTATGGAAACTGATAAGAACAAGAAAATCAGGTTCTAGTAGCAGATTTTGGGGGGGGTCACGTCCCCTGTGACCCCTGGAACCGCGCCTGGCTCTGCCTGCAAGTTAGAACCGATCTATCTGTCTATTTTTTTTTAATATGTATATGTAATGATAATATAAATAACATGTGTAAATTGTAGCTTTGCTGAAACACAAACTCCCAGTGAAAGAGCCGAAATCGTACGCGTTGAGTAGTACGACTGAGAAAGTATTATGTTGTCTGCCTGGACGTCGGAACCGGCCTATGTGTCTGCCTTTTTAAATATGCGTATCTAATGATAATGTATACAACATATATAATTTTCAGCTTTGCTAAAATAACGTAAATTTCATGAAATTTTTGCAGTTTCGATATGCTATAATTATAGTAGGAACCGGAAAAAGTGTCTGCCATTTAATCTTTACATATAAAAATACTTATATTTTAAGATATCAAAACGGCAGACATGATAAAATAACGTAAATTTGCACAAATTTCATGGTTTTCGACTACTGGTTACGCCCAAAGGAACCCTTGATGGGAATAGTGAATCCCCATTTCACCTACAGCAGGCTAAATAGTATACCTAGCATTAATATGGACTTTGCTACTATACCGTAAGTCTGCCGAACGGTGGCTCTTAGTCTTAGTATATTAGTACGAAACACAGAGTACATTGTTAATATAGAAAGTACGAAACAAGTGCATGCTGTGAGTGGACGCGGACTTAAAAAAGTATTTTAATTTTTTATCTTGTTTAATCATTTAATTATGCCTTCGTGTTCATTTTGGAAGTGTAAAAACACAAGCCGAAACACAAATAATGATAAATGCGTTACTTTTCATGCGTAACTATTTGTAAACAATTTAATTTGATTTATTTTAAACACACGTCTCGAGCGGTTTAGCGGGACGAAGGAGAGGCTTGAGGGGTGGAGAAGCGGCCGGCTGCCAAAGATTATACTAAACAGAACGGTTAAGGTTCGGTAACGATCTCTATACGACAGTGTTGCTTTTTGTGAAACTGGAATTGAATACTTTACTAGTGTTAATGAATTAAGTAGTATGAAGTCACTTATATTATAGTCATTTTAGCACACCTATATTTTTCAAATATTAGATGACCATTCTAGAGAACAGCCAGCCACTTTCAACCACTATGTTTTAATTATAAAAGCAATCATTGATGACTAAATGAATGTCAGACTTCATTACTTGCATAAAAAACAGAAAGTACAAAACGCCAAAAATTTTATAAAGTGGTGCTTTTTGACGGACTTTGATTCAATTAGGATGATTAAGTAACTGTGCATAATTATTTCTCACAGATTGTTTTGTTTATATTATATTATTATTAAACGTATTCTAAATGATTTTATTTCATTACTTTATCTTTTTATTATTTTCTATCATTCTTCTTAACCTGATTACTGAAGTACTGTGTAGGTACCTATATGTACTTCAGAAATCAGAACTTTATCACGTTTGATCAATACTCTATATTTTATTCTATGACGAGTGACGAAGTACCCAACGTGCGAAACATAACAATTCCGCGACGCGTGAGGGCCTATCCAAAGCGGCTATTACATTACACGTTTTCTCGGGCCCTGTCTCTCGGGTGCCCTGCCCACCAGTTAGGGTGCCGCTTATTACACTACGCTGGAAATCGCGCCCTGTGTGACCTTTACTCAGTTTTAAGGTGAACGTGAATGACTGTGCACGTCTGTCGCTATGGCGCGGACTTCATCGAAACATCAAATAAATAAATACCATCATTTTCTCCAATACTCTTAGTGTACGTATCTATAGTAAATATTTTATTTATTTTATTATTTATGTAATTTAATATTATATATAGTTATAGTGTCTAAGTATTTGTATATAGAGTTTATGTATTTGTTGTATTTAGATAAGGACTTATGTATGTAATGCTTTGTAATGCATTTTTAGCTGTTTAAGTATGTACTTCATGTGCGCCTACCTCCAGGGGCAGATTTAGTTACAAAAGCGCCCTAGGCAACCATCCCGTCGGCGCCCTTCCCCCCCCCCCTTCCTCATGATTCTAGCATCCATATAATGTCTCTATCTTGGCAATTGGCATATCTTCACTAATTTTTTTTACGTGTGAAACCCTCTTGAGCCATTGGGGGTTTGCGGTGTATCGGAATCGAGCCGACTAAAACCACGTATTGCGTAAACATTGTCGGTTATAGAAGATAGCAGCTTTATTAAAACGTCCAGACTGTTCTGTTTTGGTGCCAGTATAGTTGGCGCCCAGCCGTTGGCTTCGTGCAGATCAGACACAGCTGACTCCGAAGCATCCTTTTTCGATGAACACCTGCATCAGCCGGTATGAGAGAGTTCTGTGTTTCCTCCCGATCAAATCTTCCATAACGGATCTTACCGCCGTCTGCTTGGCGCTAGTTTACCTAAATATTTCCTTTTGCTCCTCAACCAGGACCCAGTGAGGTTGAAATTTCGGGTCCTCGAGTTCTCAAGTCGCAGGATTCCGAGCTAATTCTAGCTTCAGCGCAAAGCTCGCAAAGGGTCGACCCGGCTAGTACCGGGAGACCGACAGATAGAGCGTGCGATTTGCGGAACTACCGCATTCGGCTCAACGTATGGACTTGAGGTTCCAGAGTCTGGAGGTCTAAAGCCTGGTAGACCAGCTCAACGTGCAGTCGCTCCGTATTTTCACCGACGGAAGCAAGCTTCAGGGCAAGGTCGGCTCCGCGCTCTCTATATGGGACAGTCGGGTGGAGCTGCTGAGCCGGAAACTGAGCTTGCCAGCGTACTGCACAGAGTACCAGGCCGAGCTCTTAGCCATATGCAGTGCTTCAAACGAAATCCTCAACTGCAGTGCGGGGAGCTATAGCAGCTACAGTGACTCGACTGCCCTCGAGTCACTGTAGTAGTAGTAGTAGTAGTAGTCGCTGGAGACGGTGACGAGCCCCGGGACCGTGGATCCTCTCGCGACCAAGGCGCGCCGAAACCTCAGCGAGGCCTTGACCCGTGGTAAAGATGTAGCCTTGTACTGGATCAAGGCCCACCGGTATCGATGGCATTCGCCGCGCGGTAGAAAGAGAGGGGATATTACTACCTCTCCTACGCCACGCCTCCATCTTACAAATATTCAATCAGGTCAGGTGTCCTGACGCGAGTTTCTGACGCGAGTTTAACATTTTTTTACCCATCCTAGAAAAGTGCACAACTCCGATAAAGAAGTTTTCACTTCAAAAATAGACAAACGAAAAACAAGAGCTCTTGTCATGCAAGAGGACGACAGTTTATATATAAAAAAAATACAAGCTGCAGGTGGCTCCCTTCAAGGTAAGAGCAACGTAACATATTTCTGTAAAGCCATCCCACGACCTTGACACTGGATCCGCCCTAGAACATTTGAAATCATGGCCGTGGCCCTCAGAGTTGTCTCACAGTACCTTTCTCCACGCCGTCATGAGCATATCTTCCAGGTAGCTCGAGACGGCGTCTTAGTTGATGATCTACAGGAACGGCCCTAAAGGCCTATAACGAATTACTAATAAAAAGGTTTTAGCATAATAATGGCCGTCGGCACAAATTTTTTTGGTCGGTGGCTACTTTGCACGGCAAACAGTTCAATTAGATGCCAGTTTTGTCGCCCGGCTTGTTGACGACATACCTACCCGATGGTCAGGCAACCCGCATAGTGTGTAGGAGTCTTAACACCGACCCTTGCGGAACTACTTGTGTAGATAACAGCTCCAGCCAGATTTCTCCTAGCGCCTACTTTTCAAAAGCATGGGCACCACCTGTTTTAAAAAACTCTAATTGAAGTGACGTCCGGCACACGAATGTCACCTTCTCGCGGTAGACCTTTCACACCTTTGTAGCGGGTGGACAATGAAACCCGTCCTGTGACCACGCTCAGAGTGGCATGAAGTGACGGAAAGCACGCAAATTGTTACAGGCGCGATGTTCCTCCTGCAATTTGTCCTATACTGCCGCCCTGTCCACGCCTTATTGTTTGCGATCGTCGCCGCCGCCAACTCGGGTGCACCATATGCCTTTCAATGAACAAATCTGGTCTTGCTAAAACTTATAAAACAATCTCAACTACAGCTGCAGTTGTAGCTAGTACATTTTTATATGGAAACATCACTAGTCGAACTAGAAGTATTGGTAATTTTTCTTTAATATGTGAGGCAGTAGTAGTAGCTCCTTTTATAGAAAAAAAAAACTATCTTGAGATAGCATGAGTGCAAAACATAGTATAGTTGTTACTTTACGATTCTTAGCCACTGGAAACTCCTATCAAGATTTAAAATTTAGTTTCTAGATATCTCAACCTCTTCTATCCAAAGACGAACGTGTGAACTCTGCGCTCGCGCCGCAGCGACTGAGCTCCCTGTCTCCCTGTTTCTTATTACACTACCCAATCGGCAGCGCGGCAGGGAGCTAGGGAGATCGGAACCACTCGAGCGCCCTGTTTAGGGACCCTGCCTCCCTGTTTCTTATTACACTGCCCTGTCTCTGCGGGCAGGGCCCGAGAAATCGTGTAATGTAATAGCCGCTTAACGATCTACGATCGATGTATATAGGTATACTAGTTGTTGCCCGCGGCTTCGCCCGCGTATATGTCAGTTATCGCGGCAAATAGTAGCATTTGTGTTTTTCTGATGTATAACTCTGTATAAGCTATATTACTGTAAAGTTTCATCCAAATCCGTTGTGTTGTTTTTGCGTGAAAGAGTAACAAACATCCACCCATACAAACTTTCGCGTTTATAATATTATTATAGTAGGATAATTCATAACACTGCGGAACAAAAAAAAAATCTGCGGCATTAATTTAGGTAATGGTTTTTATAAATACTCGCTTATTTATAGAGATAAACGGTATGTGTTTACTTTATTGAATTGACTCTGGTTCATGAGATAAACGCGACATAAAAAATCAATGAAAATATTGAAACTACCCTCTTCTATTTGTAAAAAAAAATTGATTATTCTCACAAGTTTTGTTATCTGTTCAGGTATTTAGTTACAACGATTTCTCTAATAAGCTATTACACATTGAAGTTATAAATTCGTGTCGTATTTTAATTATGAAAATATGAGTTCGCCACGAAAACTTTCTGTTAAGGATCCCAACTGTTTTTGTTACATATGTGGCAAATTTTGTTCGCAAAAGCAAAGAAGAAAAATCACAGAGTCTGTAAAACATACCTACCAAGCATACTTTGGGATAAAACTTGTCCAAAAGAATAAATATTGGGTGACAGACATCGTGCGTAAGTCTTGTGTAGAGTCTCTGCGGTACTGGAGCCAAGGAGTACGAAAAGGACTTAAGTTTGGAGTGCCAATGACATGAGCTGAACTTTTGTGCAGTGAATGTAAAAGGCATCTTCTCTTCCGTACCGACTCTATAAAAGACTCCGAATTTGTAAACCATAGGTATTATGACACAAATCAAATCCGAAGGATGGCAAAGCTTTAAGTAGTAAATTTTTTTTTAGGATAGGTAGGTACTATAGCAATATCGTGCACCAGACCATCCAGAAGGCCAAAATGCTTCAAAATTTCAACAGATTAGGCGCTAATGAGCACTAAATTGCATTCTTTGAATATCCCCATTTAAACAAGATTCACGGATCACCTTGGCGATTACAGTGAGGAACAAAGAAAACAGTTCCACCAGGACATAAGGATCATGGTTGAAAGATACCAAGGTCGATGATGAGACCGACACATGATGGCAGGCTACTGCTAGTCCATAGTAAGAGATTGTCCGGACCAAAGACACAATAATGGAAAAGCCTAGAGAAAAAGATTTTTGTATTTTTTTTTGTGATTTCATTGAAAAGATATATATTTATATCGATTTTGTATCACTTTTAAAAGAACTTCATAAAAATATTGTTTTATGTATGTACTTGTATTTTTATTAAGGCATTTTCAATGCAATAATATAATAGTGTTTATCTACCTTGCCGCAAAATGACTGTCCAGTGATCTAAGAATTAATAACTAAAAATAATATGGCTATTTATTAAAATAAAACAACGGCATCACACCTTTACAATTTATTTATATCATACTGGACATCGATAATCAGTGTACCTACATACATTTAAAAAAAACCAATCAAATTGAGAACCTCCTCCTTTTGGAAGTCGGTTAAAAATATAAGTATGTACTGTAATTACTGTAAACGGAAATACATATTTGTAGCATTATATAATATAACATCCAGCTGCCTACACTTAATTCTAATTACTTTAAATAATTGAATGTGTCTAGAATTTAACAGTAAGAACGAGAAGTTTAAAAACTATACACGTGACAACGTAAATATTTTGGTAAAATTCAAATAGCCTATAATATTATTACCTGGGCCATTATTACGAATCTATGGACACCTTACGGTGGAAAATACAAAAATACTATTTTGCCAAAAAAAAAAAATACCTCCATTAACACAGGTTACGAAACTTATCACTAGATGTCGCTAAAAGCAATGGATTTAAAAAGTATTTGATTTTCAAGAAAATAAAAAAATACTAGTTCAATGTTACCAACATGTAAAAGAGATAAAAAAAACATCGAGAGAGAGTGAAAGTAACAGAATTAGTGAATGTGACCGATATAAAAAAGAACATAATTGTTCAATTAAAAACAACCTGATTGCGTAATTAATCTGTTCTGTTTTGTTTATATAATTAGTGTGTTTTAGTAAGTAAAGTTCTTAAATTAGTATTTTAGTACCTCGTATTTTAATTATTTAAGTAATTGAAAGTGTTTTTTTTATTTATAATTTTGCAAATAAATAGTGAGAAAGGTGGACTTAATGTCGTAGGCATTTAAGCTACTAGTCGACCATCGACCAACGCCTAACTAAAATAAGGTAGATGCACAAATACTAAAACGTGACTTTTTAGAAAATATAATTAGATTTTTCAATAAGGAATAATTGAGCCATAACAATGATATTAAATCATATACCTCATAACTATGTATTTCCACTCATACGCATTTATATGCAAAAGCGTTGTTGAAAACATGTCGATTGAATTATTTTTTTATTTCTAAACGAGCTTGCTGCTTGATGGAAAGAATGAGCAGAATCCAAGAATAGTGGTCACCATACTCATTGCGAATGCAGATAATACAACAATACAGCATGCATCCATACCTACACTATGGCCACAGATTACTGAATAGTTACTGCGTCTATGGCGGACTATTGAGATGTTTCTGCATCATTGGGCAGAACAAAAAGTGTTTTGAAAATGATAAATGTTTAGCAAAATATTCAGTACCTATACGATGAAACTGACATAATTATGCTGTGCGTAAGAGCTTCGAAAAAAGAATTAAACAGAAATTCTTAACGTCCATTATCCTACCATCACACTACCAATTACTAATATAATAAACTTTTTCTTAAGTTTTGATGGTATTTTTTTCGACTATCCTCGAAAATAACAAAAAAAAAGTTTTTTAAATACTATGACCTATTAGCGACTATATCTTCTGCTCTAACTTGCTTGATTGGAGGTATTATCTTCAGTGTCTTGTCCAGCAGTTCCACTGAACACGTGAATACGTTGGAGTAGCTGTACAGGAACCAAGCGAAGAGGCAAATGAAGATCAGCTTTAGGATCCTGTCTGCATAGTAACGGCTGAAAAAAAAAATATAAATATTTTCATTCCCGGTATCGGAATAGTGATCAGATGAAATGGTGAAGGTCACGGGAAGCTGTTAATTGCGAGAAGCACAGGACGGGTTGCTGTGGAGAACCTTGGGGGAGGACTATGTCTAGTAGTCAGGTCCGACTCAGGAAGGGGTTATCTGCAAGCTGTAGATGGCCCGAGATACGTCCCGACGACGTACACTCAAGAGTGTGTAACCGTCATTTGGGTCTTTCCCTTTAGAGTTAAAAGAGGGAAGGCAGGGTTTGGGGTTCCTGGCCTCGTTGTGGGTTTCTATGAGGCCTTGGTACCACTCCAGCCGAGCCTGTCCATTTGTGAGAGGCATATTTCTCAGAGCTGGATGCCTGGATGTAAGTAGCCGAAGATTGAAGCAAGTGGCGTGCAATTGGAGAATGGCTGGTGATGTCTCTCCCATGTATGCCACGGCCTCGGAGAAAGCAGGTGTAAGGCTTTATTACTTTGACCTTTACTAAAATTCTGGAGTTTCTTTTCCCTAAGCTTTGAGAGGAGAAAGCTTTGCCAGAAACCCACGTGTCATTCTTGAGTATTAGATGCCCATTTGTAAGTCGCTTACCATCAGGTAAAAGATCAGCTCGTTTGCCCCTTAAAAAATAAATAAGTTTGTGATGTTCTCTAAACATCATCTTCAACATCATTAAAATATCTTACATCATATGTAGCTTCCTCGCTCTCGGCAGCGTGGAAGGGTCCTCTTTGCAGACGAACTCTCTTATACCCAGCACATAACTCTTTAAGTAGGCGTCAGGGTCAACAACAGACAAATCGGTGAAGAATATCTCATCGTCTTCCTTCGTGATGCGTTTCCGAAGACCTTGAAAACAAAAGTATTCGAATTATAGATCATTCGCGTTAAAAAATAATGACGTACGAAATGCCCCCAGAAATTTTTGTTTCGTACGAAAACTCCGCCTCTGATTAGTTAGTTTGGAGTGCTTGCTCGATGTGTGCACACAGTGCACACACTTGTGCGCTAGCACAGGTGTACTCTCTGTTTCCTTACTCTCACAGGCGATGGGACAGCTCCGACACTACTGGCGAGGGATCAGGCGCAGAGCCGATGGCGATACCTGCTATTTCTACCAGGAAATAACAATATAATAATAATTATTTTTCTCCGGACCCAGGAATCGAACCCGAGATCTCTTGATCGGCAGTCGCATACACTAACCGACAGATTATGCGAAACAATAGTTACTACAGTAGTCGTATATAGAACTACGGAGTTTTGTGTACCTTTTTCAGATCGTACTGAACTTTCTATGTGGATAGAATCGTATACTTGTAAATTTTCTGTACTAGAAGGTTCCAGAAGATAGTTGACTAACTCGTTTCCGCCAAAATGTCAATAAACAGTTTACATGATGATTGTTCAGTGGCATCTTAATTATAGGCCGCCATGTTGTGGGTAACCATACTGCATTGTAGCATTGTCTGCAGTCGCAATGAGTATGGTGACCACAACTCTTGAATTCTGGTATGTATATTACTTTTATATATTACTAGCTGACCCGGCGAACTTCGTACCGCCATATTTTACATATCTGTCTCAGCTTCCCACAGGCAGTGTACAGTCGCGGACAAAAAAAAAGACTTTTCCCGTTATCTTTTATTATTTTTCTTTCTAGCAAAAAAAGAATGAATGAAATCTGACTTTGTGTTATTCAATTACTACTAAGTACATATTTTGACTTTCATCCCCTCTCTCCAGGAAACTATGCTGAATTTCGGGATAAAAAGTATCCTATGTCCTACCTCGTAGTATGAATTCAAATCATGCCAAGTTTCATTTAAATCCGTTCAGTAGTTTCGGCGTGATACAGGCAGTCAGACAGACGGATAGACAGACAAAAATGAAAAAAAAATACAGTTTTGGCATCAGTATCGATTATAGAGAGCCCTCCAAAAAAAAATTCTTAATATCTTTAATGTACAGAATTGGACCTGTTACATTTTTATTATAAGTATAGAGTATAGATAGATGCTTTAGTTTATACTTTTTTTATCTATGGCACCTGTGTCTAGAATTTGATTGTCTCATGTCTTTGGAATCACTTTTATATACGCTCCGAATACCACGATTTGCTATTCATTAATTCCTTTGAAATTAAGTTTATCCAGATATTTCTAGATGAAATAGAGAGTAACAGATTTTATTCATGTTTTCCATTAGGCAAAGTCTGTGGGAAGCTGAGACATATCTGTCCCAGCTTCCCACAGGCAGTGTACAGTCGCAAACAAAAAAAAATGTTTTTTCTTGTTATTTTTTAGTCTTTCTTGTACACAAACCTTGTCCTAACAATAACAAACACATAAAAAAAGAGTTATTTAATTTGGTGCAACCGATCGGAAGCTATGCGCGTACATGCATTTCGGCGATTCGTTTTTATAAAATATATAGATACATACCTTTGTAGTTGCTATTTTTGAAGTTCCACTCCTTGGTTGTGTAGTACTGGATGACATCTAGCCCATTCTGTATTCGTTGTTGGAGTTTTATCATGCTGGAATTTGAAAATGATATCTATAGTACATATTTGAATGACCCTGTCACGCTTTTTCTTTTAGATTTCTTATAGAGAGATTAGATCTTTTTTTCTTTACTTTACTTTTACTAGATAGCGCTGTTTGTTAGATGTCCTAAATTTGTATTATTATTTTATACATATGTAGTGTAAAGTTACCTAACTAGGTAACTATACACTACGCACGATTTGCAGGATCTGAGATCTTATTTTATTTTGGTATTACTATATTATATAATACTGAAGAATAAAGTAGATATACGCTCTCGAACCAAGCGGTTTGGTTCTTCCTTCCTGTGCCAAGCACTTAAAAGCTGGAACTCACTACCAGCGCACGTGTTTCCCTCCCACTATGATCCCGGGTCCTTTAAGCGGGGCGTGAAAAAGCATCTCACTAAGCCGCCATAGTGTGGGACGCCATACTGCATTGTCTGCTTTCGCAGTGAGTATGGTGGCCCCCACTGTTGGATTTTGCTTGAGCTTACCATCAGGCTGAGCAGAGTCACTTTGGCAGGTAATTTTTAAAATAAAAAATCAAATAATTGGTAAATGTTTTTTCTTTTAAAACATTTACAAAACTATTTTCTTATTTATTTGTATCCATAATTTATATTTATTCCATTTTTCATCATCCATTTCATACAAAAAAACATCCAACGAAAACTCTCTATCAAAAAACACTTAAAAGCGTAAAATAAACTGGTTCTTCATAAATTGCCTATACCTAATTCTTTATTCATTTAAATAGTAGTATTATAATGGGTGCTAGGTACCTAAAATCTGTTTGAAGTCGGTGCCAAGTGACTATCGCTTAGACTTTTGTAATTGTTCGTTTGTATTCTTTTTGGCTTAGCACCGACTTCAAACAGATTTTAGGTACCTAGCACCCATTATAATACTACTATTTAAATGAATAAAGAATTAGGTATAGGCAATTTATGAAGAACCAGTTTATTTTACGCTTTTAAGTGTTTTTTGATAGAGAGTTTTCGTTGGATGTTTTTGGAAGTCGGTTTTTTTTTTTTTTATAAAAAGTTTTTATTTTACAGTTTTTAGTGCAAACAATCGTAGGTAAGTAGTAAGTTGAATTATTTCATCAAATTTCATCATCAAGAATACAAATTAAGGTACGTGTAATATTAAAATCATCCTCTAATCCCTAACTGTTGAAGAGATTAATCTTCTATCATCAGCTCACCTAAATAGCTTGAAAGTATACGACTGAAGGTCTTTAGATACGTATGAAATTGAAAGAATTATTCTCCAACTCCTAACCGTTGAGCAGTTGTACCTTCCACCTTCCATCATCAGCTTACCTAAATAATTTGTAAGAATACGACTAAAGGTAACTTATATACATATGTTTAAAGATTTATCCTCCAACTCCTAACCATTAAGGAGTGGTACCTTACATCATCAGCTCATCATCATAAAATGATGACTACCAGACGCAAATACCGGTGTAACTTCAGAAAATATACGAAAAACATAGTATGTGCCTATAAAAAATGAGGGTTTCCCTCGATTTCCTTGGGAACCCATCATCAGATCCTGATATGCTGGCAATGGGACCACCACGGAAGCATACCCTGTCGAATACAAAAAAAAAATTCAAAATCGGTCCACAACTGACGGAGTAATCAGGTAACATACATAAAAAAAAAAAATACATACAGTGGAACATAGAACCTCCTCCTTTTTGGAAGTCGGTTAAAAATCCCATGACATCTCTTTGTGGTCGAAAGTATGGTCACATGAAGCAATTCGTATCGTAGCAAATCCATCGCAAGTTCCTACGATGCGGTGTCGCATCGCATCGTAGTTATGTGTGGGAGCCCTAAAGCACTATGCCATCTAATACTACGGCTACACGATGCCCTTCGCGCTGCTGCCCGCGCTCCAGCGAATATTGCCCTAACAGCCACACAGTCCCCTGCTCGCGATGTTCATCGGGTTGTTCCTCATTCCAGTATTCGCCTTGCGATGAAATGCGATGGAGTACAACATTACAGCAGCGTACACATTATGCTTTTACAGCATAGCGATTAATTTAAATATCGTATTTGCCATTGTGTACTGAAATGTATTTAGGTACAGTGCCATCTGTTCCTGTCAAACTGTTGGCGAACGGGGGTCGACTTCTTTAATGTACAGACAAACATACTTTTCCATAAGTGTTTAATATCTCACCACCCCTCTCCACTTCCTCCTGTCTCACAAAAATCATTTTATCTTATATACTAAGGGTCGAGACTCTTAACACCGTGATACAATTTTTCGGCACAGCGACATCTATCGAGCGCCGTGGCAACATGGTTCCGCTAATGCGCAACAATGCTACACGTTATACACCATCCATGAATGAGAGAAACTAATTAGTAGAATTATAAAAAAAAACTTCGTTTAAAAAAACCGACTTAAAAAACTAAAAAGTATAAAATAACGTAATTTGTATGTGCTACCTATTCATAGGTTTGAATTCGGTGCCAAGCCAAATGTAATAGTAGGTACCACACTCGCTATATTTCAAGACGAACGTCAACGACGTCACCGACGCTTCGGTTGTTTTGTTCTACAAGGTCACGCGCGGCGAGTGCGGTACCTACTATTACATTTTGTTAGTTACAAATGTTACACAGTACAGTTATTTTATACTTTTGAGTTTTTGAAGTCGGTTTTTTAAACGAAGTTGTTTTTTACAATTCTACTAATTAGTTTCTCTCATTCATGGATGGCACTGTACCTAAATACATTTCAGTACATTTTTTATTTTTCGCTTTTTAGTCTTTCTCAAGTCATCATCATCATTTCACCTAAATAACTTGAAAGAATACGACTAAAGGTAACATACATACAGTATGGAATCGGAAGGACTTCAGATAATTTTTTGTAATAAAATCTCAAATGGACTATACATAATGTAATTAAATGATGTCTTCAGAATATGAAGGCATGCAGACAATTGATCGTAACTTCATTGCAGGCGCTCACGTAAATTTGAGGGTTTCCTTCGATTTCCTTGGGATCCCATCATCAGATCCTGATATGGTGACCATGGGACCACACGGGGAGCATACCCTTTCGAATACAAAAAGAATTTTCAAAATTGGTCCACTATTGACGGAGTAATCAATGTACATACATAAAAAATAAATCGATGAAATTGAGAATCTCCTCCTTTTGGAAGTCGGTTAAAAAAGAATAAGTTACTAAAAAATTATGAACCCTACCACATACAATTGTTAATTGTTTTTTTATTTAGTTTTTTCAATATATTACTTACTCGTTACTCGCGATACAACGGTAATCCGGTGTAACGCCGTGGGGCAAAGCTAGTCTAAATAACAACAAATTTAACAAAATAAAACAGACTTCAATCTGGACCAAATTTAAATGGGACCATTCGGGAAGCACCAGGTTTCAAATAAAAAAGAATCATCAAAATCGGTTCACCTAGTCGAAAGTTATGAGGTAACAAACATAAAAAAATACAGTCGAATTGAGAACCTCCTCCTTTTTTGAAGTCGGTTAAAAGTTACTCCGCAAGACAAAAATTGAAAAAAATGTTATTTTGGTATATGTATCATGTAAACATACATATTATGCATTTAGTAAAAAAAAAAAACCGACTTCCAAAAAACATCCAACGAAAACTCTCTGCCAAAAAAACACTTAAAAGCGTAAAATAAACTGGTTCTTCATAAATTACCTATACCTAATTCCTAATTCATTTAAATAGTAGTATTATAATGTGTGCTAGGTACCTAGAATCTGTTTGAAGTCGGTGCCAAGTGACTATCGCTTAGACTTTTGTAATTGTTCGTTTGTATTATTTTTGGCTTAGCACCGACTTCAAACAGATTTTAGGTACCTAGCACACATTATAATACTACTATTTAAATGAATTAGGAATTAGGTATAGGTAATTTATGAAGAACCAGTTTATTTTAAGCTTTTAAGTGTTTTTTTGGCAGAGAGTTTTCGTTGGATGTTTTTTGGAAGACGGTTTTTTTATTTTTATAAAAAGTTTTTATTTTTTAGTTTTTAGTGCAAACAATCGTAGGCAAGTAGTAAGTTGAACTATTTCATAAAATTTCATCATCGAGAATACAAATTAAGGTCTATACGTACGTGTAATATTAAAATCATCCTCTAATCCTTAACTGTTGAAGTGTTTAACCTTCTATCATCAGCTCACCTAAATAACTTGAAAGTATACGACTGAAGGTCTTTAGATACGTATGAAATTGAAAGAATTATCCCCCAACTCCTAACCGTTGAGGAGTTGTACCTTCCACCTTCCATCATCAGCTTACCTAAATAATTTGAAAGATTACGACTAAAGGTAACATATGTACATATGAAATTTAAAGATTTATCCTCCAACTCCTAACCGTTAAGGAGTTGTACCTTACATCATCAGCTCATCATCATACAATGATGATTACCAGACGCAAAAACCGGTGTAACTTCAGAAAATATACGAAAAACATAGTATGTGCCTATAAAAATGAGGGTTTCCCTCGATTTCCCTGGGATCCCATCATCAGATTCTGATATGCTGGCAATGGGACCACCTCGGAAGCATTCCCTTTCGAATACAAAAAAAAATTTCAAAATCGGTCCACAACTGACGGAGTAATCGGTGAACATACATAAAAAAAAAAAAAAAAAAATACATACAGTGGAACATAGAACCTCCTCCTTTTTGGAAGTCGGTTAAAAACTAAAAAGCGGTTTAATATTACATACAGACACTGCAATTTTATTTATTTGTAATAGTTGTATAGATTTATGCTGCTTGTTTTTGGGATTCCTAATTGCAGGCTCAGTAGCTATTAATTCAATAATTTTACAAGCTTTTAATTAAGTTGCAACGTATGTATGTATGCTTGTATGTTCGGGTGGAATCTTGCAACTCAATTTTGAAGCAGATATCTTCAACCGATTTTGCTGAAATTTTGAAAGCATATGTATACAGTGTGACAATACAATATCATAATGACATGGAGCTGATCTGATGCTGGAGCTGGAAGATGGCCATAGGAACTATGTAAAGAAACGTCGCAACATCCTCGAGTTTGGACTCGTTTGATTCGTCTCGAAACATTCCATTAAAAGCTTGTCTTTTTAATTTTATTTATTTAATATATTTTCATTCGACCATTCATTGAAGAGCGGCGGCGGCGACATTGTCTGCGATGTCATGTCAAAATTACTGCAAAAATCATATACATGCTAACGACACGAGCGCTCGACGCAAAGTGAGTGCATCGCGAGTGTGTGGCTGGTCGCTCGCGCTCGTATTGCCGCTCGCGCGCTCCTTTGACTCGCGCTAAAAAACCGACAAAAAATGGATCGCCGGGCATGACGAGCGGCAGGACGAGAAGCATGAGTAACGCAGCCACACCATGTCTCTGCCCATTTGCCTCGCTATTTCTCTCGCTACTCGTCGAGTGTGTAGCCGCACTATAAGTAGTCTATTATGAAGACATAATGGTACATGACTTGGTTTTCCCGGGTCTGCACTTAGTCTCTTCTTACTCCAACCATCCTAGATCATCCCAGAAGCTTTAGCAGTATTTTCAAGTCACCACATGTTACCGGGAGTGATGATGATTGAAGAAAGTCTGCCCGTTGAACTGCCCCACTTCTACATTCTGTGAGAATGTGTTACGGCTTTTCTTCTGCCTCCATGCATTCCCTGCACAGAGGGCTGTCTGTTGCGCCTATGGTGAATAGGTACTTGTTTAGGGGACAAGTCCAGTTAGGATACCTATGACCTTCCTGATATCGTCGCTTTTCAGTCTGATCAGGTTACGAGCTAGTCTTTTTTTTATGGAAAGCATAAGCAAAATCCAAGAGAGGTGGTCACCATACTCATTGCGAATGCAGACAATGCAGCAAGACGAGCCACACCATGGCGGCCTAGCTTCTGCATCTTTTAGTCTAGTCAAAAAGTATGGAACTTGTTGACTAGACTATTTGGGCCTCCGGTCTCGCACTCACCAACGAAACACGACAGCACGAACGCTGTCAGTTTATTTTTTTGATGCCATACATAACTCTGACTCGTCAAACTAGTGACTCGTCTCAGTCCGCTTGGTCTGTTGTGATACTAAGTAATACTGACTGCTAAACCAGAAATAGAATCTAACCCAGAGCATGATCATTTGTCTAGCATCTTGGTGAGATATAAAAATGTTTAATTCGAAATGTGTGTGTATCAGATGTAAGAAGTTATTATTAATTACTTGAATACTCACAAGGTTTTCTTCCCGAGCAGAAACAGTAAAGCGTCCAGTAGATACGCAGGCAATGTTTGGCTGAAGAACATGTCTATCTGATGGGTAACTTTATACGATTTTATTGAACCTCCAGGGTACCACAGCGCCACCGTGAATGGATATTCGTTTACCCATTTTTCACCTAAAAAAAAGGTTTTTAAATTAAATGACAATATTCGTGCTGCCGTGTTTCGTTTGTGAGTACGAGATCGGAGGCCCAATGATGGAAAAGCATCAATAGGCCACCATGGTGTGGGTCACCATGCTTTGTTGTATTGTTTGCATTCGCAATGAGTATGGTAATAACAATTCATGGATTCTGCTTATGTTTTCCACCAGGCAGAGTACAGTCACCTTGGCATGCCAATACATGAGGAATCAAAGCCGTTGTTGCCTCATAGAAAGCATGAGCAGAATCTAAGAGTGGTGGTCAGCTCGGTGACCGTACTTCGAAACACCGTGATCTTTGTAATGCTGTTGTCCACTTCACTCCTTTAATCTGCTCTTACGGCACCCACGGAATGAATGGAGGTGGACACTCCGTAATCTTAATCCACACGGTGAAGAAAGATGTGGGCGACATTTTTGCACAGGGTTTTTGGAAAGATAGGGGGATTTTGATGAATTGTATAGTATAGTCTATATCTCTATTGACGTGAACGAATCCCCGGTAAAAAGCTCGTATAAAAACAAAATGCCTTACCAAGTTGTATGATCTCTGCCCAGGTGAGTTTTACAACCCCAGATAGTGTGAGATTGTAGAATTGTGTTGTTTTTTGTCTGAAAGGAATAGGAAAAAAAAAACATTAGTGGCATATATAAAGGTCTAGGACCCGGTTAAGGTTAAGTTTAAGTAAAACCTGTTTTAACTTTCAAGTTACAGTACATTATGTTAAGATGGATTTATATTTGTCTGACGTGTCGTGTCGTGACCTGATGGCTAGTTTTCACATTTATATGTCGTGTTCTGACGCCTTCTGACGATATTTTGAATCAATACATCCGCAACTCTAGGAAAGGTGACATGTTTTCAATGTTCTCCCATGAGTTATCCGATTCTGAAGAAGATATTCAATTTATGATTCTGGCAACTTTTTTAACAAAAGAAAGAAAGAGAAGAAAGTAATTTTATTCACCCAGTTAATAGCAAAAGAGAAATTAATGGCGAGTTTCATTGTCTCATTGAAGAGCTTGAAAATGATGATGAAAAATTTCATCCGTATTTCAGATTGTCGAAAGCACAGTTTGAACAAGTACTATATATAATTGAAGACGATATAAAGAAAATACATACAAGATTGAAAACAGGGGACTCTGACGCGTCGCGACACGACACTGGCGCTTGCACCGATTTCAAACAGATTCTAGGTACCTAGCACACATTATAATACTACTATTTAAATGAATAAAGAATTAGGTATAGACAAGAATTGGCACATAGCAATTTATGAAGAGCCAGTTTATTTTACGCTTTTTAGTGTTTTTTGACAGAAAGTTTTTTTGGAAGTCGGTTTTTTTTATAAAAAGTTTTCCTTAATACAAACCTTGTCATGACAATAACAAACAGATAATAAAAAAAAGTAAAAACTAAAACCCAACTGCGACAAAAAACGACGCTGAAAAAGTATGAAACAAGTTTGAAAAGCCGTAGTCACACGTTGTTAAAGTGTTATGGTGCGTTTCTATGTAACGTGTGACTACGGCTTTTCAAACTTGTTTCATACTTTTTCAGCGTCGTTTTTTGTCGTAGTTGGGTTTTAGTTTTTACTTTTTTTTTTTAATGTTTTGGTGCCGTTATTAATATATAATCTATCTATACTTATAATAAAAATGTAACAGGTCAAATTCTGTACATTGAAGATATTTTGAAAATTTTTTTTGGAGGGCACTCTGTTATCGATACTGAAACGAAAACTATTTTTTTTTTTCATTTTTGTCTGTCTGTCTGTCTGTCTGTCTGTCTGTATCTTGGCCGCGCATCACGCCGAAACTACTGAATGGATTCAAATGAAACTTGGCATGATTTGAGTTCATACTCCGAGGTAGGACATAGGATACTTTTTATTCCGAAATTCCGGACGGTTTCCTTGGGAGGGGAGATGAAAGTCAAAATGTGTAATTAATTGTAATTCATTAACGAGTAGTCCGATTGCAATAATTCTTTTTTTGTTAGAAAGGAGATACTCTGAAGATTGTAGCATAAAGTATTTAATTTATCACAATCTCTCTATCTATTGGAAAAAAAATTATAAAGAATTTATCATTACGTAAAACAACATGTAGCGACACCTATTGCCAGCCATGCGTAATTAATAACACTTTGATTAATATATCGTGGAATAATCGTAGAACGTATTACGTATAATTCGGTGTAGCATTAAGTATTTGATTTATTGCAACCTCTCTATCCATAGGAAAAATAATATCTATATCTCTCTGTAGACGTCGAATCTGTGTGTTTGGTTGTGCCCGCATGACTTAAATATTCAAAATAATCGTGGGAACGTTTTATGCACAAGCATTGTGATTAATGTGGTATATAGTTAGTATTTGATAGGTAGGTATTTGTTTTATGTTCTCTCTTTCCATAGAAAGGGTTGTTTTAAATTTTCTTGAAAAATTTCTTTGCTTAAAACAGCGACATCTTTTGGAATCAAGTAACTAACTTTACAATAGGTACGTAATATGATTACTCTTTTTAACGTATAATAAAAATGTAACAGTTCAGTTCTGTACATTAAAGAAATTTAGATGATTTTTTGGGAGGGCTCTCTAATCGATACTGAAGCAATTACATTTTCTTGAAAATTGTTTCTGTGCTTAAAACAGCGACATATTTTGGAATCAAGTAACTAACTTTACAATAGGTACGTAATATGATTACTTTTAAACGCATAAGAAAAGTGTATAAGATCAATTCTGTACATTAAAGAAATTTAGATTTTTTGGGAGGATGCTCTTATTGATACTGAACCAAAAACTAGAATGCCATAAACGTTAAATGGTCATTTATAATTATGAAATTTATTTTAAGTTTAAAATACTTGAAAGAGGAGTAAACATATAACATAATAGTTCATCATAATTTACCAGAAAATGATACAAAACATCTTTATGATAGGTATATAGGTATAGGTATGATAGGTTATGGTAGTTTTTTTAAACGAAGTTTTTTTTTAGGATTTTGTCAGGTTATAGCATAGGTATAAGCAGGCGATTTTTGTTGTACCTAAATAATTAGCAAATAGTCTTTTGTAGTTACTAATTGGTTTTCTTGGTATTTTTAGAATTTTGTAAGGTTATAGCATAGGTACCTAGGTACCTATAATTTACTTTTTTATAGGATTTTGTTAGGTTATTGGTATAGGCATAGGTAAGCAGATGTTTTTCGTTGCAAATATTTAATTACTTAGCCTTATTTGTTGGTGTTTTAATTTCTTTTAGTAAGTTGTAGATACCTTCCATTTTTTTCGTTGAATTAGTTGTAGATACTTAATTAATTTAGTTTTATTTACGCTTTGAAAATAAGCTTCATTCGTTATGTCTAATTTTTCATTTAACTGTAGTGATAAATTTAACATTGTTTTTCGTATTCGATTTTATCACATCACACTAATTTATAAAAGCTAATGTTTGTGAGGGTGTATGTTTGTTACTTCATCACGCAAAAAGCACTGGACGGAATTGGATGAAACTTTACAGTAATATAGCTTACTAGCTGTTGCCCGCAGCTTTGCTCGCGTGGAAGTTGATTATTTACAATATATTTAATTAAAACTGTGTAAGTATGTATGAATAATTTATTCATGTTTTTAAACGTAGGTACCTATTTATTTATTTTTAATCAATAGCCCATTAAAAAGGATTTCATACTTCGACCCTTATTTTTAGCCCTTTAGAAATAGAATTCCCATAAATGATGATATAGGTATTAATTTATTTGTACTTAAAAGCCTAAGGACAAAGTTTCAGGCTACTAAATTAAAAATGACTGACTTCCAAACTAATCTACTTACGACATTTCAACACCTAATTCACCCCTTAGGGGTAGAAATATCATTTATGGGATTTCCTTTTGAGGGCGCTCTGGTTCCCTGGTTTTAGAACCCGAGACGGTGTGCGGTTTTTAGTCGGTTCGAGTCCGACATAACCACCAGTTGGTGATATCCGAGGGAATTTCCGCACAAAAAGAGAGGTAGATATAATATCCAGAGACACTTAGTATCTACGCGTTTTTAACTATTAGCCCAAAGATAATTTTTCATGTTTCTAACTTAAAAAAGACGGACTTCCATACAAACTTTCAACCCCTATTTTACCCTCTTACGGCTAGAATATTGGGAAACGCTTAAATACGTATCTCCTATTTTTTTATCAATAGCCCTAAAATAAATTTTCATGTTTCTAACTTCAAAACTGACGGACTTCTAGACTAACCCGCTTACGAAATGTCAACGCCTATTTCATCCCTTCAGCGTAGAATATCGAGAAAGGCCTAAATACGTATCTATTCATTTTTAATCAGTAGCCCAAACCAAAAGAAAAGTTTCATGTTTCTAATTTAAAAATGCCAAACAAAGTTCAACCCCTATTTCACCCCCTTAGGGGTACAATATTAGGAAACGTTGAAATACATATCTACTAATTTTTATAAGTAATCCAAAAATAAAGTTTCATATTTCTTAAATAGCCCTAAAATAAACTTTCATGTTTTTAACTTCAAAGATGACGGACTTCCAGACTAACCTACATACAAAACGTCAACCCCTATTTCACCCTTAAGGAGTAGAATATCCGCTCTATCTATCAGAAACGCTTGAATACGTGTTTACTCATTTTTAATCAGTAGCCCAAAAATAAAGTTTCATGTTTCTAACTTAAAAAATGACGGACTTCCATACAAAATTTCAACCCCTATTTCACCCCCTTGGGGGTAGAAATTCCAAAATTCCTTCCTTAATGGGTATCTACTTAATGAAACGATCATACTCACCAAATTTTGTATTCCCAAGTTTAATAGTTTCCGCTCGGCGATGATGAATCAGTCAGTTAGTCAGTCAGGACATGTTATTTTATAAGTATAGAAGATACATCAGATTAACACATAGGTTACTGTTTGCCGCGATAACCGACATACACGCGGGCGGAGCCGCGGGCAACAGCTAGTATGTATATATATTTTAAATGTACAAGTAACGCCCTTTCCAATGATACCAAACACGGCATATTTATCACAATTTATTTTTTTAATTCGTTACTTTGTGTCGGCTAGAGGGCGCCACATTAGATTCAGCGACACGTCATAATCGTCATGTAGCCTATAACCAGCAGACGATCAAGACGCTTCTAACGATACCTCATTTGTCTAGTTCTAATAAGTAGTTAAGGAGCTATGAGGGAACAAATGAACATACATACATAGGTACATACATACATAGCCTGTCAAAATCATAACCCTCCTTTGGCTTTGCCGTAGTCGGGTAAAAAAATAATCATCCAATTTGGTGCAGTCGTTCGGAAGTTTTACGCGTACATACATTTTAGCGATTCATTTTATTTATATAGATACAGTCGTATTGAGAAACTCCTCCTTTTTTTAAGTCGGTTAAAAATGTCATCAGCAGCTATAATTAAAGTGGATTTTGTTACTTACTTATCTTGAGCTGTGGCATAAGCAATTAATATGCAGGCATTGGCTACAATGTCCACCGATATGGCATCTGCACGATAAGAAGGTTCACAGTGCATGGTTCTTATTACACCTGAAATGAATAACAATTTATATTAATCAATTTTCAATAAACAAATATAGCGTACAAAAGTTAATCAAATTTGGAATACAGAGGTTTGGTATTGTCAGTTTCTAATAAAGTTCCTGATTATTATCGGCCATATAAAAAAAATGTCTAGGGATTTCCCCCGACATAGACTACGGCGCGCACACGTGTACAATTCCCTGCGAGCGAGCGACTACCGACACAGTTTCGTTCCGGGATTCCAAATGCTACAGGACATGTTCTAAAAGTTATCAAATATTTCAGAAATCATTTCGCACATGCTATTTAAATTTAATGCAAAGCGACAAGTACCTATTCGATTTCAGATAGTGTTCTCATCTGGAAAGAATTAGAAATGTAGGTACTTTAATGAGTTGCTAAGTTTTTACTTTTTTTATAATTTTTTCAACACTACTGTTTTTTAAGTTGCTGATTTTAGTAGAACTTGTTAAATTATCTTTTAATGGTATAAATAATTAAATAAAAAAAAGTACTTTGTTTCCATTTAATAAATAACTGACCATACAGTAGTAAAAAAAGCGGCCAAGTGCGAGTCGGACTCGCCCATGAAGGGTTCCGAAGTAGCAAGTAACATAATATAAAATATCTTGTAGTTCGTTGTAACTTTGATCGATGTTTTAATGATAGTGTCTTTTTTGCGGTGTACGATTTCATCATCATCATCAGCCTATCGTAGTCCACTGCTGGACATAGGCCTCTCCAATTGGTGTACGATTTATGACGTATTAAAAAAAAACTACTTACTAGATCTCGTTCAAAACGATTTTCGGTGGAAGTTTGCATGGTAATGTACATCATATATATTTTTTTAGTTTATGATTCTCTTATTTTAGAAGTTACGACACACATTTAGAAACTCTCGCGCAAACTATTCAGTTTAGGAAAAAAATGATTTTAGAAACCTTAATATCATTTTCGAAGACCTATCCATAGACACGTATGGGTTTGATGAAAAAAAAAAAATTTGCATTACAGTTCTAAGTATGGGGACTCCCAAACTTTATTGATTTTTTTTTATTTATGTGTGAAAATCTTAATGCGGTTCATAGAATACATCTACTTACCAAGTTTCAACAGTATAGGTCTTATAGTTTCGGAAAAAAAGTGGCTGTGACATACGGACGGACAGACAGACAGACGAACGGATAGACAGACAGACATGGCGAATCTATAAGGGTTCCGTTTTTTGCCCTTGGCACGGAACCCTAAAAGACAAGTTTTTATTTATACAATTAAAAGATAATCAGAAAATCTGTACCAGTCTGCACCAAAACAAAAAAAAAACTGATTTCAATCAAATAATCCGATTTAAATCAAATTAATCCGATTATAATGTTTTTTTTTAATCATAATAATTTATTAAATTATTTAATTTTATCAACCCTGTTACAAACAGACACTCTAATTTTATTTGTATAGATACAGTCGTCTACCCTATTATAATTATCTTACCTTTGCCACTTCCTATGACCAACCCAGTAGGACCATTTATATTGTCAACCCATCCAGCTACAGGTTCTTTTAAAGCCGCTGTAACTGAAATTTAATAAAAATAAAACATATTTATAAATATTTAACTGCCTCTGTGGCGCAGTGGTAGTGTATGCGACTGCTGTGCTTGAGGTCTCGGGTTCGATTCCCGGGTCGGATCAAATGTTTGTATGATCTGCAAATATTTGTTTCGGAGTTTGGTGTTTATGTATGTATTTACAAAAAAGAAAGTAATATATAATACCTTTAAACGAGCAATTCTTGGATATATATATATTTATAATCTGAATCTCTCCAACGATTTTCATGAAATTTTGTATGCAGGGGTTTTCGGGGGCGATAAATCGAACTAGCTAGGATTCATTTTTAGAAAATGTCGTTTTATTCGTGTTTTAACAATCAAATATATAAAATCAATGTACATCTAGCGCCATCTATCGCAACTCGAGCGAACTACATTAAACTATACTGGAATAAGGTGCAGAATAAACAGTATAAGGGCGTACCAAGAGTGGGCGCCACTAACATTAATTATTTAATGGAAGAAAAATAACAAAAAGGTGGTGTTTGTGTAGCCTAATATTGCCACTTAAACAGAAAAATGACTCTTTATTAAAAAATAATTTCTAAAAAACACAATTTATAAAAAAAAAACTATGAATTTAAAATAGAAATCTACGGGATTGCTACCATGTACCTTTTTGTTTTTGAGTATCCAGTTACTCCGTGATCATGGCGCTTGCAACAGCGCCGAAATATCGGATACTCACAAACAAAAAGGTCCATGGTAGCAATCCCGTAGATTTCTATTTTAATGTTACTGACCATGAAAGTTTAAAACACTATGTATTTATATCAGTTGTCTAGTACCCATAACAGAAGCTTTGCTTAGCTTGGGACTAGATGGCGTTGTGTGTTAAATGTCCGAAATATATTTTTTTTAATTTTTTTTTATTCTGGCCTCTACAAACGTTACATTACTGACTCTAGTTGCGCGGTACCAAAATATCAAAAATATGGAGAAGAACTACTTCTGTGTTACCGCCTAGCCTGTAGCACCGCCCCAATCGAGCCGGTCCGCTCGTGCTGAAATCAGCGTGGCTCTACTACCGTTTCTTACAAAATATAGTACTGTGGGGGAAACGCGTGTCATGTCCCTTCAACGCAAAGAGATGATCCTCCGACCAGGCGAGGTGATCATGCCTGGCGAAGTGATTCATATTGGGATGTTGTATATATGCTATATCAGTGCGAGAACTTCTATATCGCGATTCAGGATCAGTAGTTACTTCATATAGTTCGTTACTCTGTAGTTCGATGTATCTTCAGTACATGGCGCTGTAGTATGCTTCTGTTGCACTGTATGTGGAAGTCGCCACAGTACTTACCAATAGAGGGCCTTGCGATAGCTATAGGAAATTTGCCGCTGTACTCAGCAACCAAGTCTTCAGTGATCGCTTTGGTGTAGGAGTATGTGTTTGGCTCTGATTCTATTAACCTAGAAAAAAAATCAACATCTCAAAACTCAGAATTCGGCAACAATTCATACGGCAACTAAAATCTCAGATCCGGGATCCGAATCTGAGGCCCGAGATATGAAATTTAAAATCGGATATTAACGTTTGTGCATAGGTCATAAAGTACTCACTTCGGTTCCAATTGATCAAGTAACGAGTCGTCCATCCAAGAGACGATGTCCATGATCTTTCTGGGATTGTGCACAGCTTTGTACAGCTTCTCGTCAAGAACATCTAGGTCACAGCGGCAGTACGCTGTTGATAGATGCACGAAAACCTGGAAAATGATAGATATACTTTAATTGTACCTAATAATTAATATCTCAGCTAAAAAAATCCAGTGATGAATATCATCCTCCCACAAGGTACCTCATCTGCTATCCAGTGAAAGTCTCATCAAAATCGGTTCACCCATTCCAGAGATAACCCGGAAGTGCCAACACTGTGCACTGTGCCAAAACTCTCCCGTTATTACAACGGACAAAGGGCTGCTGCTGCGCACTGTAATAACGGGGAACTATACGAAGTAACTACTGATCCTAAATCGCGATATAGAAGTTTTCGCACTGGTGTATCATATACAATATACGACATCCTTAAATCACCTGTTGGATCGCGACTCGCCAGATATGATCAGTGTAGCAGATCAGCATTATCGGGATAAAAGGATAAGGTAATCAAATGGGTAGTAATGATAAATGCAATAATTTACCTCTAGTTTCTCCATACTTTCAGCAAGAGTTAGCACCCGCCAAGTTCCTGTCGTGTTCATATTTACAGCATCTTTCAGCTTCTGGTCGAATCTATGGAAGAAATACTGATTTATAGAAACTAAATCAACTTTTAAAGAGGTTTTCATTTTGAGCATGGAAATTCCCTCAAGCTGTCAGTTTTCGGGGATTCCTGTTGGAATGCCTGCCCTATTGGATTGATATTACGTTCTCCATGGAATTGTTGCTAAATGTTTTAAACTACGCATAAAACATACCTACTTTCGTAGATTTGGTATATAGCCTATAGCATTCCTCGATAAACTGGCTGTCTAACATTGAAAGAGTTTTTCAAATCGGACCAGTAGTTCCTGTAATTAGCGCGTTCAACCATATAAAGAAACTTTTAGCATTAGAATATTAGTTTAGATTTTAACCGTGATGTCCTGTTGATTGTCAGAATAAATGATTTTCTTTCTTTCTTCCTTTCATGGCATCAACAGCCATCTCTTTTGGAGTAGATTAGAAATACAAAAACATGTGTAACTATAATGGCACATACCTGACGCATGCAGCACTATGAAATATAATATTAACATTTTTCTGAAGTATTATTCTATCCTCTTCTGAAATGCCAAGATTCTTTTCTGTGATATCACCGGTGATGACATTCAGTTTCTTGAAGTTTTCCGGGTTTTGCTTTCGAATTAAGTCGAAGGCCTGTTACAAAAGAAAGTTATTTAGTTTAACAATAATTTCAGGACCTCCGCAACCCTGAGGGCGAACTGAATTCAAAGGTTGAACTTCATTTCTTCTTCTTTTGATGAAATGACAACTAGCTAATCAGCTATTTCTGCCAAATTCAAGTGTGGTAAGTCTTTAAATCAAAAGTCTTCGAGTCTTCAAGTGATGAAATTAATGGTAAAATAAAATATAAGAAATGTGGATGAGATGAAATGGGGACCGTCTGTCGAAAAAACAAAAAACGATCTCCGAACTTCCTTTCGTTACATTAATTCGTTCAACTGACAACTGTCAGTATATTTGAGGACACTGACGTCCCGTTAACGATTGCATAGACGTTCATGACAACCGGGACCGACGGCTTAACGTGCTCTCCAATGCACGGGCGTGCAACACCACCAAATTTCAATACTCCGGGCTGTTATTAAGAATTTCTTGTGGAACCCAATAACACTTTTGGCCCGACACGGGTATAGAACCGCAGTCGCATACGCTAGCTGCTAGACCAATGTGGGAAAAGATTATGAATATCTTAATAATCGTAAGAAGCGTACCTTTTGAGTGATTAGTTCACGAAGCCGATCTCCAGGACTAACATTTTTCTTCTGTCGCATCAGAATATAGATATTGGCTATATCTGGACAACTTCTGAGCAACTTCTCTATTAGGCACTGAAATAAAAAATGAATATATCCATCTACTTTCATACTAAGTTAAGCTTGTACTGTGTAAGCTATACTTACTGATAGAAAATTTATATAACAATAATAAATCTCTTCACTGTACCAGATTAGCACATAATAAGGTTAACTAAAGTAGGAAAACTTAAACCAGGGAAGTACAATTGGCGGCCTTATCGCCCGGAGGCAATCTCTTAACGGCATACGTTGTCAGGGGGGTTTCACTTCTCAGTTTAGGTGTATTGCGCCGAGCGTCTCCCGGGAAGAACTATGTGGCAATGGTTGCCACTCTGCGCTCGGCTCGCACGTTAGCCGCGTCGCGCGTATTTAAGTTGAATATTACGTGTATGTACTTACTGCGAAAAATGACTTCAAAACAAACTAATTGTTCGTACAATGATTAGATACAACTTGACTTTTGTTCGATAGTGAAACTTCTGTACGACAGTACTATTAATTATTCTGTCCCGTTGTATAGTTTTTTTGTAAATACACACATCAAAAGTGTCTAGGGATCAAGCATTTTTATGCGGATTTCTTGAGATTGAGATGTGGCTTTGTAATAAATTTATGATTTTATAAATTTATATGGATCCTTATTGGTGCATTTCATAATTTGAATCAGGAACTGTCAATCAAATTCGAGTAAAAGATGAAAATCAGCTGTCAATATTTTCCCTATAAAAACATACAACGCATTGAAGACATTATTAGTGCTACTGTTTCCCTACTACTGATAAAAACCAACGTTATTATGGAGCGGCGACGTCATTTAAGCAGGGAAGAAATGCTCAGAGCCGTGGGAATGATAGAAGCTGGTTCCCGGCAACGTACTATGGCTTTAGCTCTGAATACAAGTCAGAGTGTTATCAGTCGACTTTGGACACGTTACCGAAGCACTGGTACCGTGGCTGAGCGCCATGGAGGACGGTATCGCTGCACCACACGGAGACAAGACCGATACATTCAAATCTTAACTCGAAGAGCTCCAACAATAACCGCCATGATGTTAGCCGTGAGGCTTCATCACTCTTCAGGGAACTTAATTAGCGAACAAACAGTCAGAAACCGCTTGCATGAAGTGAACCTTCATTCCCGAAGACCGCTACGGGTACCACCTATAGCAATGCACAATCGTAGGATTCGATATCAATGGGCTCTTGAACACAGAAATTGGGCAGAAGAACAATGGCGTTTCGTGTGCTTTTCTGATGAGTCTCGTTTTGGTATGAGACCGGATACAAGACGTATACGACACTGGAGAACCCCTGGACGCCAACAGCGATTAAAATCCTGCCAGGAAGTCCATCCTTATAGTGGTGGAACCATCATGGTATGGGCGGGTATTTGGATCGGCGGAAGAACTGAGTTGATTTGGATCAGAGGCAACCTCAACGCTCAAATTTATGCTGAGACGATCGTTCCTCTACAAGTGCAAATCGGTCCCTTATTTCAGTTAATGCATGATAATGCACGACCGCACACCGCAAGAGTTGTAAGACAGACTCTCGCCGCAGCTAACATCAATGTCCTGCCCTGGCCTGCTCAGTCGCCAGACTTGAACCCGATTGAGCATGCATGGGATATGCTACAGAGAAGAGCTCTGCCGAATATGGAGGGTATCCAGTCGCAAGAAGACCTTTTTTTGTTGTTGCAACGAACATGGGCGGCCATTCCACAGCGTGATTTGGATGAACTCATTTTGAGTATGCGAAACCGATGTTCTTGTGTTGTTAGTGTTCGCGGTAGAAACACGGATTATTAATTGTTTAAGTTACCTAATAAAATTTTAAAGAAAACTGTTATTTCAGTCTTTTTTTCGAACTTTAATGTTAGTGGTTCAAATGTCAAAAATCCCTTTATTAGGAAAATGGCAAATTTCTTTATTAATGCAAAGGTGACTTGGTTTATCGTTACTCTGACAAACGAAAACACTTTATTTGATGAATCCTTAAAGAAAATTTTAGTTAATATCAATCAGGAGAAAAGTTATTGCAAAAATATATGTTGATCCCTAGACACTTTTGATGTGTGTACATTCATTGAGAAAACACCCAAACTCCGGAACATATATTTGCAGACCATATGATGATGATGAAGATCCCCCTCCTCTCCTGACGGCCAGTCTCAACGGAGATCAACTACGCAGGAGATATTATAGTGCACAAGTTTGTGCGCAAACACAGATGTATTCTCTGTTCCCTCTCTCCCATATCCATAAAATCAATGGTTCTAAAATCTAAATTTGGTTTGACCCGGGACTTAAATCCGAAACTTCAGCACAGCAGTTGCATACGGTACTACCGCGCCACAGAGGCAATTAAAAGAAGATATGATGAAAATATTTAGATCAATAATTGTTTTTGTTTAGTCTTTTTTTCATTGTTATAAATATGAGCCTACCAAAGTGATTCTAATCTGCCTGCTGGAAGGCAGCAGAATCCAAGAGTAGTGGTCACTATGCTCATTGCGAAAGCAGACAATGCAGTATGGTGACCCAAAATAATATGGCGGCCTATTGAGATGCTTCTGCATCATTGGGTCCGGTCTCGCACTCACCAACAAAACACTACAGCACGAATATCAATTTGTCAAATTGACATTTTAAGTTGGTCTTCTGTGAGAGGGCAGGGGTTTGTGCTGAAACCATCGTGGCTCTACTATCTATATTCACTTTAACAGTATACTTCTGGAGATAGGCCTCTTCTTCAGAAAGAAGGCTTTCGCCTACTATTCCACGCTGACTAGAAACTTCGGATTGAAGTTTTTTTTTATAGAATACGAGCAGACGTATCGCCTGATGACACCCGCAACACCAGAGGCGTCACAAGTGCGTTGCCGGCCTTTGGGGGATAGGGAAGGGGATGGGGGGAGGGGTTGGGGCTTCGATATAGTCACTCACTCGGTGAAACACAGCGCTGTGGCTGTTTATTTATTTATTTATTTTACAACTTTATGCACTTGTGTACATCGGCGGACTTAATGCCCAGGGCATTCTCTACCAGTCAACCTTTGGGGGGTGTAGAGATCTGGTAAGGTAGGTGCATCGAGGTTACAGCTGTAATCTGTACTGCCTCGGTGGCGCATTGGTAGCCTCGTATGCGACTGCTGTGCTTGAGGTCTCGGGTTCGATTCCCGGGTCGGATCAAATGTTTGTATGACCTACAAATATTTGTTTCAGAGTTTGGGTGTATTCTATGTATAATATGTATGTATTTACAAAAAAAAGTATATATGTATTTATATCAGGTGTCTAGTACCCATAACACAAGCTCTGCTTAGCTTGGGACTAGATAGCGTTGTGTGTTGGATTATGGACATTTAACATGGACAATTAACATGAACTACCCAAAATAAAAATGCTTATAAATATATACATACATACACAATACATAAATACATAATACATATTCTTTATAATCGTACTGTTCACACGGCTGTTTCACATCGGTTTTCTGTGAGGCCGTGGTATCACTTCGAGCCGGCCTATGCATGCTGAAGCGTGGGTTTTTCTTCTCTTGACAGTGCCGTTCTCCTACTTAGTTTGCTCCTTTAGTCTTCTCTTACGAATGAATAGGAGTGATGACACGCCATATTCTCATTCAGTCACCACACGGACTATAGAATTAAGTTTAACTTAAGAAATGTAGGAAGTTTAAATAAATAAAGATAAAGAACTACCTTTCCCACAAAACCAGTTCCTCCTGTAATGAAGACTGCTTTTCCTCGGTAAAATTCTGGTACTATTGGTGCCATTTCTAAGGCTCTGAAACAAACAATATTGTATTATTATATGCCTTTTCTGGGAATACAGCCATGCTGGCAGGTGAGTAGGGCTCTAAATCAGTGGTGTGGTCTCTTTCTCTGAAGCTAATTATAGCTTTCTGGACTATTAAGTCCAGAAAGCGACTACTGAATGGCATCGGGTGAGCGTAGAGGACATCGGTGGCAATACCAGCTGTCGACGGGGCCGCAAGCTGCCAGGGGGCACTTTTTTTTGGTGACAGATTAATTACTGTGGCTATAGGAGGGCAAAAATGCGATCGGATTTTCTTCCTCACCAAAATAAACTAAAGCTTTTTCTTAGAAAGGCTATACCTTATGGCCAGACGTGCTGGATTACCGTTTTTGTTCCATTATTTTAGGTCAGTAATGTTTAAAAAATAAATAAAGATAACTCCCGCATTAGGAATATATCCTGTGACGCGGGTGAATTTACAAACATACAAGAAACCGGCACAAACAACACTCAGAGTCAGAACAAATATTTACAAAACTAGCTACGCGGTGTTACGTGTGATTGATGTTGTATCTTTACAACAAAACTGCGGGCAACACCGCGGGGCGAAGCTTGTCAAAAATAGAAGTAGCCTAAGTTACTCTTTATATCATCAGCTATCTACCAGAACAAGTGTCGTCAAAAACGGTCTAACCGTTCCAGAGATTAGGCAGAACTAAAAGACAGACAGACATTTATGTAAGTACTAAATAGAATAGTTTTGAAAAACTCGTAAATAATATTGAAGTGTCTGTTTGTAATTACAAATACCAGCTTTTAGCCGTCCCTGGCAGCACCATCAGAGGCATCCGTGCCATGAGGGACCTCAAGGCGATCAGGGCCCAGCCGGGCTACTGTCTTCATCCTCATCTGAATCTATAATGAAACATTCTGTAGGGCAGAGCCCTCACGCAACAAAGTGCATCTGCAGGGCAAAACCCTAACGCACCAAAATACATCTGCAGGGCAATGCCCTCATGCAACAAAGTGCATCTGTAGGATAAAGCAGACTGCACGGTTGGCCTAGTGGTTTAGGCGGTTGCCACGCCGCTTGCCAATTCGCCAAGTGTTGTGGGTTCAAATCCTACACGGGACAACACTTTGTGTGATCCACAAATTGTTGTTCTGAGTTTGGGTGTTAATTGTGTTCGTTTCATGTATGTCTGTAAAGCCCCTCGCGACACAGGATGTTTGTTCCTAATGCGGGAGTTTTCTTTTTAAAAAAAAAGGCCCCTATGCACCAAAATGCATCTGCAGGGCAAAGCCCTCACGCATTCACAATGCGTCTGCAGGGCATACATCAGGGCGTCAACATTATAACACTCTGCCCTTATGCACCCTCTTGCGTGCATAAGGGCAGAGAGTTTATAGTGTTGACAGAGTGCAGAGTGTTATAAAATTAAATTTAGCTTCAGACTTCACACGAATCAAGATAAAATTCAGTGCATTGCGAATGACAGAATACGGACTTCCATCACTCGCCATGCACTGCCACATGACAGAGGCCCCAAGTTCGCTTATCATTTTCACATGTTCATAGCATGGGCTCTCACGATTGCGTACTATGACACATAAATACCAATCACATAAGAGCAACGTTGTCAAAACAGAACCCCATACCTTTGTATGTTCTCTCAGTGGCCTAAACACATCAGCACCAATAAACACACTTTCTCTCACAAGAGCAGAGCTGATAAAACAGAAACTCTTACTCACTTGTACTTACTCCTTTGTCTGTTCTCTCAGTGCTGATGCCAGGAACCAGAATCCATCCCGAGACCTCTTGATCGGCAGTCGCATACGTAACCACTATACCATCGAGGCAGTCAATTTAAATAGTGATCGTATTAATATTGCAGATAATACGATCAATATGCAAATTGTTGTAACCTCCGATGCGGTCAATTTTACCATATATACATATGGAAACCAAATAGTTAATCAACACTATACAAAATATTAATCCTTTGACCGTTTCAACTCCTTTTAATTAATCTTTAGTCATTAAATATTAAAGCGTCGTTGGTCTAGCGGTTAGCGTATGCGACTGCCGATCAACGGCTTTCAGTTTCGATTCCAGGGCCAAAAGTCTTTTTTTATGGAATAGGGGGCAAACGAGCAGACGTATCGCCTGATGGTAAGCGATTACCACCTCCCAGGGACACCTGCAACACTAGAGGCGTCACAAGTGCGTTGCCGGCCTTTGGGGCATGGGGAGGGGGATGGGAATGGGGGAGTTTGGATATGGGCCTCCAGTATCCTCACTCACTCGGTGAAACACAGCGTATCGCCTGATGGACCCACCATTCACCCGCAACACCAGAGGTATCACAAGCGTTGCCGGCTTTTTAAGAAGAAGTACGCTCTTTTTATGGTTTGAAGGTCGTATTGGTCTGGGAATATCGTAGGCGACAGTTTTAAATTTAATTCTTGGGTCTTTCTTCAAAAGAAATCTTAATAATAGCATTCGTGTTGTCGTGTTTCGTTGATTAGTGCGAAACCGAGGGTCCAATGGTGCAGAAGCATCTCAATAGGCCGCCATAGTGTTGGTCCACATGCTGCATTGTTGAGTTGTCTGCATTCGCAATGAGTATGGTGACCGCTACTTAGAGAGAGTCTGTTTGGCCGGCCCATATTAAAAAAAACACAGTTCGCAGCACGGAAATCTGGCGGTGTTTCACATACATGCATTGGAGAGCACGTTAAGCCGTCGGTCCCGGTTGTCGTAATATGCATGGCGATCGTTATTGGGAAGTCAGTGCCCTCAAAAATACTGACAACTAGTTCAACCCTCGAATTCAGTACGATCAAGCGATCTCAGGTTGTGGAGTTCCGATGTCAGTCGCTCCATGGAAAAATTGATATTCAGGTAAAACCGGTTGAACTAGTAGCCGACCCGAAATAACCTTCTGAATAATAAAGGGTAGGAAAGAAATAAGGGTCATTTTTTACAATAATAATAAAGGATCACTTTGTTGTCCATCTGTCTGTCATGACCCTTTTTCTCAGGGACACGTGGAGGTATCAAGCTGATATGCATATCAAATACTCAGGTCTACTATCCCTTGGAGCTGTGAAAAAAATAAACTTCTAAGCCAACGTAATCAAAAGATACAGTTGTTTATGCTGCAAATTTTCGACACTCGCAAGGGAATCAAAACCTACAGGGTACCTACTTTCCGAGAACTTGGTATGAAGTAAGGTCTTATAGCACAGATAAAGGAAAAATTGAGAAAAGCATAAATATTTCACACACGGCCATCTGATCCGATGGAAAGTCGGCAAAGTCGGTACTATGGCTGGTGGAAAACATGAGCAGAATCCAAGAATAGTGGTCACCATACTCATTGCGAATGCAGACTATGCAGTATAGTGACCCACATTATCATTGCGGCAGTGATGTTTCTGCATTATTGGGCCTCCGGTCTCGCACTCGTCAACGAAACACAACAGCACGAATGCTGTCATGTTAGGTTGGTCTTCTGGTTGAGAGGGTATTACCACCCCGATTGAGCTGGCCCGTTCGTGCTGCAATCAGCGTGGTTGTAGTACCTATTGATGTTGTTGATGATCTCAACATTGTCTTATTTTATTACTAGTTGTTGCCCGCGGCTCCGCCCGCATGTATGCCAGTTATCGCGGCAAATAGTGGCCTATATGTTATTCTGATGTATAAGCTATATTACTGTAAAGTTTAATCCAAATCCGTTTAGAAGTTTTTGCGTGAAAGAGTAACAAACACCCATCCATCCATCCATACTTACAAACTTTCGCGTTTATATTATTAGTATAGATATGTTAACAATGCATTGCACATATTTAAACTGTTCACCTCTCAAAACTTGTTAATTTTAAATTATAATTGAAATAAGTTAAATTTACATAAAATCCTATTGTTCTGACTCTTTGCGGAGGTCATGGGTTCAATTCCTGGGTCGAACCAAATGTTTGTATGATTTGCAAATATTTATTTCGGAAATTAGGTGTTTTCTATGTATTTTACATGTTTCTTTACAAAAAACCGGCCAAGTGCGTGTCAGTTCACGCATGGGCTGCTGTAGTTACCCATGTGTTATGCTAATATATAAAAAAAACATGTTTACTAATTATTTCGTTATTTTTGTACGAAGTTTATTAAATAAGCGCATTTAATTATCTAAGACGTTATAGTTTTCCTTCAAAGTTGATCACATGGACTACGATCAGGAACTTTTTCAGATTTATCGCGCCAGCCGTTTAGCTTTTAAAGGGGAGAAACGAATCCACTACACCCGGCGCAGCAGAAAGCGGCGAGGCGACCGCTTAAACCACTAGGCTAACCGTGTACTCAAAACATATCCGTGCCAAGTTTCACTTAAGTCTAACCTACAACCTAGACATAAATTTTCCTACAGAACATTATTACGGAACCCTAAAAGGCAGTTTGTAATTGTTGCTTACTTGCCACACTACCAGTAAGCAACATAACTATTAAATATTTAATTATCAAAGGAAATAAGAAATCGTAACTGTATTGCGTTCTTCTTCCTTTAGTTTCATCAAACTTAGGCAAGCAATTATTGGTAATTTCCTTTGGTGGTAGAAGAAGTAAAATAAAATGGGCAACACATTTATTCTAATATTAATAATATTATATAACTGTAGAGTTTGTTTGTTTGGTTGGTATAATTGGCTAATTCCTGGCTGTGCTTGAGTTCTCGGGATCTATTACCGGGTCGGACCAAATGTTTGTATGATCTGCAAATATTTGTTTCGGAGTTTGGGTGTTTTCTAAGTATAATATGTATGTATTTACAATAAAAAGTATGCAAATGTATTTGTGCAACAATGGAGTTTCTTGCCAGATTCTTTTCCATGGAGGGTAGGCCTGCACTTGGAAACGGCGACTAGAATAACTCGATTTTTAAATATTAAATATTGACTATTCATAAGTGCCCGTAAAATAAGTGCCTATTTGAATAAAATCTTTTTGACTTTTGACTTTTATATCAGTTGTCCATCCAGTACCCATAATACAAGCTCTGCTTAGTTTGGGACTAGATGGCGTTGTGTGTTAGATGGCCGAAATATTTATATTTATTTATATTATCATTAATCTCAGGCTGTACTAGTCCGGTTTGAAAAATTATTTTAATGTTAGATAGCCCAGTTATCAAGGAAGGCTATAGGCTATATATCATCACGCTAAGACCAAAAAGGACTATAAACTTGACATTTTGCCAGCTGATGCATTTTATTGTACGTACACACTAAGGGCTCCCACAGATAACTGCAATGCGATGCGATGCGGCGTGAAGTTCTTGCGGTGCGTTCATGAGAGTTCGAAGATATTTGCAATGTGTTGCGAATTGTTAGTTATTTGTGGGAGCCCTTAGAAAGAATATTCATTGCGAATGCAGACAATGCAACAATGCAGCATGGCACACTGTGGCGGCCTATTGAGATGCTTCTGCATCATTGGGCCTTTGGTCTCGCAACCACCAACGAAACACGACAGCACGAATGTTGTCACTCTAGATTAATATTCTGTGAGAAGATAGTACCGCCCCGGTCGATCCGGCCCGGCTTTAATTTACGCCAATTAAAAGGTAATATAATTTTTTCCTACATATCATATTTGGTTTTCCTTGAACCTTATTTTCCAAACTAAGTAATGTCGGCTTTAACTCTATTAAGATACGACTGAATTTCGATTGTTTACGTTTAGCGAATGGCCTCAGACCTCCAAAACCTATGAAAGTACAAGTAGGAAACGTGAGGTCGGTGGTCAGGGTGATTTTTGGTGGAACTTAATATTTTTTTGAAAAGGCTATACGTCTAAGGAATATACGTCCTGTATCGCAGGGGATTTTACAATTATACATTAAACGTTTACAAAGAACACCCAGTCTGAACTACAATTTGTGGATCACACAAAGTGTTGTCTCATGTGAGATTGAACCCACACTTCCGAGATATACGCGACCGGAGCCGAGAGTATAACCTTGTATCTGACCCAGAATATAATATTATGACGCATCACGGTGCCAAAATCTATACAATGACTATATTCAAAAATCTTTTACATAGTATAAAATGAAGTCGGTTTCGCTCTCGGAGCAAATATAAAGAGGAATACTAAATACAGATCCTGATCGCAGTGTTAAATCTTTATATTTTCTCGGTATAGGAAACGTGCAGGAACTGGTGGCAGCACTAAATTGACGAAAGTGACACTATGCGGACAGTAAAGGAACTTATCAGGCCTGTCATCGTGCTTTCAAATCAGTAAACAACATTTTCTCATTTATGTTTAACCCCCGACCAAAAAGAGGGGTGTTATAAGTTTCACATGTCTGTCTGTCTGTCGGTCTGTCTGTCTGTCTGTCTGTGGCACCGTAGCTCCCGAACGGATGAAGCGATTTCAATTTAGTTTTTTTTGTATGAAAAATGAGTTACGTGCGAGTGTTCTTAGACATGTTTCATGAAAATCGGTTGAGCTGTTTAAAAGTGGGGGTGAAAGTGGGGAAGAGTAATCGAATGTCTGCAAAAATACCATCGAGTGGGGTCTCAAATGAAAGCGCATAACGTGTTTTTTACTTTTTAAAGGGAACTCAGGTTATTATATCGTGGGTTTTTTAAATTTTGAGAATTTATAGTTATAATATTTTTTATACGATAAAAGTTACAGCATGGGTTCGGTCTATCAATAATGATGGACAGCGTGGACAAAATATGTCAATTCTTATCAGTATTTATTTCTACAGACTTTCTTCTAAATCTTTGTAATTTATTAACCAATTTTTTGTGATTTTTCTTTACCAATGTAAATTGTAGGAACGACGTATGACGGATCTAAAGGATTTTCTGATTTTTTTGTTGCCAATGAAGTGAGCACTGCATATTACATTATTATTAATTTTTTATTATCCTTCACACATGATAAAACGTAACTTAGGAGATCAGAACTGCACCCATAATTATTATAACATGTTAGTTATTTTACAATGTAGCATCTATTATACCCATGTACTGCAATACATATTTGTAAACAGGCAATCAAGTTTTTATTATTAATATTATATTATTGTATTTTTATATGGAAGCCAATCATTCGGATGTTTGCTGAAAACAGATTGAAAGATTGACTTTATTAATAACAAAACTTACTAATTTTCACTTCAAATATTATTGACTAGCTGACCCACGCAACGTCGTTTGCGTCTCCTATTGCCCGTAGCGTGATAGTTTTCTCCCGTTTTTGAAACATTCTTCATTGGTGCTCCGTTCCTTTTGGTCTTAGCGTGATGATATATAGCCTATAGCCTTCCTCGATAAATGGGCTATCTAACACTGAAATAATTTTTCAAATTGGACCGGAAGTTCCTGAGATTAGTGCGTTCAAACAAACAAACAAACTCTTCAGCTTAATATATTAGTATAGATGTATTTAATAAACTCTTCTTAGATCTAATGCTCATAATCAACAACACATTTATTTGGATAAAGATTAATATTAGGTATTATGTTGATAAAAACTCTTTGGCAAATAACTCATTATTAGTTACCAACTCTTAGCGTCTTATAAATACTCGTGAAAACTTCTAAACGAAATGTCCGATTGGGATGAAACAAAAAGTATTTTACTTCTACATAAATACCCTTGATAACATAATGCTTAATTTGGATAAGGATTAATATTACGATACACATTTAACGTAGTTTCTTTCTTCAGATGATTATTAATTTTTTTGAACACAAAAGCGTTTATTGTAACTAAACCATGATAGTTAGATATATGCTCTCGCGGACTTTTTTGTAGATCTTAATGAGACCTACAAACCCGTATTACATAATTTTGTTCTATTGTCAAGAGTCTTTGCAGCTTACGCTAAAATAGGTTTTCGATTTCACACCTTGGGTTATAAAATAGCAATTTTCTTAAGGATCCCTATTTTTTTTGAAAATAAAATATAGCCTATAGCCTTTCTCGATAAATGGACTATCCAACACTGAAACAATTTTTCAAATCGGACCAGTATTTCCTGAGATTAGCGCGTTCAAACAAACAAACAAACTCTGCAGCTTTATAATATTAAGTATAGATTCATTGAAACAGAATAAAATTTGATGCTCTTTGATTTATTTTTATTTTTTCTGGATATATTGGTATATCCAAAATGCAACAATGCATTATGATTAGCTAGAATAATAATTTTCACTAATAAAATTAATTCTTTTTACTTCATAAAAATGTCTATGTCAAGTATTATTACAGTACAAGATTCGGATTCGCGACACCAGTTGGCAGCACCTTCGTTGTGCACATTCCCTATAAAGAAGTAAAAGATAAAGAGTTGTATGTTGTATTGTATCATGTAGAATTGTAGAGACTACTCGGATAGACGTTTTAGTGCCAGGAATGGCATCATTTGCATTGGCATCACCTTACATTTACAAATAATTTTATAGCTAACTAGTTGTTGCCCGCGGCTGCGCCCGCATGTATGTTGGTTATCGCGGCAAATAGTAGCCTATGAGTTATTCTGATGTATAAACTATATTACTGTAAAGTTTCATCCAAATCCGTTCAGTAGTTTTTGCGTGAAAGAGTAACAAACATCCATCCATCCGTCCATCCATCTATCCATCCATACTTACAAACTTTCGCGTTTATAATAGTTAGTATAGATAAAGATTATAGATATCTTAAAATATGAAGCGATTTCAACTAATTTTTTTGGTATGAAAGGTGAGTTACGTGCGAGTGTTCTTAGACATGTTTTATTAAAGTCGGTTGAGTCGTTTAAAAGTTATGGGGGTGAATGTGGGGAAGAATAACCGAATGTCTGCAAAAATATCATTGGCGTATGATTACTTGATTAAGTGCTTGAGTAGGGGGTTTTTTAAATTTTGAATTTTATTTTATTAATTTATGATTATTTCAATTAAATTTTTAGATTAGTTTCTTTTCTCAGGTTGGCGTTATTTAAGCATTCGGAAGTATTTTAATCTATACATCTATACAAATAATTAAAATTGAAGTGTCTGTTTGTAATAATAGGTCTTTACCTATGAAATTGCCGTTTTTTATGCAATAAGTGAAAGTACTTATTTTTTCAAACTTTTTTATTTCTGTTATTCGAAGTAATCACCCATGCAATCGACGCATCTTTGCCAACGTATTGGCAGTTTATTGATGCCCTTCTTGTAAAAATCAGCTGGACGGGAGGCAACAAACTCTTCAAAGGCATTTCCTTCCCGAGAGGCAGTACAAAATGCCTTTGAAGAGTTTGTTGCCCCGTCCAGCTGATTTTTACAAGAAGGGCATCAATAAACTGCCAATGCGTTGGCAAAGATGCGTCGATTGCATGGGTGATTACTTCGAACAGAAATAAAATAGTTTGAAAAAATAAGTACTTTCACTTATTGCATACAAAACGGCAATTTCATAGGTAAAGACCTATTATTAAATAACCGCTTTTTACTAAATGCATATCTATCTATGTGTATAGATAGATATGCATTTAGTAAAGAGCGTAATTTGTTAAAAAATATTTTTTTTAATATGCCGTGTTTGGTATCATTAGAAAGGGCGTTACTTGTACATTTCAAATATATATATATTATATTAATAACGGCAGCAAAACATTTTTAATAAATAAAAAGTAAAAACTAAAACCCAACTACGACAAAAAACGACGCTGAAAAAGTATAAAACCAGTTTAAAAAGCCGTAGTCACGCGTTACATAGAAACGCACCATAACCACAGAATAATTCATAGTTGCCATAACACTTTAACAACGTGTGACTACGGCCTTTCAAACTTGTTATATACTTTTTCAGCGTCGTTTTTTGTCGTAGTTGGGTTTTAGTTTGTACTTTTTTTTATTTATAAATAAAATGATGCGTACTATATTTGTTTATTTTTTGTTCTCTCTCAATATATGTAGGCATGTATATTAATCTACCTGCGAACAAAACAATTTAATAGTTTATACCAAGGTTATGAGGAAGGCGGAATACACAAACCTTTAAGTTTTATAATATTACTTACGTCATGAATGAATTTTTTGTAATATACGTCATGTGATGTTTTACTAAATTAACTTTGAAAAACTACTTCCTGGAACGAAAATTCTGAGTACGTCCCTTACATCCTACACCCAGTGTCAGATAGCTAAACTACATAGCAACCTTAACATTATAATAATAAATAATGATGCGAGTTAGTTTTGCTATTGTTTGGTAGATGAAAAAGAGTAAAGTAACACCCCCTCACCCCGCAAATTGTCACGCATTCATCATCATCATCTTAGAGTTGTTGCCGGTTGCTTCCAAAGCTAACACTTTGCAGCCCGGGGTCCGCTTTCCTGCTCTTTCTTCTCACTTTGCCTGGTCTTTGCTCTATCCCTGAAAGTGACACCATTAGCACGCATGTCACACGTTGACGTCAAGCCAGCAGTTCCTGGGTCTACACCTTCTACCGGGACCCGGCGGAGGCGGCATGGCCAGATATTTGTTTCCCACGTAGGAAGGCGCTTGCCGTAAAACGTGGCCGCAACAGCGCAGGCGACTCTCCTGCAGTTTGTCTGCGATGTCACGGACACGTAGGCCGCCGAATGTGGGAGTTTCTCACACGATCCTTTCGCGTGACTACGCACATCCACCGCAGCTTGCTTGTGTCGCTTCAGTACCGGCCACGCTTCACAACCATGTCTTAGATGCTGTCCGACAAAACGTTTATTATCACGCTAAACGGAACGGACTAAGGACGGGTCCATGAGGCCTTGGTGTACCCCGACCGTGAGAGGAAAGTGTTTCGTGTCGCCAACGGCAGTCCGATTCATGTAGTCGGATTCGTGGGACATATATATCTCGGATAATGTCAATATAGGTCTCTGGAACCCTTTTGGATCGCAGTGCCCATCAGATCACCGTAATAGGAACACAGTCGAAGGCTTTCTGCTTGTCCAAGAACAGGCAATGCAGAGGCGTATTCTTCCTCCTGTATTTCTTCGCGACAATTCTTGGGGCAAAAACGAATTGTCATGCATTGTTTCATACAAAAATCTCAGTAGGGCATCTCCTCCTTGTATTGGCTAGGTGGTAGTACCGCACCGGTCAAGCCGGCCCGGCTTTAATTTACGCCGACTGGTCTAAATTAAAAATTAAAATTTTTTCTACTTCCCTTTGTTTTCCTTCAACCTTTTTCCCAAAACTAGGTAATGTAGATTTAAAACTGACGTTACCTAGAGTGTCAGTTTTAATTAGGTCTTTACCTATGAAATTGCCTTTCTTCAGTGCTGGTCATTTCAAATAAAAAAAAGTTTGTAATGGCTCTGTATTCCAAATTGAAATTAATTTTGTTTTAAAACCATGACATTCTATTTACAAACTCAGTCTTTTGTTTTTTGATTAGCGTTGTATTTTCATTAAATTTGAACATTTTTCGTCATAATGGATACTTTAAAAATTCGTGTAATTATGGAATATGAGTTCCGTCGTGGCACCAACGTGACACAAACGGCACGTAACATCAAAAACGTTTACAGAGAGAACTGTACAAACGAACGAACAACCCGTTATTGGTTTTCCCTATTCCGTTCTGGAAATTTTGACTTCAAAAATGAAGCTCGTGGTCGCCCGGAGACTTTGGTTAACAATAATTAATTAAAGGCGATTGTGGAAGCTGACGAAACTCAATCTACAGCTGAGCTAGCAGCAGCTTTTAATGTAAGCATCAAAACAATATTGATCCATTTGCGACAAATTGGCAAGGTAAAAAAGCTTGATAGATGGGTGCCCCACGACCTTAACGATCGCCAGCGCAACGTACGCGTCGAGACCTGCCTTGCGCTGCTCAACAGGCAAAGAAATGAAAGAATTTTGAAACGAATTGTTACGTGCGATGAAAAATGGATTCTGTTCGACAATCGAAAGCGCTCAGCAAGTTGGTTAGACCCTGGTTCAGCACCAAAGCAATGCCTTAAACCAAAAATGACCCCTAAAAAGGTGATGGTCACTGTTTGGTGGTCTAGTGCGGGTGTGATTCACCACAGCTTTTTACAAAACGGCATGAGCATTAATGCAGATGTGTACTGTGAAGAACTGGAGAGAATGATGGAAAAGCTTGCACATCTGCAACCAGCTTTGGTCAATCGGTCGTCCCCACTGCTCCTTCACGACAACGTGAAACCCCATACTGCGCAATAGACAGTCTCCAAGCTGCAAGAGCTGGGGTTGGAAGCTCTCCCTTATCCGCCATACTCAACAGACCTTGCACCTACCGACTATTACTTTTTCCAAAATTTAGACAACTTTTTAGTGGGTAAAAAATTCAATTCCCGAGAGGCAGTACAAAATGCCTTTGAAGAGTTTGTTGCCTCCCGTACAGCAGATTTTTACAAGAATTCGCATTGGCAGTTTATTGATGCCCATCAATAAGCTGCCAATGCGTTGGCAAAGATGCGTCGATTGCATGGGTGATTACTTCTAATAACGGAGATAAAAAAAGTTGGAAAAAATAAGTACTTTCACTTATTGCATACAAAACGGCAATTTCATAGGTAAAGACCTATTATATGTCACCGTAAGATTGTAAAAACCGTTAGATATAATCTCCCTAGCGAGATTGCAAACAGTCGAAAGATTGTGAAATGATCAATCTTCCCGTCGCTTCTAGTCGCCCAACGCATTAATAATATTGACGAAAAGGGTTGCCAGCTTAATTTGCACAAATCACCAGAAGTTTTAGCTGAACGTGGATCCAAGATAGTATATTTATTCGCACCAGAACAGCGAAAATGTCACAATAGTTTCATAAATGGCTATATTTACCTCTACCGTCGGATATATGGCCAATTTCTATTTTTTTTAAACTGTTACGGTTCTGTTACTGTTGTTTACTGTCTTTGTATTTTTTTGCTTTTGTAATAAAGATGAATAGCCACACTTCATTTATAAGTTCTAAAACTTGGTTGTTTTAGCTTTATTAATCTATATCTATACTTATAATAAAAAAGGTAGCCGGTCCCATTCTGTACATTAAAGATATTTTGAATTTTTTTTTGGAGGGTCCTCTAAATGAATTTTTTTTCATTTTTGTCAGTCTGTCTGTCTGTCTGTCAGTATCTTGGCCGCGCATCACGCTGAAACTACTGAATGGATTCAAATGAAACTAGGCATGATTTGAGTTCATACTATGAGGTAGGACATGGGATACTTTTTATCCCGAAATTCAGCACGGTTTCTTGGAGAGAGGGGATGAAAGTCAAAATATGTACTTAGTTGTAATTCAATAACACATAGTCCGATTTCTTTCATTCTTTCTTTGCTAGAAAGAAAAAAATTAAAGATAACGGGAAATGTATTTTTTTGTCTGCGACTGTACACTGCCTGTGGGAAGCTGAGACAGACATGCAAATATAGCGGTACGAAGTTCGCCGGGTCAGCTAGTATGAACATATGGCGACAAACCTTAAGGTGGCCATATTTGACCCAGGTACCTTTTATATAAATAATCTACCTGTAAACCATTAATTTTAACCAAGGCTTTTACCTAGGTTATAAGGCAGAAAGAACACACAAACTTTCACTTTTGCAAAATTATTATGTACGTTATTAATGACAGTTTTGTAATACATGCTAAGATGGTTTACAAAATTGACCTTGACCTTGACAAAACTATTCCCTGGTAAGAAAATTCTGAGTCCGTCCCTTACATCATATACCCAGTGTCAGATAGCTAAAATACGTAGCAACAATAACATGTATATATACCTTGCCTTTCTCGGTGGCGCAATGGCAGCGTATGCGAGTTATGCGACTGCTATGCTTGAGGTCTCGCGTTCGATTCCCGGGTCGGATTAAATGTTTGTATGATCTGCAAAGATTTGTTCCGGAGTTTTGGTGTTTTCTATGTAGAATGTGTATGTATTTACAAAAAAAGTATAAATGTATTTATATCAGTTGTCTAGTACCCATTACACAGGCTCTGCTTAGCTTGGGACTAGATAGCGTTGTGTGTTAGATGTCCGAAATATTTATTTACTAGCTTTTACACGCGGCTTCGCTAACGCAGACTTTCATCCCCTGATCTACCCCCTTAGGGGTGGAATTTCAAAAATTCCTTTTTAAGTGCTCACTTACGTTATATAAAGAACCTAGATGCAAAATTTCAGGATTCTAGCTTCAGCGGTTTGGGCTGTGCGTTGATCTCTGGGTATGTCAGTCTGTCAGTCAGTCACCTTACTCTTTTATATAAATAGATTACTAGCTGACCCGGCGAACTTCGTACCGCCATATTTACATATCTGTCGCAGCTTCCTACAGGCAGTGTACAGTCGCCGAAAAAAAAAAAGACTATATGTCGGTTATCGAGGGAAATAGTAGCCTATGTGTTATTCTGATGTATAAGCTATATTACTGTAAAGTTTCATCCAAATTCGTTCAGTAGTTTTTGCGTGAAAGAGTAACAAACATCCATCTATTCATCCATCCATACTTACAAACTTTCGCGTTGATAATATTAGTATAGATTATATTTAGATTGTTTAACGATGCGAGATAGTTTTGCTTTTGTTTGGTAGATGGAAAAGAATGAAGTAACGCCCCCCACTTCGCAAATTGTCACGCATTGTTTCATACAAAAATCTCGTCTTTGTATTTCCTCCGTGGTTTCGCTGTCCGTTCGCTTAGATCTTTTAAACTACTCAACCGATTTTAATGCAGTTTTCAGCAATAGATAGAGTGATTCAAGAAGAAGGTTTATATGTGTAACTAGCTTTTGCCTGCGGCTCCGCCCGCGTGTATGTAGGTTATCTCGGTGATTCTTTAAACTAATATAACTTTTTATTTATGGACCGATTCACATGAAACAAACACTTCAAATGTAATAGAGCCACGCTGATCTCAGCACGGTTGTTCCGGCTCGACCGGGCGGTACTACCCTTGCACAGAAAATCAACATAAAAGACAGCGTTCTTGCCGTCGTCTTCCGTTGGTGAGTGCGAGACCGGAGGTTCAATGATGCAGAAGCATCACTAGGCCGCCATAATGTAGGTCACCATGCTGCATTGTTGCATTGTCTGCCTCCGCAGTATGGTGACACGCTTGGATTCTGCTCATGCTTTCCATCAGGCAGAATAGAGTCACTTTGGCCCATACATAAAAAAAATGTTAAGTGGAACCGAAACGCATTAGTGAAAACCGCATCTAATCCATCCGTTTCAGAGATTAGCATGCACAAACGTACAGACAAACAGACATACAAACGTACAGACAAATAGAGGTACAGAAAAAAAACTAAAACTCATTGTTTTGGATTCCTTTGCGTTCTTAAGAAGATTTTAAGATTTATAAAAAAAACTATTACAGGGAGGCTTCCTTTTTTTTCTTTTAGCCGAGCCGAGCACTTCGTTGGGCGTCAATCGCCCGCTTTTGTTCAACTTGATTTACAAATACTATTATTTTTAACTGAATTTTTTGTTCAATCATAATAAAATATGGACTATGTCACTCCTGAATAGTGTCGCTTTCTGTTAGTGAAAGAATATTCAGGATCGGATCAGTACTTCCGAAGATTACTCCTTACAACCATACAAAGTTAGAAACTTTACCTCTTTGTAATATTAGTATAGACCGCGGGGTTCAGCTAAACCCCGCGGTGTTACCCGCGGTTATTATCGTACCGCGGGAAAACCGCGGGGCGAAGCTAGTTTAAAAAAAGTAGTTTATATTACTCCTTATATATCATCAGCTACCTATCGGTGAAAGTCCCGTGAAAATCAGTTCAGCCATTCCAGAGATAAGCCGGAACAAACAGACAGAAAGACAAAATTTAAAAAAAAATGGTATATGTACCGTGTATACACAACACATACATACGTATACGCATTTAGTACAAAGCGGTTATTTTAATATTACAAATAGACACTCTAATTTTATTAATTTGTATAGATTGATACATGCATATTATAGTACCAAGAGGAAATCCGTGAATTTGAAAGTAGTCCAGTCGGGACAGACATTTAAATAGAAAAAAATCCGCAGAGTCCAGAGCAAAAAGTCCGAAACTAATACTCGTATTTGCAGACAAATAAATAAATGATAAATATTTCGGACATCTAACACACAGCGCCAGCGCCATCAAGTCCCAAACTAAGTAGAGCTTATGTTATGGGTACTAGACAACTGATATTAATATTTTTTTTCGTAAATACATACATATTATACATATAGAATACACCCAAACTCAGAAACAAATATTTGAAGATCATAGGAACATTTGGTCCGACCCGGGAATCGAACCAGAAACCTCAAGCACGCACAGCAGTCGCAAACATTGTTTTGGATTCCTTTGCGTTCTTAAGAAGATTTTAAAATTTATAAAAAAAACTATTACAGGGAGGCTTCCTTTTTTTTCTTTTAGCCGAGCCGAGCACTTCGTTGGGCGTTAATCGCCCGCTTTTGTTCAACTTGATTTACAAATACTATTATTTTTAACTGAATTTTTTGTTCAATCATAATAAAATATGGACTATGTCACTCCTGAATAGTGTCGCTTTCTGTTAGTGAAAGAATATTCAGGATCGGATCAGTACTTCCGAAGATTACTCCTTACAACCATACAAAGTTAGAAACTTTACCTCTTTGTAATATTAGTATAGACCGCGGGGTTCAGCTAAACCCCGCGGTGTTACCCGCGGTTATTATCGTACCGCGGGAAAACCGCGGGGCGAAGCTAGTTTAAAAAAAGTAGTTTATATTACTCCTTATATATCATCAGCTACCTATCGGTGAAAGTCCCGTGAAAATCAGTTCAGCCATTCCAGAGATAAGCCGGAACAAACAGACAGAAAGACAAAATTTAAAAAAAAATGGTATATGTACCGTGTATACACAACACATACATACGTATACGCATTTAGTACAAAGCGGTTATTTTAATATTACAAATAGACACTCTAATTTTATTAATTTGTATAGATTGATACATGCATATTATAGTACCAAGAGGAAATCCTTGAATTTGAAAGTAGTCCAGTCGGGACAGACATTTAAATAGAAAAAAATCCGCAGAGTCCAGAGCAAAAAGTCCGAAACTAATACTCGTATTTGCAGACAAATAAATAAATGATAAATATTTCGGACATCTAACACACAGCGCCAGCGCCATCAAGTCCCAAACTAAGTAGAGCTTATGTTATGGGTACTAGACAACTGATATTAATATTTTTTTTCGTAAATACATACATATTATACATATAGAATACACCCAAACTCAGAAACAAATATTTGAAGATCATAGGAACATTTGGTCCGACCCGGGAATCGAACCAGAAACCTCAAGCACGCACAGCAGTCGCAAACATTGTTTTGGATTCCTTTGCGTTCTTAAGAAGATTTTAAAATTTATAAAAAAAACTATTACAGGGAGGCTTCCTTTTTTTTCTTTTAGCCGAGCCGAGCACTTCGTTGGGCGTTAATCGCCCGCTTTTGTTCAACTTGATTTACAAATACTATTATTTTTAACTGAATTTTTTGTTCAATCATAATAAAATATGGACTATGTCACTCCTGAATAGTGTCGCTTTCTGTTAGTGAAAGAATATTCAGGATCGGATCAGTACTTCCGAAGATTACTCCTTACAACCATACAAAGTTAGAAACTTTACCTCTTTGTAATATTAGTATAGACCGCGGGGTTCAGCTAAACCCCGCGGTGTTACCCGCGGTTATTATCGTACCGCGGGAAAACCGCGGGGCGAAGCTAGTTTAAAAAAAGTAGTTTATATTACTCCTTATATATCATCAGCTACCTATCGGTGAAAGTCCCGTGAAAATCAGTTCAGCCATTCCAGAGATAAGCCGGAACAAACAGACAGAAAGACAAAATTTAAAAAAAAATGGTATATGTACCGTGTATACACAACACATACATACGTATACGCATTTAGTACAAAGCGGTTATTTTAATATTACAAATAGACACTCTAATTTTATTAATTTGTATAGATTGATACATGCATATTATAGTACCAAGAGGAAATCCGTGAATTTGAAAGTAGTCCAGTCGGGACAGACATTTAAATAGAAAAAAATCCGGGGAGCGATTTTATTTTTTAAACGTCGGGGGGGGGGGGGGTGGGTGGGTGTTTGGAAGTATAAATCTCGATTTTCAAACTAATCCCGGTAGAGGGTTCGCCGCCATCTTGTTTTAAAGTATTTTTTTTTCGTTTTTCTGAAACAGTTCGTTAATTTTCAACTTTAGAGCAAAAATGACAATATCCAAAGTTGTTGGAAATTTAATTGCTCACAAGTTTGGTGCCTTTTTTTACTCCAGGATCAATATTTTCGGATTTATACTCAAATTGGAGGTGAAATTGTTTTTATTTTTCATATATTTTGTTTATTATCTAGTTTATTTGTAAAAAAATTGTTTTTATGTTATTGATAGTATAACTCTGCAAATATTGATCCTAGCGTAAAAATGATAAGGACCAAACTTGTGAGAAATTAAATTTCCAACAACTTTGGATACTGCCATTTTTGCTCTAAAGTTGAAAATTAACGAGCTGTTTCAGAAAAACGAAAAAAAAAAACTTTAAAACAAGATGGTGGCGAACCCTCTACCGGGATTAGTTCGAAAATCGAGATTTATACTTCCAACACAACCCCCCCCCCCCAACGTTTAAAAAAATAAAATCGCACCCCTTTTCTATTTCAGGCTAGTTTTATGTCTATCCCGACTGGTCTAAAGAAAATATCAACAATACTGATAGGAGAAATTATAGATAAGTGGTCATTAAACTTTTATATTGATGCTTCGTCATATTGATAAGCTCTGAATGGTAGGGAGTTTTAACTTGCATTAAAAATATTAATACTCATGATGTATGATGTGACATCTAACACACAACGCCATCTAGTCCCAAACTAAGCAGAGCTGGTGTTATGGGTACTAGACAACTGATATAAATTCATAAATATTCATATATGTCGGTTATCGCTGCAAATAGTAGCCTATGTGTTATTCTGATGTATAAGCTATAGGTATTACTGAAAAGTTTCATCCAAATCCGTTAAGTAGTTTTTGCGTGAAGAAGTAACAAACATAGACACAAACTTTCGCCTTTAAATATTAGTGTGATGTGATGTGAAGTGTTATAAGACACACCCAAAGTCCGAAACTAATACTCGTATTTGCAGACAAATAAATAAATGATAAATATTTCGGACATCTAACACACAGCGCCAGCGCCATCAAGTCCCAAACTAAGTAGAGCTTATGTTATGGGTACTAGACAACTGATATTAATATTTTTTTTCGTAAATACATACATATTATACATATAGAATACACCCAAACTCAGAAACAAATATTTGAAGATCATAGGAACATTTGGTCCGACCCGGGAATCGAACCAGAAACCTCAAGCACGCACAGCAGTCGCAAACGCTATCACTGCGCCATCGAGGGAGTCTTTACATCAACAACCGCGCGCAACACCGTGAGGCGTTGCTAGTCTAAAATAAAAGTATCCTTAGTTATTCCTTATATCATCAGCCATCTGCCAGTGAAAGCCCCATCAAATTTGGTTCAGCCGTTCCTGAGATTAGCCGAAACAGACAGACAAATATTTAAAAAATTGCTTTTCTGATATAAGTACCGTACTTAAATACTTTTCAATATGCATTTAGTAAAAAACTGTTAATTTTAAATTACACCCAGACACAGGATAGGTGTCTTGTTCATTAGACCTATTTTTTTTATGAATGGCCTGCCAAAATGACTCTACGGATCTACTCTGTCTGATGGAAAGCATAAGCAGAATCCAAGAGTGGTGGTCACTGTACTCATTACGAATGCAGACAAAGCAACAATGCAGCATGGTGACCCACACCATGGCGGCGTAGTGATGCTTCTGCATCTTTGGGCCTTCTGTCTCGCACTCACCACCGAAACACGACAGCACAAACGCTGTCATTTGTCCTGAGCGGGGTTTGAACCAACAAACCTCTGCGCAGCCGTTTGACTAATTACTTGAGCATATAGTCTTATTTAATATAAAGTTTTTTCCTTTTTTTTAAAGACAACTCCCGCACTAGGAATAGATCCTGTGTCGCGGGGGACTTTATAAACATATATTAAACGGACACAAAGAACACCCAGACTCAGAACAACAATTCGTGGATCACACAAAGTGTTTGTCCTACGTGGGATTTGAACCCACGACACTTGGCGAAGTAGGAAACGGCGAGGTGACCGCTAAACCACTAGGCCAATCGTGCAGTCGTTATGTTCAATACCTACAATATGTACGATAATTTGATCCTCAAATATTTATTTATATGTACTTTACTTTAAAAATAAAAATAGCAAGGAGTAGATTTAAAAAAAATCTTAAGTAACGTTATTTACTGAATAAAATTACACTAATAGTAAATACAATCTAACAAATAAGAAATGTAATAATTCAATCACATGCACACATTCAATTTCTCTTAATTTTGCATTCAACTAAAAACAAATTAACATTATATAAACTTAAACAATATTAAAGTAAATTATTTTTTCTTATTTCAGAAATCTAATTAATAAATTAAAGAACACTCTTATTTTCGAAAGCTAAATTTAAAATTCGAATGTGAAAAATAAACTCACCGCTTCTTGAACACTAACACTATGTTACAACACTGTTTGTCGACTGCTGATGCTGAACAATAAACGAGTCATACAAACACATTACCGTGCTGTCCACTCGAGTGTTTAATTTAAAAAAAATATTAATCAAATTCGAATTTCAATATTTATTTTAAAATTTTCAATAAAGAATTTTATTTAAAATTACTTTTTTTAATGTTATGTACATGTATGTAATTAGGTGTTTTAAATTATAATGTTGCTGGCCTTAAAGTTCCTCCCACCCTTTGTAATACCATTTATTTTGGTAAAAATAAAGAGTCTTGACTGACAGACAGAAGGACAGACTACAAAGTGACAAAAAGTTGGTTGTAAGGGTTCCGTTTTTTTTTCATTTTGAGGTACGGAATCACGTTTTTCTACGTATCCAATACTAGCTGACCCGTGTCCACTTCGTTGGGCGGTAAACCTTTATTTCTCCGACTTACTTTGCAAATTCAGCTACCACGAAAACGTCTTTCCACTTTTTGGTTTATTATATAGCCTATGTCACTCCCAAATAACGTAGCCTTCTATTGGTAAAATAATTTTCAAAATCGTGTCAGTAGATCCAGAGATTACCCCCTATTATCCCCTACAACGTCACAAACTCACAAACTATACCTCTTTATAATTATAATAGTGTAGACAAAAATATGAAGATTAATTAATTAATTGAGTAGCGAGAATATTTTGAATGCGCGTCATATGACAAGTTGTTGCTGTGGACGTGTTTCTGACTGACATTACGATGATGATTTTTTTTCATATATGAGCCCGCCAGTGTGACTACTCTTCTTTTTTCTTCTTCTTTTGTCCTCTTATCCCTCATCAGGGGCATAGGGCTCTCAGAAGGGACCTCCATTTCTCCCGGTCTTGTGCAGCAACCTCGAGATCGGTCCAGCTGTAGCCGATAGTTGCAGCCTCTCTATCGACTGATCGCCTCCAGGTATTTCGAGGGCGGCCGAGTTTTCTTTTGCCGTCCGCCTGCCACTTCAAGCTCTGCTTAGAGATATGGTTGTCAGGTCTCCGCAATGCATGACCAATCCAACGCCACTTCCTAATCAGAATCTCCTCTCCTATTGGTTTCTGGTCGGTTAACTCCCACAGTCTTGTATTAGTGATGGTTCGTGGCCACCATATACCCAGTATACGCCTTAGGCATTTGTTGATGAATACCTGTAGTCCGGTGGTGACCTCTTTCTTGACTAACCATGTCTCGCATGCGTACAGGAGAACCGACTTTACGTTCGAGTTGAAGATTCTGATCTTTGTGCGGCGTGTTATTGTTGATGACGACCAAACCGGTTTCAGCTGCGCATAGGCGAATCGAGCCTTATTTATTCGTGCTTCAACGTCAGCCTCCGCACCTCCCAAGGAATCTACAGCGCTTCCCAAGTATGTGAACTTTTGCACTTGCTCGACTGCCTCGTTATTCACATAAATGGGTGCTACATCTGAGGTGTTTAAGCGCATTTCTTTCGTTTTTGTGCAGTTTATGCGCAAGCCTTCCCTAGCTGCAGACTGGGCAAGGTCGTCGGTCTTAGATTGGAGCTTGTCCCGTGAAGTAGCCAGTAGGCACAAGTCGTCTGCGAAGTCTATGTCTTCTAAGACCCTTTCGTTGGCCCAAGGCAAACCCCGTTCTTCCTTCTCCGTCACCCGCCTCATCACGTCATCCAACACTATCAGGAACAGCAACGGAGACAGCAAGCATCCTTGTTTCACTCCAGCTGTCACTGGGATCGGATCCGACAGTCGGCCGTTGTGTACCACTCGGCAAGAGGAACCCACGTAAAGACATTTTATTAGCTCGATGATCTTGTCTGGTATACCTCTTCGCTTAAGTATGCGCCACATGCTCGACCATCTAACCCGATCAAACGCTTTCTCAAAGTCGACGAACAAAGTGTAAAGCGGCTTTTGCATTTCGTTGCATTGTTCCAAGATCATTCGCAAAACGTTGATCTGGTCGGTGCATGATCTTCCCGCTCTGAATCCGTGACTACTCTGCCTGATGGAAAGTCATTTATTGATGGAAATTGTGAATGGTCTGTCATTTTGGCAGCTAATATATATATATATATATCAAGAGTGGTGGTCCTCATACTCATTACGAATGCAACAAAGCGGCATGCTGACCAACACTATGACGGCCTGTTGAGGTGCTTCTGCATCATTAGGCCTTTATACAAATAAGATTGTCGATATGTATAATGTGGATTCGGTGATCATTGTTCCGATAATCGTATCTGCTCACGGATTGATAGGCAAGAGCCTCGACCAACACCTTAATAGGCTCACGTTAGAGGGCTGATGCAGAAGGCAGGCCTCCTTGACACGTCACGTAGAGTGAGGAGGTTCCTGTCTGTGGAGCCCTAACCATCGGTTTCATGGTCCCTGTACCCGAAGTCAGTGGTCTACTATTTTTTAACCGACTGCTTATATTTTAAATATAGTACAGTATAGTATTTTTGACCTTTGTGTATTTAAGAATGTAATTGATATGTACACACATCAAAATTGTCTAGGGATCAAGCATTTTTATGCGGATTTCTTGAGATTGAGATGTGGCTTTGGCCCTGGCCTGCTCAGTCGCCAGACTTGAACCCGATTGAGCATGCATGGGATATGCTACAGAGAAGAGCTCTGCCGAATATGGAGGGTATCCAGTCGCAAGAAGACCTTTTTTTGTTGTTGCAACGAACATGGGCGGCCATTCCACAGCGTGATTTGGATGAACTCATTTTGAGTATGCCAAACCGATTCTTGTGTTGTTAGTGTTCGCGGTAGAAACACGGATTATTAATTGTTTAAGTTACCTAATAAAATTTTAAAGAAAACTGTTATTTCAGTCTTTTTTTCGAACTTTAATGTTAGTGGTTCAAATGTCAAAAATCCCTTGATTAGGAAAATGGCAAATTTCTTTATTAATGCAAAGGTGACTTGGTTTATCGTTACTGTGACAAACGAAAACACTTTATTTGATGAATCCTTAAAGAAAATTTTAATTAATATCAATCAGGAGAAAAGTTATTGCAAAAATATATGTTGATCCCTAGACACATATGTTGATCCCTAGACACTTTTGATGTGTGTATATTTATTTAATAAAGAGACTAATAATAATATGTATTTTATTTTCCTTTTCATGTATTTAAGAATGCAATTAATGTTTGTAAAACGTAATAAAGAGAATAAAAAAAAAAATATCTTTATTATACCAAATTACGAGGTTAACATAACTAGTAAAATCGTCCGGAGGCAGGATGTTATGCCTAATGCGGATGTTCTCTTTAAAAAACAGATTCAAGTTAGTTAAAATAAACTTGGAAGGTCATCGGAGACCATGAAAGGTATACATGTCTACTCGACCGGAGTGGCACCACGATCACACAGAAAACTTGTGTTAAATAATTATCTGAGCAAGAAATCAGCGTGGCTCTACTACCTGTAAATTCTCATCATAATCTCTGACATCAACTGTTCTACATGGGCCTCCCATAAGGTCTTCACAACAACAAGTTCTGTGCTGTCCTCATCCTACGGTTATCAGAGTCAAAGTATTTATATTTAATCTTCAAGCACAAATTGCAGTTTCTACCAGCCAACATAAAGGTCAACTCCCGATTTAGGAATATATCTTGTGTCGCGGGTGACTTTACAAACATACGTAACAAACAAACTTGGATCATGACCCACTTTGCCGATGATCTTTACCGATTGCTTGGTTTGGTTTGGTTTACCCGGTTTTCAGGTTTGGTTTGTCTATCTGTTTGTTCAGGCTAATTTCCGGAACTGCTGGATCGATTCGGACGCGACTTTCACTGGCAGATAGCTGATGATATAAGGAGTACCTAACTTAGGCTACTTTTTACACCGACTTCAAAAAAGGAGGTGGTTATCAATTCGACTGTAATTTTTTTACATATTTGTTACCTCATATCTTTCGTCTGGGTTGACCAATTTTGATGATTCTTTTTTTATATGAAAGCTGGTGCTGCCTGTGTGGTCCCATTTTAATTTGGTCCAGTTCTTAAGGTTGGTTATTTTTGTTAAAAATTTTGATTATTTAGTAGTCTAAATAATCACAATTTTTGAGCTCAAGAGCTGGGGTCGGAAGCTCTACCTCATCCGCCATACTCACCAGACCTTGCACCTACCGACTATTACTTTTTCCAAAATTTAGACAACTTTTTAGTGGGTAAAAATTTCAATTCCCGAGCGGCAGTACAAAATGCCTTTAAAGAGTTTGTTGCCTCCCGTCCAGCTGATTTTTACAAGAAGGGCATCAATAAACTGCCAATGCGTTGGCAAAGATGCGTCGATTGCATGGGTGATTACTTCGAATAACAGAAATAAAAAGTTTGAAAAAATAAGTAATTTCACTTATTGCATACAAAACGGCAATTTCGTAGGTAAAGACCTATTATTGTAACAGATTATGTACGGTACCATACTCCTCTGAAACGGCTGGCCAGGTTTTTATGAAATTTGGTGTGCATATCGGGTAGGTCTGAGAATCGACCAACATCTATCTTTTATACCAAAATTTTTTGGACACCCGCAACACCAGAGGCGTCACAAGTGCGTTGCCGGCCTTTGGGGGATATTGAAGGGGATGCGGGGAGGAGTTGGGGTATGGGTCTCCGGTATCCTCACTCACTCGGTGAAACACAGCGCAGGCGCTGTTTTACACCGGGTTTCTGTGAGACCGTGCTATCACTCCGGTCGAGCCGGCCCATGTATGCCGAAGCGTGGCTCTCCCACGGTTAAACATATAAACCTTCCTCTTAAATCACTATCTATTGCTGAAAACTGTATTTAAATTCGTTCAGTAGTTTATAAGATCTAAGCGAATTATACAGAGGAAGTAACTTCATTTTTTACCGACTTCAAACAAGGAGGAGGTTCTCAATTCGACCGTATATATGTTTTTTATGCGTGTTCGCGGATACTTCGTTGTTTATGAACCGATTTTGATGATTCTTTTTTTAATGGAAAGGAGATATCCCAACGGTGGTACCACGATAAGGACACTAAGATCTGATGATGGCATCCAAGAGAAATCGAGTCGAACCTTGAAGTCGGTTTTTGTTAATTTTTTTGTATGTAAAGAATGTAAATATAGTGTGTACTGTAGAATTCATTAAACGAAAGTAATTTACAGACTGACGCATAAGTTTTGTATAAGCGGTCTTGGAAAACATTTATAAGGCCAAATACATACTCAAATAATCCAGATCAAAAATAAACACAAGATGACATTGAACGTGACAAAATAAATGAAATTACCCATTCTTATATCAGTACCTGAATGACCTTTGCACGGTATTTTTTTTGGTAAATTTGCTAAAAATATTGCAACGTGGGAGAGCCACGCTTCGGCATGAATGGGCCGGCTCGACCGGAGTGATACCACTGCCTCCCAGAAAACCGGTGTGAAATAGTGCTTGCGCTGTGTTTCTCCGAGTGAGTGAGAATACCGGAGGCCCATCCCCCAGAGGCTGGCAACGCATTTGTGACGCCTCTGGTGTTGCAGGTGCCCATGGGAGGCGGTAATCGCTTACCATCAGGCGATACGTCAGCTCGTTTCCCCGCTTATTCCGTAAATAAAAAAAATATTCCCTTAATCGATTATAGTGATGTGTGTTATTTTGACCTGAATGCAGACCTTCTCAATAAATTTGACCGCCTTCTCAATAACTGCATTCGATTCGTGTTCAATCTTCGCAAGTATGACCATGTGTCTGCTTTCCGTTCCCAGCTACAATGGCTCCCAATTCGTCAGAGCCGTAGTTTGCGTGCACTTCTCTCTTATCTTTCTCAACTCCCCATCGTTACCGGAATACCTCGAACCTCACTTTCGTCTCTTATGTTCCAGTCATGATCGAAAACTTCGGTCAAGAAACAACCTGCTTTTAAAAAGTTAAAAAAAACAACAACAAGTGCTTCTTCTTGCCCCCTCCCCCAATTTTATAAATTCTTCCTACATTGTGCAGTCAGTTCTTTGGAACGCGCTCCCTACCGAAATCAGGATGTCCACAAACCGGCTCACACACGGCTTCGGGGTGAAATGGCAGAACAGTCACAACGATAATATCCGACTCAGTGCTTATATATTACATACTAAAGTCATTTATATGTATGTTTATGTATTGTTTATGTATTATTTATGTATTTTGACTTCTATGTTTGTATCTATTATATTTATCAGTGATTTTGTGTACCTATGTTTTTTGTGTACTAAGTTAAATCCTACTTAAATTATATTTCTGCACCTACCACATCATTTTTACATCACCCAAAGGTTGACTGGCGGAGAATGCCCCATGGCATTAAGTCCGCTTATGTACAAGACGTGCATTAAGCTTAAATAAATAAAAAAATTTGCTCAAAGTCGCTCAGTGTGACATGGAAAAAGCTATGCTTGGAGTGAATGTCTCTGAAGGACAAAGTTTGTAACGAAGTAATCCGTCAGAGAACCAAAGTGACCGACATAGCTCTGAAAGTTGGTAGGATGAAGTGACAATGGGCTGGTCACATATAATAATAATAAATATTTCAGACATCTAACACACAACGCCATCTAGTCCCAAGCTAAGCAGAGCTTATGGGTACTAGACTACTGATATAAATACAAATATACTTTTTTTTTGTAAATACATATATATATTATTATACATAGAAAATACTCAAACTCCGAAACAAATATATGCAGTACATACAAACATTTGGTCCGACCCGGGAATCGAACTCGAGACCTCAAGCACAGCAGTCGCATACGCTACCACTGCGCCACAGAGGCAGTCTTTTTACAAGAATAGCTTGTTCGAAAAAAAAATTTTTTTCGAAAGTAACTCTCTGTCTCGCTTTCACTGTTAAACATCTGCATCGATTTCAATGAAATTTGGCAAGGAGATACTAAAATTGTTGAGGAAGGACATAGACTATATTTACAGCGATAACCTGCATACACTTGGGCGTATCGCGTGCAAAGGTAAGCGTTTAATAATACCTTCGAAACCAATAAGTGCATTCAAGAAGATGGTTTACGAATATTACACATCATAATTGAGTCGGTCACACATTAGGATTTGTTTGGGAGTCTTCTCTCTCTTAAATTATAGTAATGCTTATATGTATGTATGTATGTTTATATATTTAAATATATATTATACATGTAAAGATATATGTTTGGATATAAATAGTTTCTTCAATCTCAATGCACGTCAACTACTACTGTCTCTCTGAAACATTTGATCCATCATAAGGTTGCCTGGAAGAGATTGCTTGTGGCAATAAGGCCGCCCTTTGTATACTACACTTCGGACATTTTATGTATTACTAGCTAACCCCGCAAACCCCGTTGTTTTGCCATAAAAAATGTTATAAAAAATAGATGTTGGTCGATTCTCAGACCTACCCGATATGCACACCAAATTTGATATAAATCGGTCCAGCCATTTCAGAGGAGTATGGTAACTAACATTGTGACCAGAGAATTTTATATATAAGATGTACCTACTTATTTCACTCTATAATATAGTGTGGAAATAAAGAGTTTTCTATTCTATTCTTCAAACTGTTTCGGCTTGAAACGATTGTCATTCATTATTCGGCAAACGTAGCGTATGACGTCCACAGGCCAGGTAAGGTGTCGATTTGCGCAAGACGGCTGACAGGAGCTGGGTGCGAGAAGTCGAGGATCGATTTAATTAGCGTGCAATAGGCAATAGACCATGTCTAACGGTGGACTACGATAGGCTGATGATGGTGATATAATTTTAACACCCGACGCAAAAAGAGGGGTGTTATAAGTTTGACGTGTCTGTCCGTGGCACCGTAGCTCGCGAACGGATGAAGCGATTTCAATTTAGTTTCTTTTTGTATGAAAGGTGAGTTACGTGCGAGTGCTCTTATACATGTTTCATGAAAATCAGTTTAGTCGTTTAAAAGTTATGGGGGTGAAAGTGGGGAAGAATAACCGAATGTCTACAAAAATATCATTGGCGTATGATTACTCGATTAAGTGCTTGAGTAGGGGTTTTTTTTATTTTTCATTTTCATGCAATTTCGTCAATAATTCCAAAACGTAACCCTCTTATAAGTCGTAGTATGTATGTAACCAAGCAACTGTTAAATCAGCTAGTTAGTATCATTTTTGATGACCTCGTTATCGATAGATGTTGAAAGGATCAAACCATACATTTTGCAGGACAAATGTTTTTTTCCAATAAGTAGTAATGTTAGTTAATATTTGTATAATTTAACAGCCACATTGTCCTACAAATTGCGTGGTACGTAACCCCAGTCCTAAGTCGAATTCAGTCATAGATGTATTTAATTATTCCGAACACGCGTCTAACATTCATTGTTTGTAACCGCTTTGTTTGTCATGGAGACTAAGTAAGCTCTAACCTTGAATTCGTATTCATTTCTTCAACATCATCAACACCGATAACAGTCCACTGCTGGACATAGACCTCTCCTTAGATTTTTTTTTCGGACGTCTAACACACAACGCCATCTAGTCCCAAGCTAAGCAGAGCTTGTGTTATGGGTACTAGGACAACTGAATAAATACATATATACGTTTTTTTTGTAAACACATACCCAAAAACCAAACACAAACACCCAAACTCTGAAACAAATATTTGTAGATCATACAAACATTTGGTCCGACCCGGGAATCGAACCCGAGACCTCATGATCAGCAGTCGCACACGCCAACCACGAGATCAACGAGGCAGTCAGTCAAGGAGTTGGAGAGTTACGGGTTGGTATAGGGTTTGTGTAAAGTTTTCGTTCTGTTTGCAGTAACATTTTTTATTATTGATCCGTGGTTTGCTCTTTAGTCGGCTCTTACGACACCCATGGGATGAATAGGGGTGGTGACACTACATATAATTTTTTATTTATTTTTATATTTGGCCTTGCAAAAATGACTCTACACTTCCTGATGGAAAGTATAAGCAGAATCCAAGAGTAGTGGTCACCATATTCATTGCGAATGTAGACAATGCAACAATGCAGCTTGGTGACCCACACTCGTGATGCTTCTGCATCATAGGGCCTCTGGTCTCGTACTCACCAACGAAACACGACAGCACGCACGCTGTCATTTTACGTTGATCTATAATAAGATAATGGATTAAATAATAATCTATAGAAAATGAATAATGAATCTTCGGGTGGTGACGAATTAACTTTTCGAGGTAGTAGAAGAGCCACGCTGATTTCAACATGAACGGGCCGGCTCGCCCGGGGCGGTACTCCCCTCGCACTTAAGATCAACATAAAATGACACTGTTCGTGCTGTCATGTTTCGTTGGTGAGTGCGAGACCGGACGGAGGCCCAATGATGCAGAAGTGTCACTAGGCCGCCATGGTGTGGGTCACCAAGCTGCATTGTTGCATTGTCTGTATTCGCAATGAGTATGGTGACCACCACTCTTGGATTCTGCTTATACTTTCCATCAGGAAGGGCAGAGTCAATTCTAAGACTAGAGTTTATCAATATTGACTGTTAAGCCAAGGGAGGTGAGTTTGATGCTTAACCTATCTTTTATTCCCGGAATAATAGGTCCCTTTTTTAATGTTTTAGCTACCAAAATGACTATGCTCTGCCTGGTGGAAAGCATTAGCAGAATACAAGATGGGTAACCATCCTCAATGCGAATGTGGACAATGAAGCATGGTTACACACACGCGGCCGAGTGAGATGATTTTTCACGACCCGCTTAAAGGACCTGGGATTCTGGGATCATAGTGGGAGGGAAACAAGTGCGCTCGAAGTGAGGTCCAGTTTCAAAAAGTTGCACCACTTATTTATTTATTTTAGTGTAAAGACAACTCCCGCATTAGGAATAAACATCCTGTGTCGCGGGGGACTTTACAGACATACACGAAACGGACACAATTAACACCCAAACTCAGTACAACAATTTGTGCATCACACAAAGTGTTGTCCCGTGTAGGATTTGAACCCACAACACTTGGCGAATTGGCAATCGGCGTGGCGACCGCCTAAACCACTAGGCCAACCGTGCATTAATGGCCTAGTTCTGTCAAGATTGGTTGTGAAAAAAAAGTGTGCCGTCACGGGACGCCTGGCAGATGTGAAACATCGAAATTGTTTTGTATAAGTTAAAATAAAAAATAAATAAAATCGCGTCTCGTTATTTACTTTTTTTCCATAAAATAAAATTACTGTTTATTACATTAATATTCGTTTTTATTAAATGCAAAAATAAAAAAAATAAAAATTTATTTGAAATCGCGACAGCTCAATTATTTTCATCAGTGACTTCGGCAAGGCGAAGCGGCGCGCGTCGCCACGCCAATTCTCGACACACCAAAAATCAGGTTTATCCCTCGCCTATACCTAGGTGAAAAGTGGCTATGTTATTGTTCTTTAAGTAACGCAATACATCTGGTTTGAAATGGTAATAATCAATGTGGTAATAAAAAATGTGTGTAATTACTGAAACCAGCTGGTACGCATTCATGCGAAGCATATGCAGTGCTATAATGTAATCGTGATTGGCAAGTTTTTAGATTGTTATTTACTTTGTTACTATTGTTACTACGCATGTACCATCAATATTGGTTCAGGGAATATCTAACACTTAATATTACTTATCTTTTAAAACCTAGACACATTTCTCACACAGAGCCGTCTGATCCAAATCTAGGTTTAGGACCTAAAAATCAAATTGCCCGGGTACTCCCAGAGTCGGAGTAGTTTTCAGTGGAAACATCTATGTGGGGGAACGGGTGTCATATTTCTCCGACACAAAGGGAGGATCCTCCTACCAGGCAAGGTCATGGCAGATCATGGCTGGCGGGCCACGGTGACCCGTTCATAAAGACAAAACAAACAAAAATACTTTTGAAAGCCGTTGGAAGCTGGCAGCGCTGAACCAGTTGTTGTAAGGAGCTCTGGGGGAGGCCTATGTCCACCAGTGGACATCTTCCAGCGGAGATGATGGTGATAAAATAAAGAAAGGATTTTTTTAACACCAGTTTTCTGTCAGGTCGTAGTATTACTCCGGTCGAGTCGAGTATTATAATGGGTGAACTCATATCTCCTCTCCATTGATCTCCATAGTTTTAAAGAATTTTTCAAGCCAAGATAGTTAAGCCAGGCTGATGACGCCAGAAGACCAACCTAAAATGACAGCATTCGTGCTGTCGTGTTTCGTTGGTGAGTGGGAGACTGGAGGCCCAATAATGAAAAAGCATCTCAATAGGCCGCCATTGTGTGTGTCACCATGTTGCTTTGTCTACATTTGAAATGATTATGGTGACCACCACTGTTAGATTCTGCTCATGCTTTCATCGTCAGGCAGAGTAGAGTCACTTTGACAGGCCCTTATAATAAAAAAAACAAGCGGAAATAACCGGAAAAACATGTTTAAAGAGGCGTGGATGAGTGACGTTACTTACCTTTTAGGGTGTTACCAGACCAATCGATCGATCGTCGATCGAGGGCATCGATCGATGGTAGAATGAATTAGTCGAAGTCGATCAGGCTTTTTGATTAGACGCGCCGACCGCTTCACGTTCTCAGTACGTCGATCGATTGGTTAGTTGAACGGTATCCGTCGATCAATTAAAGCTACCAGACCGTTCGATTAACTTCGATCGACGTTGATCGATGCCTTTGATCGACGAAACCCTTAAAATGAGGTTTAGTGTGGAACCAGACTATCGAATATCGTCGATAGATCTTACATCAATTCATTATTTGATATTGTTGAGTTTTGGGTTTTAGTAAATTGTGTCCTCCTCCTTGTGTCGTTACCCTCAATTCTGAGTGTCGTGACCTTTATTTGGAGCTATTCTGTGGGTGATAGCTCGCCACCTGTTTTTATCTTGAGCAGTGTGTAGGGCAGCATGGATATTAGTGCCGAGAGTAGAGCAAACTTGGTCCTGCCAGCCCCTGTGTCGTTTCCCCTCTATCTTACCTACCTACCGTGGGAGAGTAACGCTTCGGCATGAATGAGCCGGCTCGAGCGGAGTGATAGCACGGCCTCACAGAAAACCGGTGTGATTCGCTTGAGCTGTGTTCACCGAGTGAGTGAGGATACCGGAGGCCCATATTGGAGGCCATATTGGAGGGGGATGGAATCCCCCTCCTCATTCTCCAAAAGCTGCCAACGCACTCGTGACGCCTCTTGTGTTGCGGGTGTCCATGGGCGGCGGTAATCGCTTACCATCAGGTGATACGCATGCTTGTTTGCCGTCTATTCCATAAAAAAAAAACTTATACACCCGTCACCATCAGTCTTTCGAGGTAACCGCCTTCTGTCCTCAAATAGGTAAATTGTGTACAGTATACATTCTTTGTTTCACGAGTAGTAATGTGCAAAAGTTTAATAACACTAGTTTGTTATTCATGAGCTGACCCGAACAACCTTATCTGCATCTCCTATACCATGAATAAATATGTTTAACATAAATAAAACCGGCCAAGTGCGAGTCGGTCTCGCGCACGAATGGTTCCGTACCATCTATAGATGGTAGGAGAAGCAAGCGGAGGGCATCAAAAGATATACATCTTCGCCACTGCGAAGACTCAAGAAGGAAAACGACATACATAAGCTGTGAGTAAATTTAACCTTGTTATACTTGACGGGTGATATCGCCCAGTTTGACTGTACAGCAGTGATTGTTCTGTAGGTGCATCGGGTGCATTTAGCTTAATCTCTCATAGGCCCGGATGGCTAATCACTAAGGTATCCCTTCCCTCCAAGGGTCCAGCACTGGTGTACAAGATTAAACATAATTCTATACAAATAAATAAAATTGAAATGTCTGTTTGTAATATTAAAATAACCGCTTTTTACTATGCATATGTATGTATACACTGTACATAATACCAAAATATATATATTTACAGTTTTTGTCTGTCTGTCTCTGTCTGTTTGTTCAGGCTAATCTCTGACGGCTGGACCGATTTTAGCGGGACTTTCACTGGCTGATAGCTGATGTGTTGCGAGTAACACCGCTGAACTCGGCTAGTATATAAGAAAGAAAACAACCAAATAATAATCATTTCCTATATTATATTTTATACACTAATAAAAATACATTTATATTCTATTGTTATTTTATATATTTAAGCACTAATTATAGAAAATAACATGTTAACATAATAATATACGAAGTAAGTTAGAAGTAAAAGAAGCATCACTTGCACTGTTTTGTCCAAATAGTATAATCTGTGGACAAAAAAAAACAATATTAAAAACTGCCTTTATCAGTTCACTGTTGTACATGGGCTTCCCCTTAGCAAGGAGGTGTTGGTCGACTACACCACGCTGACCAGACGGGTTGGTATAGGGTTTGTATCAAGTGTTCCTTCTCTTTGCAGTGCTGTTGTCCTGCGTAGTTTGCTGCCTCAGTCGCCTCTTGCAACACCCATGGGACAAATAGGGGTGATAGGACTACAACTATAAATTCAAATTGGAATCGGCTCAACTGGGGCGGTACAACCGCTAAACCAACGAGAAATCCATTATTTTATCCTCTTAGGGCTGAAATTACCAATCATTTCTATCATAGTGGGTGCTTGCAATATAAAAAGAAACAACTGTCAAAATTTCAAGTTTGTAGCCCTAGTGGTTGAGACTGTGCGTTGATGAATCCGTCATTGCAAGTAAAATTATTCGCGCGTCAGTTAGGTGTTTGTCTGAACAGTTTACAATAATACAAGGAAACGATGGACTAATGTATTTTTTATAAATGATTGTGTCTGTAAAGTAATAAACCACACAAGGAAATAAGAAACGTAGATGAAATACCCACAGTCTAAAGTTCGCTCTTTTTAACCCACTTCAAAAAGGGAGGAGGTTCTAAATTCGACTCTATTTTTTATGTTTGTTACCTCAGAACTATCGACTGGGTGAACCGATTTTGATGATTATTTTTTGACGTATCAAGGTCCAATAAATCGATGAACGCCGGCTGCACGCACGAAAAAGGATGACTCATTGTCATCATTTCATCAATGTTTTTTTATGACGTTGTCACGTTATACTATCGTCTGTAAACCGAGTTTACAGACAACCAATTTTTTTATCGTGCTTCACTTGTGGGTCCCATTTCAATTTAGTTGTTCTTGAAGTCGGTTTTTTCTTTGTTTTTAATTGTTTTAACAAACTTTTATTGTACAAGCGAACTTCCTATGTAAAGAAAAATTTGAAGTAAAGCTGTCACTTGTCTCGGGTAAGATTAAGGGACTGTGTCAAAAAAGTGTTATTGAGTGCTTCTGATTTTAGAAATGTTTAATAACAGCCCGGAGTTAGGAGGTTGGGGTCTTAACCCTTGCTTCGGAGAGCACTTAAAGCCGTTGCTTCAGCGTCCGATCATTTTTTTTACTGTTTTCTTTCTCTTTGCAGCGCTGTTGTCCTGCGTAGGTTGCTCTCTTAAGATAGCGGTTCGCGCCGCGACAGAGACCGAAACAGGAGACCGCGACCGGAGACCGCGACCGTCACTTGACCATAGGCAATGTATAAGCAACAGTTCGCGAGCGAGACCGAGACAAGAGACAGAGTACAGTACAGTCACTACATACCTACAGAAGAGACCGAGACACTTGTCGCGGTCTCCCGTCTCGGTTGCTTGTCTCTGTCGCGGCGCGAACCGCTACCTTTAGTCGACTCTTACGCGACCTACAGGAAATCAATCAAAGTGGTAAAGGTCATACTTACTGCTTCTGTAATCTTCTGGCTTGAGGTAAGGTTGAGGGGTCTTCTTTCATCACGTATTCCCTGGCGCCCCTGATGTATTCTCGGATGTAATTATTCCAGTTAATAGCCTGTATGAAAGAAAAATACCACAATTAGTTCAAATTGAACTGACAAACCTGTTGATCTATTGGTACACTTATCATCAGTCGGAGGTTTGTTCGTTTCCCTTTGCGGACAAACAATTGAATGATGAACACGAACGATGAAATAGTGCTTGCGCTATGTTTCACAGAGTGAGTGAGGATACAGGAGGCTCATACCCCTCCTCTATCTTCCTCCCCCAAAGGCCCTTAACGCACTTGCGACGCCACTGGTGTTGCGGATGTAATCCGGTAATCGCTTACCATCAGGGGATATGTCTGCTCGTTTGCTCAGCTGTTTGTTCTGTGTGCTTGTTGTAATTTACATAACTATTATAATATGTACAGCGTGGGAGAGCCACGCTTCAGCATAAATGGGCCGGCTCGACCGGAGTGATACCACGGCCTCATAGAAAACTGTCGTGAAACAGCGCTTGCGCTGTGTTTCACCGAGTGAGTGAGACAACGGAGGCCCATATCCATCCCCTTCCCCCATACGACGTGACGCCTCTGGTGTTGCGGGTGTCCATGGGCGGCGGTAATCGCTTACCATCAGGCGATACGTCAACTCGTTTGCCCCCTATTTCAATAAAAAATGTATGTATTTACAAAAAAAGTATGTATTTATATCAGTCGAAATGTCAGTATCGAAATGTACAAAAATAATATATGTATAAATATATGTTTTTATCAATTGTCTGGTACCCATAATACAAGCTCTGCTTAGTTTTGGACTAGATGGCGTTGTGTATTAGATGTCTTAAATATTTATTTATTATTTCCGTCCGGTTACCGTACAATATACGTATAATTACCCGGAGATCTGTGTAGAATACGTTATTATCTTGACTGCTAATCTGGTCTTTGAGAGCTGCGAAGTTGTCGTTAACGAAATACCATTCCTTCGTGGTGTAATATTGAAGTACTTCCAAACCATAGTTGATACGTTTCTGCATCTTTATCATGCTGGAATAAGTGATAAAAACATAAAATTGTTTATTGTGTTTGGAGAAAAAAATACTAAATGATGTACTAACTCTAAGGATACGGAAGTTAGAATAGACACATCACAATAACTCCACATAGATAAGTATTTTATTACATGAGAGCATGAGAGAGCAGAAAGTGGCGAAAGTCGAAACACATAGCGCCATCTATTATCGAGTAAAACTAATGATTTGCTTAAAAATATGGAATGACATTTATGGGATGTTCTAGAAATTTATATAATAATATGGTATCGGTGTATATTGTTATTAAAAACCTTCCACTAATTTCTATGAAATAAATGAGAAAGAACTCAATTAAAATCAAGTAGACTAAAAAAGTGACGAAACTTGAATCTCTTAGCGCCATCTATTATCGAGTAATGACTAATAATGTGCCTGAAAAGTATCATGCATGGGATGTTCTAGCAATTTATGTAAAGTATTAGTAGGTATTGTTATTACAAGATCTTCTATGACTTTCTATGAAATACGGTCGGTGGAGTATAGACACTTAAACTATTTTTTTGTCAAATCAATTTTGTTTTTCACAGCGTTTTACAAATTAAATATCATTAAATGCTATGAAATATATTTAGCTTTAATTCCGCGAGACAAATATCCAGGTCTGAATTTGTCTCGCGGAATTAAAGCTAAATATATTTCATAGCATTTAATGTCATAGATTTCCGCAAAGTAACGCCTGATTCCATAACTTAAATTAAATATCATTAGTTTTCAATTTAGATATATACTCGTACATTATAAAAACACGTTCTAAAGGCACTTTTGTTACCAAACCATAAACAATACTTACAATGTCTTCTGTCCCATTAGAAAGAGAAGAAGATCTACAAAATAAGCTGGCAGGAGATGGGTGAAGAAGAGAGCCAGTTGGTGCTGTATCCATGAGCTCTTGGCAGAACCGCCAGGGTACCACAGGCAGACGGAGAATGGGAACTCTTGAACATGTACGCGACCTGGAAAAATATTTAGTTTACTTAAAACTAGATGAGCCCCGCGGTGTCACTCGCGGTACAATATCAACCGCGGATAACGTCCAAAAAAGTAGTCTAAGTTAGGTACTCCTTATATCATCAGCTATCTGCCAGTGAAAGTCATATCAAAATCGGTCCAGCCGTTACAGAGATTAGCCGGAACAGACAGACAGTTTTTTTTTTATTTTGGTTCATAGTATGTGTACCGTGTATACATACATATGCATTTAGTAAAAAACGTTTATTTTAATATTACAAGCAAACACACCAATTTTATTTATTTGTATAGATATATAGATTAAAGTTATCGTAAAAATATATTTTCTAGTTGTTGAAGTACAGGTAGTCCGAAGATTTTGAAGGTCAAGGGAAGCCGTTGAATGCGGATAGAACAGGACCGGTTGCTGTACAGAACCTTGGAGGTGTACTATGTCCAGTAGTAAACGTCTTTTGACTGAAGTGAATGGTAAGTAAATACCGTCACCCATGGACCAAAGCAACTCAAAACTTTGGCTTCACTGGTTTGGTAAAAACAATCAAAGAACTGCTTTAGTATTCTCTGAAGTCGTAGAATCCTTCTGGTCGAGTTAGACCATTAGTGGCAAAATATGGTTCTTTTACGGTACCTATATAATATAAATGTGACAGATTAACAATGCAGTGTTTCACCACATGACACCACGGTCACATCTCGACAAGATCCACAGCGACCCTTAGGCAACGATTGGGAGCTACAACCTCTACCGCGTCCTCTTCGTCGCCTCGGAGCAGGATCAGCCCTTTCCAGATCCCGCTGCTCTGCGGACTCCTTCTGTAGCACAACGTTCTCACAGAAGGAGACTGTGGCTTCCCATACCTCACCACTCGCCAGTATTGCCGCGATCAATGCTCGCTGTGACAAAACCTGCCATCTCACTAGGCCTATATCAGCCTGTGTGGTCTGCGTGGTATAATAGGCCAAACCTCCTTTTCAAGGAGAATTTTCGTCCAAAGGTGGACTGTTAAAGGCCATTGATGTTATATAGGTATGTTTCATAGTTATATTACTTACCCATATCCAAAGCTTGACCCCAGGTGAGAGGATTCAGGTCTGATAATGTGATGTTGCAGATCTTGAGCTCTTTTGGCCTGAAATTAATAATGTTACAATTTAGTTCTAACTGCTCAGGCATTTAGTGGTTTTTAGTCAGTCAGTCAGTCCTGCACCTGATGTCTCCCCGATTGCGTTACATAGCCGTCAGATGATAATGTCAGAGTGAGGGAACAGAAAGTGCATATATGTGTTTGCGCACACACTTGTGCCCTATAATATCTACCGCGAAGTTGGCTGGTCTCTGTCTGGGTGTAATTTTTCTACTATTGGTATGTTTCTAGAAATTTATAAGTATGTTTAAAAGTGGTCTGGTACGCCTAGCAGATCAGATGGACGTGTGTGAGATGAATGAAGATATTATTATGATTAACTGACTCGGTGGCGTAGTGGTAGCGTATGCGACTGCTGTGCTTGAGTGGGTTCAATTCCCGGGTCGGACCAAATGTTTGTATGATCTGCAAATATTTGTTTCGGAGTTTGGGTGTATAATTATGTATGTTTTTTTTTAATAAGGAGGCAAACGAGCAGACTTATCGCCTGATGGTATGCGATAACCGCCGACTACCGCGGACACCCGCAACACCAGACGCGTCACAAGTACGTTACCGGCCTTTGAGGGATGGGGAGGGGAATGGGGGAGGGGGGTGGGGTTTGGGGTTGTGGTTGGGGTATGGACTTCCGGTATCCTCATTCACTCGGTGAAACACAGCGCAAGCGCTGTTTCACACCGGTTTTCTGTGAGACCGTGGTAACACTCCGGTCAAGCCGGCCCATTCTTCCCGAAGCGTGGCTCTCAAACGGCGAAATTTACAAAAAAAACTATATAACTATGTGTTTTTATCAGTTTTCTAGTACCCATAACACAAGCTCTGCTTAGTTTGGGACTAGATGGCGTTGTGTGTTAGATGTCTGAAAGATTTATATTTATTAATCGGTAGATATACTAAAAGCCGCTGGTTACCTAGAAAGGTAGAAGGTTCTAGAAACTGCTTACTTCTCTATTCCTGTGAGGTAGGAGAGGACGATGCAGGCGTTAACTGCGATGTCCACTGGCACCACATCAGCTCGGTAGCTGTCGTTGCAGTGCATCGTCCGAATCACTCCTGGAATAAGTTTTAAATACAGGGTGTTATAAAAACGTCAAATCAAATAACATCTCGAATAATATTTAATGTAAATTTCAATAATTTGTACTAATATTATAAATTCGAAAAGTTTTGATTCTTGAGACGGGCATAGGCTACTCTTAAAGATAAACACGCGGGCGTGAGCCGTCCTTGGTTAATCAATCGTTGATAGTTTAAATCAGTATCAGGTATGGCGTAGTGATTTAAGGGTCGCTTTCAGATGCGCCAAATGTTGTGGGTTCAATCCCCACATGGGACAACACTTTGTATGATCCACAAATTGTTATTCCGAGTATTATATACTCGTAGTACCCCGCGACAGAGGATGTATGTCTAGTGCGGGAGTTATCGTTAAAAAAATATTATGTTTATAAGGTTCTCACCTTTGCCAGCTCCCACTAAGAGACCGGTGGGTCCGTTAAGATTGTCCACCCATCCTGGCAGCGGTTCCTTGTATGCCGCTGTCACTGGAATTGTAAAGAAAAAAAAAAGGTTAGTAATTAAATTGTTGAAGACAAAATAGTTTAGCGTCTTTTTTTTCTTAAAAATAAAACCACCTGCTGCTCAAGAATCGCAAATGCGTTGTCAACTTTTAAGTCCTGCCCTCTGAGTCAGGAAGAACTGGGAGTTCCAGCTCCGGTAACCACACTCACGTGATCAATGCATCGAGAGAACTGCTCTAACACTAGTTTTTTCTGAGGACTCGAGACCGAAAAACATCTATCACATCTACAAAGCTAAATGACTTAAAGAAAATATAAGAAATTAAAATCAGTGTGCCACAGATGCGTACATACATGTAAAATAGTATTAATAAGGCTTTCAAAGAATTATGGTGGTTTATAATTCGTTGCGATACTCACCAATAGATGGCCGTGCAATCACGATGGGGAACTTGCCCTCGCGTTGTGAGACTAGATCCTCGGTGAGGGACTTTGTGTACGCGTAAGTATTTGGCTGTGGCTCTATTATTCTGTAAGAGACGAAGATTATAATTGTTTTATTTACGTAAAAGTTTAAAAAAATACCCACACGGCCCTCTGATGTAAAATTAAACGGAACATTAGTATTTTAACCAGACTACTAAGTAAAATACTAAAATTTAAACATATGAACACAGAACAAGTGGCTATGGTTATTCCAAGCCGCACAGCATGGCAGAAGTCAGTCAAGGTCAATTGAATTTCTCTTGATCAACTAATTGTTATATGATTATTAACTGGGTCACTGTTATACTTTACTCAGCAATAGATGTCGCTGTACTCAATTGCTAACTATTTTTAAGTATTTAGTATTTTTGACTTACTTAGGTTGCATATGTTTCAGCAATTCGTCGTCCATCCAGTCGACAGTCTGCATGACGTGATGTGGTCTATGTTTTGAGGGGTACAGCTTCTCTTCAAACAGTTCCATCTCACAGCGGCAGTAAGAAGTTGAGACGTGGACGAAAACCTGGAAGAAACACAAGAAGATAATTAGTGTACTGTCGAGAGCCCTGCTCCAGCGTAAGTAGGATGTCACACATATGTCACAACTGAGTAGTTAGAGGATGGACTGACAAATTGAAGAAAGTAACTGACAGCAGTGGCAGCTGACGGATACTGCTCAAGTTTGGGATAGTTGTCACTACTTGAGGGAGGCCTTCTTTCAGCAGTGGGCAGCAAGAGGTTGGTGATATGGGAGTTGGGATGTTTTGAAAGAAAAGATTAGATAATTAGATTAGAAAAGCTATGTTTCAGCACACTAGATGATTGCTGGCTTGATCGCCTCACAGAAAACCATTTCTTTGGATGTTTTTCACCGAGCATATCAGAACACCAGAATCCAAATCTCCCCTACCCTGGATTCTCATAGCCGCAACGCACTTATGCTTATTGTACCACAGGTTACGTTTTGGCTTTTTTGTTTCCAAACTTCCAAGTTCCTACTGTACCTCCTACTACTGAATGATAGTCCAAAAGCTGAGCCAACTATCTTGCTCCTGGGCAGTTCACACAGAAAGTGTGTGTATCAACTCCGACGCACGACTATAGTTTACGTAACCCGGCGCCATAAGCTGGTGATTTGGCACTTATGTACCTACATTTGTACTTTTACGGTGTATTTTTTTATTATGGAATATGGGTCAGACGAGCAGACGTATTGCCTGATGGTAAGCGATTACCGCCACCTATGGACTCCCACAACACCGTGCGTTGCCGGCCTTTGGGGGTTGGGGGGTATGGGCCTCCGGTATCCTCACTCGGTGAAACACAGCGCAAGCAGCCGTCTACTACTACACTACATTCGCCGAGACGCGGTCTCCACTCAAGAATTCGTGTTAATTTTACTCCCCATAAAACCGCGGATTAAATATGAAAATCGGTTTTCGTGTAGTAAACTCAAAAAAAAAACATTATTTTATTATTTAACTACCTCAAGATTCTTGACGCCTTCTGTCAGCTCGAGGACCATTTTGGTACCGAGTGTATTCATCTTCACAGCATCTCTGAGAAACATATCAAACCTGGAAAATAGAAAGCCAAGACTTATTTTCTTTATTTTTTTTTCAATGAAGTTATAAATAAAAAATAAAAAAAGCTTGTGTTATTGGTACTAGACAAATAATTTAAATACATATTTACGTTTTTTTGTAAATACACACATATTATACATAGAAAATACCCAAACTCCGAAACAAATAATTGCAGATCATACATACACTTGGTCCGACCCGGGAATCGAACCCGAGACCTCAAGCACAGCAGTCGCATACGCTACCACTGCGCTACAGAGGCAGTCTGTATTATTTACCTCAATAAAGTTATTTTTACCTTTATTTAATTTAATCATATTTTTGGATTATTTGGTACTTTTCCGTGTTATAATGTTATCTTATATAATTTCTGACCTTAGGTAGCTACAGAATGATCTTAAATGAGAAAGGATATTTTATTTCAGTATAATTTAACTGAGCTGGGGCTCTAAGTGTATAACATGGTCTAGCGGAAAGTCACTTAGACGCAAAGTTGCATTTATTAATAATGGCTATGTTTATTTTTGTTTGGGACAATCAAGTCCGTGTTCATTAGTTGGGACTTCTTAACTCAATTTACAGCACAATCTATATAAATGAAAATGAATCACAGAAATGTATATAGGTACGCGCATTACTTCCGATCGACTACACCAAATTAGATGATTATTTTTTATAAGTGTGTGTTACTGTCAGGACAAGGTTTGTATGCAAGTAAATAATAAGGAAACTGGAAGGGTTATATTTTCTCAGTTCGCGACTGTACACTACTGCAATATTTGGGATCGGAATTTTAGCTATGGCTATGGCGGTACAAAGTTTACCGGGTCAGATAGTACAAAAATAATATTTAAGTATACCAACCTAACACATGCAGCACAGTGAAATATTATCTGTGCTTCATTTTGTATCAGTTTCCTGTCTTCAGCGGATATTCCCAGATTTTCCAGCAGAATATCGCCGGGAATAACGTGAAGCTTCTGGAACCGTTCAGGGTGCTCGGCTTTTAAGCGGTCGAAGACCTGGAACGTTAATATTGAAGCTATTTACTCAGCAATCATCATCAACACACTTTAGTAGGTCAATCCTAAGCACATGTGCCAATCCTAGAAAGGAGGTTTAGTTACTCACCAATAGATGGCGTAAGCAGTCTATCTTACAATTTTAATTTTTGTTTTCATAAAGTATTAAACGAAACTGTATTGAGAACTACTATTTATGTATGTTTTTCATTAGTATGTAGGTATGTACTATATTTAGAATTGTTTTCGATTAAAAAGGATAACTAATCCAGCAGACGATAGATGACAGCACTTACCCGAAAAGCCAGTAAATCATCCAATCTCTCTTTACTGCCGTGTCCTTTTTTTGGTCTCATGAGCATATAAATCTTTTTAATGCCAGGACAATCTCTTAGAAGTTTTTCTATGAGAACTTTCCCCATAAACCCTGTGGATCCAGTGATGAAAATCGTCTTATTTGTGTAGTACTGTGCTATACTAATAGGTGGCGCCATTTTAAATTTTTATCTGTGAAAGGAAATTTTTATTTTTACATAACAACTGTTGCTTAGGATACCTCCTTATTAAGTATTTATGTTAAGATAATACAGCTTGTTAAGTAATCTATGTTTAAATTTAAATGACGTAAACTTATGTAACATAGATTGTTTTTTGATTATTCGTTTAATCGCCATAAAGAAGTATTGATATTGTCGGTTTTGTTTGAAACACGTACAGTTTCAACGGAAAATGATTTTGTAATTTAAGGTAGTAGAGCCACGCTGATTTTAGCACGAACGGGCCGGCTCGAATGGGGCGGTACTACCCTCGCACAGAAGATCACCGTAAAATGATAGCGTTCTTACTGTCGTGTTTCGTTGGTGAGTGCGAGACCGGAGGCCCAATGATGCAGAAGCATCACTAGGCCGCCATGGTGTGGGTCACCATGCTGCATTGTTGCATTGTCTGCATTCGCAATGAGTATAGTAACCACCACTCTTCGATTCTGCTTATTTATGCTTTCCATCATCCAGAGTTAAGAGTCATTTTGGCAGGCCCATACATAGAAAAAAATTAATATTACTTCCTTATAATTGAGAATAAATCAATTAATGTTCTTGTAACAACAGGGACAAATTATAAGAACTATAACTCGACTACGTAAAGATGTTAAAGTTATATTGCATAATGTCCCCCTGGCCATTGTTACGAATCTATTGACACTTCATTCATTAATATCAGTTCAGTAGTTTAAGCGTCGGTGACACATAGGCGGCAAAACTATTAGCTATACCCTTCCTTTTAGCTTTGCCGTAAGTCGGAAAAAAAGGACAGATAAATAAAAAATACGTACATTGCACAGACAAATAAATTAATACGGATATATGAGACCCAAATAAATTGTCGGAAATCAGTGATTAGTACATTTATATTCAGAGCGTAGCGTAATGGGCACAACCATTTATTGAAGGACACAAACTAAATGTTTTGTAATGCTTAGCCAAACTAATAAATTTAATTGTTATAATTAATGGTTTTAACTGTTGTAAGAAGTTCATATAAGGCGTGAAGGCGAGCCTTTATTAGATGTCTTGTCCCTTTATTATTTAATTAAATTTACAGCGCCATCTGTGCAATAAAGTGTGAATTTATGTTTAACCATTTGAACCCCGCGGTTATTATCGTTCCGCGGGTAACGCCGCGGGGCGACGCTAGTCTAAAACAGTAGCCTAAGTTACTCCTTATATCATCAGCTACCTATCAGTTAAAGTCCCGTCAAAATCGGTCCAGCCCTACCAGAGATTAGCCGGAACAAACAGACAGACAGACAGATCGACAAACAGATAGACAGACTGATCGACAAACAGACAGACAAAAATTGTAAAAAATGTTATTTTGGTATAATTATGTACCGTGTGTGAAAAATAGATGTTGGTCGATTCTCAGACTTAGCCGATATGCACACAAAATTTCATAAAAATCGGTCCAGCCGTTTCGAAGGAGTTTGGTAACAAACACCGCGACAGGAGAATTTTATAATATATGTTAGAGATATTAGTTAAATAGAATAGTATCTATATATTAATAAACCTCCTGTATTAGACATGCTGTCACATTTAAATGTATAATACACATTTTATATGTAAACCGCGTTTGTTCTTGACTATGCACGTGATATGACTACCTTAGAATAGTAATAAAAATAATTATAGTCTAGGAAATAGAAAAAAAAACCTTCCGTCCCTCTTCATTGCCCCTCCCTTCCGATAGATCACCGAACGGCACTACACTTCTATATCCTTACTCGATCGAAGTGCCGCTTTTAGTAGCGCCACTTTCAGAGTTAGAGGGGTTCCAACGTTCATATAGAGAACTAGCTGAACCCCGCGGTTTTACCCGTGGTTATTGTCGTAACGCGGGTGAAGCCACGGGGCGAAGTTAGTCTAAAAAAAGTTACTACCTAAGTTACTCCTTATATCATCAGCTACCTATCAGTAAAAATCCCGTCAAAATCGGTCCAGCCGTTCCAGAGATTAGCCGAAACAAACAGACAGGCAGACAAAAATTTTAAAAATGATATTTTGTTGTATGCACCGTGTATACATACATAAGCATTTAGTAATAAATTAAATTAAAAGCTTTTTAAAAACAAGCTTTTACTGAAATGCCTTGAGACGAATCAAACGAGTCCAAACTTGATGATGTTGCAACGTTTCTTTACAGAGTTCCTACGGCCACCTTCCAGCTCCAGCATCAGATCAGCTCCATGTCATTATAATATTGTATTGTCACGCTGTATATATTTTTTTATTGCCATTGCCAGGAGTGAGTAGTTCCAGTAAGTCGGAACTGAGTGCCGCAAGTTCCAGTGAGTCGGAACTGAATGCCGCTAGTCCCAGTGAGTCGGGGCTGAATATCGCTGATCCCAGTGAGTCGGGATTGAGTGCGGTGCGCGGTGAGGTCCCCAGTGGTAGGAGCGGTTGCTGCGTAGCGGCTGGCTGCTGCGTAGACGGGAGAGAGATGCTCTGCTTACATGGACCGTAGGTGCAGTGTGCTGTGCCTAGACGCTGTAGAGGCCGTAGGGGTAACCAGGCTGGAGCGGTCGCGTCCTGCGGGTGGTGTATCCCTGTTGAGGCCGAGGTAGCTGGCTGGCTGTGAGACTTTCTGGGTCACCACTGTGGAGGAACGGGTGTCATGTCCCACCAACACAAAGGGAGGATCCTCCAACCAGGCGAGGTGATCATGCCTGGCGGGTTAACTGCCCTCCAGGCAATATGCTTGCAAAATTTCAGCAAAATCGGTTGAAGATATCTGCTTCAAAATTGAGTTGCACGATTCCACCCGAACAAGCATACATACATTGCAAGTTAATAAAAAGCTTGTAAAAACCTGTTATTTTAATATTACAAACAGACATTCCAATTTTATTTAATTGTAGTATAGATGACAACATTTTAAGCTCGTCTTCGTCCTAGCCTTTATTATTCTCTAGATTATTTAGAGTCGGCTACTGGTTCAACCGGTTTTACCTGAATACCAGTTTTTTTACTGAGCGACTGGCATTGGACCTCCGCAACTCTGAGGGCGAACTATATTCGAAAATAGAACTAGTTGTCTGTAGGTACATTTGAAGGCATTGACTTCCCAATGACAATTACCATAGATGTTTTCATTCTTTACGTACCAGTTTTATCATGAACGAAGTGCGATTCATACCAATATTATAACCGCTAAACCGATTTTGATGAACTTCGTTGTAGATATAGATTGAACTTTGGAGAAGGACAAAGGCTACTTTTTGTCGCGATACAAGCGGGCAAAGCCCAACGTATGTCCTTCCTCAAAAACCAAAATATGTCTATATCATAAAGGTACTTTTTTATGGAATAGGGAGGCAAACGAGCAGACCTCCATTTTTCGCAGTCGGATAAAAAATACCGGATATTGGATTACAATCTCTGGTAATGTCAGTTTAAAATTGACGTTTCTCCTAGAGTCGGGTTTGTTTTCAATTAGGACCTTGTTTTAAACAATAAACATTTGAATGTATATGACATTTGAATCGGTACACACAAGTGATTCTCTAAATTCCATAGTTATGCGCACCACAAATATACAAACATCGTGTATAGAATATTAAGTGCTGTACAAATAGGAAGACGGTAGGCCTTTGTTTGGTTTAGGACCTATTTAAGACATTAGTGCTATGGACATATTCATTACATTTTTAAATAGGTATATAAAGTTAGAGTGCTTATGTATTTGTATATAGCGTTTGTGTATTTCTTGTATTTATATAAACTTATGTATGTAATGCTTTGTAATGCATTTTTTGTTGTTTAAGTATAGGTAACTTAAGTGCGACTACCTCACAAGATTTCTACACCACCCAAAGGTTTACCGGTAAAGAATGCCTTGGGCATTAAGTCCGTCGATGTACAAAAGTGCATACAGTTATAAATAAATAAATAAATAAGTGGTAACCAAACACATCCATACTAATCCTACTAATATTATAAATGCGAAAGTTTGTAAGGATGTGTGTCTGTTGCTCTTTCACGCAAAAACTACTGAACGTATTTTCATGAGAATTTGCAGTAATCTTAGACATCGTAATAACATAATACGTTAAAATTTATAGAGATTTTTAAAATTTAAATACCGACATAAACGCGGGCGGAGCCTCGGTCAAAAGCTGGTATTATAAATTCGAAAGTAACTCCGTCTGACTGTCACGTTTTCACGGCTAACCCACTGAACCGATTTGGAAGAATCTTACAATAGAGATCTTTTGATTCTTGAGGAAGGAAGCGTTCACGTACAAGCAATCAGAGCCGCGGGCAAAGGCTAGTAAATATTTATAAACTTTATGCACTATATTTGTACATTGGCGGACTTAATGCCCTCTTCCAGTCAACCTTCGGGTGGTGTAGATATTTTGTAAGGTAGGTGCACAGAGGTTACGTACCTGTAAGACGTATACAGTTCTCAATATATTTAAACGTATACACACATAGACCTACATAGACATACATTTATGAATACTAGATTTTGCTTGCGGCTCCGCCCGCGTAACGGTCGGATATCGCGGTGATTCTTCAAACTGACATAACTTTTTTATTTATGAACCGATTTAGATGTAACAGACATGAAATGTTAAGTGAAGCAAACCACAATAGATTGGTGAAAACCGCACTCAAATCGGTTTACTGATCCTGAGATTAGCGCGCACAAACGCACAGACAAACAGATAAAAATTCTAAAAATCATTGTTTGGTAAATAGTAGACCACCGACTTCGGGTACTGGGACCAAGAAACCGATGGTTAGGGCTCCAAAGACAGGAACCTCCTCACTATACAAGCCGTGTACGACCACGCCACGCCATAAATACCCTATCGGATATTAATGGCGTGATTGTATATAACATAAATGTTCTCATTATGTGAAAATGGATGTAGCCTTTGGTAATGTCACTATTCCGGTTATTGCAGCAAGTGGTTTCGGAACCTTTCTCTGAACAAGGTCGAAAATGGAGTCTCAAATGACCAAATTTGCTACTTAAATAGAATTATTAGGTTGAGACATAGGACTGGTTAGGTCTTAGATAGAAAGTAATAAAAAAAACTTGAGACGTGTCAAGGGACACACGGATGGAACGAAGTTTATATATATACATATATACACACATCAAAAGTATCTAGGGATCAAGCATTTTTATGCGGATTTCTTGAGATTGAGATGTGGCTTTGGCCCTGGCCTGCTCAGTCGCCAGACTTGAACCCGATTGAGCATGCATGGGATATGCTACAGAGAAGAGCTCTGCCGAATATGGAGGGTATCCAGTCGCAAGAAGACCTTTTTTTGTTGTTGCAACGAACATGGGCGGCCATTCCACAGCGTGATTTGGATGAACTCATTTTGAGTATGCCAAACCGATGTTCTTGTGTTAGTGTTCGCGGTAGAAACACGGATTATTAATTGTTTAAGTTACCTAATAAAATTTTAAAGAAAACTGTTATTTCAGTCTTTTTTTCGAACTTTCATGTTAGTGGTTCAAATGTCAAAAATCCCTTTATTAGGAAAATGGCAAATTTCTTTATTAATGCAAAGGTGACTTGGTTTATCGTTACTGTGACAAACGAAAACAATTTATTTGATGAATCCTTAAAGAAAATTTTAATTAATATCAATCAGGAGAAAAGTTATTGCAAAAATATATGTTGATCCCTAGACTGTATTTTTGATATGCTACTACTAATAAAAATGCGCATAAAATACTCAAATTATTTTAGAAAAAATTCGACTGTCCAAAATATACTATAAAACAATATATTTTCTGTAAATAAATGCAAAAAGCCAACATAACGCTTCCCAGGCGGTCACCCATCCAAGTACTAACCACGCCCGAAGTTGCTTAACTTCGGTGATTGGACGAGAACCGGTGTATTCAACATGGTATGGACGTTGGCAATCAGTTTGTTATATTTAATGATGAGTATCCAGCACTGTGACGTCCACTTAATGTTAAAAGTGTCGTTACAACTTTTGGTCTTAACTTTTGGCGCGAAAAGTGTCGTTACAGTTTTGTTCCGTCTAGCCTCCTTTCGCAACGCGCAATAAGGAACTTCGTTCCAAAAATTATAAAAAAAAACAACTGCGTCAATTTCTGCCATCTTTATTAAATTCTGTTTTTTTAGTATTTATTTATTATTTTTAAAATCAGGTGTTTCGATTCAGCATTGACACAATTATGAATCGACTAATTATAAAACTCACATCCTGTAAGTGTCGTAAGAGACGACAAAGGGAGCAAACTACCAGGACAACAGCACTGCAAAGAGAAGGAAAACTTGACACAGACCCTATACTAACCCGTCTGGTCAGCGTGGTGTAGTAGAACAACACCTCCTTTCTAATGAGAGGCATATGTGTAGTGGTGGGCTGTTAAAGGCTGTTGATGATGATGATTTCCTGACGACACCCACGATATGAATAGGGGTGGTGACACTCCGTATTCTTAATCCGTCACTACACAATTCTTAAGTGCCTACCACACGTGCAAGCATCACCACAGATAAAACTGCGCAGGTAAAACTGTCGTGATACTTGAACGCGGACGTAGCTACCACACGGCACAGTTAAGTACGCGTAACCCTCATTCTTGTCAAAATAGTCGGCGCGGAAACAATGCTTCCCAATGAGGATCTATTTCTTCTGATATTTATTCAACGTTTGCTATGAAAAAAAATACTATGCAGAAGTTAATACGCGTAAGAATACTGAACACCCAACCACACACGCAGGCAAGTACGGACTTGTGCAGGCAAAATTTTAAACAAGTCGAAAAATGCTCAAGCCGCGCTATGGGGTTGGTGATACAGTTTTACCAACCGCACGCACGGTGTTCCGTGTACAAGCCGGCCTACCCAGACAAAACTGTGGTGATACTTACGCGTGTGGTAGGCCCATTATAGTAAGACACCTTATTAGTAAGCTAATGACTTGATGTCTGTATAACTACGCATTATCTACATGCAAATAATTTCATATAATTTGATGTGTTGCAGAGTAAATCACGATGCACGTTTAGAGAACGCAAGGATTAAATATAAACAAGTAATGGAGAAAAAGGTTGTGTATTCGGTTGAATATCTTTTTATTTTGGATACTTTAGAACTCTTTCATATTTTTTTTCATTGAATGCTAGCTGAACCCACGGTTTTAACCGCGGGCAACGTTGCGTTGCAAAGCTAATCTATAAAGTAGCCTAAGTTACTCCTTATATCATCAGCTACGTATCAGTAAAAGTCCCGTTGAAATTGGTACAGCCGTTCCAGAGATTAGCCGGAACAAACAGACAGACAAAAATTATAAAAGTTTTTTTTTTGTATTGTACAGTACATACATATGCATTTAGTAAAAAGTGGTTATTTTAATATTACAAACAGACACTTCAATGTTATTTATATAATAATCTTATATATAAAATTCTCGTGTCACAATGTTAGTAGTTACCATACTGCTCTGAAACAGCTGGACACATTTTTATGAAATTTGGTGTGCATATCGGGTAGGTCTGAGAATCGACCAACATCTATTGTTTATATCCCATTTTTTTTGATATGACAAAACAACGTTTTTTCAGCCAGTAATAATCTACATCTACACTATTATATAAAGAGGTAAAGTTTGTGTGTTTGTATATTTGTTAAATTGTAAGGGGTAATCTCTGGATCTACTGACACGATTTTGAAAATTATTTTACCAATAGAAGGCTACGTTATTTGGGAGTGACATAGGCTATATAATAAACCAAAAAGTGGAAAGACATTTTCGTGGTAGCTGAATTTGCAAAGTAAGTCGGAGAAATAAAGGTTTACCGCCCAACGAAGTGGGCACGGGTCAGCTAGTTTTATATATAGACTAGCTGACCCGGCGAACTTCGTACCGCCATATTTACATATCTGTCTCAGCTTCCCACAGGCAGTGTACAGTCGCGGACAAAAAAACCACTTTTCTCGTTATCTTTTATTTTTTTCTCTCTAGCAAAAAAAGAATGAATGAAATCGGACTATGTGTTATTGAATTACAACCAAGTACATATTTTGACTTTCATCCCCTCTCTCCAGGATCCCGTGCTGAATTTCGGGATAAAATGTCCTACCTCGTAGTATGAACTCAAATCATGCCAAGTTTCATTTCAATCCGTTCAGTAGTTTCGACGTGATGCGCGGCCAAGATACAGACAGACAGACAGACGGATAGACAGACAGACAGACGGATAGTTAGACAGACAGACAAAAATTAAAAAAATTACAGTTTTGGGTTCAGTATCGATTATAGAGAGCCCTCCAAAAAAAAATTTCAAAATATCTTTAATGTACAGAATTGGACCTGTTACATTTTTATTGTAGTAATATATGTAGTATAGATAATAATGCATGTAATTGTGTAGTAAAATAAAGTGCTTTTTTATTTATTTTTACTGGCCTTAGACTTTATTTCTAGTTTTAGAATTACATAATGAATTCATTTTTACCTGATATTCCCTTTTGAGTTCGTGTATCACCTGAATCACAGAAATCTCAACTGAGAGACATTGAACTTATGCATTTTGAAATGTATTTTGAAGATTTTAACTGAATATGAATTAAGTTGACCTTAGCAATGGATTAATTATTATTTAGTCAAACTAATATCTTTACAAATAAATAAAATTGAAGTGTCTGTTTGTGATTTTAAATTAACCGCTTTTTACTAAATGCATATGTATGTATACACGGTACATATACCAAAATAACTTTTATTACAATTTTTGTCTGTCTGTCGGTCTATCTGTCTATCTGTTTGTTCCGGCTAATCTCTGGAACGGCTGAACTGATTTTGACGGGACTTCACTGATAGGTAGCTGAGGAAATAAGGAGTAACTTAGGCTACTTTTTTTAGACTAACTTCGCCTCGCGGCGTTACCCGCGGTCCGTTAATGACGCGGGTAACATCGCGGGGTTCAGCTAGTTTTACTAGAAGAATAGTGTAGGTTTAAAATTTTGGAGTGCACCACACGTATTCATCCTATGGGTGACGTAAGAGCCGAAAGTATTTGCGGTACTTCCATAAAAAAAGAAAAATAATTTTTGTTCTGTATAATCTCTGAAACGGCTGGACCGATTCATCATCAGCCTATCGCAGTCCACTGCTGGACATAGGCCTCTCCAATTGCACGCCACTTAGTTCGATCCTCGGCTACTCGCATCCAGCTTCTGCCAGCCGTCTTGCGCAAATCATCACTCCACCTGGCCTGTGGACGCCCTACACTACGTTTGCCGAGACGCGGTCTCCACTCAAGAACCCGTTTACCCCAACGGTAGTCGGTTCTACGGCAAATATGGCCAGCCCACTGCCACTTCAGCTTGCTGATCCTGTGGGCTATGTCGATGACCCTGGTGCTCTGCCGGATAACCTCGTTTCTAATACGATCCCTTAGAGAAACATCGTACCGATAAACCCTTCTTGTACTCGGTAACATCGCGGGTAACATCGCGGGGCACAGGTAGTGTACAATAAAAAAATAACAAATTTACATAATATTTTTGCTAATGTGAGTTATGTAATATTCTATGAATTAGGTATTTGTTATTTAGTCATTCTTTTGTCATTTTAAGCCAGTCATTGTTAATAAACATATGAGGCCGCCCTTTGTACATTACATTTTATATTTTATGTATTTTCTTGTAAATCTGTAATACAGTGTTTAAATAAGTTTATAAATAAGTTTTCTGTATCTATTACCAGCAATATGTATAGATAATGCGGTATTCTATACAATACCTAAGCAATTTATACAATACCTAAAACGTATAGGTAATGTGTGAAATATGATTTACTAGTTGTTGCCCGCGGCTTCGCCCGCGTATAATGTCAGTTATTGCGGCAAATAGCAGCCTATGTGTTATTCTGATGTATAAGCTTCATCCAAATCCGTTCAGTAGTTTTTGCGTGAAAGAGTAACAAACATCCATCCATCCATACTTACAAACTTTCGCGTTTATAATATTAGTATAGAAATAGATTGTATACTTTGCCTAGATATTCTATATTATGCCTAATGCGCAGCCGGTAATTTGCTATCTACGGGGACAGGTCAAAAACAATCCTCTCAAACTCATCTCACTCTGGAGTGGTCACTGTTCTAACCTAAACTAAACATGAATAACTCTAAATAAAGTTGATTTAAAGCAAACAAAACATGTTTCCATAAAGAAGAAGTAGTTACATATCCGTAGGTATTCTATACAATCCCCAGGAATTGTAAAGAATTGCCAGGCAAAGTATGTATTGTATAGAATACCTGAATTATACAGATTGCCGGTAACATATCCATGGGAGCTTAATGTGGCGAAGACCGAGTACTTGGCGTTTAATTCTCTATGCACCGTGACGATCGAGTTCGAATAAACAACTACCAAAAGCCATTTCCCCTCGAAACTCTAGGTCACCCAATGGTCAAAATTCTCAACTGTGCAGTTCCCTCACCCGTCCGCATAGGCGATTACCTAGTCGAGCGCACGGACCAGGTCAAATACCTGGGATCTGTATTTCGTGCGGCCGGTGACATCGATTGCGACGTACGGCACTCGCATACGTCGCCTCCTCGTCGCTGACCACTTAAGCGGATGGAGGGGAAAACCCGTCCCGCTTATCCGCTGCCACACTCAGGGCGGCATGAGGCACTGATAGGCGCGCCTCCGCCGCCCGGTTCCGCGTCGGCGTATTGGGTCACAGGTGGAGGTCGTCCTCCCCGGCCCTGTCCGCCGCCTCCTTCTGCGAAATTACGTCTTCGCAGAAGGTTGCGGCCGCATTAAAACAGCTGTCGCTACCGGCTGTGGAGCGTATGTCGGCTGGTAGCGAGAGATTTCCTCTGATGACTGCAGTGAGGGCCCACAGATCTAGCAAGTGGTTAGTCTCATTTTGAAGGTTAAAATGCTTTGGGTCGCTCTTTTTTCTTATTAAAAGACAACTCCCGCATTAGAAATATACCACTGGGATTGTCCCACGTAAGATTTGAGCCCACAACACTTGGCCCAGTAGAAACCGGCGTGGCGACCGCTAGGCCAATCGTGCAGTCGTTTTCATCACAACCTTTGTCGATCCAACAATGTAATAAGCCCCCCTAATTACGAATGCAGACAATGCAACAATGCAGCATGGTGACCCACACCATAGCGGCAGTAATGTGTCTGCATCATTGAGCCTCCGGTCTCGCACTCTCCAACGAAACACGACAGCACAAATGCTGCCATTTTAAGTTGATCTTCTGTATGAGGGTAGTATCGGCCCTACTCTACTATTTCTCCTAATAACATGGTCAAAAAACGTTCTTTGGTCTGGTTCCTTTATTAGAAAGAAAAAATAGTGAAGAATATCCGATTGAAAAGCAACCGAACCCACTGGCCGCAACTAGTTTAATTCTATAACAAAGCATCAATGTATGAGAAACACATGTTTTTAACGGCTGGACTAATTCACATGAAATACGACGAAACAATAGGCGACACAGTAATTATTGCATTTCTTCTCCACATGTTCGTTATTGGTAATGTTACATAATGATCTCCATGATCATTTTTTCATCTGATTCTCGTAAGCGATAATTTTCTACCAGAATAATTTAAAAAGTTGTTTAGACGTCGTTTTTTTTGGTTTTTTTTTTCTTATTCGAGAAAAGTTCTTCCCAAGCCTTTATTATTCCCAAGATTATTTGGGGTTGGCTAGTAATACAATCGGTTTTACCTGAATATCAGTCTTTGCACGGAGCGACTGGCATCGGACCTCCGCAGTTAAGGGCGAACTGACTTCGACAGTTGAACTAGTTGTCAGTATATTTGAAGGCACTGACTTCCCAATAACGATTACCATAGGTGTTCATGACAGTCGGAAATTATGGCTTAAGGCACTCACCGAGGCACGTGCGTAAAACACCGCCAAACTTACATACGCCGGGCTTTTATTAAGAATATCTTATAATAACACATTAGCCTGACCCTTGAATCACACCCGTGACCTCTTGATTGGCAGTCGCATACGCTAGCCGCTAGACCACTACCACTTATGGAAATTTAATTTTCAACACTATTGCGTATGTTGTTGCAATTATTTTTTAAGTTTTTCTTATAAATAAATATGCGTGTAGTGAATGGGAAGTTTAAATTAATTGTTAATTGATTAACGCTTAATGACGAATAATGATACGTTAATCGTAAGCTCACTCCAAAGGTTTATACCATATCCGCGTATATATAATCATTAATTGAGTCACGACTATTGTAACTTTTTTAATGATACATATTCCAAGTAATGATTTAATCATTACAATACAATACATCTTCCTAGCCTTTATTAATCTCAAGATTATTTGATGTCGGCTACTAGTTCAACGGGTTTTACCTGAATATCAGTTTTTCCATAAAACGACTGGCATCGGTCTACTGAACCCAGAGGACGAACTTAATTCGAAGGTTGAACTAGTTTATATTTATCAGCACTGACTTCTCGATTACGATTGCCATAAATGTTCACGACAACTGGGACCGACGGCTTAACGTGCTCTCCGAGGCACGGGCGTGAAACACCACATGCTTCAGGCCCTTGTAATGTAAAAAATATATATTTCGGACATCTAAAACACAACGCCATCTAGTCCCAAGCTAAGCAGAGCTTGTATGATGGATACTAGACAACTGATATAAATATACACTTTTTTTCTAAATACAAACATATTATACATAGAAAACACCCAAACTTCGAAACAAATATTTGCAGATCATTCAAGCATTTGATCCGACCCGGGAATCGAACCCGAGACCTCAAGCACACGCTACCACTGCGCCACCGAGGCAGTCATATGGTTTATTTAAAGTTTTCCTTCTCTTTGCAGTGCTGTTGTCCTGCGGAGTAGTAGACTATGGGCCCGTGTTGAAAAATGATGGGTCATGTGAACCACCAGGAGACCTTTTTAGAAAGATACAGGGCATAAAACGATAACATTCAGCACTATGCTGTCTCTTGTAAGCTGTCCAACTGAATACAGGTGCAACAGGTGCAGGATTAGAAGAGTGTAGCGTATGTGTCTATTGTCAGTCACTTCACTAGTAACGGATTCATTCATTCTCTCCCTCATTGTACTATCTGTGAATGAATGTGAAGGAAGCATTATGCCATCTCTAGTGCATGTGCGGTTGGACACAGTTCAGTCAACTGTGATCGACGGAGGTGATCAGGCACATGTGTCTCAGAGCCGACAATGTACTACAAAGAGGTATTGAAATTGTACCACCAGGTCATGTGAACCACCAGGAAACCTTTTTAGAAAGATACAGGGGCATTTACAATAACAATAAGCACTATGTCGTCACTTGTCAGCTGTCCAACTGAGTATAGGTGAAGGGGAGGGGGTAGCAACCCTCGATTTATCTCCCTTGTCACATGAGTTTTGTACGGCGTTGCAGAATAATGGATTAGAAGAGGTATTGAAATTGCAGTGACCCATCAATTTGCGCACGCCTAATACCTAACAGTTTATAAGTACATTAACAAACGAGTAAGTACGCCTTATATTCTTACTATTCTCAGGCTACTACTATTGATAATTTCTTAGGCTAAGTGAGTACAGTAGATAGGTACGTACTTACTATGTAAACTTAAATAAGTAATTATATTTTATTTTAAATTGGTTTTCATTAAAACGATTACTTTTAAAGTTTTTATTAAATAAACAAATTGGTATTCAATCAACAGTGAATATAATTTTCTTTGTGTTCTAAGTAGGTAGGTAGTTTGTATCTTTTAATTAATAGGAGGGAAGTAAAGGTAATTAATATGAGCTATCTATAACAAAATCGACCTCATTATTTTCCTATCTACTACTACAGTTATTTTTAAGTGATGGTCAGTAATCTGAGATGTGATGATTATCATAAATACATCAAATTACAGCTTACCTTTCAATATCTTCCGGAATTTAGAAAAATGATAATAAATATTCATTGTTCTTCCTTTTATTGAAACACCCGTCAACGGAACAGTACCTTTTGTACGAACAATTAGTTCGTTTTGAAGTCATTTTTCGCAGTAAGTACCTACACGTAATATGCAACTTAATAACGCGCGACGCGGCTAGCAGTTAAGCAGAGGTAATGATGAGTTAGAGAGAACTGGTTAAGGTGACGCCAATTAGATGATTCGTCCCATCGTTGCTGCCATTCATCCATGAGGTTGTTATAGACATTGGACTGCTGTTGAAATAATGTTATGATTTTATCGCAGTCTCGTACGGCCAAAAAGTCGCATTCCATGTTTCATAGCACATGGCTGCACGTCTTTGCACCTCTAGATCGACCGGAAGAACGCCCACCAACACCAGTAAAGCCTCAGTGCTAACTGTCCTATATGCCTTGCACAAGAAAATCAATGCAAGTCGTAACAGTTGACCTTGTAACAGTTTGCGACGGACAGCACCTACGGTCGCCCTATCGGCCGATAATGTGCACCATAGTGAATAGAACCCAAATAAGTAGACAGTTAATTCTGACAATGATGTAGTAAACAACAAATATCATGTTTACAATATTCATTATAATTACACGATTTATACTAAGTTTTGTAATTTAAATTTCTCAACCGACACACATCCTATAATTATTGTAATGTAATAGGTATTATGAATGAAATCGTTTTCATTATGAAATACATTTTTTACAATTACAAAGATATTAGAGTAATAACTTTTTTTTTTACCTTGTTTTATGTAGGCCCTGCCAAAATAACTCTACTCTGCCTGATGGAAAGCATCAGCAGAATCCAAGAGTGGTGGTCACCAAACTGCGAATCCAGACAATGCAACAATGCAGCATGGTAACCCACACTATGTCCGGCCTATTGAGATGCTTCTGCTTCATTGGGCCTCCGGTCTCGCAACCACCAACGAAACACGACAGCACAATTGCTGTCACTTTAAGTTTATGCACATTTGTACATTGGCGGACTTAATGCCCAAACCATTCTGTTGCAGTCAACCTCAGGGTGGTGTAGAAATCTAGTAAGGTAGGTGGTGCACAGAGATTATGTGTGTATGTTTATAAAACTGCGATTAATCGGTACGATTAGTCGTAAATTATTTGTATTATTTCGTAACGCGAGACGTGTTTTAATTAGCGATTGAGGCCAATGTCGGGATTTGAGTTCGTTCGTTATATGAATGTCTGGTTAGGCAATGGTTTTATGGTCAAACGCATACCGGGCCTTAGTAACAACCTTGTATTGACTTTTCTACTGCTCCTATCGCGAACAAGTGCATGGTTACTGCTACTGTTTTTATTGAAGTGAAAACTTCTTTAGGCGTGTTGAGCACTTTTTGGGAGAACGAAAATCATGGCACTCGCGTCTTCGTCACCGACCGCTTTCCATGAGCTATATTTTTTACTTTTAATTCGCGCATTTTATTTAAAGAGCAATGAAGTTCATTTCAGGTGATCTTAAACAACTGTTTGTTTATAGTTTTGAGTTTTCATTTCTGTCGGCAGTCCTCATGGCTGATTTCTTTATTTCTAGGTTTACAGAGTTGACTAATAATAGTGATTTCCTGGCTCACGCTAACTCATTTATTTTCTTGTTATAAATAAATAAATATTGCTTTCGTGTTTCACTGTCATTAGAAAAAATATACTATTAAAAATACAACTGTAGGAATCAAATTTAATACAACTTATATCTTAATGACTGCTTCGTTGGTTAGCGGTTAGCGTAAGCGACTACCAATCAGGTTTGATTCACCGGTTGGACCAATGGTGTTGTTAGGTTTTTCTTACAAGAAATTCTAAATAACAGTCCGGAGTATGGAAGTCTGGGAGTGTTTCACGCCCATGCCTGAGAGATCACGTTAAGCTGTAGGTCCCGGTTGTCACGAACATCCCTCTCACTGCACAAAAATATACTGCCAACTAGTTCAATCTTCAAATTCCGTTCGCCTTCAGGGTTGAGGAGGTCCATGGAAAAACCAGCCAGTCGCTCTATGGAAAAACTGATATTCAGGTAAAATTCGTTGAACTAGTAGCCGACCCCAAATAATCTTGGTAATAATAAAGGCTAGGAAGGTGATGATGAATCTATCTTATTCCTTTAAACGAGCGATTGTTGGATTTATAATATGAACCTCGGGAACAACTCCAAGTCAGTTCAGTTAGTTCAAATTTAGTATGCAGGGGGTTTCGGGGGATATTCGGGGGTTCATTTGCCAGTATTCTTCTCACAAGGCTCTACGCATTTTGGAAACTGGAAGTTATGGATCGACACAGGCAGTAGATTTTGGTGTTTTCAACTAATTTACCTTGACAACATCGTACATGCTGTGGCGTCTGTTTGTGTCGATCTATGGTTTTAACTGTAGCTTCAATATTACGTTCATAAATGTCACTTACTGTCTTAATTGAATAAATACATGAATAAATATTTTTGAATTTGATAAATCAATCTAGCTAGGATCATTTTTAGAAAATACCATTATAAAATATCTAGCTAACCTCGGTCATCTACATACTGGATAAAATATAATATATGTCCTCGATTAACAAGTATATATATTCGATAAAATTGCACGCACGCATTTTCTATCACCATTTATAAGTTACGAACTAGAAATTAAAATACCACATCTGCAAAATGCAATAATAAAAATGGTATACGCAATTTTGATACTTTCAAAATTCTAAACCATTTGCATAGATTTTGAAATGTTCATGTACATTATTATATATATCCCTCGCAACCTCATCTAGGTTTCCTATTGCCGAAGCGTGATGCTATAACAGCTTGAACAAATCTATACAAATAAATAAAATTGGAGTGCCTGTTCGTAATATTAAAATAACCGCTTTTTGCTAAATGCATATGTATTTATACACGGTACATATACCAAAATAAACATTTTTTACAATTTTTGATTGTCTGTCTGTTTGTTCCGGCTTATCTCTGGAACCGTGGGCCCGATTTTGACGCGACTTTCACTGATAGGTAGCTGATGATATAAGGAGTAACTTATGCTACATTTTTTAGACTAGCTTCGCCCCGTGGCATTACCCGCGGTACGACAAAACCGCGGGAAACCCTGCGGTGTTTCAGCTAGTAATATAATATATGTGCTCGATTAACGGTTGTGATGAAATTGCACGCACGCATTATCTATCACCATATATAAGTTACAAACTACAAATTAAAATTCCACATCTGCAAAATGTAATCGGTTGTGCAATTATAAAAATGATATACGCAATTTTGATACTTTCAAAATTCTAAACCATTTACATAGATTTTGAAATGAACATGTACATATTTATATATGACCCTCGCAACCTGGTCTGGGTAGGAGACCCTGGGTTGCCGAAGCGTGATTCTATAACAGCATGAACAAATTTGTTTGAAATAAAAAAGGTAATAGTGAGCCAATCTTACAAGAAAAATGTCGAGGACTTTTTTTAGGACTTTTGAAAGGGAACAATAGGGTAGATGACTGTATCGTTAAACAAATATCGAAATCACATAGTAGTAGTAGAGCCACACTGATTTCAGCACGAACAGGCCGGCTCGACTGGGGCGGTACTACCCTCGCACAGAAGATCAACATAAAATTACAGCGATCGTGCTGTCGCGTTTCGTTGGTGAGTGCGAGACCGGAGGCCCAATGATGCAGAAGCATCACTAGCCTGCCATGGGTCACCATGCTGCATTGTTGCATTGTCTGCATTCGCAGTATGGTGACCACCACTCTTGGATTCTGCTTATGCTTTCCATCAGGCAGTGTAGAATCATTTTGGCAGGGCCGAACAAAGAAAAGAAAAATATATATATTTCATTTAAAAATATATTACAAAACATCACGGAAAATTAGATTATTACAGCTTTTCATTTCGTAATACAAATTTAATCAAATAAACATTTAAATACATATAATTGTTCAATTGAGTAGTCTAAAACAGTGACGTCATAACTCATTAATAAACAGTACATTTTTCATACAAAGTTATCGTTTTGACAGATGATAAAAAACCTAACTTGTTTTTTTTTAATGGAATAGACGGGCAAACGAGCAGACATATCGCCTGATGGTAAGCGATTATCGCCACCCATGGGCACCAGAGGCGTCACGAGTGCGTTGCCGGCCTTTAGGGGATGGGGGTGGGGAGATAGGGGCAGGCGCTGGGGTATGAGCCTACGGTATCCTCACTCACTCGGGGAAAAACACACTGCAAGCACTATTTCACATCGTTTTTCTGTGAGGCCGTGGTATTACTCCGGTCGAGCCAGCCCATTCATGCCCAAGCGTGGCTCTCCCAGGGTGGAATTTGACTAAGGTGTCATCAACCCTATTCTTCCATACATTGGTTTTGTGAAACTTTAACAGCGCACGCAATGGAAGCTCTCAAAAGGAATATTCTTTCCCGTTTTTACAATATTTTTTATTGATTCTCCGCTCCTTTTGGTCGTACTGTGATGATATGAAGCCTATAGCCTTCAAGTAATTTTGTATGGACTAGTAGCCAGACCAGGCTTCGCACGGAAATCTTTAAAATTTCATTTATTCTAATAATAAACTACCAGAGGTAGTAGAGCCACGCTGATTTCAGCACGAACGGGCCGGCTCGACCGGGGCGGTACTACCCTCGCACAGAAAATCAACGTAAAATGACAGCGTTCGTGCTGTCGTGTTTCGTTGGTGAGTGCGAGACCGGGGGCCCAATTAGTCTAGTCAACAAGTTTCATACTTGTTGACTGGACTAAAAGATGCAGTAGCATCACTAGGCCGCCATAGTGTGGGTCGCCATACTGCACTGTCTGCATTCGCAATGAGTATGGTGACCACCACTCTTAGATTCTGCTTATGTTTTCCATCAGGCAGAGCAGAGTCATTTTGGCGGGCCAAACATAAAAAAAAAAAAAAAAAAAAATATGCATGTATTACACATATAAACCTTCCTCTTGAATCACTCGATCTATTACTGAAAACTGCATTAAAATCCATTGAGAAGTTTAAAAGATCTAAGCGAACAGGCAACGGAATCGTCTTCATTGTATACTATGGAAAGATTCGGCTGTTAGTTTTTTATTTAGAAGAGTTTCCCATCCATTTAGGCCCATTTAATTGACATAAAAACACCACTTTTGTAGTGGAAAATTTACAAATGAAGAATTAAATTTATTACAATTAGCCATGACGGCACGATAAACGTCGATAGTTTTTTATTTAAAAAAATAATTGATAAAGATTATACGTTAGGGGGGAACCCCATCACACAACGTAAACACCCATGATGATGTCACTAAATAGGACCCCACCTAATTGGCGCCTCTCAAATGGGTTATTTATTACCAAACATCGGTAGAAGAGGTTAGGTATGTATCTATATATATAAAAGCGAAATACCACTCACTTATTAATCACGAAATCTCAGAAACTATAACACCTACAAACTTGAAATTTGGCAGGTAGGTTCCTTATAGGGTGTAGACATCCGCTAAGAACGGATTTTACTAAACTCCACCCCTAAGGGGTAAATCAGGGGATGAAAGTCTGCGTGAGCGAAGCGTGCAAAAGCTAGTGTATGTATGTATATATCTTTGGTGTATCATGGTGACCCATATGGCGGCCTAGTGATGCTTATTTATCAATCTTTATTATGAACAAACAAAACAAAAGAAATGAAATGTGTGTCTCGAAAAATATATGTCTGACTGAAGTCGCCGTGAGCGATAAGACCGCCGATTGTTACATATTTTTTTTTTACACAACGCTATCAAGTCCCAAGCTAAGTAGAGTTTGTGTTATTGGTACTAGACAACTGATATAAATACTTATATACTTTTTTTTGTAAATAAATACACATCATACATAGAAAACACCCAAAACTAAGAAACAAAATATTTGTAGATCATACAAACATTTGGTCCGACCCGGGAATCGAACCCGAGACCCTTATACAATAACATAATTTATGCAATGTAATGTAATATAATACATAATAAAATATAATAGTTATGTAATCGATAATTGTTAAGAAATACAATACCAATTTTTACAATTTTATATGATGCTAAACAATGTAATAGATTATGTTTTTAGTTTTATTTAATACTAGTGATTGCCCGCGGCTCCGCCCGCGTATATATCGGTTATCGCGGCAAATAGTAGCCTTTGTGTTATTCTGATGTAAAAGCTATATTACTGTAAAGTTTCATCCAAATCCGTTCAGTAGTTTTTGCGTGAAAGAGTAACAAACATCCATCCATCCATCCATCCATACTTACAAACTTTCGCGTTTATAATATTAGTATAGATAATTTTATTATTTTTTAGGTCATAATGTTAATTTATAAATAATGTCATAATGGTCATAATGTTAATATTTGCATGCCAAAACAAGGTAGAATTATGGTATGATCAAAAACCACCAATGTTTACACCTGGTATTCTATATGTATACCTACATACCTATGTTCTATGCAAATAAATTTCATTTCATTTCAAGCACAGTACCCGCATACGCCACCACTACGCCACCAAGGCAGTTTTACTTGGCAACTTATCTGTTCTGATGGTTTGTATATATTTACAATCAAGATATACATATAAATGTGATAATCATATAGTACTATAATATTTATAAATGCGAAAGTGTATGTGTATGTATGGATGTTGATATTTGTTACTCTTTAAAGCAGAAACTATTGATCAGATTTACATAATACTTTATAGTAATATAGCTTATACATCAGAATAGTACAAAGACTACTTTTTACCGCGATTTCCGACATAGAATCTGGCGGAACTAACTTCAGGAAGAACTCGTCCGATTTGATTTTTTTAATATTTTTTTTCTAATTTTAGATAGTCCAGCTATCGGGCGGAGTATCAATGAACTATGTTGCAAAAACGGGGGAAAAATATTCCTTTTGAGAGCTTCCATACGCTGCGTAAACGGTTCAACTTTCATAAAAACAATGTATGAAATAATTTTTCCCCTTTCTAAAGATCTAAAAAAGTCCGCAACAGCATATGTTGCGGACTTATGCTGTTGCGGACTGTTGATCATACAAATATTTGGTCCGACCCGGGAATCGAACCCGAGACCTCAAGCGCAGTAGTCGCATACGCTACCACCACTACGCCTACTACGCTGCAAATGGGCCGGCTCGACCGGAATGATACATCTGCCTCACAGAAAGCCGGTGTGAAATAGCGCTTGCGCTGTGTTTCACCGAGTGAGTGAGGATACCGGAGGCCCATACCCCAACCCCTCCCCCCATCTACCTCCCCATCCACCAAAGGCCGGCAACGCACTTTTGACGCTTCTGGTGTTGCGGGTGTTCATGGGCGGCGGTAATCGCTTACCATCAGGCGATTTGCACCCTATTCCATAAAAAAATGTCTATATTTTAAGGTTGGCCAACTATTTTTTTTATAGTAACACTAGCAACCTACCCCGGCTTCGCACGGTCTCTTTACGGAAAATATAATATAGTTTATGTTACCCTGAGAAGATTTGCGGATTATTTTTTTCCGACTTCTTCGAAAAATATCGTTATATATTTTTTTTTTTAAAGACAACTCCTGCATTAGGAATATAAATCCTGTGTCGCGTTGGACTTTACAAACATACATGAAACGGACACAAAGAACACCCAGACTCAGAACAACAATTTGTGGATCACACAAAGTGTTGTCCCATCTAGGATTTGAACCCACAACACTTGGCGCAGTAGAGAGTGGCGTGGCGACCGCTTAAACCACTAGGCCAACCGTGCAGTCTAATCTATTAGCCAATATACTAAAATATTTACAAATTACACACATCAAAAGTGTCTAGGGATCAAGCATTTTTATACGGATTTCTTGAGATTGAGATGTGGCTTTGGCCCTGGCCTGCTCAGTCGCCAGACTTGAACTCGATTGAGCATGCATGGGATATGCTACAGAGAAGAGCTCTGCCGAATATGGAGGGTATCCAGTCGCAAGAAGACCTTTTTTTGTTGTTGCAACGAACATGGGCGGCCATTCCACAGCGTGATTTGGATGAACTCATTTTGAGTATGCCAAACCGATGTTCTTGTGTTAGTGTTCGCGGTAGAAACACGGATTATTAATTGTTTAAGTTACCTAATAAAATTTTAAAGAAAACTGTTATTTCAGTCTTTTTTTCGAACTTTAATGTTAGTGGTTCAAATGTCAAAAATCCTTTTATTAGGAAAATGGCAAATTTCTTTATTAATGCAAAGGTGACTTGGTTTATCGTTACTGTGACAAACGAAAACACTTTATTTGATGAATCCTTACAGAAAATTTTAATTAATATCAATCAGGAGAAAAGTTATTGCAAAAATATATGTTGATCCCTAGACACATATGTTGATCCCTAGACACTTTTGATGTGTGTATATGCGAAAACCTTTCTCAAGAATTACTGCGGTAAAAACCGCATCAAAATCTATGCAATAGCTTTTGAGTTTATCGCGAACAGACAGACGCGGCGGATGACTTTGTTTTATAATATGTAGTGATTATGCCACGGGCAATAGGAGACTAAGACGAGGTACAGCGAGTATTTAGTAATTGATATAATTGTTATTGATTCGACAGACCTAAGTCCCTGAATTCAAGTAGGCGAATGAAACGCCCACATTTAGTCCACTGTTATTTAAGTCCCTCTCACTTAATTGTCCGCAAGCCTGTTCTCGTCATATTTGATTTAGAAACTAAGTGGGATAATTGAGAGTTTGATATCGAAGGAAAAGTTGGTAAGATTTGAAGATAGTGGTAGATATTGCTTATGGAGATAAATTGTTGGTGTAAACAATAGGTTCTGCAGGTCATGGTAGCATACCAGTATTATACAAAGAAAATATCGAAAATCTGAAACAAATATTTGCAGAGCATACAAACATATGCTCCACACCGGGAGTTGAATACAACACCTCAAACTCACTACACTACTACGCTGCATCGAAGCATTCGAAATATCAGTATACGCAAGACTAAAAAAATATTTATTTTACGCAATTAATAAGGTTTATCACGCCGAAAAATGATTACGTACAATACATAATATGACCTCAAAACCCTGGTCAATACGTGACCAAACACGTTTTTCGGTTAATTTTAGTCTATTGTCATCGTTTTTGATGTTAGTACCGTATATATTCATATTTAGTGATAAGCTGTTAAGGGGACAGACAGACAGGGGAGGGTTGGGGTATGGGCCCAGTTGGAAACACTGAAGTTGACCTCAATTTCGGTGGATACGCGCCTTTAAGTCACACAAAACCATCGTTTAAAAGTCGTGCGTTGAGGGTCGTCCTAATTCTCAATTTTTTTATGTCCAGCTATTGAGAAATGCGGCCGCCAAAATGTATTTCGTCATATAAAAATTATTTGCATATAGATTACGACTATTGGTCGGATTTGTGGGTTTGGTCACAAGCGAAAACCGGAATTCCCTATGTCGTAATAGACTATGCTAGCTAATTATGTGAATGCGAATATGTTAGTAACTCACTACCAGCGCACGTGTTTTCCTCCCACTACGATCCCGGGTGCTTTAAGCGGGGCGTTTAAAATCATCTCACTAATCCGCCATAGTGTGGGACGCCATACTGCATTGTCTGCTTTGCAGTGAGCATGGTGGCCTCCACTGTTGGATTCTGCTTGAGCTTACCATCAGGCTGAGCAGAGTCACTTTCGCAGTTTTTTTTAAAAAGCTCCTATTAGCCTGGTTGTCAATCGAACCTTAAACTTCTGGCATAGCAGACCATATATCTCTACCTACTAGACCCTCGGGTCAGTTCAAAACACTTTCATAAACCAAAAGTTCATATCATTACTGGGTGGGTTTCGAACCGGCTATCACTCGATCGCAAACCTGAATCTGTCTGACCGTTACGATACTATAATTAATGTTACCATAGGAGCAGTTACATAAACACACTCAAAAAGGCTGTCACATTCGACATAAAAGATTTACAAGGCAAAAAAAACTAGTATTTTGATTACGTAACATTTTTTTTTTTTTTTTTTTTTTATGTTTGGCCTGCCAAAATGACTCTACTCTGCCTGATGGAAAGCATAAGCAGAATCCACGAGTGGTGGCCACCATACTCATTGCGAATACAACAATGCAGTATGGCGACCCACACTATGGCGGCCTAGTGATGCTTGTGCATCTTTTAGTCTAGTCAACAAGTATGGAACTTGTTGACTAGACTAATTGGGCCTCCGGTCTCGCACTCACCAACGAAACACGACAGCACAAACGCTGTCATTTTACGTTGATTTTCTGTGCGAGGGTAGTACCGCCCCGGTCGAGCCGGCCCGTTCGTGCTGAAATCAGCGTGGCTCTACTACCTACCACTATACCTACCTACCTACATATACAAATTTCTACCTTTTGCAAATACGTTTTATACGGTGTCAAAAGAGGTGTGGTCGCGTGACCACCTGATGACCTTGACCTAGTGGTCCCATCAAAAGACAGTAATATGACAGTGTTTTTGGCGAACACTTGGCAAATAGCAGTAGTGTAAATAGATAGATGAGGTAAAGTTAATTTTTTTTTTCGGACATCTAACACACAACGCCATCTAGTCCCAAGCTAAGCAGAGCTTGTGTTATGGGTACTAGACAAGAAACAAATACATATTAACTTTTTTTTTTTGTAAAAACATGCATGTTATACATAGAAAACACCCAAAGTCCGTAACAAATATTTGTAGATTATACAAACATTTGGTCCGACCCGGGAATCGAACCCGAGACCTCATGATCAGCAGTTGCACACGCCAACCGCGAGACCAACGAGGCAGTTAAAGTTATTTCATGAAAAAGAGCTAAGTTTCATATATTACTAGCTGACCGACGCAACCTCGTTTGCGTCAAAACTACCATCCCCCGTTATAACCCAAAAAGGGGGTTAATTTCTAAAGATACATTATTAGTACACCTCCACGCCATCTATAGAGCATACATTTTAAATTTCAAGTCTCTTACTTCAAAAACATAGGACTTTCATACAAACTTCCAACCCTCGTTTTACCCTCTTAGGGGTGGAGTTTCGTAATATCCGTTCTTAGCGGATGTCTACACCCTATAAGGAACCTACCTGCCAAATTTCAAGTTTGTAGGTGTTATAGTTTCTGACATTTCGTGATTAATAAGTGAGTGGTATTTGGCTTTTATAAATATTGTTTAGTTTGTAACTGTGTATCTAATTAGAGTTTTTTTTTGTTGACTTTTGTTATAATTTTCTTATAATTTTTAGCCTGTACTTTTTTTGTAAATATATACATACTAGCTGACCCGGCGAACTTCGTACCGCCATATTTACATATCTCTCTCAGCTTCCCACAGGCAGTGAAGGTTAGTGAGCAAACGAAAAAGGTGAAATTTTCAGACAGACAGACAAAAAATTAAAAAATTACAGTTTTGGCTTCAGTATCGATAATATAGAGCCCTCCAAACAAAATTTCAAAATATCTTTAATGTACAGAATTGGAGCTGTTACATCAAAATCAAAAAATCAAAAATGTTTTATTGGCACAGCAAAAATTACATATTCGTGTCTCTTGGCCTCCAAACTAAGTAAAAACTTGTAATATGGAAGCCAAGATGATGATTCCCTCTCGAAATTACGAGTACACATACAGAAAAAATAGCAACTGTATTGCCATAAAAACAATTAACAAGAGAAAAAAGGAGAAACAACAATACTATACAAAGTAATAACATTTTTATTATAAGTATAGATTATACATTGTACATATATTAAACATGTTGTATTGTATTGTTCCACACATTGTGCGTATGACATATATATATATATAATATATATATATATATATACAAATGTACTTATATATAAATGTTTGAAATTCTAACTTTATTATATGTACATTTGTATATATATATATATATATATGTCATACGCACAATAGTGTGGGCAATGCTTTATTTTTGTTCATAAAATATCGTATATATCGATTAGTTGAAATGTATATTGCATTGATTCCGACGATTTAATGTTATTTATGACTAATAATGAGAAGTTTGTCGTGTTAGGACCGACCAAGTGTTCTCAGACACATTTTTACTTGCACTCCAGTGCTATCTTTCTCCTCACCTGTCAAGGAAATATGCTAGCCAGCACCGCCGGTCATTATTCCAACTTTCTTTAAATCGCTCAGACAAACATATATATGAATTACAACTTTACAGAATAAAATTTATTTACATTGATGATGTAATTGAAGAAATGTGTGGCTTTCTGTTCGCCTGGCAGGTACTAGTGCTCGTTGGAATCGCCTGTCATTTTGTTTTTGAACTTCTTAATGAATGAACTAAATCCTATAAAAATTTCAGCCTTACAGGAACAAGTTTTTTTTTCTCTTTTTTTTACACTTTCCAAACCATGAAAGATGATGATGTGCAGGGCTGAGGCCTGCCAGGCGATGGTTACGTACTTAGCACATTACGACTCATAACTACAAGAGTTTCTAGCCTTACAGACACACCGTTGGTCGAAAGGTTCAGTAGCTCTCTTACTATATAAAAGTAAATAAGTGTACTCTATGTCATTTTGTCGAGTAGATAAAAGATTTTTGCTTTTCGTGTAATCGTGTTTGATGTTCGTTTAAAAGTCCGTCTCCTGCGTATTTTCGCTAACATGTTTAGTTAACAAGTTTTATTAATTTGTTTTGTTAATTTTAGCCGCAGGAGACACGCCTTAAGAAGAGGCCTATGTCCAGCAGTGGACTGTTAAAAGTTGTTAATGATGACGTAGATTATGATATTTTAGACTGATTGATTAGTATTATGATGTTTTCTTAAATATATTAATAACCGTTTACAATAGGGTAGTTGATACCTTTTTTCTTTTATTTGATGTATGACCCTGCCAAAATGACTCTACTCTGCCTGATGCAGAAGTCAAGAGTTGTGGTCACCATACCTCAGAGTCTTAGCACCATACTCATTGCGAATGTAGACAATGCAGCATGGCGATCCACGCCTAGTGATGCTTCTGCATCATTGGACATTCTTAGTCAAATTAGTTACTTTTTATCATCTGTCGAATAGAACTTTGTATGAATAACGTACTAAATACATACTAGTGACGTCACTGTTTTAGACTACTCAATTGACCAATATATTTCAATGTTTATTTGATTAAAATATGTAATAGAAATGAAAAGCTGTAATAATTATATTTTCGTCGATGTTTTGTAATATCCTCTCTATGCCTAGTTGTCGCAGTGGTAGCGTACGCGACTTCTGTGCATGAGGTCTCGGGTTCGATACCCGAGTCGGATCAAATGTTTGTATGATCTGCAAATATTTGTTTCGGAGTTTGGGTGTATTCTATGTATAATATGTATGTATTTACAAAAAAAAGTACCCATAACACAAGCTCTGGCTGGCTTGGGACTAGATGGCGTTGTGTGTTAGATGTCTGAAATATTATTTATAATTCGTTTTAAGCAAGGAGACATCGGTATTTATTTACAATACAGTCAACTACCCTATTAAAAGCTTATACTTATTTGCTACATTACCTTTGTGTTTGGTCATTCATCAATATCTGCTGATAACACCTGTGTATTATATGTAACCTTGAAATATGAAACTACCGTATCGATTTCAATGGTCTTCTTGCGCAACATATTCGCTGACACAGTGAATCATTTATGCACGATAACGTTTATGTATTATATTATACAGGTTGACATTAAAGACAACGCAGAAATAATTATTACAGTCGTTTCAATATAGCTTGATATCTGTGACAAATGTTTATGAAATTGACGAAGAGCTTTGAACAAGCGATTTTATTTTTAACTCATTTTGATAACCTTCTTTTTTAACCGACTTCAAAAAAGGAGCAGGTTGTCAATTTGACTGTACTATTTTTATGTTTTTCACCTTATAACTTTCAACTGGGTGAATCAATTTTGATGATTCCTTTTTTTATTTGAAATCTGGTGGTTCCCATTTCAATTTAGCAGTTCTTGCAGTTTTTTTGTTGAAATTTGTAATTATTTTACGTCTGGAAACCCCCACGGGCCGTCACTCCATCGGGGTTTGCGGCGAGGTGGTGTGTCGGAATAGGACCGAATAAAACCACTCGGATCCCTTCCATCTCAAGCGCAGAGTGACACACTCTGCGCTTGAGATGGAAGGTATCAATTTACTAACTATTATAAATGCGGAAGCTTCAATACATATATTATTACTTAATCAAGCTAGAACGATTGAATGTATTTGGATGGAAATTTGGCACAGAAACAGATTCTATCGTGAGAACAGCATATACTTTTTTTAAACCAATTTGATAGATTTTTTTACATTACCCTGAGCTATAGCTAATGTGAGTGTGTATGTTACCATTTATAACGTAACTACTAAGTCAATTGACATTAAATTTTTCATTTTTTATAGAATAGGAGGAAAAACGAATAGAAGGGTCACCTGGTGGTAAGTGCTTACCACCACCCATGGATATCTTCAACCCAAGTGCCACTAGTCCATTGTCACCCTTTAAGACCCCAGAATCAAGGAAATTAAGGGCCTGTAGCGTTTCCACATACGTCAAAAAAACATATTATAGCGCCGTCTACCTAAGATACACAGAACTACGGAGAAACTAGTAATCCTGTATCGCGATATAGATTTTCTCGCACCGATTACCATACATATAACTTCTCAACATTACCAGGTGGTAAATTTTCTAAAAATGAATCCTAGTTAGATTGATCTATAGCCCCCAAAACCTGTTACTAAATTTCATAAAAATCGTTCCAGCCGTTTCGGAGAAGTTTGGTAACAAACACCGCGACTCTAGAATCTTATATGTTAGATTGAAAATGCCCGTCAGTAGGCTCTTGTGACACCAATGGGATAAATAAGGATGGTGACACTGTTGACACTTTGTACTCGTTATCCGCCAGCACACGGACGGACAAAAGTATCAACCTGTACAGTATTCATTTTAAAGGTTTTTTTAATACAAATTTGTTTCGTAAGATGTATATTATTACATTCTGATGCCCTTGGCTATAGGCCACCGTGAACTAAATAACCTGTTATATGAAGATTGTGAAAGTGGGTATGGAAGTCCATTGCTTGACTGATTAAGGGTCACTGGTAAGACTGGGTTGATGGGTGATTAGTTAGACTGAGGTTTTTTTTATGGACTATGGGGGCAAACGAGCAGACGTATCGCCTGATGGTTTAGTGATTATCGCCGATTAACACCAAAGGCGTCACAAGTGCGTTGCCGGCCTTTGGGGGATGGGGAGGGGTTGGGTTTTGGGCCTCCGGTATCCTCACTCACTCTGTAAAACACGGCGCAAGCGCTATATGACACCGGTTTTCTGTGAGGCCGTGGTATCACTTTGGTCGAGCCGGCCCATGCATGCTGAAACGTGGCTCCCCCACGATCAATCAGGTAATTTAATCATTAAAGTGGTATTATTATACTACTACAATATTCCAAATATATATATGTATGTGATAATTATGTATTAGTACTAATAATACACTCATTACCACATAATATGTATTTAGACAATTACGGAAATAGAAGACCACGTCATAGTGTAGTTTATAATATACTAGTTTTTGCTTGCGGCTCCGCCGGCGTGTATATCGATTATCGCAGCAAATAGTACCCTATGTGTTATTCTGATGTATGAGCTATATTACTGTAAAGTTTCATCCAAATCCGTTCAGTAGTTTTTGCCAGAAAGAGTAACAAACATCCATCCATCCATACTTACAAACTTTCGCGTTTATAATATGGAAAACATGAGCAGAATCCAAGAGTGGTGGTCACCATACTCATTGCGAATGCAACAAAGCAGCATGGTGACCTACACTAGAGCGGCCTAGTAAGATGCTTCTGCATCATTGGGCTCAGTCTCGCACTCACCAACGAAACACGACAGAATGAATGCTGTCATTTTAGGTTGGTCTTCTGTGATTCTTATTACAAGTAAAATTTTAACAAAAACAAAAACCGACTTTAAGTTTCGACTCAATTTCTCTTGGATGTCATCATCAGATCCTTATGTCCTTATCATGGTACCACCGTTGGGACATCTCCTTCCTATTAAAAAAAGAATCATCAAAATCGGTTCATAAACGATGAAGTTATCCGCGAACACATATAAAACAAACATATAGGTAAACGTATAGGTCGAATTGAGAACCTCCTCCTTTTTTGACGTCGGTTAAAGACCAAAAATATATTCTAAGTAGTTTTTTTAAAGTCGTCAAATGATTTTGCAAAAGATATGCGTAACGCATATAATTTATGTAATTTATTCATATTATATGTGTAAAATTAATTGTGAAATGTAGCATATACATACAACATTCATTAAAATGGATGCGAATTAGCCAACATCGTTTTTGAATTATTATTACTTAAGATACGGTGAAAGTGTTTTAAAGAATCGTCTTTACGCAACCGTTTTACGAATTTTATTTAGTTAAATAAAGTTCTTTGATTATAAAAATAAGATTCAAAATTCTTTAAATACATGTTTTTTTTATTCCTATATCTATAAAACTCTTGTTAAAATGCTTTAAAATCTACCCTCTTAATAGTTTATAAAGTTCAACCATAATCTTCACAATACCGCAGTATTTATTTCATCTCAACTTGTCAATAAAAAAATGCTATTCAATAAAAAAACACAAATAAAACAAAAACTCACCTCAAAAACAAAGACACAAATCAATTCAAAACTAAAAATTAACAAATATTTTTGAAAATAGAACACACTACACTTCAAATCACATTCGTATTTATTTTTGAAAACTTCATATATATGCTTTTAATATATATTGTTCAAAGTATACGTTTTGTTTTATTATTGTTTTGTTCGTCGCGACGCCGTGCGTTCGTAACGACATCGAGTATCGGAATGGTTAGGTGTGTTGTGTTGTGTTGCATCAGATATATTTGCTTGATTATGTGAATGATCTTCTTAATCGACAGAAGGCTGAATGAACTGGAGTTTGGCAGAGATGAGATGAAGAAGTTTATGTTATACTAGTAGTTGCCCGCGGCTCCGCCCGCGTATATGTCGGTTATCGCGGTAAATAGTAGCCTATGTTATTCTGATGTATAAGCTATATTACTGTAAAGTTTCATCCAAATCCGTCCAGTAGTTTTTACGTGAAAGAGTAACAAACATCCATCTATGTATGTATATTGTTGGCCACGATATGTATTGTAGCCTAAACTGCTTGACGGATTTTAGCGAATCAGTCCTAAGGAACTTGTTCAAGGGGTGAAACGACCTTACGCGTTGATGTCTAATACCCCATATTTGAAGAGTGAGGTCAAAGTAATTGTACACATTTTTGTTAGTTAATTTGTCCAGGATAAATACTCTCTCTCTCTCTATTTAAGATGCCTACAGATCAGATAAAGTGACGATTTGCACAAGATGGCTGGCAGAAGCTGGAAGCATGAAATCGACCACAGTGGCGTGCTGTTACCAGCTCAGCGATGGACTGCAATAGGGCTGATGATAATAAAAACTGTGTTAAATTTCATCCATATCCTTTCACTGGTTTTGTCGTTATTGAGTTATAAACATACAATTAAATTTAAGATATTCAATCTTTTTAATTTATTAAATACCCACATTTTGATAAAAATAGTTTGATGTCACAATTATTTCTAATAAGGGCTCAGATTGTGACGCCTCTTGTGTAGCGCATAGATAAGAATATGTACTTACGTATAGATAGCCAACTCTTCGTTTTGCATCATTACGCCATCTAGTTACCATTCCCTGAACTAAAACGTAGTATCACTGGTATATATACGTATACCTAGGTACATATATATATCTATATCTAGGTACATATACATATGTATACGTATATCTAGGTACATATATATATATATATATATATATATATATATATATATATATATATATATATATATATACGCCCTATTTACTTTGAAAACCCGCTAAGGTGCAGAAACGCATTATAAAGTAAAGATGTCTAATGTTTTCACTATTGATAAAAATAGTGAAACCATAAAAAACATTGACTTAATTACTTTAAAATGCGTTCCTGCAACTTTACGGATTTATTGTATTAACTTTACTTGGCATTTTCGTTTTTATAATCAAAAACAAAAAAAAAACATGCCAATAATAGCTATGTGAGAAGAAAAATTAAACAAATAAATTTACTTATTCTTTTTATTTTTGAAATAATATTCACTGGCTAATTTCTATAAAGAATCACTGTTGTCGATAATAACTACTTTTGCCACACAACTAAACTAACGTTGCACAAAACAACAGATTCTTTGAGGCATGATAAAGAGTCTATTTTCTCATAGGTATTATTATAAATCCACTAAAACTAGATCACAGTGAGTCCTATCTCAACACTTTTTATCACAGTCAGGCAGTATTTCGTGAACATTGCGTCGCGAAGCCGGAGAAGTAGATACACTCAACTCGACATACTTAGCGGAAAATCCCACGAAAATAAATGCACATATAAGAAGGTGGATAAAAAACAAAAATGCAAATTAAATGTTCGTGCACAAAGTAACATTCGAACATTTTAAAACAGTTGTTGTTGCCTGACATAACAGTCCCTGACACACCCATTTTTTCCACGATTTCTTGATGTTGCCATACTGCACAGCTTAAATTTTTGAACATAACATATCAGTATATGATATCGAACTTTGTTTCCCAAAAATATGAAATGAATATTATGTATAATAAATAGATAATATAAAAAAAATATTTTCTATATAATTTATCACCAAGTTTATCTGAGTTATGCGTTTCGTAATTTTGTAAAATTTTGTACGAAACATGAAACTTTTTAAGCATTATGCAACACTGAAAGACTTTTACACTGAGTGCGTTCGTTTAAAATTATTTCAAGTATTATAACTTTCATTATTTAGAGTTATATTTTTAACATTAATATCAAATGCTATGAAATATATTTAGCTTTAATTCTAAAGCGAATTAAATCTAAATATATTTTATAGCATTTAATGTCATGGATTTCCGCAAAGTAACACCTGATTCCATAACTTACATTAATATCATTTATTAAATAATATTTTTTTTAATGTTGTTTATATCTTGAAATTTAACTATTTTTATTACGTGAACGCATTTTAATACTAAAATAGTACGGGTAATAGTGGATAGAGTGCGTTATTCATAAAAAAATGCAATTCCATACAAGATAAACCACCATGGTGTTGCGGTTCTCCATTGGCGGCGGTAATCGCTTACCATCAGGCGATACTTCTGCTCGTTTGCCCCATATTACATAAAAATAAAAACGATCGTCACACAAATATTAGTCTTATGTGAAAATTTAACCCATTACCTGTCACTTAAAAGATAAGATTTCTCATTAGGGCTATGTAAACGTTTGAACACAGCCATTTTCGTAATGTTTTAAAAGCAATATTAAGTAAATCACTTAAGAACCTAATTATTACTTTTCCTTGAGATTTTACCTTTTTAAAATAATATAATTAATCTGTAAAACTATGGTAACGTGACGGAATTAAAGGACTTGATTACAAATTACATGATTACAACATAAATAACCTTTTGGTTGTCTTTTTGCTTGCCTGTTTGGTTGAACGTACCAATCTCAAGAACTACTCGAACTAGTTGAGAAATTCTTGTAGGGTTTGATATTCCATTTATTGGAGAAGTTTATAGGATATACTCACACTACGATAAATAGGACCAGACTCAATTATTTTTGTGCAAAAGGGCGATTTATTTCCATTTCACTGAGTTATAAACATGGAGTTTCTATGTCCTCATGTTTGTATTTTTTCAAGAAACGAATATGAAATTGCCCTTAAATATTTATATATTCTGTTTTTTTTTGGTATTTGTTATTATAGCTGCAACAGAAATATATCATAATCTGTGAAAATTTCATCTGTTCAACTATTATGGTTCATGAGATACAACCTGGTGACAGACGGACAGTAGTCTTAATAATAGGCTCCTTTTACCCTTTGGCTATGGAACCCTAAAAATTAACAAACCTTTTTTTTAAGATATTTGCAATTAAAAAAACTTTTTAATTGCAAATATCTTATTTGCAATTAAAAAGTTGTTAACCAATATCAGCGAACAAAAATTACAAAAAAAGTTTATTTAACTTAATTGATTAATATATTTATCTGTCGCAGTACTTGCAGATGTACTGATTAACCGCCTCGGTGTCGCCTCGTACAGTGGGGGCGTTTGCGACTTCTGTGCTTGAGGTCTCGGGTTAGTTTGGGACTAGATGGCGTTGTGTGTTAGATGTCCGAAATATATATATTTTGAGATTCAGGTCAGAAGAATACAATTTGGACAATAAAACTGATTCTTATTAATATTTTAATTCAGATATCATCATCAGCCCGTTGCAGTCCACTGCTGGACATTGGCAGCTTCCAAGGAACCTAGCAGAGCCCGGTCTGTTGCTTTCTGCATCCAGTCGCTGCCAGTCCTCTTACATAAGTCGTCCCGCCATCTGGCCAGAGGGCCCACACTACGTTTGCCAAGACGCGGTTTCCACTCCAGAACGCGCTTACTGCGGCTTACTCCAGCGGTTGTCTGTTCTGCGAGATATGTGACCAGCTCATTGTCACTTTATCCTACCTTCCGAGCTATGTCGGTCACTTTGGTTCTATGATGGATAACTTCATTACGAATTTTGTCCTTCAGAGAGAGTCCAAGCATAGCTCTTTCCATGGCACGCTGACCGACTTTGAGCTTCTGGATTAACCCTAGGGTCAATGTCCACGTCTCGGCTTCACCGTACGTCATTACAAGGAGGACGCACTGGTTGAAGACTTTCGATGAAATGATCTATGCGTATATAAGATATTTTATGAGTGACCTGATAATGATATTATAAGGTAAATTTTTTAAATTCTCAAAGTTCAGCCGTATCTTAATAGCCTAAAAGCCGACCCCAGAAAAGGGTCGGAGGAAACAAGCTCAGTAGTAGTAGCATTTCTTTGATGAAATTGTTAAGTCACGGTGATGATAAACATGTTTCATCATCGAAGGTCAATGCAATTAGACAACTTTACGGTCAAATATACGATGTAACACGTCAATAATAATGTTGCCATGTAAAAAATGGTAATACCCATTTTCCTGTCTTAAAAAACATACGGTTTTTTTTCTATTTAGTTAGAAGTGGATTGGAAAATATTCGTGCGTATTGATTGGTTTTTTATCTATTCAAACACAGATTATGCGTACGATATGTTTGCGCGGGGAATTTGTTAAGTCATGCTTGATCATCAATAATACATCGATACAGATATCAAACATCGCCGTATAATTCCGAACTAAGCAGAGTCTGTACTATGGGAATAGGACTGCTAATAAATTAAATCCATATTAATATTAGAAATCTTGGGAATAATAAAGGCTTGGAAGATCATGATTAGTATTATAAATTCGATAGTTTTTAAGTAGTAAAGATTTCAATTAAATTTGGTATGGATATTCTTTGATTCTCGAGAAAAGAAATAGGTTACTATTAACCATTAACAGGTACACTATTTATAACCGTTTGTTTGAAGGTATCGAGCGGGAAATACCGTGAAAAATCGTGAAAATGAGCGAGCCTGTCAGTAATTATTTCCTGTTATCTATTTCTGCAAACAAAGAACTGACGCGACGATTTGATGAAAGTGGCAGCAGATGAATGCGGAATGCCCAAGACCAGCCCCCCATAGCCAAGTTGCATTCTACAACCGTAAACGTACGCAATACCGCATAGACCTCCATGGTGTGAGTCACCATGCTGCATTTCCTGCATTAGTATGGTGACTACTACTATTGGATTCTGCTTATGCTTTCCACCAGGCTTCACTTTGGAGTCACATAAAAAAAGATATAAGTTTAACAAGCTTCTTTTGCGAAGCTATTTCAATAGAATCTAGTCAATATAACACTTCCTCTTATCCGTTTTAACCTCCATTAAACAGGGAAAATTATGAAATTGGTAACACTGGAGGCAATAGCTGACAAAAGTTATTAACACATTTTGATAATGTGTCCATTTTACCTCATATGTGTGTCGTAACGTCCTAACAGGTGCCACCATAGATAAATAGCGTGAGTAATGTAATATTTCCCATACTCTCTCTTTCCTTGTACATTCTAGATATGGTAAAAACGGTCAAGAGTGTGTCGGATTGTGTGAAGGGTTGGGTTCCGTAGTTAGGTTCAGATAAGTTTTCTTTTCATAAGGTTTGATATCATTTGACTGCCTCGGTGGCGCAGTGGTAGAGTATGCAACTGCTGTGCTTGAGATCTCGGGTTTGATTCCCAGGTCTGACCAAATGTTTGTATGATCTGTAAATATTTGTTTTGGAGTTCAGGTGTTTTCTATGTATATATTTAAAAAAAAAGTATAAATGTATTTATATCAGTTGTCTAGTACCCATAGTACAAAGTCTGCTTGGTTTGGGACTACATGGCGTTGTGTGTTAGATGTCTGAAATATTATTTACATTTTCGTTTGGGCTAGCTCGATCTGAGAGTAACACAGCCTTACAGAAATAAATAATAATTTTCCTGGTTTAAGGTAGCAAACAAGCGGACTGCTAAATTGTAAGTATCTCCCGCTGCCCTAGAACACATGGACGGTGGCAGTTTTTTATTATACAGGGTTACTGGTAACATGTAGCAATCCCTTTAATGGGTGATAGTAGAGATCATTAGCTATCAAATTGTCCTCTGGTAAATGAGTCAAAAATGTAGCGTTGTGGAAAAAATTTAAAAAAACTCATTTTTTTAAGAAATGTGGATCACGCTACTTATGTAGCGTTGTGGAAAAAAATTAAAAAAAACTAATTTTATTTAAAAAAAAGTGGATCACGCTACTTATGTAGCCTTGTGGAAAAAAAATTTTAAAAACTATTTTTTTAAGAAAAGTGGATCACGCTACTTCAAAGTGCTCTTAAAACAAACACTTGCGTATTTAATGATTGTTTCTGGTGTTTTTAATTTGCTAACACCATAATACGTAATAATAACACAAAAAAGAACAGAAATGTAGTACCGTTAGTGAATAATGATTCAGGGAATCTAAAAATGTTCACACACTTCACTGTTTCTTATGACTAAATGCAATTTTATTTTAAAAAAAATACCTGACAATTTTATCGCCGCAATAGCTTAAAAACAAGTATGTTTTATTGGCTATCCAACGAGGTATAAACAAAATACGTTGACAAATGGCTGAGTAATTGAACTTAATCGGGAGTAAGTGAAAAATTGTAATTTTTTAATTGTAGTTAACTTGCGGTCTAAACTTAAATTTACAATCGATTTTCAAAGTGTGAGCCCCTATTACTAATGCAAGCACGTATTCTTGTCCTCAATTGAGTTTTTACAACACCACTAGAGACAACGAGTATTTGATTTCACTTGCGGCATTAACTATGTGGATCCTTAAACCTACAATATTTTGTACAGGCGAGACATCATAGACCAGGCTCACACACACGTAATAATCCATCAGGGTAAGATCTGGACACCTTGCTGGTCATGGGGTAGGTCCTCCCCTACCAATCCAACACTCAGGAAAATTTTCATTTAACCATTGGCGGACGGTAATTCTGTAATGGTCATCCATCATGCTGATACTACGTAATACGCCTTGTTTCCAAAGGTGCGACTACAAGAAGTCCAAACATGTCTTCCCTCAAGAAGTTCTCGTAACTTTGTGCGTTCAAATTGAAGCTAACTCTGACCAAACCTAACTCTGACCTAACTTAACTCTGGCATAACCTAACTCTGTTGCCCACCGGGGTTTGCGGCAGGGTGATGCGACAGAGTCAGGTCAGGGCTATGCGGATCCTTAAACCTACAATATTTGGTACAGGTGAGACATCATAGACCAGGCTCACACACACGTAATAATCCATCAGGGTAAGATCGGGACAACTTGCTGGTCCTGGGGTAGATCCTCCCCTACCAATGCAACTATCATAAAAAAATTGATTTAATCACCTAACCTAATTTATCTCTGACATAACCTAACTCTTTGCCCACCGGGGTTTTTTTTTTTTTTTTTTACAGGCACCCGCCATCGCAGGGTGTTGCTGCACCTCCAATATTGGTTTGGAGCCTATTACTATTCTTTTATTTCTATTATTACAATTCCTTTCTCTTTTCAGGTGGGATTCCTGATTCCCTAATCTTTACTCTTTATTTATTTTTCTTGTTTTTCTTACAGGGGGTAATAAGTATAGTACAGCCTTTATTTATATTTATAGATCCTTATTTGCTATTCTAATTCTAACACATTATAATTTACAGCTAACTAAGTTAATCTAGATTTTCTTACGTTACAATATTATTATACATTTTACTAACTTAATTATTTATGCTTTATTATACTTATGATAAACATTAATAATTTAAAATTACTACGGTATCATGGTTCTAATTAGCTTTGTTCCTCTTATTCACTAGTCTTACAATATCTGTACAATATTTCAAAAACATGTTCCTATTTTTGCCTTTCATAATGGTACTCAAATTTGTTACTGTGATCTTTGTGTCGCCCACCGGGGTTTGCGGCAGGGTGACGCGACAGAGAAATTGAACCTATTTCTTACCTGACTCTGTCGCATCACCCTGCCGCATACCCCGGTGGGCAACAGAGTTAGGTTATGCCAGAGTTAAGTTAGGTCAGAGTTAAGTTAGGTCAGAGTTCAGTTAGGTCAGAGTTAGATTTGGTCAGAGTTAGGTTCAATTTGAACGCACAAAGTTACGAAAACTTTTTGAGGGAAGACATGTTTGGACTTCTTGTAGTCGTACCTTTGGTAACAAGGCGTATGACGTAGTATCAGCATGATGGATGTCCATTACAGAATTACCGTCCGCCAATGGTTAAATGATTTTTTTTCTGATAGTTGGATTGGTAGGGGAGGAGCTACTCCATGACCAGCAAGGTGTCCAGATCTTGCCCTGATGTTTTTTTTTTTAATGTTATCCCGTGGGATAACGCTGCTTTCCCCCGTCCATAATAATGACAGGACCTTTCTACTAGTCGTATATTTGCCATTCATTGGTGTGCCTCGCACCAAGTGCCTCCCTTCCATCACTTTGCTTTTGTTAGTTTTTCATTTATTGTTTGATCAATATACAGAATTTAGTTAATTTTTCTATTTATTGTTTGATTACTATAGAATATATACAATGCGACGTTAATTTCTAAAATTTTACGATTCGACTTTAAATTTCCTTTTTTCTGTCTTTAATGCAATAAATATAATACAAGACAAAGGATTTCTAAGTTGCAGGTTTTATTTTTAGGTTTGTTAATAGTCTTCTTAGTTTTTAATTTATAATCAGTGTGTTATATTAATTTCTTTAGTTCTATTTTGTGTGTTGTGTGTTATGTGTGACTTTAAATTTCCGTTTTCTGTCTTTAATGCAACAATTACAGTACAAAGCAGAGGATTTTTACGTTGCAGGCTTTATTTTTAGGTTTGTTAAGAGTCTTCTAAATTTTAATTTATATTCAATGTATTCTTTTAATTTCTTATATCTCTATAGTGTTATTCTGACTGCATTTTTCTATTATTATACTATTACTACTACTACTAATATATATACTGTTTTATCTAGCTATCTTATATTTTTACTGTGCATGCTTTGTTTTCCTTTTATTTATAGTATTTTATCTTTTATCTAATACGTTTTACCTGTTGTTGTTGTTTAATCTGTTTATTCTGCAATGGCTTTTTAGTTGTCGTTTCCTAATCTGTGAGATCATGGCATTTTGTGACTTTGTGTATTTTGTTTTTTGTACATGTCCAGTGTTTAATTATGTGTGTATCATTTTATCTAAGGTGTATTTTAATTTGTTATTTAATCTGTACGTGTCTGAGTGTGTGTTTTATTTTTAGTATTAATTCCACCTTTGTTAGCAACAATGTGTATATATGCCTAAATATATGCAATTATTGTAATCCTGGTCGTGAATTTGTTATGCTGTTCCTTTTAGTTATGTGTGCGTGTCTGGTGTTTCTTACCATGATGTTAATGTTATATTTGAGGGCACTGACTTCCCAATAACGATTACCATAGATGTTCATGACAACCGGGACCGACGGCTTAACGTGCTCTCCGAGGCACGGGCGGAGAACACCGCCATCTGCCATACTCCGGGCTGCTATTAAGAATTTCTTGTAACTGCAGTCCGACCCGGGAACCGAAACCGAGACCTCTTGATCTGCAGTCGCTTACGCTAACCACTAGAACTAGACCAACGAGGCAGTCATGGTGACTCACAATATGGCGGTTTATTGAGATGCTTCTGCATCATTGAGATTTGATCAGTTACTTACTACTTGAGAGTCCTTCGATTCATCTCCGCTAGAGACAAGAAGATGGAAACCCTCTCCCTCTTTGTCTGGCATTTCGGTAAAAGCAGGCAAAACAATTGTTTAACTAAGATTTTATGAAAGGTCACATACCAGAATATAGTTCTCCCACGGCTAACAAGTAAGTTCAAGGTTGTTAACCCGCCAAAACTATCCGTTGTCGGGAAGTTCAAGCAATTTATTACATCTAGTACAAAAAACATAACTTATAGCCTTCATCTTTTAAAAATTACATACATTAAGAAATCATTTAGCGTTAGTATAGCAGTCATTATTTAATAATCCATACTAATCTATACATCTATACAAATAAATTGGAGTGTCTGTTTTAAATATTAAAATAACCTTTTTTTACTGAATGCATACCTATGACTGTATGTATGTATACACGGTTCATGTACCAAAATATTTTTTTACAATTTTTGCCTGACTGTCGGTCTGCCTGTGTGTTTGTTCCGGAAAATCTCTGGAACGGCTTTATTGATTTTGACGGGACTTTCACTGGCAGATAGCTGAGTTAATAAGGAGTTATTTTTTTGATTAGCTTTGCCTCGCGGTGTTAAGTATTTCCTCTAGCGGATAAAAACAGCTTTTGCACTCAGATATCGAAGGGCAAAAATACTCTTTCCGAGATGGGGAAAAAAATCTTTTAGTGTTAGATATCCCATTTATCGGTGAATTTGTAGGCTAAAGGTGGTATAAAATCATGCTACGGCTAAAAGTAGTCGATCAACAATAAAAAATGGTGTTTGATAAACGGATATGAAGTCGCGTGAGTGAGATAGTATGTTATACGTACTTGGTTCACAAAGATATTCAGTTTCTAAGTAAGTTTTTGGGTTTTTACACTGATTTAGTCATGCGGTTGCAATATATGAATCATATAGGTATAGAGTAACTTTAGAATTTATAATATTGGAATGGACTGAATACCTTTTATTCTATAATTAAAATCACTTGTACTTATTCCACTATTTTTATTAAGTTTAATCCTGACCGGTTTCGCCTTATATCAAAGATTACAGACCAAGGGCCCACCACGGCCAGATCTTCGTTATTTTATAAAAGCTGAAAGTTTTTCTGTGCATGACCCCTATATAGGTAAGAACGACAAGCGACTATAGAGTATGGGTTGTGGTTACTTTGGCAGATAACAGGTAGTGAAGGTGTATAAAATAGTAACTAATTTTCGTTAAAGTATAAAGCTCAATATTTTTATATTTTCTTCAAGAAAGCTTTAGAAATCTCGTCATCCATTGCCGGACACTTATGACAGTTGCTACTGGCAGGGGCCAGACACCCCTAAACTTTATTTAATTATAGTTATACTTTCGTTAAAGTATAAAGCTAAATATTTTTATATTTTCTTCGGGAAAGCTTTAGAAATCTCGTCATCCATTGCCGGACACTTATGACAGTTGCTACTGGCAGAGGCCAGACACCCCTAAACTTTATTAAATTATAGTTATACTTTCGTTAAAGTATAAAGCTAAATATTTTTATATTTTCTTCAAGAAAGCTTTAGAAATCTCGTCATCCATTGCCGGACACTTATGACAGTTGCTACTGGCAGGGGCCAGACCCCCCTAAACTTTATTAAATTATAGTTATACTTTCATTAAAGTATAAAGCTAAATATTTTTATATTTTCTTCGGGAAAGCTTTAGAAATCTCGTCATCCATTGCCGGACACTTATGACAGTTGCTACTGGTAGGGGCCAGACACTCCTAAACTTTATTAAATTATAGTTATACTTTCGTTATAGTATAAAAGCTAAATTTTATATAAGTTACTTGGGAACCTATAATGAAATGAAATCATTTATTCTGCAATTAGGTTACATGAACACTTTTGCAAGTTAAACCTTTTTTGAGCAGATGAGTTCGGCCTTTCCTAACTGGACTAGCCCTGAGAAGAAAGGACGAAACAAACTCAGGGATCATCGTCTCTTTTAAAGTCCAGACAATAGTCTCAAATGCAAAAGACATTAATTCAATAAAATAAAAAGAAAATTACAATTTAAGTCACAATTATTATAATCAGTAAAGATAATAATTAAAAAAAATGTCAACAATAGCAGTAATTTAAAATGAATTGGTTTCAAACTATAAATTATCGTCACATCAAAATAAATTTAAAAATTCAAAATGTGCAGAACGGGCAGCTCAATCCCAGAAGGTTTTATCATCAAGATATTCTGCTATGGTATAATACCCCTTTGCGGATAGGTTAGATTTTATGGTTTTCTTAAATTTCTTTAATGGCAAATTTCTTATATCAATAGGGAGTTTATTGTAAAAGCGTATACATTGTCCCATGAACGAGTTGCCTACTCTGTGGAGACGAGTGACGTGAACACTAAGATTATGTTTGTTTCTGGTATTAACAGAATGAACATCACTGATTTTAGGAAACTTTGATATATTTTTTTGAACATAAACTAAATTTTCGTATATATATTGTGAAGATACAGTCAGAATATTTATTTTTTTAAATTTGGAACGGAGAGAAACTCGAGGACCTAATTTATAAAGGGCTCGTACGGCGCGTTTTTGTAAAACAAATATGGCATTAATATCTGCACAGTTACCCCAGAGTAGGATACCGTAACTCATTATGCTATGAAAGTAACTGAAGTAAACTATTCTAGCTGTATCAACATCAGTTAAATGTCGAATCTTTTTTACAGCAAAAGCCGCTGAGCTTAGCCTACCGGATAGTTTTTCTATTTGGGGACCCCATTGTAACTTAGCGTTAATAGTAATACCTAAAAATACAGTAGATTCCACAGGATCCAACTCTAGTCCATTCAATCGAACATTGGTTGTAACATGCCTAACGTTTGGTGTAGAGAATTTAATGAATTTAGTTTTCTTCTCATTAAGGAGAAGGTTATTTGTATTAAACCAATGTACCACTTTCAAGAGTGCACTGTTGACTTCAGTAGAACTGTCAAGTTGGCGCCTAACTTTAAAAATTAAGGATGTGTCATCCGCAAATATATTTTTTTTTTAACTCAATAGCCGGACAGTTTAAAGGGTATTTACATCTTGCCAGACACATTGAAAGTCCGCTGTAGATGCGAGCGCGAATGCTTAGTCGCTTACGATCTTATAAGATTTCCAATAAAAATAATTTTATTACGATAATCCATGTTATATAAAGTAAAAAATGTACTAGTACTTTAGGGGATTTTAATCTATACAACTATACATACAAATAAATAAAATTGGAGTGTCAGCCAGGGATATTCCGGTTAGGGTTAACCTAACCGAAATAATCTGTTATTAACCCTTTTGAATATGGGTTAACCTAAATTTAGGATTAACCTAAATATGTGTTACCGAATTATAACTGTTAACAGGAATAATCTAATACAGGATAATTACGGTTAACCTTAACCGAATTTGATATAGGTTTCTGGATATTTGTAGGTCCGTGATTCATTTTTCGTTACAGTCGTCGGTGACGTTCATTATTTGCGTGGAATGGGAAAAGGGGATGACAAGTTATTTTTTTTTCACAAGAGATCAAGTAAAATTGATTAATTTTCGAATCGCGTCACGTCGTAAAATAACCGAAATCTTGGGTTAACATCTATCATTTGGGTTAACAATTTCAAAAACATAAACCCTTTAATTTGGGTTAACCCTTATTGTTTAGGTTAAAACAATAACATATATAATCTGTAAACCGAATCGATGAGTAACCCTTTGAAACGGTTACAGATTGATTCGGTAACCGTTTATAACGAATACCGTTATGCATGGGTTTTCCGATCCCTGGTGTCAGCTTGTAATATTAAAAATAACCGTTTTTTACTAAATGCATATGTATGTGTACACGTACCACGAACATATACCAAAAGAACATTTTTTTAAATTTGTCTGTCTGTCTGTTTGTGCCGGCTAATCCCTGAAACGTCTGGACCGATTTTGACGGGAGTTTCACTGGCAGATAGCTGATCATATAAGGAGTAACTTAGGCTACTTTTTTTTAGACTAGCTTCACCCGCGGTGTTACCCGCGGTTGTTGTTGTACCGCGGGTAATACCGCGGAGCTCAGCAAGTTCTAGAATGTATTGCAACAAGTTCCATCAAGTGCCGACAATCGAGAGTATAAATTAAATACCTATATAGTTAAATTTATTAAAAAATAATCATAAAGGTTCTATTAGAAGTCGTCAATTTCACTAATTAGTATATATTAGTTTGTAATGCAAGTTCTCAAAACTAATTAAATATTTGGTGTATATATATATAACATGGTATATAGTATATACTAGTTTTATCCGCGGCTCCCTCTGTACATATGTCGGCTATCGTGACAAAAAGAAGCTTATATCCTTCACCGAGGTCCAAGCTATCGATATACCGATATTCATCTAAATCGGTTCAGCGGTTTAGTCGTGAAAGCATAACAAACAGACAGAGTTATTTTCGAATTTTAATAAGTACATATATGTACTGTCCCACAATTATTAAATATGTCCCACAGTCAGTATATACCATGTCCATCTCACGGAAACTCTCAAGTCAACACTATAACCTATCTCTGTGCTAAATTTCATCCAAATTCGTACAGCCATTTTTGCGTGAAACAGGAACAAACATCCATACAACCTTTGCCACTATAATATTAGTTAGATACTCGTATTCAACTAAAGTGATCAAAATGACCACTAACATCATTCTGTGAAAGTGTTATGTAACTTTGCCGTAAAATTAATTATTGCAAAAGAACAATAAAATTTCGTAAACACATTGCCCAATTACATTATTTGCAGGCACGGCCGTTTATAGAACAGTTTGTGGCTATTTGCTAATAGGTGGCGCTGAAAGTCTCAAACAATTGATAATAGATGGCCATACTGTGTTACAATGTGACTAGTTTGAGGACGAGTAGTCTAGTGGTACATCTAGTTCTGAGTGTATGTAATAGATGGCAGCATTCCAAAAGCTCGCAAAAACTACTGAACGGATTTGGGTGAAACTTAACAGTAATATAGCTTATACATCAGAATAACACATAGGCTACTATTTGCCGCGATAACCGACATATGCGCGGGCGGAGCAGCGGGCAACTACTAGTTCTATATAAATAAATAAAATTGAAGTGGATTTTTATAATTTCAAAGCAACAGCTTTTAAATAAATGCTTAAGATACGGTACTCACATAAAAAATCAAGTTATAAAACCTTTGTCTGTCTGTCAGTCTGTCTTTTGTACCGGCTAATCTCTAAAAGGGCTGAACCGATTTTTACAGAAATTTCACTGGCAAATAGGAGATTTATGGAGTAACTTATCTACTGTTTTTAGACTGGCTACGCCCCACTGCGTTACCCGTGTTTGTTGTTGTAAAACTCAATCATAGCAGTCGCATAAGCTACCACTGCACCACCGAGGCAGTTAATTAGTATTTTTTTCATGAAAATTTTTAGATTGCAGTACTGTGATCTAAGAAGTACATTTTTAGAGTTCCATAGTTCACGTCTCGAAACCCTAATAGTTTCGTCATGTCCGTCCGTCCGTCTTGCTTACCTGCCTTACTGTTAGTGTTTGAAAAATGAAAATATGGGCCTAACTTCTAAAATGCCCTTCCTTGGAAAACTTTATACAAAAATAACGCAATAATAAGTAATATCATTCATAGTAATAAATACCAACCTCGCCTTCCAAATCCAAGTGCCATTATGGGTGACTACGGAACCCCATTCTATGCGTGGCCTGACGCACTTTACTGGTTTTTCTTCCAATCAGAAGAAATGGTTATTTCAAGGTTCATCTTAACAACTTGAATAGTTCCTTAGTGGCATACTTATAGAAATCTTAATAAATTCTTACTGATGTACTTGTAGAAAAGATACGTTCTGCTTCATGGGGACTAAGAAGACCAGGATATACATCATCATTATCAACAGTCTTTACCAGTCCACTGTGTATACTAAACTACGCTGACCAGACGGGTTGGTATAGCGCATGGTATAACAATATACTACGCCAGGTATGGCATCTGTTCAAAAAATCCTGCAGCAGCAGCACGCTGGTTCTGGTTGGTTTCTTTCATGTTATATTGCTATTCGCTGGTTCTGATTGGTGGTGTCATGTTGCTATCACGTGGTAAGTGGATAGTGATGTCACCTCGGGGAGCTCTCGGAATGCGAGACCTTGTTTTCTTAGATCATGGTATAGGGTTTGTGTCAAGTTTTCCTTCTTTTTGCAGTGCTTTTGTCCTGCGTAGTTTGCTCCTTCGCGGTGTGACAAAGCTAGTCTAAAAAAAAGTAGTTTAAGTTACTCCTTAGATCATAAGCGATAGCTGAAAAACTGAAGAAATGATGCCAGTGAAAGTCTTGTCAAAATCAGTCCAGCCGTTCTAGAGATTACCCGGAACAAACAGACAGACACACAAAATTTTTAAATATGTTAGTTTGGTACATGTACCGTGTATATCTATGCTAATATTATAAACGCGAAAGTTTGTAAGTATGGATGAATAGATAGATGGATGTTTGTTTGTTAATCTTTCACGCAAAAACTACTGAAGGATGAAACTTTGCAGTAATATAGCTTATATATCAATATAACTCATAGGCTAATATTTACCACGATAGCCGACATATACGCGGGCGGAGCCGCGGGCAACCACTAGTATTATATACATATGCATTCATTAAAAAGCAATTATTTTAATGTTACAAACAGACACTCCAATTTTATTTATTTGTATGTACATATGTACCTATAGACTAGCTGACCCGGCAAACTTCGTACCGCCACATTTTTTCTTTCGTAAATGTTTTCTAAATTCTTAAAAAAATATTTTAGTATTCCAGTTTTGTACAGGTACTAACAAAAAAATCATTTCATTTCATTTCCAACGATTGCCGCCGCCCATGGACACCCGCAACACCAGAGGCAACCCAAGTGCGTTACCGGCCTTTGGGAGATGGGGATGGGGGGGGGGATATAGGGGGAGGGGTTGGGGTACGGTCGTCCGGTATCCTCACTCACTCGGTGAAACACAGCGCAAGCGCTGTTTCACACCGGTTTTCTGTAAGGCCGTGGTATCACTCCAGTCGAGCCGGCCCATGCATGCCAAAGCGTGGCTCTCCCACGGTAAATTTAAATTTAATTTTTTTCTATACAAACCTTGTCCTAACAATAACAAATAAATGTTTTTTTATTATCCAATTTGTTGCAGCCGATCGGTGATTCATTTTTATATATAGATTTATTTAAACAACAACATTTTACAAATAACAATAAATTAAATACTCTCCAAGCTGTTTATAACTTTAAATATGTTGAGAATTGTGTACATTTTAACTGTCTACATAAATACATATACCTACCTACCACTCGAAGCTTGACTGGAAGAGAATGCCCTGGGTCCACATCTATTTTAATTTAGTGCATAAAATTCAGTTCCTTTTTTGGTAGATAATTTTTTTGAAAATTAATCCTTGCTCGAGATCGATTTATCGTTCGTTTCGTATTCGAAATCATTGGAGCCTACGTTTGGACGTTGGGGTTAGCTGGAACAAACAGACAGACCAACATTTTTTTTAAAGTACTGCACTGCAGCTTATTTATCAACGCAAGCTATAGGGTACATAACATCACGTGAGCACCAAAACGAGTCAAGCATCAATGATAATTAATTGTTACAAAACCGGAAAAAAATAAATCTTTTACAAAATGTAAACGAAGCCCAGCGTGTTAGCTAGCGTGAAATCGACTACATAAATAATAATTAACACACATGTAGTGTACTAAATATTACATGTGGTCTCCCATCCATTTTCAAACCTGACCGACATCCCTTAACCTCAGTAGGTAACCTACAAAACGGCGTCCAAACCAGTTTGTTTTTTGCCATCTATCGGGCTATTTCAACAGTATGCATTTCTAAATCGTGGTAGTTACCCGACCGCGATGTTACAGTGACGTAACCGACACACATGGTCATAACAGGTTTGATTCTAGTGATGGGACATTGTCGATAAAATGTTACGATAAATTGCGTGACTTGCATAGCGTTTTAAATACTTGTGTTTCAAGTAATCTATAGTCAATCTAATCTAACAGGTACCGAATGACGTTGCATGGTTTTGAACATGAAATAACGCACACACAATTTTATTTTTTTCAGATATCATTTGCAAAGTCACGTACATAGGTCCGTTATAACAGTGTTGTGTAATAATTTACTTTTACTTTACTTACTAGAACTATTCAAGACGAAAAATCTCACAGTACATTTTATCGTGTAACTTCTGGATAGTGCTGAAACTGTAGTGATAGGCAGCGTAGCTCAAGATAGTGCTTAAACGGATAATATTTACTGACTTACTTGATACTTATCGTTATAGCATAGCCAAATGACACAAAATCTTCATAAATAGCCTATGTGGGATTTTTATGTATAAGTAACAGTACGGTAAAGTTTCGTCTAAATCTTTTCAGTAGTTTTTGCGTGAAAGAGTATCAAAGATCGTAACATCATCACAAACTTTCGCATTTATAATATTATACTAGTTGTTGCACGCGGCTCCGCCCCCGTGTATGTCGGTTATAGCGGCAAATAGTAGTCTATGTGTTAATCTGATGTATAAGCTATATTACTGTAAAGTTTCATCCAAATCCATTCAGTAGTTTTTGCGTGAAAGAGTAACAAACATCCATCCATCCATCTATCCATCCATCCATCCATACTTACAAAATTTCGCATTTATAATATTAGTAGGACTAGCTTTTGTCCACGGCTCCGCCCGCGTTTATGTTGATAATCGTATTAGAAAGTAGCCTATATCCTTCCTCAGGAATAAATTAATTAATTAAATTTCATTGAAATCGAAACAGTGGTTAAGCCGTGAAAGCGTGACAGACAGACAGAGTTACTACCGAATTTATAATATTATTAGAGATATAGTAGGACATACAAGAAGTGCTCGTTTTTAAGATATTGTTAGATATCGATAACAGAAGAAACAGAGTCGCCTCACTACAAAGCAATGATGCAAGACCACTTTCACTGGGGCGTGCTCACGGGTTTCCTACATAATTCTTAGTACCAATCATAACAGTAGTATTATAAAGAACAGAACAGAAGATTATACATCAGCCCTTTGAACACATCAACAGCCTTTAACTGTCCACTGCTGGACCTAGGCCTCTCTTTAGAAAGAAGGTTTATTTTTTATGTAAGGGCCTGCCAAAACGACTCTACTCTGCCTGATGGAAAGCATCAAGCTGAATCCAAAAGTGATGGTTACCATACTCATTGTGAATGCAACAATGCAGCATGGTGTCCCAAACCGGCCTAGTAATGCTTCTGCATCATTAAATAATAATAATAATAAATATTACGGACATTTTTTTAACACACAACGCCATCTAGTCCCAAGCTAAGCAGAGCTTGTGTTATGGGTACTAGACAACTGATACAAATACATATATACTTTTTTTTTGTAAATACATACATATTATACATAGAAAACACCCAAACTCCGAAACAAATTTTGTAGATCATACAAACATTTGGTCCGACTCGAGATCGAACCCGAGACCTCATGATCAGCAGTCGCACACGCCAACCGCGAGACCAACGAGGCAGTTATTAGTTATTGGGCCTCCGGTCTCGCACTCATCAAGGAAACACGACAGCACGAACGATGTCATTTTACGGTTATTCAGTGAGGGTAGTACCGCCCCGGTCAAGCCCGCCCGTTCGTGCTGATATCAACGTGGCTCTAAGTTACCTTTTTGATTTGTTATGGTCTACTACACCACGCTGACCAGACGGGTTGGTATAGGGTTTGTGTCAAGTTTTCCTTCTTTCTGAAGTGCTGTTGTCCTACGTACATAGCTTGCTCTCTAAGTCGGTTCTTACGACACCCACGGGGTGAATATGGGTGGTGACACTCCGTATTATTAATTTGTCATCACACGAATGACATGGATAGGTACAAAAGTATTCAAGTCTGAGTCCATTAGAGTGTAGGTGATAATCAATATCTTGTTAAATAAACATACGTAAGACAAATTAAAAGTTACGAAACATATCACTTCCAATTTATATTTTGAATTCAACACAAGCTGATAGTGTTTAATGATGATCATCTTCCACATCATCTTCCTAGCCTTTATTATTCCAAGATTATTTGTTGTCGGCTACTAGTTCAACCGGTTTTACCTGAATATCAGTTTTTCCACGGAGCGACTGGCATCGGACCTCCGCAACCCTGAGGGTGAACTGAATTCGAATATTGAACTAGCTGTCAGTATATTTGAGGGCATTGACTTACTAATAACGATTGCCATAGATAGATGTTCATGACAACCGGGACCGACGGTTTAACGTGCTCTCCGAGGCACGGGCGGAGAACACCGCCATCTACCATACTCCGGGTTGCTATTAAGAATTTCTTGTAAGAAAACCCCAACAGCAGCTGTGTAATGATCAACTTGATAAAACCAATACAAAATAATCATTAGATTAATTAACAAGAACTAGAATAACTACATCACTGCAAAGACAAGGGAAACGTAACAGAAACCAAACCCTGTACCGCATCTTTGACTGCCTCGGTGGTGCAGGGGTAGCTTATGCGAGTGCTGTGTGTGTCTCGGGCTCGATTGCCGGGTCGGACCAAACGTTTGCATGATCTGTCAATATTTGTTTTGGAGTTTGGGTATTTTCTAAATTCTATATATAACATGTATTTATAAAAAAAACTAGCTGATCCGGCAAACGTTGCTTTGCCATAAAAAATGGTGTATAAAAAATAGATGATGGTCGATTGTCAGACCTACCGATATGCACACCAAATTTCATAAAAATCGGTCCAGCCGTTTCAGAGGAGTATGGTAACTGTACTTTGTCCATTCGTTTATTTTCTTTTTGACAGCTTACGCCTATAAATTACTTTTTTTTTCGGAATTATGTACTACAGTAATGTCGTACTTTATTGACTGTGACGGTACTTTAGTGAAGTGGTCTGTGCATAACAAACAACGACAGACTATAAAACAGTAAGAAATACGATAAATTAATTTGAGTTCATGTAAGTATTTTTTCTGTAAATAAATAAAAAAGGAAATAAAAATAGTATCTATGACTCCAAGATTAAATTTTTGCAAGGAATTAAGTCGAAATCTTGGAATTTAGGATCAAACCAAGAGTAAAGAACAATAACTCTGTTCATTCATCTAATTTACTGATTTATTATTTATATTTTTGTTTATTTCTTATATAATAAAACTAATAAAGGAATAATTAATATTTCAACAAAAAAAATAATAATTCGAATGAAAGTTCTTCATAAATAAAATCTCTATTCGTTTGAAATCGAATCGGTAATGGGTGAGGGCGTCACTAATTTCAAAATTTCTTGAACTGTCAAAAAGAAAATAAAGAAATGGACAGAGTATAACATTGTGACACGAGAATTTTATATTTAAGATAAGATATAGTAGATGTAATTATATCAAATATCAATTTAGGGTTCCGTACCCAAAGGGAAAAACGGGACCCTAAAAAACTTCGCTGTCCATCTGTCTGCCTGTCTGTTTGTCCTTCCGTCTATCACCAGGCTGTATCTCATGAACCGTGATAGTTAGACAGTTGAAATGTTCAGAGATGATGTATTTCTGCTGCCGCTACAACAAATACTAAAAAAACAGAATAAAAAGCAATATTTAAGGGGGTCCCATACAAAACGCTATTGCTCGATATTGATAACGGCAAAGGCAGACGCTTGAAATGTCTAGATAATGGTATGGCACCCTTCCTACGCGAGTCCGACCTGCACTTGGCCGATTTTTATTTCAAGTAGGCCTTTTCAGGTACCCTCGAAACGTTACATTAATGACTAGTTGCGCGGTTCCAAAACGACATTCTTATGGAGGAGAATCCTCCATAAGTTACTCTTTTTAACCGACTTCAAAAAAGGAGGAGGTTCTCAATTCGACAGTATATATGTTTTTTTTAATGTGTATTCGCGGATAACTTCTTCGTTTATGAACAGATTTGGATGATTCTTTTTTTAATGGAAAGGAGATATCCCAACGGTGGTACCATGATAAGGACACTAAGATCTGATGATGGCATCCAAGAGAAATCGAGTCGAACCTTGAAGTCGGTTTTTGTAATTGTTAAAATTTTACTTGTTAGAATAGATATTTACAATATTTAAGGTATATTATTACTAGCTTTTACGCGCTGCTCTGCCCGCTTATTTGTCGGTTATCGCAGCAAAGACTAACATATGCCCTTCCTCAAGAATTAAAGTATCTCCATGCCAAATTTCATTGAAACTGGTGCAGTGGTTTGGCCGTGAAATCAGAACAGACAGAGTTACTTTCGCATTTATAATATAAGTATGGATTTATGTATGCAACTACAATGTATAACTATAAATTCTCAAAATTAAAAAAAAACCGATATAATAACCTGAGTTCCTTTTAAAAAGTAAAAAACACGTTATGCGTTTTATTTGAGACCCCACTCGATGATATTTTTGCAGACATTCGGTTACTCTTCCCCACTTTGACCCCCATAACTTTTAAACGGCTCAACCGATTTTCATGAAACATGTCTAAGAACACTCGCACGTAACTCACCTTTCATACAAAAAAAAAACTAAATTGAAATCGCTTCATCCGTTCGGGAGCTACGGTGCCACAGACAGACAGACACGTGAAACTTATAACACCCCTCTTTTTGGTCGGGGGTTATAAATAGTAAACTTAGTAATTTTCAAAATATGGATAAATAAGAGAAAGTTACCAAACTTAACATTAACGTACAAAGATATAGCACTAATAAATAAACATTATCTGAATGACCGAGCTTCGCTAGGTTTTTTTTATTTCTAAAAATTAATAATAGTAGGGCTGTGGGCCCCAGGCACGATCAATTGATCGTGCCTGGGGTCTACCTCCCAACGGTTGATGTTGGGAAATTGTATATTTGCTTACCGGCGTGAGAAATTCTATATCGCGATGCAGGATTAGCAATAGGTAACTCTGTTGTTCGTTGTCGTAGTATATTCGGTAGATAGCCCTGTAGCATAATTTTGTTGCGCTGTATGTGGACACGCATGCCACACATGCAACACATGCCTTTTAATATCTATACATATATATATACTCTGAAGGTAGTAGAGCCACGCTGATTTCAGCACGAACGGGCCGGCTCGACCGGGGCGGTACTACCCTCGCACAGAAAATCAACGTAAAATGACAGCGTTCGTGCTGTCGTGTTTCGTTGGTGAGTGCGACACCGGAGGCCCAATTAGTCTAGTCAACAAGTTCCAAACTTGTTGACTAGACTAAAAGATGCAGCAGCATCACTAGGCCGCCATGGTGTGGGTCGCCATGCTGCATTGTCTGCATTCGCAGTGAGCATGGTGACCACCACTCTTGGATTCTGCTTATGCTTTCCATCAGGCAGAGCAGAGTCACTTTGGCGGGCCAAACATAAAAAAAAAAAACTGTGGCGACTTCCACATACAGCACAACAAAAAACATACTAAAGCGCTATCTATCGAAGATACACTGAACTATGCAGTAACGTATGACACAACACTACTAATCCTGAATCGCGCAATGGAAGTCCCACGCCGATTAGCATATATATACAAAATCCCAAACATGCACCGTGGCTCCGTGGCCCACCAGGCATGATTATCTCGCCTGATTGGAATCTGCATCCTTTGATGTTTACCGCCAAAAACAGAAATACGGTTCCCAACATTTGTTGACAATTTTTGTTGCCAACACAATGAAATTACAGAAACTTTTATCCCCAACACGTGTTGACAACACAAAAGTTGCCAACGTTTGTTCGGTGGAGACTCGGCTTTAGATACCAATACGCACAGATCAACCTAAAATGATAGCATACGTGCTGTTGTGTTTCGTTGGCTAGCGCGAGACCGGAGACTCGATGACGCAGAAGCATCACTAGGCCGCCATGGTGTGGGTCACAATGCGGTGGAGGTCAACCGTGCAGTCGAAGTCAAAGGTTATTCAACCATAAAGCACCTTTTATTAAAAGTCGGGTAGAGAAGTAATCATACGGACCTCTCATGAAACGGATCTTTTGTAACATACCGCGTATTACATAACTAGAGGTCAGTAGGTTTGATGCCGGATAGATGAAATGTTCTCAAGACTTCACAATTACGGATGTCCATGGGCGGCATTAATCGCTAACCATTAGGCGATACGTCTGCTCGTTTGCCCCCTATTCCATAAAAATAATATCATAGAAAACACCCAAACTCTGAAACAAATATTTGCAGATCATACAAACATTTGGTCCGACCGGGGAATCGAACACGAGACATCAAGCACAGCAGTAGCGTAAGCGACTGCCACCGAGGCTGTCACATTAATTAATAAACATCATTCATAGTATTAATTACCAACCCCGCCTTCGAAAATTCCCGTGCTATCATAATAATAATATTAACCATATATTCACACTGTGCACGCATAGACACACTCATACACACACTGTAGGTACATACACACACCCAAAGACACGCATTCAAACACAAGCACACGCAAAATTAACAAATCAATTATGTAAGTATGTTTCATGTATGTTCTGCTCATAAACGTTTATTGTATCATTTTTTTTTGGAAGGAACTGATTCCCGACATACAGCTCACGCTAATTTAAGTTTGGAAATCGGGGCTTGCACTTGAATTGTATCCATACGTGTCCATACTTTGTTACAATAAAGTATTAGTATTATTATCATGATTTTTTTAACAGATTTTTCGACGATTAGTCGGCTCTTACGCTACGTTATGAATAGGGGTGGTAACGCTCTGTACTTTTATCCCATCATCACACGTATCAAAATAAATTTAGTAAAATATGTAGGTAGATCTATTTGGTTCGATTCGACTGCACGGCTGGCCTTGTGGTTTAGGCGGTCGCCACCCCGCTTTCCACTACGCCATGTGTTGTGGGTTCACAACAGTTTCACACACGCAACACAAGTTCACAAAAGTGGGGATATTATAGGGCACAAGTGTGTGCGGAAACACAGGTGCACTCTCTGTTCCCTCTCTCTCATAATCCGATGGGACGGTTAACCGACATGACCGGGGAGAGACCAGGCGCAGGACCGACAGCTTTACGTGCTCTCCGAGGCAAGGGGGTTCAGACCCCAACCTTCCAAACTCTGAGCTGTTATTAAGTATTTTTAACCGACTTCCATAAAGGAGGAGGTTCTATGTTCCACTGTGTTTTCTTTTAATGTATGTTCACCGATTACTCCGTCAATTGTGGACCGATTTTTCGTATATTTTCTGAAGTTACATCGGTATTTGCGTCTGGTAGTCATCATTTTATGATGATGAGCTGATGATGTAAGGTACAACTCCTTAACGGTTAGGAGTTGGAGGATAAATCATTAAATATCACATGTATATATGTTACCTTTAGTCGTATTCTTTCAAATTATTTAGGTAAGCTGATGATGGAAGGTGGAAGGTACAACTCCTCAACGGTTAGGAGTTGGAGGATAATTTTTTCAATTTCATACGTATCTAAAGACCTTCAGTCGTATACTTTCAAGTTATTTAGGTAAGCTGATGATAGAAGGTTGAACTCTTCAACAAGTAGGGATCAGAGGATGATTTTAATATTACACGTACGTATAGACTTTAATTTGTATTATTGATGATGAAATTTGATGAAATAGTTCAACTTACTACTTACCTACGACTGTTTCCACTAAAAACTGAAAAATAAAAACTTTTTATAAAAAAAAAACCGACTTCCAAAAAACATCCAACGAAAACTCTCTGCCAAAAAAACCCTTAAAAGCGTAAAATAAACTGGTTCTTCATAAATTGCATATACCTAATTCTTTATTCATTTAAATAGTAGTATTGTAATGTGTGCTAGGTACCTAAAATATGTTTGAAGTCGGTGCCAAGTGACTATCGCTTGGACTTTTGTAATTGTTCGTTTGTATTCTTTTTGGCTTAGCACCGACTTTTGTTCGACCGACCGACCGACCGAAGTCCTTTTATTTTTTTGTAATCAGAAAAACTCAATAACACTTTTTTCCCGACCCCGGGATTCAAACCCTAGACCTCTTGATCGGCAGTCGCAAACGTCAACTGCTAGACCAACGAGGCAGTCACATAGTTTAATACTGTATGTGATTCACAAATTGTTGTTCTGAGTCTGGGTGTTCTTTGTGTCCGTTTCATGTACGTTTGTAAAGTACCCCGCGACACAGGACACGTTCTTAATGTCTATTAGAAAAAAAAGAAAAAAAAAATGGTATGAAAAAAAAAGATGACAAGTGTACACGAAATTATTTTAATTCACAGAAATCAGTCGGTCAGTGGTTTCTCGGTTACGTGTTTTGGTTACGCAACCGCAAAACTATGTTAATTGTCCAACATAAGTATTATATTGTTGTATACTAATAAGGCTCTTATAAATTATAATTTATTTCATTACTACTCTGAATACATTTGCGATAGAGACTCTTCATAATAAATAAATATTTTTGACATCTAACACACAACGTCATCTTCCAATTATATCGATTCGACTGCCTCTGTGGCGCAGTGGTAGCTAATGCGACCAGCGGACGATCAAGACGCTTCTAATAATGATAACTCAATTGTCCAGTTAATAAGTAGTTAAGGAGCTATGAGGGAACAGATGAACAAACATACCTACATAGCCTGTCAAAATCATAATCCTCCTTTGACTTTGCCGTAGTCGGGTAAAAATGGATAAATAAGAGAAATTTACTGAAATTAACATTAACATAAAGCATATTAGCACTAATAAATAATCAAACAGTATCTGAGTGACCGAGATTCGCTAGGTATTTTGACGTGACAACGTCTTATAATTAGATGGTGCCGGCTGCACACACGAAAAAGCATGACTCATGCGGCGTTGCCTCGCTCTGAGGCGTTGTAACGTTCAACTATCGTCAGTAAACCGACTTTACAGAAAACCGTTTTTTTTGTTATGGTAAATTTTCTAAAAATGAATTCTAGTTAAAATGTGGGCCCTGTTGATGTTGGGAAGTGGTATATACGCTAATCGACGCAAGAAATTCTATATCGCGATGCAGGATTGGCAATTACTCTATAGTTTGATGTAGTAGTACATTCGGTAGATGGCGTTGTTTGTTTGTTGTAGTAGTATGTCGTAAAATGACAGCGTTCGTGCAGTCGTGTTTCGTTGGTGAGTGCGAGACCGGAGGCCCAAATAGTCTAAAAGATGCAAAAGCATCACTAGGCCGCCATGGTGTGGGTCGCCATACTGCATTGTTTGCATTCGCAATGAGTATGGTGGCCACCACTCTTGGATTCTGCTTATGCTTTCCATCAGGGAGAGTAGAGTTATTTTGGGGCGCCATACATAAAAAAAGTAGTATGATTCTGTTACTCTCAAAGATGTATAGTTATTAAAAGGCATGTGGCGACTTCCACATACAGCGCAACCAGAAAACATGCTTCAGCGTCATCTACCGAAGATACACTGAACAACTGAGTAACGTACGACAAAATACTATTAATCCTGAAACGCGCAATAGAAGTTCTCGCACCAATTACCTAGCATATATACAACATCCCAAACATCAACCTAAATATTATTATAAAGTGATCTTTTGGGTAGTCAGCGGTGTACTTTAATAGATCTAAGTTATTAGTTATATAGCTACTTACATATACCTACCTACTTACACTTACATATACTACATTAGCTTTCGCTGTTGTTACTTTTAATACCTCCAAGCATATGTGTACAAAGTTTCATGATGATCGGTTAAGTTTTTTTCGCGTGAAAGACACTTTCAAGGATTAATAGTATTTTGTCGTACGTTACTCAGTTGTTCAGTGTATCTTCGGTAGATGACGCTGAAGCATGTTTTCTGGTTGCGCTGTATGTGGAAGTCGCCACATGCCTTTTAATAACTATACATCTTTGAGAGTAACAGAATCATACTACTTTTTTTATGTATGGCGCCCCAAAATAACTCTACTCTCCCTGATGGAAAGCATAAGCAGAATCCAAGAGTGGTGGCCACCATACTCATTGCGAATGCAAACAATGCAGTATGGCGACCCACACCATGGCGGCCTAGTGATGCTTTTGCATCTTTTAGACTATTTGGGCCTCCGGTCTCGCACTCACCAACGAAACACGACTGCACGAACGCTGTCATTTTACGACATACTACTACAACAAACAAACAACGCCATCTACCGAATGTACTACTACATCAAACTATAGAGTAATTGCCAATCCTGCATCGCGATATAGAATTTCTTGCGTCGATTAGCGTATATACCACTTCCCAACATCAACAGGGCCCACATTTTAACTAGAATTCATTTTTAGAAAATTTACCATAACAAAAAAAACGGTTTTCTGTAAAGTCGGTTTACTGACGATAGTTGAACGTTACAACGCCTCAGAGCGAGGCAACGCCGCATGAGTCATGCTTTTTCGTGTGTGCAGCCGGCACCATCTAATTATAAGACGTTGTCACGTCAAAATACCTAGCGAATCTCGGTCACTCAGATACTGTTTGATTATTTATTAGTGCTAATATGCTTTATGTTAATGTTAATTTCAGTAAATTTCTCTTATTTATCCATTTTTACCCGACTACGGCAAAGTCAAAGGAGGATTATGATTTTGACAGGCTATGTAGGTATGTTTGTTCATCTGTTCCCTCATAGCTCCTTAACTACTTATTAACTGGACAATTGAGTTATCATTATTAGAAGCGTCTTGATCGTCCGCTGGTCGCATTAGCTACCACTGCGCCACAGAGGCAGTCGAATCGATATAATTCCCTACTAGAGTTTCACATCCACTCCAACTATACCACGCTTTGTATCAAACACTCTGTGTTTTACGCTTTCACGGCTCCGCTAAACTGATTTGTATGAACATAGGCTACTTTTTGTCGCGATAACCGACACACACGTGGGCTAGCCTCGTTCAAAAGCTTATAAGTCTGCAGTTCAATTACAACTATTTAAAACGTTCAAAGAAACATTTCAACATTTGTTTATAGTCCATTCGTTTAGATAATATCGGTGCACCCGCACGCAATTGTGGTTATTGTTGTGAAATACTAATATATTAATTGACAAATCATACTTACTTGTGGGTGTACGCCGCAGGCGGGTCCTTTGATTTTGTGGCGGCTTGCCGCACGTGCGACCGCGGCGCGATCAATGTGACCGTATCTAAGCGAATGGACTATACATGACTTGTTTGTGTGGTGACGAATTAAGAATACGGAGTATCACCAACCCTATTCAGCCTATGGGTGTCGTAAGAGACTGACGGAGCAAAAAGACGGAAAACTTCAAATAAACCAACCGATCCGTCTGGCTAACGTAGAATAATAGCTCAAAAACTTTCTAAAGACAGGTCTAACTACGAGATGTTCCTCAATTTGTGAGGTGAAGCAGGGAGGACTCCAAAAGCCGCTGATGTGTTCCTGGAGCTTCTCCCAACTGCCGAGGTAGGCCGCCACGGGGTTTAGTGGGTGGATCTGTCCTTCAGGAGTCCTTGTCTTCGCTGTGCGTGTGTGGCCCTTCGTCTTCCCAACGGAGGGTATGGTGCGAAAAGAAATGGCTGTAAAAAAAAAAGGTCCAGTAATGTTCTGTTAAAGTCTATTGATGGTCTGTTTACATAGTCCTTAGATCAAACAAAAAAAGGTAGATAACGCACCGCCTTGTTCTTGCTGAAGCAGAAAAGAGACGCGTAGTTCAAAGTAAACACACGCGTTACGCACTACCTATGCTATAAACTACGCTACTTTTCGTCAGTATCGTACAAGTATCGACAACTTATACGATACTGACCAAAAGTAGCGTAGTAGTAGCGAACAAAGCGGTGCGTTATCTACCTTTTTTACTTGATCTGAGACATAGTCAGATGTAAAACGAAACCTTTTTTTTTAGTTACATATGAACAATTACATATCTCAGTTAAAAAACGCTTGCGTTACTTTATGAAATGTTTAATGTAGTCGGGGAAACCCCAGTTACAAATTACTCGATCCGGGTATTGAACTTATGCCATTTACTAACACACTTATATGTTAAACCAGTTGACCCACGCAAACTCTTTTACAAGCATCTTATTAACTTGCAATGTATGTATGTGTTTATATTTATACGTTCGGGTGGAATCTTGCAACTCAATTTTGAAGCAGATATCTTCAACCGACTTTGCTAAAATTTTGCAAGCATATGTACACAGCGTGACAATACTATATTATACTAACATGGAGCTGATCTGATGCTGGAGCTGGAAGGTGGCCATAAGAACTGTGTGAAGAAACGTCGCAACATCATCGAGTTTGGACTCGTTTGATTCGTCTCGAGGCATTCCAGTAAAAGCTTGTTTTTAAAAAAGCTTTTTAATTCAATTTATTAACTACGTCTCCTATTACCCGTAGCGTTACCCCGGTTTTGTAACATTCTTCGTTGGTGTTCCGCTCCTATTGGTCTTAGCGTGATGATATAATTATAGCCTTCCTGGAAAAATAGGCTATTTAACACTGAAAGAATTTTTGAAATCGGAGCAGTAGTTCCTGAGATTAGCGCGTTCAAGCAAACAAACAAACAATCTCTTCGGCTTTATATATTAGTAACTATAATCTATTCAACTTCCTCTGAGACAAAAGGTAAACAAACCAGAAAAAGGTTCTTTAATAGGTCAAATTTTATATGCATCTGGAATCAATAAAAAAAGTGACATTTTCTTTCTTTTTCTTGGAAAATGGCAAACTGTGCCGATGTCAACAATTTTGCCAGTGTCAAGTATAACGGAAATACGTGTGTTAAAAAATAAAATAATTGCAACTGTCCAAATTTTCCGAGTTCACAGTGGACTGACTAAAAAGTGACATTAAAAACACCTAAAACTGTAGCTGTTCCCAAACTTTGAACGTATTGTAACACTACTTAATTGAAGAGTAGTGATAAGGTAAATAATTTACGTACAAATGTGAAATTTTGTAATTAGTTTGGTTACATCGGCCATGTTTACTCTCGATCAACTCGTTTGAGAAACATTGGTTTCTTTGTTTACCTTTTGTCTCAGAGGAAGTTGAATAGGGTATAGCTGACCCACGCAACGTTTGGCCTAGTGGTTTAACGGTCACCACGCCGTTTCCTACTTCGCCAAGTGTCGTGGGTTCAAATCCCTCGTAGGACAACACTTTGTGTGATCCACAAATTGTTGTTCTCAGTCTGGATGTTCTTTGTGTCCGTTTCATGTATGTTTGTAAAGTCCCCCGCGACACAGGATTTATTCCTAGTGCGGGAGTTGTCTTATAAATAAACAAAAAAACAAAAATTGGCCCCCGTTTTTGAAACATTTTTCATTGGTGCTCCGCTCCTATTGGTCGTAGCGGGATGATATATAGCTTATAGCCTTCCTCGATAAATGTACTATTCAACACTGAAAGAATTTTTCAAATCGGACCAGTGGTTCCTGCGATTAGCGCGTTCAAACAAACAAATAAACTCTTCAGCTTTATAAAATAGTATAGATAATATAGATTCGTAAGTAACAACTTACTAACGACAGAATTCTGTCTGTGCGACTGTGCGAAAACCAAAATATAACCAGACTGAGTCGCGTACAAAAACTAGCTTATAATATTAATAGGACAAGACATTTATTTACATTTTTTATTTGAGAATGTCTAACCGAGATCTAGAACCCATAAAACAAGTTACAACTAGTTTGGGTCTAGACACGCTGTCTACAATACATGACCCGGACTTTTTTGGCTGCAAACCGATCGAATTACAAACCTAGATGTTGTTGCTTAACTTTTAAGCTCGATATCCGGATCTTATATAGCGGTATCTATGACGGTGATTATGTAGTTGCAGAGCCCTATGTATTAGTAAATAAAGGCCTGAGTACGCAATGTGTGCGTAAGAGTGGATTGTACGGGCGTACAATGCGAGCGGTTTGAACGTCGCGTTTATTTTTAAACTATTAGGGCCTTATCACACTAGCGGTTTGGGATCGGCTGCAGGGCGGAGCGGGCGCGCAACGAATACGTTACGGGCGCGCAACGAACACGCCACGCATGCGCAGCGAATTTGTTGCGGACGCGCAACAAGATTAACCTACGTCAAAGATAGGAAAAAAAAATCTTTAGTGGCTCCGGTGCATCTACTTCTAAAGAATACCTATATTCACCTTTGCCATCATTTTTGAATACTACTAAGTGGACTCGTCCTTCGAAAACCCCGTTACCACCGCGACGTCTTCGCTGTGAAGCCGCGGCGTGTTCGCGACGCCCTCGCTGTGTAGCCGCGGCGTGTTCGCGACGCATTCGCTGCGAGTCCGCTCCGCCCTGCAGCCGCTCCCAAACCGCTAGTATGATAAGACCCTTAGGAAGTACAGTACCTTTTTTTTGTGGACGGGGTGTAAAACTACACAGGAGCCAGAAGTATGTGGTGTTTTCACTCAAAACACTCCAACGACCGGTCTCTGGTGCCCTACTCACAGGGTATGGGAGTACCCATGTTATTTCAATCCTCTCCGAGTCGACGCCATAGTCACAAGCGCGGTACCTGATTTTGAGTCCTCCCTGATATTATTGGTCTGCACTGTCTATGATCTAATATTCTAGTGGATTCTCCAATTCTTGGACGGACATATGGATGAGGGAAAAACCTCTTCAAACTTCTGCTGACTAAAATATTTTTCCCATCCCAAATTTAAGATACCTCTAATCGTCATCTCAATAGATCACCATAGTGTGGGCCATTACACTGCATTATATCCAATGAGTATGGTGACCACTACGCTTTAACTCTGCTCATGCTTTGTATCAGGCAGAGTAGAGTCAGTTTGGTAGGCTCATGTATACTCGTATATAAAAAATCCTAGCTCCGTTTTCTTTGCTCCAGCTTCCTTTCTTTATAGATGAATGCGATTACATTACTGACTCCATTTCCAATTGTTTTTGTTTAGCTGGCTGGCTATAAATGTAACTATAAAAAGGTTTTGCACCGCTATACATTACTAAGACCTGGACCCCGTGTCTCAGAGAGTGCGTTAAGTGTCGGTCCCGGTTGTCATGAGCACCTATGACAATCGTTATTGGATCAGTGCAATCAAATATACTGACAACTAGAATAACCTACTAATTCAGTTCACCCCAGGGTTGCGGAGGTCTGATGCCAGTTGATCCGTGGAAAAACTGACATTCAGGTAAAACCGCTTGAACTAGTAACCGATCCCAATTAACCTTAAGAATAATAAAGCCTAGAAAGATGATACTTATTGCGACCCTAAATATAATTAGCTTAAATACGTGAGGGTGATCAATAGAAAGTAAAAGTCAGGAACAGAATAAGAGAAAGTTAGAAGTTATCCTTATTTTCTATCTGAAGCATATTTAAACAGATTCATTCATCAATAAACTTCCTTAATTAAGTTTTTTTTCATGTTTAGCGTTAGTATTTAGAAATTTCTCGAATCAATCAATCAAATCGAATCAATATCGTTTACGTGATTTGTTTATATAATTTACACTCTGTTGTATTTACAATTTACTTTCATTTTATCAAGCGTCTAAAAAACTAATTGAAAGCCTGTATTCAACAGTGGTTAAATTATTTAAATTCATTTTTAATATTGTTATGTGTTACTAACGTTAATAATTCTAGGTATTTGAATTTATTTTAGAGAATTTAAGAGGAAAACTAAAGTCTGTAATGTGCAACTTCGAAGTCGATTCTATTAATATTCTATTTTTACCTACTGCATCATATTATTACATCACCATAATGTTGACTGGTAAATAACACCCCATGATATTAAGTCAGCCTATTTACAACATATGCATAAGTTATAAATACCTAGGTATGTTATTCATAAATATTGGTTTGCGGTTAATAGTGCATAAATACTGTAAATAATTGTCAAGAGTCTTGTCTTTCTTTTGTTAATTGTTTTTTTTACCCGACTACGGTGAAGGAAGTATGTGTGTAAAATACTGAACCCATTTTCATAAAACAGATTCGAAATAATGGTACGGATGACATAGGCTATATAAAATTAATTTAAAGTTTTTACGTAGACGGGTTTTGGTTTCTTTTCCATTTTTAGGGTTCCGTACCTAAAGGTTAAAACGTGGCCCTATTACTAAGACTTCACTGTCACCAGGCTGTATCTTATGAACCGTGACAGTTAGACAGTTGAAATTTTCAGAGATGATGTATTTCTGTTACCGCTATAACAACAATAACTAAAAAACAGAATAAAATAAATATTTAAGGGGGCTCCCATACAACAAACCTGATATTTTTGTTCATTTTGCTCGATATCGATAACGGCAACAGATAGGCACTTCAAATGTACAGGTAATGGTTCGGAACCCTTCCTGCGCGAGTCCGACTCGCACTTGGCCGATTTTTATAGTAGGTATGCACGAGCAGACGAGTTACATGATCGTAAGTGACTACCTCTACCCATGGTCTCATGTAACCCAAGAGTCATAAATGCGTCGTCACTTTTTAAGCCTCCGTAGAATTAGAGATAAGTTTTGGGCTGGGGTAACCTTACTCATTAGTTGGAAAACAATGAAATAAATGCCTATCACCGGCTTCTGAGAGACCATGATTTAAAAAAAGACAACTCTTGCATTAGGAATATACACCTGTGTCGCGGGAAACTTTACAAACGTGATATGAAACCGACACACAGAACACCCAGACTCAGAACGCCATTTCTGAATCACACAATCACAAAGGTTGTTTCTATTTTAAGGTAGGTATATATAAAGTGACGCGCTACAGATATCAATAACAAATATTACTTAGTAGACCTTATTTTATGATGATTCTGATGTCTAATTTTACTTGTTCCGAATATTGTATTCCTGATGATAGTTATTATTAATTTTCCAAATACGGTGAAAACTTGCATTTTGTGATACAGTATCCAATCGTATTGGAACTAATATAAAAAAATGATTTTATTATTTCACATACACTGAAATCTATACAAATATCTATACAATAAAATAAAATTGGAGTGTCTATTTGTAATATTAATCCAACTTTTACTTAATGCATTATGTATGTATACACGGCAAAGATACTAAAATAACATTTTGACGTGACTCTGACGATGACTCTAGCGCCGTTACCTCGCTCTGAGGCGTTCCATTTCAGGCTTAAAGCGCAAGCGACGCATCTATCTCTCATCATTTATGCGGCGATGGAAGCGAGATCATCATCATTCATCAATGTTTCGTTATGACGTTGTCACGTTGAACTATCGTCCGTAAACAGACTTTACAGACAACCATTTTTTTATAATTTTTGTCTGTCCGTCTGTTTGTTTCGGCTAATCTATGCAATGGCTTGATCGATTTTGACGGGACTTTCGATGCCATATAGCCGATGATAAAGGAGTATCTTAGGCTACTTTTTTAAAGTCTATCTCCAACGGGTTAACGCGTGGGTTGTCTTGCTTCTACCAGTGGTTTATAAATACACAATGATGAGACCATAATTTTAACAGGTAGACATTGTTCGCATCATAGAGTTAACTTGTATTATGTATCAACTAGCTGAGCCCAGCGGTGTTACCCGCGGTACAACAGTAACGGCGGGTAACGCCGCGTAGTGAAGCTAGTCTAAAAAAGTAGCTTTAGTACTCCTTATATCATAATCTATCTGGCAGTGAAAGTTCCGTCAATATCAGTCTAGTCGTCCCAGAGATTAGCCGGAACAAACAAAAAATTGAAAACGGCTTTTTCGATGTAAGTACCGTATTCATTTTTATATGCCTTTAGTGAAAAGCTGTTAATTTGAAATTACTTTACAAACATACATTTCAATTTTATTTATTGATATAGATAGTTCCTATAAACATATAAATGAAAAGTCTTTGTCCTTTCCATAATCTTCTATATATATAATATGAATCACCGAAATGTATATACGCGCACAACTTGCGATCGGCTGCACCAAATTTTTTTAATGTGTTTTTTATTGTAAGGACAAGGTTTGTGTATAAGAAAAATTAAAAGTTAACAGGCAAAATAATTATTTTTTTGGCCGCGACTGTACACTGAGACAGATATGTAAATATGGTAGTACGAAATTCGCCGGGTTAGCAAGTATGTTTATAAGAATGACGACTTTGTAATCGTGTTATGGTTTTTCTCACATCCATCATTTCTTTAAACTTCTAGATAAGCATTCCAATTACAACACTTATAAATACAATATAATATTCGAATAACTATGACAATAATAAACGAAAAATAACCTTTATTCATTCGAAACGTTTTAAAAGCGTTGCCGCTCACAATACTGACCCGTGTCTTTCGAAATCATTACAGCAAGTATTACGTGAATATTCGCCCAGTGAAAGCCGAGCCGCGCCGCGAGGCACACCTCCCCCTTATTCAACGGAAAAATGATATAGTTATACAAAATATATAAAAAAATTGTGGCCATCGACGAATCGCTTCAAATTATTTTGGTATGTTTTTCTTTTAATATTTTTTTCTGTGTGTGTTAAGTGTTAAAATAGATTGCAAAATGTTTTCTTTTTGTTTAATTTTAAAGTGCAATGGTAAAAGAAAGTGTTCAAAAAATAAGCTTGGATAAGTTTAAATGTGTGAAAGTATAAGGATGCAAGGATTTCTTAGGCATGCATTAAATTATGCTCTTTGTTGGTTAAAAAATGTTTTAATAGATTTATTGTAACGAAGTATAGGTAAATTATGGTTTAACAGGATCAAATTCTTAAAAAAAACTATATATCTATAGTGTAATTAATTTTAACATATTTTTGCATATTCACCGAAAGAATTATATTTTCTTTGTACTTTTAGTACTAGAAATCACGAATTGCAGTCGGTTTGAATGAATTACTTTATGTTATTTATAACCGACTTCCGTCTATCCACCATCTCCATCGAGGAGGTTCTATGTTTCACTGTATGTATTTTTTTGCAATATAACTTGAACTATAATCGTTTAGACTCAAATCGATTTTTTTACTGGTACCCTGTTGTTTTATGTAGCCTATTTTATTTAATTGTTTACTTTACAGCACATATTGCCTAAAAATATTTAGATTTGGGCACCTCTATATCATTTTGTGCACCTGGACTGAGTGCCCAAGTTTTTTGATCAAAACAGCGTTAATTTACATGTAAGAAATTTATGACCCTAGGTTTTTGATATTTTTAACTAATTGCCATTTGATTCGTAAAAATTTGCGGGGCGTGAAAATGCATCTCACTAGGCAGCCATAGTGTAGGATGCCATACCGTATTGTCTGCCTTCGCAGTGAGTATGGTGGCCCCCACTGTTGGATTCTGCGTGATTCCATAAGGGTTCCGTTTTTTCCTTTTGAGGTACGGAACCCTAAAAATTTTGCTTTGATTCAGATACACATTAATTCTTCTACATATAAACACTAGCTGACTAACTTAGCTGCGTCTCTTTTCAGTCAGTTGGCTGCTTTTAGCCTTACACACATTTAAAAAAAAACATAAAAGTCGGTTAGATAGTTTCGGAGTTCATTGTGAACAAAAAGGTGACACGAGAATTATATAATAATATATTGGATTTAGTATTATTGGATTTACTAATATTAAAAAAGCGAAAGCTTGTTCGAATTTCTGTTACCGTTTTACGCAAAACAGCTGAACGCATCTAGATGAAGTTTGCCATAGAGATAGATTGTAGCTTGGAATACCACAAAGGTTACTTTTTATCCTGAAAGAATATAATATAAGAATACACCGGACGCCGCTATTTTTAGCATAATATATCAATACTAGCTGACCCACGCAACCTCGTTTACGTCTCCTATTGCCCGTAGCGTAATAAATTTTCCCCCGGTTTTGTAACATTCTTCATTGCTGCTCCGCTCCTATTGGTCTTAGCGTGATGATATATAGCCTATAGCCTTCAACGCAAACAAACAAAGAAACTCTTCAGCTTTATAATATTATACTGGCTGTTGCCCGCGGCTCCGCCCGCGTGTATGTCGGTTATCGCGGCAAATAGTAGGCTATGTGTTATTCTGGTGTATAAGCTATATTACTGTAAAGTTTCATCCAAATCTGTTCAGTAGTTTTTGCGTGAAAGAGTAACAAACATACACACCCACAAACTTTCGCCTTTATATATTAGTGTGATGATGTGATATAGTATAGATAAGATATTATTACGTGAAGCAAAAACTTTGGGCTCCTTTTTACGAAAACTATGCGTATGAAGTAGTATGAAATTGGCCACAGTTAAAGTTTATTTATTTATTTATAACTGTATGCACCTTTGTTCATCGGCGAACTTAATCCCCAGGGCATTCTCTACCAGTCAACCTTTGGGTGGTGTAGAAATCTTGTGAGATAGTCGCACATAAGTTACGTAGGTACTTAAACAACTGAAGTATACATTACAAAGCATTATAAATCATTACATACATAAGTTTATATACAAATACAACAAATACATAACCATTACATACAAATACATGAGCAATATGATATTACATAAATTACGTTTATATAGCAGTGCAGAAAGATAAAAAATATAATGAACTAGCTGATGTGTTACCCGCGGTTATTGTCGCATCGCGGGTAACGCCGCGGGGCGAAGCTAGTCTAAAAAATGGATACCATCATTAGATCTTAGTGTCCTTATCATGGTACCACCGTTGGGATATTTCCTTTCCATTAAAAAAAATCATAAAAATCGATTCATAAACGCGAACACACATGATATATATATATATATGTGGTCGAATTGAGAACCTCCTCCTTTTTTTTAAAGTCGGTTATAAATCAACCCATCGCCGTCCACTGTTGAACAAAGGAAGCCCAAGGAGTGCCAACTATCCTGGTCTTGGGCACTCCGCATCCATCCGGCCATTCAACCACATTCTACAAATCGTAAATTGAAAAAGTCAAGTTGAAAATTTATTGAGTGAAGTTAAATAAGAATTTAACTTAATGATACCAAATTTTCCAATTACTTAATAGAAATGTTTAAAAAAACCGTGTGGTGTTATGGGAAACCAGATAAGAACGAAGTTCCTTATTAAACAAATATGAGGTCTTTACCTATGAAATTGCCTTTCTTCAGTACTGGTCATTTCAAATAAAAAAAAGTTTGTAATGGCTCTGTATTCTAAATTCAAATTAATTTTGTTTTAAAACCATGACATTCTATTTACAAACTCAGTCTTTTGTTTTTTGATTAGCGTTGTATTTTCATTACATTTGAACATTTTTCGTCATGATGGATACTTTAAAAATTCGTGTAATTATGGAATATGAGTTCCGTTGTGGCACCAACGCGACACAAACGGCACGTAACATCAAAAACGTTTACGGAGAGAACTGTACAATGGAACGCACAACCCGTTATTGGTTTTCCCGGTTCCGTTCTGGAAATTTTGACTTGAAAAATGAAGCTCGTGGTCGTCCGGAGACTTTGGTTAACAATAATGAATTAAAGGCGATTGTGGAAGCTGACGAAACCCAATCTACAGCTGAGCTAGCAGCAGCTTTTAATGTAAGCATCAAAACAATATTGATCCATTTTCGACAAATTGGCAAGGTAGAAAAGCTTGATAGATGGGTGCCCTACGACCTTAACGATTAACGCCAGCACAAACTACGCGTCGAGACCTGCCTTGCGCTGCTCAACAGGCAAAGAAATTAAGGAATTTTGAAACGAATTGTTACGTGCGACGAAAAATGGATTCTGTTCGACAATCGAAAGCGCTCAGCAAGTTGGTTAGACCCTGGTTCCTGGTTGGTTAAACCAAAAATGACCACTAAAATGGTGATGGTCACTGTTTGGTGGTCTAGTGCGGGTGTGATTAACCACAGCTTTTTACAAAACGGCATGAGCATTAATGCAGATGTGTACTGTGAAGAACTGGAGAGAATGATGGAGAAGCTTGCACATCTGCAACTAGCTTTGGTCAATCGGTCGTCCCCACTGCTCCTTCACGACAACGCGCGACCCCATACTGCGCAACAGACAGTCTCCAAGCTGCAAGAGCTGGGGTTGGAAGCTCTCCCTCATCCGCCATACTCACCAGACCTTGCACCTACCGACTATTACTTTTTCCAAAATTTAGACAACTTTTTAGTGGGTAATAAATTCAATTCCCGTGAGGCAGTACAAAATGCCTTTGAAGAGTTTGTTGCCTCCCGTCCAGCTGATTTTTACAAGAAGGGCATCAGTAAACTGCCAATGCGTTGGCAAAGATGCGTCGATTGCATGGATGATTACTTCGAATACTAGAAATAAAAAAGTTTGAAAAAATAAGTACTTTCACTTATTGCATACAAAACGGCAATTTCATAGGTAAAGACCTATTATAAGCACAGCAGTCGCATACGCAACCACTTCGCCATCGAGGCAGTGAAATCAATATCATCAATTTAACAGTTTTTTTTATGCAATAGGCGGGCAAACGAGCAGACGTATCGACTGATGGTAAGCGATTACCGCAGCCCATGTACACCTGCAACACCAGAGGCATCACAAGTGCGTTGCCGGCCTTTGGGGGATGGGGGAGATAGGGGAAGGGGTTGGGGTATGGGCCTCCGGTATCCTCACTCACTCGGTGAAACACAGCGCAAGCACTATTTCACACCGGTTTGGTGACGGATTAATAATACGGAGTATCACCATCCCTATTCATCCCGTGGATGTCGTAAAAGCTGACTAAGAGAGCTAACTACCAGGACAACAGCACTGCAAAGAGAAGTAACTAAGTAGTAACTAAGAAGTAAGTAAGTTGACACAAACCCTATACCAACCCGTCTGGTCAGAGTGGTACAGTGGACCTACACCTCCTTTCTAAGGAGAGGCCTATGTACAGTAGTGGACTGTTAGGATTCTGATGATGAAGATGGTGAAATACATTTATCAGTAATCTGGTTATCAAAATGTGTGTTGGACATATTAAACTTCTCTTCGGTCGAGTCGGCCCATTCGGATCTTCTACGTTCAAACTATCTCAGTGGAATAGTGGCAACGTATGTGCTTGAGGTTTGCGCCTCGATTCCCGGGTCGACCCAAATGTTTGTTTCGGATTTTGGATGTTTTTGACCCCGACGCAAAAGGGTGTTATAAGTGCATGCATCTACTTCCAATTTTCTATGCATCTACATCCTATTTTCTCTGCATCACCTAAAGGTTGACTGGTAGAGAATGCCTAAGGCATTAAGTCCGCCTATGTACCTAAAGTGTATGATGTGTAATAAATAAATATAAATAAGTTTGACGTCGATATCTGTTTTCCTGTCTGTGTGTGTCTGTGGCATCGTAGCTCTCAAAAGGAGGGACCGATTTCAATGCGGTTATTACCATTTGAAAACCAGTTTCCTTGCGGTGATTCTTGGCTATGTTTGGGTAATATCGGTCCTGCAGTGTAAGTGTATCAGCTCTTTTCCAAAATGATGTATGGAATTTTTGGCGTATGATTACTCGATTAAGTGCTTACGTAGGGGGTTTATTAAATTTTTAATTTTGACTTGTACCTATATGTATAATATGTATATTATATATTTACACAAACTAGATATGTACTCTATCGGTTAATCTAGCTGTCATAGTACAAGGTCTACTAAGTTTGAAGTTAGATGCACGCCATCTGTCAGATGTCAGAAATCTATAAAAATTAATAAAATTGAAGTGTCTGTTTGTAATTAACAGCTTAATTAGTGTAAATTAACAGCTTTTCACTAAATACATATGAAAGTATATACGGTACTTACATAAAAAAACAACTTTTAAATTTCCTGTCTGCTTGTGCCGGCTAACGTATGGAACGGCTGAACCGATTATGACAGGACTTTCACTGTCAGATAGTTGATCATATAAGGAGTAATTTAGACTACTTTTATTTTAGACTAGCTTCGCCAAACAGTGTTACTTGGAGGTCCCTTAACAATAACAATCGTGAGTAACACCGCGGGTCGAAGATAGTATTTATCCATACTATTATATCTATACTAATATTATAAAGCTGAAGAGTTTGTTTGTTTGTTGGTTTGAACGCGCTAATCTCAGGAACCGCTAGTCCGATTTCAAAAATTATTTCAGTGTTGGATAGTACATTTATCGAGGAAGGCAATAGGCTATATATCATCACGCTAAGACCAATAGGAGCGGAGCACCAATAAAGAATGTTACAAAAACGGGGGATTTTTTTTACGCTACGAGCAATAGGAGACGTAAACGACGTTGCGTGGGTCAGTTAGTTTTAAATAAATTAAATTAAAATCTCTTTAAAATCAAGCTTTTATTGGAATGCCCTCATAAGGTACTCGTCTAGACAAATCAAACGAGTTCAAATTTGATGGTGTTGCGAAGTTTCTTGACAGAGTTCCTACGCCCACCTTCCAGCTCCAGCATCAGATCAGCTCCATGTTATTATAATATTGCATTGACACGTTGTATACATATGCTTTGCAAAATTTCAGCAAAATCGGATGAAGATATCTGCTTCAAAATTGAGTTGCAAGATTCCATCTGATCATACATACATACATCATTGCAAGTTAATAAAAAAGCGTGTAAAAAGAATTACACGTGAACAAGAAGAACACTAGGCCAGGGGTATGATATGGCCGCATTTTTGTAAAGAATGTAAACAAATTTTATTATATAATAGCTAAGTTATTATTTACTTAATTGCGTTACACAACAATCTTAGTAAAACTGTGCCTACAGTGCCTATTTAGTTTTTAACCGACTTCCAAAAAGGAGGAGGTTCTATGTTCCACTGTATGTATTTTTTTTTTTTATTTTTTTTTTATGTATGTTACCTGATTACTCCGTCAGTTGTGGACCGATTTTTATAAATTATATTATCACAGGCAACAATTACAATGGCGCTTATCTTCGCACTGTGGATTTCTTGGTTTGATTCTTGAGTTGGATAAGTAAGGCACAGAGGAGGGAATTTAGCAGGCTCGATATTATAATAAAATCGACATAACCATACGCACCACTGCCTTTCTTTTTATTAAGACTTATCCCGCCCATCACTGTACCAGGATCAACAGCAGTGACCCACGAACACACCGAGTTATTACCTCGAATCCTTAGTCCTTTGAGATTTCAATTTACAAGGTAGTAGAGCCCGCGCTGATTTCAGCACGGTTGGGCCGGCTCGACCGGGGCGGTACTACCCTTGCTCAGAAGATCTACGTAAAATGACAGCGTTCGTGCCGTCGTGTTTCGTTGGTGAGTGCAAGACCGGAGGCGCAATGATGCAGAAGCATCACTAAAACGCCATAGTATGGTTAATAGAAAGTTAAGGTATCTCACACACGGCCTGACTCTCAATTAGAAAGAGCCTGCACCATAGCAGTCAGACTGCAAAAAAAAAAAACTTATTTCTAAATACATTTATATCAGAGACTAATGGTTGCCGGCGGCTCCGCCCGTGTATATGTCGGTTATCGCAGCAAATAGTACCCTATGTGTTATTCTGATGTATAAGCTATATTACTGTAAAGTTTCATCCAAATCTGTTCAGTAGTTTTTGCGTGAAAGTGTAACAAACATCCAGCCATCCATCCATACTTACAAACTTTCGCGTTTATAATATTAGTAAGATAAAAAGCGGCCAAGTGCGAGTCGGACTCGTACATTAAGGGTTCCGCAGCAGCAACTAACATATTATACCTATTTTTTATTTTATTTTTTTATTTGTGTTGATTGAATTAAAGGTAATTTGCAGTTTACGATTTATGACGTATTACAAAAAAACTACATACTAGATTTCGTTCAAACCAATTTTCGGTGGAAGATGCATGGTAATGTACATCATATATTTTTTTTACTTTTATCATTCTCTTATTTTAGAAGTTACAGGGTGGGGACACGTACATTTTACCACTTTGGAAGTGTCTCTCGCGCAAACTATTCAGTTTAGAAAAAAATGATATTAGAAACCTCAATATCATTTTTGAAGACCTATCCATAGATATGCCACACGTATGGGTTTGTATAAAAATTTTTTTTGAGTTTCAGTTCTAAGTATGGGGACCCCCAAAATTTATTGTTTATTTTTTTATTTTTGTGTGAATATTTTAATGCGGTTTACAAAATACATCTACTTACCAAGTTTTAACAGTATAGTTCTTATAGTTTCGGAGAAAAGTTGCTGTGACAACGGACGGATCGACAGACAGACAGACGGACAGAGAGACAGACATGACGAATCTACAAGGGTTCCGTTTTTTGCCTTTGGCACGGAACCCCAATTACACACAGTCACAAAACAAATGATCATCTCATTACAGAACTATTTGTCCTGGGTGGGAATAGAAGCCACAATCTGGTTTAGCAGCCAGGATCACTAGCCGCTAGACTTAACATTCGACTTGTTTTATGTATCTAGTTAGATATAGCTTGAGAAAACGAACATTACTGTACATAAAACTTGCAAGTCATACTTAAAAATTTTTTTTACGCTCCCCGCGGTGTTGTAACATCAATAACTGTGAGTAACGCCGCGGGGCGCAGCAAGTCTTATTTATGGAATAGGGGACAAACGAGCAGATGTGTCGCCTGATGGTAAGCGATTATCGCTGCCCATGGACACCCGCAATACCAGAGGCGTCACAAGTGCGTTGCCGGCCTTTGTTGGATGGGGAGAGGGATGCGGGGTGGGGTTAGCGTATGGACCTCCGGTATCCTCACTCACTCGGTGAAACACAGCGCAGGTACTGTTTCACAACGGTTTTCTGTGAGGGCGTGGTATCACTCCGGTCGAGCCGTCCTATGCAGCCGAAGCGTGGCTCTCCCACGGTATCTCATGTTTAATCTCATGAACCGTGATAGACAGGTGATTCCCCCACCCCGGGTCATCATTACGAATCTATTGACACCTCATTCAATAAAATCGCTTTCATAGTTAAGACGATACGATGGAACATACAAACATGCATAGACTGCCAAAAAGTTACCTTTCCTTTGCTGTAGTCGGGTAATAACTTAAGATATACAAATAAACGACCTGTCATCAATGTAAATTATAACTCTATTGTCAGACACGAAATATATTGACAGAAAAAACTATTATAGGTGAACAACTTGGTATGCAAAACACGTCTGCATTGATATGCTACAGAGAGATTTATGGCGTAATTAAACATCCAATTAAAAACGTTTATTAAAACTGGTCAAGTGCGTGTCAGGCCACGCATAGAACAGGGTTCCGTAGTCACCCATATGTGGAAGTGAATTTAAAAGGTGGTTTTGGTATTTATTGCTATAGTAGATAGATATATAACTATTTATTGTACAATAACAAAAATAATTTGTAAAACTAATTATAAAAGTTTTAACAAAAAAAAACGACTTTAAGAACGGGAGCAAATTTAAATGAGACCACACGGGAAGCACCAGCTTACATATAAAAAAGAATCATCAAAATCGGTTTACCCAGTCAAAAGTTATGAGGTAACAAACATTAAAAGATACAGTCGAATGAAGTTCATCACATGGACTAACATCAGGAATTCTTTTTAGAATTTTTGCACTAGCCGTTTCATAATTTTAACATTTTTCGAGCAACCTGTTGAGCTTTTAGAGGGAGAGGGCATTCTTTTTATTTATTTTTTTTAGGTGGAAAATCCCTTTGGATCTCCGGCTCCTCGAGGACTGAGGAGCCTGGTATGTAGTGATTCCACTAAAAAACACTCCGGCGCCCTGCTTTGGAGAGGACCCGGACCATGTTATTTCAGGTCCCCCCAGGAAAGATGTCGCGTCTAAACAGACTCTATCCTGGGGGAAGCCTCGGCTTCCCTCTGCCTATCGGCCCAACCGTTATATGTTGCGACTTGACCGCAGTTTTGCGTCCTAAGACCGACCCCTGGGGAACCCCGCATGTGACCTCCCTTCTATGTTCTTCGCTGTCCCGACCCATATAGGATTTGAACCTATCGCGAAGATAGGCCCCGATGAAGTCGGAGGGGGACGCCCTATTTTAACAAAAAAATGCGCTTCTAAGTTGAATAATGCGCAAACAGATACCTAAATCAAACAATTGTCTTAGCAACCCCTCAATATTTTTAAAAGACCTATCTAATGATACCCCACACTAAGGGGCAGACGCGAGAAAAAAAAACATCCATACTTTACAGGCACCCCAAAAATTTAATTATACTAGTAATTTTATTTTAGCACTTTGTCAACGTGGTAAATATTTACAGCGTTGACAAAGTGCTAAAATACCAAACGGTTAGTGCTAGCACTAACCGTTTGGAAGGTATTGAGGACGGACGAACACGAATAAACTATAAGGGTTCCAAGACGTGAACTACGGAACCCTAAAAATGTATGTATCAATATGGGCCTAGTCTAGTCAAGTGATTAGCAATCAAGCCTCCTTTTAAACCAATATGCTAAGGAGAGGCAATTTTTTTTATTTCAAGGCCTACCGAAGTGGTTCTACCCAGCCTGATGGAAAGCTTGAGTATCCATGAGTGGTAGTCACACAATGCAGCATGGTGACCCACACAATTAGGACTAATGAATTGCTTCTTATTAATTTATTTATTTACTAGCTAAGACAAAAAAAAAATTTTGGTATATAAATTGAGTAAAAAGTGGTTATTATCCGACTTCCAAAAGGAGGAGGTTCTCAATTTCATCAGTTTTTTTTAATAATAGGTCTTTACCTATCAAATTGCCGTTTTGTATGCAATAAGTGAAAGTACTTATTTTTTCAAACTATTTTATTTCTGTTATTCGAAGTAATCACCCATGCAATCGACTCATCTTTGCCAACGCATTGGCAGTTTATTGATGCCCTTCTTGTAAAAATCAGCTGGACGGGAGGCAACAAACTCTTCAAAGGTATTTTGTACTGCCTCTCGGGAATTAAATTTTTTACCCACTAAAAAGTTGTCTAAATTTTGGAAAAAGTAATAGTCGGTAGGTGCAAGGTCTGGTGAGTATGGCGGATGAGGGAGAGCTTCCAACCCCAGCTCTTGCAGCTTGGAGACTGTCTGTTGCGCAGTATGTGGTCGCGCGTTGTCGTGAAGGAGCAGTGGGGACGACCGATTGACCAAAGCTGGTTGCAGATGTGCAAGCTTCTCCATCATTCTCTACAGTTCTTCACAGTACACATCTGCATTAATGCTCATGCCGTTTTGTAAAAAGCTGTGGTGAATCACACCCGCACTAGACCACCAAACAGTGACCATCAACAGTGAGTCATTTTTGGTTTAGGGCATTGCTTTGGTGCTGAACCAGGGTCTAACCAACTTGCTGAGCGCTTTCGATTGTCAAACAGAATCCATTTTTCGTCGCACGTAACAATTCGTCTCAAAATTCCTTCATTTCTTTGCCTGTTGAGCAGCGCAAGGCAGGTCTCGACGCGTACGTTGCGCTGGCGATCGTTAAGGTCGTGGGGCACAGATCTATCAAGCTTTTTTACCTTGCCAATTTGTCGCAAATGGATCAATATTGTTTTGATGCTTAAACTAAAAGCTGCTGTTAGCTCAGCTGTAGATTGAGTTTCGTCAGCTTCCACAATCGCCTTTAATTCATTATTGTTAACCAAAGTCTCCGGACGACCGCGAGCTTCATTTTTCAAGTCAAAATTTCCAGAACGGAACCGGGAAAACCAATAACGGGTTGTGCGTTCGTTTGTACAGTTCTCTCCGTAAACGTTTTTGATGTTACGTGCCGTAGCGTGCCGTTTGTATCGCGTTGGTGCCACGACGGAACTCATATTCCATAATTACACGAATTTTTAAAGTATCCATTATGACGAAAAATGTTCAAATGTAATGAAAATACAACGCTAATCAAAAAACAAAACACTGAGTTTGTAAATAGAATGTCATGGTTTTAATACAAAATTAATTTGAATTTAGAATACAGAGCCATTACAAACTTTTTTTTATTTGAAATGACCAGTACTGAAGAACGGCAATTTCATAGGTAAAGACCTAATATTACAAACTACGTTTACGTACTGTTCTTGGAATCTGCTCATGCTTTACATCAGGCAGAGCAGGGTAATTTTGGCGCAGCTGAAATGTAAAAAAAAGTAAAACAGATATTTTTATTAAATTCATACACTATGATAGCTAGAATTTAAAGGTGTACTATCGGATACATGCTTTTTCACGCCCCGCTTTTTGGACTCGGGATCATATTCCTATCCTATTCCAGTAGTGGGCTATTTAAAGCTATTTTTAATAATTATGACGCTTATCAGCATTTTAAACACTATGCAGCAGGTTGTAAATATTAATTTTGGATCGAACAAGTTAGTCGCGTATTTGTATTTTTACATCGAAGATCTAATCTCCTGTGAAAGAAAAAGTTTTTCTCGTATGAGATACTATTGCTATTATAATTTTAATAGGCGTCTTTACAAAATTAATCAAATTGAAGTGGCGGTTTGTAATTTCCAGGTCATATACGGGTTTTTATGGTACCTACTTATATAAAAAAATCCATTTTTGTCTGTCTATTTGTTCCGGCTCAGGTCTCAGGTCGGACTTCCGGGTCGGACTAAAAACCTGTTAATGAGTTTTTCTGATTATAGGCATACATAATAACAGCCCAGAGTTTGAAAGTTAGAGTTTTAACCCCCGTGCCGTGAGAGCAGGTACAGCCGTTGGTCATACGGGAGATCTCCCTCCGGTTGTATTGGAAAATCGTCCCATGGGTTTAAGAGAGCTAGGGAACGGAGAGTCGACCTGTGTTTGCGCATACTCTTGTGCAATTTAATATTTCCTACGTTGTTGGCTGACTTGTTCAGACTGGCCGCCGTGGCCAAAATCGTTTAGATCATAATATATATTATTATTACTAAGTATTAAGCAAATATTTCAAAGAAATACTGATAATTCTGTTGGTGCAATTGCAGCGTATTAATCCAGTTACATATTTATAATTTTACACATTTCAACCACGGCAATCTGATCCCAAACTGCGATTGTTTTCTTTCTGAACATTTTCCTCGTTGCCTCGTTGGTCTCGCGGTTGGCGTGTGTGACTGCTGATCACGAGGTCTCGGGTTCGATTCCCGGGTCGGACCAAATGTTTGTATGATCTACAAATATTTGTTTCGGAGTTTGGGAATTTTCTAGGTATATTCAGTATGTATTTACAAAAAAAAAGTATATATGTATTTGTATCAGTTGTCTAGTACCCATAACACAAGCTCTGCTTAGCTTGGGACTAGATGGCGTTGTATGTTAGATGTCCGAAATATTTATTTCCTTATTATTTTTGAAGGTATCATAAGTACTAGTTATGTAGCCTGTTTTCGTTTTTGTAAATGTGAAGAGTCAGGTTTATCAATAAGATGACCGAGCCTGCATTTCGCCAAGTGGTGAGGGTTCAAATCCTAGATGGGACAACACTTTGTGCGATCCACAAATTGTTGTTCTGAGTCTGGGTGTTCTTTGTGTCCGTTTCATGTATGTTTGTAAAGTCCCCACACAGGATTTATTCATAGTACGGGAGTTGTCTTTTTAAAAAAGAAAGGAAGAATAAGAGCCCGGTATTTCTTTTTTTGGCAAATGTTCTAAAATACTACATAATTAGCTAGTTCGATTTATCGAGTCACAACAGTGTTTTGTGCTGTGTTAGGTCTTGCCCTATCATCATGGAGCAATATGGTGAAGATTGATTCCAGCGTCGGGGCTGTTTCCCTGCTGGTTTTTTCATCATTGTTCGAAGTTCCGCACAGTATACATCTGCTGTTATTGCTTTACCAGACATGAGAAAGCTATAATGGAAAACACCACCAAGCAGTTACCATTACCTTCTTTTTGGTAAGCTTTGCTCTAGAGCACTGTTGCGGTAGTTGTCCTAGGTCAGCTATTGCATTTTTCGGCTCTATCCACTAGGTTCCCTGCTTAGATCCCCTGAAAGATTCATTTAGATTTTTCGTCCACACTGATCCCTAGGGGATCTATCTGGATTTCATTTCCATTTTTATACCCCAGTGGATTTATTTGAAAGTTTTATAAACATTTGGATCCCCTGCTTAAACCGATGGGGGCTTTATGAATCTCCTGAGGAGATCTAAGCAGGGCATCCTAGTGGATGGAGAACATTGAATGGAATTCAAAGAGGTGCAGGTAAAATTTACAGGTAATAAAGCCACGCTGATTTCAGCACAAACGGGCCGGCTCGACCGGGCGGTACTACCCTCGCATGGAATATCAATGTAAAATGACAGCGTTCGTACTGTCGTAATTCGTTGGTGAGTGCGAGACCGGAGGCCCAATGATGCTGCATTGTGGCATTGTCTGCATTCGCAATGAGTATGGTGACCACCACTCTTGGATCTGCTCATGCTTTCCATCAGGCAGATTAGTCACTTTGGCAGATCCATAAATAAAAAGGATAAATAAAAGGAATAAAGATTAACAAAATTTCGTTTTTAATATAATTATATTTTATTGTTGCAGGCCTTAATATTTTGGAAGCGATAAAACAGCTCAAAATGGACACAAAAATTGTTGACACCGATAAAATGGATGCGTATCAGTAAGTGTATCTATGTGTATGAGTGAGGATACCGGAGGCCCATACCCCAACCCCTCCCCCTATCTCCCCCCCCATCCCCAAAAGGCCGGTAACGCACTTGTGACGCCACTGGTGTTGCGCGGGTGTCCATGGGCGACGGTAATCGCTTACCATCAGGCGATGCGTCTGCTCGTTTGCCGGTCTATTCCATAAAAAAAAAAAAAAAAAGAAAAAAAAAAGTACAAAAGTTAAAATACCTATTGGCTGCCTCGGTGGCGCAGTGGAAGCGTATGCGTATGCTGTGCTTGAGGTCTCGGGTTCGATTCCCGGGTACGACCAAATGTTTGTATGATCTGCAAATATTTGTATCAGAGTTTGGGTGTTTTTTATGTTTGATATGTATGTATTTACAAAAAAGTATATGTGTATTTATATCAGTTGTCCAGTACACATAATACAAGCTCTGCTTAGTTTGGGACTAGATGGCGTTGTGTTAGATGTCCGAAAAAAATAACTATATACTTTACGTATGTTAAAACCGACCATTAAAGAAAATTTAAAAAATTTGAACAATGTACGGAGCCGTTGTACAATTTAAGCCTAGTTTGGAATGAGACTGTCGTGTGAGATGTGTAAGATTTATCTATACAAATAAATAAAATTGAAGTGTCTGTTTGTAATATTAAAATAACCGCTTTTTACTAAATGCATACACATATACACGGTACATACGAGTATAACAAAATAACAGTTTTAAAAAAAATCGTCTGTCTGTCTGTCTGTTTGTTTGTTCCGGCTAATCTCTGGAACGGAAGGAGCGATTTTGACGTGACACTCACTGATAGGTAGCTAATGATATAAGGAGTAACTTAGGCTACTTTTTTTAGATTAGCTTAGCCTCGTGGCGTTGCTTGCTGATATTGTCATACTGGTGACACCACGGTGTTCAGCTTGTCTTTACATATAAAATGAAGTCTCTTCCGCCGTCTGTTCACTTAGATTTTTTAAAATATTCAACTAATTTTAATGCAGTTATCAGCAATAGATAAAGTGATTCAACCTTCGTCTATATGTGAATACATGCATAGTTTAATAGAGGAAATCTAAGAATTTCAAATATTTTCGTACGAAGTCGAGCCGAGTCGCTAGTTATTTATAAACGTAATACATAGACTTGTATAGTCCGAACCAAACTTTATGGCGTTTCTGAAGTTAGCTAGCGCAGCAGGTGAGCGCAGGTACAGTTAAGTCGAAAATAATTAGATGACTGGAAATAATTATAATATGAAATTTAATAATACATGGCATGTACTTATTTTTTAGCATATTTAATTTATAAAAACATGAGTAGGTTCCTACCATTCTTATCCAACTATAAACCAAAGAATTATTTCTGAGATGTTGTTCGAGGTAAATAAAATATGATCTCAAATATTAATCTAATTCTATTTAATTATACTAAAAGTTTTCTATTAAGTTAAAGTGTTTTGTGAAAACCTATTTACAGAAATAAATGACTTGGACTTAGAAGATTATACAGTCCGCGAGTCATTTTAATCCACACATCAAAAATGTAACCATAAACTGCAAGAGTCAATAATAAAACAAGTAACCAAAAAATAAAATACAAAACAATTAGGTTACGAAACAATTTAGAACTATTAACAACTCGACTGTACGTAAACAAGAGTATGAGTGCATGTGTAGTGTACGTACATAAGTCACACACACAAGGAAGATGCGCCGTGTATTGGTGTACACCCGTACTCCTGTACGTTCCCTCTGATATCTAAAATTGCGACACGGACGAAGTTCCCAGGCGTCATAAAGTTTGGTTCGGCCTATACTACACAACGGTCTCCTATAACTTTTTTGAATACTTTATGCAACACAGTTTTAACAAATTCAAAATAAGTGATTTTCAATTATTACAATAAAATTCTTCTGATAGTTGTTAGGTTATACTTTTGGCCTCAGCATCATAGTGATAAAACCTTATTTAATCCAAATATAAGTCATTAACAATAGAGGGGTTCTAGCGATAGCTCGCTTCGCTTGCTCGCTCTATTGATCCTAACTTTTATGTAACCCTAAAAATTCAATAACAGATAATGGTATCTGACTCAGCAGAGTAGTGACTCCATAATTTAAACTAGATTATTATATTTCCGAAAATAACTCTGTATGTCTGTTTGTTATGCTTTCACGGCTAAACTACTGCACCGATTTCAGTGAAATTTGACATTTAGATTCTTTGATTGTTGAGGAAGGACATAAGCTAGTCGTTAGCGCGATAACCTACATACACGCGAGCGGACCTACATGCAAGAGATTGAGTAATATTTACTAACTAGCTGAGTCCCGTGGTGTTACCCGCGGGGCAAAGCTAGTCTTTAAAAAGTAGCCTAAGTTACTCCTTGTATCATCAGCTACCTATCAGTGAAAGTCCTGTCAAAATCGGTGCAGCCGTTCCAGAGATTAGCCGGAACAAACAGACAGATAGACAAAAACTTTAAAAAAAAATTGGTATATGTACCGTGTATTTATGTAACATATGCATTTAGTCAAAGTGGTTATTTTAATATTACAAACAGACACTCCAACTTTATTTATTTGTACAGATGTATAAAACATAAATTATAGGTACATTTATGTTCTACAGGAAACACCTAGAAATGATGAACGGCAATGACTTAAACGCCATAAATCTGAATTACGAAAACTATGTCAATCTGGAACAACCGGACAAGTCTTCGGAAGCGATATCAGATTTTTATGAAGACTCGGTCATTATGGTGACGGGAGGTACTGGTTTCGTTGGCAAAGCTCTCTTGGAAAAGCTGCTTCGGAGTTGTCCAGGAATAAAGATTATATACGTACTGATGCGACCCAAAAGGGGGTTAACTGTCGACCAAAGGTATAAGGAGCTGCTTAAAAACCAGGTAGGTGATACTAAATTTGATTTTTTGAAAGGTACGTTTTTGATTGAATTATTTTTTTAGTCATAAATACTTTTTCTATGGTTTAAAGAGTCAAACGGGGGGTTACCTCTAATATGCCTATGGTTACTTCCAATTCAAAAGTCACAAATGCATTGCGCTCTTTGCATCCAACCAGTCTTTAACATGACTCCGTGGGAGAGCCACGCTTCGGCATGAATGGGCCGGCTCAACCCGAGTGATACCACGGCCTCACAGAAAACCGGTGTGAAATAGCGCTTGCGCTGTGTTTCACCGAGTGAGTGAGGATACCGGAGGCATATACCCCAACCCCTCCCCCCATCCCCCTCCCCATCCCCCAAAGGCCAGTAGGTAGTAGAGTCACGCTGATTTCAGCACGAATGGGCCGGCTCGACCGGGGCGGTACTACCCTCGCACAGAAAATCAACGTAAAATGACAGCGATCGTGCTGTCGTGTCTCGTTGGTGAGTGCGAGACCGGAGGCCCAAATAGTCAGCAGCATCACTAGGCCGCCATGGTGTGGGTCGCCATACTGCATTGTCTGCATTCGCAGTGAGTATGGTGACCACCACTCTTGGATTCTGCTTATGCTTTCCATCAGGCAGAGTAGAGTCATTATGGCGGACCATACATAAAAAAAAAAAAAAAAAAAAAAGGCCGGCAACGTACTTGTGACGCCTCTGGTGTTGCAGGTGTCCATGGGCGGCGGTAATCGCTTACCATCAGGCGATACGTCTGCTCGTTTGCCTCCCTATTCCATAAAAAAAACATGCTGGACATGGGCGTCTTCTTAGAAAGAAGGTTTTGTCCATAGGGTTGGTAGAGTTGTTTTAAGTTTTCCTTCTCTATGCAGCAATGTTGTTCTTCGTAGTTTGGTCCTTAGTCGCTAATTACAACATTCATGAGATGAATATAAGTGGTGACAGTCTGCATTCGTCACCACACGAAATCTTCCATGGTATGCACGAATTTAAATTTTTAATAGATAATACGTAGGAGTAAGAACCATTTCTACTTTCAATTTCTTTGTATTTTTTTAAGTTTGTGCATTTAGGTTATATTTAAATAATTTAATAATTCTTTGTAATTTTAGATAATTTGAATGATAATCACTATTTCTGAAGCTGCTAAGATCTGGAACAAGTAAACAAAAACTAATCTAATAAATATATCTAATTTCGAAGTTTAAGTATTTCTGATCAAACCAAGTTTCGTACAAATCATCTTTTCCCAGGTCTTTGATCGTATCCGCACTCGTTGGCCTGAGCGTCTCGGCAAATTGTATCCAATCACAGGCGACGTATCAGCTCCGAACCTTGGAGTCAGTCAAGAGCAAAGGGAACTGCTTGGAAAAGTCACTACGTTATTCCATTCCGCGGCAACGGTGAGATTCACGGAACCACTGCATGCAGCCACTGTCTTGAATGTCCAAGGAACTGCAGCTTTGCTAAAATTGGCCGAAGATATGCCTAAGTTGAAGGTAAGTACGAGTATATCTGTTATTAAGTGCAGAAAAGTTCTTTAAAGGGTTATTTCTTTGTGTGTCAAAAGAGAGTATTTCTATAGCATATGTTTAGCTGAGGAGTTGACTGACGTTTTTGACTTGATAACAAGTTTTGACATTATGCTGTCTGCATATTGCTTCAGGTGATTTGCACCTTATTTAACCGAATATTTTTGAAATACATATGGCTTTAACAGAATTCTCAGATGGTTTGGTTGTTTTGGATACCACACCCAACATGTGTGCGTTCCACAAATTGTTGTTCTGAGTCTTGATAGTTTTAGTGTTCGTTTTATGTGTATTTGCGACCCGTGCAGTATAAATATATATATATTTAAATGTAGTAGAGCCACGCTGATTTCAGCACGAACGGGCCGGCTCGACGGGAGCGGTACTACCTTTTTTATTTTATTTTTTATTTATAAAAAAAAAGTAAAAACTAAAACCCAACTACGACAAAGACGACGCTGAAAAAGTATGAAACAAGTTTGGAAAGCCGTAGTCACACGTTGTTAAAGTGTTATGGTGCGTTTCTATGTAACGTGTGACTACGGCTTTCCAAACTTGTTTCATACTTTTTCAGCGTCGTCTTTGTCGTAGTAGGGTTTTAGTTTTTATTTTTTTTTTATTTAAAATGTTTTGGTATTAAAATTATATATATATATATATATATTTGAAATGTACAAGTAACGCCCTTTCCAATGATACCAAACACGGCATATTTATCTCTAATTTATTTTTTTATTCATTACTTTATGTCGGCCAGAGGGCGCCACATTTGATTCAGCGATACGTCATATAGCCTATAACCAGCATACGATCAAGACGCTTCTAACGATACCTCATTTGTTCTAATAAGTAGTTAAGGAGCTATGAGGGAACAAATGAACATATATACATAGCCTGTCAAAATCATAACCCTCCTTTGGCTTTGCCGTAGTCGGGTAATAAAAAGACAACTCCCGCACTAGGAATAAATCCTGTGTCGCGGGGGACTTTACAAACATACATGAAACGGACACAAAGAACATCCAGACTCAGAACAACAATTTGTGGATCACACAAAGTGTTGTCCTACGTGGGATTTGAACCTACGACGCTTGGCGAAGTAGGAAACGGCGTGGTGACCGTTAAACCATTAGGCCAAACGTGCAGTCAAACCCTCGCACAGAAAATCAACGTAAAATGACAGCGATCCTGCTGTCGTGTTTCGTTGATTTTCTGAATGCAGAAGCATCACTAGCTCGCCATGGTGTGGGTCACCATGCTGCATTGTTGCATTGCCTGCATTCGCAGTATGGTGACCACCACTCTTGGATTCAGCTTTTGCTTTCCATCAGGCAGATGCTAGCATTATGAACAGCTAGCATTATGAACAGCTAGCATTATGAACAGCTAGCATTATGAACAGCTAGCATTATGAACAGCTAGCATTATGAACAGCTAGCATTATGAACAGCTAGCATTATGAACAGCTAGCATTATGAACAGCTAGCATTATGAACAGCTAGCATTATGAACAGCTAGCATTATGAACAGTCGCATCGAAAGCAAGAAAGCTAGCATATTTCTATCCTCTTCATTTACCCTGGTTTCTTACAGCTACCTCTATTCTCTCTTCTGTAGGCACTGGTCCACGTGTCAACAGCTTACAGCAACGCCACCAAGCCTCATATTGAAGAACGAGTTTACCCCCCACCGTATGACCCTGACAGCATCGTCAGGTGCACCAAGATGCTGCCAGCGGAGACTGTTGAAGTTATTTCTGAGACACTGCAGGTAATTATGGTATACTGATGGGAATCCGGCAGAGTTTCCGGAAATTCTATACTTTGAACAAGGCTTTTTTATGTAGCTTAAAAAAATGTCTTAAAGTTTGTGTCAGAAATCGAACGGGACGGGAGAAGACTTGACACGAGTAGTAATAGCCAATAGCTAAGGGTTAAACGCGATAGCACGTTCTAATATTTATCTAAATGAACTAGTACTTGAAAAATCGTATTCGTCGTAGTGTTTTATTTGTGTTTATTTTGTTCTCTAGGGAGACCACCCCAACCCTTACACACTGACCAAGGCGCTGGCTGAAGCCATAGTTTATACCCACACCAATCTACCAGTGTGCATCGTCAGACCTTCTATAGGTAAGTTTCTGCATTCTTATATGGAAATTAACACCACCTTGACGATTGCGACGGATCTGTTGCAGTAATAAATTCTACTTTAATTTCCTTTTCCTATCCTTTTTGAATACACCAGGCACTAATCTATACTTTTCATTCCTACACTTTTTTCATTTCATGATTGCCTGTAAGAGATTGCCTCCGGGCAATAAGGCCGCCAATTGTACTTCCCTAGCTTTAAGTTAACTTTGTAATAATGTGGTGTACAATAATGAAAATTATTATTATTAATAATACCACGATTTCATAGAAACTGGTGAGCTAAACAATATTGAATAATTGAGAGGTAACCGAAAGTTATGATAACTTATTTTTGGTGTGGGGTGCATTATTATATGCCAACCTGGTAAATAATCATTTACCAGTTGACCTAGTACCAGGAAGATAGATAGGAAACTCTTTATTTGTATACCGTATTAGAGATAAAGAAGAGAGTACGCACAATATCAAATATGTGATGCACGAAGCCTTATTGCTAAAAGCAATCACTTCAAGGCAACCTTAAGTACCTCGTTACATTTGCGAATAAAAAATTCTTGTATTTATTTACAATCTAGGTAACGGCCCATCGATTTCCATGAAATTTAGTATGCAGGCGGTTTCGGGGGCGATAAATCGCTCTAAGTAGAATTCATTGTTAGAAAATTTAGATAATACTAGTTGTTGTCAGCAGTTCCGCCCGCGTGTTTGTCGGTTATCGTGGCAAATAGTTAGCCTATGTGATATTCTGCTGTATAGGCTATATTTCTGTAAAGTTTCATTGCCTGTAAGTTGCCTGTTGACTTTACAAACATTGTTGTGTACATCTATAATAGATATACATATAAGATTATGTTTTCAGCTCCTAATGTTAACCAGTTTTTTATATGTATATTGTTGATGTTCCTTAAATAAATAAATAAGTAATTTTTGCGTGAAAGAGTAGCAAACATTCATCCATCCATACTTATAAACTTTTGCGTTTATACTATTAGTAGGTATAGATATGCTCATTTGATTTGACACAGAGGGTGGTAAATTAAGGGATGAAGGGTAACAACTTGTAATTTATCATAATTTAAAAGTACCTACCTTTTTGTTTATAGGTAAATATGTGACGATGATTGATGTATCGAGTTAATAAAATTTTAACAAAAACAAAAACGACTTCAAGTTTCGACTCGATTTCTCTTGGATGCCATCAGATCTTAGTGTCCTTATCATGGTACCACCGTTGGGGATATCCCAACGGTGGTACCCGGTACGGTGGTCCTTTCGATTAAAAAAAGAATCATCAAAATCGGTTCACGAACGACGTAGTTATCCGCGAACATACATAAACATATATATATATATATATATATTATATACGGTCGAATTGAGGACCTCCTCCTTTTTTGAACGACACCCACGGGATGAATAGGGGTGGTGAGTGTGGTGACACACCGTGTTCTCAATCCGTCACCAGGTTATGGTAAATTAATATTTATAGGCGTATGTCTTGTCGCGGCCCCTTTCGCATGACATTCATAAAATAGTCATAGATATTATTGATCGTTGGTAGTATGAGGCACAGGTGTTCTTTTACACAGCCTCAATTAAATTTATAGGTTATTTATTAGTTACTTGCTGACCCAAGCAAACTCGTTTTTTTTTATTTGGCCCTGCTAAAATGACTCTACTCTGCTTGATGGAAAGCAGAATCCAAGAGTAGTGGTCACCATACTGCGAATGCAGACAATGCGGCATGGTGATCCACACCATGGCGGGCTAGTGATGCTTCTGAATCGCTCACCAACAAAACACGACAGCACTGCTGCTGTCGTGTTTAATAGATTAAATTTAATTTAATAGAATAAATATTTAATAGTTGTTTAATAAGAAAATAGCTATTTTCTTACGGATCCCTAATTTAAAAAAAAATAAAATATAGCCTATAGCCTTCCTCGATAAATGGACTAGCCAACACTGAAATAATTTTTAAATCGGACCAGTAGTTCCTGAGATTAGCGCGTTCAAACAAACAAACAAACTCTGCAGCTTTATAATATTAGTATAGATAGTATAGATTACTTAGTATAGATATAAATAAAATTTAAGTGACCGTTTCTAATTTCAAACATCACTTTTTCACTTATGAGCATGAAAGTATTGTCGGAACTTACATTTAAAAAGTACTTTTTAAAATATTTGTCAGTTTGTTTTGGCTAATCTCTGGAATGGCTTCACCATTTTTTACGGGACTTTCACTGCCAGATAGCTAATGATATAAGAAGTAACTTAGGCTACTATAATTTTAGACTAGCTGTGCCCCACGGTGTTACTCGCAGTTGTTGATGTAAAGGTACTACAACAACGACGGGTAATAACTATGCGTGTCTGTATGTATATTAGGTAGTAAAGCCACGCTGATTTCAGCACGAACGGGCCGGCTCAACCGGGCCGGTACTACCTTCGCACTGAAAATCAACGTAAAATGACAGCGTTCGTGCTGTCGTGTTTCGTCGGTGAGTGCAAGACCGGAGGCCCAAACAGTCTAGTCAACAAGTTCCATACTTGTTGACTAGACTAAAAGATGCAGAAGCATCACTAGGCCGCCATGGTGTGCGTCGCCATGCTGCATTGTCTGCATTCGCAATGAGTATGGTGACCACCACTCTTGGATTCTGCTGATGCTTTCCATCAGGCAGAGTGGAGTCATTTTGGCGGGCCAATCATAAAAAAATATGTAAATATACTAATTTACCAAAAAAAGAAATACCGAGCAGAACTCAGACATCCAGGTATTGAACATAAAGAGCGTGTTTAATCGTATTTTATTTTCTTTCAGTTACAGCAGCCATAGCCGAACCATTTCCAGGATGGATCGATAATATTTACGGAGTTACTGGTAAGTTTGAAAGACGAAGATTTCCCTTTGTCTCATAAAAATGACATCATCAACAGTAACAGTCCACTGCTGGACATAGGCTTCTCCTTAGCAAAATCGAATTGGATACTGAAATTGAAATCTTTTTACAAGCGCAGTTACAGTTTCAGATTACAGTCCATTCGTTTAGATAGTGTCGGTGCACCCGCACGCAATTGTGGTTATTGTTGTGAAATACGAATATATTTATTTTATGTATGTATGTACGCCGCAAGTTAACCCACTTGATTTTGTGACGGCTTGCCGCACGAGCAACAGCGGCGCGATCAATGTGACCGTATCTAAGCGAATGGACTATACACAGTCTGTACAAAAAAGAAAATACACTACCACATCTATAAGACACAGAACCACACTATAGTTACTAGGTAACCAGCAGTTGCTACTAGGTTTCTTAACGTTATTGTCATGTTTATAACGACTTAGTACGCAAGCATAACCTTGACATTTTTGCAATGAGTTTATCCACTATGAGGAGCAGACTGCACTCAATGTCGTTTTAAAATCTAGAATTTTTAATTGAAACCTTATTGAACTTAAATGCAGGTAATATTTAAAAAAAAAAACGGACTCCACTTCAATTATTCTATTTCTTTTTTCTAATTTTTGTTAAAGGGTTTTCTTTTCTAAGTATTTAGTTTCTTTCTGTGGAGACTTGTAAATGGCGTATTGTTGCTATTCTTATATCCTATTTAAGTGTATTGCTGTAAGTTTCCCTAAGATCGATAAATAAAATAAAAATATTTCAGACATAGATTAATAATGATGTGTCTTGTTTTACCGTAGACGTCTCGCAACGATCCCAAATAAATAATATTCAGTGGCCGCTTAAAATAGTTTATGTACCCAATATAATCTGAAAGGAAGAATTGCAGTCAGAGTTTTTAGATCTCCTTTGCTTATACTTTTTTAATTTATTTTTTAAAACAACAAAATTTAACAAATGACAATAATTTAAATACTCGCCAAGCTGTTAAGCTTCTTGGCGAGCCGCGATCTTATCTACATAAATATATCTCTTACTACTTTATAAAATGTCGGTATACTTCTTCACACATCACTAACCCCAACAAAAGACAAAACCTCTTAAACAAAAGAGCCTTTAGTTGTGTCTCCAGTTGTCATGGGACAACACTTTGCGTGATCCACAAATTGTTGTCCTGAGTCTGGGTGTTCTTTGTGACCGTTTCAGGTATGTTTGTAAAGTCCCCCGCGACATAGGATGTATGTTCCTATTCCGGGAGTTGTCTTTTAAAAAAAACGAATCGTGAACTTCACTTGATGCTCGACCAAGAGAAATGGAGATTCCATATCATATCAGAATATATAGACGTATTTTACTTCTCATTGTCAGGTTTAATTATGGAGATATCTCGCGGGACCTACAGATCAGGGTACTGCAAGGAGAGATACGTCGTAGACTTAGTACCAGTAGACATGGTCGTCAACTCTTGTATCCTGGCTGCGTGGAGACAGGGGGTCAAAAAGTAAGTACCTAGCTACATGACTACTTCTTAACTAAACTGTGCCGAAAATGGTACATTTTTTTTTATATGGATAGGCCCTTCCAAATTGACTCTTCTTTACCTGATGGAATGCACGAGCAGAATCCAAGAGTGGCGGTCACCATACTCATGGCGAATACAAACAATGCAATAATGCAGCATGGTGATCCACATTATTGTCATTATTGAGATGTTACTGCATCATTGGGCCTTCATGATCTGGAAGTAATTTAGAGTATCTTATTAAGAGAGGAAACGAAAAGTAATATTTAAACAATACTCGTTACAATATCAGGTTTATAAGCTAATAAATTAAACAATTAAAACAAAATCTTACAAACAAGCGTCTAAAAATTCCTTAGCGTCATCGGTAACTGGTAGCGTTCCCAGAAGATTGCCAGCTTTGTCACATTGCATGACAATGTTTCATATTCTCTGTAATATATATGCAACCGTAAGATTGTAAAAACCGTTAGATTATAATCTACCTAGCGAGATTGCAAACTATCGATAGATTGTCAAATGTGATATACTGCTTACGGGCGTCATATTGTCAACTGTCCCTGATTGGTCGGTTTTTTTATGTTTTGCCCTGCCAAAATGACTCTACTCTGCCTGATGGAAAGCATAAGCAGAATCCAAGAGTGGTGGTCACCATATTGTGGACGCAGACAATGCAACAATGCAGCACACCCTGACGGGCTAGTGGCCTCATTGGGCCTCCGGTCTCGCACTCACCAACGAAACGCGACAACACGGACGCTGTCATTTTACGTTGATTTTCTGTGCGAGGGTAGTACCGAGCCAGCCCGTTCGTGCTGAAATCAGCGCGGGTCTACTGCTTATACATAACTATATAAATAACTATACTGACTATATACATATTTAATTATTTTTTTGTATTGTTTTACATGTATAAAATTAAAATAAATAATTTTATCCTTTCAGGCCGGGTCGCTGTCCAGTGTACAACGTGACCTCAGGATCGATCAACCCCATCCAATGGGGACAGTTCATCAAACTCTGCATCAAATGGGGTTTAGAGAACCCTACCAAGTATGATTACAATTAACTTCTCTACTTCTTTTTAAACAGCAGTGGCATCACAGTGCCAAGAAGTCACAGAACACTGGTATTTAGCAATTTCTTAATTGGTTTTCACCGAACGAGTGAAGTTAGCAAATCTAAACCCTTGTTCTGTCTGATTCACGCTAGCAACTTTTTTATTAACTAACAAGATTTGTTATAACAAAAAAGTTAAATATACCTACTCAGCCTGATGGAAAGCATGAGTAGAATCCAAGAGCGGTGGTCACCATCCTCATTGTGAATGCAGACCATGCAGGATGGTGACTCACACCAAGTTGCCTCAGTTTTTTTTTTTTTTTTTTTTTTTTTTATGTTTCGCCTGCCAAAATGACTCTACTCTGCCTGATGGAAAGCATAAGCAGAATCCAAGAGTGGAGGTCACCATACTCATTGCGAATGCAGACAATGCAGTATGGCGATCCACACTATGGCGGCCTAGTGATGCTGCTGCATCTTTTAGTCTAGTCAACAAGTATGGAACTTGTTGACTAGACTAATTGGGCCTCCGGTCTCTCACTCACCAACGAAACACGACAGCACGAACGCTGTCATTTTACGTTGATTTTCTGTGCGAGGGTAGTACCGCCCCGGTCGAGCCGGCCCGTTCGTGCTGAAATCAGCGTGGCTCTACTACCTTAGTGATGCTTCTGCATCATTGAGCCTCCGATCTCACACTCACCAATGAAATACGACAGCACGAATGCTTTGAAATCCTTTTACGACCTGCTTAAAGGATCTAGAATCATAGAGAAGGGAAACACGTGCGCTGGTAGTGAGTCAAATGTTTCTCAGATAGTGACAATAGTTTTGTTGCTACACAAAATCATCATTATTTTTTATGGTATAAGAGAGCAAAGGAGTCAATGAGTCACCAAGTTACTAACTACTGAAGCCGATGAATCCTCAACTCACACATCACAAGTGCATTACCGCTCTTAGAATTCTCCCCCTTAATCAGTAGAAGTTCTGTTTGTACACCGCTAGCCGTACTCGGTGGGTGAAAGTAAACTAAACTCGATGGTGTTTAACCTTGACTGTCTGTGAGGCCATGGTATTACTACAGTCGAATTGGCAAATTTTGTTCAAAACATAAGTTTTTTGACGAACCATTATCATGATCATAATCTTTATTGTTAGTTCAGGATCGACATAAAAATTATCTGTTCCAGATACGTGATGTGGTATCCCAATTTCTCGTTCACTGAGTCCCGCTTCATGAATACCTTCTGGGAGATCACCTGTCATTTATTACCTGCCTTCTTGTACGATCTACTGTTAAGGGCACAGGGGAGGAAGGCCATGTAAGTGCATATACCTGTTAGTTTATCAAAAAACCTATCCAAATTTCTGCTGAAATCATTGTTTAAACATTTGTCAATGGTCTACAATTTTTTTATCAAAGCCTAGCCAACCCACGCAACCTCGTTTACGTATCCTATTGCCCATAGTCTAATAATTTTCCCTCATTTTCTTAACATTCGTACGATCTATGGTCCTCTATGGGGCGCCCGTCTGTTCTAAAGAACTACGGTCAACTAGGGAGTCTGCAGCGGCTGATGACATGGACACTCCACACTCTACGACCAAATTCGTTTTGTCGGTCGGAGTGACGAAGGGACAGCGCCGGACCATGCGCCTGGAATGCTACGTCGGAACGCATATGCGCAAGCTCTACGGGCTGGCACGACTCTAAATACAGGGCTATGCTAGCCAACACGCTGTAGGTGCCGTTCTGCCGAACTTCGAAGCTTGGATAGGGAGGACGGACTGTGTCACCTACCGATTGACTCAGATACTTACCTGGCACGGTTGCTTCGGTGAGTATCTGAATCGAATAAGACGGGAGGCGGAGGCTACAGCACAATGCCATCACTGCGCGTCCGAACGGATCGGACGAAACCTGTCACCGCTAGCATTGACCGCAGCAATGCTGACAATGGGTGAGAGATGGGAAGCCGCGGTCTCCTTCTGTGAGGACGTTATGCTCCAGAAGGAGTCCGCAAAGCGAGATCGGTAAAGGGCCGATCCCGCTTGAAGAAAGCGACGAAGGGGACGCGCCCGAGGTCGCAAGTTCCCTAATTGTCACCTAAGGGTCCCTGCGGCCAAATCTTGGGGGGATGTGAACGCTACAAACGACCCGAGACAGGTGACATCCCGGTGCGGCCGCGGGGGGGGGGTCGGTGTCGTGTCCCGCCTCTTACTATGTAGAACGGTGTGAGGCGTGACAGCTTCCCGCCCCGGCGGTGACTCTAGTCACAGCCCCGGGATGTACCTCAGTTATGGGGTACGGCAGGGGGGACTCCCGCCGATGCGTTCCTGGAGCTCCTCCCGACTGCCGAAGCAGGCTGCCGCGGGGTTTAGTGGGTAGACCGGTCTGCCGGGATTCCCACACACGCCCTTCTTCTCCACACCCATTAAGAGATAGAGGATAGAGAAACTAGTCGTCTGTAGGAAAAAAAGACATGCAAATCTGAATATAAGATTGGGAACCTACACTATATCTATACGCCTAGTTTATTTTAGAGGGTTCATTTAAATATTTACAATTAGTCTCAACTGTTATTCTTTGCGTAACGCTTTTTCGCTTCTCATCATGCAGCTTGTTAGGAATTTCGTATGGCTCTAAGTCGTAAAGAGCAACACCATGTAGTGCGGTTACGCGACTCAATGCAACATTTTTTGCTTCATAAATCCCTGGCCTATTTAAATTTTGGTAAAGGTCGCTTAGATTTTTGTAATTGTTCATATTATTTTGGGTTTGGCACCGACTTCAAACAGGTTTTTAGGTATCTAGCACACACTATAGCACTACTTTGTTAAAATAAATAAATACTTAGAAATACACAAGAGTTGCCACATAGTAATTTAAGGAGAGCCAATTTATTTTACCCTTTTTAGTGTTTCTAGGCATGGAGTTTTCGTTTGAAGTTTTTTGTAAGTCGGTTTATTTTTAACTTATTTTGTATTTTTTATCAAAATGTAACAAAATAAGATTGACATTTTTGCAGGGCTATACGCAAAAGATGTCCATGCAGAAGTGCTTAAATTAATAGTGACCACTATATTTTTCAGTTTATTTTTTGTTGTGTTTATTTTTTCTTGTAAAATATTATTGATACGAACTCACTCTTTGCGTTTTCACATATTATATTTAATTATTTTGAACTACTTGTTGACTTACTAATAGCAGAAATTGAAAGTGCAGAAAGTGAGCTAGAAAGGTTCCTTAATATTTGTATAGTCAAAAATTATGTTATCACAAGCAAAATATTTACCATTTGCTTATTATATGATTTAGCTAACAAGTGAACCTAACCTAAAAATGTCATAGTTTGCGTATTTACAAAAAAGTAGAAACTTTAAAAACGTAAGTGATGAATATGAGTAACTTTTTTTGGAATAAAAGTTAAACATATATAAAATTCCTGTTGTATACTGAAATTTTGTGAATATTTTGAACATGTATTTGCATATTCTATGATATATTCTATTCGACCAGAAGGCCTTTTTCTAGCACAGAGAAACAGCATTACCATTTAACACGGTAATGCTGTCAGTCTTTTGGATACTCTACCGGTAGGCGAAGATGTGGAGTTTGGGTATAATTTTGTATATTTGGGTATAATAGGGGAGTTTCTGTGACAAGTTTTTAGCTTGCCTCAAATACCTACTCAAAAAATAGTACCAGCTCTCGGACCATCAATTCGATTAACGATGGAATTACGGGCAGCGAACCTAAGAGACAGCGAACCTAGCCGGCCATGTGGGCGTGTGAGTAACGATGTTCGCCGAATGACGCACGAGTATTCACACTCACACGAGTTTCGGCGCGACTGAAGTTTCGGTCTTTTTTTGGCCGAAACCGAAACTACGGCCGAAACTCGATTTTTTTTGCCGAAACTGGCCAATACCGAAATCGAATCTTCTCTATCACTAATGATTTGCTGTGTATTTGAGTAATGACTTAAGATTTGTGGGTGGTGAAGGTGTGTGTGACATTATTCAAGTTTAATAATAGCATTATGTTTTCTTCAAGAATGATGAAGCTCGCCCGACGTTTTCAAATGGCTGCCGCCACTGGTGAATACTTTGCCAACAACGAATGGCAATTCGGCATCTCAGAGTTGACCGCTCTCCATTCTGACGCGTGTGTTGCCAGAGACTCTGCCTCGTTCCCCAATTGGCCTGCAGACCTCGACTGGGATGCATATATCGGAGCTTATATGTTTGGAATTAGAAGATACATTTTGAAGGACACCACCGACTCCCTGCCACTTGCCAGAACAAAGTTAAAAAGGTGGGTTATGAATTTTGAATGTCTTTTTTGTGAGAAATCATAGTTCTGTAATTTTTTTATACCACAAGAGGTACTGCCGAAATTCATTAATTTACAATATTAGGTATATTATTTACTAGCTGTTGCCCGCGGCTCCGCCCGCGTGTATGTCGGTTATCGATGCAAATAGTAGCCTATGTGCTATTCTGATGTATAAGCTATATTACTGTAAAGTTTCATTCAAATCCGTTAAGTAGTTTTTGCGTGAAGAAGTAACAAACATAGACACAAACTTTCGCCTTTATATATTAGTGTGATGTGATGTGATTTCAAATTCTATCCAAGTGAACTGAAGGTGAAAACTATTGTGCAGTACCGACTCATATTTTAAGACAAATTGAAAAAATAGACCGTCTAGATTTATAGAAAAGAACTAGAAGAAAATATAAAATACATTTAATTCTGCATAATAATAACAACACGGAAAACATAACAAAACTTTACAATATGTGTAAAGTGTACAAAAATGTACACATTCTATTACACTTAGGCGCACATACACTAACTTTAGAGACCTAAAATTCTGACCACACTTTTTTCTTTCAGATTATATTGGCTGCATAAACTATTTCAAGCGGCCACTGGATATTATTTATTTAGGTTCATTGCGGGACGTCTACGGTAAAACAGCACACATCATTATTAATCTATGTCTGAAATGTAGTGTGGTTTTGTGTCATAAAGATGTGGTAGTGTATTTTCTTTTTTGTACAGACTGTGTAATCTAAAAATGTAATAATAAGAATAATTTTTAGAATCACACATTTTATTTTTAACAAATACGGTATATTGATCGGCACAATAAACTAATGTCAACATTTTTTGAGTTTCTTTTTATATCACCGTAAGATTGTAAAAACCGTTAGATTATAATCTCCCTAGCGAGATTGCAAATTATCGATAGATTAGAATTTACAATCACAAAAATACTTTACATTCGGCAACAAAGACGAATTAAGAAACAAATATGGCGGTGCGGGACATAATTATGCTATTCAACCAATCAGCGCGCGACTTGCGATTCGTCGATACCATTTCAAAATCTTTCGACTGCTTGCAATCTCGCGAAATAGATTACAATCTAACGGTTTTGACAATCTGACGATAACATATACATGCTAATCAGCGCAAGAATTTCTATATCGCGATTCAATATTAGTAGTTGTTCCGTAGTTCATTACTTTGTGTTTGGTGTATCTTCGGTAGATGCTCGATAATATTTTTTTGTTGCACTGAGTGTGGAAGTCGTCACATCCTCTATATTTAAGGTACCCATTTATTCGGATTACTGTGTGCAGAGAGAAGTGATGTATGGTCACAACTGTGACCTGTGATTATTTAAGTTACTTTCCAAAATGTTACACACTCCCATGTTTGACTACACACATCAAAAGTGTCTAGGGATCAACATATGTGTCTAGGGATCAACATATATTTTTGCAATAACTTTTCTCCTGATTGATATTAATTAAAATTTTCTTTAAGGATTCATCAAATAAAGTGTTTTCGTTTGTCACAGTGATAAACCAAGTCACCTTTGCATTAATAAAGAAATTTGCCATTTTCCTAATAAAGGGATTTTTGACATTTGAACCACTAACATTAAAGTTCGAAAAAAAGACTGAAATAACAGTTTTCTTTAAAATTTTATTAGGTAACTTAAACAATTAATAATCCCTGTTTCTACCGCGAACACTAACAACACAAGAATTGGTTTGGCATACTCAAAATGAGTTCATCCAAATCACGCTGTGGAATGGCCGCCCATGTTCGTTGCAACAACAAAAAAAGGTCTTCTTGCGACTGGATACCCTCCATATTCGGCAGAGCTCTTCTCTGTAGCATATCCCATGCATGCTCAATCGGGTTCAAGTCTGGCGACTGAGCAGGCCAGGGCCAAAGCCACATCTCAATCTCAAGAAATCCGCATAAAAATGCTTGATCCCTAGACACTTTTGATGTGTGTATTTTACTTCACGACGACTGGCTTACGTTCGGGGTTTGTGCGCAATGCGTCACACATTCTTAGAGATCTAATGCTAATTACTCACATACGGTTTTACTCGATCGAGCAAACATGCATGGCCAGCATGGGCTTTCGTCCACACATTCAGCATTCATCGATCGAGTGACGCTACTTTTGGCTCGCCGTTTAGTATTCACCGAACCTTTCGAGCCAAAAGATGTCTGTTCTATAAAGGAGACGGAGCTACATTTAGCAAGTTTAGCAATTCTTGACGGTAAAAGAATTTAAGAAAATGAAAAGGTAAAAGGAGATCGAGCCATAGAGCCAGCTCGATGCGAGCCTTTTCGAGTTGTGAGTTTTGCGGTCCACGCGTTAATTTTTACTCGTTTTGGAGTAAAACTATCGAGTAATACCGAATGTGAGTACGGACCATAAGAATCCAATGCCACCACTTTCTTCTTTCTTAAAAGAAACAAATCAACGCCCGCATGAAACATATTCTGTATCGCGGGGGACTTTACAAACATACATGAAACGAATGCAAAGAACACCTTGACTCAGAACAACGATTTGTGTATTGCACAAAGTGCTGTTCTATGTGGGATTTGAACCCATTACACTCAGCGCATTAGAGAGCATTGTGGCAACCCCTTAAGCCACTACGCTATCCGTGCAGTCGAAATTAACATAAAGTGAGTATTTCCTTGCACCTCTAACGCCGTCAATACTCTGACGGTATGCACTTATCGTCAGGCCTATCTGCGTGTTTCCTTTTCATATCAATTATAAAAAACATAAAGAATTTCAATTTTTTTAGGGCTTTTTAACATAATTATAACATAAAATGTTACTGTGGTTCACGTTTCCGCTTGGTATATTATATTACATAGGAAAAAAAAAAATTGGATCAAATTTCATCATCTCTCGATTAATATTTTAAAATGAAATAAAAAAAGACAAAAAAACTGACTCCTCTGCCTACGATGCACATAGGATTCGATAGATACTGCCTTTACAGGTGAGTCTGATGACCCCCAACATGACTTATGAAAGGTACACTTTCTACCCTTCGGTCTTTATTTAATTTTTACGCGGGTAATGCTCTCATCAGTGGGGGAGACGAAAGTCGTGTTTGGGACTTTCGGAGAACCGGCCTATCCACTAAACCCAGCAGTGGCCAACGATTCTTCTACCACATCGGGAAACAAACATTCGAAGCAAATGAAAACACAAACTTCACAAATCACATTTAATACAAAATTTCCTTATCATACATCGAACAGTTGAATATTGTACAATCACTGTCTCGAAAGGGAATCACTGAAGCAAAAGCAACACACAGCAACAACATCATCTATATAAATGAAAATTTATACTACTCATTTACAATACGAATGAAAAGAATAGTTCTAATACAACCATGTTTATATATTTTAATAAAAAAATGATATTCCTCATTGTTTTCTATTTAATAGCTTTCCATGGCATATGTAATGGAATCGAAGTAACCACAATCTGGTAATAAGCCTTCTTAAAATTCGTTCACATTAAAACTTTATAGATTTTTTGCTTTCCACAATTTGATATACAATAATAAACCGCTGCACTTACAATTAATTACAGTTAATAATACCGTAAGAAAACCTTAAAACCTACTACCTTACAATTTATTTACATGAAAATATTTTAATCTCTAAAATGAAACCGTTAACCAATATTTGAGCAAATAAGTAAATAATATTATTACATGTCCTTTTTAACGCCAATAGAAAGTAAAGAAAATCTATTGTTTACGTCGGGATTTCTTAAGATTATTGAAACACAAAATTGGCAACAAATTGATATTCATTGAAAAAATAAAAACAACAGTCTGTTTATGAATAAAATTATCTTGTAAAGTGTCAAGCATCCATGGCTATAACTGTAGGCGGTTCGCTTGTTTCTATCCCAGTAGAACTTAATGGTGATGAGACGTAACCACTTAGCCAGTAGAGGATTAGGCCCCAGAATAGACAACGGGTCACCACGTCTACCCAATACATACTGGAAAAGAAAAATACAAGAACATTAAACAATCTACTATCTTCAAAATTTATTAATTGCAATTTTGATGAGTTGTTGAACCGCCACGGAATATTTTATTCAGTTACCAAGATATGGACATATCTTTGGGTTATATGTAATGATTGAGACTTATATTTGGTATACTCTAATAGTTTTTGTATAAATGTATTTTTTGTGTTTATAAAAAACCTTTAATAAATCACAGAATGGGGAGTTTTTTTTTATATGGTATAGGAGGGCAAACGAGAATACGAATCGCCCATGGACACCTGCAACACCAGAAGCGTCACAAGTGCGTTGCCGGCCTTTGGGAGATGGGGAGGGGGATAGGGGGAGAGGTTGGGGTATGGGCCTCCAGCATTCTCACTCACTCGGTGAAACACAGCGCAAGCGCTATTTCACACTGGTTTTCTGTGAGGCCGAGGTATCACTCCGGTCGAGCCGGCCCATTCACGCCGAAGCGTGGCTCTCGTGTAATATTATCCGTATTATATTGGATTAAAAATATGGAGTATCACCATAGCTATTCATCCCGTGGGTGTCGTGAGAGCTGATTAGGGAGGAAACTATTCAGGACAATCATGCTGCAAAGAGGAGGAAAACTTGATATAAATCATTTATCATCCCGTCTAGCCAGCGTGGTATAGTAAGTCGAAACCTCAATTTTGAAGAGAGGACTATGTCTGCCATTGGTCTTTGAAAGGTTGTTCATGATGATGAAGGTGCTAAAGGTAGTAGAGCCACGCTAATTTCAGCACGATCGAGCCTACTCGACCGGGGCGTTACTACCCTCGCACAGAATATCAACGTAAAATGACAGCGATCGTGCTGTCGTGTTTCGTTGGTGAGTGCGAGACCGGAGGCCCTAATAGTCTAGTCAACAAGTTCCATACTTGTTCACTAGAATAAAAGATGCAGAAGCATCACTAGGCGGCCATTATGTGGGTCGCCATGCAGCATTGTTGAATTGTCTGCATTCGCAATGAGTATGGTGACCACCACTGTTGGATTTTGCTTATGCTTTCCATCAGGCAGAGTGGTCATTTTGGCGGGCCATACATAAAAAACATTACAGGCAGCTCAAAGTCTCCTTGATTCTTACGTCCTTATGAAGACGAGAAGCAGCTCCCTTGACCCTTACGTGCTAAATCATACAAACAATTATAGATACACTTACACTCTCATATGGCGTCTGGCTGCAGGCAAAGTGTCATCATACTCTTTCAGTATGAACACTCGCGCTGCTCTGATGCAGTCTTCAAAGTATTTCGAAATATTCAGTCCTGGAAAGAAAACTTACAGATCGACTTACTGTTATTTAATCTATTCCTTAATTAAACTATTTTTTATTAAAAAAAAAACAACTCCCGCATTAGGAAAATACATCCTGTATCGAGGGAGACTTTACAAACATACATGAAACGGACACAAAGAACACCCAAACTGAGAACAAACATTTGTGAATTACACAAGTGTTGTCTCATGTGCGATTTGAACCCACAACACTTGGCGCAGTCGGAAGCGACATGGTGATCACTTCAAATTACGAACTAATCTTACAACGCCCAAAACTTCTGATGGAAGTCACTCGGTGGAAATCATCTATTAAAGGTCTTCAAAAAAATATATTCCGGACATCTAACACGCAACGCCATCTAGTCCCAAGCTAAGCAGAGCTTGTATTATGGGTACTAGACAACTGATATAAATACATATATACTGTTTTCTTTTGTAAATACATACTTATTATACATAGAAAATACCCAAACTCCGAAACAAATTTTTGCAGATCATACATTTAGTCCGACCCGGGAATCAAACCCGAGACCTCAAGCACAGCAGTCACATACACTTCCACTGGGCCACCGAGGCAGTCAAAAGGTCTTTATGCACTGTTTCTTATAACCAAAAATAAAAGAGTAATAATTTAAAGGTAGTAGAGCCACGCTGATTTCAGCACGAATGGGCCGGCTCGACCGGGGCGGTACTACCCTCGCACAGAAAATCAACGTAAAATGACAGCGGTCGTGCTGTCGTGTTTCGTTGGTGAGTGCGAGACCGGGGGCCCAACTAGTCTAGTCAACAAGTATGGAACTTGTTGACTAGACTAGTTGGGCCTAAAAGATGCAGCAGCATCACTAGGCCGCCATAGTGTGGGTCTCCATACTGCATTGTCTGCATTCGCAATGAGTATGGTGACCATCACTATTGGATTCTGCTTATGCTTTCCATCAGGCAGAGTAGAGTCATTTTGGCGGGCCGAACATAAAAAAAAATAAAAATAATTGTCCCACTTACCAACAGCATCAACTTTATATTCCTGTCTCTCCCTGGAATTCAGTTTCGTTCTGATCGTTTGAGCGATATCAGATTTGAAATCCCATTGATTGTTGGTGTAATATTCGAAGACTTCGAAACCTTTGGTGATACGACGCTGAACTCTGCAGAGTCTGGAAACAAGTCAATATAATAATAATAATAATTCTGACATCTGACACACAACAACATGTAGTACTATGGGTAGGTACTAGACAGCTGATATAAATACGCAGGTATATAATTTATTTTTGTAAATACTTACAAGTTATACGAGTACATAGAATGCACCCAAACTCCGGAACAAATATTTTTTGATCATACACACATTCGGTCCAAATCGGGAATCGAACCCGAGACCTAAATTAAACAATGTTTCTTCCCTATTAACTATTACTTTACCCTCTTTATATATATATTCTCTTTCTTTTTTCTTTAATGGTATATGGTGCGAACGAGCAGACGTATCGTCTGATGGTAAGCGATTACCGCCGTCCATGAACACCCGCAACACCAGCCACGCGGCTCGACCGGAGTTATACCACGGCCTCACAGAAAACCGGTGTGAAACAGCGCCTGCGCTGTGTTTACCTCCCCCCCCCCCTATCCCTCTCCCCATCCCAAAGGCCGGCAACAAAATAAATATTACCCAGAGAAGTAGCCCCAAATGAGAAGTTCCAAGTAGTTAACTTACACAGGCTTGTATCCAAGACAGAAGAGTAGAGTGTCGACGATGTACGCTGGAATCCAGTGGAACAAAAACACACAGATATTGTGAAGAAGTCTGGAGTGTTTCATGGAACCGCCTGGGTACCTAAACATTAAAAAAAATGGGTTAATACATGCTGCAATTGCGTTAGTAGTCACTTTAGAAAAGTTACTAAGGTTCGTTATATTTTTTAACCTACAAGCTGATCCCCGCGGTGTTATCCGCGGTACAATAACAACGGCGGGTTTCAAATGTAATTGTGATAATTACAAATTTTAATAAAAAAAGCGACTTCAATCTGGACCAAATTTAAATGACACCATTCGGGAAGCACCAGCTTTCAAATAAAAAAAAGCATCAAAATCGGTTCAACCAGTCGAAAGTTATGAGGTAACAAATATAAAAAAAAACAGTCTAACTGAGAACCTCCTCCTTTTTTTGAAGTTGGTTAAAAATAAGTGACAAAGCGGTGATATTGCCTGACTCTGAAGTATACTGACCAGGCTACTCCATTGAGGGGAACTTTGCTTAAGATAATCTCCCGACCAGTTTCTATCATCTCAGCCCACGTAATCTTGATCTCCGCTGACGATGTGAAGTTCATTATATTTGAAGCTGTGTCCCTGCAAGCATACAAGATTATTCTTATTAAAAGCCTGGATAAATGTTAGATTATTTTTAAATTTTGGTGGGATTTTTTCCCTGTGGACTGCCTCATTAGTTTAGTGTGCGTATGCAACTGCTGATCAGGAGTTCTCTGGTTCGATTCCCGGTTCGGTAAATGTGTTATTGGGTTTTTAATACAAGGAATTCTTAATGGCACGCCCCGCACGCCCGTGCGTCGGAAAGCGCGTTAAGGTCCCGGTTATCATAAACATCTTTGGCCGTTATTGGGAATTCAAATATTCTGTCAACTTTTTTTTTTTACGTGTGGAAATCCCCTCGGACCGTCTTCCCACCGGGGTTTGCGGCGTGGCGGTGTGTCGGACTCGAACCGACTAAAACCACACGGTGTGCCACTCTGCGCCTGAGACGGGAGGGATCCGGGAACTGCAGTGATCAATACGTCCGGACCGACGCTGCGGCGCCCAAGCGGGGCAAACCGCCAGCGTATGCTGGGCCGAGTCCTCACTGCAGTCGCAGTGGTGGCAGGCGGGACTCAATTCCCTCCTGGCGACCGAGTGCAGGTACTTCCCGAAGCATCCGTGCTCGGAAAGAAACTGCGTCAGTCGAAAGGAAAGGGTCTCGTGCTGCCGCACTGCCCACTCGAGAGATATACTGTCAATATTTGTAGATCATACAAACATTTGGTCCGACCCGGGAATCGAACCCGAGACCTTATGATCAGCAGTCGCATACGCTAACCGCGAGACCAACGAGACAGCAGAGATAGAGATAAAAAAAATGACTTTTACCCATTAGCTAGGTAGTTCCAGGCGGCTATCATGATGCCACTGATGAAGACGTCCACGGGAAGGTAGTCAGCGTAACTGTTGCTCTTGCAGTACATGGATCTGATGACGCCTTTGCCTGCACCTGTAACGAACATTAAGAAGATATTAAGCAACTTGATACAGAGATTTACAGCAGTAAAGAAATTAGCTCTCATACCAAAGGGCTGCTGAACAAAGAGGAATTCGATAGCAAAATAAATAAACTACTTTTGCAACTTCTAATTACTGGATGTAGCGCTACCTATGGATCCACTCACTCACTACACTCCAATAATATGACTTATGACATTTCTTCGCGTCACATATGTCACAGAACTGACAACCGCTGGAGTAAGCGCGTATTGGAGTGGAGACCGCGTCTTGGCAAACGCAGTGTGGGACGCCCTCTGGCCAGATGGCGGGACGACTTGCATAGGAGGGCTGGCAGCGACTGGATGCAAAAAGCAACAGACCGTGCTCTGTGGTGTTTCTTGGGAGAGGCCTATGTCCAGCAGTGGACTGCAACGGGCTGATGATGATGATGACATTTCTGCACGGTTGGCCAAGTGGTTTAGGCGGTCGCCACGCCGCTTGCCAATTCGCCAAGTGTTGTGGGTTCAAATCCTACACGGGACAACACTTTGTGTGATCCACAAATTGTTGTTCTGAATTTGGGTGTTAATTGTGTCCGTTTCATGTATGTCTGTAAAGTCCCCCGCGACACGGGATGTTTATTCCTAATTCCTTTAAAAAAAAACTGTTTTTAAAAGTCTAGTGGTAGCACGGTTGTTGTTGTAATGGTACCACCTCGTGGCTCAGCTAGTTTTACAAATAAAGATGAACCAAGTTACTAGAACCCTAACAGCGACACCTAATGATTCAAAATATGGATCTGACTTAACATAAATTCATTAAAATCACAGTATTCATTTCGAAGGAGTTTTTGTGTGTGTAGGAGTTTTGTAAAGATGAGTATTATGAATACTTCAAGAGGTAGGTTCCAGGGCCGGCTCGACCGGGGCGGTACTACCCTCGCACAGAAAATCAACGTAAAATGACAGCGTTTGTGCTGTCGTGTTTCGTTGGTGAGTGCGAGACCGGAGGCCCAATTAGTCTAGTCAACAAGTTCCATACTTGTTGACTAGACTAAAAGATGCACAAGCATCACTAGGCCGCCATAGTGTGGGTCGCCATACTGCATTGTTGTATTCGCAATGAGTATGGTGGCCACCACTCGTGGATTCTGCTTATGCTTTCCATCAGGCAGAGTAGAGTCATTTTGGCAGGCCAAACATATAAAAAAAATAAAAAATTAAATCACTACATATTATAAAACAAAGTCCTCCGCCGCGTCTGTCTGTCTGTTCGCGGTAAACTCAAAAGCTTCTTCACGGATTTTGATGCGGTTTTTACCAATGGATAGTATTTCTTGAGGAAGGTTTTCGTTTATAATTTGTTAAGTTATTGAGTATATTGGCTAAAATATGATGATATTTGTTGAAGACGTTGGAAAAAATTAAGCCGCACATCTTCTCAGGGTACCATATTTTCCGTATTATATTTTACGTAAAGTGCCCATGCGAAGCCGAGGAGGGTTGCTAGTTAAATATAAATGCTTGGACACCCAATCTATTTACCGAATTCCACTGGTGTGGGTCTCAATGGCGATTCGTACTAGGTGTAGGGGATTGGGGTATGGGCCTTCGGTATCCTCACTCACTCGGTGAAACACAGCGCAAACACTATTTCACACCGGTTTTCTGTGAGGCCGTGGTATCACTCCGGTCGAGCCGGCTCATTCATCCCGAAGCGTGGTTCTCCCACGGTGAATTCTAATTTGTTGTTTGTGTAATCACAAGTGTTATAATGATTAAATTTATCCTTAGTTTTATAGAATTACAGTTTGTTAAACCACTATACCTATTTGACTTCATAACATTAAACTACACTACACTACTCTACATTAAAATATACTATATCGATATGTTAAGAGAAATTCATACCAATAAGAAGACCCGTCGGTCCGTTGATATTGTCGGTCCATCCTGGAACGGGTTCTTGCCAAATTGGAATCACTGCAATTTAATTTCAAGGCATTAATACGATAAAATTAAAATAAGACCTACAATAGGAGTGAATATTTTGATGATTGCAAAGTTATCGTTCATATACAATGGGGGAAAACGGTATTGACGCTACCAATTTAATAAAAACTAATAAAAGCACAGGTAATTTTGGCGAAGCCATTAGGGATATTTTCGAGCTTCCGTTTTAACTTTGCAATTATTAATGCGTATCTCTATAGTTATTCAATAGGAATTATTACTTTTGTTAGTGTTCAATGCAGAGAGAAATTCATAGACATTGTATTGTTATTCACGATTTCCGGACATACAAACCGTGTAAGTACTTTTGCAATAAAAAAAATAAGATATACATCGCAGTCGAGAGGACTCCATTGCTAGATATAAGCCTCCCAAAAGACTGCCAACAACAATCTGTCTTGTGGTGTCTGCATTCAACGGTTTCCCTTAACCCTCACCAGGTCGTCGTACAGCGGTAGAGTGTAGGGAGCCTACCCAAGCTCCGTCTTCCAGTAGGTAGGTGGTCACGACTCTAGAACTTTTTGGTCCTAATGATAATGATGATTTAAGCTTTGACAATAACTATTTCGGGCAATTGGAAAAAACGACAAAGCCACCGGTTTGGTGAGTTTGTTCGTTTTTCCAATTCGGCAATTTTCGGCCACAAGAACGGCTCTGCAAAATTCAGGGTCAGACGGCTGTGTTTGAGATGTGTCAAGTTATAATAAACAAAACTTACCAATGGAAGGACGGAGTACCATGGCAGGTATGTACTCCATGGCTTCTACCACCAAAGCTTCACCCAGGGCCTTGGTGAATGCGTACGAATTCGGTAGTTTATCCAGTAATCTGAAAAGAGAAGTAACAAATAAATTAGGTTGTATAACAAACATATCGTTTTAGATACTACGTATGACTGACACATGAAATAAACCTAGTGGCTAACATTTGGACACTAATTTACAGGCACCATTTAGGGTTCCGTAGTTTACGTCTCAGAACCCTTATAGTTTCGTCCGTCCGTCCGCCCGTCTGAGTGTCCGTCCGTCCGTCCTCGGCTTACATTCCAAACGGTTAGTGCTAGAAATATGAAACTTTGCATGGATATGTGTATTTACCACACGTCGACAAAGTGCTACAATAAAATCAAGAAAAAAATTTTTTTTGGGGTAAGTACACGTAAAGTGAGGATGTTTTTTTTTTCTCGCGTCTCCCTCATATTGTGGGGTATCATTAGATAGATCTTTTAAAAATATTGAGAGGTTGCTTAGACGATTTTTTTTATTTAAAAGTTAAACGGCTGGCGTGAAAAATCTAAAAAAAATCCTAATGGTAGTCCATGTGATAAACTTTGAAGAAAAACTATAACGGCCTAGATAACTTTGATAGTTTAAGGTTCATAAAAGTCTAACTTGTATAATGTATAACTTTGAATAAAAAGTTAACATGTAAAATATGAAAAAATAAAACATAAAAATGGGTAATTAAGGAACTCTATTCTATGCGTGGCCTGACACGCACTTGGTCGGTATTTTGTACTTATGTGTTCGGGACAAATTTTGGAAAGTAAATTAGAACCACTGTCCTATGTCTGACTGGGCCCAAAATTTTGTTTACATTGTATCTTCAATAACAATACAATAATATGCTACCAAGGAGCTGTTCTATTCATGGTAGACGTTTTTGAGCTTTAATTGGCTATATATTATCTACTCATATTAAAGTAAGTTTCAGTTCTATACCTTCTTCTACGTATTCATTTTTTTTTACAACATACTTAGGAGTTAAAGAGCTGATGGTTTCTTCATCCATCCACTCCATAGCCTGAATAATGTAGTGGGGATCTGCTGGTGGGGGATACGCCTTCTCTTCTAGAAGCTTCTCTTGCAGGTGGCAGTACGACGTCGATATGTGGATAAACAACTGAAACAGACATTAAATTAGTTACTAGCTTTCGGCTTTATTCAGGTTCAATTTTTTAGGGTTCCGTAGCTTAGAACGAAAAACCGAACAATAATACGATCACTTTGTTGTCTGTCTGTCAGCCTGAATGATGTGATGCATCATCAAACACACAGATTGGAGACTGGATTGGAAGCTTGAAAAAAACTGCGAGATTCCATTTCTAAAATTTATAAAATCACATATTATTTATATCATTACTAGCTTTCTCCCGCGGCTTCGCTCGCATTTAATAAAAAGTCCTATGTTACTTCTAATACCTCCAAGTGGAATAATAAGAATAATAATAATAATAATTTCTTTTCCTCCAATAATCTAAGTGGAATATGTGGACAAAGTTTCATGATGATCGGCTAAATAGTTTTCGCGTGAAAGCGTAACAAAAAACTTACTTTTAACCTTTGTAATATCAGTGCGATAGTATAGTTTGATTTGACGTATGACTACTTTACTAGTAGATATCTGCGCCATAGATATATCTTCCAGCCTAAACCGCTCTGGGACTACAAACTTGACATTTTGTCAGCTAATTCTTTTTAAAGGTTCCGTACCCAAAAGGTAAAACGGAATTACTAAGACTCCGCTGTCCATCCGTCTGTCTGTTCGTCAGTCACCAGGCAGTAGCTCATGAACCGTGATAGCTAGACACTTGAAATTTCGACAGATGATGTATTTATGTTGCCGCTATAACAACAAATACTAAAAAAAGAATAGAATAAACTAAAAATCACGTTTTTTGTATGGGAGTCGGCAAAAAATATATTTTGATGAACCGATTTTGATGATTCTTTTTTGTATGGTGTATGGCATCCAAGAGAAATCAAATCGAACCCAGAGTCGGTTTTTGTTTTTGTTAAAATTTTACTTGTTCTCGAATATCTTACCTTTAATTGCTTGCACTCTTTGGCCAGTTCCACCATGAGCTTGGTGCCTCGTACGTTCAGCAGAACAGCTTTTTTCAGCTCTTCGTCGAACCTTAAAATAAATCAAGTATTTTAAAACTTAGAGAAGACAAGTCTTGAAAGTATTAAAAGTATTATTTGATAGGGAAGTACTTCCATTGAAACGGCCAACAAATAAATTATGCGTAAGGGTCTGTTCACACAGACCGGCTCGGAGAACATCGGCCCGCTTTTTTCTTTTCACACAGACCGGGTCGTATACGCTTGGAATTGGCCGGAGCGGAGCCGCAAACTATTTCACATAGACTATACTAGGAAAACGCTATGACAGCCGGTTTGACATATTACAAAAGTGATGTGAAATTTAATTAAAAAGGTTTAATTTTATGACTAACTGCACGTCACTATTGACAATAAAGAACAGCAATTTGCTCCTTCAAATGTAATTACATACTAATAATACGAAACTTCATGATTTGACAAACGTCAAACTGGCTATCATAGCCACAGATTATTATATGTAGCAAGCTAATCATAGCGTGCCGGCTGGAAGAGATCTGCGCAAGTGCGAGCGAGAAAGAGCACGCAATCGAAGCCGGTCGGCTCCTCTTATTATTTCACACGAAGCGCGTTCAAGCATTCTTAATAACAAAAGTAGTGCACATGCAAAAATAGACTTTACTACAATTACTCAAAAATCTGTTTCCAACGTGATAAAAATGTGCTGTTCTCTCCGAGCCGGTCTGTGTGAACGGACCCTAAATCTCAAGCCTGCCGTTCTCTTTAATCCTAGGGTAAGGAGAGGGGCATCAACGCTCTTGTGACTCTTGGTTACAGATCCTAACCTGTTTGAAGTAAAAATATTCTGTTACCTGATGGTGGCAGCGGCGTGAATAATGATATGTATTTTTTCAACAATCATTTGTCTATCGGCAGGGCTCAAGGCCAGGTCTGGCTCTGATACGTCTCCTGCCACGATGGTCATCTTCTCCAGGAGAGGTTCTACACCTCCCCTCATTGTCCTAACTTTTTCAAACAGCTGAATGGAAAAAATATGATTAGTATTGTGTTGTTCAGTGGTTATTTGTTTTGCCTACTAAGATGGAGGTCGTTGATTCGATAACCATCTGCGATAAATATTTATATGATGAGCATAATAGTTGCAAATGTTTTTTTTTATGGAATAGGGTGCAAACGCCGTCCATGGACACCCGCAACACCAGAGGCGTCACAAGTGCGTTGCTGGCCTTTGGGAGATGGGGAGGGGGGTGGGGGGAGGGGTTGGGGTGTAGGCCTCCGGTATCCTCACTCACTCGGTGAAACACATCGCAAGCGCTGTTTGCACTCCGGTCGAGTCGGCGAATTCATGCCGAGGTGTGGCTCTCCCACGGGTATATGTACGGATTGTAATAATTACGTCTGTCTAGCTTGGTATGAGAAGGATGTGAGTCTCTGTTCTTTGAGTAGAACAGATAGATGGTCACTTAAGGTTGCTTGAGACCCTGGACGGGAAAATGGGACAGGACTGCAAGGAGGAAGAAAATTAGAGACCAACCCGCCTGGCCAGCAAGGTATAATTGGCCAAAGTCTCCTACAGCTGGACAGATTTTGACGGAACGTTTACTGGCAGATAGCTAATAACTTAAGAAGTAACTTGGGCTATTTTTAGTTTAGACTAGCTAGTCTAAAAAAAGAAGCCTAAGTTACTCCATGAAAGTCCCGTCAAAATCGGTCCAGCCGTTACAGAGATTAGTCGGAACAAACAGACAGACAAACGGACAGACAGACAGACAAAAAAAAATTGGTATATGTACCGTGTATACATACATATATATGCATATAGTAAAAAGCGAGTATTATAATAAAACAAACAGATACTCTAATTTTATTTATTTGTATGTACCTATGTAGTATATTTAGACTAGCTTGGATCCGCGGTTATTGTTATTAAGGTACAAAAACACCGCGAGCGCAGTTAGTACACGATAGAAATAAATAAAATTTGAGTGTCTGTTTGTAATATTAAAATAGCCGCTTTTTACTAAATTCATAATTATATATGTATACACAATACACATATGCCAAAATATAATTCTTTACAATTTTTGTATGTCTGTCTATCTGTTTGTTCCGGCTAATCTCCGGAATAGCTGGACCAATTTTGACGGGAATTTCACTGATAGATAGCTGATGATATTTCCGCGGTACGACAATAACCGCGGGTAACACCGCGGGGTTCAGCTAGTACACCATAATAATGAAACTAAATCCTATTGTTTAAGCCAAGTAATTATACAATAGTGAAAGGTTAACTCGATGTCAATAACCCGACTTGATCTGTTGGTTGCACGTTTACAATGTGACCTCCGAAGCTATTTCGAATTGACCTTCATGAATAAAATTTGACCTGGAATCATTTTGACATTGACATTGATACCTGCCGACCTTTTGTTGGCAATCATTAATTATTACTGTTTTTGTATTTTATTTTGGTATTTTTTATTGTTTTGTTGCCAAAATGAATAATAAATAAATATTTTTTGTTTTTATAAATATTTTGTTTCCCTCGCACTATCGCCCCGCTTAAAGGAACCGGGACCAGAGTGCGAGGGAAACACGTACACAACAAGCGAGTTACTATTAACAGTGCATACAGTGCATACACGGGTGGGGTTGCTAGTAGGTTATTATATTTTTTTTAGTTTAATTATAATATATTATTATTATTCATTTATTCTTACCATTTTTTACATTGTGTCGAAGTACGTCACTCAAATAAGATTTCACATGCATAAACATTAAAGTAAAACAATACAATAAATTAAAAACCACGGAATAAACCCAATTACAATGTCAAAGTACGTAAGAATGTAAAAGTAATGTCATTTAAACAGAAAAATAACAATGATTCAATAATTAAAAATGGTCAAAAACAATATAAATTAAAAATAAGATTAATACAATTAATTATTAAGATAATATCGATATAATGTACAAATTAAGACGACATAAAATTACTAATTATATCTCATCGATAAAATAATAACAGCCCTCCAGCAGATAACGCCTCAGTTTATTTTTAAAATCTTTTTTGTACAGTGACATGTGTCAGGTACCGTGTTGCACGATTACTATATTTTTAAAATCTTTTCTTCTCATACTCTCCCTAAATTTTCTTCCTTCCTCAGTCTCGTACTGATGAACCGACTTAGCAAAAGCACTAGTACGTATAGGGAAGGTACAGTAAGAATATTTAGATTCAAGAAGTGCTCTCTACAAGATTCCTGTTGGCGAATACAAACCATGGTACGAATGGCCCTTTTTTGTAAAATAAATGCTTTTTGCATATTGTATTCGTAGCTGCCACCCCAGCATAAAATGCTATATCGCAACCTGGATTCGATATTATGTAGGATATAATAAGTAGGTTGTCACCATGATCATTATTACGAATCTATTGACACCTCATTCATTAAAATCGGTTCAGTATTTTAGCCGCTACCGTAGACAAACATAGACTGCAAAATCATTACCCTTTCTTTTAGTTTTACCGTAGTTGGATAACAATAAGAGCCTTTAAACTAACTCCAACAGATGTATTGTTATTTTTTGCATACAGAACTCTAAAATATGTGCTACTATTAAGGTCAATATCATATGTAATTGTAATCTGCCTTCATTTCATTCAAATCTACAGCCCAATTATATCTCTTGATTACACCTATGATTACAATAGATTAACGTAATCAGCTAGATTATCTTCATAAAATATTTTGGTAATTTAGACTAAGGAGTAGTAATATTTGCGTAAAACTTGTAATAACAAGATTCATTTTGTTGATAATATGATTACAGCAATGAAAAATAGGCTTACAGAGATTTTATCCGCAATTCTTTTAATTAGAATTTGTCAATTTATATACTAAGAGCACGGTAAGGCGTCGGTCTTGGTTGCCATATGCATAACTTTGGCAATCGTTACGAATACTTGGAGTAGTATTATTTCAAGGAGTTTGTAATGATGATGTTTTCATAGCCGATTTCGGCCACGGCGGCCAGTTCTGAGACTATCAAACTATGTAGGAGATATTTAAGTGCACAAGTGTGTGCGTAAACACAGGTGCACTCTCTGTTCCCTCACTCTCTTAATCCGATGGGACGGTTAACCGACATGATCGGGAAGAGATCAGGCGCAGGACAGACAGCTTTACGTGCTCTCCGAGGCACGGGGGTTAAGACCCCAACTTCCAAACTCCGAGCTGTTAGTAAGTATTTCTATAATTAGAAAAACTCAACACTTTTGGCCCGACCCGAGATTCGAACCCGTGACCTCTTGATCGGTAGTTGCATATGTCAACCGCTAGATCAACAAGGCAGTTTGTTGTGGATATTTATCAGCAGTCTAGTTACCATTATAGGATCTGCTATGGTCTAAGAAAACAAGGTCTCGCATTCCGAGAGCGATACAGTGTGACGTCACTATCCAGTTACCACTTTATAGCAACATAACACGAAATGAACCAACCAGAACCAGCGATAGCGATGATGACGTCATGTCGGTTTCTCTGTCTCGTCACTGTGTCTCGGAATGCCATTCGAGACGAAGTATATTGGTATATAATGTGTTAATTTATTATTGTTATATTACAGTTTCTTCACAATCACTACTTACAAAATACATGTACTATTTGCATGCATCGAATACGTGTTTTGTAAGCTTCGATACCCAGCCTACCGATTTACAACGAGCGCGCTCGAGCAGTGGAGCGTGAAGTAGGATCTTTCGACACCATTTTACAATAGATTGACGTTGCAATATAGGACCGTGAAATTAAGCAAGTGACCAAAGTTAGATGAACGACAGTTACGTAAACTCTAAAAGATGTTCTAGAAAGGTATGATCATAGTTTAGGGCAACCTGGATGACTGAGTACCTTCTGGAATCAAACTCACTTGTACTTATTCCACTATTTTGATATGCCATAAGGCGAAACCGGTCAGGTGTAAACTTAGTTAAAATCGTAGAATAAGTACAAGTGAGTTTGATTCTGGAATGTATTGCAACAAGTTTCATCAAGTGCCGGACAAGTGAGAGTATAAATTACAATGGATGACTGAGCTTTGCTGGTTTTTTTTTGGTAAATCTTCTAAAAATGAATACTAGCTAGATTCGATTTATCGCCCTCGAAACCCCCTGCATACTAAATTTCACGAAAATCGTTGGAGACATTTACGAGATTCAGTTCATATAATACAAGAATCCTACTAATATATAAAGGCGAAAGTTTATGTGTATGTTTGTTACTTATTTACGCAAAAACTACTGAACGGATTTGGATGAAACTTTACAGTAATATAGCTTACTTATACATCAGAATAAACATAAGCTACTATTTGCCGCGATAACCGACATACACGCAGGTGAAGCCGCGGGGAACAGCTAGTAATAAATAAAAATATAATAAATAATATTTCGGACATCTAACACACAACGCCATCTAGTCCCAAGCTAAGCAGAGCTTATGCTGTGGGCATAGACAACTGATATAAAAACTCAAAAAAGTTTTTTTTTTAAATACCGAACCAAATATTTGCAGATTATACAAACATTTGGTCCGACCCGGGAATCGAACCCGAGACTTCAAGCACAGCAGTCGCTACCACTGCGCCACAGAGGCAGTCCAAAATCGCTCGTTTACAGGTATTAGATAAGTGAGGAATAGCGCGGCGGATTAACATCAGATCAGATCATCAACAGCTTTTACCAGTCCACTGCTGGACATAGGCCTCTCAGAATAGGCTAGACGGGTAAGGTTTGTTTCAAGATTTCCCTCTCCTTGCAGTGATGCTGTGCTGCGTAGTTTGTACCCTTAGTCGCCTCTTAAGACACTTGTGGAATGAATACCACGTGAGCCATGCTTCGGCATGAATGGGCCGGCTCGATTGTAGTGATACCACGGCCTCACAGAAAACCGGTGTAAAACAGCGCCTGTGCTGCGTTTCACCGAGTGAGTGACGATACCGGAGGCCCATACCCTAAAGGTCAGCAACGCACTTGTGACGCCGCTTGTGTTGCGAGTGTCCATGGGCGGCGGTAATCATTTACATAAAAAAAATTAGGAATGGTGACACTCCGTATTCTTATTCCGTCAAACTGATACGCTAGGGCCTAGCGTCTTCAGATGATCTAGGGGCTAGGCCATCTGTTCAGGCCGTATTTATATTAGTTGTCTAGGTTGTTACTATGGTAATCATACTGCTGGTATATACCTATACAAGAATTGTTCGTTTAAAGTTATTAGAATAAAAATATATATTATTTGACAAAGCTTGTAATATGAAAACCAGATTGGCTGATAGAATCCTTACACACTTTTTCTGTAAATTCATACATATTATACATAAAAAACACCCAAACTCCGAAACAAATATTTACAGATTGTACAAACTTTTGGTCCGACCGGAGAATTGTAACCGAGACCGTATGCACAGCAGTTGTGTACGCTAGCACTGCGGCAACGAGGTAGTTAACCACAATAACGTTATAACCACATATATAACCTTGAAACCATACGAAAGCCATATAAAGGCATTTTCCTCATAACTATATACACAAATGGGTACATACTACAGTCACGTAATATGATTATCATGAATATCTGCGGTACGAAACTTCCCACAAATGTTGACAAAACAGGTAGATTACGCTGAGATTACGACACAAAGACCTTGCTGTTATAACCTAGTTGTCATCGCACAGATATTCATTTAAGAATGGTTTTTTACTCGTCTTGGAAACCGTTGGACCATTTCTCGACTCGACTCGGACATTTCTCGACTCGACTCGACATCGTCGACTGCCCTTGCGGCGCAGTGGTAGCGTATGTGACTACTTTGATTGAAATTTTGGGTTTGATTCCCGGCTCGGAACAAATGTTTGTACCTCATCTGCCCAAAGATGAAAACAGTATTCCATATGAGGCTGAACCTGCGCCTTATAAAGCTGAAGTCGGTGGGCCGGAATGCAATGCAAATGCAAGTACTCCAATATTGGCTTAAGCAGATATAAGAGTTTTCAAAACGAGGACATACGACGATTTTGGCGGTGAACGCGCAAACTTGAGTCTTTATGGGGTTCAAACGGACTAAATTAAGACTATCCCAGTCTGAGACCTTTTCCAAAGAGTTCTAAATTTCAGACAAGTTTGTTTCGACTTTCAATGACGTTTTCCCGAGAAAAATTTACACGGCCGGTATAGAGAGCATCACATGTGCTGATATCCGCATAACAATGAATTTGAAACATGTCATTGATATGAAAGTGGAACAAAGTAGGTTAGAGCAGACATTTTATTTTTTCAAACTTTTTTAGTTCAATTAACGGACAAGTTCTTCAAATATAGGGTAGGTAGGTAGAGTTCAAATCTAGTAACCGTTGCAACTCTGTCAAACAATTTAGGTCATGTGGCTGATCTAAGGCCTTTAAGGTTTAAGTTTACTAACTTTTTTGAAATGGCCTTTCATTCGATAACCATATTGCTAAGATATTTATAAAACAACCCACTCCCACCTTTTTTTCATTTGGGGGCGCCATTTTGAAAATTTAAATAGCCTATGTTACTACCGCGCTTTTGATGAATTCAACGAAATCAACGACACCTCATGTGTCAAAAATCGTCCAATCGTTTGGGCTGTATAGGGCGTGCCAAAAAAATGGACATACATACCTACATATATACAAACGTTTGAAGAACATTACCCTCCTTCTGACGCAGTCAGGTAAAAACGATCTCCCTCACTATATATTAATTGACCCGTTTGTTCGTTCGTTCAAATCCATGTTCAATCGAATACGGAGTATCACCACCCCTATTCATCCCGTTGGTGTCGTAAGGTCCCGCGATTAAAGGACAAACTACGAAAGACAACAGCACTGCAAGGTGAAGAAAAACTTGAATCATACCCTATACTGTCCTTCGTGGTATGATGTTCTGCTAGCTGGTTACGGCCACGGCGGCCAGTCTCAACGGAGACCAGCCACTTGGTTGATATTATACGCAGGAGATATTGGCAACGACTGCCTCGTTGGTCTCGCGGTTGGCGTGTGCGACTGTTGATCATGAGGTCTTGGGTTCGATTCCCGGGTTGGACCAAATGTTTGTATGATCTACAAACATTTGTTTCGGAGTTTGGGTGTTTTCTATGTATAATATGTATGTATTTACAAAAAAAAGTATATATGTATTTGTATCAGTTGTCTAGTACCCATAACACAAGCTCTGCTCAGCTTAAGACTAGATGGCGTTGTGTTTTAGATGTCTGAAAAATGTTTATATTATAGTACACAAATGTGTGCGCAAACACAGGTGCACCCTCTGTTACCTCACTCTCTTAATCCGATGGGACGGTTAACCAACACGATCAGGGAGAGATCAGGCGCACGACCGACAGCTTTACGTGCTCTCCGAGGTACGGGGTTCAGACCCCAACTTCCAAACTCCGAGCTGTTATTAAGTATTTATATAAAGAGAAAAACTCAATAACACTTTTGGACCACCAGCGTGGTATAAATAGCAGGCCAATAAATGCTTGCTAAAAAGAGGCCTATAGGCAACAGTGGACTGTTAAAGGCTATTGACAGTGGTATGATGATGATGTTGGTTTATTTTACAACTACATACCTTCGTCCGCGTGGAATAGTGATTTTGGGTAACATTTATACAACGTTTCGTTTCCCGTTTCAATCCCTTACAACCCTCTTTTCGCATTAAAAAAAAAAGTTTTATAAACTAAACAAACACGCTTTTATAATTAAACCAAACTAAAAAGTAGAAAATAATTTTACCGTAAAAAAGCGTGGGGCGGTATTATTGAAATATTTTCAGAAAGCACCCCACGCTTTTTTACGATAAAATTATTTTCTAAGGTTTAGTTTGGTTTATTTATAAAAGCGTGTTTGTTTAGTTTTTTATTTAAAACATTTTTTTTATACTAAGTTTTTTTTTATTATTATATTGTCATCGGCCCTTGACCCCAGTGCAAATTTTCAAATTAATCAGACTCCTAGAAGTAGGTGAAAATGAAGTTAAAAGATTCCGTTACATACATACATACAGATCAAGCTAATAAAAGCGTGTTAAAAGTAGCCTATGTTTTTCCTCAGACTCTAGACTATCTGTGTACCAAAATTAATTTAATTCGGTTCAGTAGTTTAGTCGTTACTTTCGCATCTATAATATACTTAAGTCAGGATTACTAATACGCTAATACTTACTGGTCCATTGAATATTTCCTCGAGTCTCTGCCGGGGGTTCTTTCCTTTCTTCGATCTGACCAGCAGATATATTTGATTTACATCTGGACATTTTCTGTAAAAATAAAACAGTATTAGTACCATACAATTTCATTATTCATAAGCAACCGGACCCCTTGCCAGAATCATGGGCAGTTCCCCTCCCAGAATTATGGGAGCGTCTTCTTTATCAAGTAACTTGTTTATATGTTTGTACCTATGTATGGCCGGCAACGCACTTGTGACGCCGCTGGTATTGCGGGTGTTTATGGGCAAAGGTAATCGCTTACCATCAGGCGATCCGTTTGTTAGTTTGCCCCTATCCCATAATAAAATAGCTAGAAAATAAATAATCTATTTATCACTTACCTCAGCAGTTTCTCAATGAGGACCTTCCCCATGAAACCAGTCCCTCCTGTGACGAGTAGATTCAATCCTGTGAAGGTTTCAGCGATGCGATCCGGCAACGACTCCATGTCTGCTGTGATTGTGTCTCCTGACATCATGCTGGTGACAAGAGAAAGAGAAATAGTAAAACAATTGTATTATAGAATCAAAGAAAACGTATTTAAAAAAGAAACCTTTTTTACGCGGGGAATACTTCTCGCACCATACCTACCGGCTCCGGACCGGACTCCCGGACAACCGGCCTACCCACTAAAACCCGCAGCGGCCTACCTCGGCAGTCGGGACTAGCTCCAGGAACGCATCAGCGGCTTTTAGAGTAATCCCTGCCTCATCTCACAACTGATTTACATGATGGCATGACCACAGTCAGCCCTGGGGCAGGACGCTATGGGCACCTCTCACCGTATTCAAATTTAGAATTCAAAATTTGTAAGTAATATATCAATATCAATAAAATAACAAAAAAACGACTTCAAGAACTGGACAAAATTAAAATGGGACCACACGGGAAGCACCAGCTTTCAAACAAAAAAGAATCATTTAAAATCAGTTCGCGAAGTCGAAAGTTCCGAGTTACCAAACATAAAAATAATACAGTCGAATTAAGAATCTCTTCTTTTTTTAAAGTCGTTTAAAAATAATTCACCGAAATGTATGTACGCGCATAACTTCAGATCGACTGTACCAAATTGGATGATTATTTTTTTAGGTGTTTATTGCTGTCAGGACGACGTTTGTATAGAAAAAAAAATATAACAAAGGCGGAAGGGTTATATTTTCTTAGAACACGATTGTAATTGTATAATCGCGGTCTAAGAAAATATGTATGCATATATCAATATATATATATAGATGCATACATCAGCATACAAAGGAACAAGTTCTCCGGAAACTTAAGTATGGCAGTACGAAGTTCGCCGGTTCAGCTAGAATGTTTATAAATGTAATAAAATTTTAACAAAAAAAACCGACTTCAAGAACTGGACAAAATTGAAATGGTACCATACGGAAGGCACCATCTTTCAAATAGAAAATGAATCATCAAAATCAGTTCACGCAGTCGAAAGTTCAGAGGTAACAAACAAAAAAAAACAGTTTAATTGAAAACCTCCTTTTTTAGAAGCCGGTTAAAAATATATGTTGAAGTTTGATGAAGAATAAGCTATAATAACCAGTTTAATGAAATGAAAATTGACATGTTTATTACGCATTTACTACCGCCATATAGTACACAGACGTGTATGGAGCTATGAGGTAAGGTGAGGCTTTACTTGAATGTTGAAATATTCGCATGAACACCGAGAAAGTCAGGTGTCCTTGTAACACTGTTCATATTACTGGTTTCTTGGCTAATAAGTAAGATGTAAATAGGTCAGGTATCACCGAAGTACCTACTACAGTATATCTCTACCTACATGACTAGGTGTTGCTGGTTTCGATAGCGTGAATTTTCGTATTTCGTGTTTGTAGCTATAATACATATTATATAATTATACTAGCAACCCGCCCTGGCTTCGCACGGGTTCATTACCGAAAATATAACGTAGCTTATGTTTCTCAGAGGTGTGCGGCTTCATTTTTTCCGACGTCTTCTACAAAAATCGTTATATTTTAGCTAATATACTAAAAAATGTAACAAGTAATATACGAAAACCGTCTTCAAGAATCATTCTATCTATAAGTTAAACCGCATAAAAATCCGTGCAGTAGCTTTTGAGTTTATTGCGAACAGACAGACAGACAGACGCGGCGGAGGACCTTGTTTTATAATAGGTACGTACTGATTCCGGACATCTGACACACAACGCCATCTAGCCCCAAACTAAGTAGTGTTTGTAATATGGGTACTAGACAACTGATATCAATACATAATTATATTTGCCGATCATACAAACATTTGATCTGATCCAGGAATTGAACCCGAGACCTCAAGCACAGCAGTCGCATCCGCTACCACAACACCACCGAGGCAGTCATAAGTGCATAAGCTATAAAAATGTGGATCCTTCAATCGTTCCTTATTTTGTCTCCTAATGGGTGAAATTTCCAAAAATCGTTTCTTAGATAATGCTTAACCGCTGCACCGATTATAATGTACTTTGACATAGAGATACTTTGATTCTTGAAGAAGGACATAGGCTACTTTTCACCGCGATAACCGATATACACGTGGGTGGAGCTGCGTTTAAAAGCTAGTATAACATAATTTAGATCTTTCAACTGCAGTAACCCACCTGGTTTGCTCTCTGAGTCACGAAAGAACCGTTAAAAGATAGTGATTTAGTAGTTATACCGTGTTTCTATTATAGCTACTTGATTATGGCATCAAGCATTACAGTCGTTTTATAAACATTACAACATAATAATATAACTCAAGATTCAAAGGTCAATAACAAAAAAAATACACATTACCCCACAATTTACTTAGTGTCATACAGAAGTGGGAAATTACGCAATAACCACATCAAGTTTTGTCAGCTACAAAAAGTACTTAAAACAACAGATTGTTAAATGCTTGTTACCCGACTGCTTCCGAAGGGGGAGCCATGTTTTTCGAATGTATGCTATGTCCAATGTCCATTTGGAACGTTTTGTAGCCTAAACAACTCGGTCATTGGTGGATTTTGGCATATGTGAGGTATCGGTGATTCGGCTAATTGTGAGGGTGATACTGGGTATAAGAAAAATAAACAAGAAAAAGATTTGTACTTTGAAAACACACAGTCAAACAAAAAAAATGTCTAAAAACTGTTGTTATGAGTTCTGTTTTAAAACAAGTACACTTCGATACATTTTGGAACATGTTAAAACCAAGATAAGGCCAAATATTTGCACTAGTATTGTACACAAAAGTGAGTATTGACGCATTGGATGACATCAGACCTGAATAGGAACCAACCGAGGTAATAGAGCCATGCTGATGTGAGTGCGGTTATCCGGCTCGACCGGGGCGGTACACCCTCTCACAGAAGACCAACCTAAAGTGGCAGCATTTGTGCTGTCGTGTTTCGTTGTGAATGCGAGACCGGAGGCCCAATGATGCAGAAGCATCTCAATAGGCAGTCATTTTGCTTTTTTTTATAGAATAGGGGCAAACGAGCAGACGTATCGCCTGATGGTAAGCGATTACCGCCGCCCATGGACACCCGCAACACCAGAGGCGTCACAAGTGCGTTCCTGGCCTTTGGGGGATGGGGGAAGAGTTGGGGCATACACCAACCCTTCCCTCATCCCCCCTCTCTAAAGTGAGTGAGGATACCGGAGGCCCATACGCCTCCGGTATCTCGGTGAAACACAGTGCAAGCGCTACTTCACACCGGTTTTCTGTGAGGCCGTGGTATCAGTCCGGTCGAGTCGGCCCATGCATGCTGTATTGTTGCATTGTCTGCATTCGCAATGGGTATGGTGACCTCTACTCTTGGATTCTGCTCACGCTTTCCATCAGGCAGAGTAGAGTCACTTTGGTAGACTCATATAAATAAGAAAAGTAAAACAGCAACAGCAATAAATGCAAAAAAATGATTTAATTACTTTGTTACAACGCCTGAACAACTGCACCAATCAATGCTTTTTTTAATGTAAAAAAAAAGTTAGGAAGCCTTTCATTCGAGAGAAAGTACAGTTAGCCTTATATTGACCGTAAAAATCAAGCCATCCTTGAACACATACTCTTATATGTACTTACACCGGTTTGGTCGAAGTGATACCACGATCTCACATCAAACCAGTATGCAAGTCTTTTCTTATATAATTTAAATAAATATTAAAAGTACATAATGTAATAATTTTATATCTAATTTGTGATAGTATTTAAAGCTTTGTTTTCGATTTTAATAATCAAAATAATAATATGAAATTTCAATTTAGGAATTTTATATCCTGACTTTAGCTGTGTATCTTAATATATATAAATCTCGTGTCACAATGTTTGTCCTCAATGGACTCCTAAACCACTTAACCGATTATAATAAAATTTGCACACCATGTGCAGTTCGATCCAAATTGAGAGATAGGATAGTTTAAATCTCAAATTATAGTCGCAATTTTAATTTATTGCTAATTATTGTATATAAATATGGCGGTACGAAGTTCGCCGGGTCAGCTAGTATATCTATATATTTAAGTAAAAGCGAAATACTACTCACTTACTAATCACGAAATCTCAGAAACTATAACACCTACTAACTTGAAATTTAGCAGGTAGGTTCCTTATAGGGTGTAGACATCCGCTAAGAACGGATTTTACGAAACTCCACCCCTAAGGGGGTAAAACGGGGGTTGGAAGTTTGTATGAAAGTCCTATGTCTCTGAAGTAAAAGACTTGAAATTTAAAATGTATGCTCAATAGATGGTGTGGATGTGTACTAATAATGTATTTTTAGAAATCAACCCACTTTTGGGGTTAAAACGGGGGATGGTAGTTTGGACGCAAACGAGGTTGGTTTGGTTTGGTTTGGTCAGCTAGTTTTTAATATTTCAATAAAATAAGTAGTGATGGTAGATGCAAATAATATTTCACTGAGAGAGAGAGAAGAGACGAGAGAATTCATTGCACTGACACATGTAATTTCCATGTACCCACAAATAAAAAATATTAGGTATTTAAATAATAAAAAGATCGTGAAAACATAATTATGTAAATAAGTTTAATATAACCCTTGATAATACCATAAGGCGAAACTGGTCAGGTTTAAAGGTAACTAGCCGACCCACGCCACGCAACGTCCTTTACGTCTCCTATTGCCCGTAGCGTAAAAAAAATCCCCCGTTTTTGTAACATTCTTCATTGGTGCTCTGCTCCTATTGGTCTTAGCGTAATGATATATAGCCTATAGCCTTCCTCGATAAATGTACTATCCAACACTGAAATATTTTTTCAAACCGGACCAGTGGTTCCTGAGATTAGCGCGATCAAACAAACAAACAAACTCTTCAGCTTTACAATAAAGGTAATTAAAATAGTGGAATAAGTACAAGTGAGTTTAATTGTAGAATTGAAGTCTTTTCTTGCTTTCCACTAAATCGGTGATGTTAACGGAGGAAACCTAATTTTGGAGGGAGGGTTCAGACAGTGATCACCTTGTGGCGAGTAGGTGTTCGTATGATAGCGGTGGTTAGTTATCTACCACATTTAATCTACCAAACCCGTAGCCTTTTGCGATTGGCAGACCAAGATTGCTATACTCTTGGCTATTCATGCTCAAGAAAGGAACAGGTGGAAAGTTTTCACTCGCAGAATGACTCAATATAGGGGTCACGATCCTCAGGACCTAATGACATAAGGAAGAATCTACCAAACGGGTCATATAATTATAACTGCCTCGGTATCGCAGTGGTAGCGTATGCGACTGCTGTGCTTGAGGTCTTGGGTTCGATTCACAGGTCGGACCAAATGTTTGTATGATCTGCAAATATTTGTTTAGGAGTTTGGGTGTTTTCTATGGCAAATATGTATTTATTTACAAAAAAAATGTATATATATATATTTATATTAGTTGTCCAGCTTTGCTTAGTGTAACGGTGGATTAGCGCCAAGTAGAACGTTCGGGATACGAATGCGTGAAATTACTCGAACGAAGGTATTTTTATAGTATTTGACAGGCTTGACCCAATTCAATACTAAATTCACATATTTAGTAGATAATATCAAATATTGTTTACCATAAATATTCTAATGATTATTAGCATACAATTATTATTTGATAATACAGGATTGTGTACTATTAAAGATTTGATATGAAATATAAGTCGCGCCGGAAGCTGACAAGCGGAAGGCGCCAAGATATTAATATGAATCAACTATTTACTTGTTTATAAAATCACCAATTGAATTATAAGTTTATAATATATTTTATTGTATGCCTAGTAATTATTAAGATTTAAACAAATGAGGCATTTATACGAGGTTGGAATCGTTACTTATAACATTCGGCCATCCTGTGCATGCCGTGTCCCACGGCGATCAGAGCTGCCACTAATTTAATTAAATCTGGTACTGACCAATTTATTTATTTCGCCTAGCTCACATAGCTTTTATTTGCTATACGTCACACAGTTTCGCATTTGCTATACGTCACACAGTTTCGCATTTGCTATACGTCACACAGTTTCGCATTTGCTATACGTCACACAGTTTCGTATTTGCTATACGTTACACAGTTTCGTATTTGCTATACGTCACACAGTTTCGTATTTGTTTGTAATACGTCACACAGTTTGTTTTAACCTGCATCACACAGCTTTTGTTTTTACTACATCACACAGCTTTTGTTTTTACCACATCACACAGCTTTTGTTTTTACCACATCACACAGCTTTTGTTTTTACCACATCACACAGCTTTTGTTTTTACCACATCACACAGCTTTTGTTTTTACCACATCACACAGCTTTTGTTTTTACCACATCACACAGCTTTTGTTTTTACCACATCACACAGCTTTTGTTTTTACCACATCACACAGCTTTTGTTTTTACTACATCACACAGCTTTTGTTTTTACTACATCACACAGCTTTTGTTTTTACTACATCACACAGCTTTTGTTTTTACTACATCACACAGCTTTTATTTTGTACTACATCTATAGTTGTAACACGGACTTGATCACATAGCCGCCCGTATTCACATGTAGTACTTGAATTCGGAAACGTAGCTTAATTTAAGTAAATAGACTTGATCACACAGCCGTCTTTACAGGTAAGATTTAACACAGCGGTAAATAACTGTTTACTTAGTATTATCACACAGTGTAGGTACTATATAATTGCAGACAAGTATAGGTAAATGGAAATCATGAACTTTTGTTTACACTTTTAAATTTCATTATAAATAAACTGGAACGTACTCACCAGATGTACAGATAGATATTCTTTACTGCACCTTCACCAATTACTCGAACGAAAACAAGAAAATTTCATAGGGTATCCAAATAAAGATTTCGTTAACTTTTAAATATTTTCAAAACAGGACGCGCGAGAATGCTAGATCCCACTTCTGAAATGTAACGGTGGATTAGCGCCAAGTAGAACGTTCGGGATACGAATGCGTGAAATTACTCGAACGAAGGTATTTTTATAGTATTTGACAGGCTTGACCCAATTCAATACTAAATTCACATATTTAGTAGATAATATCAAATATTGTTTACCATAAATATTCTAATGATTATTAGCATACAATTATTATTTGATAATACAGGATTGTGTACTATTAAAGATTTGATATGAAATATAAGTCGCGCCGGAAGCTGACAAGCGGAAGGCGCCAAGATATTAATATGAATCAACTATTTACTTGTTTATAAAATCACCAATTGAATTATAAGTTTATAATATATTTTATTGTATGCCTAGTAATTATTAAGATTTAAACAAATGAGGCATTTATACGAGGTTGGAATCGTTACTTATAACATTAGCTTGGTACTAGATGGCGTTGTGTATTGGATGCCCTAAAAAAATATTTATTAATATCTATATGTAACAAACAAATAACAGATGGGTAACCACGATTAGACTGTTAACCTCAACAAGACGACATCACGAACATCGCGTCATTCGCTAGCAATTGCAGATTACGCAACAATAAGATGACCTTGTCACGAATATAATGTACCAAAAGTAATGACTCCGGCTTCTGTCAAAAGTCCACATATTCAAGATCCGTGTTGTTTTGTTAATTTTTTAGCGCTGATTTTCATAATTTGCTTGTCATTCTCCCAATTTTATGTAAGGTGTAATATTGCAAGAGGCTTTGAGGCCGGTCGCTTAGCGTCTTAACTGCCAAAATGATTTTACTCTGCCTGATGGAAAGCAGTACAAGAGTGATAGTCACCATCCTCACTACGACTGTGGACAATGCAGCATGCCTACAGATCTTTGTAATCGTTTTAGACGGGATAAATTGGGATATAAATTAAGAATAGGACGAGACAGTTGCACATCTTAAGGGAAGACTTGATTTGAAGAACAAGAAGAACAAGACAGTTCACGTTGGCCTATATCTGTATTTTTCTGTGGGTAGTTTTAGTCAGATCGCTTACAATCAGGTGATACGTCTGTCCGTTTGTCACTAAGAAGGTCTAATCTGCCCCCTAGCCAGTTGGCATTCTACAAACGTAAACGCTAATAGAAAATTAACAAATACATGGGGATGGTGTCTCTCGCAACGCCAAGTTAAGTGGTTATAACAAAATATGAGACATTAATACTAGAAGATAGAGGAGATAGCGATTGTTTTTTTTAAGCGATTACCGCCGGCCGCAGGCCTATACCCCTACCCCTACCCCAAGTACCCTTACTCCCCCTTACTTCCTCCCCCCCCCCCCCCCTATTTCCAAAAGGCCGGCAACGCATTTGTGACGCTTCTGGTGTTGCAGGTGTCCATGGGCGGCGGTAATCGCTTACCATCAGGCGATACGTATTCTATTTTATACGTATTTCAGTCTGCCCGCCTATTCCATATAAAAAAATGGTTTTATCAGAAGCAACTAATCGCACGATATCGGAAGTAGCCTTTCTTTTGTTTATTTTAAATGAAAATGTACAGTGTGGTTACGTCGTAAAAATGGTTCAACTATCGGCAGACTGTTGCGCAACTAATGTTCGACCTTGTAACAGTAAACTTCTGAGTGCCGACAATAATCAACTTTAATTGATGTGCGTGTATCTTTCTATTTTTAGATAACTTGCATGAATGATTTATGTTCTAAATTTATGATTGGTACAGTCAGCGACAAAAAATACATATGTTTTTGGTCGATATAATTAGTGTAGTGTTTGTCAGGTTTGGTAAATTATTTCAGATATTCTAGGGCACTTTTGTTTTAGATAAAAGGTATCCCGTATAATTTTGTATGCCTTTTACAATGTATTTTTGGTGGAAATTCATGAAAATATAGCTTTTTTTTCTTTTTTTTAAATTTATTTGCATTTATAATAAAAATAAAGTTATCACTACTATTAAAAAGATTTGCTGACTTCAATGAGCCTAGAAAATAAGAAAAAAGGAAAAAAAAAACACATGGGTCAAAAAACAATAGATCTAAAGAAACTAACATTTCAAAATAATAAAGTCGAATCAAGAACCTCCTTATTTTTTTTAGTTACTGTAAATATCGTAGACAGAGAAATAAATACTATTACAGTAATTGACAATTTATTGTCAACAGAACACTCACTCACTCACTTGACTATCACTTGTATTTATGTCAAAACTTGAGCAAGCATAAATTAACATTACACAGAAAAAAAAAATAATGACGAAGAACTGAGTTTCATCGTATAACAGCGAAATTATGTGATTATATGATTACGGGTAATGATTTATATTATTATTGTCCAGTTCAATGATAAATGTAAACTTCTTTACGTAAACGATTTAGTTTCACCCATGGCCTTGGTCGTATAAATTATAAGTACGTAGATGATTGGTAAAATTTCTAAAAATAATATCGATTTATCGCCCCCGAAACACCCTGCATCCATTTCCGAGATTCAAATTATATATAATATATAAGAATTGCTCGTTTAATTGTATTAAACAGATAGATTTGTTATATGCCATTATAAACTTTAATCAATCTTTGTACAAATTACAATTAGATTTGGTCATGTTTTAGAACCATTTGGTTATTATCATATTTATGTCTTACTCTTATTCCCTTTTTTTTACGTCTGGAAAACCCCTTGGGCCGTCGCCCCACCGGGCAAACCCGGCGTGGCGGTGTGTCGGAATCGAACCAACTAAAACCACACGGTGTGCCACTCTGCGCCTGAGACGGGAGGGATCCGGGATCTGCTGTTATTAACACATCCGGACATCTCCCAGCGCTTGCCCGCACTGAAGCGGGCACCGTCTTTTGGTAGACTCTCGATTTAGGTGACGTATGGCACACGCGTACGCCGCCTCCTCGCGGTAGGCCACTAAAGCGGATGGAGGTGAAAACCCGTCCCGAACATACGCGGCCACACTCAGGGTGGCATGACGCGTCACCCATCCAGTTTGGACGGGGAGGAATGAAGTAGGGCTCCGCGACTACGGCAACACCGATCGACCACTGCGCCATGGTTTGCAGGAAGAGATCCTGCGCCGCGGCACAGTGGTTCAGGTTCGTCTGGATAAGGAGGTTAGAGACGTGGTCCATTAAGGAATCGTCTCTACAACCTCCTCCATGGCCGACGACGCAGACGCACGAATGACATCGGAGGCAGCCTGGATCGATTGGCTAGCCCCCGATGTTTGCTGAGAAGCGCGTCGCCTAACCCAGTATACCTGTTGAGTTGCAGTTTAAGTACACCTCTCCTACACTTAAATGTTGGTGATTTAGGAACGCGTAGCTTCCTCAAAGGTAAACTTTTGCTATTAAAGGATCTTAAAAATGAATTAAACATTGAACTTCGTATTCTAAGTGCAAGGCTAGATTCATTTGTAAAATTTATCGAACTTGATTGTGACTTATTACAAGTGACGCAACAACTTATAAAAAGGTGTTTTATTTGTAATTGCTGTGATATAACTAGGTAGTTGTACCGCGATTACATCAGAACTATTTGTCATAACGAGAAGTCAAAGTTGGATAGTTTTTACTTATTTCACATAAGTCTAAGATCAAACTTGACCCTCTTTTGACATATTACACTTTTTGATGTAATCATATGTCATCATTACAGCTTTTAACACTCTACTGCTGGGTAAGTATAGGCCTATTCTTACAAAGCAGGTTTTGGTCTACTATACGACGCTGATCAGACGTGTTGGTATAGGGTTTGTTTTAAGTTTTCCTTCTCTTTGCAGTGCTGTTGTCCTGCGTAATTTACTCCCTCAGTCAGCTCTTATGACACCCATGGGATGAATAGGGGTGCTGACACTCCGTATTCTTCATCAGTCACCACACGTCCACATCATATGTACTATGTTGTTAATCTTTACATTCACTTGCTTAATACTACGTACGAAGAAAGACTATATTCTCAATGAGGGTCGGTTCCAAAGAAAGCAGCAGTGCAATGTCATAACGAAATGAAGGAGTGTTTGAAAGAAGATGTCGAAAGATCGCGAAGAAAATAACATTTAGGAAAAGTGTGAACTGAAGAAAATTGTTTTGATGTCAAGGTTTAATGCATATCATATCGATGGTTAACCGCCAAGATCTTCTAACCGACATGATGACATACATATTTACGGTACGGCGGTAACTGTCGATCGTTACCATCTCAATTGAAAGACTTCAACTTGTGGACATAGGTTCCCTAAGGCTCTCATCAACCAGTCCTGTGATGCGAGCTTACAACTGTCTATTTGATATTGATTTGAATGAATGAAAAATAATTTATTCGTGACCCGCATAATCCAATGCAAACACACAATTTTATTATACAGTACAATGCAAACACACAATTACACAGTCCATAAGGATAATATTGTTGTATCTTAGACGAGGATTTGCACAAAACTGTGGACCAGAACGGTCACTATCTTAGATTGTGCTTAGCTTGCTTCAATTATATAACATGTTTAACAAAAATTCTGCTATATTAAATAAATAAACAATTTATAAAACTTCCATAAGTTACCGGCTTTTTACTTCGTCTTATATCTCAAAAAAGACTGCTGTGTGATTTTTTTTATTGAAGCTCGGGTCCTATTGATCACAGCTTGATGTTTTTGAACCTTCCTTAATAGATGGGCTATTCATCACAAAAATACTTATTTAATTCAAATCACTGTAGTTCCTGAGATTAGCGCTTTATGATATTAGTATAGATAACTGCCCCGTTGGTCCAGTGGTTAGCGTAAGCTACTGCCGATCAAGAGTTCTCGGGTTCGATTCCTGGGCCGGACTGCTGTTGGGTTTTTCTTACAAGAAATTCTTATTAGCAGCACGGAGTATGGAAGATGGCGGTGTTTCCCGCTCGTGCTTCGGAGAGCACGTTAAGCCGTTGGTCCCGGTTCACTGACCCCAAATAATCTTGGGAATAATAAAGGCTAGGAAGACGATGATGATATTAGTATAAATATCATCAACAACCCATTATATCCCACTGCTGGCTCGGGTCTACTCTTAGGAGAGGTTTGAGGATATACGTCCCCATGCTGGCCAAGTGCGGCTGGCTAAGTATAGATATAATAATCAAAATTTAAAACACAAAGAAACAGACACAGTTTGTTGTTACGATGCATTGTATAGAAAAACGTTGTTAGCACCTCTAATTGTGGATAATACTTTGAGATATGTTATCTAATGCTATTGAACATTATGGCGATAGGAAGGTTATTCATTAACTATAATATTTTACTACTTATATCTATTACAGACTCACTTTAACTATACTAATACTTTAAAATATATAAAACTTTACCTGAAATGCAGTTTACACAAGTTCAGGTGTCAAAGAAGTCATATTAAATGTCCCAACTTTTTGTCAGTAAATAATATTATTTCGGACATCTGACAGACAACGCAAAGTTAAAATAAACAAATAAAAAAGTGTCAGAGTATTTATTTAAATGAACAACCTTTTTTTTATGTCGTAGCTGCCAAAATGACTCTACTCTGCCTGATGGAAAGAATGAGCAGAATCCGGGAGTGGTGGTGACCATCCTCAGTACGAATAGGGCCAATGCAGCATGGCGACCACGGAGTAATGATGATGACCACGAAGCAATGATGATGACCACGGAGCAATGATGGTGACCCACACTATGGCGGCCGGGGAGGCCTAGTGAGATGCTTTTTTACGCTCCTCTTAAAGGACCGGGGTTCATAGTGGGAGGGAATCACGTACGCAGGTCACGATTTTACATTTCATATGTAAGTACCTGGATGACCGAGCTTGGCTCGGTATTTGTTTTGGTAAATATTCTAATAATTAGTTGTTTCCCGCGGCTCCGACCCCGTGTATGTCGGTTATCGCGGCAAATAGTAGCCTATGTGTTATTCTGATGTTTAAGCTATATTACTGTAAAGTTTCATCCAAATCCATTCAGTAGTTTTTGCGTGAAAGAGTAACAAACATCCATCCATCCTTACAAACTTTCGCGTTTATAATATTAGTAGGAAGTAGGATAATTCCTAGCTAGATCGATTTGTCGCTCCCGAAACCCCTGCATACTTAATTTCATGAAAATTGTTGAAGCCGTTTCCGAGATTCACATAATATAAATACCGTTTCCGAAATTCGAAGTATAGGTATTTTATATTTAAATTTATTTACAAGACTTGCTCGTTTAGTATTGTAGTATTGTATAGCACTTTTATGCCTGACTGTACGTATATATTTAGAAAATAATTCATTCGTGGTTGCGCAAAGGTCGTATGGCAAGATGTCTACCGCTTAGTTACCGATTTTAGGAAAGTCGAAATAGTAATAATAGTGTTCATTATGGATGTTTACTGTTTAATCGCAAGTATCACAGTCACACAGTATGGGTGCTTTTTAATACAAATGAGAGCAAAGAATCCGAGTCATACAGGAACACTTCGAAATTTCGGAAACTAAGAAAGAGTTTCTTGGAGACCTTCTCATTTTTTTTTTTTTAAAGACATCTCCCGCACTAGGAATAAATTCTGTGTCGCGGGGAACTTTACAAACATACATGAAACGGACACAAAGAACACCCAGACTCAGAACAACAATTTGTGGATCACACAAAGTGTTGTCCTACGTGGGATTTGAACCCACGACACTTGGCGAAGTAGGAAACGGCGTTGTGACCGTTAAACCACTAGGCCAAACGTGCAGTAAAATTTGTTCTCCTATCTCCCCTTCTGTCTCCTCTCTACTCTTTTGACATCGGTTTAGTAGTTTAGGCGGTCGAACACACAAACATACATAAACCGCCAAAGCTATTACAATCTTCCTTCTTAATTTCAGCTTTGCCGCAGTCGGTTAACCCTTAACTACTCAGTATGCTTTTGTAACGTAACTGACCAGTAGTGTCCAACATACTCATTTTATAAATGTAAAGTATAATGAAAGCGACACTTGTGGGTTAAAAAGGTTCTAAATTGCTTGCGAGTTCGAAGACCTTGGTAAAAATGAACCAGCAGTTGAACAAGATTGCAAAAAATATCGACGTTTCAGATTCGATTGTAAGCCATTCAATAACAAGATTCGGTAATTAAGATTTATTCATACTAATAATACTGAACTTTGAATCTTATTAGTCAGGTACTATTATTTGATAGATGAATAAACTTTTTTAAATTGTTACTCTGATTCTCGGAATAGGTTAAAGGTTAATAGGTTTTATTATTATTATTAAAGGACATTTAACATCACGCTGTGACTCTTAGAATCAGAGTAGTGACTTTAAGAGTAAATGGAACTGCAGACAACGACTGATTTAGACAATCCATACCTAATATTGTAATTCAAAAGACTCTGTCTGTTACGCTTTCACTTCTAACCGCTGCACTAATTTCGATGCAATTTGTCATGGAGATACTCTGATTCTTGAGGAAGCACATAGGCTACTCTTTACCGCGTTAACCGACATACAGACGGGTGTAGTCCCGCGTTTTAATCTTTTACAGAGAATCAATTCCTTCGTACATTGTTTTTGTGAAACTTTTTGACCGTTTACGCAGCGTACGCAATGGAAGCTCTCAAAAGGAATAAATTGGTTGCAGTTTGATGATATATAGCCTATAGCCTTCCTCGATAACTGGGCTATCTAACAATGAATGAATTATTCAAATAGGACGAGCACCTTCTGAGATTCAACTAAACAAACAAACATACTCTTCAGTTTGTAATATTAAATTATACCAGCTGAGTCCCGCGGTGTTACCCGCGGCTATTGTTGTACCTTTACAACCGTGGGTAAAATCGCGGGGCAAAGTTAGTATAAAAAAGTAGCCTAAGTTACTCCTTATATTATCAGCTGCCTATCAATGAAAAACCCTTCAAAATCGATCCACCCGTTCCAGAGATTAGCCGAAACAAACAGATAGCCAGACCGCCAGACAGACAAAAGAAATCGTAAAAAATCTTATTTTGGGATATGTACCGTGTATACATACATATGCATTTAGTAAAAAGTGGTTATTTTAATATTACATACAGACAGTCCAATTGTATTTATTTGTATGTATAGATGTATAGATATAGTTATAGATAGAACATCAAACTTACTTAAGCAATAGGTGTCAAGATGTGAGGAGAGGACCACTTGCTCTAATGTACACTTAACACATTTGCGCGCGTTACGAAAATATATGGTAGTATTTCAAAAGAATTGCGTCCGCTGATTGCGGGCTGTCTTTTTTTTGTTTAAAACCCTACTATGGTCATATATCATAAGTTGGACTGACAACTTCGGTGTTGCAAGCTTCAAATTACTCGAAACCTTCAGTAATATAATGATGATAGCTTTGGTAGAATAAAGATAGGAATTTTTATAATAAACAGTATTTAATAGTCCACAGCTGAACTGCATCTTAGAAAGAGAGAAGAGAGTCCATAAAAAGGTGGTTCTGGTCTACTACACCACGCTGACCAGACGGGTTGGTATAGGGTTTGTGTCAAGTTTTCCTTCTCTTTGCAGTGATGTTGTCCTGAGTATTTAGCTCTCTTAGTCGTCTCTTACGAAACCCACGAGATGAATAGGAGTGGTGACACTCTGTTTGCTTTATCCATCGCAACACACATAATAGTTATTTATGCAACTGTTTGCGATAATAGTATCACATGTATGTTTTAATACCTAATTATGTACAGTTGGGTACAGTACCTATGGGTGTGAAACATCGGCACTGACCAAATCTCTAAGAGAAAGACTTGCCAAATGTCAAAGGGCAATGGAGAGGAGCATGTCAGGCTCAAAAAGGAAAGATCGAATTAGCAACATCGATCTCCGTACCAAAACAAAACTGACTGACATTTTGGAAATAATTGACCAACAGAAATGGAGATGGACAGGGCACATGATGCGTGTCATGAGGGGAAAATGGAGCCAAGTAGTGACGGAATGGTATCCAAGAGACGGAAAGCGTAATCGCGGAAGGCAATTAACCAGATGGGAGGACGAAATAAAACTAACAGCAGGTCCAAACTGGAGAAGGGTCACGCGCGACAGAAATCAATGGAAAAAGTTAGAGGAGGCCTTGGCCAATCGGCACGCCGAGATCAGGGATATCTTGTAAACCTAGTTGTAAAAAAAAACAAAATGTAAACCTTGTTTATTAATAAAGGGCTTATTATTATGTACAGTTGCCTATAAGACTTTATCTACACCCATGATATGAATCCTCTATAAAAAGTTCTGAAACAGCTAGCTAAATGGCGAACAAAAATGGCGAGATACGACGTGAATTCGAATAACAGTTCTTTTTTTAAATACCTACGGCGCTGGGGTAGTGCAATGCGCGTGTCTGACAATGTTCTTTTTTTGAAAAAGGAGTTGCATTATGAAATTTAGTACAACATCGTTCGGTTGATAAAATGGATATTATGACACTGGATGTTTTAATGTTGGCAATAAGTTAACTGTTTCAGAAACTTATATAGAGGATTTATAGCATGGGTGTAGGTAAAACTAATATTACTACATCATTATTTTATAAAGATTATAACAATTTCTTTGAAATGTAATTAGAAGGTATGCAAAGAATGACGTTGTGTGCTTGTGAATTGCGCTCATTAGCGTCACAGTGTACTCACCTCATTCCTTTGTACTATACGGGTCATGGGCTTATACAACGCAATGCGCTCTTTCGTGATTTATACAAGTAAAGTTTTAACAAAATAAAAACCGATTTCTCGTGGATTCCATCATCAGATCTTAGTGTCCTTATCATGGTACCACCGTTGGGATATCTCCTTTCCATTAAAAAAAGAATCATCAAAATCAATTCATAAGTTATCCGTTAACGTTATACCTATATACGGCCGAATTGAGAACCTCCTTCTTTTTTGAAGTCGGGTAAAAATAGTTGATTGTTTCGTTAACAATCAAGTATATTAATGCCGCAAATACTTCTGATTATTATTTGAGGTATATTATCTTAATACAGGATGTGTAAGATTAAGAATATAGAGTATTACAATCCCTATTTATCCTATGGATAGATAAAAAGCGACCAAAGGAGCAAACTGCGGACGACAATTTGCAAATAAAAGGAAAATTTTAAACTAACACTATAGCAATCCACCAGCGTGGTATGTAGGCCTAAGATTTCTTTCTGAGGAGAGGACTGTTGTTAATGTGTATTAATATACAGAAAGTTCTTATTCCGGTATAATGATGAAAAAAACCAGATGGTATTTTTTTTAGTTTTGAGTGAAAAAAAAAGAGTTTTGTCCTGTTGTATCGACTTCACCCGCGTGTCAATCCCAATATGTATGCTTTTATTAGTAAGTATTTGCTGTAAAGAGTAGTCTGTGCCCTTCCTCAAGCACCAAAGTATCTCATACCAGATTTCAAATCGGTGCAGCGGTTTAGTTGTGAAAGTCAGACAAACAGAGTTACTTTCGAATTTATAATCTTATATATAAAATTCTCGTGTCCAATGTTAGTTATCATACTCCTCTGAAACGGCTGGACCGATTTTTATGAAAAGTGGTGTGCGTATTGGGTAGGTCTGAGAATCGACCAACATCTATTTTTTATACCTCAATTTTTTTTTATGGTAAAACAACGTTTGCCGGATAAGCTAGTATTAGTATAAATTATAATATTTATTTCGGGGAACTACATTAGACATAATAAGACATAATGATTAAAATCAATGACGCATTCCTAATAATAGTTTGTCGCAAGAAAATCATTAAAGCGAATTGTCAATGGAAAATCCAGAGTTCGTTTGTTTGTTATTTTTCGTATTACAACGTCTAAATATATATATTATTATTTGCTGATCCGGCAAACTTTGTTTTGCCATAAAAAATGGTTTATAAAAAAATTATGTTGGTCGATTCTCAGACCTACCCGATATGCACACCAAATTTCATAAAATTCAGTTCAGCCGTTTCAGAGGAGTATGGTAACTAACATTGTGACACGAGAATTTTAAAGAATTACCTTTAGTACTGATTTAGTTAGATTTGTATAAAACAGCTACTACTAGCAAAAACTTTTGCCCTGCACTGTTTGCCTAGTAGTCAAAGCGGTCGCCACACCGATCTGCACTGCGCTGAGTGTTGTGGGTTTAAATCCCTCAAGACATTGTGTGATCTACAAATTGTTGTTCTGAGTCTGGGTGTTCGGTCTATTTCATGTACGTTTGTAAAGTCCCCTGCGACACAATATGTATGTTCCTAATGCGAGAGGTGTCTTTTTAAAAAAAGAAGTGAGTAACTGTAAAATTATTTTATTAACCAACTTCAAAAGAAGAGGATGTTCTTCATTCGAATGTATTTTTTTGTATGTTTGTTACCTCATAACTTTCGACTGGGTGAACCGATTTTGATGATTCTTTTTATATTTGAAAGCTGGAGGTTTCCGTGTGGTCCCATTTCAATTTGGTTCAGTTCTTGGTTTTTTTTTGTTAACTTTTTGTTATAGTATCTGCTCTTAATGCTGTGTCTAAGCTGAACTTATTCTCAGAAAGAACTGGGAAATATATAAATAAAATAAATATTTCTATATAAATTGATTTGATATAAATATAAATTAAATTAAAAAACTTTTTAAAAACAAGCTTTTACTAGAATGTCTCGAGACGAATCAAACGAGTCTAAACTCAATGATGTTGCGACATTTCTTTACAGAGTTCCTATGGCCACCTTCCAGCTCCAGCATCAGATCAGCTACATGTACAGCTACAAAATCGGTTGAAGATATCTGCTTCAAAGTTGAGTTGCAAGATTCCACCCGAACATACAAGCACACCTACACACATACTAATAAAAAGCTTGTAACATATACACAGACTTTTTTTTTGTAAATACGTACATATATTATACATAGAAAACACCAAAACTCCAAAACAAATATTTGCAGATCATTCAAACATTTTGATCCGACCCGGGAATCGAACACGAGACCTCAAGCACAGCATTCGCATACGTTACCACTGCGCCACCGGGACAGTTTGATTTGAGGCAGTATCTATACTAATATTATAAACGCGAAAGTTTGTAAATATGGATGGATGGATGGATAGATGAATAGATTGTACCGACATACAACCGACATAAACGCGGGCGGAGCCGCGGGCAACCACTAGTTAATAATACATTAATAATACATCTTTATCCTGAACTAACTGACAAATATGTCGGAATTGCATTTGCTTTGTTGTTAAGTATTATTGCAACATGTTATTGTAATCGAAACAGACAATTGTTTAATGTAATAACATTCTTGAACCTGATACTTTAAACTTTAAAATTAACATATTCAATATTCATTACTCTTTTTGCGTAAAGGCAAGGTCATGATAATTTAATAATTATCATGACCTTGCCTTGCAGGTATCTAATCCTACTGTAAAACTGAGTAAGACTTTTACAGTTTAAACTAGTTTTTAGATAGAACGCGTTTTTACTAGAATTAACTAATGCTCAAATCGAATATCAGTTAAAACTAGTTCTTACTAGACAAAACGCGTTAGGTTAGGTTAGGTTTTTTATATATATATACTATACTAGTTGTTGCCCGCGGCTCAGCCCGCGTATATGTCGGTTATCGCGGCAAAAAGTGGCCTATGTGTTATTCTAATGTATAAGCTATATTACTGTAAAGTTTCATCCAAATCCGTTCAGTAGTTTTTGCGTGAAAGAGTAACAAACATTCATCCATCCATACTTACAAACTTTCGCGTTTATAATATTAGTATAGATAGGTAAATCATAAGTTAAATAAACATAAATAAACCTAACCTAACGCGTTTTGTCTAGTAAGAACTAGTTTTAACTGATATTCGATTTGAGCATTAGTTCATTCTAGTCTAGTACTAACAAAGGCATACATTAAAAACTAGTTATATCTAGGAAAAATCGCGTTATCCCACCAAAAACATTTTCATGTAAAATGTTGCCAAGACGAGTGCAATGGCTTACCCTGTGAAAAAGATATCAGATCTCACGTAGAGCCACGGTTCTGAATCTACACGCCCTAACTCTACCAACCCTAACTTCATAAACTCTACATCTCAGTAAAAATGTATGGTCTCGCCGTTTCCCTACCATACCATCGCGAAGGGGAAACGAACGCCTTTTGTGTTTGCAAATATCTAGTTTCTGAAGTAATGTGTTATACGAATATTTCTGAAGTAACGAAACAGTCAAGCCATATATTTTTACTGAGATGTAGAGTTTATGAAGTTAGGGCTGGTAGAGTTAGGGCGTGTAGATTCAGAACCTTGGCTCTACGTGAGATCTGATATCTTTTTCACAGGGTAAGCCATATGCACTCGTCTTGGCAACATTTTGCATGAAAATGTTTTTGGTGGGATTTCATTTCTTTTTGTAAGTTGCTTAAGGCAGTTTTTTTTTTCTTTTTTTGGGCTGTATTTCTTGTACATCTTCTTTCTTCTTTCGAAAAAGTCCGTGTTCCAAAAATAAAACCGCTAGCATAAACATTTGTGCAAGTCTCATACAAACTTCCACCCCCAAATTTGGGGGTTGGGGGGCAAAAGTAATAGGTTTATTAATTTTTTTGTTGTTTATATACTAAACTTAGCTTACATACCAAATTTCAGCTTTCTAGCACTTCAGAAAGTACCCTAACAGTTTTGATGATCATCAGTGTGTCAGTGACGAAATCGGTGTTTTTAGGTATCAATAAAATCTAAAATATCAGAGCTATGCAATTGAAACTTTGTATGTTTCATTAGTCTATTGGTATCCTGAGAATTTGAACGATCTGGTATATCGGGAACCAAAGTTATGAGGGTTAAAAAAAAAGACGAAACACTTCGAGAAAAGGTAGGTAGTGCCCTTGCGCTTCGCTTGGCTCGTCTTGGCGGGGGCACGACCGTGCCCCCGCCAAGACGATCTAAAAACTAGTTTTAACTGTAACATAATATATGCCTGATGGAAAGCATGAGCAGAATCCAAGAGTGGTGGTCACCATACTCATTGCGAATGCAGACAATGCAACAATGCAGCATGGTGACCCACATTATAGCGGCCTATTAAAATGCTTCTGCAATCGACGATAATCGCTTACCATCAGACGATACGTCTGCTTGTTTGCCACCTTTGATGATGCCATAAGGCGAAACCGGTCAAGTGTAAACAAAAATAAAATAGTGGAATAAGTACAAGTGATTTTAATTCTAGAATGTATTACAACAAGTTTTTTTTTTTTTTTTTTTTTTATGTATGGCCTGCCATAATGACTCTACTCTGCCTGATGGAAAGCATTAGCAGAGCATACCAAGAGTGGCGGTCACCATACTCACTGCGAATGCAGACAATGCAGTATGGCGACCCACACCGTGGCGGCCTAGTGACGCTGCTGCATCTTTTAGTCTAGTCAACAAGTATGGAACTTGTTGACTAGACTATTTGGGCCTCCGGTCTCGCACTCACTTGCACTCACCAACGAAACACGACAGCACGAACGCTGTCATTTTACGTTGATTTTCTGTGCGAGGGTAGTACCGCCCCGGTCGAGCCGGCCCATTCATGCTGAAATCAGCGTGGCTCTACTACCTACAAAAGTTCCATCAAGTGCCGACAATCGAGAGTATAAATCACATTTGTTTTGGAGTTTGAGTATTTTCTATGTATAATATGCATGTATTTACAAAAAAAGTACATATTATGTACTTACATCAGTTGGCTAGTAATACAAGCTCTGTTTAGCTTGGGACTAGATGGCGTTGTGTGTTAGATGTTCGAAATATCCCACTAATATTATAAACGCGAAAGTTTGTAAGTGTGGATGGATGGATGTTTGTTACTCTTTCACACAAAAACTACTGAACGGATTTGGATGAAACTTTATAGTAATATAGCTAATACGTCAGAATAACACATAGGCTACTATTTGCCGCGATAACCGTCATATACGCGGGGGGAGCCGCGGGCAACAACTAGTTTGCTTATATTTATCATTTAGTGTTCATCTGGTAGATTAAGTAGGTCACTTCGAACGGGCCTTTATGCATTAGCAAGTACCTAAGCAATATTGCCAAGTCATTCTATTTCCTAAGTTGTATTTCTCAAGTAACAATTAGATCCGACAAGTGTTCGTGGTACAAGTAATGTTTTGTTACTTGCGAAATTTGGGTTTTTATAAATTGTATGTTTATGTTTAATGTGTTTTTAGTTCTATTACTATGTACATAATATAGTATTACAAGTAAAATTTTTACAAAAACAAAATACCGACTTCAAGAACTACCAAATTGAAATAGGACCACACGGAAAGCACCAGCTTTCAAATAAAATAAAATAAATAACAAATGCACTAGTCGCCCCTACAAATATCGAAGGTTCGACTCGATTTCTCTTGGATGCCATCATCAGATCTTAGTGTCCTTATCTTGGTACTATCGTTGGGATATCTCGTTTCCAATAAAAAAATAATTATCAAAAGCGGTTCGTTAAAAATAAAGATTGTTAGAGTAGTTAACTGTGCTGTTCTTATATATAAAATTCTCGTGTCGCGGTGTGTGTTACCAAACTCGTCCAAAACAGTTGGACCGATTTTGATGAAATTTTCTGTGCATATCGGGTAGGTCTGAGAATCGGCTATCGTCTATTTTTCATACTAACTTAAGTTTGTTACTCTTTCACGCAAAAACTACTGAACGGATTTGGATGAAACTTTACAGTAATATACCTTATACATCAGAATAACACATAGGCTACCCTATCGCTATTTGCAGCGATATCCAACATACACGCGGGCGGAACTGTGGGCAACAGCTAGTATTTTATAAGTTCTAAAGTAACTGTCTCTCAGTCAGTTATGCTTTCACCACTTAAGCGCTCAACCGATTTCAATGGAATTTAGATACTTTGATTCTTCAGGAACAACATAGGCTATTCTTCACGACCATTACCGACATACATGCGGGTGGAGTCGCGGGCAAAATCTAATGTAATAAATCTAAGTAGTGGCCACTATACTCACTGCAAAATGCAACAATGCAGCATGGTGACCCACACAATGGCGTGTGCATCTGGACTGAGGGCCCATTTTTTTAAATTTAGCCGAAACGCAATAAAATTCAAATAGGAATTAGTTAAAAATAGTAAAAATCTAAAGCAATCCTTACTTATATTATAAATGCGAAAGTAACTCTGTCTGTCTGTCTGTCTGTCGTGCTTTCACGGCCAAACCGCTGCACCGATTTCAATGAAATTTGGTACACAGATAGTGTAGAGCCTGAGAAAGGACATAGGCTACTTTTTAATGAGAAAAAATGGTTTTAAGGGATTTAAAAGGGGATGAAAGTTTGTATAGAAGTCTGGAGGTTCACACACGCATGCGCGTTACGTACGCCGGGCGTCTTGCCAACCAATAAACAAGGCTGTCACACTCATTAAAAAGATATTCGCCAATCTGATTTGTATGTTCATTGTATTAATAGAAATAAATAAGCCAAATTAATTTGTAAAATTAAAAATCTCTAGAGAAGTATCGTCAATATAAGATAGAAGTTTGAAATTTATTTTTTAAGTTGTTGATTAGATATAAATAAAAATGTCATTTAAAGTTTCCACACGCCTGCGCGTTACCTACGCCGGGCGTCTTGACAACCAATAAACAAGACCGTCACACTAATCTATAATCTATAATATCTATACTAATATTATAAAGCTGCAGAGTTTGTTTGTTTGTTTGAACGCGCTAATCTCAGGAACTACTGGTCCAATTTAAAAAATCCTTTCAGTGTTGGATAGTCCATTTATCGAGGAAGGATATAGGCTATATTTTATTTTCAAAAAAATTAGGGATAAGTAAGAAAACGGCTATTTTGTAACCCAAGGTGTGAAATCGAAAAACTTTTTTTGAGTGCGCTGCAATAACTATTGACAATAGAAAAAAATAATGTATTACGGGTTTGTAGGTCCCATTAAGATCAACAAAAAAGTCCGCGAGAGCATATATCTAACTATCATGGTTTAGTCATAATAACCGCTTTTGTGTTCAAAAAAAATATTAAATCGTCTGAAGAAAGAAACTACGTTAAATGTGTATCGTAATATTAATCCTTATCCAAATTGAGCATTATGTTATCAAGGGTATTTATGTAGAAGTAAAATACTTTTTGCTTCATCCCAATCGGACATTTCGTTTAGTAGTTATCACGAGTATAAGACGCTAAGAGTTGGTACCTAATAATAAGTTATTTGCCAAAGAGTTGTTATCAACATAATACCTAATATTAATCTTTATCCAAATAAATGCGTTGTTGATTATGAGTATTAGATCTTAGAAGAGTATAAGAAATACATCTATACTAATTATAAAGCTGAAGAGTTTGTTTGTTTGTTTGAACGCGCTAATCTCAGGACCTACTGGTCCAATTTGAAAAAAAATTTCAGTGTTAGATAGCCCATTTATCGAGGAAGGCTATCTACACTAATATTATAAAAAGGAAAACTTTGTTTGGTTAAAATGAATAGGCTTAAAAACTACTGTCCCGTTTTTAAAAATTCTTTCACCATTCGAAAGCTACATTATCCACGAGTAACATAGGCTAAATTTAATTTTGGAAAAAAATAGGGTTCCGTAAGATATTTGGGTTATTAGGACACAAGGTGTAAAAAATCAACCAGAAAAGCAGAAAAGTTACTTATTTTGCGTACGCTGCCTAAACTATAAAAGATAGAACCATAAAATGTTCCAATTAATTGTAGATCTTATAAATATCTACATAAAAATCCGCAAAACACTATACCTATCTATGTCAAGTGAGGCACTACAACCATTTTTTTATCTAAAAATTTTGAATTTTTTTTGGACTACATTTAAACGCATTTATTTTACTCATGCTATTAATCCTTATCAAAATAGATTATTTCATCACTAAGTACAGTTTATGTAGATAATATTTGGTCTTTGAATGATTAAAATTGGACGTTTGGTTTTGAAGTTATAGATAAATTAAAATATACGATTTGGGAGTTTAGATCATGAGTAAGGTACCCGCGCGGCTCAGACGCGAGGTCGGCTCCCTACGCAGCGGTCGTGCGCGAAGTCTAATAATTTTCGTGCGATTTTTTTTATATTTCTTTCTTAAAAATACACCTACACAAAAGTTCTTCTCAGAGCTAAACAACAGTTCTTCTCAGAGCTAAACAACAGTTCTTTTCAGGGCTAAACAACAGTTCTTTTCAGGGCTAAACAACAGTTCTTTTCAGGGCTAAACAACATTTCTTTTCACAGCTAGAATATTACACGCTATTAACATTTCCTTAAAATTTGAAAATGCCTAAGAGAGCCAGGTCTCAACTTTCTAATCATAGTTCTCAAGCACAGGCAGCAAGAATACGCCGTATGGGAGAATCTTCACCTGAATGTTCACAACGCCTTGCTGAATAAAATCACAGAAACTCTCAGGTACGCGCACGAGAGTCGAGTGTCAAACGTTCGCAACGCCTTTGCATAACAAAATCTGAGAACTTCTGACTTACGCGAACGAGAGTCAAGTGTTGAGCATTCGCAGCGACTTAGAGCTCAGGCAGAGAGACAGCAATTGTCTACAAATGGAGTTCGCAATCGAATTTCAGCTAACAGCAACAAAACGGCTTTCAGATATGATCCGCAGGTTGATTATGCACAACAAATTTTTTGTTCTGTGATGCACAACAAGCGTCCGTCCAAATCGGAGTGATGAATAAGATCTGCTCTAACTGCTCTGCCAAGAAATGGGCGGACGAACCTAATGGTATGTGCTGTGCTTCAGGTAAAGTTTGTCTTCTTAACCTTCAGGAGCCGCCACAACCAATAAAAATTCTTTTAACTAATAACCATCCATTATCTGGTCAATTTTTAAAAAATATACGTAAATAAAATAGTCTTTTTCAAATGACTTCTTTTGGCGCAAAAGAAATCAGGGAAGGTAATTTTATGCCCACTTTTAAAATTGAAGGACAGGTGTGTATCATCTCATTGGTAGCCTTTTACCAGCATCAGGCGAAAACCCACAGTTCTTGCAAATATATTTTACTTCGGATGCCAGTTATCGTTGCGATCAAGCATCGCACCAACATTAAAAATGGATTTAATTAGCGAATTATAGACCGCTCTGAATAATCATAACGTGTATATACGAAGTTTTAAGCAAAACTTAGAACTCAACTCCTAAGATAATTTAAAGTTAATTATTCATTCAGATCGCACTCCACAGACAGAACACAGAGGCAGATATAATGCTCCTAATTTAAAAGAGGTAGCCGTTCTCTTGGTAGATGAAGACAAATTTCCCATGGTCTTACACGATAGAGACGCACAGCTCAAAAGAGTTTCTAAGCTACATCGCCATCGGTCGTATGATCCACTACAGTATCCTATAATGTTTGTGACAGGAGAAGACGGTTATTATTTGACTATCCCTCAGCTGGGTCTGCGCCGTTCTGTTTTCTGACAGATGGCCGACATACACGCGGGCGGAGCCGCGGGCAACAGCTAGTAAGTGATAAATTTCTTAAACGTGAAATAAAGCAGTTATGATCAAATAACTTGGGCCCTCAGTTCAGACGCTTGCAAAAATGACATAGCCTAGATCTCAGAAAGTACTGCCTCTAGGTCAATGCTTTTTATTTTAGAATTTAGTTAAGAATTTCTTAAAAGTTTTAAGAAAATCCCAAAACTATAGAATGTGACATTACGGATTTATGGCGGCATAATATAGGGCCCTCAGTTCAGTAATGTCTCTACGGAGGAATCGGCAAAAAATGCAACTATCTGAACAAATACGTAACTAAAACTTTATAATACACACATCAAAAGTGTCTAGGGATCAAGCATTTTTATGCGGATTTCTTGAGAATGAGATGTGGCTTTGGCCCTGGCCTGCTCAGTCGCCAGACTTGAACCCGATTGAGCATGCATGGGATATGCTACAGAGAAGAGCTCTGCCGAATATGGAGGGTATCCAGTCGCAAGAAGACCTTTTTTTGTTGTTGCAACGAACATGGGCGGCCATTCCACAGCGTGATTTGGATGAACTCATTTTGAGTATGCCAAACCGATTCTTGTGTTGTTAGTGTTCGCGGTAGAAACAGGGATTATTAATTGTTTAAGTTACCTAATAAAATTTTAAAGAAAACTGTTATTTCAGTCTTTTTTTCGAACTTTAATGTTAGTGGTTCAAATGTCAAAAATCCCTTTATTAGGAAAATGGCAAATTTCTTTATTAATGCAAAGGTGACTTGGTTTATCGTTACTGTGACAAACGAAAACACTTTATTTGATGAATCCTTAAAGAAAATTTTAATTAATATCAATCAGGAGAAAAGTTATTGCAAAAATATATGTTGATCCCTAGACACATATGTTGATCCCTAGACACTTTTGATGTGTGTATTTTAGTTAAATACCTCTGTGAGTTAGTTAAAAAGAAAAATTGAGACAGAAGCCAATTTTTAAGATGTAAATCAAAGTTGATTTTTTCTAAAACGTTTGAACCGAGGGCCCAAGGTTTTTCGCCTTTACTGACTTAAGTCGACCCCACAGATTAACGCAAACTATACTAAGTTTTTTACTATTTTTTAACTAAAACCTGACATTTCATCTGTCGTTCCGTAGAGACATTACTGAACTGAGGGCCCTATATTATGCCGCCATAAATCCGTAATGTCGTATTCTACAGTTTTGAGATTTTCTTAAAACTTTGAAGAAATTCTTAACTAAATTCTAAAATAAAAAGCATTGACCTAGAGGCAGTACTTTCTGAGATCTCATTTCTTGCAAGCGTCTGAACTGAGCGCCCAAATTAATTGATCATAACTACTTTATTTCAAGTTTAAGAAATTTATGACCCATTGCTTTAGATTTTTACTATTTTTAACTAATTCCTATTTGAATTTTATATCGTTTAGCCAAAATTTAAAAAATGGACCCTCAGTCCAGATGCACACCACAATGGCAGCCCATTGAAATGATTCAGCATCATAGGGCCTTGCTTTGCTTTCTATAGACAAATCCCTGTAAAATCTAACGCTTGTATTGCAAACACAAATAAACTATCTATTGAATTAATTTTAATTTAAAAATTAATTAACTATAGTCTTACGATAGCATATGGTCTAATACTATTTAAATTGGATTGTGACATTCCTTGCTATTGTGTATAAATGTATCTCGGACTCTCGGTCCTTGAAGCTGAAATAGCGTTACACGTTTTTGATTTCGATCTCCAAGAGTTTATTTAATTATATTACTAAAACAATTATATAATCTGTCGAATGACCTTACTTTAAGTAAACTAATTTTAGTTGTAATTTAGTTAGAAATTAGTCGTATCTGCCTCGGTAAATGACTGCCTCGGTGGCGCAGTGGTAGAGTATGCGACTGCTGTGCTCTAGGTCTCGGCTTCAAATCCTGGGTCGGACCAAATGTTTGTGTGATCTACAAATATTTGTTTCGGAGTTTTCTATGTATAATAATTATGTATGTAATTAATTACAAAAAAAGTATATATGTATTTTTATCAGTTGTCTAGTAGCCATAATACAAGCTCTGCTTAGGTTAGGACTAGATGGCGTTGTGTGTCAGATGTCCAAAATATAAAAAAAATGCAAATTCGAAAGTGAATCTGTCTGTATGCCTGTTATGCTTTCACGGCTGCATCGATTTCAATGAAATTTGCTATGTAGATACTTTGATTCCTGAGAAAGGACATAGGCTACTCTTTGTAGATAACTGCGGTGATACCTGACATAAGCGCGGGCGGAGTTGCGAACAAATGTAGGTATATGTTCCACAGTAGCACCTAACCTACTGAACCTATTTTAATGAATGAGGTGTCAATAGATACGAAATAATAGCCCGGGTGACATAGACTATATACATTTTATAAACAGTTTTATATAGTCGGATAAGGGTCAGCGCAGACAGAACGGAGCGCAGCGGTGAGGATTTTATTAACGCACTTGAAAATAAACTTTAAAGTTATTACAATAAAGTGCATAAATGCTTTGACCTGACAAAAAATGCTCGCTCATCCTCGAAGATACGCGGGAATAACAGCGCGGCGCCGAGTCGGCGCGGCGCCCGCGTTGTACGCGCACTTTCAGTGTTGTCACTGAGTTTAAAGAGGGAGGCACACAAGCATTCGAAATTTTTCATAATACATTTAATAGTAATCGTAAAATAAAACTCATTTCGTTGGAAAAGTCGTACACAGTGTATTAAATTCACCAAAACTACACCTTTCTTGCCAACATTCCTCAACCCATATTCTTCGTCTGACTTTCTGACGCCTTATTTTATTAACATGTTCTTCCATTTCTTCTTCTTCCGCCAAAATCACAATTATAATCATATCCCAGTCCACCATCGTTGACGAACTTTCGCGACAAACCGGCATGTTTACTGTAGAGTGGTAACCCAGAACGGTTTACTCGCGCGCAAGTTCGACCATACGCGATCCGTAAAGAAAATGCCCGAGACCGCGCGGGGATTATTCCTCTCTGTCTGCACTGACCCTAATAGTTTTTTAGACTTTTATTTTCCACACTGTCCATTCATATTTTCTCGTCTTTTATTATTCGTCAACACATACGTACAACTTTCTTCATCGTATTTTGCTCTTTTCATTTCTTACTACTAATACTATAATACTAATACTAGTGGTTGCCCGCGGCCCCGCCCGCGTATATGTCGGGTATCGCAGCAAATAGTAGCCTATGTGTTATTCTGATGTATAAGCTATATTACCGTAAAGTTTCATCCAAATCCGTTCAGTAGTTTTTGCGTGAAAGAGTAACAAACGTCCATCCATCCTTACTTACAAACTTTCGCGTTTATAATATTAGTACAGATATTTAACACACACTACATTAAAAAAGTTTAATACGCCAATGCTAGGCCTAAGCGTATAATTAGAAAGGAGGTTTGAATCAAGTTTTCCTTCTCTTTGCAGTGCTGTTGTCCTGGTAGTTAGCTCCCTTAGTCGTCTCTTACGACACCCACGGGGTGAATAGGGGTGGTGACACCAGAGTGTCACCACCCCTATTCACCCCGTGGGGTGAAAAAATAAAAAAAATACAAAAAAAAATACAAAAAAAATACAGATATTTTTTTTATATATGGCCCTGCCAAAATGAATCTACACTTCCTGATGGAAAGCATGAGCTGAATCCAAGAGTGGTAGACACCATACTCATTGCGAATGCAGACAATGCAACAATACAGCATGGTGACCCACACTGTGGCGTCCTAGTGATGCTTCTGCATCATCGGGCCTCCGGTCTCGCACTCACCAACGAAACACGAACGCTGTCAATTTTACGTTGATCGTCTGTGCGAGCCGTGCGAGGGTAGGACCTGCCCGGTCGAACACGCTGAAATCAGCGTGGTTCTACTATCTTAGGAAGTAGAGCCACGTTGTATTTCTAATCAATCACTATACAAGATAGGTGTTTATTATACTTGCCGCTTAAAACTGCGTAAATATTGTGTTTTTAAATGTTTATCAAGTCTATTTCGAAAGTGTGTACATTCTAAGCACTAAACAAATGTTCTAACATGCGAACTACTGACCTACTGGGCTTGTGTTTTTTGTATTGCACGGAAGCTTATTATTTCATATAAGTAATATTAAATATAAACAACTTATTTCATATAAAAGTAGAGTAAATATGTTACTTGTAAACTATTACAAAATATTTAGACATTTAGATTCTTGCAACGAGCACTAAGTGATTGCGTTTGTTGATGATAGGATTCCTAAATGTTCCAACACCGACACGACACACACACGGCAATTTCGGCCACGGCGCGGCGGCGGCGGCCAGTCTCAATGGAGACCAGAAAATTACAACGGAGATGTTATAGTGCACAAATGTGTGCGCAAATACAGAAGTACTCTCTGTTCTCGAACGCACATATTCCGATGGGGTGTTCGACACAACCGAGGAGAGATCAGGCGAGTGCTTTTCGAAGCTCGGGGGTTGAGATTCCCACTTTCAAACTCCGAGCTGTTATTAAACATTTCTATAACCAGAAAAACTCAATAGCACTTTTGGCCCGTTGTAAGATTCGAAACAACACCTTATAATCGACAGTCACATACGCTAACCGCTTGATCAACGAGGCAGTTAACAAATAGTAGGTACGGATAATTTATCGAAACGGATGAAAAACAAGTAACGAATTATTTAAAAAAGAAAACCCGACTGCGTCAATATCTGCCATCTTTATTAAATTCATTGAAGAACTGAAAGAAAAGTTTCTTTCTTTTTTTTCATTTTTTTTTTTTTCATTTTGGTGTACCCAGTGTCATTTTAACGACTAAGATGAATCTATTGACACCACTCACATAAAAATACGACAAACCGTTTAGGCTCTAGGGCGTGCCAAAGAAATATACAATACATACTCTCGAAAAACATAACCCTCCTTCTTTTGGAGTCGGTCAATAATATAATAGGCGGTCTTTTAACTAACTAACGGTCTTATAAATAACTTGCAAAACAATTTCTTGTAAGTAATCTTTGAATGGACTGGTTGGCTGATCTGGGTGCTTAAGGTATGTGTTTAATCAAATCTCATCCTGGGTAAATAATAGGGTGGTGAGGACAATTCCTTCTGGGTCCTTTCTTAATTTATCTAAACTAGCTGAATGGTACATAATGTGGTAAATCTTTGTAAGTGAAAGAAAAGTGTCTAAATAACAATATAAGTTTATTTAGGTTTAATACCGTTTGTGTAATCAATAATCACAAATTTTAACAAAAAAAAAAACCACTTCAAGAACTGGACCAAATAAAAAAATATCAAAATAAAAACCGACTTCAAGGTTCGACTCGATTTCTCTTGGATGCCATCATTAGATCTTAGTGTCCTTATCATGGTACCACCGTTGGGATATCTCCTTTCCATTAAAAAAATCATTAAAATTGGTTTATAAACGAGGTAGTTATCCGCGAACACACATTAAAAAAAAAGCGGCCAAGTGCGAGTCGGACTCGCGCATGAAGGGTTTCGTAGCAGCAAGTAACATAATATAAAAGTTCTTGTAGTTCGTTGTAACATTGATCGATAAATTGCGGTTTACGATTTATGACGTATAAAAAAAAACTACTTACTAGATCTCGTTCAAACCAATTTTCGGTGGAAGTTTGCATGGTAATGTACATCATAATATTTTTTTTAATTTTGTTATTCTCTTATTTTGGTAGTTACATGGGGGGGGGGGGGGGGACACATTTTACCACGTTGGAAGTGTCTCTCGCGCAAACTATTCAGTTTAGAAAAAAAAATATTAGAAACCTCAATATCATTTTTGAAGACCTATCCATACCCACACGTATGGGTATGACGAAAAAAAAAATTTTGAGTTTCAGATAAAATATAACTAAATACATATAAATAAAACTAAATAAATACATATACATATAAATAGTATATAAATAAATTACTTATAGATTAACCCCCAAAATTTATTGTTTTTTTATTTTTGTTCGAAAATCTTAATGCGGTTCACAGAATACATCTACTTACCAAGTTCCAACAGTATAGTCCTTATAGTTTCGGAATAAAGTGGCTGTGACATACGGACGGACAAACAGACAGACAGACATGACGAATCTATAAGGGTTCCGTTTTTTGCCTTTGGCACGGAACCCTAAAAACAGATATACGGTCGAATTGAGAACCTCCTCTTATTTGAAGTCGGTTAAAAAAGCATTAGCTTTCAAATAAAAAAAAAACATCAAAATCCGTTCACCCAGCCGAAAGTTGTGAGGTAACAAACATAAAAAAAAACAATCGAATTGATAACCTCCTCCTTTTTTGAAGTCGGTTAGAAATGCAACCTATGATTTTTAAAAGTATTCAAATATAAACATTAATCTACACTACATTCTAGAATTAAACTCACTTGTACTTATTCCACTATTTTAATTAATCTTTACACCTGACCGGTTTCGCCTTATGGCATTCTCAAAGGTTATGGTTACATAAATAAGTACAAGTGAGTTTCATTCTAGAATGTATTGCAACAAGTTCCATCAAGTGCCGACAATCGAGAGTATAAATCATTAATCTACACTGTTAATAAATATGCAAAATAATACACTGTTGCCAGTGTAAAAAAATATATTAGATATTGTTGTCCCTGTAAGGTTGACAGTTGACACCTAGTGAATTAACAATGCGATTGTCAATTTACTAAAACAAAAAGATTTATAACTGACTTCAAAATATATGTTTGTTATCTTGTCAAACCCTTTTTATGCAATGTCTACCTTTAATGAGCAATTTATATATATATATCATATATATGGCGGCGCCGCGGGCTACCACTAAGCCCGCGGCGCCGCCCGCGTATATGTCGGTTATCGCAGCAAATAGTAGCCTATGTGTTATTCTGATCTATAAGCTATATTACTGTAACTGTAAAGTTTCGTCCAAATCCGTTCAGTAGTTTTTGCGTGAAAGAGTAACAAACATCCATCCATCCATCTATCCATCCATCTATCCATCCATCTATCCATCCATCTATCCATCCATCTATTCATCCATCTATCCATCCATCTATCCATCCATCTATCCATCCATCTATCCATCCATCTATCCATCCATCTATCCATCTATCCATCTATCCATCTATCCATCCATCTATCCATCCATCCATCCATACTTACAAACTTTCGCGTTAATAATATTAGTATAGATAGGTAGGTACATTATAATCTGAATTTTGGAAACATATGCAGGGGACAATAAATCGAAATAGTTTAGAAAATTTATCAAAAAGAAATACCGAGCGATCATACAGGTACTTCATGTTAAAACAGGGCAAAGACGACAAAATGGACAAAATATATACGCGCGAGGAAGCCTCTCGCGAGGCTGCTCGCTCTTGTGTTGACCCGCCTATCTCCGGCGCCTGAGTCAAACAAAAAACTGATTATTGAGAAAATTAGCGAATTCTAATTTGTTTAAGCGTTGACCTAATTATAGTGAAATTAAAAATATGATATTATATAAATAGGTCTATTTTGAACTCAACAAGGAGGATGGTAGGATGTCAGATCACAAGTCACTAAGTATAATTTAATTAATATGTTATAGAACATCACTATGTCTGTCATTGATTCGTCTGTGATTTAAATAGAGTAGGGAAGACATACGGCTGCCTGTAAGCGGAAACGTCAAACGGTTAAAAAGAGAGAGATGATCGCGGTACCCTATCTGTCTTTCTCTACTGACGCATGCGCAGTAAAGGACTAATAATGGTAATCCAATCACAACAATTAACTGCTTTTCCGCGCTAACTGTGCATACGCGAGTAGAGAGAGACAGATAGGTACCGCGATCGTCTCTCTCTTTCTAACCGAGGGACAGCTGGAGGTCTGGCTTACCCCCTCTTATGTCATTCTCTTAGGTGGTGTGTGATTTTGGTGATTTCCGTCTAATTAATAAATTTAGTCCATCCTGAATATAATATATATTTTAATCAAGCAACCAAACACAACACACAACGAAGGCTAAGAACGGAAAATTTGAGGAAAGAAAAACATAGTTTATTAAAATTCATCAAAATGTTCTACACATTTAAGTGAACAACATTTTAAAAGATACTTTTTTTACCTTGAATTGTATGAATTGTCAAAAATGTATTAAAAAGAAAATTTCTTGCATAATAATTCTAAGTGTATAATCCTTGTCGCGTATTTGTCAACGTGCAAACAAAACCAGAATATGGTTTTCTTAAAATTAAAAAACAAATATATTTAAATTTGAAATGTCTGTTTTAAATATTAAAATAACCGCTTTTTACTAAATGCTTATGTATGTATACACGATACATACGCCAAACTAACATTTTTTAAATTTTTTGTCTGTCTGTCTATCACTCTGTCTGTCTGTGTGTTTATTCCGGCTAATCTCTAAAATGGCTGGACCGATTTTATACCGATATAAGGAATAATATGCACACGACTACTTATGTTACTAAGCTACTTTTTTTAGACTAGCTTCGACAGTCAGCTAATTAAAAAATCATTTTCCACGTCTTTGCTGAATGTCGCGACATATTATAAACTCATACTTTTCCGTTTAATTTAGCAATGTTAAAAAAATTAATATACTCATAATTTCCCCGCCAATTTATGTGTCAAGATTTTTTTATTTCAATATGTCAATATTTTCTTGTAATTTTAATCTCTTATTTCAATCCATTGCAACTTTCTCAAGATCACCATGATTTGATAGGTACGTAGTGGTTATTTTACACTATTTTCATTTTCTCTGCGATCACACATTAATTTTATATAATCTACATAAGTACATATAATTTCAACATCTATGTACTTACAAAATATTTTAAACTTTTTTTAATATTACCTAGTTAGATAGATGCAAATGTCTAAATCGTACTCGAATAATAGTAAGCGGTAATATTCTATTTAAATAAAATAATTGGTGGATATTACGTTGTTTGACTGTAAAGTATCAAGATTTATAAGGATTTTTTTCTTTATAAAAATAAAAAAAAGAAGAAAAAAAAGTATCAAGATTTATAAGGAATTTGCCAACCGAAGTAATTGACATAGTTTCATAATTAAGTATTTACCTATTTTTTTATGGGATAGGGGGGCAAACGAGCAGACATCGCCTGATGGTAAGCGATTACCGCAGCCTATGTACACTCGCAACACCACAGGCGTCAGAAGTGCGTTGCCGACCTTTTATATATAAAATAAAAGTGAAAAAACAATCAATTTCGCTAACTAATTATGAATAACACAAAACATTAGATTTTCAACGCAAATATTAACTGTGTCATAAATTAGGTCACACATAAAAACTATTTTATCTAAAAAGAAATTAAAAAGGCAATACACTGCACAGTTGGACAGATTCACTTTTTAACTTTACCATAGCAATAAAAAATTATACTTACGATATTTCCCGCCGATTTTCAGAGTGTCAAATGACTTTTTAATTTTGTCACCGCGGGCGTTCGACTAACCGAACGGTGTATAGTAGACTGTTCAGGTTAAGTGCGAGTGCTTCGGGTTAGCATTGCGATAGAACTTAGTTCGCAAACCATTGCAATATGCTTGCTGCGGTTTCGCAATTCAGTGTTCACGCTTTATTTATATTAATAAATACTCCAACTGCGAAAATTATTTTCCTAAGAGTACATAAGTAGTCGTAACTCAGTGTTTAGTTCTGTTTTAATGTTTAAAACCGCGAAAATATTTCTAACTAGCTGCAGCCTGCCAGGCTTCGTTTTGTGCATATTTTTTGGTAGTATTGACGAGAAATCAGGAAAGAAGTTGTCGCGAAAAATAGTTATAAACAATAATTATTTGAAGCGAGTTGTGTATCGTGTCCAAATTTGTGTTCAATAGGTCTAGAACTTTCTGAGTTTTCGAAGCATAGACAAACCAACTTCATCTTGTACTTAGGCGGACTTAATGCCATGAGGTCTCTGCCAGTCAACCTTTGGGTGATGTAAAAATGTGATGTGGAAGGTAGTAGATGCATGTTCATACATAAATATGTTTATACTAGCTTTTGCACGCAGCTACACCCGTGTTTATGTCGGTATTGAAATTTTAAAAAAATCTAAAAATGTTAACTTATTATGTTTTTTCCGATGTCTAAGCTATGTTACTGCAAAGTCTCATGAAAATCCGTTAAGTAATTATTGCGTGAAAGAGCAACAAACACACATCCTTACAAACTTTCGCATTTATAATATTAGTAGGATTAGTAGGATAAATGAAAATTAATGCAATGGTCATAGAATTGCTCGAAAGGTATCCTCTTATTTATAACTAGCTGACCCGGCGAACTTCGTACCGCCATATTTACATATCTGTCTCAGCTTCCCACAGGCAGTGTACAGTCGCGGACAAAAAAAAAAGACTTTTCCGTTATTTTTTATTTTTTTCTTTCTAGCAAAAGAAGAATTAATGAAATCGTACTATATGTTATTGAATTACAACTAAGTACATATATTGACTTTCATCCCCTCTCTCCAGGAAAGCGTGCTGAATTTCGGGATAAAAAGTATGCTATGTCCTACCTCGTAGTATGAACTCAAATCAAGTCAAGTTTCATTTGAATCCGTTCAGTAGTTTCGGCGTGATGCGCGGCCAAGATACAGACAGACAGACAAAAATAAAAAAAAATACAGTTTTGGCTTCAGTATGGATAAAAGAGAGCCCTCCAAGAAAAATATCTTTAATGTACAGAATTGGACCTGTTACATTTTTATTATAAGTATAAGTATAGATAGATTATAATTTCAAGCGGCGGTTGTGTGTTATTTTCAACTTTAAGGCTATTAGTTTAAAGTTGTAAATAACACATAACCATTGCCTAAAGTTAAATAACTTTTTTGAATAAGGGGGTTACTTAAAGGTTAATTTTATTGTCTTAATTCATATTCATTAGTTATAATTAAACATCTTGCAACACGAAAGCTTTAAATTTAGTACAATTTTCTGATCTGCACTTTAAATATTCAAATTTTAGCATTTTAATATACACACATGAAAAGTGTCTAGGGATCAACATATGTGTCTAGGGATCAACATATATTTTTGCAATAACTTTTCTCCTGATTGATATTAATTAAAATTTTCTTTAAGGATTCATCAAATAAAGTGTTTTCGTTTGTCACAGTAACGATAAACCAAGTCACCTTTGCATTAATAAAGAAATTTGCCATTTTCCTAATAAAGGGATTTTTGACATTTGAACCACTAACATTAAAGTTCGAAAAAAAGACTGAAATAACAGTTTTCTTTAAAATTTTATTAGGTAACTTAAACAATTAATAATCCGTGTTTCTACCGCGAACACTAACAACACAAGAACATCGGTTAGGCATACTCAAAATGAGTTCATCCAAACACGCTGTGAAATGGCCGCCCATGTTCGTTGCAACAACAAAAAAAGGTCTTCTTGCGACTGGATACCCTCCATATTCGGCAGAGCTCTTCTCTGTAGCATATCCCATGCATGCTCAATCGGGTTCAAGTCTGGCGACTGAGCAGGCCAGGGCCAAAGCCACATCTCAATCTCAAGAAATCCGCATAAAAATGCTTGATCCCTAGACACTTTTGATGTGTGTAGTATTTGCCTTCACGGACTGTGTGGTAGTTTCAACGGTACCCTCGATGATTCTTACTGCCCTGAGTGTTGTGGGTACGATTTTCACATGAGACAACACTTTATATGATCCAGAAATTGTTGTTCCAAGTCTGGTTGTTCTTTATGTCCGTTATATTGTAAAAGTACATTAATCTGTAAGCAGTATTTCACAGTTGACAATCTTTAGACAGTTTACAATCTCGCTAGGTAGATTATAATCTAACGATATTTACAATCTTACGCTGATATATCTATACATCTATATTCTATATCTATACATCTATACTAAACTAGCTGTGCCCGCGACTTCGTCCGCGTGTAATAGTGACTTTGGGTAGCAGTTTAAATTATTGAGGATGATATTATTTTAAAAATAAGACACACACGTTTCACTGTTAAAAACACATTTAAGTATTTCTATAAGTACATTAAATAAAAAATATTTTACATGAGCTTATTTCGACATTCGACATGGCCAAGGCTTTCAACCGGGTCTGGCACCGTTCGCTTCTCTCTAAGCTCTAAGCATTCGGTCTGCCTCCTAGACTCTGTCACTGGATTGACGCTTTTCTTCATCAGCGCCTTCGCATTAGGGTTCTTTCCGACGGCGCGGCCTCTGTTTTTCTGGAGGTAAACGCTAGCGTACCTCAGGGTTCAGTCCTCTCGCCCAAGATGTTTCTCGATAGCACAGTGCTTGGGCGATATTATGGATACCCTGCAGCCAAGCTGGTAGACGTTGAGGAAAATCGACAGGAGCTCGTCACTGAGCTCGACCGGGTTTTGAACAGCATTTCACAATAGGGTGATGAGAATTTGGTCGAGTTCTACGTTAAGAAAACATGGGTGTGCCCTTTCTCTACCAAAAAGTCTCCGTTTCTTCCCCTTTCCCAATTTTCAGAGCACTCAACTGCCACTACGGGATAAGCTCGGTGTCCTGGGCATGGATTTTTTTTTTTCTTTTTTAAAAAGACAACGCCCGCACTAGGAATCAATCCTGTGCCGCGGGGGACTTTACAAACATACTTGTAACGGACACAAAGAACACCCAGACTCAGAACAACAATTTGTGGATCACACAAAGTGTTGTCCTACGTGGGATTTGAACCCACGACACTTGGCGAAGTAGGAAACGGCGTGGTGACCGTTAAACCACTAGGCCAAACGTGCAGTCATTTACATATTTGCCGAGACCTCAACCCATGGAAGTACATCGAGGGCACCAGTAAGGCGGCCTGAACAGGGTGAGACGTTTCTTCGCGCCCGAGCATTTGTGTCTCCTTTATAAGACCCAGGTTCGCTCGTCCTTACTGTTCTCATCTTTGTGATGAATCCAGGCAGTATTTGCTTGATGTTCTCGATCGGTTGCAGCGGCGAGCAGTCCGCATGATCAACAGTCCTGATACCACCGAGTCCCTTGGGCCTCTGCAGTTGCGGAGAGACATCGCCTCTATGGCAGTCCTCTACCGCTTTACCATGGAGAGTGTTCTGAAAAGTTCCAACTGATCCCACCTTCTCCCTTCCTCTACAGAACAACACGTGCTGGCCCTGGAAGTAACCGCCTCAGTCTTAGAAATACGCTCTCGAACCAAACGGTTTGGTTCTGCATTGTCTGGGTTCGCAGCGAGTACGGTTGCCTCCACTGTTGGATTCTGCTTGAGTTTTCCCTCAGGCTGAGCAGATTCTCAATTTTTTTAATTTTATTAACTATGTTTTTTGATTTGCCATCTTTTGCCAAAATATAGAGATTTAGCGGATTTGATACACGTGATTAAATGATGATACATGAAAACATGTTTTTTTCTAAATGAACTGCAACTTTAAGCGTCTGTCTTTGGGCTTTGATAATTGTTATTGCAAATTTTGTTTTCAGTGGAAACTACATTCTTTAAAATTGAAATTGCAAATAAGTTTGAATTATTGGAATACGTGTAATTAAAACATTTTCTCCTCTTGCCATTCCATGCATCATTATTGTAGCTTTTACAATGTTGTGCCCCCAGATGTGTATTTAGTAGCCGTGTACCATTACATAGCTCTTGCGCTCAAGATTTCTCATTAATAGGACTGGAACATTAAGTTTCAGTCTCAACTTATGGTAAGGCGCTCCTGATAATTCTAAAGAGTTGAGAAACTCTATGCATAAGCTATGATATAACTGGTTCAGTGTCCCTTGCATTTCCTGAGAGGTATTCGATAACATCTTCCTCCACGTCTGACATGATCCGTTCGTTTATTTGATAACTATCTCATTAGTCGGCGGATCAGAATAGATATTATTTTTAGATCATCTGTGCCATCATATACCGGAACTCACGTCTCAGTGTAATCATGTCGTTACTGTGAGTTGGCATACAATTTTATCCGATTTTTAGAAGAGCATTTCCATATTGACACTGCTCATAAATAATTGTGAAGTTGTACTCGCATAATTGTAATAAGACAAAACTTTGTAACATGTACCCATAGTACATATGTTTCATACAGGCATTTATTTCATCTTGCGGCGTACCCCTTTTCCTTTTTTTTGTGCATAAATCCCCCCGGATCCTTTTCTGTCGGTTTTTTTCACGAAGAACATTAACTGAATAAACAAAAAATCATGTAAACAAATCTAATCGCAGTGAATAATAACGAATTTGTAGTGGCAAAATTCAACATCCGCATGCGGCACAGTCGTCTGCCCTCACGTGTCTGCCCGTTCGGATAAGCACACTTAGGCATATTGTGATAACTCAGTAAATGTTACATCTGAATAGCTCTAATATTTTGTCTCCTGTCGCAAACTTATGAAGCATTTTCACAAACCTAGCATATTGCCATACAAACTTTCATCCCCTATTGCTATTTAACCCCCTTGATGGTAATTTTTTTACAAAATTTAAATCACATTTGTATTTATATCAACAGCCTAAAAAAGAAATTTTAATATTTTCGATTAAAATGACGATACTTCTGTAGAGAGTTTTGAAGTTTAGAAAGACTGTTTAGTAATATGGCTTATTTATTTTTACTAATATCATGAATACATACAAATCGGATTCATGAATGTATGTATTAATTTAAGTCTTCTTTGAAAAAGTGAAATATTTTTAATGAATGTGACAGCCGTGTTTGGTCGTTGCCAAGACGCCCGGCGTAGGTAATGCGCAGGCGTGTGGCGAGTGAACCGCCACTCTTCTATACAATATTTCATCCCCCCTTTCAACCCCTTATTGCCCTTTTTTCGCATTAAAAAGTAGCCTATGTCCGTTCTCAGGCTCTAGACTATCTGTATACCAAATTTCATTGTAATCGGTGCAGCGGTTTGGCCGTGAAAGCAAGACAGACAGACAGAGTTATTTTCGCATTTATAATATAAAGTATGGATAAATAAAATTGGAGTGTCTGTTTGTAAAATTAAAATAACAGCTTTTTACTTAATGCCTATACAACACGGTACATTTACCAAAATATCATTTTTTATAATTTTAGTGTCTGTCTGTTTGTTCCAGCTAATCTCTGGAACGGCTGGCCTGAAATTGACGGGACTTTCACTGACAGGTAGCTGATGATATAAGGAGTACTTTAGGCTACTTTTTAGACTAGTTTCGCCCCGCGGCGTCACCGCGTAATATCGCGGGACACAGCAAATTATTAATTAATTTTTCTCTAGTTTTCTGCATACCTTTTCTATACACTGTAACTGTGTGTAATTTCGTTGCGGGATCCAAGACAGTTTAATTTTTCCTGGGACTTCCCGAGTATCATAACTCGGTGTGTTCGTGGGTTGCAGTAGATCCTGGTGTACAGGAGTTAGCGTGTGAGCGGGATTAGTCCCAATCCTGCATTCGCATAATTTTAGTAAAAAGCGTTACAAAGTTTTTGTTTCTCGTATTAATTTAATATGTACTAAGATAACATTTAGAGATTTATATAAGTCTTAAATTTTAGGTAGGTAGGTATAAAGTAGAGATGACCTACAAAAAATTCAGAAATGGTCGAGTGAGCACAATAATCTTATAATTGAGGAATCTTATAAAATAAGATATAACAAAATTTCCAACGTAAATACTCGTACCTATAATGTTTCTTGCAGTCTTGCGTCACATCCTTAGGTCACATCGGACAGACATTGTAAAGTACCTAAGTACAAAAAAAAAAAGAGGTTGAATATAAAGGCGTATCTATGATTAATATAAATGTGCAATTGAATGACTATGTGGACACATATGTATATACACTCAAACTTATACTCCAGAGTGGATAGACAGAGTCGTATTAGGTATAGGCCTACATTTAATTTTAGTGTCAGTCTTAAAGATAAACTTGTGTTCCCAATTCTAGATTACAAAATTTTAACAAAATCAAAACTGACTTCAAGGTTCGACGCGATTTCTCTTGGATGCCATCATCAGATCTTAGTGTCCTTATCATGGTATCACCGTTGGGATATCTCCTTTCCATTAAAACAATCATCAAAATTGGTTCATAAACGTCGAAGTTATCCGCGAACACACATTAAAAAAAACATACGATCGAATTGAGAACCTCCTCCTTTTTTGAAGTCGGTTAAAAATTTATGCTTTTCGCAATTTTTCAAATTTGAACCAAATTTCAAGATTCTGAGTTCACGAGAAGTACCCTGTAGGTTTTGATTCCCTGGCGAGTCAAAAGTCAACGAAAATTTTGTTGAATTGTTTCCAAAGGACAGTAGACCTGAGAATTTGATATGAATTTCAGCTTGATACCTCTAAGCGTTCCTGAGAAATAGGGTGTTGATAGATAGACAGACGGACAACAAAGTGATCCTATAAGGGTCCGGATTTTTCCTTTTGAGGCTCCTTAAAAAAATCTTACATTTAAGTTAAATTGCAAAGTATTTTTTTGTGTATGTGTATGTATAGTCAAAACTTGTAATATTAGTTCATCATCACATATCATCATCACATAAACAGCCTTTAACAGTCTAGTGCATAGGGCTGTCCTTAGAAGGAGGTGTTGGTCTACCACACCACGTTGACCAGACGGGTTGGTATAGGGTTTGTGTCAAGTTAGCATTCTCTTTGCAGTGCTGTTGTCCTGCGTAGTTTGCTCCCTTAGTCGTCTCTTACGACACCCACGGGATGATTAATCAGTCACCTCACGCACATTAGTCCATATTTAGCATCTTTTTCCTATATGTATTGTTTTTTTTATGGAATCGCCGGGCAAACGAGCAGACGTATCGCCTAATGGTAAGCGATTACCGCCGCCCATGGACACCTGCAATACCAGAAGCGTCACAAGTGCGTTGCCGGCCTTTTGGGGATGAGGGGGGAGGGGTATTGGGGTATGGGCCTCCGGTATCCTCACTCACTCGGTGAAACACAGCGCAAGCACTAGTACCTGAGACGGCGTACGGTTTTTAGTCGGTTTGTGTCCGACATAGCAGGTGGTATCCGGGGGGAGTTCCGCACAGAAAAAAAAAACCGACTTCAAACTAGACCAAATTGAAATGGAACCACACAGCTTTCAAATAAAAAAAGAATCATCAAAATCGGTTCGCCCAGTCGAAAGTTAAAAGGTAACAAATATAAAAAAAAACAGTCGAATTGACCATCCCCTTTTTTAAAGTCGTTTAAAAAGGGACGAAAGGACTCAAATCTATGGTCCTTTCTTCAAAGGCCAATCTGTTCCCTATACTGTACTTGCATAGTTTTTACCACGATATTATCAAGCGACGACTTCATTCCCGATGCAAGAATCCATTGCCATTCAACGCGTCAATACAATAAATATAACGAGAACCTTCCAACCAGAAATGATCGGGTTTAACTGCATATTAAACGTTTATTTTCTTCCACAAAGTTCCCTTAACATTAATACTTATAATAATATGTGTTTGTTAACTTCTTTGTGGGAGAAACAACCGTGGGAGAGCCACGCTTCGGCATGAATGGGCCAGCTCGACCGGAGTGATACCACGGCCTCACAGAAAGCCGGTGTGAAATAGTGCTTGCGCTGTGTTTCACCGAGTGAGTGAGGATACCGGAGGCCCATACCCAAACCCCTCCCCCTATCTCCCCCCCCCCCATTCCCCAAAGGCCGGTAACGCACTTGTGACGCCTCTGGTTTTGCGGGTGTCCATGGGCGGCGGTAATCGCTTACCATCAGGCGATACGGCTGTTCGTTTGCCGGCCTATTCCATAAAAAAAAAAAAAAAAAGATTGGTATCCAAAGTAGGTGTCCCTGTCACACAGATTTCATAGCCATTTTAGGATAGAAGTTGCTTAAGTACATAGAAACAATGTTTTATTAATACATCGTAGCAAGCTATTGTAATCTGAAGCTATTATTAACCAATTGTTATGTAAAACTTAATTTTTAGTGTTAAACTATTTGTAATTGCATTTTAGTCTATAACTAGTAGGTACCTAATATAATAATTAGGAGTTAAATAATAGAGAACGATATTGCATATATGAACGGATTATGGATTGTAAGCGCTATTTGTAAGAATTATACATCTTTGGTAGGACTAAGGACTATGTTCAGCAATGTGCATACTATTGAATGTTGTTGATGATACTTATAATTTTGTAAATATTATCTCGAAAAGATCTGGAGGATACATATAACGGCTACTAGATCTTGTTGGAATTTTTAAGCCTTCTAACCGATATGTTCGGTATTAAATTAAATATATACCATATTTAATTCTTCCTGGCCTTATTATTCCCAAGATTATTTACAGACTGTTACTAGTTCAACCAGTTTTACCTGAATGCCAGTTTTTTTTTTTTGGACTAGGGGGGCAAATGAGCAGACGTATCGCCTGATGGTAAGCGATTACCGCCGCGAATGGACACTCGCAACACCAGAGGCGTCACAAGTGCGTTGCCGGCCTTTGGAGGTGTGGCGACTTCCACGTACAGCGCAACAGAAATATACTACAGCGCCATCTACCGAAGTTACACAGTTGTGACCCCGACGTGATAGAACGGGTGTACCTAATGTCCCTCCAACACAAAGGGAGGCGAGGTGATCATGCCTGGCGGGCCAACTGCCCAACGATTGATGTTGGAATGTTGTATATATGATTATCGGCGCGAGAACTTTCACTGCGCGATTCAGGATTGGTAGTTTCTTAGTTTCCTTCGTTACTCCGTAGTTCGATGTATCTTCGGTAGATGGCGCTGTCATATGTTTTCTTGTTGCGCTGTATGTGGAAGTCGCCACATCACTCACCTCCAAGACCGGAAGTCGATACATGATGAGTCAGCTGTCTGTGCTCTGTTGCGGAGCTTGCCAGTGCCAGGAGTGAGTAGTTCCAGTGAGTCGGAACTGAATGCCGCTATCCCAGTGAGTCGGGGCTGAAGTCCGCTGATCCCAGTGAGTCGGGATGGCAGGCGGTGCGCGGTGCTGCGGTGAGGTCCCCAGTGAGTCGGGGCGGTTGATGCTTAGTGGCTGGCTGCTGCATAGATGGGAGCGATATGCTCTGCTTACATGAACCGTAGCTGCAGTGTGCAGTGCCTTGACGCTAATGACGCCGTAGGGGTAACCAGGCTGGAGCGGTCGCTTCCTGCCTGTGGTGTATCCCTGTTGAGGCCGAGGTTGCTGGCTGTCTGTGAGACTTGCTATGGGAGTGAACATGATGGTGGCGTACTGATGCTGCATCGAAGGCTGCTTTCAATCACGTCGGGGTCACCACTGTGGAGGAACGGGTGTAATGTCCCTCCAACACAAAGGGAGGATCCTCCGACCAGGCGAGGTGATCATGCCTGGCGGGCCAACTGCCCAACAGTTGATGTTGGGATGTTGTATATATGATTATCGGAGCGAGAACTTTCACTGCGCGATTCAGGATTGGTAGTTTCTTAGTTTCATAAGTTACTCCGTAGTTCAGTGTAACTTCGGTAGATGGCGCTGTAGTATATTTCTGTTGCGCTGTACGTGGAAGTCGCCACAGAGGATAGGGAGGGGGATGGGGGGAGCGGTTGGGGTGGGGTAAGGATCTCCGGTATTCTCACTCATTCGGTGAAACACAGCGCAAGCGCTATTTCACACCGGTTTTCTGTGAGGCCGTAGTGTCACTCCGGTCGAGCCAGCCCATTCATGCCGAAGCGTGGCTCTCCCACGTTCTACGGAGAAAATTTCACTGGAATTCGGAATTTGAACTAGTTGTCAGTATATTTGAGGGCACTGTCTTCCCAATAACGATTTTCATAGATGTTCATAACAACCCGGACTGACAGTTTAAAGTTCTCTCTGAGACATGGACGTGAAACACCGTCAATTTTTCACACTCGCGGCTGTTATTCAGAAGATTTTTTTGTAAGAAAAACGCAACAGCATATTTGACCTGAACCGGGAAACTAACCCGAGACCTCTCTAAAGCACGGGCGGGAAACACCGCCATCTTGCATACTCCGGGCTGCTGTTAAGAATTTCTTGTAAGAAAACCCCAACGGCAGTATGACCCTGGAACCCGCGTACGCTAACCGCGAGACCAACTAGCTAGTCTGCGATATATTATTTCTTAATAGTCATAAAATCATCATTAGTAGGTACTCCGAAGCGAAAAGAACAAGTTACCTTGAACAAACATTTCTTTCTTACAAATGTTAGGTGACCTCCTTAGATTATCTAGTTTAGTTTTTTTGGAGACTCCACAGACCACAAATGCTTACAATTTCGTTTTATTTTATTCTAAACTAGCTGTGCCCGCTACTTCATACACGTGACATTTTTTTTTTCAAGTATTTTTAAATTTTTCACCTTTTAAACCTTCCCTGGACTACGACAAACATTTCAAAACCAAAATCAGCTAAATCAGCCCAGTCGTTCTCGAGTTTTAGCGAGACAAACGAACAGGAATTGATTTTTATATATAGGAAGATAATAGATTTCAAATATTGGTTAGTTCGTGTGTTGAACGGTTACCCCCCGACTTGTTACTACACAGAGTGTTGTAGGTTCAAACTCTACATGAGATGACACTTAATTTATATTAGACTAGCTGACCCGGCGAACTTCCTACCGCCGTATTTAAATATCTGTCTCAGCTTCCCACAGGCAGTGTACAGTCACGGACAAAAAAAGACTTTTCCCGTTATCTTTTATTTTTTTCTTTCTAGCAAAAAAAGAATGAATTAAATCGGACCATGTGTTATTGAATTACAACTATGTACATATTTTGACTTTCATTCCCTCGTAGTATGAACTCAAATCATGTCAAGTTTCATTTGAATCCATTCAGTAGTTTCGGCGTGATGCGCAAGATATAGACAGACAGACAGACAGACAAAAATGAAAAAAAAACCAGTTTTGGCTTCAGTATCGATTATAGAGAGCCCTCCAAAAAAAAATTTTCAAAATATGTTTAATGCACAGAATTGGACCTGTTACATTTTTATTATAAGTAGGTATATAGATACATAGGTAAATCGACAGTTAAAGTAACTATGCCAATATCTATAAATAAATTTAATAAAAAGCCTTATATTCCAAGCAGGGGCGTCATTACCTATAGTGCAGGGTGGGCGGCGCCCGCGCCGTCTGCGACACTTTTAAATGAATAAAAGCGAACTTACTGAAGGGCGCTACGCTTACTAAAGAGCGCTTTGCTTACTCTCGGGCGCTTCACGGGCTAGATACGCCTCTGAGCGTGGTGAGCCTTTCTCGATAAGTGGGCTATCTGAACATCAAATAATTTTCAACCAAATAAACAAACAATCAGACCAACAAACAATCTCTTCAGCTTTATAATATTAGTGTAGATGTATTATTTCAATTAAGTGTTTATATAAATACATTAAACTTTTATTCAGTTCACACATTTCATTCTTATATTATATTGCAACAAAATTCCATTTTGTCAAGTAATAAATAAAGAAATAAACACAAAAAAAGTGCTTTCATAATGAAATAAATTCAAAATATCAGTACTTATACATAGTATTACATAGATAGTTATTGTTACTAATATTTGAACATTAATGAAATTATAGTTGTCGGCCGCGGCTTCACTCGCAATTAATAAAAAGTATCCTATGTTACTTCTAATATCTCCATGAATTTGTGTACAAAGTTTCGTGACGATCGGTTAAGTAGTTTTCGAATGAAAGAGTAACCAACAAACTTAATTAACAAAAGCAAGAGACGGATGGGAGGCACTTGGTGCGAGGCACATCAATGAACAGCAAAATATATATATGACTAGTAGAAAGGTCCTGTCGTTATTATGGACGGGGGAAAGCAGCGTTAACCCCAGGGATACATTAAAAAAAAAAGAAAAAAAACCCCAACAAACTTACTTTCACCTTTATAATATTGGTATGATTTGTTTGAACCCCTCTCAATAAAGACCTCCGCCATGAAATTCCATTTAATTTTGGTTGTCTCTTGCGTTTTGCAGAGAAAATTCTGAAAATTTGTGTTGAATAAATTTTGAAAATTTTTGCATGTCTGTCTGTCTTTCTATTTATTTCAGCTAATATCTGGAACGGCTTGACCGATTTTGACGAGACTTTCAATGGCAGATAGATCATGATATAAGGAGTAACTTAAGCTTCTTTTATTTTGACCGCGGTATTACTCGCGTGGTAGCTCTAGTACACTATAATCAACATAATGTCCCGCTGCTGGGCTTGGGTCTCCTCTCAAGAGAGGGCCTAAGGCCTATTTATAGTATAGCTAGTATGCTATAAATATTATAAATCTGAAGAGTTTGTTTTGTTGGATCCGCTAATCTCAGGAATTACTGGTTCAAATTGCAAAATTCTTTGTGTGTTGGATGGCTCATTTATCAAAGAAGGGAAGTTTTTGCTCGAGGCTCGCGGTTATTGCGGCAAATAGTAGCTTACGTGTTATTCTGATGTATAAGCTATATTACTATAAAGTTTCATCCAAATCCGTTTAGTAGTTTTTGCGTGAAAGAGTAACAAACATCCATCCATACTTAAAAACTTTCGCGTTTATAATAGTAGCAGGATTCAATATCACGGTACGACCAATGTCACTTTAAGGCTTAATAACAGGTGAGGAAATGCGTATTATCATCATCAGCCTATTGCAGACCACTGCTGGACATAGGCCAGCTCACTCTCTGATCGATTTCATGCTACTAGCATCCAGCTTCTGCCAGCCGATTTATGTTTGACCCTGTCAAAATAATTCTACTCTGCCTGATGGAAAGCATAAGCAAAATCCAAGAGTGGTGGTCACCATACTCACTGCGAATGCAGACAATGCAGCATGGTGTCCCACACCATGGCGGGCTAGTGGTGCTTCTGCGTCATTAGACAAGTCATCACTCCATCTCGCCTGTGGGCATCCTACACTACGATTGCTTTCTTCTATCCCAGCGGTTGTCAGTTCTGCGGCCAATATGGTATGCAGCTTGCTAATCAGGTTTATTTTCATTCAGAAAATAATTGCACAGGTTCGGCATGTTCTTGTCTGATAAAATGTTAACAGGTTTTTAACTTATTACTACTTGTTTTATATAAAAAATATCTTGTTGTGTTGTGTTTGTTGTTATTTAAGTAACTAGCTTTTGCCGGCGGCTCGGCCCGTGTATATGTCGGTTATTGCGATAAAGAGCCTCATTCCGCCATCGTCCTACGCGACAGCAGTTTCATCCCCATCATCTAGAAATCTATACGTTGGCAGTCCACAACTGTGTGCTTTTCGAGAAACTTTCTGCCTCTCACAACAAAACTGTGGAATAAACTGTCGCCTGCGGTATTCCCGGACTAAGACTTCCTTCCTCAAGAATCAAAGTATCTTTATGCCAAATTTCATTGAATTCGGTGCAGTGGCTTACAGCAGTTACTTTATAATATTAATATGGATTTGTGTTTAAGCAATTAGAAACTGAGATATATAAAATTTTAATAAAATAAAAAAACAAACTTTAATAACGACCAAATCGATCGATTTATCTTGGATGCCATCATCAGATCTTAGTGACCTTGTCATGGTAACACCGTTGGGATATCTACTTTCCATTAAAAAAAGAATCATTAAAATCGGTTCATAAACGTCGAAGTTTCCTGCGAACACACAAAAAAATACGGTCGAATTGAGAACCTCCTCCTTTTTTGAAGACGGTTAAAAAGCAAAATCAAAAAGGTTGGCTTGCTGAAAAGCCTAGGACATTAAGTCCATAGATATACTTACTTATGTGCGTGAAGTTGTAAATAAATTAATTAGGTAACCAAAAACTAAGTTTTCTTCCAGCAAACTACGAGCGAATAGAACGTAACGTAGGAAATAAACGTAAGGTAGGTAATAATAAACGCTGTCATGCGTACTTGCGCATTGGTAAAGAAACATATAGGTATAACAAGAAATTTGAACATTTATTTATTTTGTTTTCATATAACTGGAATAGTAAAGGACAAATGCATTTTATATTACAGGTTACCGTCCGTCAAAAAGCACATAAAGTCGTCGGTCCTGCGCCCGATCTCTCTTCGTTCGGGTCGGTCAGCCATTCCATCGGATTGAGAGAGTGAGGGAACAGAGAGAGCACCTGTGAATAATATCTCCTGCGTGGTTGGCTGGTCTCCGTCGAGACTGACGCTACAATCGGCTAGGAGAACATCATATTACACATAGTTAGGTACTGTCTTGTGTCGTCAAAGTTTAATTCAAACAACAGACAGTTTTGGGTCAAAAGATGACGAACCGGTTTTGAGTACAGCTGTCAAGGCCGCTATTACGACGCACAGTGTGTTATGAAGTCCATTTTTAAAACACATAGTCAATCCAAATAAATAAAATTTAAGTGTTTGCTTTTCCCTAAATGAATATGAAAGTATTTGCGGTACTTCTATCAAAACAGCAATATTTTCTATTTGTCTGTTTTTTCCGGATATTCTCAGGAACGAGTGGACCGATTTTGACGCAACTTTCACTGACATGTAGCTGATGATATAATGAGTAACTTATGCTCCTTTTTAGACTAGCTTCACCCTGTGGCGTTACTCGTTGTTGTTATTGTACCGTTTGTAAAACCGTAGGGCTCAGCTAGTATTATATAAAAACACAAGAAATGATTTTGGACTCACACGCAAAGAAGGCACTCCAGCCCAAAAGGAGCATAAGTGACCTTTGAGTTTATGCACTATCTCACAATTTACTATATCCTAACCACATCAAAGAGCTCAGTCAGCTGCTATTAGTATCTTACACAAGTCATCCCGCCATCTAGCTAGAGAGCGCCCCATACTACGTTTACGGAGACGCGGTCTCCACTCCAGTACACGCTTACTCCAGCTGTTGTCAGTTCTGCGACATATGTGTCCAGTCCATTGCCACTTTAACCTACTAACTTTCAGAGCTATTTACATCACTTTAGTTCCCTGACGGATCAATTCGTACCGTACCGAATCTTATCTTCCAGAGAGACTGTGAGCATAGTTTTTTCCACAATACAATGAGCGAAAAACATATATATTTTGGATAAATTGTAATTTTTTGTTCATGAGCACGATGAACACGATCATTTGTTCACTTGAATCATCATTCATTTCATCATCATTTCATACACATTGATCATTTGAACAAATGATCGTGTTCATCACATAATTATTTAACAATTTCTTAAAGAAGATTCCTCTCTTAAACTTGACCTCGACAACGAGTGCTACAACACACTGTGCAGCGTTACAATCGCGTGTTACGTCGCGTAGTGTGATGTTTTGCACAACCATTTATTGTATGATGTTGTTGAGGGCTTTGTTTAGATTTAGTGACTGTTTGCTTTTCGACATGTTTATGGGGTCAGTTTCAAGCTTTATATTTAAACTAGCTGACCCACGCAACGTCGTTTGCGTCTCTTATTGCCCGTAGTGTGATAATTTTCCCCCGTTTTTGAAACATTTTTCATTGGTGCTCCGCTCCTATTGGTCGTGGCGTGATGATATATAGCCTATAGCCTTCCTCGATAAATGTACTATCCAACACTGTTTTTTTTTTCAAATCGGACCAGCGGTTCCTTAGATTAGCGCGTTCAAACAAACAAACAAACTCTTCAGCTTTATATAATAGTATACATATATACCCTTTCTAATGCAATGGACCTTCCGACCAAGCGAAGTAGTCATACTTTTCTTAATTTCTTAAGAATTCAATACTAATGTTATGAATTCCAAAGTAGGTAACTCTGTCCGTCGGTTCCACGGTTAAACCACTGCACGATTTGAATGAAATTTGGCATGGAGATACTTCGATTCTTGAGGAAGCACATAGGCTACTCTTCAACGTGATAACTGACATACTTACGGCCGGCTGTCGGAGCCGCAGGTAAAAGCTAGTATTTTAATCAATAACTTGAGTCAAGTTCATACAACAGTTTGATGAGATGAGATGAGATCCATTGGTGCTCATTACATATAAAAACACTAGCTGACCCGACCCACGCAACCTCGTTTGCGTTCAAACTACCATCCCCCGTTTTAAACCCAAAAGGGGTTGATTTCTAAAGATACATTATTAGTACACCTCCACACCATCTATAGAGCATACATTTTAAATTTCAAGTCTCTTACTTCAAAAACATAGGACTTTCATACAAACTTCCAACCCCCGTTTTACCCCATTAGGGGTGGAATTTCGTAAAATCCGTTCTTAGCGGATGTCTACACCCTATAAGGAACCTTGCTGCTAAATTTCAAGTTTGTAGGTGTTACAGTTTCTGAGATTTCGTGATTAATAAGTGAGTGGCATTTCGCTTTTATATATATAGATAGATAAGTTACCTACTTCAAATAAAAAATTGCATGTGTGTATGTATTTACACCAAAGTACTAATTAATTGTCTTTGATGGTTCGCCGAGTGCAAGATAAGACAGAATTTATATAATAACATGCAATTAACATGTTTATTATTTGTAATAAACATTACCAAATGTCAAAACGAATTATAAATGTTGATTGTGTTATTACATTCGGGTGTCGATATGCCGGGACTCCTGCGACACTTTTTTGTGTTTTCTAACACCAAACATCTAACCAAATTTCGGCGTGGCCTGAGACTGCAGTTTGCTAACACGTTTGGTTAGTTTGTTTTGTTATATTTAGGAGCAGGAGATGGATAATGGACGTCGTGGATGGCTTGTGTCGCACACAGGAGACGGACACCGAATGCAACTCCTACGTTTGCGCCTATGTTTCTCCGGTATCCTCACTCACTCGGTGAAACACAGCGCAAGCGCTACTTCACACCGGTTTTCAGCCGGAGCCAGCCCATTCATGACGAAGCGTGTCTCTCCCATGATACATTTTTTTTGTTTTTAAAGTATATACGGAACTTATAAAAAAAACAATTTTAAATTTTTTGTGTTTGTTCCGGTCAATCTCTGGAACGGCTAGACCAATTATGACGGGACTTCCATTGGCAGATAACTGCTTATGTAAAGAGTACCTCAGTTACTTTTAATTTAGACTAAGTTCACTCCGCAATGTTACCCGTGGTTGTTCTTATAAAGATGCAATAACAAACCCAGGTCGCAGTTCGTTTGTAAATATTTTATAGGTAGTAAAGCCACGCTAATTTCAGTACGAATATTCCGGCTCGACCGGGGCGGTACTACCCTCACACAGAAGACCTACCTAAAGTGACAGCATTCGTGCTGTCGTGTTTCGTTGGTGAGTGCGAGACCGGAGGCACAATGATGCAGAAGCATCACTAGGCCGCCATAGTGTGAGTCACCATGCCGCATTGTTGCATTGTCTGCATTCGCAATGAGCATGGTGACCACCACTCTTGAATTCTGCTTATGCGTTCCATCAGGCAGAGTAGAGTCACTTTGGTAGGCTCACACATAAATAATCACAAATTTTAACAAAAAACCGACTTCATGAACTGGAGCAAATTGAAATGGGACCATAAAGGAAGCACCAGCCTCCAAATAAGAAAAGAATCATCAAAATCGGTTTACCCGGTCGAAAGTTATGAGGTAACAAATATAAAAAAATTACAGTCGAATTGATACCCTCCTCCTTTTCTGAAGTCGGTAAAAAAAACAACTATTTAAAAAGCTGAACATATTTTATTATAACTTAGGTACTATATAATATACAGAGATCGATTATAAATTATTATTCTATTAAATCACTTTATTATTATGTCTTATATCACTATGTGTAGGTAGCTTGAGCAACGAAGTTAATGGAATCAATTTTCATTTAAAAAGTTAACCCTTCCAAAGGGAGGATCTTTAGACCGATCCATTATGTGCTCTTAGAAAGTATCAGTAAATGCGAGAATTTTCATAGCGCGATGCAGGATAAGTACTTCGTAGTTCGGTATATCACCGCTAGATGGCGTTAAAATATATTTCTGTTATATATGGAAGATTTAGGATTTGTAGACCTCTAACAATGGTATAAATGAGAGGTGATTTGGAAACTGAATAACTGTGAAAATATATAAACATTTTTAATATTATAAATTCGAAAGTAACTCTATCTGTCTTCTTTAAACCGCTGCACTGATTTCAATGAAATTTGACATGGAGATACTTTGATTCTTGAGGAAAGAGAGGCTACTCTTTACCGCGATAACCGAGATATCGTTTTAATGAAGGTGGCATTGGTATTTATTTACGACAGTCATCTACCCTATTAGTCAAGGGGTTCTCGAGTTTTTCGCTTCGCAACACTTTTGACGATTTTTTTATTTATATAGATATAATAATTTGTGACTTTATATTTGACATCTCATATTGTTTTTTTTTTAAGAAATTCACAATCTTAGCAACTCCAGAATTCTTCTAGAACTTGGTTCGAAGGACCAGTTGGTCTCAAGAGTGAAATTCTCTGGTTCAGAGAAGGAGTAACTCAACGTTCTTCTTCAATGTTCCACACGAATGGTTCCAAGCGTTTGTCTGCTGGTAGTAAAGCGTTTAATTCGTCTGCGTCTTGCAGTGTCTGTAAAGAAGAATTTTAGGTTTTTTGATTATCTTAATTTGTAATTAAACTAGCAACCCACCCTGACTTCGCACGGGCTCTTAATTACGGAAAATATAATTTAGCCTATGCTACCCTGAGAAGATGTGCGGCTAAATTTTTGCCGACATCTTCAACAAATATCGTTATATTTTAGCCAATATACTCAAAAGAAAACCTTCCTCAAGAATCACTCACAATCACAAAAGTCGCGCAGTAGCTTTTGATTTTATCGCGAACAGACAGACAGACGCGGCGGCGGACTTTGTTTTATTATATTTAGTGACAATAATATCCTCACACAAGGACGTCTAATCCCAAATTAGGTAGAGCCTCTACTATGGTATTCAGACTGCGGATACACATGCATACTAATATCATAAATTCGAAAGTAACTCTGTCACTCTGTCAAGCTTTCACGACTAAACCATTACACCGATTTCCATTAAATTTGGCATGGGGATACTTTGATTCTTGAGGAAGGACATAGGCTACTATTTACCAACGTAAACCGAGATACACACGAGCGGAGCCTCGTGAGTAGAAAAAAAAGCTAGTATTTATATATATTACCAAATATTTCATTGTATATAATATTAATCATTGTATAAAATTAAATCGCTGTTACTGCCCGAGGCCGTAAATGCTGAAGCATCTAATACTGCCACTACATAGTATATCAGCAATGGAGGACAACAATCAGAACTAAAACTAGAACAACCATTATAAACAAAACCCCTTTGAGCCGTCAACCCCCGGGGGTTTTAGGGTGGAGTGCCTCATTCAAACCGATTAAAAAGATTCTACGCCTAAAATGGAAGAGATCTCGGAACAGCAGTTATTTAAAATACTCTTTGCATATATTTAATGCATACTTTTAACGCACGGAGGTATATATATGTAAATAAGACACAGTATACATTTAACTCATGGGAAGCTGGTGGTGACGATGATGCGATTTTCACGCTTTTTGTTCACCCAAAAATTCCAACGCACCTAAAAACGTTTTCACACTCAAAAAATTACTAATGTTGCACGACTGAACGGTTGGTCTAGCGGTTTAAGCGGCATCCTACTTCGTCAAGTGTTGTGGGTTCAAATCTCACATGGGACAACACTTTGTGTGTTCCACAAATTATTGTTCCGAGTCTGGGTGTTCTTTGTGTCCGTTTCACGTATGATTGTAAGGTCCCCCGCATCACAGGATATATTCTTAATGCGGTAGTTGTCTTTAAAAATATGCTGTGAGCCTTACCTGATGCAGCAAGGAGTTGCACCTGGCGAGTTGGTGTGAGACCTCATGCACTCTAGCTAGGCGTTCCGCGTGACGAGCGTTTGCTCTCTGTCTGTCCACCATCTGTGAATACAGCCGGGAGATCTCCGTGTCTGCCTGGGAACATAATTTATAATTGTTACGAAGAAAGATCATTTCAGAACAAGACTCGACACGGCTAAACATCACGAAAGTTCTCGTCGGTTTCTTGAGGCACAGAAAAATGAACCTTACGGCAATACGCATAGCGTCGAATTTAGATTGATTGTCGAGCGGTTAGTTCGAATACATTCACCGGCGCGTTCTTGGAACCAGTCAATGACCTTTTTCGAATGTACTAGGAATAACGGCATGTAATATAAAAAGGCATCTCGCCGGTTGCAGTTCAGTTTGAACTACAGTGCGACAAATATCTGAGTGATATCAGTGATTAACCTAGCGAACTCGGCGACAATTAAGGACTATTACTCTGAGATTGTGATCTTATACTGTGATTTTAAGAGTGTTTTTAATAAAATCTATTTTACTCGCCAGAAGGTTTATTTCTCAAATTCATCGAACCTCTTTCGATGACGCCGCTCTGAGCGATAAATGAACACATGACATTAACGCTAGTTGTAATACGTATATCTTAAGGCGCGTCTACACCAAAATTGTTGGCAGTTTTCAACTGTTTGTAACACTTCAGAAAATCGCCGACTTTTGTTTCCATTGTGTCTACACCGAGTCGCCAACAATTTGAAAAACATTCCAACTAAGCGTCTTCACAGAACCAATAAATTTCTGCAACAAGCGTATTCTTTTGATGTTTACCGCCAAAAACAGAAACACGATTCCCAACATTTGTTGTCAACACAAGGAAATTATAGAAACTTTTGTCACCAACACGTGTTGACAACACGAAAGTTCCTAACTTTTGTTCGGTGGTGACTCGGCTTAAAATATATGACCTCTTTCTGGATATATGCCTATGTATTAATGCATGTGCCAATACCTCTTTAATCTTAGCGGCGAGGGATATCTCCTCAGCAGCCAAAGGATGAGCACACGCAGCCAGGTGAGCTTGGAGACGGGTCGTCACACGGATCCACGGCCTGTAGTCTAACCCTGGGGTTTAATGAACATTATGAAGTATACATATGTTACCGTGAGCACAACCGTTAGATTGTAATCTATCTCGCAAGATTGTTAACTGTTGAAAGATTGTGAGCAGGAGGACAAGGTCAGCAGCCAGCTATGTAAAATGAATTTGGCTAAATATATATTATTATTTTTTTAGGTAAGCGATTACCGCCGCCCATGGACACCTACAACACCAGAAGCGTCACTAGCGCGTTGCCGGCCTTTTAGGGTTGGGGGGGGAGGTAGGGGTAGGGGAATGGGGTATGGGCCTCCGGTATCTTCACTCACTCGGTGTTTCACACCAGTTTTCTATGAGGCCGTGGTATCACTCCGGTCGAGCCGGCCCATTCATGCCGAAGCTTGGCTCTCCCACGGTGAAAATGTATGGGCTTGCCAAAGTGCCAAAGTGACTCTACTCTGCCTGATGGAAAGCGTAAGCAGAATCCAAGAGAGATGATCACCATACTCATTGCGAATGCAGACAATGCAACAATGCAGCATGTTGACTCACACTATGACGGGCTAATGATGCTTGTACAATATTGGGCCTCCGGTCTCGCATTCACCAACGAAACACGACAGCACGAATGCTGTCATTTTAGGTTGGTCTTCTGTGCGATGGTAGTACCGCCCCGGTCAGGCCGGCCCGTTCGTGCTGAAATGTTCGAGGCTCTACTACCTTTAAATCAGCTAAATATGCATACGTTAATTGCAAATGTTTGTTGAAACTCACCTTCTAATACCTCAGGGTCTCGTGCACCCGGCAGGCCCAGAGTCCCTCTCATTATGGGTAGAAATGTTGGTATTTCCTAAAATTAAAACTAGTTTAGAATTTCTATAGGCCAAGACACTAAGCATATATACTAAATTACTATACTATTTATCTGTGTGGTGATGGATTAAGAATACGGAGTGTCAGCACCCCTATTCACCCCGTAGGTGTCGTAAGAGACGACTATGGGAGCAAACTACGCAGGACAAAAGCACTGCAAAGAGAAGGAAAACTTGACACAATCCCTATACCCACCCGTACCGAGGCCGTGGTATCACTCCGGTCGAGCTGGCCCAAGCATGGTATGTATAAGCTTTCGAAGGAGAGGCCTACATCCAGAAGTGGACTGTGGAATATTATCAAGCTGAAGAGTTTGTTTAGAATGAACAGGCTAATAGGATAATCTAAAGCGATCAGAACCTGGAACTCACTACCAGCGCACGTGTTTCCCTCCCACTATGATCCCGGGTCCTTCAAACGAAGCGTTAAAAAGCATCTCAATAGGCCGCCATAATCATTTGGGCAGTTCATTATAAAAAAAAACTCAGGATGATCAACTGGTTTATTGAAAAATTATTTTAGTATTTGGACAGTGAAATTACTGTGCTCATCACATATTTTAAAAGTGAAAACTTTTATAGGTAGATTGCGATGCTGAGTAAATTCATGTAAAGCATCACATCAACATGCTGATGAGACGTGTTAACGCCAGATCCAGCTGTGAATGTATCGACATATGTATGTACTCACTAGTGCACAGGTCACATAACACAGGTCGATAAATTTTAATTTAAGATCAAACAATGAATTTGAATAACCAAAAATGACATGATTACCAACCACTGGATTAACAGATCCATCGAATAGTCTTGGGCGTCATGTCCCTTCAGGTGATGCCTGGCGAACTGCAGCCCAACGGTTAACGTTGGAAAGTTGTAAATAATGCTAATCGTTGCAAGAATTTATATATCGCGATAAAGGATTAGTTTCCCCGTAGTTCGGTGGGTCTTTGGTAGATGGCGCTGTAGTGTGTTTTTGTTTGAAGGAAATAATATGCAATATTTACTTGTAATCTCTGTATATCCTCGTCGAGCTGGTCATCCGTGGCAGGCTTCACTACGATAATATCGCGCGCTAGCTTCGTCTTCCTGGCCTGGAGACTCAGTTGCCGCCTTTGTAATATTGATTTCTTGTTATCAGTCGTGCGCTGGTTCCTCGCTGAGGCTTTTGGAGAATCTGTCAATTCAAAGAGTTAGAGTATTTACTATTTAGTTTAGTTAGTTATTAAAAGACTACTAACATATGTATGTTTACACTACTGTGTATACATACCTATGTTAGTTATACAACTTAAAAAAAAAAAACCAAAATAAATTATTTTATAATTTTTGGTTGTTCCGGCTAATCTCTAGAACGGCTGGACCGATTTCGACGGGAATTTCACTGGCAGATAGCTGAGGATATCAGGAGTAACTTAAGCTACTTTTTTTGACTAGCTTCGCCCCGCGGCGTTACCCGCGGGTAACACCGCGGCTGTTTGTTAGATCCTAATTAATAGAATTAACTTCAATATAGTATTACGCACTTTATTGGGGATATCCATTATCGTTCTATTAATTTGAATGGAACCAAACGGAAAGTATACCTATATCCTTTTAATTTAAGAAAATATTTTTCTAACTCATGAATCCCTTGACATGGCACCCTTTTTTAAGTGAGTCTAAAACTAAAGTGTCCCTAAATTAATTTGAATGCACAATTCAGATTTACAATTCTAGCTGGTAACGTTTGTGGTTTCGGCGAAAAATACTAAAACTTTTATTAAGAAATGCAAAGAAGGCGTAAAAACTCGTATTTTTAGTAGTTGTTATGTTTCTACTAGTTTTAGCCCGTGACTCCGTCCGCCCACATGTCGGTTATCGCGGCAAATAGTAGCCTATGTGTAATTCTGATGTATAAGCTTACGACGTACAGCTACAGTAATATTACTGTAAAAATTCATCCAAATCCGTTCAGTAGTTTTTGCGTGAAAGAGTAACAAACATCCATCCATCCATACTTACAAACTTTCGCGTTTATAATATTAGTAGGTTTTACGCTATTTTAGGTGTCCTCTATCTACCCTGCAGGGTACATGTCGGTGTAATTTTCAGATATTACACTTCCTTTTTTTTTATGAGCCTGCTAAAGTGATTCTATTCTACCTGATGAAAAGCATGAGCCGAATCAAGAGTGGTGGTCACCATAATCGCGGGACATCATTGAGTTTGAGGATGTTTCATATCACCATTCACCATACTCGTTGTGAATGCAGACAATGCAACATTTTGACTCACTAGGTGGTCTATTGAGATGCTTCTCCGGTCTCGCACTGACTAACAAAACATGACAGCATGAATGCTGACACTTTAGTGAAGAGATAGGTAATGTGAATTGTTTGTTTTTAACCGACTTCAAAAAAGGAAGTTCTCAATTCGACCGTATATGTTTTTTTGTTATGAGTGTTAGCGGATAACTTCGTCGTTTATGAACCGATTTTAATGATTCTTTTTTTAATGGAAAGGAGATACCAACGGTGGTACCATGATAAGGACACTAAGATCTGATGATGGCATCCAAGAGAAATCGAGTCGAACCTTGAAGTCAGTTTTTATTTTGTTAAAATTTTACTTGTTTTCTGTAATTTAATTTATTGAAATACCTAGTTTGCACACCTGTATCATTCATTGTTATGTAACAGAATAATATTTATTATGATACAATGTCAGTGATTATTTGTTTAAACCGTTGTCTTTGACTTTCAATGTTATTTACTTAATATTGTGCTTGAATATTATGTAATATATGTAAGAATGTTCTTTTTTTTTTTTAAATACAACTCCCGCATCAGGAATAAACATCCTGTGTCGCGGGGGACTTCACAAACATACAAGAAACGGACACAAAGAACAAGGACCACAATTTGTGGATCACACAGTTTTGTACGGCGTGGGATTTGAACCCACGACACTTGGCGCAGTAGCAAGAGGCGTGGCGACCGCTGAAACCACCAACCGTGCAGTCGTTCGTCGTTATATACTTAACGGGCATTCAATTGATGTGTATGGTTTATCATCTATACAAATAAATAAAGTTGAAATGTCTGTTTAAGGCTGTTGACAAGTATGTTTGTAATTTCAAACAGCTTTTCAATAACTGCATCAAAGTTTATAAATAAACCACTTACCTACATCAAAAAATCAATATTTAAAAAACTAAAAAGTATAAAATAACTTAATTTGTATGTGCTACCTATTCATAGGTTTGAAGTCAGTGCCAAGCCAAATGTAATAGTAGGTACCACACTCGCTATATTTCGAGACGAACGTCAACGACGTCACCGACGCTTCGGTTATTTTGTTCTACGCGAAGAGCAGCTATCCCCCTCAAGGTCACTCGCGTTTCTGTTTTTTTAAACGATTTTTTTTTGCGCTTTTTAGCCTTTCTCAAGTCTCTCATCATCATTTCACCTATATAACTTGAAAGAATACGTCTAAAGGTAACATACATACTGTATAGAATCGAAAGGACTTCACGTAATTTTTAGTAATAAAATCTCAAATGGACTATCTTCTATAGGTTACTTACTATTCAAGTGATTTGAGGTAAACTGACAATATCGTTAGAACCCGTTATACATAATGAAATTAAATGATGTCTACAGAATATGAAGGCATGCAGACAATTGCTCTTAACTTCATTGCAGGCGGTCACGTGAATTTGAGGGTTTCCTTCGATTTCCTTGGGATCCCATCATCAGATCCTGATATGGTGGCAATGGGACCACATGGGGAGCATACCCTTTCGAATACAAAAAAAAAGAATTTTCAAAATCGGTCCACAATTGACGGAGTAATCAGTGTTAACTCCTTTTGGAAGTCGGTTAAAAAATTGAGTCAGAATAACCGCCAAATCTCTGGAATGGCTTGAACTGTTTGGCCAGAACAATATCTGATTCAAAAGCAACAGAACCACGAGGATCACCACACGTCTCAACTACATACATAGTTTTATATAAAACTAGCTGAAACCCGCGGTTAATGTCGTACCGCGGGTAACAACGCGGGGTGAAGCTAGTCTAAAAAAAGCCTAAGTTACTCCTTATATCATCAGCTACCTTATACTATCAGGGAAAGTCCCGTCAAAATCGGTTCGGCCGTTCCAGAGATTAGCCGGAACAAACAGAAAATTGTAATCCAATTATAATACGTATCACATCATTAGAATTTGGGTTAAAAATGATAAAAGTGATAATAATAATAAAGCCACATACCTCCAATAGGCCGATCTACTGTATATGATATGTATGGCAGTTCTGAATCAGAACAGATGCTGGTTCCTGGTGAATTGTTCCCACTGGCTGTGGGATCTGATGATCTTGATGTGTCTGCAAAAAATTATTTATGTACTAGTTGTTGCCCACGGCTCCGTCCGCGTGTATGTCAGTTATCGCTGCAAATAGTAGCCTATGTGTCTGTTTTTTTTTTATGGAGTAGGCAGGCAAACGAGCAGACGTATCGCCGGATGGTAAGCGATTACCGCCGCCCATGGGCACCTGCAACACTAGAAGCGACACAAGTGCGTTGCCGGCCTTTTGGGGATGGGGAGAGGGGAGGTAGGGGTAGGGGATTGGGGTATGGGCCTCCGGTATCGTCAGTCACTCGGTGAAACACAGCGCAAGCACTATTTCACACCGGTTTTCTGTTAGACCGTGGTATAACTGCGGTCGAGCCAGCCCATTCATGCCAAAGCGTGGCTCTCCTCCTGTAAAAATGTTACACTTTAATGGCTAAACCGTTGCACCGATTTCAATTAAATTTGGCATAGAGACACTTTGATTCTTAAGGAAGGTCTTAGGCCACTCTTTAAGGCGATAACAAAAGGCAAAATATAGTTAGAACATAATATTGTATCTTTAGTACTGATCAGTCATTAATAAACAGAGTATATTAAAATTTTTCTTTAAAAGACAACTCTGACTGACGGACTGACTTTACAAACGTATATTAAACGGACACAACAAACACTCAGACTCAAAGAATTGTCCTACATGGAACATGAACCCACAACTCTTGGCGCAGTAGAAAGCGGTGTGACGACCGCTTAATGCCTGTCTTTAATTTAGCCAAGACTGGTCTTTACAACACAATACAGCACAATGGTGATTGCCTCGTTGGTCTAGTGGTTAGAGTAAGCAACTGCAGATCAAGAGGTCTCGGGTTCGATTCCTGGATCGGACTGCTGTTGGGTTTTTCTTGCAAGAAATTCTAAATAGCAGCAAGGACTATGGAAGATGGAGGTGTTTCCCGCCCGTGTCTCGGAGAGCATGTTAAGCCGTCGGTCCCGGTTGTCATGAACATCAATGGCAATCGTTATTGGGAAGTCAGTGCCCTCAAATATACCGACAACTTGTTCAACCTTCGAATTTAGTTCACCCTCAGGGTTGTAGAGGTCTGATGCCAGTCACTCCATGTAAAGCTGATATTCAGGTACAACCGGTTAAACTAGTAGCCGACCCCAAATCTTGGGAATAATAAAGGCTAGGAAGATTTTGGTCCTTACAACACAACAGCAACTTGTATTTAAACACAATTTATGTACAAGACAGCTCTTTACCAAAACTGCTGGCTTATCGCGCTAATACCCAGAGCTAAGCTTCAGGCTTTATTTAACGTTGGTTCCTATTGGTCATCAACATTTATTAAAAAATATTTTAATAAAAAATACCACTTCATGAACTGGACGGAATTGAAATAGGACCACATGGGAAGCACCAGCTTTCATATAAAAAAGATTTATCAAAATCGGTTCACTTGTTCAAAAGTTATGAGGTAAAATCATATTTTTTTAAATAGGGGAATTGATAACCTCCTCCTTTTTTGAAGTCGGTTAAAAACATCAACAGCTCTAACTAGTCCACTGCTGTAAATAGTCCTCTCTTAAAAAAGAAAGTTTTGAGCTGTTTTACAACACCCTTTTTCTTTTTTCGAAAGACAACTCCTGCATTAAGAATATACATCCTGCGTCACAGGGGACACAGACTACAAAAATACATGAAACAAACACAATAAACACCCAGACTCAGAACAACAATATGCAGATCACACAGTGTTATCCCATGTGAGATTTGAACCCACAACCAGGGATATTCCGGTTAGGGTTAACCTAACCGAAATAATCTGTTATTAACCCTTTTGGATATGGGTTAACCTAAATTTAGAATTAACCTAAATATGTGTTACCGAATTATAACTGTTAACAGGAATAATGTAATACAGGATAATTACGGTTAACCTTAACCGAATTTGATATAGGTTTCTGGATATTTGTAGGTCCGTGATTCATTTTTCGTTACAGTCGTCGGTGACGTTCATTATTTGCGTGGAATGGGAAAAGGGGATAACAAGTTAATTTTTTTTCACAAGAGATCAAGTAAAATTAATTAATTTTCGAATCGCGTCACGTCGTAAAATAACCGAAATCTTGGGTTAACATCTATCATTTGGGTTAACTATTACAAAAACATAAACCCTTTAATTTGGGTTAACCCTTATTGTTTGGGTTAAAACAATAACATATATAATCTGTTAACCGAATCGATGAGTAACCCTTTGAAACGGTTACAGATTGATTCGGTAACCGTTTATAACGAATACCGTTATGCATGGGTTTTCCGATCCCTGCCCACAACACTTGGCGCAATAGAAAACAGAGTGGTGACCGCGTAAACCACTAGCCCAACCATGTCCAGAGACAGTTGTATATTTGTTTAGAACTTGAGGCTTACAAACAAAAAGATTACAAAAGAATTACCTGGTATATTTGAGACAGCAATAGTGTGGCCTCGCCTCATTTGTTGTGCCCTTTGAGCCTGCTTCTTTGGAGGTACAGATGACTGTTCTGAACCCATTGTGACACTATGATAGGCAAGATAATATTTAATTACAGAAATATACTTTTAGAATATGTGTAAGTTAGACTTGAAAGTGTTGTCAAGAGCTCTTAAAAAAAAGGATACATTCTTGTCTATTATCTAGATTTCTTTAATTAAAAAGCAAAACCGTACATTTATATGAATTTTACTCCAAGTCTAATTTAATCACACTTCACATCACACTAATATATAATCACACTAATATATTAAGGCGAAAGTTTGGGTGTATGTTTGTCACTTCTTCACGCAAAAACTACTGAGCGGATTTGGATGAAACTTTACAGTAATATAGCTTATACATCAGAATAACAACTAGGCTACTATTTGCCGCGATAACCGACATACACGCGGGCGGAGCCGCGGGCAACAGCTAGTTTCAATAATTCCCTATCGATTTTTGGACTTGCCTAAAACGTGTATTTTTATAAATAATTGAAGTATATGCTGTCAAAATATAATAAAAATTTAAACAAAAAAAAAATAGTACAAGCTAAGAGTACATGTAAAAAAAAAAATTATAATATAATAGTAAAATTGGCTGTAATGCTAGATGTTGGTGTAAGTCAGCGAACAGAATTACTTACGTATTAATTTAAGCGAAATTGATAGATTATAATAACTTTTTATCCTTCCATTCTGCCAAATTCTATTCAGCTACAATTATTAACAAATAAAATTCCACAATTTCCACAGACAGAACTTTTTATTGACAAATCACAACATGAACAAAAGTCAAAAGAAGAGACCGGGGTTGCCAATGCTAACTTTTCCGATTCCCCAAAAGTCGGATGAAATTCCCCAAATTAGTGGACAATAATCCGCTGATGCCCCACAAATCCCCCTCAAAAGTTTTATAAATGAAACTCTATTTAATTATTTCGATCACATTTATTGCTTATTTTTAACAACTTTTTCCATATTTTTTTCGAAAGCATTTGGTTGAAAGGGTTAAACTTGACACTGCCACCAGTGTCAATCTGTTCAATTTAAAACTAGTTTACGTTATAAATCGAACATATGATAACCTCCGTTGCCAAACTAAGTGGAAACCTATATTTCCGCTAACGGCAGCATGATATTACAGTCTGTATTTAGTCGATTGCGGTTTTCAGTTTTTAAATTTTCAAGAACACTAAATTTGCGCTCAACTGATGCATTTGAAAAAGGCAGTATCAGCAACAACGAATTTTTTAATGAATGATGCCTATCAGCTTAATACATGTAGGCATCAGTCACATCACAAAACATTTAATAAAAAGGAAAAAAGTACGTACCTAGTATAAGGACTATCAATAGAAGTGAAAACTTTTAACTTAGAATGTTATTTGTAAAATTAATGTGTTAAATTCGAAATTTCATAATGTTTATATTATAATTATCAACATCAAACATTAGCATGTCAGTGACGCAGTGACGCGAACTCATAAGATTTTATCCTACCAAAAAGTGCTCAACACGGCTAAAGAAGTTTTCACTTCAAAAAAAGGAAAGGAATTCCTGGTCATTAACAACTGACAAACTAGATAATTCTAAAAAAGTCGAAATCGATAATGAATGATGGTGAATTAACTATGAATAATAAATATTTCCCGATGAGAAGAAGACGTCAATATCCCCGCATTTTCCCCACATAATGCCAATCCCCAATTAACTTGAGATTCCCCGCAGTTCGGGGAATTCCCCACAGATTGGTAACCCTGGAAGAGACAGACACTTAGTGAGTATTGCCAGCGTTCAAATTATTTTTCTAGTCTAACTTAGAGCATATATATATATCACGCTTTCCGCTCGTTTGGAAAGCCCTACAGATTTATATATATGCTCTAAGTTTAAAGTTGAGAAATTGGTTGCATTTTCGTTTGACACTTGGCGCTGACGTTTTGTCATAGAGTAAACACAAAACACGTATGCGGAATTGCGGATACAGGAACTAATTTTAAAGTTCTATTAGCATTCAACCGTATAATGAATTAAATGAAAGTGTTCTAAAATGGTTGACGAAAGTACTAGAAAAACTCTTAGCAGTATACCCCTTCTGCAAACTAAGGCTGGACCTAGAGAAAAAGAGTTATGGGTGAATAGGCTGAAAGAAGAATACCAAGCACTGATCAAGGTAAAAAAACTTGACCTATTTTTTTTTGTCTAACAATGCTTAAGCGCTTGCTTGAAAATCCTATTTAATTAAAAAATATATAATTTATGAGGTTAAAAGTTACCAAATGTATACTACAAAAATGTTTAAACAAATTGATGTATGATGTAAATAGGCCGTTTACAGAAGAATAGAGTTTGAGAAATAGTATTTAAGTTATTACTCAATTTATTATTTAAAATTGCTTAGAAATGAGTATAATTATAGGAAATTCCAAGTATTTTCATAAAAAAAATTGCAATATTGTTAAAAAGAACAGCTTAATACAGTGTAAGTGTTGGTCCTGTTTCTTCAGGGCTATTATCAGACACAAATATTTTTAGAAATCTAATTACACAAATGGTCATATTTTAATACCTACTTGGAATAGCTATATCTATACAAATAAATAAAATTGGAGTGTCTGTTTGTAATATTAAAATAACCGCTTCTTACTAAATGCATATGTATGTAATTTTATACCCGGTACAAATATAGTAAACTAACTTTTTTTACAATTTTGTCCGTCTGTCTGTCTGTTTGTTTTGGGTGTTTTCTATGTATAATATGTATGTATTTACAAAAAAAAGTATAAATGTATTTATATTAGTTGTCTAGTACCCATAACACAAGCTCTGCTTAGCTTGGGACTAAATGGCATTGTGTGTTAAATGTCCAAAATATTTATTTATTATTTATAATAATGTATCACACTTATAACTTTCCTCTTGAATCACTTGATCTATTGCTGTAAACTGCATTAAAAGCTGTTGAGTATTTTAAACAATAGAAACAAACAAACAGCCGGAGTGACTTCCTTTTTAACGATGTAAAGATTTGTTTAATTGTAATATATAAATTTCAAGGTGCTTTTATATTATTTCAGTATGTGCAAAACAACAAGGCTGCTGACAATGACTGGTTCCGCTTAGAATCTGACAAGACTGGCACCAAATGGTTTGGTAAATGCTGGTATGTCCACAGCCTGCTGAAATATGAATTTGACTTGGAATTTGATGTAAGTTACACTTTCTATTATTTTAGTTATAACTGAGTCCCGACATACAGCGAGGCTAGTCTCAAAAAAGTAACTTAAGTAATTCCTTATTATATCAGCTATCTGCCAGTGAAAATTCCGTCAAAATCGGTCAACCGTTCCAGAGATTAGCCGGAACAAACAGACAGACAGCTGCACAGACAGACAAAAATTGAAAAAAATGTTACTTAGGTATATGTACAGTGTAAACATACATATGCATTTAATATTACAAATGGACACTCCAGTTTTACTTATTAGTGAAGATTGATAATGTATGGTGATACCCAATATGATTCAGAAGCATCTCATAAGGCTGCCAGGGTATGGGTCACCATGTTGCATTCGCAATGAGTATGGTGACCACTACTCTTGGATTCTGCTCGTGCTTTCCATCAGATAGAGTAGAGTCACTTTGGTCGGTCTATAAATAAATATACATATACTAGTGGTTGCCCGCGGCTCCGCCCGCGTATATGTCGGTTATCGCAGTAAAGAGTAGCCTATGTGTTATACGGATGTATAAGCTATATTACTGTAAAGTTTCATTCAAATCCGTTCAGTAGTTTTAGCGTGAAAGAGTAACAAACATCCATCTATCCATCCATACTTACAAACTTTCGGGTTTATAATTTTAGTATAGATAGATAGATGTATATTATTGGATATTTTAATTTTTTCAATTTATTTGATCTTAAATTAAATTTGTCGACCTCTGTTTATGGTTGTGTGTATGGTTATATATATATATGTCACTGTAAGATTGTAAAAACCTATATAATCTCCCTAGCGAGATTGCAAACTATCGATAGATTGTCAACTGTGTTGTACTGCTCACGCGCGTCAAATTGTCAACTGTCCCTGATTGGTCTGTTATACAGTAGGCCGTTCAATGGTCATAGAGCTAGGTTAGAACTTCTTTGATTAATCACAAATTAATTTTACTGTCGCAACAATTTCATATAACTAATTCTAAAGCTATGAGGTATTTTCAACATGAAATAAATTTACAATCACAAAAATACTTTACATTCGGCAACAAAGATGAATTAGGAAACAATATGGCGGCACGGCACAGCAATATGCTGTTCAACCAATCAGCGCGCGACTTGCGATTCGTCAATACCATTTCACAATCTTTCGACTGTTTGCAATCTCGCGAGATAGATTACAATCTAACGGTGTTTACAATCTGGTGGTAACATATATGAGGTCAAGCGCTAACACTTCACATGACCGTGTTGATGACTCATAAAATTAAACCCCATTCTAATTTGCCTATAGTAGTTTTCACTTCAATAAATCATGATTTCAGATTCCAGTGACATACCCTACTACAGCTCCCGAGTTAGCTTTACCAGGTCTGGATGGGAAGACTGCCAAGATGTACAGGGGTGGGAAAATCTGTTTGACGGACCATTTCAAGCCACTGTGGGCCAGAAATGTGCCCAAGTTTGGTATAGCCCATGCTATGGCTTTAGGTGTAAGTATAACGGAAAGCGATTAACTGACTCTTGATCTGGCATTTAGTAATACTATTGATACTGCTGGTGCGGGTTCGATTCCTACACAAGACAAAACAAAATATTTCGGATATCTAACCCACAATGCCATCTAATCTCAAGCTAAGCAGAGCTTGTGTTATGGGTACTAGGCAACTGGTATAAATACATATTTACATTTTTTTGTAAATACATACATATATATTATACATAGAAAACACCCACACTCTGAAACAAATATTTGCAAATCATACAGACATTTGATCCGACCCGGGAATCGAACCCGAGACCTCAAAAATAAAAGTAAAAAGCTGTTATTTTGAAAGTACAAACGGACATTTCAATTTATTTATTCGTATAGTTTTGTGCTCCACGATGGATCATGGATTTCAAAAGTTAATAAGTTGGTGAAAAATTAAAAGTGTTTTTCTTTTTCCAGCTTGGGCCCTGGTTAGCTGTGGAAATTCCAGATTTAATAGAAAAAGGTGTCATCACTTATCAAGAGAAATCTGATGAAGCAAAATAATCAAGCAATATTAAATTTTGTACATAAAATGTAATATAATATAAATATATGTGCTATGCTTTTTTATTCAATTCTTTTATTTGTGTTTGTACATTGACATTTGACACTCTACAATGAAGTGACGAATGACTACCTGACGGCCAATTATAGCACCGCGTGTTCTAATTCGCTGAAGGACGGGGTGTCTTTACCTCTATTGATCGACCTACCGTTTTAGGGTTCCGTGCCAAAGGCAAAAAACGGAACCCTCATAGAATCGTCATGTCTGTCTGTCTGTCCGTCCGTGTGTCACATTCACGTTTTTCCGAAACTATAAGAACTATAATGTTGAAACTTGGTAAGTATATGTATTCTGTGAACCGCTTTAAGATTTTTACACAAAAATAAAAAAAAAAACAATAAATTTTGGGGGTCCCCATACTTAGAACTGAAACTCAAAAAAATTTTTTTCATCAAACCCATACGTGTAGGGTATCTATGGATAGGTCTTCGAAAATTATATTGAGGTTTCTAACATAATTTTTTTCTAAACTGAATAGCTTGCGCGAAAGACACTTCCAAAGTGGTAAAATGAGTGTCCCCCCCTTTAACTTCTAAAATAAGAGACTGATAAATCTAAAAAAAATATATGATGTACATTACCATGTAAACTTCCAACGAAAATTGGTTTGAACGAAATCTAGTAAGTAGTTTTTTTTAATACGTCATAAATCGTAAACTGCAATTTACCTTTCATTCAATCAACACAAATATAAAAATAAAACAAAAAATATATTATGTTACTTGCTGCTGTGGAACCCTTCATGGGCGAGTCCGACTCGCACTTGGCCACTTTTTTAAAGCCTGATCAGAAAAAAAACTCAAAACTTGATTTTTAATAGGTACCTATTAACTTTGGAAGGTAAATGTTTCTTTTAATTTGTTATGTGTGAGTTCATAGCGACAGGCGATTGTTTTTGCATGTGAGTCTATAATGTGTATGTGTGAAGATTTCCCCCCGAAAAAAATGACAGACTATTTTGTATCGGAAAAAGATGCTTTGGCCACTTCCCTCCCGTCCGCCGGCTATGTTGGTATATAGCAGTAAAGTCTAAAATTATAGGTATATAGTGAATAGTTTCAATAATATAGGTTGCAAATCTATCGCCGAATAACTTTTTAATCTGTATTTACTAAGGAAAAATAAATTTTATAACTTTATTTTTATCGTAGGCAATAAAAAATTACGATTTCCAATTTCATAACTAGTCTCCTTTTGCAAATATATTTCGTGCATAAAATCAACTGTAATATCGAGTCAGCCGTAAGAATACACAACATCTTTTTCTTAGTTATCTTATCACATTATTGTTTCAATTATTATCGTTTGTTATTTATTAGTTTCACTTTTCATAAATTTTGAAAATAAATTTTACGAGTTTTAAATAAAATTGTTATAAAGGTATAGTATGGTATTAAGTAAATCGGCTTATTATACCTATCAATAAAACGTCAACTATACTAATAATTAATGCAATTCCATAGCTAATTGTTGTAATATTAATATTTGTAAAATATGTGCATGCAGTTGTAAGTAAATTAAATTATCTATTTATGAGCCTGCCGACCAAGCATTTCTAGAGTTTTGCGCTTAAAAACACATTTAGCGATTCATTTTTATTTAAAAATATAGGTTTAAATAACAAATATGTACACTTACAGATTACACAATGAGAATTTTCATCATATTTCTTCTAATATGGAATCTCAATGAACTATATGCATACGTAAGTTTATTACTCTTTATTATTATAAAATATTATACAATATAAATAGAATAATAGCTTTTACACTTTAGCTTTTCACGGTTTACAAATCATCAGCAACGAATTGCTGGGCTCGGGTCTCCTCTTAGGAGAGAGTTTTTTAAGGCCATACGTCCTACGTCCCCACGCTGGCCAAGTACGGGTTGGGGACTGCCAGCCAAGACAACATTGTGGCTTGTAGCTACGAAATCTTGCCGCTGGATGATTTTAAGCCGCCCAAAGGCCTCCAACTAAGCTTCACGACTGTTATCCTGGGGCCTGGGCAATAATATTTAGTGATATATAAAATTCCTTCGGATCTCTGATTGCTTGGAGACGCAGTGCTTAGAAGTTTGTGGTGTTGCAAAATAAACTGTTCAATGGCTCTAGAACTTGCGGGGTTTTTAAATCCACGAAGCTCTGGTCTGCCCTGGGATTCCAGAAATCCCTTGCCTGGAACTACCGCTAACATAGAGATCGTTCACCGTGTAAAAACAGCTAAAATAAATTCGAATATTAATCGCCAAGCGATCTTTAGTTCTTACTAACATACAAATTGTATTATTACAGCCACAAGTAAGTAACGATTTTACAAATACCTACTTGTTCTTATTAGATATTGCCTCTGTGGCGCAATGGTAGCGTATGTGAGTGTGCTAGAGATCTCGGGTTCGATTTCCGGGTCGATCCAAATGTTTGTTTGATTGATTTGATGTTTGATTTAGATGATTTGCTAATATTCGTTTCCGAGTTTGGGTGTTTTCTATTTTTATTATGTCTGTATTTACACAAAAAGTTGTCAGTCAATCTTGCTATCATAATACAAGCTCAGCTTAGTTTGAAGCTATATGGCCTTGTGTGTGGAATGTCGGAAATATTTATTTATTTATTTAATAGTGTCGAATTAAAAGTGCATGTATATTAAAAGTGGTCCCAATGGAATGTCTCAATATTGTGTTGAAGACATGGGCTCCAGAGTAGCACCGGTTTGAATGCGCCTTTGTGCATTCAATGGCTTTTGGCATTAGATCTTGTCATTAGAGAACACTTGTGTGACTTCTTAACATATTAATATTTCTATCCAATTAGTGATTTTAATACCTGTTTGAAATTATGATATGAACACGCACGGTTGGCCTAGTAGCTATAGCAAGCGGTCACCTCGCCGCTTTTTACTGCGCCAAGTGTTGTGGGTTCAAATACTATATAAGACAACGCTTTGTGTGTTCCATGAATTGTTGTTCTGAGTCTGGGTGTTCTTTGTGTCCATTTCACGTATGTTTGTAAAGCCCCCCGCGACACAGGATATTTCTAATTCGGGAGTTGTCTTTTATTAATAACAATAACAATATTTATTTATTTACTTACAGGACGTAAGTAAACCAATTTATACATTTATATCTTATTCTTTTATTCATAAGATTCAATAGAACGATTAAATTAAATAATGAATGAAATGAATTTACACATACTTTATTTGTTTACAGGAAGTAAGTACCAATTTATACATTTATCTCTGTTCTTTTATCAAACTCTGTCAATCAGTGACCTGATCTGCAATTATCGTTGCAGATCAGGCTCACTGATTAGCATTGAACTTGGGTTTCTAGGTGACTAGTGTCTTTCCTGTCTAAAAAAACAAGCAAAAGGTGAAAATCGAATGTTGCACATTTTTAAATCACGCGAAAAAGTTTCACTCTAAAATCTTACACCATTAAGATTTTATGTCAATTCAAAGTATCTATCTTTACTTACTAATATATAAAGCTGAAGAGTTTGTTTGCTTGAATGCACCCATCTCAGGAATTACTGGTCGATTTGAAAAATATTTCAGTGTTAGATAGCCAATTTATCGAAAAAGGCTATAGGCTATATATCATCACACTACGACCAATAGGAGCGAATCACTAATGAAGAATGTTACAAAAACGGGGGAAAATTATTACGTTACGGGCAATAGGAGACGTAAACGAGGTTGCGTGGGTCAGCTAGTATTACTATAAAACTTCGATCAATAACTATTATTGATCGAAGCTATAAAACGACAATTTTAATTGAACATTTCTCTTCACTGAATGAATAAACTGTTAATGTAATAAGATGCTATCAGTGGCAGATTTACATATTTGCCGCCAGTAGGCTATTACAATTTTGCCGCCCCTTCTCACTTCTGCAATTCAATAACCTTTTTTACATGTGGAAACCATTGCAAGCCATCATTCTACAGGAGTTTTCATGGGTAGTGTGTCGCAATCGAACCGAGTAATGCTATACGGTGTTTAGGGGGAGGGGGAATAAGTCACAGTTGTGTCTCAGTCACCGTAATCGCCCTAACCTACCTAAGTTACATCTAGTGCATTAACATGCACTAGATGTAACTTAGATAGGAAACATCTGGTACCCTGACAGATTTCGAGCCATCTACGGTTTACTGATGGTCTCCCTAGTATATGGTGACCACAATCTCTCCTTTCAGGTTCTAAAGATCAAACCCTGGCCTGCTTCTGCTATCGTCACAAAAAATATCGCCTCAATCGTGTTCAATTCGGTCCTCGTGCCGGTCCAATCCCAAACAATGTATCTATACTGTTTGGCATGTAGCATGGTGCGGGTGACAGTTTCAGTAACATTTTCACTCTTGAAAGTTGCCGCGATTTACAAATTATGACTTAGTACATATTTCAGCTGTACCACATTCGCAATATATCAAATCATTAATAACTGTAGTAAATTAAATTAAACCAACCAGAATGTTCTAGTCAACGTCGTACAGGTAACTGTCACCCTCACCATGCTACAGTGCAAAGAGTATAGGCCCGTTCTTTAGTGCGGTGTTACTATCTAGAGGAGCGCCAATATGGGCTAAGCGTCTATCGGCCTCCTCCTGCTGTCGAGCCAAGCTCAATCAAGAGATCGGGTATCGGCCATTCGGATCGTACGAGGATACCGCACCAACTCATCAGAGGCGGCGACAGCCCTGGTTCGTTTCCCGCCCGTTTGATATCCTGGTGGACATGGACGCGAAGGTCTATGACCAGACTCGTGCTACCCGCCGGGGTAAGAGCAGGGAAGACCAGAACGAGCTTGAAATGCGGTGAAACACTCACTAATAGGCCTTGGCACAATGGCGCGCGTGGCTGGAGCAGTCACAAAATGGGCGTCAACGAATTGTTGGTGCCTATCTGCCTAACCTCGAAGCTTAGGTAGGCAGGAAGGCCGGTCGGATTACCTACCAGATGACGCAGATGGGCATGGTTGCTTAGTTGAGTATCTGAATAAGATCGAACGCGAGGAGGTGGCGCAATACCACCGCTGCGTTACTGATTGGGACTCCACTGGGCGTCCGAACAACAAAGTCGACCATATCGGACGAGACCTGTTCCCACCAGCAATCAATGCTGATTGAAGGACTGGGGCGCAGTGGCCTCTATTTGTGAAGATGAGATGCACCAGAAAGAGACCGCTGAACGAGATCGGAACAGGGCTGATCACCAGCATAGACGACGTTGACGGCGAATCCAATCGTTGACAGAGCCGCAAGCTGCCGGAGAGTTGGGACCTCTGAAAGGCCCGTTCCTAAAAGGTAGTTGGCTCTTTGACGAGCACTTTCGACAGCTTGCTCAAAAGCTGGTTTCCTCTGCGACTTTTGCCCAATTTGGGTAAACCGAGCATCGTGAGAAGGCTGTACGCGGAATTCTCCGGTCGATAACGCTATACGGTACCCCGGTGTGGACGCTAGCTCTGACCGCCCAGAGTAGGGCGCGCCTTTGTCACCCTTGGAGAGTATTGTTGGTCAGAGAGATACGCGGACATCACATCGTGTCTACGCATGCGGTGTGCACGTTGGCTAAAATATACATTTGGGATTCTTTCCGGGTAAAGCAGGTTCTTTCCCAGCACGGATGCATTGGGAATTATCTGCACGTGGTTACTAGGAGTTAGTTGAATCCCGCCTGTCCGATGTATTTAGCCGATTCGGTGTGCCAGTACTTGGGCATCGCAGCGTTGAATAATCAATGCAGTTATCGGAGAACAACTCTCGCTGCCAACTGTGGTACTCACCATGGTCCGCACCATGGTCGGTAGCGGTAGATGTTTTCCCTCCTTCTGCGAAGATGATATCGCGCAGAAAGAGGCGGCGAAAAGGACCAGGTATGAAAATGTCTATTCGAACTTAATTCTCCGCCGCCCGGTGAAACTGGCGGTGCGGTGCATTCTAGGACCTCATGCCACCCTCAATAGTGATTAAGGACCAGGAAGTTAGTCAAAATTAGTAATTTTAATTGTAATATTAAACTGCTATGGAGATGTTTTAAAAACCCTTAATTTCAAAGATTTTTTTTACAAAGCGTTTAGTAATTTTTAAAATAGTATTAAAGTTGAGAGTATTTGGTACACTGCATAATACAGTGTCTCTTTTATTAAATTGTTAAGACTTTTTTTTTCCGTTTGTAATATAATCATTATTGTTTCTGTATAAAAAAAAATTCGTCAAAATTTGCCGCCCCCTAAAATTCGCCGCCCTAGGCTCCAGCCTACTCAGCCTAGTGGTAAATCCACCACTGGATGCTATTTAACTTACATAAGTAAGTAAATAATTGGCGTTAATAGTAGCTAAAGTTTTTTGTTTTTTGATAAAGTAATATTATATTGTCATAAATACACGAGCGATACACGAGCATTGATCTTAGGATTCGAGCAATCAAGTCAGGTTACAATGAAGTAAATTGAAAATTTTGATAGTCGTTAGTCATTGAGAATACAATATTATTATATACTAGTGGTTGCCCGCGGCTCCGCCCGTGTATATGTCGGTTATCGCGGCACATAGTAGGCTATGTGTTATTCTGATGTATAAGGTATATTACTGTATAGTTTCATCCAAATCCGTTCAGTAGTTTTTGGGTGAAAGAGTAACAAACATCCATCCATTCATGCATACTTACAAACTTTCGCGTTTATAATATTAGTAAGATTTTCCTAATATATTATATAAATAATAATGAATGAAATGAATTTACATGCACTTTATTTATTTACAGCAAGTAAGTAATTCGTACCAATTTAAACATTTAAATCTTTTGAAATAGAATTTATTATGTACTAAGTCTTCAATATTATTCGAGCAGTAAGGATTTTCTTTTACCAAACTTGGTTAATCAGTGACCTGATCTGCAATTAACGTTGCAGATCAGGCTCACTGATGGCTCCCTAATTAGAATTGAACTTGGGTTTCGAGGTGACAAGTGTCTTACCTGTCTTAAAAAAACAATTGAAAGATGAAAATCGAATGTTGCTTATTTGTAAATCATGTGAAAAAAGATTCACTCAAAAATCTCAAACCGAACAAACTCTGTTTAGAGCTGTTTTATTGCGACCACCTAAATTGGGCAAAAGTCGCCCGAGGGCGGAAACAGCGTCGAGCAGCCTTGGAGCAAACTATAGGAAGTGCCGTCTGCCGTCAAGGATCAGGCTTAGATACTTCATCCCATGAGCCTAAACCGGTACGAGGACCGATATAACCACTGTAGAGAACGCCGGGGGACGGATCACGACGGAGCCATGAAACAATAGATCGCCTTTGTTCACCTAGGTGAACCAATTCCAAGGTGAACAAAGGTCTCCGCTGAATTCGAATTATTTCACCTGGGTGATATCACCTAGGTGAAATATGTACTTCCACCTAGATAAAATAAGAAAACCCAAAAGTCTATACAACCGGGTGATATCACCCAGATGAACAAAGTGAATAAGCGCTTAAAACTGGTAAGCAATAGATCACCTTAGAAATTAAATGTTAATAAATGGCTTTTATTTACAGGATGTAAGTACCTATTATTAATTTATGCTTTACTTTTAATATACTTATAATAGTCCTGAATATCTTATATTGAATGAATAATTAAACGATTATTGTAATAATATACTGACTTAGAGCCTGTTGGTAAACCGATCATAAATAACATGCACGAGATAGGCTTCGAGCTCTCAAGTGGGGTTATACACACATCAAAAGTGTCTAGGGATCAACATATGTGTCTAGGGATCAACATATGTGTCTAGGGATCAACATATATTTTTGCAATAACTTTTCTCCTGATTGATATTAATTAAAATTTTCTTTAAGGATTCATCAAATAAAGTGGTTTCGTTTGTCACAGTAACGATAAACCAAGTCACCTTTGCATTAATAAAGAAATTTGCCATTTTCCTAATAAAAGGATTTTTGACATTTGAACCACTAACATTAAAGTTCGAAAAAAAGACTGAAATAACAGTTTTCTTTAAAATTTTATTAGGTAACTTAAACAATTAATAATCCGTGTTTCTACCGCGAACACTAACACAAGAACATCGGTTTGGCATACTCAAAATGAGTTCATCCAAATCACGCTGTGAAATGGCCGCCCATGTTCGTTGCAACAACAAAAAAAGGTCTTCTTGCGACTGGATACCCTCCATATTCGGCAGAGCTCTTCTCTGTAGCATATCCCATGCATGCTCAATCGGGTTCAAGTCTGGCGACTGAGCAGGCCAGGGCCAAAGCCACATCTCAATCTCAAGAAATCCGCATAAAAATGCTTGATCCCTAGACACTTTTGATGTGTGTAATTAAGATAGTTAAATATATATTTTCCTGAACATCATCATCAGCCTATTTCCTAATATAAATTATATTATTTGAATTAAGTGGACGGTTTTCAGCAATACATTTATGAATTTACACATGATATTATTTATTTAGCCTCCTATCTAAGGAGAAGCCTATGTCCAGCAGAAGGCTGTTAAAGACTGTTGAATCAGCTTTGTTAATTGTGGGAGTAGCCACTCGCACTGGACGTCAACTGAACTGAACGGTGTGTCGGAATAATAACATAATTATATATTCTCACTCGTGTCGCCAATCATACTGCTCGAACATGTAAGCATATCCTGACGACTGCTGACAGTGGGAGCGTGTAAAAATGCAAAGTAGAATAAACCACAGACAATGCCCGATTATAAATCAAAAACAAGTATCGCGGCGTTATCCAATCATGATAATAAAATCCGTTGTTGAAATATCCAATTATATTCTTGCAGGCAGCACCACTGGTGTGTTGGCCAATAATGAACGACATTTATTTAAGTTAAACATATAAGCAAATACGGCGTCCTCTCCGGATTGTACACTTCAACAGTGGTTTAAGTTTGAACAATCTTTTTAAATAAACACTAAACTATATACTGTGTTAAAAATCACTTACAAAGATGGATTACTTTCTCTCTGCATCACGCTCCAGCGAGTTTTCATGAGTTACGCTTCTTTCGTGAAATTTATAATAAGTAAATACAACTACATGGTATAACAAGGAACCTTGTTGCAAAAATTTTCTCTTAGATTGCCTTATAGGGGTCGTGACAGAGCAGTGTCTTCAAATAAATCGCAACACGGAATATATTCCAAGTGCGGGAGTTGTTTATTTAAAAAAGAGAATATTTCTACTCTTATGTGATAAACGGAAGCACCCATTTAAAATAATTGTCACATTAATGATAAACCAAAACTTTGTATTGTGATAGTATTATCTTCTGGCAAGTGAATATATTTCAAGGTTTTTTTTTAACATGTCTATAGGCACCAGGAATGAGTGGTTGTATTCTGTAATTTGTATTAAAGTACTATCTGCATCGCATTTGTGTAAGGTCGGGGACAAAGTTTCTTCGCATTTTAAATACAAACTCAAGACTTTCCATAGTTTTAAACTTACTGTAGAGTCAATTGTAGAGTCAATCAATTTAATAGCCCACAACCCCGAACCATTATTGATGAAAGTACATAATATGATTAATAAAAAAATCGCATTTGTTCACCTAGGTGAATCAATTTTAAGGTGAACAAAGGTTACCGCTCAAGTCGAATTATTACATCAGGTTGATACCACCTAGGTGAAATACTCTCATGGTAAAATGAGGAACTCAAATGTCTATTCAAGTGGGTGATATCACCCAGATAAACCAAGGGGAATAAACCCTTGCCACCTTTCCCTTAAATTATGACCACCATATACTGGTAGACCATAGATTACCTCAGAGACTAATTGTTATTAAATGACTTTATTTACAGGACGTAAGTACCTCTTATTAATTTATGCTTTACATTTAAGATACGTATGAAGTCCAGAATATATCTACACTGAATGAATAAATAAACTATGAAACTAGTAATATACTATTTACTATCATGCTGTAAGGAAATTATTTACGTTAATAATAACCAAAGTTTGTCGTTTTCTGATGCATTGAAGTAGGGATTCGAGCTCTCAGGTCAGGTTTTAACGAAGTGAAATATAATTTTCCTAATCATCAGTCTATTTCGTAATATATTATTTGAATTAAGTGGGCGATTTTATGTAATTCTTTTATGAAATCTGCTTATGAAATTTCACACACATTATTTATTTAGCCTCCTATCTAAGGAGAGGCCTATGTCCAGCAGAAGACTGTTAAAGGCTGTTGAATCAGCTTTGTTGTTTGTGGGAGTAGCCACTCGCACTGGACGTCAACTGAACTAAACGGTGTGTCGGAATAATATTATGTATATTCTCACTCGTGTCGCCAATCATACTCCTCGAACATGTAAGCATATCCTGACGACTGCTGATAGTGGGAGCGTGTCAAAATGCAAGGTAGAATTAACCGCAGACAATGACCGATTGTGAATCAAGCACAAGTATCGCGTAAAATCCGTTGTTGAAATATCCAATTATATTCTTGCAGGCAGCACCACCGGTGAGTTGGCTAATACTGAACGACATTTTTTAAATTACCTCCGAACTTTTACCACTTATTAATAAAAGTACACAAGATTAATAAAAAAGTCGTCATTGTTCACCTGGGGGAATCATTTCCAATGTGAAGAAATTACGCTTAAGTCGATTTTTTCACCTGGGTGAAATTCATGTGATATCACCTACGTGTAATACTTCCAAGGTAAAATGAGGAAATCCAAAAGTCTACTTTATTCAACCGGGTGAACAAAGTGGGATAAACCTTTTCACCACCTTTCCCTTAAATAATGACCACCCTATACCGGTAAATCATAGTTCACCTCAGAGACTAAACGTTAATAAACGATTTTTATTTACAGGAGGTAAGTACCTCTCATTAATGACTCTTAAGTCGTGACCACCATATACTGATAAATCATAGATAACCTGAGATGAAATGTTAATAAATGGTTTCTATTTACAGGACGTAAGTACCTATTTATTATTATTTTCTTTATATTTAAGTCCTGAATATCTCTTCACTGAATGAAACTGTTAATTTAATAATATACTATTTGAATTTCAGCCTGTAAGTAAATCATTTGCGTTAATATTAAATAAAGTTTGTCGTTTACTGATGAAATAATATTATTATCTTAAAACATTTAAAAAAGATACATACAGTAAAACATAGAACTTCCTCTCTTTTGAAGTCGGTTGATAACATACAACCGAATCGAAGTGACCGACATAGCTCTGAAAGTTGGTAGGACGAAGTGGAAATGGGCTGGTCACATACGTCGCAGAACAGACAACCACTGGAGTAAGCATGTCTTAGAGTGGAGACCGCATCTTGGCAAACATAGTATGGGGCGCCCTTTGACCAGATGGCGGGACGAATTACGTAAGAGGACTGGCAACGACTGGACGCAGAAAGCAACAGACCGGGCTCTGTGGTGTGCAATCGAACCGGGGCGTCGGAAAGTCGGTATTATACAAAATGACATACATAGATTCTCGCTTGTGTCGCCTAAATACGTAATCTGAATTATTTAGTGCACAATTTCTTTATTTCTTTATTAATATAGGTAACATAATAGCTGACCCGGCGAACTTCGTACCATATTTATTTTCGTGATAATTTACCGAAAAACTATTTAAGCCCGCTTCAACTAGGGATGTAGCGAGTAGATGGTTTATGTGAAGTTTGCACAAAATCGATTGAGCGGTTCTTCATTTATCGACATACGCGGGCGGAGCCGCGGGCAACATTTAGTAAAATATATAAATAAATACAATTTTTTTATATTCTTCAATTATGAATAATGTATGTGTGGGTAAAGTCTTGTTGAGATTTTCTTACAAAAATTCTTAATAACAGCCCGGAGAAGTTTGCTCATGTTGGTGCTTCGGAGAACACGTTAAGCCGTTGGTTCCGGTCAAATGTTGCAAACGTTATTAGGAAATTAGTGCCCTCAAATATACTGTCAACTTGATCAATCTTCGAATTCAGTTCGCTCTCAGGGTCCGATGCCAGTCACTCCGAGAAAACTGATATTCAGTTAAACAGGTTGAATTAGTATTCAGCCCTTAATATTATTGGGAATAATAAAGGCTAGGAAGATTTTGTTCCATTATGTTCTATGACTTATTGCCATCTTGTAGGTAGAGACACAATTCCCTTAATATAAAGACATCAAGATTTCTGATAAAAGAAATGCGACAAGTAGTATGAATCATCTCTTGATGTTTAACTGACACTACAAAATCTGAAAAGGCTGAAACAGATAAAAATCTGAAGTTCAAGTTCCGGACTATTCTGTTGATCAACTTTACTGTTCTTGAGGCTAGAAGTCGTCAAATCTGTGTGGGAATGTAATATTGTAATATTCTATAATGACTCGAAAACTTGTAGAATCCAAGTAGTAAGACCACGCTGATGTGAGCACGGTTGGGCCTACTTTCCGAGACGGTACTACCCTCAGACAAGACCAACCTAAAATGACAGCATTCGTGCTGTCGTGTTTCGTTGGTGAGTGCGAGAGGCCTCATGATGCAGAAGCATCTCAATAACCCGCTATAGTGTGGGTCACCATGCTGTATGGCTTTTTATTTTCCTAATATTTTAATTACATTTTAAAGTAGGTTACTTATGTATAGGTACAATTATAACATTATACTAATAAATAATCTGCTACTTTATGTCCTCCTCACACCTTCAACTTCCTCCATTCTTCCTTCTACGTGCAGTCTGTTCTTCTCTGGAATGCACTCTCTGGCGAGACCAGGATGTCCACAAACCGCCTTACATTCAAGTTAAAAGTACCTGAACTTCTTCGGAATGAGTTGGCAATACAGTCACAACCCTAGTACCCGACTATGTACAAGTATAAATTTAAATTTATGTATGTGTATGGTTATATGTATTTTATATTATTAGTTTATGTAATAATAAATTTATGTACCTACATTGGTTCTATTTGATGTAGGACATATATTATTTAAAAACCATTATTTACCATGAAAAACGTTATCTTTGCACCTACCTCATCTTATTTCTACGTCACCTGAAGGTCGACTGGGAGAGAATGCCTCATGGCACTAAGTCCGCCTTTTATACAATAAGTGCAACAAGTTTAAATAAATACATACTTACGCAGTGATTGTTTTTATTTACAGGAAGTAAGTACCTCACACTGATTTGTAAATTTTATTCTGACCTCAATTTCATTTAACTGCCTCGTTAGCACAGCGCGGTAGCGTACGCGACTGCTGCTGTATGCATGAAGTCTCGGGTTCGAGTCCTGGGTTGGACCAAATATTTGTATGATCTGAAAATATGTTTTTCGAAGTTTGGGTGTTTTCTATTTATAATATGTATGTATTTACAAAAAAATATATATCTGCAATACCAGAGGCGTCACAAGTGCGTTGCCGGCCTTTGGGGGGATGGGGTGGAGATATAGTATAAGAATAATATAAGAAGATATAGTCCAAAAGTATTTATTTAATATTATTAATATTTTTTATAAGGTATTGTCTCCCATATAATTTTTACGCAATGATTTATTTTATTTCCAGGCCGTAAGTACCTAGCATTAATTTATACATTTCATTTTAAATATCAACGAATTCTTCAGTACCTATCTCTTCAGTAAATGATGATCAAACTGACATAAAAAAACACAGATCTCGTGCCTCTCACGACCTTTGGGTATATTGAAAATGAATATAGAAAAAACTTTGTTTTTTAAATCATTTTATTCTAGATTAATTTATTTTATTAAGCACCACAAGTTGAATAAATACAACAACCTTAAAAAAACAATCCCATGTCTAAAACACGCGCAATCAAAATTCATATAAAAGGCACCTTCCTGCCTAGACGGTAACAGATAGAGGTCCCGTTTCTTTTCAAACGTAGCCCAACTCAAGACCCCGACGGTTTTTTTTTTCATTCTTTCGATATCGCTTTTCGTTTTCGAGAAATCGTCGATTTAAAGAGAAAAGACACCGAAAAAACGTCGCATTTTTCGTAATTTTTGCATTTATCGTTTTTTTTATACTTTTTCAAAATTTCTTTCGCCCCTTGTAACTCTCACCGAGAGGCATCTTTTGGCACCTGAATAATTCAGGTGCCAAAAGATGCCTCTCGGTGAGAGGTTTTGGTTTACATGGATAATTATTATCCACGTAAACCAAAACCTCGCGAAACTGTGGCAAATTTCATTATGGCTGAAAATGGGTACCCTACTGAAGCGATCGAAAAAACATTTTCAATATTAATATTGGTGACGATGTGACTTAAAACCTAGCTTATTTGCGTTATTTTTTAACTGAAAATAGTTGTTTTCTGATGCTGTTTATGTCACGTACCTAATAATGTTGATTTTTATTAGTCAGGTTATGGAGATAATCATACAACTAGAACCTATAGTGATAAAAACATATCGTTTCAGTGATAAGTAACTTAAATTTAATAATTAAAAATGTTTATCTATTAGACAACTTCAATGCACACCAATGGAGTATACATTTTGTATAGACATAATTAAAAATGTTGTTTATTATTTTTGGTCCAGTTTCATCTCTTTCTCATTTTCTCCGTAACGTATCTACTCTCATAAAGAGTATGTAACTGTAACGTAATAAGTGTAGATTTGTTCTTTTATATAATGTTAAAAAGTAAATTGTATATTTGAATATCAGAATTTATCATAAACTTTACATTTCCGCAGGAAGCAACGGTGAGTTTTTTATTTGTATTGAAGTAGAAAGACTAGTAGTATTATAAGTAGATCGCAGTACACTTGCTGGAGTCAAGACTATACGATACTAGATCGAACTATACGTACACAAACCACAGGTCCCCACCACAGAACGTAACTATTTTGTAGAATACCTTGTACGTGAAGCGGTTGGAATCAGGAAATATACAAATTTCAACCGGAAAGACTGCAACCGGCTATCAACATCTTGGAATCCTGTCATCAGCGGGTGAAATCTCACTTCGTGTCGTCCTTCGTGAAGTATGCAGACGTCGTAAGTTTAGTGTGTAGTAGCATCGACGTTACAAACATTTAATGCGACTAAAAGTGGGTGGCCCCACCTCACGCGTCACGAAGGCGTCACTTAGCTATCACCAGTCTACCCGTGACTACTATCGACATAACCCGTTCGAAACTTCGGGATATAAAAGAAGATCAACGTAAAAGTGCGAGACTGTGGTGAATAATGCAGCATGTGCTGAGTCACCATGCTGCATTATTGCATTGTCTGCATTCGCAATAAGTATGGTGACCACCACTCTTGGATTTTGCTTATGCTTTCCATCAGGCAGAGTAGAGTCATCTTACCATATTTTTTTCAAAGTTTTATGTAGGCATCTTGTAGGTAGGGACACAATCCTGTTCAAAAAAGAGGCCAAGTGCGAGTCGGACTCGCCCATGAAGGGTTCCGAAGCATCAAGGAGCATAATATAAAAGTTCTTGTAGTTCGTTGTAATTTTGATCGATGTTTTAAAATTAGTGTTATTTATTTTGCGGTATACGATTTATGATGTATTAAAAAAAAACTACTTACTAGATCTCGTTCAAACCAATTTTCGGTGGAAGTTTGTATTTATTTATGTACATCATATATTTTTTTTAGGTATACCATTCTCTTATGGACACACATTTTACCACTTTGAAAGTGTCTCTCGGGCAAACTATTACATTTAGAAAAAAATGATAATAGTAATATAACCTCAATATCATTTTCGAAGACCTATCCATAGATACCCCACGCGTATGCGTTTGATGAAAAAAATTTTTTTGAGTTTCAGTTCTAAGTATGGGGACCCCCAAAATTTATTGTTTTTTTTTTATTTTTGTGTGAAAATATTAATGCGGTTCACAGAATTCATCTACTTGCCAAGTTTCAACAGTATAGTTCTTAAAGTTTCGGAAAAAAGTGGCTGTGACATACGGACGGACAGACAGACAGACGGACGGACAGACAGGCAGACAGACTAAATATTCGTTACTTCAGAAACTAAATATTCGTATAACACATTACTTCCGAAACTAGATATTTGCAAACACAAAAGACATTCGTTTCCCCTTCGTGACGGTATGGTAGCGAAACAGCGAAGCAATACATTTTACTGAGATGTAGAGTTTATGAAGTTAGGGTTGGTAGAGTTAGGGCGTGTATATTCAGAACCTTGACTGTACATGAGATCGGATATCTTTTTTACAGGGTAAGCCATATGCAGTCGTCTTGGCAACATTTTACATGAAAATGTTTTTGGTGGGAATAAGATAATATATGTTTGCGCAGTTGGGGATTGACTCGAAAGGGGTGGCTTGCTAGTTGTTAGGATAACTTTGCAGAACCTTTGAATGTAAAGTCTTTCTTAATTGCTTAAACACTAAGTTATTAAACACTAATGTATAAAAAACTAAAAAAAATTGCAGGATGATGGTGTAAGTAATATTATTTTATTTTTAATAAATTTAAACGGCTATGATTTTTAATGGACATCTTAGGAATCTCTATTGTGTCGCGTTTCTAACCGCTCTTCTCCAAATTCTATTTGGGTTCTTCATAAAGTTTAAAATTGCAAAACGTTTTGACTGAGATGTATCGAATGTAATCAGTACACACTGTGTGAAACAGAACAGCCCTCCTTAGATAAGCTAACATTCTACAAACGTAAACGCTGTTAGAAAACTAACAAATATATAGGAATGCTATCATCTCAACGTTAGGTCACGTGGTTAAAACAAAATGTTACCCAATAATAAAAGAGAATCGAAGCGTTAGTGATAGTAGAAAGAGAATTGGCTCGAAATACTTGCAAATTGGCTAATTGACAGGTTACATACCCGTATGCCCATTTTGTGACCATAGAGGTCAAAAGGACCAAGAATGGACCAAGGACAGGCAGCGTTTGTTTATAAATTACTTACGTCATGCTTCGGGTACAAATTGTTTGACTTAACCGAAGTCATACCACGGTCTTACTAAAAACCTGTGTTAAGCCGTTATTTGTTACCTATATACGACCCTCAAACCTTCAGGAAAAGAGCGTACTCCTTCTTAAAAGGCGTGGTGGTCCTCTAGTATTGCGGGTCTCAATGGACGTCGGTAATCGCTTACCATCAGGCGATACGTCTGCTCGATTGCCCCCTATCCCATAAAAAATATACGTCATCGGGTTCAAAAGTTGAAAAACCACTTAAAAAAACAACGTTTTTCTCCTATGACAACCTCCTCCTAAAACAAAATTAAACTTTATGAAATACTAGCTTTCGGCTGCGGCTTCTCTCGAATTTAATACAAAGTATCCTTTGTAACACCTCAAAGAATATGTTGTTCAAGTTTCACGATGATCGGTTAAGTAGTTTTCGCGTGAAAGCGTAACAAACCAATTTACTTTCATTTTATAATATTAAGTGTGATTTTAAGGGTGATTAATTTCATAATATTGACAATTTACCATTTATTTACAGGCTACAACCGTAAGTTAAAATTCTTTTATACAAATTACTAGTGCAAATAGTGGCAACGAATGGATGTGGACTGCCCAAGACCGAAATAGTTGACACCCCTTGGGGGAAGCTTCGTTCAGCAGAAACGGCGATAGGTTGATTTGACTGCCTCGGTGGCGCAATGGTAGCATGTGCGACTGCTATTCTTGAGGTATCGGATTCCATTCCCGAGTCAGACCATATGTTTGTATGATCTACAAATATTTGTTTGTATTTGCAAAAAAAGTATTTATGTATTAATATCAGTCGTCTAGTACCCATGCCATAGTACAAGCTCTGCTTGGTTTGGGACTAGATGGCGATGTGTTTTAATGTCCGAAAATATTAATAAAACAAATTAGTGTAGGCAGATACTTTGTACACGTACAAACGTGTGAAAATTACCTACCTACATACATACATATTTTGTAGCCTAAAATAGGGATTATAGGTTTTCTTAGTATCATCTTATGTTGTTGCAAATATTACTCAGAAAAGAACATTGAACAAGTTGCTATTTCCGTTAGAAATGAAACATATACTTTCATAAATAATTTCAAATAATATTTATTTACAGGAAGTAAGTAATACGATTTAAATATAATTACCTAACGTAGGCTACTTTCTTTGAAGATATAAATAATTATAGCATAATTATAACAAAGAGCACATTTTTTTATATTATTACAAATAATAGCTGCCAAAACAAGTTCACTCTGTCTGAGGGAAAGCATGAATAGGATCTAAGAGTGGTGGTCATCGTCCTCATGTATGCGAATGTGGGCAGAGGGACTCAAAAGGCGGTAAAAAGTGTATGAATCATGTGTTTCAAATCTCAATAGGTGGCATTTGTCACTTAACACCAGGTGACCCGTTGTGACAGAAACAGATGTTACCTAAGAATATCGGTCGTCACTATATTACTATTCATCTCATAGTTATAGGGCCGTCTTCACGGGCGAGAGTCTTGCAATGGATCCGCGCTTCTATTATCGGGTAATCCACACGAACGAACAATGATTCCTTCAGCGTATCGTCGCGACTTGTAACAGAATCGCTGTGTTTGTTAAAACTGCCCCCCTAGCCAAGTTGCAAGCGTTCTTCATTCTGCTACCGCTAACGTCTTAATTCTCGCGTGTCATTGGCTAATACTTTGTCTAAGATTAGCCATTGACACACGAGAATTTAGGCGTTAATGATTGCAGAAAGAAGAACGCTTGCAACTTGACTAGGGGGGCTGTACTTGGGACGACGATTCTCTCGCCCGTGGAGGTGGACCCTAAGAGTCGACTAACTGAGCTAACTACACAGAGCAACATCAGAAGGAAAACTTGACACAGACCCTATACCAACCCGTCTGGTCAGCGTGGTATAGTAGACCAGCACCTCCTTTCTAAGGAGAGGCATATGTTCAGGAGCGAAATGCTAAAAACTGTTGATGTGATGATATGTAAGTGAAAAGTTTCCACACAAAACAAAATATTCATTGTAACTCAAATGTATTTTGACGTGACAACGTCTTATAATTCGATGGAGCCGGCTGCACGCACGAAAAAACATGACTCATGGGGCGTTACCTGACGTCATGCGTTTAAATTACCTCGCTCTGAGGCGTTCCATTTAAGGCTTGAAGTGCAAGCGAGATCTCTCATCATTTTATCAATATTTCGTTATGACGTTGTCACGGTAAACTATCGTCCGTAAATAGAATTTACAGACAACCTTTTTTTTTTCTTTTTGCCTCTGATTAAGAACTGACTCCCAATACACAGCTAGCGCTACTTTGGGAATCAGGGCTTACAGTGATTTGTAATCCGTTTCTTGTAATAATAAAGATTTATTATTGATATTATTATTTTCAGTCGGAAACCGTAAGTTATGTGTGTATTTTTATTTTTACTACAGTCAAAAGGAGTTTTAGATGCCACTAAAACTGCCACCAGTGGTGGTTGTTTAGACATTTCCACCACAACTTGAGGTAGTTGGGAACAAATGTAAAAAATCAAAACGTTATTCCCAACGACCATAACTAAAACAGCCATCAAAAGGTAAACAGTAAACAGACATTAAACTTGAGTTCCCGCTTGGTATTCCAAATAATAGGTCTTTACCTATGAAATTGCCGTTTTGTATGCAATAAGTGAAAGTACTTATTTTTTCAAACTTTTTTATTTCTGTTATTCGAAGTAATCACCCATGCAATCGACGCATCTTTGCCAACGCATTGGCAGTTTATTGATGCCCTTCTTGTAAAAATCAGCTGGACGGAAGGCAACAAACTCTTCAAAGGCATTTTGTACTGCCTCTCGGGAATTGAATTTTTTACCCACAAAAAAGTTGTCTAAATTTTTGAAAAAGTAATAGTCGGTAGGTGCAAGGTCTGGTGAGTATGGCGGATGAGGGAGAGCTTCCAACCCCAGCTCTTGCAGCTTGGAGACTGTCTGTTGCGAATTGTACCAAATGATGTTGTCAGTTCAGACAGTACAAGAAGGGCATCAATAAACTGCCAAATGCGTTGGCAAAGATGCGTCGATTGCATGGGTGATTATTTCGAATAACAGAAATAAAAAAGTTTGAAAAAATAAGTACTTTCACTTATTGCATACAAAACGTCAATTTCATAGGTAAAGACCTATTATTTTCAACCTATAGACTAATAAATCTACCTCCCACTTTGACGTTGGCAAAATCATCGATATCCGATGGAGCCATTGAATTAAAAGAAGAAGATGACATTAAACTTTCAGAAGTTGTCTCAACAACGGCCCCTAAATTGTTGTAAATAAAACGATCTTTAAATGTAGATAAGATGTGTAAGTTAAAAACCTAAAAATTTTAATATTGGGGTGGCGTTTCGAGCCACCCCAATATTAAAAACATTTATTAATGGCTTCGTAGGCCTATAATATACACACATCAAAAGTGTCTAGGGATCAAGCATTTTTATGCGGATTTCTTGAGATTGAGATGTGGCTTTGGCCCTGGCCTGCTCAGTCGCCAGACTTGAACCCGATTGAGCATGCATGGGATATCCGAATATGGAGGGTATCCAGTCGCAAGAAGACCTTTTTTTGTTGTTGCAACGAACATGGGCGGCCATTCCACAGCGTGATTTGGATGAACTCATTTTGAGTATGTCAAACCGATTCTTGTGTTGTTAGTGTTCGCGGTAGAAACACGGATTATTAATTGTTTAAGTTACCTAATAAAATGTTAAAGAAAACTGTTATTTCAGTCTATACTTCGAACTTTAATGTTAGTGGTTCAAATGTCAAAAATCCCTTTATTAGGAAAATGGCAAATTTCTTTATTAATGCAAAGGTGACTTGGTTTATCGTTACTGTGACAAACGAAAACACTCTATTTGATGAATCCTTAAAGAAAATTTTAATTAATATCAATCAGGAGAAAAGTTATTGCAAAAATATATGTTGATCCCTAGACACATATGTTGATCCCTAGACACTTTTGATGTGTGTACATAAGAAAAGATTTATAGTACGAGTAGTGATGTAGTTTTGGAGATGAACGCGTCCTTCGGCTGAATTGATGATGATGAATTTTGTTGGTGTGTCGAAGAATATATATTTTTTTAATGTTATAAATTTATTTACAAATATACCTACCTACCAAATTTTACAGAGTCCTGGTGTAAGTATAATCATAGTAATAACTTTATTAACATAACAGAAAGCTTCATAAATAACATTTGGCACATTTTGACTTAAATTTACAGTCTTTAAAAGATTTATTTTTGTTTTTTAAATACTTTTACTCCATGACCATTTCTATTATTAGCATTATAAGTTTATAAATCTCATATTTTACACTAGCATAGTAAACATGATGTAAAAGTAATATAAAGTACAGATTAAAATGGGTAGCTTATTTCAAAAATATTTTATGTTCATTACTATCAGTTTCTTTAAAAGTTACAATATATTTGGATATACATACTTTGTTTTAAATGAGTCTTGATTATTATTATTAGATTACAATTAAATTTAATAGGAGTGCCATAAATGCAACACTGTGGTAACCTGACAAAAATCTATCACAGATAATAATGATACATGTGTATCCTTATTAATGTCTCAAATATGGTACTTGTAAAAGAGTATTTTTTCCAAAGAAGTGGTTTGAATAGCGCAAAATGAACTTTGAACCCTTAAATTGAGTAATAATTTATAATTATGGTTGTGTACAGGACACTGACGCTACCGAAACAGATAAAAGTAGTAAAGAAACCACTGAAGATCCGGCCAATAATGAAGTAACTGACGAGGTAAAATATTAGTACAACATAATATTCTTCATTCATTACTTACATAATATATAAGGATATACACAGAACGATTGTTTTTTAGCCTGTCAAAGTGTCTACTCTGCCTGATGGAAAGCATGAGCAGAATCCAAGAGTAGATGGTGATGGTATACTCATTGCGAATTCAGTGAGATGTATCTGCATAATTAAGCTCATGTTTATTTTAAAAAAAGTAGATAAATGAAGTATTTCATCAGTCAATCCAGTTTTCATACTACAAGCTCTGATTAGTTTCAAACTAGATGGCGTTTTGTCAGATGTCCGAAATATTATAATGTTATTAGTTTTACTAGTGTGGCGACTTCCACATACAACGCAAACATAAACACTACAGCGCCGTCTACCGAAGATACGTTGAACTACGTAGTAACGAAGGAAACGAAGAAACTAATAATCCTGAATCACGCAATAGAAGTTCTCGCGCCGATTAGCGTTATTTAAAACATCCCAACATCAACCGTTGCGCCGCGGTCCACCAGGCATGATCACCTCGCCTAGTCGGAGGATCCTCCCTTCGTGTAGGAGGGACATGTGACCTGTTCCTCCACACCTGTATGTTTGTTTATTTGTAACGGACTTGTGCACGCTGTTTTTCAGTTTTTTAAACTATATTTATTATACTACATACCCCAGTATAGTGACGTAATTCTTAGCTACATTTGGAATTTGGAAATTTTAATTTTTACGGCATTTTTATTATTAGAAAAAAAAATGTTTTGGTAGCCATATTCTAAGTACAGGCTTATGTCTAGCAGTGGACTATTGACAGGTGTTGATGGTGATACTTCGTGGAAATTTTATTTCCCCCTGAAGAACATATAAATTAATAGAATCGAAAAAATACATATTAAAAATTATTGTTATTATTTCAGGCTACAACTGTAGGGGTAAGATTATTTTATATATTTTTATGCAGTATTAGCTTTTGCCAGCGGCTCCGCCCGCGTATACCGCGATTATCAAGAATAAAAGTCTCTCCATGCCAAATTTCATTGAAGATGTTTTTTTTTTATGGAGTAGTGGGCAAACGAGCAGACGCATCATCTGATGGTAAGCAATTACCGCCACCCATGGAAACTTACAACACCAGAGGCATCACAAGTGCCGACATTTGGGGGATGGGGAGGGGGAGGGGTTGGGGTATCCTTATTCACTCGGTGAAACACAGCACAGGCCCTTTTCACACCGGTTTTCTGTGAGGCCGTGGTATCACTCCAGTCGAGCCAGTTAAAATTTTACTTGTATAAAAGGTAAACAGTTTTGAGAATTTGCTTTTTTTTTTAATGTTTGGCCCTGCCAAAATGCCTCTACTCTGCTTGATGGAAAGCATAAGCAGAATCCAAAAGTGGTGGTCGCCATACTCATTGCGAATGCAGACAAATCAGCATGGTGACCCACACCGTGGCGGCCTAGTGATGCTTCTGCATCATTGGGCCTCCGGTCTCGCACTCACCAACGAAACACGACAGCACGAACGCTGTCATTTTACGTTGATCTTCTGCGCGAGGGTAGTACCGCCCCGGTCGAGCCGGCCCGTTTGTGCTGCATTCAGCGTGGCCTGCTGCCTGTACCTATTCTGCGCTACGATCCTTAATTTTGGCAACGAATTTTCAATAGACATGAAAATTTGCATATTGTATATTTCTTTAAAAGTAAGTGATAAGTGAAGTGAAATTTATCAAAAACTAATTAATTTTCAGACTGCAAAGGTATGTTATCATATCTTTAATAATGTTGTTGTATTTAATAAGGTATCAATAGGGCAATATTAACAAAACGAATCTACCGAATAGCGAGCATATCTCTAATCTCTTAAAACTATTGTTACGTGTTAGGGTTCGATTCATTTGAGAACGACCTTCCTTTTGACGTGTTAGAGAGACTTTATTAAAACAACTATTAAAATCACAATACTACTCTGAATTACAATCCTTAAAGGTCGCCGAGGTCACTAGGTTGATCGCTGATATCACTTCGATGTTTATCTCACTATAGCTCAAACTGAACTGAACTACTGCTGCCCGCGAGACGTTCTATTTATACTCATATTATTATTACTCTTCCATTTCTAGAAACGACGATAAAACCCGAGAATCTACTAGTAAAAACGCTAATAAAAATAATCGAAGTTAATAATAATTAGGCAACAACCAATCGACATCCGACACTATTTATATAGAAATAAGGTCCATTATTCCTTGCCTCAGGAGATCGATAAGAAGCGTGTGTGTATTTGTGTGCGCAGATAAGGCTTGAAGATAATTAATATTCGTAACACTATAATGAAGTCCACAGGAGAAGAAATGAAAATAATTATCCGATTACACAGAATTCAAAGATATAGGACCAGTTTCACCACTTACTCATAAAATCCCTGAGAGACTAATACTCGTATAGAATACTACAGATTTCGGGCTTTTATCTATTAAATAAAATTATATGACAGATAACTTTATCAGGAGCTGGTGAAACTAGCTATTATAGACCGAAACGTTTTATAAAATTCGCCCTTTACTAGCAAGAGGCGGGATTTTACAAGCTTTTTATTAACTTTCTATGTATATATGCTTGTATGTTCGGGTGGAATTTTGCAACTCAATTTTGAAGCAGATATCTTCAACCGATTTCGTTGAAATTTTGAAAGCATATGTATACAGCGTGACAATACAATATTATGATGACATGGAGCTGATCTGATGCTGGAGCTGGAAGGTGGCCATAGGAACCCTGTAAAGAAACGTCGCAACATCATCGAGGTTGGACTCGTTTGATTCGTCTCGAGGCATTCCAGTAAAAGCTTGTTTTTAAAAAGCTTTTTAATTTAATTTATTTCCATACAGATACAAACTTACTCGCATTTTTTCGGTCTGCTTAAAGTAAAATTTTCAAGGAAAAAATTTGCCAAAATTAAACAAAGAAATCTAGTTGACCAAAAATAATTATAAACATAACTTCAAAAACCATACATTAATAATTGCATGAAGGTTTATTTACGATTATTTAAATTTATTTATGTATATTGGAAAAACAATTAACAATTTTGATAAATGAGCTCATGGTCCCAAGTTAACATCTTGACCGTAGCATACCCACACAGAAAGGTAAACTACATGAAAAATAAATTTTGCTTTACAATATTTGCGATTTTCAATTACTTTATATCATCATTGATACCAAAGCCAGTACTAATAACTGAAATGACGATCTCCAATATATTTAAATACTAGCTGTTGCCCTCGTCTCCGCCCGCGTGTATGACGATTATCGCGGTAAATAGTAGCCTATGTGTTATTCTGATGTAAAAGCTATATTACTGTAAAGTTTCATCCAAATCCGTTCAGTCGTTTTTGCGTAAAAAAGTAACAAACATACACACTCACAAACTTTCGCCTTTATATATTAGTGTGATGTGACATAAGATTCTTATGAATACTATTTTTTTCTACATATTTTAGCTTACAGTAAGTTTTTGTGCATTTTTCTTTTCTATTATTAATTTTAAAAAAATAAATGAAGATCCTGAATCTTGACCTCTTAATTTCTAGATGGTCCTTCGAGCTGAAACAAAAAAGACTTTGCAATGAATTAATGTCGTACAAATACCTAACTGCTTTGTGAAAATATATCCGATAACTCCGTCCGTTTTCAGACTATCGGCACATAGACACACACACACATTTGGTACTTAGGTTAGAATTGTCTAGATAAATAGAAGGTATCATAAGCTTCTAAGTAATTTCATTGCGAATAAGTCTGTGCAACAAAAATAGACAATTGGAGAGCACAAATGATACAATAGAATGTCTCAGTTAACATTTTTATGTCTTCATCTTTTATGTTGAGATTTCTAAACAAAGCTTATATAGACTGGAATATCTTCTTCTGTACAACTCTAAAGCCGGGTCTCCTGCGACAATGTTTTATGTTTTTAAACACAAAACATCACATATTTATCAAAATATGGGCGTGGCTTAACTGTTTTGTTAATTTTAACAAGCAAACATGTTATCCAAAGCGGACTGAAAACATCTGAGCGTATACTTCTCGTATAATGAAACTGAACTAACATCAATACTTATATTATTCATATTTATTCTATATAAGTAACTAAGTAAGTGTACTATAAGTCATTTTGTCGAGTAGATAAAAGATTTTTTGCTTTTCGTGTAATCGTGTTTGATCTTCCTTTAAAAGTCCGTCTCCTGCGACTTTTCGTTAACATGTTTAGTTAACAAGTTTTGTTAGTTTGTTTTGTTATTTTTAGCCGCAGGAGACACGCCTTAACATTAACGATATTAATATTTGTCTTAACTATTGTACCTTGCTGTAAGTAGAACACACATTTTATATTCTTGAATGCAAGCTGTATTAAATCCAGTAATTTTTTTATGATCAGATTTAATAAGAGCCCGGAGTTTGGATGTTGGGGTCTTAACCCCCGTGCCTCGGAGAGCAAGTATAGCCGTCGGTCCTGGGCCTGATATCTCCCCGGTTGTGTCGGATAACCGTCCAATCAAATTACGAGAGTGAGGGAACAGAGGGTGCACTTGAGTTTGCGCACACAGCACAGACAGAGTACTGCGTAGTTGGCTGGTCTCGGTTAAGGTTGGTCGACGTGGCCAAAGTCGGCAAGGAGTTCAACTATCATTATCAATTTATGTTAAAAAAACCTTCAACCTGAGTTTGAAATCAGATCATAACGATTATTTCGATTTTTAAATAAAGATACCTAAAAAAACTCTAGGTAGGTATATAGCTCCTAAGTAAATAAAGATATCCGATCGAGACCCTACGTTACATTTTTTTTCTGAATCAAGGTTAAAAATAAAATTCAAAATATTCATTTCAGCTTGACGATGTAAGTATATAATATAGGTACTTACTAAAGCGTTGTTCAAACATAAATAAAGCAATAGAGTCCCGTGATTCAAGATAAGTCGAATCGAGTATCGTATTTTCTTAAATTTTACGAAGAATCGGGTATTTGTCCCTCCAACTCGTTCTTATGATTAGCCACGATGAATATTCCCGGTGAATCGTAACCGCGAACTCTAATAAACGGTGGAGGAACTCTTATAATGCGTTGCAGGATTTGTAGTTACTCAGAATTGTGTTTTCAACCGACTTCAAAAAGAAGGAGGTTCTCAATTCGACTGTTTTTTTTTTTTTATGTTTGTTACCTCATAACTTTGGACTGGGTGAACCGATTTTGGTGATTCTTTTTTTATTTGAAAGCTGGTGCTTCCCGAATGGTCCCATTTAAATTTGGTCCTGATTGAAGTCGGTTTTTTTTTTGTTAAAATTTGTGATTTTTATTAGATGGTATTGATATAAGTTTTTCGTGGAGTGTGAAAGTCTGCACAATTTAATGAATTATTTTTTTATATTTATTTCAGAAAATGGTAAGTATTAAATTAAATAATAGTATTCTGTAAAAAAAAACTTATGATTATACTTAATAATAATAAATATTAAAAACAATTTTTTGTACTTTTAGCCAGCGGTAATATGCATTTTTTTGTAAAACTCAATATTTATTTATATTATTTATATTTAATAAACACAACTAAATTTTTTGTTTGTTTTCTTGATAGAACGTGGTATGTATAAATACTCTTTTTAATCGGTAGTCTTGTGATTGTAAATTAAATAACAATTCATTAATATATTATCCTACTACATATTTATTCTTATTATCTTATTAAATTACTTATGGAAAAACTTTGATTTTATACTTTTTAGGCAACAGTAAGTGAAATTTTTATAAATGAAAATATTAATGTCCAATATTTCACACTACTAGTAATTTTTGTCTCTATTCACATCGATTAGACAAAACACAAAGATATTTATAAAGCTTAATTTCAAGGATTATTCTCCACTAAATCCAAAATAAATGCCAGTGGATTACCAATCTTTGACATCATACAGAGGAAAGGGCCATCTACAAGTCGTAGGTGGCCCGAAGTTTCAGGGATTTCCTTTTTAGAGTAGGTACACCTGGTTCTAGTCTACTGGTACCTGAGACGGTGTGCGGTTTTTGGTCGGTTCGAGTCCGACATAACCACCAACTGGTGGTATTCGGGGCTGATTTCACACAAAGAGGGGATAGCATTTTCTTAAAAAAATTGGGACGTAAGTAAAAAAAGAAATTCACAATTCGGCTTGTTAATGAAATAGTACATACACCTAAAAATATTAACATGGCTAATATTTTAATGTTTGCAGGATAGATACGTAAGATTATGGTTTTATACGTTCCTATTATAATTTAAAGATCATGTAGACTTTTCATTTCGTGTTTTTTTTTTTCTTTTTTTTTGTAGACTTGACAATACTAGGCGATGTGAAAAGTTTCCTCAACGAGCAAATAGCAGCACTCGTTAATAATAAACTATTGTTCGTTGTTGTTGTGTATCTTTGCATTTGCATCGTGCATCGCTGGGAGAAGTGTGTGCATTTCAAGGGACACTGTGTAGAAAAATAATAAGATATGGTCGAGAACTTTTCAGCCCATCCACATGTACCTGGATTTGAACGAACTGGAATGTTGAACGAAAGAAAGAAAATATAGGAAGTTAACTGGAACAATTTCTATTGCAACCAAAATAAGATTTTTCATATCTATACCTCAATTTTTTAACATTAAATAGTAAAAAATCTAGAAAGCAATGAATTGTAGGTGATGTCTGATGAGTGTACATATTATAGACAAGATCTAATTTGTACTTTTATCAAATGCAAATCATTTATTAGTTATTTACTTTGTTCATTAACACGTTAATTGACTTATGATATTTTTCTTTTTCATGTCGAAATTAATTGAATGGTTAGTATTTATTTTAATTACTTTATGTATCTCCTGATTATGTCCAGTAGTGGGCAGTCAAAGGCTGTTGATGATTGTGATGATATCTGCTATGAAAGGCCTAACACTCAAACTAAGGGAAATTTTATAAATTCTTCTTTTTTATAAGCATACGGGTTCACAACATACACATACCTATTTGAGATAAGATAAGTTTATTTGCATAAAACATGACATGTGTTAGCAAGACGTTGGTTAGGTAGGTACGTTGTATTCGTACATTTAGCATCGGGTGACTCAGTCCGTTAGTTTTCCCCCAAACCATAAGAAACTAGCTGACCCGACAAACTTCGTACCACCATATATTTCTTTAAAAAAAATCCCCGTTAATCTTTGATTTTCTTTTAAACAAATCTTATCCTAATAATAAGGAACATATAGAAAAATAATTATCCAATTTGGTGCAGGGAAATGTATGTACGCACTTAAATCGAAATTTAAGTGCGTACATACATTTCGGGGATTCATACCTAAATAGATAGAAGTTATAAAATCTTAAAGTTTTCAATTTTTGTTATAGGACCAGGGCGTAAGTATTTATTGATTTATATACATAATCTTCTTTCAGTCATGAATAAAATATACTTGAAATTGATCAATTTCTTCTTCCACTTCGGGTGGGGCAGAACTTTCTCCTGTAATAATTTGGAATTTAATTAATTGGGATCTAAAAAAATAATGTAACAAATCATTTACAAAAAGCAACCATAAATAATATAGAATAAAAAGAAAAAAAAAAACAATATTAATAAGATCGTATCCAATTTCAGGTGGCTGTAAGTATTATACAGATATCTTATAAACACACATAATACTTATATTTTGTTTTATTTTTAATCCCCGACCAAAAAGAGGGGTGTTAGAAGTTTCACGTGTCTGTCTGTCGGTCTGTCTGTCTGTCTGTCTGTGGCACCGTAGCTCCCGAACGGATGCAGCGATTTCAATTTAGTTTCTTTTGTATGAAAGGTGAGTTATGTGCGAGTGTTATTAGACATGTTTCATGAAAATAGGTTGAGCCGTTTAAAAGTTATGAAGGTGAAAGTGGGGAAGAGTAACCGAATGTCTGCAAAAATATGATCGAGTGGGGTCTCAAATGAAAGCGCATAATGTGTTTTTTACTTTTTAAAGGGACCTCAGGTTATTATATCGGGGGTTTTTTAAATTTTGAGAATTTATAGTTATTCATCTACGAAAACAACTTAATAAATTAACATAAATCTGGTTACAGTTAACTGTAAGTATAACCTAAAAAATAAATTATAATTTAACTAGATTTAACCCACGGCTCCGCCCGTGTTTAGGTCGATTATCGTGACAAAAAGTAATGGCTTCCAAAATCAATCCATCTCTGTAAAGTATTTCGTTTAAAGCATTTATAATATTAGTTTCGATAAAAAATAGTACACAAAAATATTAACTAAAATGTATCTTAACTTTTCAGACTGAAGTAAGTTGGCAATATTAACAAAGTTTAAAAATATTTTTATGTAGATAAAAAATTACATAACCGATTAAAATTTTCTTTTCTTTTCATTTTTGTAGGAATACGTAAGTAGATTTTTATGTAACACGTTGTTTTGCTATGATATATAATAGTTATGCAACTGATTAATTGGCTATAAATAAGAGATAAAAGAATTCTATTGAACCATTTTTTTTTCCAATAAATAATTGGAATTTTATAGAGTATTGTAAAAATTAAGGAAAGTAAACGTCTATATAGGAAAATAAATTTCCTAAATTATTTTCCTTCCATCAAGAATAATTAAAAAATATATCTAAGCGTGTATATAGTAAATGTCACGTGAAACTTATATTAAGTAAAAAAATAAATAAAGAAAATAAATAAATTAATAATAACCTTTTCTTTGACAGCTGGATGTAAGTAATTGATTTTAAAATATGTAGTTTTATTTAAAATATCGTCGCTAAGCTCATAACTTATTTTTATAAAAATATTTTAAGTTCAATGTTCTTTTTTGTTCCAGATTCCGGCAAGTTTTTTTTTTTATTAAAGTTATATAACTACCACGATTATTACCTTGCTATCATTAATTTATTAAATATTTTATTTACAGTTGGCAGTAAGTATATATTATACAAACGCTTATTAACAATATGGCATACAAACTTACTTTTACGGTTTCACAGAAAAGCACGAATAAAAATGTCGTGGATTAGGCTTAATCCACAATCCAAAATAAACGATGAGTGAAGCTACCAGTAGCCCATTCCATCCCCTCTCTAATTTTAGAACTATAGGGTTGAGGGGGGATTTCCAAAATACCTGCAAAGCACATTTGACTCTTGGGTTGCGGGTCTCTTATGGCTATGAAAGATGTTAGCAATTTACGATATACAATCTACAATATAGCAACGCCTTTCTGTTCCCAGTAGACCAGGTATCATCATTTAACGATTTTTCACATGACTACGTCTAATAAATTGATGAAGCCGGCTGCATGCACGAAAAAGGATGTCCCGTTACGCTCAATTTATCTCTCAATGTTATTCAGTTTTTTTTTATAGGGTACTCCCCATAGGCATTAGAGACCCGCAAACCAAGTCACATGTGCTTTGCAGGAGTACCATAGAGCCTCAAATCCGCCTGATGTGCATGAATAGAATCCAAGAATGGTGGTTACCATACTCATTTCGAATTCAGACAATGTATCATGGTGACCCACACTATGTCAATCTAGTGAGATGAATTTTCACGCACCATTCATAGGACCCGGGGTCATAGTGGGAGAAAACACGTGCGCTGGTAGTGATGATAGGATTTGACTGATTGGCTCAAACCAGTAGTCAATCCTGACTTTAAGAGAGGTTTTTATTAGTGAAAAATTAAAGTTATTCTTTAAAAAGTAAATAATTATAAGAACTATATCGACTGCTTTGATTTCAGGAATGTGTAAGTATATTTTACTTCGCATTACAAAAAAAACTTCAGCTCGTTTGCCCGGTCGGGCTGATAAAAAAAACAGTGCTTTTAAATTTTCTTACTGCATTTTTTTAAAGTAATTACGATTATAATAAATTTGATAATTATATTTATGACTTCATGTCTCCCGCTTTGCTATGGAGGAAAGTGGACTTATTATATTTCCAACTCCTCCAGTTTTTCTTCTGATTTCGTTGTGGGTTCAAAGACAGTTTAATTTTTCCTGAGACTTCTCGCGTGTCTTAACACGGTGTGTTCGTGGGTCACTGCTGTCGATCCTAGTGTACAGGAGTTACAGTGATGGGCGTGACGGCGGAATAAACCCCAAAAAAAATTAAAAAAGTTTAGGTATCAATCATTGTTTCGAATAATTATTTTAATAATTTATGACGTATTTTTATTTCTAAATGATAATAAACTGTAAATTTGTTTTTGTTAAGATTTATATCGCTTCATGATAATTATTTCAAAGATCTGATTTCAATAATATTTAAAAGTAACTTAATTATTACAGAAAGTTGTAAGTACCTACTTCATATTTATTTTTCATGACAGTAGATCGTTGTGCAATAATATTTAACCTAATAATTAATATATTCAACTTTAAAAACCTTTTTTATGTTTGGCCCTTCCAAAATGACTCTATTCTGCCTGATGGAAAGCAGAAGCTTAATCCAAGAGTTGTGGTCACCATACTCATTGCGAATGCAGACAATGCCACAATGCAGCATGGTGACTCACACTATGGTGGACCATTAATGCTTCTGCATCATTGGACCAGTTTAAAGTCGAACCAGTAGTACTTTTTTATGGTATAGGCGGGCAAACGGAGCAGACGTATCGCCCGATGGTAAGCGAATATCGCCGCCCATGGACACCTGCAACACCAGAAACGTTACAAGTGCGTTGCCAGCCTTTGGAGGGATGGAGGGGGGGGGAGATGATAGGAGTAAGGGGGGTTGGGGTATGGGCCACCGGGATCCTCACTCACTCGGTTAAGCACAGCGCAAGCACTATTGCACACCGGTTTCTGTGAGGCCATGGTATCACTCCGGTCGAACCGGCCCATTCATGCCGCACCGTGGCTCTGCCACGGTAAGACGATTGGAAGATCCGTGTGGTGACGGTTTCAGAATAATGAGTGTCACCCCCTATCCTTTCAAATTACGTAGAACAACAGTACTGCAAAGAGAAGGTAAACTTCGCTACTTTTCGTCAGGATCGTAAAAGTATCGACAACTTATACGATACTGACGAAAAGTACCCCAGTTTATAGCATAGTGAAAGATAATCCCTGTGGGCGCAGTACAATTTGTAAGAAAACGAGCAGAGTATCACCTAAACTCTTTATTTTAATGTTTTTTCGGCATTTTTACAAGTACACACTTTATAAATTAATCTTTTGTAACCATCTCAACCAAAAAAACTATCCTCCATAGATTAAAATTAAGACCAATCACCCAACATAGAATGCAGTTCCTAGCATTAAAAATGTTGAATTAGTTTAATATGTAAATTAATTAGTAATTAAATGAAGCACCCACAAACAAATATAAATTGTAGATTTAGCACATACAATTAAATAATATTATTAAATAAAAGAGCTAACAATAGTTAGTGCGTATCGCGTGTGTTTACTTGGAACTACGAGCCTTTTTTCTGCTTCAACAAGAACAAGGCGGTGCGTTATCTACCTTTTTTATTTGATCTGAGATCATAACTAATAATTAGTATAATCATTTTCAGCGCGTAGTCGTAAGTATTCTTTGGTGTATTTTTTTACATGTCATGTTTTGTCCTGATATATCGCTTACTCGACACTAACCCTCAAAGTAGAAGCTCCAGGTTTGCATCAATATTTTGTTTAGGCGATTTTATTAGAGATAATAGAAAGTAGTTGTCTTTGGTAATAAAGAATTAAATATCAATTCTAATGGCATTTAAATGTAGTTTACAGTCAGTAGCTCATTCGTTGGAAGTGCCCCGTCAAAATCGGCTATTCACTCTGATCTTTGTAATCAATACTAAGTAGAATATTATTTAGATGCCAACTACCCTCCCCCAATATTATCAAAATTAGAAACAAATAAGTACCTTATTATTTCAATTTTTATTCTATTGTTATAATTTATTAAATTATTTATTATAATATTTTGATTGATAAAATTACTGAATATTTTTATTTTTAGACCGAGGTGAGATATTTATATTTTTTATTGGAAAAGATTATTTCATTTTTGTACTTCGTAAATCAGCAGAAATTGCAATTAAATATATGTACGTTAATATATTTCTATTATATTTCACAGAAATGGGTAAGATTTTTATTATTTCCAATTTTTAGTATGTGTGCGCTTCATATTGATAAACTATATTTTATATCTTAACATTTTTTAAATCAGACGTAAATAATAAAAATGTATTTGTATTATTTAAATAAAACTAATGCGAGTTTTTTGTTTTTCAACCATGAATAGGTTACGGTACGTTGAATTTTGTAAATTATTCAAATATTAAATATATATTTTTAATTCAATATAAATAATAATATTGTTGTCATATGTTGTAGCGCTATGTAAGTACAAGTTTATTTTATATTATTACAAATTTTAATATTATTATTTAGTAAATATCGTACTGATTTGAAATTGTGTTAATCTGAGTAATTGTGAATAAAGAAATCAAAGATTTTTAATTAATTAAAAAAAAAGAAAAATTCAAAAGATTAATTTTATTTTAGTATTGTCATTCAATTTATTTTATATAATTTGACAGTATTTAATATTTCTGTAGCCGTACTATCGTGTTAGTTTGAATGCCTGAAAAGGTAGTTCGTAGTGGTAAATTAATAAATAAATAAAAGGCTGTCTGTATATAAAGAAAACCAAATCTTCATTAAAAAAAATATTATAACCTACCAAAAAAGATAGATTTACAAATTATAATAGAGTTGAAATTTGGTTATGAAAAAACAAAAAAAATCGATCGAATTTAAACGAAAAAGGACCTCTTTACTTTTGGTATCAGTATTGATTTACGTTTCTTTCACTTTTACAGACAGTGGTAAGTTTAAGTTTCAGCAAACATAATATTTATAACAAGTACAAATTATCAAAAATAAAAACCCGACTGCGTCTATATTTAACAATAAAAACAGTTTTATATATACTCGTAATCACCGTAAAAAATCTTTATTTTGACACCACACTCGATGTATTTTGAAAACACATTATTTTTTATTACACTTTGGCACCTTAAATCCTTTTTTTTTTTTTATTTTGATGTACCCAGTGTCACTCTCACGACTAAGAAGAATCTATAGACACCACTCTCATAGAAATACGACAAGCCGTTTAGGCTCTAGGGCGTGCCAAAGAAATATACATACATACATACACTCGAAAAACATAACCCTCCTTTCGCAGTCGGGTAATAATTAACATTTACAACTGTTAACGACTAGCCGTCGGTTCCGGTTGTCATGAACACCATGACAATAATTTTGGGAAGTCAGTGCCCTCAAATATAATGACAACTAGTTCAAACTTCGAATGCAGTTCGCCCTCAGGGTTATGGAGGCCGATGCCACTGAATTGATATTAGGATAAACAGGTTGAACTAGTAGCCGACTCCAAATTATCTTGGTAATAAAAGGCTAGGAAGTTGAAGAGCTGCCACCGACATCGCGCGTTCGGCCTCGTTTAAAAAAGCTAAAAGAAATCTTTTTTTTTTAAAGTTCGACTGAATTTGTATTTAATAGTTAAGTTGTCTAAACATTTATCATCAACAACCCATAACGTCCTACTGCTGGGCTCCGGTCTCCTCTCAGGAGAGGGTTAAGGCCATACATCCCCACGCTGGCCAAGTGCGGGTTGGGGACTGGCAAGACAACGCTGTTGCTACGTTTTCATGCCGTTGGATGTTTTAAGCCGCCCAAAGGCTAACATATCTATAACACTATATAATACCTTTAATGCTATCATATTAGTGAATTAAAATATTTACCATTTTTTTTTATGGAATTTTGGACAAACGAACAGACGTATCGCCTGATGGTAAGCGATTACCTTCGCCCATGGACACTCGCCACTCGTGTTAATAACTGCAGTTCCCGGATTCCTCCCTTCACAGTGTGTGGCACACCGTGTGGTTTTAGTCGGTTCGAGTCCGACACACCGCCCCGCCGCAAACCCCGGTGGGGTGACGGTCCGAGGGGATTTCCACAGGTTAGAAAAAAAAAAAAAAATGGACACTCGCCACACCAGAGGCGTCACACGTGCGTTGCCGGCCTTTGGGGGATAGGGAGGGGGAGGGGTTAGGGTATGAGCCTCCTGTATCCTCACTCGCTCGGTGAAACAAAGCGCACACACCGGTTTTCTGTGAGGCCGTTGTATCATTGTATCACTCCGGTTGAGCCGGCCCATGCATATATGCCGAAGCGTGGGCCGCCCAATTCATTTCCACAGTTGCCTGGGTTTAAAGACTGCTGTATTTCTAAGAGTTGTAGCGTGATATTTCATAGTTCACATTATTCTTCAAATACTCTAAACACACCTCAAACTTATATATATAAGTAAAAATTCTGTCCTGCGCCTGATCTCCCCCCGGTTAACCGTCCCATTATGAGAGAGAGGGAACAGAGAGTGCACCTGTGTTTGCGCGCACACTTGTGCACTATGATATCTCCTGCGTAGTTGGCTGGACTCCGTTGAGACTGGCCGCCGTGGCCGTTTTCGGCTAGGAGAACATTATTATTCATTAAGTAAAAATTAAAAAAAAACATCATTTTAATTCGTATCATAACTTTGGTTTTAGCCACCAACGGTGAGTATATAATAACATATAAAAAGGAAAGTATATACATAATATTAGAAAAAAAAATACTAAAAATATTTAAATTTAATATTTTTTTTCTAGAAAGTAAGTATATAATTCTATATAATTTTCGTCATCGTAGAATTAAGACGTTTTGTCAAAATACAGTTTGCGTTATTCCCAATTATCACCACTAAACCAGCCGTAACTGGTGGTCTCTGAGCAAAAAAAAATTCTCAACGACCACAACCGGATTCGGTTAGGAACAAATGTTAAAAATTAAGCATTGTGGAGGAACGTTTATCTATTATGTCCCTCCAACACAAAAGGAAAATCCTTCGACCAGGCTCGTTGTTCATATAAAATTTGAATGAAAGTTTACGATATGAAATAATAATCACAAATTTTAACAAAAAAAAAAACCCGACTTCAATCTGGACCAAACTTGAAATAGGACGGGAAGCACCAGTTTTCAAATAAGAAAAAGAATCATCAAAATCGGTTCACCCAGTCGAAAGCTATGAGGTAACAAACATTAAAAAAAAACAGTTGAATTGATAACCACCTCCTTTTTTGAAGTCGGTTAAAAAGAAACATCAAAATGTTTTTATCTCTTATATGGATGTATTATCTTTATGTCATTATTTGAAAGAAATTCAGTAAAACTAATAATATTTGTGTTTTTAAAGCCTAATGTAAGTCTTATATAATGAATTATTAGTTTCATACTACATTGACTCCCACTAAAGAATAATGTTTTAAGCACTTATTACACTTAAATGTGTCTACATTTTGATGAATTTTAATAAACTATGATTTTCTTTCCTCGAATTTTCCGTTTTTAGTCTTCGTTGAGTGTCGTGTTTGGTTGCTTGATTAAAATATATATTCAGGATGGGCTAAATTTTTTAATAAAACTACATTCACACACCATACATATCACCATAGAGGTATTATAGATAGAGCAGGGGAGACCTCCAGCCGTCCCTCGGTTAGAAAGAGAGAGACGATCGTCGTCCCTAACTGTCTTTCTAAAAGAAGTAAATAACTGATGTTCACAAAAAAGGAATTTAAGTTGATTTGTTTTTTTTGATTCGAGGTTGTCATAATAACAAGCAGCCCTTTACTGCGCATGCGTCAGTACAGAAAGACAGATGGGGAACCGCGATCTTCTCTCTCTTTCTAACCATTGGACGTTTCCGCTTACAGGCAGCCCTATGTCTTCCCTACTCTATCTATAATACCTCTATGGTTTTATGGATCCAACTTCTATCCTTTACTTATAGTTGAAATAGCATTCAATTTTGTTGTATTTTTTATAACTTAAAAATATATAGGTACTATACTCGCCTAGTAATTATTTGTAAGTGTAAGCATGATTAGAATTATGATAGGATACTTATTAAGAAATAATCAGGAATGATAATAGAATGTCCAAGTGTTTTCGGCAACTGAATACATTTAAAAATAAAATGAAATCACTAAACTAAACACTACACACACACACACACAATTGAACACTAAACACAATACAAATGTTTAATTGTAATAATTGTAGTATAGAAAAAGATAGATAAAAAACTCTTTATTTGCACACCAGAATATTACAGAGTTACAAGAGTACATAAAATGTGAGAGAAAAGCTTCGTTCGCAGAAAGTACTCGTAAAATCCGTCTCCTTAAGCTAAATCTTCTATCAGTACGGTGTATGCTCCTATAATTTCATCACCTCTTACAACTCTGTACAAAAATTACTGGAAATGTATAATTTATTTTAACAAGACGACGATATAGTGTTATGAGATGACACATTTTCTCTAAATAATCCTGATAGCATTTCTTTATATGATATTCCAGTGCATGTGCCTTACTCGGGGGCCTCTATCGATGTTCAAGTTAATTGGTAACTTGCACTTCAAAGGCATTAAGGTAAGAAACTTATTATAAAAAAATCATAAATCAGAAAATCCACGATTCGTCTTACATTCAAAAAGAAAGTACACGAACTACTTCTAAATGAATTGGCAGAACTATCTCATCCATAGCACACCTCATGTTCCGCTATTCATGGCGTATGTATGGTGTATATATGTGATGTATTTGTGATGTGTACTGTTGTATTTATATATGTTTATGTGATGTCTAAGTTTAAATATGTTGTTATATATGTGTTTTATGAAACCCCTGTGCACCTACCTCACAACATTTCTACACCACCCGAAGGTTGACTGAAAGAGAATGCCCTGGGCATTAAGTCCGCCGATGTACAAATTTAGTGCATAAATCTTCGTAAACGGTCCGCGACAAGACGGTTTTCGACTGTTGTCTTGTGCTGACGCACACCGCATGAGACCGAACAAGCGGTCGAAGGGACGATTTGATTCTGGGAATATTAAGCCCTTAAAGACTGTTTGTTTAATTTTTTTTATTTATTTATACTCCCTGCATTACAATTGCACGAGGTGGACTTAATGCCATATGACATTATCTACCAGTCAACCTTGAGTCAACGCTTTTTACGGCAATCTAGTCGAGCCTCGTCAAACTGTCTCGTCGGAGACTGTCTGTCTGAAACAGCTTTAGTGTGCGACGGTTCCACCTAACACATCGCTTTTTACGGCAACCTAGTCGAGCCTCGACAAACTGTCTCGTCGGAGAAAATTACAAATTTAAAAAACGTCCTACGTAAGCACTTTATCGAGTAATCATACGCCAAAAATGCCTTACATCATTTTGGAAAAGAGCTGATACACTGCTGTACCGATGAGCCTCCGGTATCGTCACTCACTCGGTGAGACACAGCGCCAGCACTATTTCACACCGGTTTTCTGTGAGGCCGTGGTATCACTCCGGTCGAGCCGACCCATTCATGTCGAAGCGTGGTTCTCCCACGGTTTACTACACTACACTGACTTCTAAGACAAAAGTCTTGGGTTCGATTCCAATTCAGAACAAATATTCTGTGATGCATAGCTACATTTTGGGGTTATTATATTTTACACCTTTCATTTTTTTTTCATAATAATATTACAGTTCAAGTCTTTTTTATTATCTGCAATCTCCGAAACTAAAACCTGGCTACGCCCATGGTGATGTGCAAGATTATTTCTGTTCTGTTGTGTCGTGGTGTAATTTACCTATAACGCATTTATCAATAATCTGGTTTGCATAACACACTATACTCTTTGCACTGTAGCACGGTGCGGGTGACAGTTTCAGTAACATTTCGTTTCACTCTTGAAAGTTGCCGCCATTTACACATTATGACTTAGTATTTCAGCTGTACCACATTCAGAATATAATAAATCATTAATAACTGTAGTAAATTAAACCAACCAGAATGTTCTAGTCAACGTCGTACAGGCAACTGTCACCCGCACCATGCTACAGCGCAAAGAGTATAAGTATTCTTTGGGATCGCGTGTGAGATATGTGTTTAGGCATCATTTAAAATAATTCTTGTTGCATATTTCAGAAAGCAACCAAGAGGGCGACCACTACGGGGACCACAACGACGGTATGTCCTCCTTGTGACTGTAACGATTGTTTCACAGCCGAGAGGGAGAGGACCACCGTTCGTAGGGTCACTATTTGCTAAATGAAAATGTTCACTGTATTAAATAGTTGTTTATAAAAAAAAAAACCTGACAGTGTTTTAATTTATACTTGGTTTTCCTTCGCGTCGACTGCATATTACATAAAAAACTATAAAATATTTAAATCGATATTTGAAAGAATATTTTTGCAGCGGAGTAACATTTCATTGACGTATCAAGAAAATCGCATACGAAAGTTATATTCTAAAATTATGGTAATTTATACTCTCGATTGTCGGCACTTGATGGAACTTGTTATAATACATTTTTGAATTAAAATCACTTGTACTTATTCCACTATTTTATTTTTGTTTACACCTGACCGGTTTCGCCTTGTGGCATCATCAAAGGTTACTGATTATACAAAATAAAATATTCACATCTAAAACCCACCAACTGCGGGTACATGTAAATATCAGTGTGTCCATGTAAGGAATTCTCCCCGAAATCAGGGAAATTGTATTTGTCTCCAATAGGGCGAAACCGGTCAGGTGTAAACAAAAATAAAATAGTGGAATAAGTACAAGTGATTTTAATTCAAAAATGTAAAATTATGATACTACGCCATCTTGTTGTTGACAACTCATTTTTTGTTTGATCCACGATAGTCAGCTGTCATGTCTATACGTAATACGAGTAATACAAAATTTTAATAAAAAAAAACTGGACTTCAAGAACGACCAAATTGAAGTGGGCCTACACGGTAAGCACCAGCTTTCTAATAAAAAAAGAATCATCGAAATTGTTTGGTGTGAAATTGAGTTATTCGTCAATTTGTCGCACACAAACTTAATGCAAATTGAAGACTTATATGGTTTTCTCGTGGATGACATGTCAGAACTAGACTAAATTTAAATTGGACCACATGAAAAGCACCAGCTTTCAAATAAAAAAAGAATCATCAAAATCGTTTCACCCACTCGAAAGTTATGAGTTAATATACATAAAAAAATACAGTCGAATTGAGAACCTCCTCCTTTTTTTGAAGTTGGTTGAAAATACAACATACCTTGTAGTTAAGTTGACATTAGAAAACTAGCAAATGTAAAAGGAATGAAACTTATCTCAACGCTAACTCACGTGGTCAAAACAAAATTATCAGAATTAATAGTACATGAGAATAGAGACGTAAGCGGTTGTAGAAAGAAGGAAGTGGAACTCTTTTTATTTTTATGCAAGTTGACTGAAATTAAAAAAGGGTATATTTTATCTAGATATTAATACATCAGCCTAAACCAAGATCCAAGATTTTTATGCAAGTTGACAGAAATTAAAAAAGGGTATATTTTCTCTAGATACTAATACATCAGCCTAAACCAAGATGCAAGTGTATCGCGTTGAGCCTTAAATTTGAAAAAAAGAACAATAGTTGTACAAGAGACAAGAGTGACATGGAGCGTCCACTCCATGGGATGGGAAATATCCACAGAAAGGTTCCGTGGACAAACAATGAAGACGACCAGTTTGTTTGAACATAATAGTTCGTCAGATTGAAGGATATATTAAAGTAACTCACATTCTCAAAGAAGACTGCGCTACCCTCTTTCCCCCGTAGTTTCTAATAAAAATGTAAAGTGAAAAGTAAAAAGTTTAATAGAGAGTATTGTTTTTTTTATAACATGTAGGTACATTACTTGCTCTGGTCTGTTGGAACTCTGTTACAGGTTAAACCCGCTTATTTCGCATGTCTAGTTTTTTGTGTACATTACAAAACATAACGCTAATTAAAAACAAATGAGATCAACAAATATTATAATAAAACTTGAAAACCTAAAATTGAACTATGGTGAACTAATAGATTTTTCTATATTTTTAATACGTTTGTTATAATTTTTAGCTGCACTAGAGTTTCTAGAAACGTTTCCTAAATGCTCAACGTTAGTATTTTTGATACCAGGATTGGATAAAGGCCATTTAGCTGTTTTAGATAATAAGATCAGAATATTTTTAATAACGTTGTTTTTTGATGTCCTAGATGATTGACTGTTAGCATCGCTTGAAAGACTTGTATAAGTACATGACGATAAATTGTTACTGCTGTATGTTAGATCTCTTTCAGATAGATCATCGTTCACAGAGTAGTGATGTGTTCCAGTTTTATCAACACTCTTTTTCTTCGTACTATATACACCAAAGCCCTTGTATAAAGAATTATCCAGTATAGTATCAGTACTTAAACTTGAATTATAATCGTAGCATCGAATTTCTTTCTCCGATGAATCACTTATCTCATCTTTGCTCTTGCAGAAGATATCCTTCTTTAAAATAGTCTTGCCAATACCTTTCCTGTGACATTTCTCTTGGAAATTCACTTTCATTCCTGTAAATTTATTCTGTGTACAGTGAATTTCTTTCCTTACATCTGGTTTTATCTCAGGTGCTGTTTCAGATTTGGACACTGCAAGACAGTCTCGTCTGTTAATACATTTGGATAGAATATCATCAGATACACTCAGTTACACGTCATCTTTTTCTCCCTTTTGACATGCCTTGTAGCATTTGATTTTTTTGTCGATATAGTTAGACGTTTCACTTACATATTGACAATCTGCAGTTTTAGTATCAATATTACTTGTACCTATATTGCTAATTCCTATTAAAGGAGTAGTAATAGAAACATCATGTCTGGTTTTAAAGTAATTGTGTACAGCTCTCCTTTTTCTTGCACAGTCACATCTTTTTATCAAGCAATAGATTACTGTACAAATCAATACACATTGCGTAATAAGGATAAAAAATAGTAACATTGCAGTATAAAAGTTATTATATATATACTTAATTATTTTGTTACGTCTTTCTTTATATTTATTTTTCCAAATTAGTTTAGGTTTTGATTTTACAGTATCATTTGCAATGTTTATTTCCTGTTTCTCCTCTTTGTTACCAACTTTAGTAACTTTATCGACTTCTGCTTCGCCAGTTGTGTCTGTACACGTATCAGATTTGACATTATTCAATAATACTTCTTTTCTCCTTCTATTCGCTATAACTTCTGTGAATTTTTTGATGAAATCAAGATCATTATTGGAAAGACCCCGTTCATGAATACATTTATTAGAAATAGGATTGTAAGCTGACTTGAACACTTGTTGCTTATCAGATAAACAAGTAGGTACCTTCAAGCATCGTTGTTTAATAGTACTAAAGTGAGACTTCTTGCCGTTATAATAAGTATCACAGTTGACTGGTCCACAATCGTGTAATGGATCTTCGTCAACCTGTTTGCATGGTTTGATATTGTTATTAACTTTCACTTCCTTGAGGATTGTATTAAATTCAATCTTGATTTTGTGTCTTGCTGCATTCCTTGGCCTAATTACTGAACGAGAGTCTATTTTGATAGTGCAATAACCTTGTCTCTCATAAGGATCTAGTAGGGGAGCGACCACTGTTATAGTTTTCTTTGCACCTTGAAGAGAAAACATAAATTTAAAATATATTTAGTGAGTAACCTTGAAGATCTAAAGTTTATTACACACAGAGTCCATTTAAGAGCAGTTAGACAATTTGTTTGGATTAACAGTCACCCTAACTGTACGAATAGATAGTAAAGAAATAGACAAACAAATAGCGGATAAGTGTTAACAAAAGAGATGTTGATTTAATAAAAAATCTCACCATGTATTTATTACTTAATTAAGGTTTAAAAATTAAGATTGATGTACCGGTGTCGCTTCCTCTAAAATTGAAACGTTATGTCTCCAAAGTACTTCTTTACCTTACGTTATTTTGTTTCTCTTGAAAAATAAAATAAATATTACATTGAAAGTTCGCATTCATCAACTACTTCTCACATTCACCAGTTACAACTAGATAGATCTCCTTCTGTTTTAAGAATTACGTAGATAATTTATGTTACATCCTTATTCATAAACCTTATTTATATTTTTATTTGTCGTCTCAATCTCATCTTGGTGCGTCTAAAACAATTTTAGTTAAAACCATTTAGTATCTTTTTTTTTTATTATGTAATAGCCGGACAAACGAGCAGACGTATCGCCTGATGGCCCATGGACCCCAGCAACACCAGAGGCGTCACAAATGCGTTGCCGGCCTTTGGGGATTGGAGGGGGGAGGGGGTAGACAGGGGAGGGTTTGGGGTAACGGCCTCCGGTATCATCACTCACTCGGTGAAACACAGCGCAAGCACTATTTCACACCGGTTTTCTGTGAGGCCGTGGTATCACTCCTGTCAAGCCGGCCCATTCATGCCGAAGCATGGCTCTCCCACGAATGATCGTTTTGAGCAATGAATTCATATTTTCTATTGTTTAATAGTTTTCTGCTACAGTGTCAAGTCTTGTATTTTGTGTAACAACCTAAAATCTATCCACCGTAAAGATTGTGACATCGATAATTTATGTTTGTCTTTACATTCCCTCAAATTAAATTCAATGAATAATAAATTCGGCAAAGGCGATAAGATAAATAAGGTAAAGTAAAGAGATGTTTTAACTGAAATATATTCTGATGCATAAATTTAAGTAACTGTAACTAAAATAGTTATAATAAAAACTAAACACTACAACGAACTTCTAGAGTCTTTTATTCTTTTAATGTCTTGGCATCCATCGATTTCAACAGCTGAGGACAAAGACGCCCTAGATAAATGTGGTAACTCTAAATCGAGATCTGTAGTCGACTTTTTGACACCGGGATCTGACGATGGGCCTTTAACCTTCTTCGATAACAAAGTAAGAACATTTTTCACAATGTTGTTTTTCGATGTTTTGGAGGATTGACTAGAAGTAGTACTTTTGGCTGCACTTAAAAGACTCGTATAAGAATACTTTGAAGCATTATCACTGACAAAAAGAACACCTTGTTCAGATAAAAACTCTTCTATAGAATCGTTTGAGAAATAAGCTTGAGCGCCTTTTTCTATTGAATCTGTATCTTTCTTTTGTTGCCTGTAAACACCAAATGTCTTACAAAAGGAACCATCTTGGGTATTATTGGTATTAATGTTAGAATTGTAATTGTGACACCGGATTTCTTGCTCCGAAAAATCAGCGCTTGGTTTTTTATTTTCCTTCATATTAATTAGTTTATCAGCATTGCATTTCACAACTTTGACCTTTTTGCGTTCAAATTCTTCTTGAAAGTTAACTTTTATTTCTGGAACTTTCTTTGGATCTCTGTGTCCTTCCTTTTTCATATTTATTTCATCGTCAGTCTTTACTTCTGGTATTGTTTCAGATCTAGGTAATCTCAGCCAATCTCTTCGGTTAACGCACTTCGATAAAATATCATCGGACATGCTTAGTTTCATATTATTTCTCCTATCTTTTTGACAAGCTTTGTAGCATTTGATTCTTTTGTCAATGTAGTTGGAAGATTCACTCAAATATTGGTATTCCGTAGTTTCAGTATCCATGTTACTGGTTCCTATCAAAGGAGTTGTAATAGAAGCATCTTGCCTGTAGTTGAAATATTTTTTGACAACCGGTTTCTTTTTGATACAGCGATTTTTATTCACACAGTACAATAATAAACATATTAAAAAGCATTGTAATATTACAATACATGGTAATATTATTGCCGTATAGTTTTTGGAGTCCAAAAACCTAATTAAAACTTGTTGGTAGCCTTTAAACCTATTTTTAGTATTAGAAATTGCTTTATCAATAGGATTTTTTGGTTTTGCAGCAATTCTGCCCTCAGCTGAAGCTTTAACTCTTTTTTTGGCTCCAGTTATAGCTATATATTTTACCCTTTCCACTTTCTTTTGTGTAAGCTTGGCTTTATCTTTTATTTGATTCATAGCTCTGTGAATAGTATTTCTCAATTTAGCCGTTGTACTAAGTTTTGACGAGTTTTCAAGTTGATGATATGGGACTTTCAAAATTACATTCTTTTCTGGTTCATCTTGAATCATCATATTTACTTTTTTATACTTCTTTTTAACTTTATATGCTGTTTTTTGTGTAGAAACATGTGACTCTGTTGCAGATCCTATGACTTCTGCTACAGGGTCAGATAATTGAGTTGTATTCAGACTCGGCGAAATGTTTGCATTAAATTTACTCTTAATATTTAATAACTCCTTTATGTATTCAAGATCGTTTTTATTAATAGCCGGTTTGTCTATACATTTATTTGAGATTGGGTCGTATGCTACTTTAGGTAGTTCTGTTCTAGATGTTAAACAGGTAGGTACATCCATGCATCGTTTTTTTACTGTACTAAAATGAGACTTTTTCCCATTATAAAATATATCACAGTCTACAGGCTTGCAATCATTAAATGGATCTTCATCATAGTTCTTGCAAGATTTAGCATTATCAGAGAGAGATTCTTTCTTAAGTTTTGTATTGAATTTCATCTTGACCATGTCTCTCACTACTGTTCTTTGTCTGGTAACTGGTCGAGAGTCTATGTAAAGCATGCAATATCCTTTTCTTTGATATGGATCTAGTAGGGGAGCAACCATCGTAAAAGTTTTCGTTGCACCTTGAAGAGAAAATAAAACAATAAATATGTGGCAGGCGACCATTCATAATATTAGTTTTGACGTCCAAATGTAATTAGTTCTTTGAAGTTTCGTTTATAGCTTTCCTCATGAAATTTAACCACGAGACTCATAATTAAAATAAACTCAGATTCAATAGTTTTGTGAGTTATAAAAGCTAAGGGTGCAAGCAAAGTCATAACAGAATAATTATATGGATCACAATCCAACATGGTGCAAGTAATAACTGAAAGGTTATGTAAAAATAACTGACTGCCCCAGTGGCGCGGTGATAGCATATGTGACTATTGTGCTTGAGGTCTCGGGTTCGATTCCCGGGTCAGACCAAATGTTTGTATGATCTACAAATATTTGTTTCAGAGTTTGGGTGTTTTCTATGTATAATATGTATGTATGTATTTATAAAAAAAAGTATATATGTATTTATATCAGTTGACTAGTACGCATAATAGAAGCTCTGCTTAGTTTGGGATAAGATGGCGTTGTGTTAAGGTGGAGACTGACCTGTAACATTTCGGCGTAACGTAACATTCGTGGCGAGCGTGTTACGTTACGCCTTGATTTTAGGTCAGTACAACCCCAAGCGCCATCGCGAGCTCGATTTCACGAGTTGAAGGTGGGTGGAGCAAGCGCAGGAGCGTGGTGCAGCTCGTAGCGTATGGCTCGGGTCGCTGTACCGACCTTTAACATTTCGGCTTAACGTAACGTTACTTTACGCCGAAATATTACAGGTCAGTCTCCACTTTTAGATGTTAGAAATATTTAAATATCCTAAATGTTAGCTTTGGTTGATGTAAGGTTATATATTTTTAAATATAGGGTATTAATAGAATTTAAAATTTCAAATGAGTAATAACATCAAATTAAGCCGGTTCAACCTCCAGTCGTTACAGCTTGTTACTTACAATCCTAATAGTAATATTGAAGATAACCTTCGAGTATTATCAGCTTGTGATTACAGATTATGTTACATACTTAAGTGCATTAAGCAACAGAGCCAAAATTAGTTGCCACACTAATTGTTTTTCTGACCTAAAAGTTGGTTTTGACGCTGGAGCCAGAAGTATGTGATGTTTCCACTTAAAACCACCCCTACTTTAGACAGCTCTTTCTAGGGTTGACGCTGAACATGAGATATCTAGACCATCAGACATATCGACGATGCCTACTTAGATTCTATCAAAGAAAACAATGCTACTTTTATCTAGGAATAAGCTTTTTATCTATATTATATACTATCGATACTATCGACAAATTTGAATCAAGGCAAAGTGAGTCATGATTCAAGTTTGTCGATGGTACCATACTCCAATGGAAAATATGTTGGATTACTTAAAATATTTTACACCATCTAGGTATTGAGAGAGATAAGATCTATAAAAATACATAAAGAAAGTAATAAAAGTCATGTAGATACACTAAAGTAATCCGAAGGCAGAGCAAATCGAAGCAAGTAACTCCTTTTAACTATCACATATTTATTTTCGCTTGAGTATCACACGCACTATTTATTAATAAAAAACAAATAAGGTAAAACATTTATATGTAAAAAAAAAACTAATATTACACTCTGTTTAACCTAATGAACCCATTATTCTGTCTTTTCCTTCATCTGTTTCGAAGCTAGAACATAATGATGCTCTAGAAACGTATAGCAGTTCTAGACCAAGATCACTCGAGGCTTTCTTAACACCAGGATCTGAAGAAGGACCTTTCGCTTTTTTGGGCAATAAGCTCATAAAGTTTCTAACGATATTACTTTTTGATGTTCTAGAAGATTTATTTGTTGCTGTACTTTTAGCAGCAGTCGACGTGCTTGTATACGAACATTTGGATGCTATATCGTCCATACACAGAATACCTTTTTCCGATAAATATTCATCAATAGAGTCATTTGTGAAAGAGGCTTGCGCACTCTTTTCAATTGAATCAGATTTCGTACTTTTGTGGCTAGACATACGAGGCACAGAATAATTTTGAACAGTATTAACACTGACTTTAGAATTGTTTGCGACATTGTAGTTTTGACAAATAATCTGTCTTTCTGAACAATCACTTAAATGTTTTTGATTGTTTTCCAGGTTATCATTATTTCTCTTGACAATTATTCTCCTTACATTACACTTACTATCTTGGCAATCATCTAGAAAGTTAACTTTCATTTCTGGGATACTCTTATAATCACTTCGAACTTTTTTAGTTATTTTGCGATCTTCATCAGTTTTCAATTCAGGAATAATTTCAGACCTAGGCAGTCTATTCCAATTATGTCCCGTGGCATATTTGGATATAATATCATCAGACATACTCAGCTTCATATTATGTGTCTTATCTTTTTGGCAAGCTTTATAGCACTTGATCCTTTTCTCAATGTAATTAGACGATTCACTCATAAATTGGCATTCGGTAGTATCTGTATCGATATTGCTAGTTGCTATCAAAGGAGTAGTAATAGATGCATCATGTTTTCGATTAAAATATCTATGAACAACCTGTTTTTGCTTTCCACATAGACAGTTTTTAGTCATACAGTATAATAAGGTGCAAATGAAACAACATTGTACAAAACACACGCAAAATAATACCAAAAGAATGTACCTATTGCGCTTCAAATACTTGAATAATTTAATTAGGTTTTCTATTTTTAATACTTTTGCTTTTGCTTTATTGAGCGCATTACTTTTAACTGTATCTACTTTTTGCTTAGCCTTAGTTTCAAGATTAGCCTTAGCTTTTGTTACAGCTTTAGCCGTAGCTTTTGCCATTTCTTCAGCCTTCGTTTTTGCAATGGTTACAGCTTTTTCTTTAGCGTTCGCTTTAGCTTTGGCTATATCTTTCGCCTTAGTTTTTGCTTTCTCGTCAGTTTGCTCGTTTTGCTTTATTAAAGTTTGCATATCTTTTACCTGCAGCTCTGTAGGTCGATCCTCGAATACTGTATTTAAAATACGCTCTGTGTCGATTTCTTTATAAGTGATATTAGATGATAATGTCGTAATTTCAAAATCAGGCTTAACTTGGAGAATCAACACCTCTTTTGTCAATCTTCTTGTATGATTCAGAGTTAATCTTTTAATGTAGTCGAGATCGTCTTTACTGAGAACCGATTTGTTACTACATTCGTTAGAAACAGGGTTATAGAATTTCGGAAGACTATTTTGATTTGACAAGCAAAGAGGCACTTCAACACAACGGTGTTTTCTTGCATTAAAATAAGATCTCTTACCATTATAATATGTATCACAATCAACGGGATTGCAGTCATTCCATAGATCCTCGTCAACGCGTTTGCAAAATTTAACATTTTTTGCAGAGTTATTCTTCAGTTTTGTATCGAATTTAATTTTTACTGTATCTCTCACCGTAGTCTTGATCTGAGATACTGGTTTGGAGTCTATGTAGATGGTACAATATCCTCTTCTCTGGCAGACATCTAGTAGAGGAGCAACCATCGTAAAAGTTTTCGTTGCACCTTGGAGAGAAATTTAAAATAGTAAATATAACATTACCTTCAAAACTACTGTTATGTAGGACTGACGTAGGGTAGAAACGCAATACTTAAATTTAAAAAGTGGAACGAAATATCATTATTATTATTGAAGTCTTCTGATTATTTTTATTCGTCTTTTTTGTGATATAGAGGCTTGCAAAAGGCAACTCACTGAAAAGAAACCATTAGAAACTCAGTCGGGCTTTTTTATGTTTCGTTAATGTTGCCAAAAATCAAGGCATACGAGTATACAAGTAAAATTTTAACAGAATAAAAACCGACTTCATGTTCGACTCGATTTCTCTTGGATGCCGTCATCAGATCTTTGTGTCCTTATCATGGTACCACCGTTGGAATATCTCCTTTCCATTAGAAAAAGAATCATTAAAATTGGTTCATAAACGACGAAGTTATCCACGAACACACATAAAAAATATATACGGTCGAATTGAGAACCTCCTCCTTTTTTGAAGTCGGTTAAAAATACAATAAGCTTTCTGAAATATTTTGATGTGAAACATCTATAGGCGCGGATAAACTGATTTTTGGCGTAACGAGAATTGGCGTGGCGACGCTCGCCGCTTCGCTTTACCGAAGTCACCGATGAAAATAATTGAGTTGTCGCTATTTCAAATAATTTTTTACATTTAGAATTTTTGTATTTTGTATTTAATAAAAATTAATATAATTTCACATCTGCCAGGCGTCCCGTGACGGCACACTTTTTATTTATGTTTACGGCATGCACTAGAAACGATATACATTATTATCGAGTATAGTTAGTTTAGAAACTGCCAGTGTGACTAAATCGTATATTTAAATAAGAATCCCTCACAAGTTTTTTCTTGTTGGATTGCCTCAGGCAAATTTTACCAGAACCATACTGCTTGCACAGTAAAGGATTTATCTGTAAACTGGGTGGTTTGTTTTGGCATTTTTAATAACGTTATCATAAAAAATGATTACAGTAATCACGAAAATTGCATGTGTGCTAAAATAGATAAAATAGAGCTAATAATGCGCGTAAAATACTCAAATTGTTTTAGAAACAATCAGATATATTTTCCGTAAATAAATGCAAAAAGCCAACATCAGGTGGTATTCCCAGGCGGTCACCCATCCAAGTACTAATCACGCCTGATGTTGCTTCACTTCGGTGATCGGACGAGAACCGGTGTATTCAACATGGTATGGAGGTTGACGATTATAATTCTATATTTAACGTTTATGATCCAGCCCAATGACGTCAACTCAATGTTAAGGTATTATAATATGCTAGCAGTACCGCGTCTACGGATTTATCAGTTCATATTGTTATTTACTGATTTCCATACGGTTACAGATTAAAATACGAATAGTTTTAGTAAGAGATATTAAATTAAAATACTTATGTACTAGGAAATAAAATAAAAAAATATTTACAATCTATCTATCTATACTACTTATAATAAAAATGTAACATGTCCAATTCTGTACATTAAAGATATTTTGAAATTTTTTATTGGAGGGCTCTCTGTAATCGATACTGAAGCCAAAACTGTATTTTTTTTTCATTTTTGTCTGTCTGTCTGTATCTTGGCAGCGCATCACGCCGAAACTACTGAATGGATTCAAATGAAACTTGGCATGATTTGAGTTCATACTACGAGGTAGGACATGGGATACTTTTTATCCCGAAATTCAGCGCGGTTTCCTGGAGAGAGGGGATGAAAGTCAAAATATGTACTTAGTTGTAATTCAATAACACATAGTCCGATTTCATTCATTCATTTTCTACTAGAAAGAAAAAAATAAAAGATAACGGGAAAAATCTTTTTTTTGACCGCGACTGTACACTGCCTGTGGGAAGCTGAGACAGATGTGTAAATATGGGGGTACGAAGTTCGCCGGGTCAGCAGGTATTTACATAAAAGCGTAAAAAAGTTCCTCCGCATCATCGCCTACTGGCAGCGTTCCTAAAAGACTGGCAGCATTGCCACGTTGAATGCACATACATGACTTCAGGTCACGAAAAGCGTCGATCGTTACAGATATTAGATTTATGACAAGAAAAAATTCAAGATATAATGATTTTAAAGGCTATTGAACCATATTTTTACCATAACTATAATACTCATAATCCTCAGGTAGAGTAGGCTTCAATACAGTTATGTAAGAAGTGTCCTTTATTAAATTTCAATATGTTACAGCTGAAAAATATCTTACTAATATTATAAACGCGAATGTTTGTAAATATGAATGGATGGATGTTTGTTACTCTTTCACGCAAAAACTACTGAACGGATTTGAATGAAACTTTACAGTAATATAGCTAATACATCAGAATAACACATAGGCTACTATTTGCCGCGATAAACAACATACAAGCGGGTGGAGCCGCGAGCAAAAACTAGTAAATCATAGTTACTAAACCTCATAGAATGTAACTGCCTCGGTGGCGTAATGGTAGACCAACTGTTTATTGATCTGCAAATATTTGTCTCGGAGTTTGGGTGTTTTCTATGTATAGTACCTATGTATTTATTTACAAAATAAAAGTATAATTATATGTATTCATAACAGTTGTCTAGTACCCATTCTCTGCTTAGCTTGGGACTAGATGGCGTTGTGTGTTAGATGTCTGAAATATTAATTTACTTATAATCAAAATTAAATATCTGAAAATATTTCGTACTTTTTCCTTGTGGTAAATAGGCGAGACATTGCATATTTCAATGTATTTCGTACTTTAAATTGGGTTATGGATATGCAATAGGTTTCGTCGTGGTAACGAAACTACATAATATTATTGGTTCAATTCAGTGTCCTACTAATATTATAAACGCGAAAGTTTGTAAGTATGGATGTATGGATGGATGGATGAATGAATGAATGAATACATGGATGGATGTTTGTAACTCTTTCACGGAAAAACTACTGAACGGATTTGGATGAAACTTTACAGTAATATAGCTTATACATCAGAATAACACATAGGCTACTATTTGCCGCGATAACCGATGTACACGCGGGCGGAGCCGCTAGTAAAACTGGATATAACATAAGTTGGGGCCAGAGGTGTCTCTAGCTCTTGAAGCGACATGGTTTTTGACATAACAAAACAGGCTTTGCACTATACTTTACTAAACATGTACACTTAGTTCAAAGACTAAAATCGTCATTTACGCCTTCAACATATTTAGATTAACTAAATAAGTAATCACAAAGCTGTAGCCTTTACTGCAAATACCACTGAAATTACAATCCTCGAGGTCCAATTTTAATGAATCAATGTATAAACTGTGACTTAACTTTGAGTAAGCTTTATAATTTATAAAATTATAAGAATCACCTGCAGCAATAACATCGTTAGCGTCTCCCATGATCTCAATAATATCGCATTTCTCATCATTATTGTACAAGCAGCATTCATCCGGATAGACAGCTACTGCGCAATCTTCCTCATTTAAATTGTTAATTTCAGCAACAAACTTTAGCCCAATCGACGAAGGTATCGGTTCTTCTAAACCTGCCTTAACATCTATATTTTTACTAAAAACAGTCATAATAACTATATTAAATATTAAAAAAATATTGTACAAATACATCTGAATCGTTTATCATCTGTCATTATTCTTGACATAATATCGTAGACAGAGAATATTTATTTGAGATGACATTTAGTAATGCACATGGTATAACAATATACTTCGCCAGATATGGCATTCTGACGACGGTCATGACGTCATCATCGCTATAGCTGGCTCTGGTTGGTTCATTTCGTGTAATGTTGCTATAAAGTAGTAATTGGATAGTGACGTCATACTGTGTCGCTCTCGAAATGCGAGACCTTGTTTTCTTAGACTATGGTAATGCACAGATGTGAAGGCCATTGAGAATTTGACTATACAGGTTTGAAGATCTACCTTTCTCTGCCTGATGGAGAGCATGAGCAGAATCCAAGACTGGTGGTCACCATCCTCAATGCGAATAAGGCCAATGCAGCATGGTGACCCACACTATGGTGGCCTAGTGACACGCTTTTTCACGCCCCGCTTAAATGACCCAGGATCATAGTGGAAGAGAAACACGTGCGCTGGTAGTGAGTTCCAGGTTTGACCGCTTGGCACAGGAAGGAAGAACCGAAAAGATAAGTACGAGAGTACTCAAACAAAACTAGCCTAATATACTCCTTACAACATCAGCTATCTGTTAGTAAAATTGCCATCAAAATCGGTCCTGCTGTTACAGAAATTAGACAGATCAAACAGATATTTTAAAAATTGTTTTTTTGATGTAGGTAAGTACCGCATATACTGCCTTATGCATTTAAAAATAAAAATAAAATTTGTTCATTTAAAATTATAGATAAACACTTCTACTTATATATGTGACTCAAAAAAAAAAACATAATATTTCAATCGTTTATTTCCTTACATCGAAATGGCATTTATTTTACATTCGCAAACCGTTACAGTCCAACTTATCAACTAATAACTGAGCAATTAGTTTATTTTTTATCACAATAATTGTCATAATAGACACAATATGTCATAGAAAGTCCACCAATAATATAAAACAAACAAGATGTAATAATAATACGCTGATTTATTAATAAACGTTATTCGAGGCTCTCATAAATAGTCACTTGGAAAAATAGTCACGCTGTTATAAGGTGACATGAAATGAAATACAAAGTTATGCTAGAGGGAATACAGAATAAATTTGTAAGATTTTTGTATTTGAAATCCTATGGAGTTTACCCGGGGTATCCACTACTGTATCCTACCCTGTTAACACTCGGAATGGTAGGCTATAATAAATTAGAGGTATGTAGAGAAGCAGCCTTGGTAACTTATTTATTTAAAGTATTACGTGGTAAAATCAATAACCCAGCCATCCTGCAAGAGATTCGATTTTGAGTCCCAGACGGATATCGGGGCCGGCGGCGGCGCCCAGCGCTGTTTGCGCACGCACTTTTGCACCACGCGCCAATGATTGGGGCTCTGAATAAGATTTTTTAAATGTTTTTTTTGTTTGTTGGTTTTTGTTTATTAATTGAACGTAAGTGATTAGTATTAATCTTATGTAACTACACTATTGTAATATGCTCTCGCCTGGGAGGATAGTGCATGTTTGTAATTAAATAAGTTAAAATACAATAAAATGGCATTAAGAGAGATATTTTCGTTAGATGATTAGAAGAAACACATATTTTTGAGACTCAAAAGCATCCAAGCAGAAGAGCCACGCTGATTTTAGCACGCACGGACCGGCTCGACCATCTCACAGAAGACCAACCTCAAATGACAGGTGAGTGCGAGAACATTTAAGGCAGGTGAGTGCGAGACCAGAGGCCCAATGATGCAAAACCCACACTATAGCGGCCTAGTGAGATCACTAGGCCGCTATAGTGTGGGTCGCCATGCTGCATTGTTGCAACGAGTATAGTGTCCACTAGTTTTGGATTCTGCTCAGACTTTCCATCAGGGAGAGTAGTCACTTTGAAACGCTCATATATAAAGAAAAAATCCCCCAACAAAGCCTACGCCATGGCCTAATAATGGAGTTTAGTCCAATAATCATTAATTGATTTTCAAATATTATATACCTACGTTTAATACAAAAGTATATCTTATTGAGTGATTTATTGTAATACTTTATTAATACACAATAATAATATACAAAGGCGGGTATTATGATAAAGGCGTTTTCTGCCGGTCATCGTGAATGTGATGTAGAAATTGATGAAGTTGTGTAAACATTAAATAGTATAATAGACTGAGTATTATAGTAAATAATATTATAGATATAGAACTTTACAACTTCGATATCACACAGTACTTGGTTTGTGGCAGCAGTCGCTCCGCGTAATAAATCGAAGTTCAACCGTGTCGTGGTAGACTTAAAGTCGACTTCAAACCTAATTTGCAAAAAGTGTTATACGAATGAAGAAAATACCATAGAATTCTCCTGTTCTGATGACACAGAAGAGAAAAGGAGACCACGGTTGTTTATTTAACCAGGTTTCTTGACTTCTTAAGTAAACATGATTTATACTGCTAAACTACATATTTAAACTACCAAGTTATTCACAAACCACTGCACGAATTTCAAACCTAAAATCCTAATATACTATGCATAACTCCGTAGAGTAATCTTAAGCACAATAATGCCAACATGGAACAGAAGATGTAGTGGAGAATCCTTAGTCTATTATATTTTTTGAGACCTGCTGGCACTGTTTCTACTGGATCCTTGAGAAGATAAACTCGAACACCTCGTACGTAATTGTAGAAGTAATCGCTCCAGTCTAAGGACGCCATGTTGAAGTCAAAGATTTGCTTATCAGCATCGCAAAGTTCTTCATAAAGACTCTGAACGTTGCTATTATCAAATTTCCAATCTCTTGTCGCGAAATATGCCAACACGTCGGAGAATTTTGCTATTTTTGAATATGCTTTTCTTAACCTGTTGAAAATAATGACATTATTAATTAATAATTCACAGTTTTATAGTTATGTGGTTAAATTCAGTGTTTCGGGAAGCTTTTTTCCTGCTTTATGGCACAAATAAATTAGTGACTGATCTTAATGTTTTGATTTATTTCTTTTTATCATTCATAAAAGAACAGTTTCATAGTTAATAATATCAATCACATAACCAGGACACTAATCAAATATATCATGAAATTCACTTCTGAAGAACCGTCTAGTTAGACAAATTTTTTTCAAGTGCACGAGTTTCTAAGTGAGATATTTTTTCTGAATATTTAAAAGAATGCATTTTTGATTTTACACAGATCGGTGTGGTGACGGATAAAGTATACTGTGTTATTCATCCCATGGGTGTCGTAAGAGTCAACTAAAGAAGCAAGCTTAGCTGGACAAAATCATTCAAAACAGAAAGAAAACTTAAACCAAACCTTAAACTAACCCGTCTGGTCAAATAATAATAAATTAATAAATATTTCGGACATCTAACACACAACGCCATCTAGTCCCAAGCTAAGCAGAGCTTGGGACTAGATGGCGTTGTGTGTTAGATGTCGATAGTCGAAAGGTCGATAGTTAGACCGATAGTCTTGGTACTAGACAACTGATACAAATACATATATACTTTTTTTTGTAAATACATACATATTATACATAGAAAACACCCAAACTCCGAAACAAATATTTGTAGATCATTCAAACATTTTGGTCCGACCCGGGAATCGAACCCCAGACCTCATGATCAGCAGTCGCACACGCCAACCGCGAGACCAACGAATCAGTATTAAAGGTGTAGTAAATTGTAATAGTAAATGGCTAGACAGATTTTTATGAAATTTGGTGTGCATATCGGGTAGGTCTGAGAATCGACCAACATCTATTTTTATACACCAATGTTTTTTTATGGCAAAACAAAGTTTGCCGGATCAGCTAGTCTTATATATAAAATTCTCGTGTCACAATGTTAGTTACCATACTCCTCTGAAACGGTTGGACCGATTTCTATGAAATTTGGTGTGCATATCGGGTAGGTCTGAGAATTGACCAACATCTATTTTTTATACCCCAATTTTTTTTTGGCAAAACAACGTCAGTTAGTAGTTATATAAAATACTTACATAGGTTTCTTCCCAATCATAATAGCGACACCATCAGCGATATAAGCGGGTATCCAGTGCAAGAGGAAGCAGTACAAATTGTACATGAACTTCGAGGAAGTCAGGTAGAACAGGTAGTAGTATATCGCTTGCACCGTCGGTACTTGGAAGCCGTAAGTCTCGTTGTATTTCATGAATCTCTCTGGAAAAGACCAAGAAACTTTATCATGTCTTCTTATTAGTTAATTATTATTTTTAGATTCTCTTCCATGAGAAAGAGCTATTACGCTTTTTAACCGACTTCAAAAAAAGAAGGTGGTTCTCAATTCGACTGTATGTTTTCTTTTCCTTTTTTTTTAAAGACAATTCCCGCATTAGGAATAAACATCCTGTGTCGCGGGGGACTTTACAGACATACATGAAACGGACACAATTAACACCCAAACAACAAACTTTTTAATGTTTGTTACCTCATAACTTTCGACTGGGTAAACCGATTTTGATGATTCTATTTTTATTTGAAAGCTGGTGCTTCCCGTGTGGTCCCATTTAAATTTGGTCAAAATTTAAATTGAAGTCGGTTTTATTCTGTTAAAATTTGTGATTATTAAAAGTTGGTATCTGCAGCAAGATCGAGCATCTGAAAGGCCTGGCAAAAATTTTACATGAAATTACACTTCCAAAGAAAATTAATATAGTTACTAAGTTTAATATAGTTATTATTAGTTTTATAAGTTTGGACTTAGGAAACAAACTAGGCAGGACTGCAAAGAGGAGAAAAACTCGAAATGAACCCTATATCAACCCATCTGACATTCGTGATATCATCACCATCAGCGTATTACAGTCCACTTCTGGATATAAGGCTCTTCCATTGCACGCCACTCTAATTAATTTTGGACTTGTCGCATCCACCGCTACCGTGGGAGAGCCACGCTTCGGCATGAATGGGCCGGCTCGACCGGAGTGATACCACGGCCTCACAGAAAACCGGCGTGAAATAGTGTTTGCGCTGCGCTTTACCGAGTGAGTGAGAATATCAGAGGCCCAAACCCCAACCCCTTCCCCTATCTCCCCCATCCCTGCCTCCATCCCCCCATCCCCTAAAGGCCGGCAACGCACTTGTGACGCCTCTGGTGTTGCAGGTGTCCATGGGCCACGGTAATAGCTATACATTTGTATAGTGCATATGTCGAGACGCGTGCAGCGTGATACATTAGATTAAAATCTTCTTTCTAAAGAGAGATTTATGTCCAGCAGTAGACCAATGAAAGCTGTTGATGACAAAGTTTGGGGAAATAATCGAAAATTAACCTTTGCAACTTACCCCAAGTCAATGGTCTCTGTTCCGAAGACACGTAGTTATAAACTGGTGGAGACAGATCCGGAGGAGGGGCGTCTTCATGGTTTGCTGGATACTCCTTCGCTGTCTTCCACGCAGCTGCTATACAGGCATTTACCACCATATCTCCTGGGACCAAGTCGGCTATTGCTTTTGGGTTGCAGTTCAAGACATGAACTAGGCCAACAGCTGCTCCGACTACCACCTGATGAGGATAGGATTTTGTAAATATTCTATTAGAAGAATATGACACTTGAAGGAATTTGCACTTCAAATGCTAGTTTTTTGATCTAATATTTTATTACTATGGTCACAATCTGATTACCAGTTTGATTGAGTTATCGTTCAACTTCCTAGCCTTTTTTATTCCCAAAATTATTTTTGGCCAGCTACTAGTTCAACCAGATTTACCTAAATATCATTTTTTCCACGGACTAGTCGTCAGTATATTTGAGGGGACTGACTACCCAGTAACGATTGCCGACGGCTTAACGTGCTCTCCGAGGCACTTTGTTTGAGTTATGGTTCGTTCGATGATTGGATATGTTAATAAAAGAAATGAATGTCAAGTAAATATATTATTATAAATATCACTCACTCCGGTAGGTCCGTACACGTTATCGATCCAGCCCGACACAGGCTCCTTTACTGTTGCGATAACTGAAATACAAATAAATATAAATTATACACAATTGATCATACTTTTTACTCAAAAAAGGCAGGGAATCTAGAAAGAAGTTGTAGTAATTTGTAAACAGTTTAAATTATTTTCCTTTGATTTTCTTTTTCTTTCCTTTGATTGCAAAACAACTCCTTTATCGTTAAAAAAACAAAACCAAAATCGAAATCAGTCTATCCGTTTAGAAGAAACATTGTCACACAGATACTTAAGCTATGCTATAATAATATAGTGTGGCACGCCAGGACTGCTGCGGTAAAGCTATTGCATAGCATTTTTTTATCAACTTATTACTTATTATTACTTTTTTTTTATTTTTTTATTTATGCAGTAGTGTGTGGCTTCCATGAATAATTTTATACATTATATGACATAACAAATCTTCGTGTCCAAGGCAACGAATCTTCCTTGACGTATTTTCTATGTCTATATATATGTTTGGAAAATTTAGATTAAGTTTTTTAGTTTGTATGCTGTGTGTATCAAATAAAGTTGTATTATTATTATTATTTCAATACGCCTGCGCTCGATGCGTGCGAGCTTCGGGTGTAAGGTTTTATTTTCGTTACGTTACGGAATTTCTTGATTCGGTCGCCGCGCTCAAAGGCCTCAAAGCCCGCGATAAAAGCTATGCAATAGCTTAAAAATAATAAGTAATAAGAAGGCGCTCATAGCCCACTTGCACTCGGTGTTTAGGAACAATCACCGAGGGTAAGCAACTACGGTGCGGTCAGTATCTGGATGGGCGACCGCTAGTGGCATGTTACCATGAGCATCTTCGTGATTCGGAGGTCACGTTAAGCAGTCGGTCCCAGTGGTTATCATAGGATAACAGACGTGAAGCTTAGTTGGAGGCCTTTTGGCGGCTTAAAAACATCCAACGGCAAGATTAGGTAGCCACAACGTTGTGTTGCCAGTCCCCAACCCGCACTCAGCCAGCGTGGGGATGTATCGCCCTAACCCTCGCCTGAGAGGAGATCCGAGCCCAGCAGTGGAACGTTATGGGTTGTTGATGAAGAAACTGTTTTTTTAATTGCATTTATCTTACCGATAGAAGGTCTGAAGAGCGCCACAGGCAGGCCTTTGGAGTACATCTGCACAATGTCCTCAGCTGCTGCTTTCGTGTAGGCGTAAGTATTCGGGTATTCCCCTAAGAGACTGGAAAAAAAATGTGTTTAACAATGACATGTAAGGAAAAACATAGTTTGAAATACTAAAGAAAAAACGCCTATAAAAGTCGATTACAAACAAACAAACTACAGGTGAAGCTAATAAAAGCGTTTTAAAAAAATATTTAATTATATAGTAAAAAAGTTAAAAACTAGAACCCAACTACGACAAAAAACGACGCTGAAAAAGTATGAAACAAGTTTCAAATGCCGTAGTCACACGTTACGTAGAAATGTACCTCACACATTAAAAACACCACTCGGAGGACGTTCTCGAGTCCGTTTAAACTTAACGCCTGATGGAACTGAAAATGCAACGGTTTAATTCGACGTGTATATAATTAATAAATACACAGGTTACAGAATGACAGTGAATCATTTTCCCCAATTCACGTAAAGATTGTAAGTTAATCCAATCTCAATCGAAAGTTAAAAACTTACCCAGGCGTAATGTTGTTGATAATCTTTTCATCCATGGTCTCAACTAAGTCGATCAGCTTATCTCCTGCTAAGGGCATTTCGTAGAACTTCTCTCCAATGGCCTTCTGGGGACAGTTGCTGGAAAAATACATAAACAATTACCTAATCACTTTTCTTTTAACAACATTATAATCACACCATCAGTTTTTAACAGACTACTGCTGGACACAGTTGTCTCCTATAGCAAAAAATGATGATGTTCCTTTATCCAAACTAAGACAATAACTGTCTTCAACAGTATTTAATATTCCACTACAGGATATGAGCCTCTTCTTAGAAAGCAGGTTTGGGTCTACTATGCCACGCTGTCCAGACGGGTTGGTATAGGGTTTGTGTTAAGTTTTCCTTCTCTTTGCACCTTCTGCGAAGATGTAATCCCGCATAAGGTGGCGGTGGAGAGGTCTCGGGAGGACGACCTCCTCATGCCGTCCTAAGTGTGGCCGCAGATGGTCGGGACGGGTTTTCCCCTCTATCTGCATCAGTGGCCAGCCGCGAGGAGGTGACACATGCGTGTGCCGTACGTCGCCTAGTTAGAGAAATTATTAGCAGACGGTGCCCGCTTCAGAGCAGGCAGGCGCTGGGAGGGGCCCGGATGGCTTAACAACAGCAGTTCCCGGATCCCTCCCATACCAGGCGCAGAGTGGCACACCGTGTGGTTTTAGTCGGTCCGACACACACCACCCCGTCGTAAACCGGCCCGAGGAAGTTTCCACAAGAAAAAAAAAAGAGTTTGTGTCAAGCTTTTCTTTATCTTCACCACACGGAGTACAATCCGTCACATGTGTGTCTCAAATGAGGAGTTTGAAAAATCCTTACCTGTAAGCGGTGGAGACGTGAACAAATGCCTTAAGCTTGCCACATCCCCTGGCCAGCTTGAACATCTCCCTGGTGCCTCTAACATTGATCTCTACTGCAGTCTTCAGGGGTTCATCAAACCTGACCGTAGCTGCACCGTGAAAGATGATTTCGACCTATAAAATAAAGTTTATTTTTTATTAAAAATATAGGTAGGCAGTAATAATGATAAATCTAATTGGAAGGGTTTACGGTAAGTAACATTTTCGTAGTAAAAATATGCAAATGGTATTTTTAATTCTATCACGCCTGATTCCCAGAGGGGTAGGCAGAGACAATCGACCCCACTTACTACGATCCTGACACACCTCTTTTGCTTCGTCTACATTCGTCAAACGCTGCATGCATGCTCGTCGGTTCCTAGTGCTCTTCACATTACCCTTTTTCAGAACATCACCAATTCGGTCGGTAAATGTTCACGGTAGCCGACCTCTTCCGACACTTCCGATTAAAATTAATTAATCGTAATCAGAATTTTGCTGATTATGATTATTAATCGTAATCGATAATCGTTAATCACGATTAAAAATGTATGATTAATAGATAAAGTTTGAAAAGGTAAAAAATTAAGAAAACTTACATAGCTAATCAAAATTTTTTGGTAGTTTTTTTTGCCTTAATTATAAAGTACAATGGACGGCCTTATTGCTAACAGGAATTTCTCCCAGGCAACCTATGTATGTACATGTATGCAGGAAACAGCGGTAGTTGTAGGTGTACACACAAACATACATACATATGTAAATGTATGTATATTTATGTGTACTATATAAATATGTAATATGTATATACATATGTAATATACAATTTTATACTTGTATAACATAATACATATATATACATAGATAAAAACAAAAGCAGCCAAGTGCGAGTCGGACTCGCCCATGAAGGGTTCCGTAGCAGCAAGTAACATAATATAATTTTTTGTTTTATTTTTATATTAGTGTTGATTGAATGAAAGGTAAATTGCGGTTTACGATTTACAAGTATGACGTATTAAAAAAAAACTACTTATATATCTTACTTAGATCTTGTTCAAACCAATTTTCGGTGGAAGTCATGGTAATGTGCATCATATTTATTTTCTGTTTTATCATTCTTATTTTAGAAGTTACAGGGAGGGGACACATTTTACCACTTTGGAAGTGTCTCTATATATTTTATATTTAAGTTTCAGTTCTAAGTAGGTATGGGGAACCCCCAAAATATTAGTTTTTCTATTTTTGTGTGAAAATCTGCGGTTCACAGAATAGGTACATCTACTTACCAAGTTTCAACATTATAGTTCTTATAATGTTGAAAAAAGAAAAAAGTGGCTGTGTCATACGGACGGACAGACATTGAAATTTTTGTTTTGTTTACAATAGTGTCCACTCGGGTTCGCCGCTCAGTGTTTAAGTTAACGAATTCATTAAGGACCTTACTTGTTTAGAACTGTGTTATTCATAGCTGAAGCTCTTTGAGTGGTAAGTATGTATAGTAACCTATTTGGAATTGCACATATTAAGTAAATATGTTGTTTTTTTTACAGTTTTTACATTTATACAAAGGATATATATAGCAAGATATAATCTATCAGGAAATTTTAAGGAAATTCTTGATTTTAAAATAGAAACGGGATGAACTTGAAATGCGTTTATTGTTAAATAAAAAGTGAAAGGAATCTCTAGCTATATTTATTTATTTATGAAAAACTTTATGAACATTTGTACAATGGCGGACTTAATGCCCAAGGCATTCTCTTCCAGTTAGGGTGGTGTAGAAATCTAGTAAGGTAGGTGGTGCACAGAGATTACGTTATCAATAATAATTGTATAAATTCTCAAAATTAAAAAAACCCCGACATAATAACCTGAGTTCCCTTTAAAAAGTAAAAAACACGTTACGCGCTTTCATTTGAGACCCCACACGATGATATTTTTGCAGACATGCGGTTACTCTTCCCCACTTTCACCCCTATAACTTTTAAACGGCTCAACCGATTTTCATGAAACATGTCTAAGAACACTCGCACGTAACTCACCTTTCATACAAAACAAACTAAATTGAAATCGCTTCATCCGTTCGGGAGCTACGGTGCCACAGACAGACAGACAGACAAGTGAAACTTATAACACCCCTCTTTTTGGTCGGGGGTTAAAAACAAACATAACACATAAAAATAAACATACATAATACACATAGATAATACACACGTAGTATACACATTTATTTATATAAATACACATATACACATTACATCGGTTTCAGTTCTATCTGTGCAGAACTTTTTGAGTTTTAGAAACATATACCAATAACCAACTTTATATTTTATTACCGACTTCAAAAAAGGAGGAGGGTCTCAATTCGACTGTATTTTTTTATGTTCGTTACCTCAGAACTTTCAACTGGGTGAACCGATTGTGATGATTATTTTTTATTTGAAAGCTAGTGCTTCTTGTGTGGTCTCATTTTAATTTAATTTAATTCAGTTCTTGAACTCGGTTTTTTTTGTTAATTTTTTTATTTAATTATATTTATTATCTACTGTATTGACAACAAAAACAGGACTATAAAGCACCTGTTACTATAGATGAATAACTATTTAGTTCTGTTTTTTTTTTCTTCAAATATTTAAAAGTAAATGTTAAAAGCGTCCCTTTATTTACAATCTTATGTTTAACTAGCTGACCCACGCAACCTCGTTTGCGTCTGCTATTGCCCGTAGCGTGATAATTTTCCCCCGTTTTAGAAATTTTCATTGGTCTTAGCGTGATGATATATAGCCTACAGCCTTCCTCGATAAATGGGCTAACTAACACTGAAAGATTTTTTCAAATTGGACCAGTAGTTCCTGAGATTAGCGCGTTCAAACAAAAAACCAAACTCTTCAGCTTTATATATTAGTATAGATGTATTTATTATACTCTTCTAAGATCCTATACTCATAATCAATAACACATTTATTTGGATAAAGATTAATATTAGGTATTATGTTGATGAAAACTCTTTGGCAAGTAACTCATTATTAGGTACCAACTCTTAGCGTCTTATACTCGTGATACCTTTTGCGAAATGTCCGATTGGGATGAAAAAAAAAGTATTTTACTTCTACATAACTACCCTTGATAACATAATGCTTAATGTGCATAAATATTAATACTACGATACACATTTAACGTAGTTTCTTTCTGAAGACGATTTAATAATTTTTTTGAACACAAAAGCAATTATTGTGACCAAACCATGATAGTTAGATATATGCTGTCGCGGACTTTTTTGTAGATCTTAATGGGACCTACAAACCCGTAATACATTATTTTGTTCTATTGTCAATAGTTTTTGCAGCGCACGCAAAAATAGGTTTTCGATTTCACACCTTGGGTTACAAAATAGCAATTTTCTTACGGATCTCTAATTTTTTTGAAAATAAAAGATAGCCTTCCTCGATAAATGGACTATCTAACGCTGAAAGAATTTTTATAATCGGACCAGTAGTTCTTGAGATTAGCGCGTTCAAACAAACAAACTCTGCAGATTTATAATATTAGTAAATATTAAGTCGTCTCCTTTTTTCAATGAGCTTGGCACTCAATCATAGAGCCTATTCGCGACTAGCTTTTGTGACCAAATCATTGAACTTTGTATATTGGTGATGACTACGAGATGCCACAAGTACTTAGCATTCAAGAGTTGAGTAAATATATTAAAATAGGTAAACACGTAGGTTTCTGTGGAAAATTCCGTAGACTAATTTTGTAGTATAATTTATGAAATAGGAAGGATTTGACATTTTGGAGAAGAAAAATAAATCTTGTTTCTTATCTAAAATATCTAATACCTTTAAACGAGCATATTTATATATAATCTGAATCTCGGCAACGATTTTCATAAAATTTTGTATGCAGGGGGTTTCGGGGGCGATAAATCGCTCGGATGACGCTCGGTCATCCAGGTATTTATTTTTAAACTCGCATCTGCCCGCGGCTCCGCCTGCGTGTATCTCGGTTATATCGGAAAATGGTAGCCTATGTCCTTTCTCTGACTCAAGACTATCTGTGTATCAAACTTCATTTAAATCGGTTCAGTAGTTTTGGCGTAAAAGCGCGGAATACAGACAGACAGAGTTACTGTCACATTTTTTATATTTTTATAAGACTACACCCGCACTAAGAACAAATCCTGTGTCGCAAGGGACTTTACAAACATACATGAAGCGAACACAAAGAACACTCAGACTCAGAACAACAATTTGTGGATCACACAAAGTGTTATCCCATGTGGGATTTAAACCCACAACACTTGGCGCAGTGGATAGTGGCGTGGCGACCGCTTAAACCACTTGGCCAACAGTGCAGTCAAATATTATTAGTAAGGATAGTTTCAAAACTATTTTAAATAGCAATAAATAATTCGTAAGTTGAAAATGTAATGCTTGATGCCTACCTAAAAAGAAAAGAATAAAGAATTTCACAAAATCTATATAATGTTTTAAATTCGATAGTCGCTCTGTTACACTCACGAATTTCTATGAAAATTGACATGGAGATACTTTGATTTTTGAGGGATGACATGGTTTTTACCGCGATAAACAACATACACGCGAGCGGAACACTTGGGGAAAAGCAAGTGGTTTATAAATGGCGGAGTTCTGAGGTAATTTAAAGTTAAACCCACTAAATCCACTCGATATTCCTTACATCACCTGACCTCACCGTTAGTATGGTTAACCAAGCTGCATTTTTGCATTGTCTGCATTCGCAATGAGTATGGTGACCACAGCTCTTGGACTCCTCTCATGCTTTCCATCAGGCAGAGTGGAGTCACTTTGGAAGGCTCATATTTAAAAATCACCACTCCCCATATCACTCAGTTTCCTTAAATTGTTCAGGTTCGGTTCTGTTCAGCCATTCGAAACCTAGGGTTAGCCTTACTTTCCTTAATATATTCACTTTCCTAATTTACCCGCTCTATTTATGTCATCTAAAAACGGCCATTTTCTATTTTTTAAGGGCTTATTCCCAATGGTGACCACTAAAACTGCCACTACTATAGTCGTTGGGATTTTTTACATCTGTTCCTAGCATGTCCCTAGCCACCTCTGGAGTAAATAATATACAACTACTATACTCTTTGCTAGTAACATTTCGTTTCACTCTTGAAAGTTGCCGCGATTTACAAATTATGACTTAGTAGTTCAGCTGTACCACATTCACAATACGAGTATATTAAATTAAATCATTAATAACTGTAGAGGGAAGCAACAGTTGGTAATGCACTTGTGACTGTTGAGATCCATCCATAGGTATATAAAATCATATGACTCGTTTGGCGTCTTTTATCATAAATAAAGCTTCATCTTTCTAGCTTTTATTATTCCGAAGATTATTTGGAGTCGGCTACTACTTTAACCGGTTTACCTGAATATCAGTTTTCCACGAGCCACTGGTATCGGCCTAAGCCAATGTCAGACTTTGGAGAAACAAGTAAAAACTTTTAGCAATAACACACATGTAATTAAATGGCCAGGAAGATGATGAAGTCGATGATAAAAAATAAAAAATCAAACATAACGAATGACGTAGATCAAAACTCCTTCATGTCATATAAGTTCTCTAAAGAACATATCGCTATGACGTTCAATAAACAAAAACTATAAAATAAACAAATAACCATAAAAGGTGGGCATGCGTTTATTTACCAACATAATATGTACATACATAACTGCTAATAACAATAGACTACGTAATAACACGAATTGTATGTTAAATGCTACAGGTACCTACTACCTATGTATAATGCCTTGAATACGTTCAACCAGTACTAAGGTCAAGTAGGCCTGTCTTATTTGTTCGTCCATTAAACCTGTCTTTTCTAGTATTGACGTACGCTAAATACATCATTCGTTTATCCGTCTTTTTGTCCTAGAACATTGTTGAGATGAAGCTTTTGTAAATACATAAAACGAGATGGCATTTTAAACCAACATTTTCCTGGAATGTTGGATAGGGGTTGGCTGAATTTTGACTTACTTGACGCTGAACCTAGAATTTTAGACCTAGATTATTAACCTAGATTTTCATTATTCCAGTTTACGTAATTCCTTTGTCCAGATCCACCTGATCTTGACAAAGGAATTACGTAAACTGGAATAATGAAAATCTTATCCACGTCATCATCATCATCAACAGCCTTTCAAATTCCACTTCTGGATATGGGCCTCATTTTTATGTATGGCCATTCCAAAATGACTCCACTCTGCCTGATGGAAAGCATAAGTAGAATCTAAGAGTGGTGTTCACCATACTCATTGCGAATGCAGACAATGCAACAATGCAGCATGGTGTCTCACAATATGGCAGCCTAGTGATGCTCCTGCATCATTGGATCTCCGGTCTCGCATCACCAACGAAACACGTCAGCACGAATGCTGTAATTTTAGGTAGGTCTTCTGTGAGAGGGTAGTACCACCCTGTTCGAGCCAGGCGAGGCTCTACTACTCGTGAAAGGAGGTATTGGCCTACTATAACATCCTGACCAGACGGGTTGGAACAGGGTATGTTTCGAGTTTCCCTTCAATTTGTATCGCATCCTCGCTCATGGTTCTCTGCTCTCTAGACTCTAAGACGGTTTGACAGCCAGAACTCGGACATTGTTATTTATTTACTAGCTTTTGCTGCTTTTGCCTAGTGTATGTCGGTTATCGCAGTAAAGAGTAGCCTATGTCCTTCCCCAGGAATCAAAGTATCCCCATGCCATATTTCATTGAAATTGGTGCAGTGGTTTATAACTGTAACTGGCAAAGTTTCTATCGAATTTATAATTAACTAGCTTTTACACGCGGCTTCGCTCACGCAGACTTTCATCCCCTGATTTACAGCCTTAGGGGTGTAATTTCAAAAATTCCTTTCTTAGTGCTCACTTAAGTTATATAAAGAACCACCATGCAAATTTCAAGATTCTAGCTTCAGCGGTTTGGGCTGTGCTGTGATCTCTGGGTATGTCAGTCAGTCAGTCAGTCACCTTGCTCTTTTATATATATATAGATATGGAAGCATGGATACAGTCAACTGCTCTGTTATAGTCAAAAAAATATGTGTGTTTAATTTGCATGTTTCTGCCTACTTCCTTAGGTAGGTATTAGGAACGTACGCGACAGTTGTAGCGCCATCTCGCAAATGCAATTTTCGGGGCTATTGTCAAATAGTGAATGACAAGTCCTTATAACTTTATATATTATTATTTCTGCTGTTATTTTGGCAGTTTACAATACAACAACAATAATGACGTATTTTTAAAGCAATATTGTCAATTTTCACTAAATCCCTATTGTTGTACATTCCCATCATACACTTCGCGCGATCCCAATTATAGAGAAGTAAGTGTATTCGTATGTACCTACAGATGTGTGTATGTATGTATGTATATGTAAACGTATGCCACGTGATCCACCGTAAAAAATATAAAATTTACATCCACTTTTTTAGTTAGCACTTCAAATAAGAACCACCATCTAATGTATGTGCTAACGAAGTTATAACTAGACGCTACAAATATGGTGATGATGTATGCTTTGTATAAAATTTATTTGCATTTACAGCAGTCGTATTTTTGATGGCAGTTTCCTGACAAATACTTAACGAATAGTTGTGAAACGAATAGTGTTTATATATTAACATACTCTATTGTGCAGGTTGTCTATCTGTACTTTATTATGTATGATACTGCCAAAGTGACTCTATTTTGCCTGATGGAAAGCATAAGCAGAATCTAAGGGTGGTGGTCACCATACTCATTGCGAATGCAGGAAATTCAACAATGCAATATTGTGACCCACACTACTTATACCTAGTGCCCTATTGCGATGCTTTTGCATAATTGGGCCTCCACTCTCGCACTCACCAACGAAACGCGATAGCATGATAAAACAATACTTAAAGTAACTAACTGGCCCATTATGCTTCTGCATCATTGGGCCAGTATATACATAAATACATTGTTCTATTATGGCGTTAAATTCTAAACGAAGACTTCAACTTTGAAAATGACGATCTTGTACAGAACCCATCATCCATTACCGTCTTAGTGCTTAAATTACGAGTGTGTAGAGTGGTCTTAACGGGTGATAACCATTTTACAAGATTTTAATTAACTTGTATGTATATATTATGTATGCTTGTATGTTGGGGTGGAATCTTGCAACTCAATTTTGAAGCAGATATCTTCAACCGATTTTGTTGAAATTTTGCAAGCATATGTATACAGCGTGACAATACAATATTATAATGACGTGGAGCTGATCTGATGCTGGAGCTTTAATGTGGCCATAGGAACTCTTCGTCTCAAGGCAGTTGTCAAAGTTTTAAGTTCATACGTTCTATACGAGCCCACGCAGTTTAGGTTCTACATTGAAGAATAAATCAGGGCAAGTAATGTAAAACGTATACAGAAGATATTGCTGCCTGCCATGTCATGTTTCACTTAAAAAGACATTGTTAATGGTCAAAATTTGATTGCCAAGAGATGTCTAGTGTTTGTTTACTATTAGCCGTGTTGATGATGATCATACCGTTTTTGTATGTGTTTGCAGAACACACGGAACTTGACACGATCACGCGTTGTAAGTCACGAGGAAATATGAGAGTGGCTTGGTTTCAAGTGTCTTGAAAACGATCGCAACAGCTGCTACCACGCGTTGGAGTAATCTGACGTTAGCTTTATTTAGGGTTTAGAGACACAACATACCTAACCTACTCAATTTACTACCATATGTTCTATTTATGTTAGATTAAGTTAAGGTATTAACAGACATACTTGTGCTTAGAGGAGACTGCGCCTGTCATTGCAAACAGTTCAGGATAAACTCGGTTGAGGTGAACATGCGAATACTTTTTTAAATTATTTGGCCCAGTTAGTAATAAACACCATCCCTTTTAAAGCAACTCCTAAATGTGGTGATTCGAGTTCAATTCCTCCATAGGTTTGCGGAGGTCCGATGCCAGTTGCTTCGTGTAAAAACTGTTATTCAGGTAAAACCGGTTGAACTAGTAGCTGACCCCAAGTAATCTTGGGAATAATAAAGTGTAACGGTCGATTAGCACCAAGTAGAACGTTCGGGATATGAATGCGTGAAATTACTCGAACGAAGGTATTTTTATAGTATTTGACAGGCTTGACCCAATTCAATACTAAATTCACATATTTAGTAGATAATATCAAATATTGTTTACCATAAATATTCTAATGATTACTAGCATACAATTATTATTTGATAATACAGGATTGTGTAATATTAAAGATTTGATATGAAATATAAGTCGCGCCGGAAGCTGACAAGCGGAAGGCGCCAAGATATTAATATGAATCAACTATTTACTTGTTTATAAAATCACCAATTGAATTATAAGTTTATAATATATTTTATTGTATGCCTAGTAATTATTAAGATTTAAACAAATGAGGCATTTATACGAGGTTGGAATCGTTACTTATAACATTCGGCCATCCTGTGAATGCCGTGTCCCACGGCGATCAGAGCTGCCACTAATTTAATTAAATCTGATACTGACCAGTTTATTTATTTCTCCTAGATCACATAGCTTTTATTTGCTATACGTTACACAGTTTCGTATTTGCTATACGTCACACAGTTTCGCATTTGCCATACGTCACACAGTTTCGCATTTGCTATACGTCACACAGTTTCGCATTTGCTGTACGTCACACAGTTTCGCATTTGCTATACGTCACACAGTTTCGCATTTGCTATACGTCACACAGTTTCGCATTTGCTATACGTCACACAGTTTCGCATTTGCTATACGTCACACAGTTTCGCATTTGCTATACGTCACACAGTTTCGCATTTGCTATACGTCACACAGTTTCGCATTTGCTATACGTCACACAGTTTCGCATTTGCTATACGTCACACAGTTTCGAATTAGTTTCGTATTTGCTATACGTCACACAGTTTCGTATTTGTTTGTCATACGTCACACAGTTTGTTTTAACCTGCATCACACAGCTTTTGTTTTTACTACATCACACAGATTTTGTTTTTACTACATCACACAGATTTTATTTTGTACTACATCTATACTTGTAACACGGACTTGATCACATAGCCGCCCGTATTCACATGTAGTACTTGAATTTGGAAACGTAGCTTAATTTAAGTAAATAGACTTGATCACACAGCCGTCTTTACAGGTAAGATGTAACACAGCGGTAAATAACTGTTTACTTAGTATTATCACACAGTGTAGGTACTATATAATTGCAGACAAGTATAGGTAAATGGAAATCATGAACTTTTGTTTACACTTTTAAATTTCATTGTAAATAAACTGGAACGTACTCACCAGATGTACAGATAGATATACTTTACTGCACCTTCACCAATTACTCGAACGAAAACAAGAAAATTTCATAGGGTATCCAAATAAAGATTTCGTTAACTTTTAAATATTTTCAAAACAGGACGCGCGAGAATGCTAGATCCCACTTCTGAAATGTAACGGTCGATTAGCACCAAGTAGAACGTTCGGGATATGAATGCGTGAAATTACTCGAACGAAGGTATTTTTATAGTATTTGACAGGCTTGACCCAATTCAATACTAAATTCACATATTTAGTAGATAATATCAAATATTGTTTACCATAAATATTCTAATGATTATTAGCATACAATTATTATTTGATAATACAGGATTGTGTAATATTAAAGATTTGATATGAAATATAAGTCGCGCCGGAAGCTGACAAGCGGAGCCAAGATATTAATATGAATCAACTATTTACTTGTTTATAAAATCACCAATTGAATTATAAGTTTATAATATATTTTATTGTATGCCTAGTAATTATTAAGATTTAAACAAATGAGGCATTTATACGAGGTTGGAATCGTTACTTATAACAAAAGGCTAGGTAGAAGAAGCTTTATTTATGATAAAAGACGGCAGACGAGTCATATGATTTTATCTGCCAATAGATGGAACTCAAAAGTCACAAGTGCATTACCAACTGTTGCTTCCGTCTCCTTCTCCAAAGGTCTCCCCGATCAAAGCAATTATAATTCTGTAAGGACATAGTATAACTCCAAGGCATAACTTGCCTTCATGTGCAAGTAGAAATCGGACACCACTCTGACTACCATATATTGCCACTTTTCTTCTGAGATCATTTCCTATTCCAAGATATTTAGAAGAATTTTTCCTGCTTAAGTTTTTCCTCCTACTTCTTATTTTGTTTATGATGAAGTCAAGAAGATGCACGAATGAAAAGTGCATGCTTCGATGGTTTGGTTAAGTACAGAAGATGAAAGACAGAAGACTGGCGATAGGAATTTATAGACCGAATGTATGGCAAACATTTACAGACTAAATTGGTGATGTTCTGAAAAAGAGCCGTGGACAAGGCACCAGGAACCAATGACATGCATGTAACGTTTTTATGAATATAGACAAATCAAAGCAGGTGAGTCAGGACCGAGTAAGTGGAAATCAACTCTCTGTGGCTCCATTCACTAGGATCCTCTGTTTAGATCCCCTGATGGATTCGTTTGTAATTTTAGTCCACACTGGTCCCCTGGGTATCTTTTTGGATTTTATTGGCATTTTGATCCCCCAGGGGATTTAATTGACAGCTTTTATATACGCAACTTCTTTCTGAATCCCCCGCTTAAACCGATGGTATATTTTTTGGATTTTTCGTCCACACAATATGTAGTAGTATATTATTTATGTCAGACAGAACTTGAACTTAAAAAATATAGCAAAATACTTTTTCATCCCACCAGCTCGTAAAGAGTATTTTTGCCCTTCGATATCTGAGTGCAAAAGCCGTTTTTATCCTATAGAGGAATAAAATAAATTGAATTTAGAACATCGCTCGAGTGCACTGTGAATTCAAAACATCATTAAACCTATTTACTTCTACCTCCATGGTGCCGAATTAATCATACAATATATTTTAATTTGTTAAAAACTCAGACTCGGAACGTTTGACGGGACTTTCACTGGCAGATAGCTGATAATCTAAGGAGTCCCCGACTTGACTTAAGCTACTTTTTTTAGACTAGCTTTGTCCCGCGGTGTTACTCGCGGTACGACATAAACCGCGAGTACCTAAGTATTTTTGAAATAATTTAAAAATTAATCTGTAATACTTACCTATCATAATGTACCTAATAAATATTAATACCTAACCTGAAATAAAAGTATCTTGTGATTGTTAATGCTTTTTTTGCATTTAGTTGTTTTCTCGCTGAGGTGGAATGAAAAGTTACGTGTTGCACTCGAGTGCAAAGATTTTTCACCTCGTGCTCTTTAGATTCCCTCGCTGACGCTCAGGATTCTAATTTTAGATTCCTTCGCTTGCTCGGTCATCAAAATTGAGCACGCGGTTAAAAAGCAACTTTGCACTCTTGTATAACAAATAACTGGCTGCCTCGTTGGTCTCGCGGTTGGCGTGTGCGACTGCTGATCATGAGGTCTCGGGTTCGATTCCCGGGTCGGACCAAATGTTTGTATGATCTACAAATATTTGTTTCGGAGTTTGGGTGTTTTCTATGTATAATATGTATGTATTTACAAAAAAAAAAGTATATATGTATTTGTATCAGTTGTCTAGTACCCATAACACAAGCTCTGCTTAGCTTGGGACTAGATGGCGTTGTGTGTTAGATGTCCGAAATATTTATTTATTATTATTTATTTATTTATTATAACTATAGTTTGTACTACTCTTGTTTTTACTACGTTTGTTTACTAATTTCAAATTTGCACATAAAAGTGCATTATGATTATGCATGCTTATCCAGCTAAAACAAATAATGTCTCTATTAGCGCTAACATAAAATGGTGACCGTGAATTTATTGTCGATTATATCTTTATTGTGTTATTACAGTGGCACAGATTTCATAATATAACATAAATAAAACATAAGTTTTACCAGTTCGCACACGTTAGACGCTATGTTATTATAAGTTTTGCGAAAGAAAAAACCACAAACGACTTCGAACGTTTTTATACTCGTATTCAGTTGTAAAACCGGACAATTACTTAACACATAATGTTGGTATTTTACACACAACTAGCCCCGGCTTTGCACGGGTGTCAATATATATACGATTAATATTCTTAAGTTTGTCAAAAGCGCTGTATAGTGCCCCTTTTTATTTTTTACCATCTTTTTGTATCGCATTTAAGCAAGTAAAATTATATTATCACTAATAATTAAAAAATATCAGTAACTAGCTGACCCACGCAACCTCGTTTGCGTCCAAACTACCATCCCGCGTTTTAATCCCAAAAGGGGGTTGATTTCTAAAGATATATTATTAGTACACCTACACACCATTTAAAGAGTATACATTTTGAATTTCAAGTCTCTTACTTCAAAAACATAGGACTTTCATACAAACGTCCAACCCCAGTTTTACCTCCTTAAGGGTGCAGTTGCGTAAAATCCATTCTTAGCGGATGTCTATACCCTATAAGGAACCTACCTGCTAAATTTCAAGTTTGTAGGTGTTATAGTTTCTGAGATTTCGTGATTAATAAGTGAGTGGTATTTCGCTTTTATATATATAGATAGATATATATAGATATAGATAAAATATATGAATCTACCGCCATGAATCTAAGATTTAAATTTCAGAATTTCGATTTTCAAATTTGAAATTTTGTATGCAGGGAGTTACAGGGGCGATAAATCGATTTAGCTAGGATTCATATTTAGAAAATTTACAATACAAAAAATACCGAGGAATGCTCTGTCATCCAGGTACTGTCAATTAAGCGAAAAAGATATTAATTTTTATTGCGCTTAGTTTCTATCATTTTTTTTATAAAATATCTAGCCCTGGGGTCTTACAGAAAGTATATAATAAGCATTTTCTCCAGTCGGTTTTCACCGAATGCATGTACTAATCGTAAAATCCACCCCACCAATCCCTGCTCTCAGCACAATTCAGAATGAAGTCCGAAAGTTAAAACAAACTCTATCTGTTTTTTTACAGATTGAGGTACAAACTAGCAGATGAGTCATATGGTGGTAAGTGCCTACCGACGCCCACATAACTCTATAAGCTAATAGACATGGAGTCACACACATACTTCGCTGTGAGACCATGGCTCATGGTAGAACCGGTTTGTGGCGACTTCCACGTACAGTATAGCAGAAATGTAACTACAGCGCCATCTACCGTAGATACACTGAACTACGAAGTAACGTACTACACGAAGAAAGTACCAATCCTGAATCGCGCAATAGAAGTTCTCGCGCCGATTATCATATATACAACATCTCAACATCAACCGTTGCAGTTGGCCCGCCAGGCATGATCACCTTGCCTGGTCGGAAGAATCTCCCTTTGTGTTGGAGGGACATGACACCCGTTCCTCCATAGGTCTATTTGTGCCTCGGTGGCGCGGTAGTAGCGTATGCGACTGCTATTCTCGAGGTGTCGGGTTCGAATCCCGGGTCGGACAAAGGTTTGTATGATCTGCAAATTATTTTTTTGGAGTTTAGGTGTTTTCTATGTATAATATATACCTATGTATTTCCAAAAAAAAACAAAAAAAAAAAGTATTTATTTATTTATATCAGTTTTCTAGTACCCATAATACAAGCTCTGCTTAGTTTGGGACTAGATGGCGTTGTGTAAAAAAAATGTGCTGAATTATGGCTCTAAGATCCCATATAGATATCAGTTTCTTCCAAGATAGTTGATGCAGGATACTGGAAAACATCACCTCAAGGTTACTACCAGGAGAGTTTGACGAGAGAGACGTTGATTTCAGCACGAATGAGCCAACTCGACCGGGGCGTTACTTGCCTCTCACAGAATACCAACCTAAAGTGACAGCATTCGTGCTGTCTGTTTCGTTGGTGAGTTCGGGAAGAGGCCCAATGATGCAGAAAGCATCTCAATAGCCACCATGGCGTCGGTCACCATTCTGCCTTGTTGCATAGTCTGCTTTCGCAATGAGTATGGTGACCACTACGCTTGGATTCTGTTCATGCTTACCATCAGGCAGAGTAGAGTCAATTTGGCAGGCTTATACATACCAAAAAAAAGAAATGCATCAGTGGACATCTCATACCTGAACTAATGGCAATGATAACTTAAAATTACATACCTCATTGGTGATCTTGATCCTGTCTTCGGGACTGATTCCGAGGTCTGGCTGTCCCATGTCACCTTCTATGATACTGATCTTCTTTATGAAGTCCGGGTGTTCTTTACGCAGCCTGTCATAAAGCTGAAAAGTAATGCAGCTAATTATATTATATGGTAAACAATCTAACTTGTAGTTCTTTCTTAATACCTTTGTGATATGTCTTTCAGTTATTCATAGAGGACAAATAAAAAAAATGGCGATTTTTCAGTTTTTTTTGTGGTCAATGTTAGAATTTTTTTTTTGGCGACAGGAAAGTTAGAAAAAAGAAAACTGTAAGAGCCTCAGATCAGATTAAAAAACTCAGCTACTTCCAAGTAAACACACCCGTTTACGGACACACATGCTAAGAAACTACGCTACTTTTCGTCAGTATCGTACAAATACCGATATAAGGATATAAGTGATCACATAAATGTATGTACGTGCATAACTTCCGATCGACTGCACTAAATTGCATTATTACACTTTTTTTATGTGTTTGAATTGTGTTTTATGAGAAGGTTTGTGTAGAAAAAAAAAAAAGATAATCGGTAAAGTTTTTTTTTCCGCGGCTGTACACTGCCTGTGGGAAACTGGCGTGTTCAATTAATTACAATAAGTTTTTCAGAGGTATAGAAAATATCTACGAAAGAAAAATGTGGCGGTACGAAGTTCACCGGGTCAGCTAGCAAATGTATTAAAGTCAGTAGATCAATCTAAATAAATTACATTAAAAAGCTTTTTAAAAACAAGCTTTTGCTGGAATGCCTCGAGTCGAATCAAGCGAGTCCAAACTTGATGATGTTGCGACGTTTCTTTACAGAGTTCTATGGTCACCTTTCAGCTCCAGCATCAGATCAGCTCCATGTCATTATAATATTGTATTGTCACGCTGTATACATATGCTAGCAAAATTTCAGTAAAATCGGGTGAAGATATCTGCTTCAAAATTAAGTTGCAAGATTCCACCCGAACATACAAGCTTAAATACATAGGTACATTGCAAGTTAATAAAAAGCTTGTAAAATATCAATACTCACCACATCATCAAATTGTTCCTGTAGTCTTTTGGCGATGTCTTTATTCTTCTTTGGTCTCGCTATTAGGTAGATTTTCTTCAGACGGGGACACGACCTGGAACAAAAAAAATGTGTGTGTCAGCTCCGCCGCACGATTGAAGTCTACGTCACTTGTGGCGACACGTTTATAATAATACTACGTTGTACGAAACTCCTAAGTGCCATCAAATTATCGGTGCTTACGTCATTTTGGACGCGAGAAAACTATCCTTAATAATAAGCGTTCTAGCGCTGTTTATTTCCATAGTTTGTTAGACGATATAACTAATGACAAAGCGCTGCAGCGTAACACTTTATACCATTATAAGATAATCTAGACGGAGAGTGGATGAGATTTGGGAAGGTTCTTTAGTAGGGTTGCCAACAACAAAATAATTTTGAAGTCATCTGGCAATACTTAATAACTGACAAAAGCGTCTTAGATATTACTTTTTTTGGGTTCTAGAAATAATAAATTAGAAGATAAAAAAAACAAGTTGCCTAAAATATTCTTTTTTTTTTTTGCAAATGTTATATGCTAGTGCAGTAGCAAAATAACCGCTAACTCTCTAAGTGGGCAATTACAGTGGCAGCGGGGCGGGCACAGGACTGGATTCACCAATTGACGAAATTATAATTTTTCACAATTTCAGCTTGCCTAAAAATCTTCTCTAAGTTCGTCATCAGCTCTTGGACCAATCGGGTCTTTACTACGACATTTGTATTAAATTAATCCAATTCGTAACGGTTATCAGGAACTTTGTAAAAAAGCTTTATTAAATCTGTAAGTTTATCCATTCTAATAGTATCTTTAATTAAGGAATTATATATTAGTTGTGTTGTATGTATAGATTTAAGCAGCCTTTTTAGTTTTTTTTTGTATCATTATTGTGTTGTAGTGTTATTATGGGAGTGTTGTGGGAATAATCAGGACCTTAAAAATTGTTGTGTGATTATTAATTAGTTTAGTGACAACAATCTCAAAGAGAACGTATCTAGATTAAATATCATCCCACCAAAAACATTTTCATGTAAAATGTTGCCAAGACGACTGCATGTAGATTATCCTGTGAAAAAGATGTCAGATCCCATGTAGAGCCAAGGTTCTAAATCGACACGTCCTAACTCTACCAACCCTAACTTCACAAACTCTTCATCTCAGTAAAAATGTATGGCTTCCCCGTTTCGTTATCGTCACGAAGGCGAAACAAACGCCTTTTGTATTTGCAAATATCTAGTTTCTGAAAAAGTGTTAAAATGCGAATATTTAGATTCTGAAGTAACGAATGTGTCTCGGAATGTCATACCTGGCGAAACATATTGTTATACCATGCGAAAAAGTGAAAAATAATGTCAACGAATTTTCAGCGGCATTACAAAGTGACTCTACTTTGCCTGTTGGAATGCATGAGCAGAATCCAAGTGAATACGGAGTGTCATTACCACTATTCATCCATCCATCCATGAGTGTCATAAGAGTCGTCTAGCTATAGGAGCAAAATACACAGTTTTTTTTATTTTATTTTTTTATTTACAAATATGCGCTATCCTCACAGGCTCTCAGCCCAATACGATAGCATAATTACATAGATTAATACTACATAACTGCAAACAGAAAAAAAACACAAAGCAGTCATGAGGACTGCCAACAGAAGTGTAAACTCAAAACTATAAACAAACAAATATTTCTCGCTCGGGTACACTCGGCGGTCCGGAGTTCACTCGAGCGGTCCCGAGTTCATCTGATCGAGCCTTTCACCTCAGAGCGTGACGGATCAGCCTAACTTACTACCTACGAAAAAATATGCGTGCGGTGCGCCAAAAGAAGTTTTCACTTCAAAAAACTCGAGACAAACATATCATCCTGTCTGGCCAGCGTCGTATGGTAGACCAAAACCTCCTTCAAGGAGAGACCTATATCCATCAATAGATTGTTAAAAGCTGTTGATGAGACCCCTAATTAGAATACCCAGTCTTTACTCAATAATATATTGCTTATTATATTAATATGCATAGTACTTAGTGCGCTAGTGACACCCAAATAGGATGGAATCTGTCTTCTGTCTTTCGCACTTTTAGTGGGTGTGCACTTAACGTGCTAGTCACACGTCATAGAATTGTGTAGCTTCATTTGTAAGCGGAGACGGTTGAAAGTTACTGGCTTCGAATCTAACACGCCGATCGATATGCACTCTTTAGTACGACTACCCGGCTCGTTTTTTACATGAAAAAAACACCCGCATTAGGCATATACTTATAGGTATCCTGTTATCGTGTTTTTCTGATTATAGGAGTATACTTAATAACAGCCCGGCGATTGGAAGTTAGGATCTTAGTCCCCGTGTCTCAGAGATCACGTAAAGCCGTCGGTCCTATGCCTGAGCTCTTTCCTGTCGGTCAGTCGTGGCGAACCTAGGAATTTATTTCGGGGGGGATACCATCTTTTGTTAACCTTAAAAATGCATAAACAATTTGTTACGTATAATGTATTGCATACATTGCCTAGGTATTGTGTAGAATACCGGATTACATGTTATATTGCCGGTAACATATATGGTACCAATACAATCGTGACGTTAAATTTATTATTAAACATAAATATTTCGGGGGGGATATATCCCCCATATACCCCTTGGTTCGCCACTGGTCAGATAACCATCCCATCGGATTATGAGTGTGAGGGAAAAGATAATGTATCTGTTTTCGCACACACTTGTGATCTATAATATCTCCTGTTGGCTGGCTCCGTTGAATATCTCCTGTTGGCTGGCTCCGTTGAGACTGAAATCGGCTTAGAAATAAATCATTCTGTATCACGGATTATTTCACAATCATTTTACAAACGGGCACTAAGAATACACAGACTCCGAACAACAATTTGTAGATACAAAATGTTTTCCCCCAACCCTGAGCAGCAGAATTAGCAGGGGAACGTTTGAAACCACTATGACGTATTCTGTGCAGTTGAGTATATATTTTCAAATAGTATAATTATAGGTAGGTACGTTATAGGAGCCAAAAACACCAAGGTCCTGCGGCGCTATTTGGGCTTCAATACTTTTTATTTTTATTTATGTATTTAGGTTCACCAACATTTGTTTACACTAAAACTTATATATAGTACATTCACAAAGGTCATAATAATGTGTAACAAACACTTATAGGTAAACACATCATGCTAAATTTGAGTTAACTACCCTATATTTATTAATTTATATACATATATTTGAAGGTATAAGTAAAATAAGAAAACAAGAAACACAAAGTAGAAACACAAACTCAAGTGGTGGATAATACTTACCTACTATAAAATGCATGCGATATACGTTTCACAACAGATTTACAGAACGTTAATTGCAGATGTGTGGAGTGTGTGAGTGTGTGTATATGTGCGTGTGTGTGTGTATATATATAGCGTGTACCATGTTTGTATCTATGTGTGTATATGAATTTTATGTATTAATCAAGATTCTGAGAGGTTACTGATTACGATGCTCTTCAATTTACGTATGGAGTCGACGTGCAAGTCAATAACGTCGCTGTAGCTATTAATTATTTTACATAATCTAGCATACGGTGAGTTGGCTCCTAACACTGTTCTTCTTAGAGGCGGACAGAGTGGAGTAATAGCAGTTCTTGGCATTCTAGCCGGGGCGCGAAAGTTGAATAAGGCAAGTATACGTGGAAAATCAATTTTATGATTCATAATTTTAATCTTTACTTTCTGGGACGGACTTCCAATATTATTTACTACACTACTCTACATTTCCTAAATTTCATCTTACTTTCAGAAAAATAAGAATATTTTTGTACTATTTATTAGTTGAAATTATAAACTTAATTGTTTCTTAATTAAACAAATTTATTTGTAGCTTAAAATAAAATTGTAACATTTTATAGTAAAATGTTTGCAATTTGTAATTGATATTTTGATGTCTTTTAGAGACATTTTCATTTGATATGTTTATAGATAATTTCTGCTTTTCTTACACAATTTATGTATGCCGTTACAGTTAATCAAAGAGCACCATTGTTCACCTTTGATCAGCTAATAAATAAAATTATGAATTATGAAATGGTTGATTCCATCCTACACATTTCTAAAGCGAGGTGCCTTTTCCAACCCGCATATAGGATGTTCGCTGGAAGTTGGGACTAGACAATCCAAACTGTAAACAACTAGCTAAATTTCATCTAAATCAGTCCAGTGGGTTGAGAATCTTGAGGCAACAGACCAACAAAAATACTTTAGTATTTATAACATTAGTAAGAATTCATTGCAGTTATGAGAAAGTATAATATATAAGTAATTTAAAAGTAGTAGAGCCTCGCTGATTTCAGCACGACAGGGTCGGCTCGACCGGGGCTGTACTGCCCTCTCACAGAAGACCTACCTAAAATTACAGCATTCGTGCTGTCGTGTTTCGTGGGTGAGTGCAATACCGGAGGCCTAATGATGCAGAAGCATCACTAAGCCGCCATGGTGTGGATCACAGTGCTGTATTATTGCATTGTCTGCATTCGCAATGAGTATGATGACCACCGCTCTTGGATTCTGTTTACGCTTTCATCAGGCAGAGTAGTTACTGTGACAGACCCGTACACAAAAAAGTAGTAAATAAATATCCACAGATCTTTGATCAACACAAAACGGTAGTTTGATAGTATTCAAATATATGTTAAACACGTCTATAATATATATTGGTTGTGTATAACGGCGTAGGTGAAATACTACGCTAGTGCTTTGCAATATTACGATTATCTACGTGCTACCATCAGTATTCTGTACACGGAACACTGATTGGCTGACAGACTGTGCGGTGACATAAAGCGTTAAGTAGTATTTACATACATCGCACGGATGATATCGGATCTTCTAATGATTTTTGTCTACAACAATCTTCAAAGGGAACCTTTTTGGAATTTTTATACATTTTGATCTCCAAGAGGGTTAATATAGAAGCTTTTATAAACAAAACGTTTTACGTAAAAGAGTAACAAACATCCATCCATACTTACAAACTATCGCGTTTATAATATTAGTAGGAAGTAGGATTTAAGAGTTATTTTCTCGAACAAACAAAAATTGATAAAACCACCACGCTACGGGCAATAAGAGATGCAGACGAGAATGATATGGTCAGTTAGTAAAGAGAATTGTACTTTATATTATTTTCTCTAACGACAACAACCCATATGTGTTACTAGCTTTTGCACGCAGCTTCGCTCACGCAGACTTTCATCCCCTGATTTACCCCCTTATGGGTGGAGTTTAGTAAAATCCGCTCTTAGCGGATGTCTACACCCTATAAGGAACCTACCAGCCAAATTTCAAGTTTGTAGGTGTAATAGTTTCTGAGATTTCGTGATTAATAAGTGAGTGGTATTTCGCTTTTATATATTTATATATAAAGGCGCGTCTCAACCGAAATTGTTGGCAATTTCAGTGTTTGCAACTCTTCTTGAAATCGCCAACTTTTGTTTCCATTGTGTCTACATCGAGTCGCCACCAATTTGAAAAACATTCCATCCAAGTGTCTTCCCAGAGCCAATAAATATTTGCAACAAGCATATTCTTTTGATGTTTACCGCCAAAAAAGAAATACGGTTCTTAACATTTGTTGACAATTTTTGTTGCCAACACAAGGAAATTACAGAAACTTTTGTCACCAACATGTGTTGACAACACAATTTTTTTTTTTACAAATTGGGGGCAAACGAGCAGACGTAACGTCTGATGGTAAGCGATTTCCGCCACCCATGGACACCCGCAACACCAGAGGCGTCTCAAGTACGTTGTCGGCCTTTATGGATAGGGGGAGAGTTTGGGGTTTGGGCCTCCGGTATTCTCACTCACTCGGTGAAACACTGCGCAGGCGCTGTTTTACACCGGTTTTCTATGAGGCCGGGGTATCACTCCGGTCGAGCCAGCCCATGCATGCCGAAACGTGGCTCTCCCACGAGGAAAATGTGGCTCTCCCACGAGGAAAATTAAGAGGTTTATGAACAAGATCATCTAAGTAAGCGAAATTTAACAACACGTAGTGACATATTAAACAAAATAAAAGCCGACCAAGTGCGAATCAAACGAAGGGTTCCGTACCATTATCTATAAAAAACGGCAAAAAAAATACGTTTGTTGTAAAGGAGCCCTAAATATTTATTCTATTCTGTTTTATAGTATTTATTCTTATAGTGACAATAGAAATACACCATCTGTGATAATTATACAACTGTCTAAATATCACGGTTCATGAGATACAGCTGATGCTGATGACAAACGATTGACTGCACGGTTGACCTAGTGTTTTAAGCGGTCGCCACGCTTTCTACTAGGTACATCAAGTATTATGGGTTCAAGCCCTACATGGTACAGCACTTTGTGTGATCCACAAATTGTTGTTCTGAGTCTGGGTGTTCTTTGTGTACGTTTCATGTATGTTTGTAAAGGCCCCCGCGACACTGGATGTATATTCCTAATGCGGGATTTGTCTTTTTTAAAAAAACGGACATACAGACAGACGGACAGCGGAGTCTTAGAAATAGGGTTCCGTTTTACTCTTTGAGTACGGTAGCCAAAGATAACATAAATAAATAAATACTAAATAAATAAATAACATAACAAGCTCCGAAGTCAAAAACTTTGTCCTCGGCACAGGAAATATTAAAAAAAACGTGTTAAACCACTCGATTAAACCACTCATGGGAATTACCCGACTTTGAAATATCATAGTTGTTATACATTCATCTAATACATAAATATTTGATCTCATTAGTTTTCATTTCACGTGCGATACTCAAACAAGTTTACCCAAAATTACATGGATATGCTAAGTCGTCGCATTTTTGTAATTTGCTATCGCTTTTCAAGGGTAAAAACCTCTATTTATATACTAACAATGTCTTAGAACAACACTCGACTGCCTCGTTGGTAAGCGGTTAGCGTATGTATTGCCAAAAAGTGTGGTTGAGATGTTCTATCAAGAAATTCTTAATAACAGACTGACCATGTCAATTAAATAAATATTCCGGACATCTAACACACAACGCCATCTAGTCCCAAGCTAATGGGTACCAGCTAGACAACTGATATAAATACATTTTTTTGTATACATAGAAAACACCCAAACTCCGAAATAAAATTTTTGCAGATCATACAAACATGACTGCCTCTGTGGCGCAGTGGTAGCGTATGCGACTGCTGTGCTTGAGGTCTCGGGTTCGATTCCCGGGTCGGACCAAATGTTTGTATGATCTGCAAATATTTGTTTCGGAGTTTGGGTGTTTTCATTCTATAATATGTACGTATTTACAAAAAAAAACTATACCTGTATTTATATCAGTTGTCTAGTACCCATAACACAAGCTCTGCTTTGCTTGGGACTAGATGGCGTTGTGTGTTAGATGTCCGAAATATTTATTTATTATTCATTTATTTATTATTTGGCACGACTCGGGAATCGAACCCGAGACCTCAAGAACAGCAGTCGCATACGCTACCACTGCGCCACCGAGGCAGTTAAGAAGTAATAAGTATAAAATCACTATGTAAGAATAGCAGAATCACTTGCGTATAACACGTAGCGCGGCGTGGTGACGCGTCGCCAACCCTACAGCTGGTGTGACACCACAGAACTACCTATATTTTTTGTTCTGTGTGTGACACTGTATTAGTTTTTTTTACGTATGGCCCTTCCAAAATGAATCCACACTGCCTGATGGAAAGCATAAGCAGAATCCAAGAGTGGTGGTCACCATACTCATTGCGAATGCAGACAATGCAACATGCAGCATGGTGACCCACACTATGGCGGCCTAGTGATGCTTCTGCACTATTGGGCCTCCGGTCTCACACTCACCAACGAAACACGACAGCACGAACCCTGTCATTTTACGGTGATTTTCTGTGCGAGAGATGTTGCTGATGTTATTAAATGTTGTAAATCAGATACATACCTACATTCTACTTATCACACTATCACATCACATCACACTAATATATAAAGGCGAAAGTTTGTGAGTGTGTATGTCTGTTACTTCTTCACGCGCAAACTACTGAACGGATTTGGATGAAACTTTACAGTAATATAGCTTATACGTCATAATAACACATAGGCTACTATTTGCAGCGATAACCGACATACACGCGGGCGGAGCCGCGGGCAACAGCTAGTAAAACATTACGTGTCTTTGTATTTAGCTTGTGACGTGAATATACTTTGTAGCAGGAGTGCACTAATTGGAAACAAAAACTTGTAACTAATTTCATAAACAAATGATGAGGAATTTAACAGGATAACATTGACGATTGATACCTATGTGGTGACGGTACGGGTTCGATGCCCGTTCAGTGCAAATATTTCTAGGCTTGAACATTTTGTGTGATTAACAAATTGTTGTTGTGAATCTGGGTGTTCTTTGTGTCCGTTTCATATATGTTTGTAAAGTCCCCAGCCACACAGTACAAAAGGCAGGAGTTGTCTTTAAAAAAAATATTGGCAGCCATAAGGACTTGCGATAGAAGTGAAAACTTATAACTTAGAATGTTATTTGTAAAATTAATGTGTAAAATTTGTCATCATGACGGTGACGCGATGACGCAAACTCATAAGATTTTCCCCTACCAAAAAGGGCTCAACGCGTCTAAAGAAGTTTTGTGACGTCAGCATGTCGGTGACGCGGTGACGCGAACTCGTAAGATTTTGCCCTACCAAAAAGAGCTTAACGCGCCTAAAGAAGTTTTCACTTCAAAAACTAATAGTCCGGGATCCCCGGAACAAATTTAACAAGTTATTACTACCAAGCTAAGGGCTAGCAGGGAAAAAAAAAAATTGAGCGTAGGGCCGGGATAACGTACCACGCAATTTCTAGGACAACGTGGCTGTTAAATTACATAAATATTTACTAACATTATTACATAATGGAAACAAATATTTGTCCTACAAAATGTATGGTACAACATATTATATCGATAACGAGGTCATCAAAAATGATACTAATCTGCTGATTTTTTAACAGTTGCTTAGTTAATAGTGATATAATTAAACAGACACGTTGTTCTACAAATTGCGAGGTACGTTATCCCGGTCCTACGCTCAAAATTTTTTCTTCCCTGCTAGCCCTGTTAGCTACCACAATCGAAAATATTTTTAAGGTGAAATGTGGGCCTTCTTCAAAATAAAGCCACTCACGAAAAAATTGCTTGAAAATTGACTTGTAAAATTTGTTCCGGGGATCCCGGACTATAAACGATACATCTAAAAGATAAAAAACCGAGTAATTTATTGCCATATTTAAAAACCCATTGCCTAAGTTCAAACAATGGATGTTTAGCTTAGTGTTAGAGGAAAATGCGATAAAATCTTGGGAAAAAACGCATTCTAAAGAAGTGCACCAGCAGAAAACTAAGCAGATCTTGTAGGGTTACCATCTAGACAGGATATTGAGAGACTTAATAAGAGAGAGATTATTTTTACCCGACTACGGCAAAGCCAAAGGAGGGTTATGATTTTGACGGGCTACGTATGTATGTAAGTAAGTACCTATGTATGTATGTTCATTTATTCCCTAATAGCTCCTTAACTACTCATTAGAACTGGACTAATGAGCCATCGTTAGAAGCGTCTTGATCATCCGCTGGTTATAGGCTATATGACGTGTCACGAAATTTAATGTGGCGCCCTCTAGCCATCATAAAGTACTGTACAAAAAATAAACTTGAGATAAATATGCCGTGTTTAGTATCATTGGAAAGAGCGTGACTTGTACATTTCAAAAATATATATATTACTAGCATTTGCTCGTGACTTTGTCCGTATTTATTCGATAATTGTGATATTTCTATGGTACCTATTTAATATATACTTTGCAAAGAAATTAATATAGAGGCACCAAAACATGTAAAAAAAAAACCCAATCACGACAAAAAACGACGCTGAAAAAGCATGAAACAAGTTTCAAAAGCCGTGGTCACGCGTTGTTAATGTGTTATGGTACATTTCCACGTAACGAATTTGAGATTATCTTTTTTCGTTTGAGAAATCAATGTCACCCTACATTATAGCATCATGTTCGGAATATTAAACCCCTCGTACTAACTTATAATTGATAAGCCGCTCTATGTACTTTTCATAGAGTTCTAATTCAAATGGCTTCACGAGTTAAATAGTACAAGTAGGCTTGTATGTTTGTATCGAGGGACATTGCAATTATATAAGGTAAACTTGACATCGTCAGCTGCGTATGCGCATAGAGTATACATGCTTAGATTCTAAACTTGAGGGTAGCGTACGCGACTACTGTACATGATATCTCAGGTTCGATTTCCGGGTCGTACCAAATGTTTACACATCGTCGTTCGTAACATTTAGTTTAGTTGTTTTATGTGTGTATTTACAAATTTACAAAAAAAACTGCCTCGTTGGTCTCGCGGTTGGCGTGTGCGACTGCTGATCATGAGGTCTCGGGTTCGATTCCCGGGTCGGACCAAATGTTTGTATGATCTACAAATATTTGTTTCGGAGTTTGGGTATTTTCTATGTATAATATGTATGTATTTACAAAAAAAAAGTATATATGTATTTATATATTTTGAAAGGTAGTAGAGCCCCGCTGATTTCAGCACGAATGGGCCGGCTCGACCGGGGCGGTACTACCCTCGCACAGAAAATCAACGTAAAATGACAGCGTTCGTGCTGTCGTGTTTCGTTGGTGAGTGCGAGACCGGAGGCCCAATTAGTCTAGTCAACAAGTACCATACTTGTTGACTAGACTAAAAGATGCAGCAGCATCACTAGGCCGCCATAGTGTGGGTCTCCATACTGCATTGTCTGCATTCGCAATGAGTATGGTGACTACCACTCTTGGATTCTGCTTATGCTTTCCATCAGGCAGAGTAGAGTCATTTTGGCGGGCCAAACATAAAAAAAAAAAAAAAAAAAAAAAACAGTTGTCTAGTACCCATAACACAAGCTCTGGTTAGCTTGGGACTAGATGGCGTTGTGTAAACAAAAAAGTTTTTATATCAGTTGTCTAGTACCTAATCGGCGTAATGATTCTTAAAACTATGCTATAATACGATTTCCGAACCAAATTAGAGGCAAATTAAAGAAGTCGACTTCAACGAAAAGTCGGCATAATGGCACTAAGTTTCAATTTTCTTGAACAGTCGACATAAAAAGAATGAATCTATGCCATTTCAGTAAAGTCGACATAACAAGAAAATCGGCACAAGGGTCATTACTCATTACCCAAGATCAGAATGTCGAGAGAACTAGACAAAAATCAAGATTTTTGCCATAACGCGATGACTGGGGGCTCGTATGCCCTCTGTATGGACAGGCCGACTCAAAGTTATGGTCCTTTCTTCAAAAGGTCAACCTGATCATAATTATACTGTATCCGCGTAAGTTTATTTAAGACTAACTTGAATATTGAAACCCTATTTAAACCCGAGACCTCAAGCATAGCAGTCGCATACGCTACCACTACGCCACCGAGGCAGTCAAACTTTTTTGTATTACCCGATTGCGTCCAGCGATGATACCTGAGGAAAAACATACTTTACTCTTTATGCTACGACTAGCTGACCCACGCATCCTCGTTTGCGTCTCCTATTGCCCGTAGCGTGATAATTTTCCCCCGTTTTCGTAACATTCTTCATTGTCGCTTCGCTCCTATTGATCTTAGCGTGATGATAAATAGCTTATAGCCTTCCTTGATAAATGTACTATCCAACACTGAAAGAAATTTCCAAATCGGACCAGCGGTTCCTGAGATTGGCACGTTCAAACAAAGAAACTCTTCAGCTTTATAATATAAGTATAGTTAAAGTATATAAATATTAGTATAGATAATCGACATACACGCAGAGGGAACCGTGGGCAAAATCTAGTTATTAGAAAAGCATTTAGTTGACAAAAGTAAAAAACAACTACAATTCGTAATTATAATATTTAAATCGTTTAATTTAGAGGTATTGTAATAAAATTATTATACAATTAGTTACCTGATAACCGTTACGAATTAGATTAATTTAATAAAAATGTCGTAGTAACTTGTTTAATTTTTTACACTGAATTAACGTTATAATTGTGTTGTTTTGTGATACAAGACATTTTGTTTTAAATGAAATTATTTCTGGTTTAAAAATAACAATAATTACATTACACAACTATCATCAATAGTCTTTAACAGTCCACTGCTGGACATATGCCTCTCCTTAGAAAGGAGGTGTTGGTCTACTGTACCACGCTGACCAGACGGGTTGGTATAGGGTTTGTGTCAAGTTTTCCTTCTCTTTGCAGTGCTGTTGTCCTGAGTAGTTAGCTCCCTTAGTCGTCTCCTACGACACCCACGGGATAAATAGGGATGGTGACACTCCGTATTCTTAAGTCGGCAACACATCGTGGGAGAGCCACGCTTCGGCATGATTGGGCCGACTCGACCGGAGTGATACCACGGCCTCACAGAAAACCGGTGCGAAATAGTGCTTGCGCTGTGTTTCACCGAGTGAGCAAGGATACCGTAGGCCCATACCTCAACGGGCTGGCCGTTTTCGCGATGCGATTACGCAGATTTGCGATACGACCATGCCTTGCATCCAAGGTCGTTGGCCTACACGGAAGGAGGTCTACTGGTGGTCCCAGGAGTTGGTGGACCTCCGTGCGGCTTGTACTCGTGCCCGGAGGTCCTACACCCGCAGCAGGCGACGTCACCGTGGAGACGGTGGCGGGGACCAGCTTCATGAGGAGTACCGCGAAGCGCGGAAAACTCTGAAGCTGGCCAATTGCCGCGCCAAAGAGGTAAAAAGAAAGGAGATGCTGGAGAGTCTCGACCGTGACCCCTGGGGTCGCCTATACCGTGCGGTGCGTCCCAGATTCCTGCAGGAAGTGGTCGACGGCCTTTTCCCTGAGCAGGCGGAGCACACACCCCCGTCGATGGCCTATGCGGTCATAGGCGACGGGGGTAGAGAGGACAATGTGCCGCCCGTTAGGGAATCGGAGGTTGGGGCGGCTGTTCTTCGGATCCGTTCCAAGAACACCGCCCCCGGGCCGGACGGGGTTCCAGCCCGAGTGATGGCCCGAGCCCTCGACCATATGTCGGACCGCCTCAGGGAAGTGTTGGACGCTAGCCTGGCGTCCGGACGCTTCCCTGAGTGCTGGAAATGCGGGAAGCTGGTCCTGTTGACGAAGCCGGGACGGCCTGCCGATTCGTGGGTGCCTCTAAAGGTTCCCTGATGTGAGCACGGTTGGTTCCCGACCGGGGCGGTACTACCTTCTCACAGAAGACCAACTTAAAATAGCAGCATTCGTGCTGTCTTGTTTCGTTACTGAGTGCGAGACCGGAGGCCCAATAATGCAGAAGCATCTCAATAGGCCGCCATAGTGTGGATCACCATACTGCATTATTGCATTGTCTGCATGCGCAATAAGTATGGTGACCACCACCCTTGTATTCGACTCATGCTTTATAGGCAAAGTAGAGTCACTTTGGCAATCTCATACTATAAAAACACATATCGATACATATAAAATTAATCGGCGAAATGTATGTACGCGCATAACTTACGATCGGCTGCACCAAATTAAATAATATTTTTTTTATGTGTCCGTTATTGTTAGGACAAGGTTTGTGTACAATACAAATTAAAAGATAACGGAAAAAGTATTTATTTGTCCGCGCCGTGAATCTGAGACATATCTATACTTATATTATAAAGCTGAATAGATTGTTTGTTTGTTTGAACGCGCTAATCTCAGGAACCGCAGGTCCGATTTGAAAATTTCTTTCAGTGTTAGATAGCCCATTTATCGAGGAAGGCTATAGGCTATATATCATCACGCTAAGACCAATAGGAGCGGAGCACCATTGAATAATGTTTCAAAAACGGGGGAAAATTATCACGTTACGGGCAATAGGAGACGTAAACGAGGTTGCGTGGGTCAGCTAGTATGCAAATATAGCGGTACAAAGTACGCCGGGTCAGCTAGTATCGTATAAAGACACCCAAATACGCTGAAGGTTCTTCCGCGAACAAAACTAAATCAAAATACTTCCTTCGACGAATAACTTAGTTAAACTAGAGTCAACAATATGTAATATAGTCAGTTACCGTCTCAATCTAAATACTGTAGCAAATCATTACTCCACATCCTATCTAGGTGGTGATTATTATAATTAGTAAGGCAGGCGTGTGCGTTTGTGCGTCCTCAACACGTAGCAGCCTTGTCCAATAGTTGTGTAACATCATTACGAGACCAGCCGTGCTCCAAATGTTTATACGTTTCCTAGGACGACAGAAACAACAATATACCTTTATATTAAGAGAGAAAAGGACAGAGAAATCATTGTCTTAAGGATGTATGTTGCGAATTAAGATGATTTTATAAAAGTAATAGCTAAGGATTGCATTTTCAAGTGATACTTGGTTCCTGTTGGTCTTAGCGTGATGTTATGTAGCTTATAGCCTTTCTCGATAAATGAGCTATCTAACGCTAAATGAATTTTTCAATTCAAGTAAGTAGTTTCTGAGATAAGTGCGTTTAACCAAACAAAAAGCTCTAAAAGATTCTAGTGTAGTTTGAAGGTGTTTTCTTGTGTTTGGTGAATAGTTGTCTTTGCTTCGGTGATTTTTCCGGAGCTACAGTAGTCTTCTTTGTACCCGACTATGAGTTTTTTTCACCAGACTAATTCTAACCAGTTTCTGCGACATTTTTAGGGTTCCGTAACTCAAAAGGAAAAACACTGAACCCTTATAGGATCACTTTGTTGTCTTGACAGACAAACAGACGGACTTTTTCTCCTTCTCTATTATTTAAATACTTTTTGAACAATATTAAATGAGAAACTGGCAAAATAAAATTAATTATAATTGCATAAGTTGATAAAAAATGCTATGCAATAGCTTTACCGCGGCAGTCCCCGACTGCCAACCGTATTTTTTTTTATATTAAAGGACAACACCCTCATTAGGAATATACATCCTGTGTCGCGGAAGACTTTACAAACATACATTAAACGAACACAAAGTATACCCAGACTTAGAACAATAATTTGTGGATCACACAAAGTGTTGTCCCATGTAGGATTTGAACCCACTTTGAAAACACTTTTCGCAGTAGGAAGCGGCGTGGCGATCTCTTAAACCACTAGGCCAAACGTGCACATATGAATTATAATAATTTCATTGCCAACTAAAAAGAACACATTACATAATTATGTTAATTATTGTTATTTCTGTTACTAAGGACATCATATTGTACATAATTTACATTAAATAAATAATTAATTAAACGAATTTATATTAGTTTTTAAACACCAAAAAATAAAATGTGATAGGTTTTACCTTATTTACGTATTTATCTATGTTTTATGATCGTATCTTAAAATTAGAGTTTAATTTAAAATAATCTTCTCTCTGCGTAAATCACATTATAGATTTGCTCTAGAGTTAGAAGATACATTTTTAAATTAAATAAACAAGTTATCAGCGCCTGCCTTGACACTGCACCTTGACTGAGAGCGGAGCAGCATCAGCAAATAAATAATGATCTAGGAATCCTTTGACTAAGTATTTATTCAGCTCGGGAGCTGTCACCGTCTTTTTAACCGACTTAAAAAAAGGAGAAGGTTCTCAATTCGACAATTTTTTTTTTAAATATTTGTTACCTCATAACTTTCGACTGGGTGAACCGATTTTGATGATTCTTTTTTTAATTGAAAGCTGGTGCTTCCCCAATGGTCCCATTAAAATTTGGTCCAGATTGAAGATTGTTTTTTTTTGTTAAAATTTGTAATTATTTTCCGACTGCGAGAGAAGGAGGGTTGTGTTAGGTTATGTTATTATGGTAGTGTTGTGGGTATTTTTAATTTTTATTTTTATTTTTTGCACTGTTTATTGTGTTGTATTTTGTGTGTATTGTAAATGTTAGTCCTACACTATTGCATTAGATGTAATCTGTAATGATAGTGTATGGTATGGTAGTAAATAAATAAATAAAAAATAAATAAAAATCTTTTTCGAGTGTATGTATGTATGTATGTATATTTCTTTGGCACGCCCTAGAGCCTAAATGGGTAAAAAGGAGGAGGTTCTCAATTCGACCCTATTTATGTTTTTTTTTTATGTGTGTTCGCGGATAACTTCGTCGTTTATGAACCGATTTTGATGATTCTTTTTTTAATGGAAAGGAGATGTCCCAACGGTGGTACCATGTTAAGGACATTAAGATCTGATGATGACATTCAAGAGAAATCTAGTCGAATCTTGAAGTTGGTTTTTGTTTTTGTAATTTTTTTATTGAAACATTCTTTATTGGTGCTACGCTCTTATTGGTCTTAGTGTGAATATGTATAGCATATAGCTTTCCTCGATAAATTGACTATATAACACTGAAATATTTTTCAAATCGGATCAGTAGTTCCTAGATAAGAATGATTTGTTTTATCTCTCAAGGTAGATAATACGTAATGGCAGAAGCTGTGGACACATATTATTCATGCATGTACTAGATCCAAACATAATGTACACACATCAAAAGTGTCTAGGGATCAACATATGTGTCTAGGGATTAACATATATTTTTGCAATAACTTTTCTCCTGATTGATATTAATTAAAATTTTCTTTAAGGATTCATCAAATAAAGTGTTTTCGTTTGTCACAATAACGATAAACCAAGTCACCTTTGCATTAATAAAGAAATTTGTCATTTTCCTAATAAAGGGATTTTAGACATTTGAACCACTAACATTAAAGTTCGAAAAAAAGACTGAAATAACAGTTTTCTTTAAAATTTTATTAGGTAACTTAAACAATTAATAATCCGTGTTTCTACCGCGAACACTAACAACACAAGAACATCGGTTTGGCATACTCAAAATGAGTTCATCCAAACACGCTGTGGAATGGCCGCCCATGTTCGTTGCAACAACAAAAAAAGGTCTTCTTGCGACTGGATACCCTCCATATTCGGCAGAGCTCTTCTCTGTAGCATATCCCATGCATGCTCAATCGGGTTCAAGTCTGGCGACTGAGCAGGCCAGGGCGAAAGCCACATCTCAATCTCAAGAAATCCGCATAAAAATGCTTGATCCCTAGACACTTTTGATGTGTGTATATTAGATTTTAAGATATTATTGTATGATACATTGTTTGTGTTCCTTAGAATAACATAAATAAATAATAATCATATTATTATAATGTCCGTATTGTACATGAGTATTATTAAATTATTCAGCCAGTTTTGGATCAAACGATATTAAAATATTTCTAATTTTATATGTCTACATTATTATAAATACCAATGTAAATTAAAATAATTTATTACACCCAGACACATTAAAATTAAGTTTACTAATAGTGAGATTGCGGAAATCTAAAAGCTTAAAACACTTTATCTAATGACTTCTAAAAATTAGGCAGAAATAGCTAATAAAAGCATTTTGTTTATGTTGACCTGTGACTCGGAATATATGCTTATACCGCGATAATTCAAGTAATGCTGGTTGACGATGTCATAAAAGCCAATTAATACTTAATTAAATTGCATAAAAAATACCTAAATTATAAAATTTGACCACCAAACTAGCTTTCATATAAATAAATAATTTAATGCGTAGATAGTTTTATGGTTCTATGCACTTAAATTAAATAAATAATACAAAAAATTAGATACCTAATATACCAAATAAAAACAAGAAAATGAAACCAATTTTTTTTTTTAAATACAGGCGTTAAAAAATCCTCCACATCATCACCTACTGCTGTGCTCATTGTTGTGTACCTAATGCTGCAATGCTAATTTTGTTTAATAAATAATCACAAATTTTAACAAAAAAAACTGACTTCAAGAACTGGACCAAATTGAAATGAGACCACACGGGAAGCACTAGCTTTCAAATAAAAAAAATCATCAAAATCGGTTCACCCAGTCGAAAGTTATGAGGTAACGGCGATATATCGATCTTGCCAGGATTCATTTTTAGAAAATTGACCAAAAAAAAATACCGAACGAAGGTAGTCATGGTACATGGATCAAAATTAATTGAATAAGATGGAAAACATGAGCAGGATTCAAGTGTTGTGGTCGCCAATGTTTTTTCACGTCCCGCTTCAAGGACCCGGGATCATAGTGGGAGGAAAACACGTGCACTGGTAGTGAGTTTGTAGAGGAACGGGTGGCATGTCCCTCCAACACAAAGAGAGGATCCTCCGACCAGGCGACGTGATCTTGCCTGGCGGGCCACGGCTCAACGGTTGATGTTGGGATGTTGTATATATAATAATCGGCGCGAGAACTTCTATGGCGCGAGAACTTCTATTGCGCGATTCAGGATTGGTAGTTACTTCGTGTTGTGTGTTAGTTCGTAGTTCAGTGTATCTAAAGTAGATGGCGCTGTCATATGTTTTTGTTACCGCTGTATTGATTGTCAGTCAAGTAGTTGCTGAGATAAACGAAATCAAACAAACAATAAGACAAATAACTCTAAGTTTTATTTTACTAATAAATATTTATTAATCGTTTATTACTTATTAATTACATCGTTAGCGTAACGGTTAAGTTATATAATTTCATGTGCATTTAGTGAAAAGTTGTTATTTTGATGAAATATACAGACACTTCAATTTTATCTTATATATATATATATATAAATCAATTGATGTTCGTTTGTCTCGCTAAGGCCGATTTAGCTGATTTTGGTTTTGAAAAGTTTGTCGTAGTTCAGGGAAGGTTTAAACGGTGAAAATTTTGAAATAACTTGAAAATCCAATGTCACGTGTACGAAGTAGCGGCCACAGCCAGTTTATTTATATAGGTAGTAGGATGTTTATTCTCTCGCCGACGTTGGCAAATGTGTCTGCTAAGCCTCATAGACCCGTTATTTTCCTATATAGAACAAGTAATAACTGCATATACATTCTGTTTTAGTACCCAGCAATATATTATAATCAAGCATTCATATTAGTTTTTCTTAGAAAACATTATTACTTTTGTACTTGGTTACAAACTTGCATTGAATATACAATTAAATAAAATTTATGTGTCTTTGTAATTTCGTAACGTGTCACATTACTAAATAGGTACCTACTACAAACTACAAAAGCAAACACACATTCTTATTTTTTATTCAGTGTTTTATATCTATACATACTTATATAATTCTTCTGTACGCCTGTTTGTCACCTAACTACTCCTACGGCTGGACCGATTGGGATGAAAGTGTGTGTGTAAATATTTCAATGGGATCCTGGATATTTTGAAAACACAATTGAACCCGGTAGATGAATCTGCTTTTTTTATGGAATAGCGAGACAAACGAGCACTTCGGAGTTCATCGTGAGCAACAACATGACACGAGAATTATATATAAATAGATGTTTCTCAGCACCCCTGTCACAGTAATACAGATTTTGAGATGGGATCAGACGGCCGCGTGTAAGATGTTTAAAGGAAGTAGAATTTAGGCTCTAGATATCTCCGAAAGTATCGGCTAACATGCGATAAGCCCAAAATCGATCGACAGGTAGTAGGTATCGACCTGTGATTTCATCACGAACGGGCCGGCAAACCCGGGGCCGTACTACCCTCGCACAGAGGATCTACGTAAAATTACAGAGTTCGTTCTGTCATGTTTCGTTGGTGAGTGCAAGACCGTAGGCCCAATAATGCAGAAGCATCACTAGGCCGACATGCTGCATTGTTGCATTGTCTAAATTCGCAATGAGTATGTTGACCACCGCTCTTGGATTCTGCTTATGCTTTCCATCAGGCAGAGTGGAGTCATTTTGGCAGAGCCATACATCTATACTAATACTAATATTATAAACGCGAAAGTTTTTAAGTATGGATGGATGGATGGATGGATAGATGGATAGATGGATGGATGGATGGATGTTTGTTACTCTTTCACGCAAAAACTACTAAACGGATTTGGATTAAACTTTACAGTAATATAGCTGATACATCAGTAAAACACATAGGCTACTATTTGCCGCGATAACCGACATATACGCGGGCATAGCCGCGGGCAACCACTAGTAAAAAACAATTTGGCGTGCAAAGTGCCAGGCCTATGTCTAGCACTGAACTGCCATACACTGATGCTGATGGTTGGCTAACTCCGTTTCCAACGATTACATAAACAATGTACGTGCTATGTCGTAAATCATTAACGTCTATGTTCTCGTTATCTCTACTTATCTACTTGCCTAAGATAGATGCGTGATGATATCGTTGTAATAATCAGACCAGTATAAAGTATATTGCATAAGGTGTAATCTAATTTATCTGCGAAATTGTTACGAAGTTGGTTACACATTATTATGCGTTGATGGTTGATTTTTAGTATCACACATGTAATAAATTTCACTTAAGGTGTAGTAGAGGCGCTCAAAGACCAGTTGCACTCGGTGATTAGAAACAATCACCGAAGGTAAGCAAAGATGGCGCGGTCAGTACTTGGATGGGTGACCGCTAGTGGCATGTTACCATGAGCGTCTCCGTGATTCGGAGGTCACGTTAAGCAGTCGGTCCCGGTTGTTATCAAAAGATATATATCATCACGCTTCGACCAATAGGAGCGAAGCACCAATGAAAAATGTTTCTAAAACGGGGGAAAATTTCAAGCTACGTGCAATAGGAGACGCAAACGAGGTTGCGTGGGTCAGCTAGTCTATACTAATATTATAAAGCTGAAGAGTTTGTTTGTTTGAACGCGCTAATCTCAGGAACCGCGGGTGCGATTTGAAAAAAAAAAGTGTTGGATAGTACATTTATCGAGGAAGGCTATATATCATCACGCTAAGACCAATATGAGTGGGGCACCAATAAAGAATATTTCAAAAACGGGGGAAATTTGTTACGCTACGGGCAATAGGAGACGCAAACGAGGTTGCGTGGGTCAGCTAGTAGATTTATATAGACAGCCTCAGCTGTCTGCATAATAGATTAACATTGTTACTTACAAAATAGCTGTAGGGTTTGCTTGAAATAAATAAATAAATATTGTTACTGGTATAACTTTAATAGTTAAAGTAAAATAAAAAAAATAAGGTTTTCTATCCGTATGTTGACAGAATCTTATTGAACCTGATGTTTGTATTTCAGTGGGCTGTATCTAACGTACTATAATGACATTTCTTTTCAAGTGATAATCCTATCGCTAAAATGTGAGGTTCTCGGTTTTGCTGTTCAATTTTATAAAAAAAACATACATTACATAGAAAATACCCAAAATCCGAAACAAACATTTTGCAGTACATGATAACATTCCCACTCGGGACCTCGAGCACAGTAGACGTACCTATACGCTACCACTGCGCCACCTACACTTTATTATTATAATGCAAAAAATTAAATTAAAAAGCTTTTTAAAAACAAGCTTTTGTGGAATGCCTCGAGACGTATCAAACGAGTCCAAACTCGATGATGTTGCGACGTTTCTTTACAGAGTTCCTATGGCCACCTTTCAGCTCCAGCATCAGATCAGCTCCATGTCATTATAATATTGTATTGTCACGCTGTATACATATGATTGCATAATTTCAAAAAATCGGTTGAAGATATCTGCTTCAAAATTGAGTTGCAAGATTCCACCCGAACATACAAGCATACATACACACATACATTGCAAGTTAACAAAAAGCTTGGAATAAAAAGAGTATGCGATTTACTTTAAATAGTCGAAAAACTCACCTCAATAACTTTTCAACCACCAATTTCCCCAAGAATCCAGTACCTCCTGTGAGAAGAACCGTTAAACCTGAGAAGAGTTTCTCTATCTGGGACTCTCCTAACGGCTGGTTCTCTTCCACCATGTCTTTATACGTGATGTCTCCCCCTTGTTTAGAGTCCAGGAGCTCAGTGGTCGTCATCACCTCTGCTGTCATGGTTGGTTCTGCAACAGAAAAGAAGAAAGATGTAGAAGTTATCATAATGGCGTTGCGTTCGAGTTTTTTTTATGAAATCGGGGGCAATCAAGCAGATGTATCGCCTGATGGTAAGCAATTACCGCCACCCATGGACACCCACAACACTGAGGCGTCACAAGTGCGTTGCTGGCCTTTGGGGGATACGCAGGGTGTGGGGGGAGGGGTTGGGATATGGGCCTCCGGTATCCTTACTCACTCGTTGAAACACAGCGCAAGCGCTGTTTCACACCGGTTTTCTGTTAGGCCGTGATGCCACTCCAGTCGAGCCGGTCTATGCATGCCGAAGCGTAGCTCTCCCACGGTAAAGGTTTCCCACTTTTAAAAAGAGGGTAGCAGTTAGAATTTTACTCAATGATATTAAAGGTACATTCTACGGAGAGGCTTAGGTCCAGTAGTGGACAAACAGTAATTGAAATACCACATCAATTATTTCACATTTTTTCCAATTTTCCATAGTCAAATCAGTCAGAAATTAAACAACTTATGTGTTTTTTCTAGCTAGTTCTATTGAGCAGAAAAATATACTACACTTATGTAGATGTCGTGTCATTTGGAATTGATTTATCATACAAAATACTCGAAATAACCGAAACAAATGCGATTAATTTATTTAAAAACAACAATGTGGTTTGTCCAATAATTATTTGCAATTTCACGCTGAATTATTAAATTATAATGTTATTATTTGTACTATCAAATATTTTTTTCGTTTTCATATACGAGCCGGCCAAATTGACTATACTCTGGCTGATGGAAAGCATGAGTGGTGGTCACCATACTCATTGTGAATGCAGCATTGTGACTCACACTATTTACTATCGTTTCTTATTTTTATGGATTATTGGGGCTAACGAGCAGACGTATTGCCTGATGGTAAGCGATTACCGCCGCCCATAGACACTCGCAACAATAAAGTGCGTTGCCGGCCTTTGGAGGATGGGGAGGGGTATGAGCCTCCGGTATCCTCACTCACTCGGTGAAACACAGCGCAAGCGCTATTTCACACTGGTTTTCTGTGATGCAGTGGTATCACTCCGGTCGAGCCGGCCCATTCATGGCGAAGCGTGGCCCTCCCACGGTCCAATTTGAATCATGACCCGACATACGCTTATTTTCTTACAGACATTGAAATACAATTAGGTCGACATTCGCGTAAATATGCATTTCCATGGTAAAGACTTTGTTATCCGTCATTTAATTACACCGAGAAATATCTGTGGCACTGACATTTGAGATATTTCTCGTAATTTGTTCTAAGTTATAGTTAATTACAAAGAGTATGAATTCAAAATATGATGATTACTGTTTATCTAATATATTATTATTATCTTCTGCAGTGATGATAAAGGTAAAAAAAAGTTTGTTTAAAAAAAACAACTTCAAAAACTAAAAAGTATAAAATAACTTTATTTGTATGTGCTACCTATTCATAGGTTTGAAGTCGGTGCCAAGCCAAATGTAATAGTAGGTACCACATTCGCTATATATCGAGACGACGTCAACGACGTCACCGACGCTTTGGTTGTTTTGGTCTACGCGAAGAGCAGAGCATCCCGCTCAAGGTCACGCGCGGCGCGTGCGGTACCTACTATTACATTTTGGCTTTGCACCGACTTCAAACCTATGAAGTAGCACATACAAATAAAGTTATTTTCGAATTTTTTTTTTTAGAATACAAAAATAATTTTCAAAATTGGTCCACAATTGACGGAGTAATCAATGTACATACATAACAAAAAAACCGATGAAATTGAGAACCTCCTCCTTTTGGAAGTCTGTTAAAAATTACATAGATCTCCGACCAGTATTGATGTGCATTTGATGTGCTTAATATTCTAACGTCCTAAGTGCGGATGCAGTGTAAAGGAAGGAAATATTTGTTGTTTTGAGGTCTCAAACGATTTATCGGCAAAGTGGGTCATGATTACATTGGGCAACTTAGCTAGGGTGTCAGAATTGCTAACCAACAGATATCTATAAATTTTACTCATATTATGTCAATTTACGTTTCCTATTTGGATTACTTCATCTCAAGGACTCGCCACTTGTGTAATGTTTGACAAATACAGCTAAAATACTGACCGACCATGGAAATAAAGGTCGTTTTAAGGTAAAACTACAGTTTACTTAATATACACTATTTTTAACTGCTTACGGTGACTTTTAATGCAATAAAAACATATTTCAATGCCATGTAATGAAAATAAAGGGAATTATTGAAAAAGTACTGATTCTAGATCGCACAATGAAAGTTTTCTCAGCGACTTGTTCAATAAATACAGGTTTTCCTTTGTCAGGTATGATGCGTTGCCTTGTCAGAGGATTACTTAAGCTTATTGTTGTCTCCAAATTAAGGTACATTTATGTTGGACGGCATGTTATTCAATGTTTTTCCGTTTCACCCGACTACAGCAAAGCCGAAGCGAAGCTAAGGGTAACATTTTTGACAATCTATGAATGTAAAGGGTAGGAAGATTTATAATATACCTACTAGCTGTGCCCGCTACTTCGTACGCGTGACATTTGGATTTTCAAGTTATTTTTAATTTTTTACCTTTAAACCTTCCCTATAAATCGACTGTGCCGTTTTCGAGTTTTAGCGCGACAAACGAACAGCAATTGATTTCTATATATAAGAAGATTTGTTGCACATAAAGACTGATAACTAATGACATAATAATATAAAATGAAACATGATCTAAGCTAGTTAGTACTACCTTACTCTCGCTGACGACGGCGCAATGATTCATACGTATTTTATAACTGCATTGTGGATGTTTAATGCTGACTACGCTAAAGTATACGGTCATTGGCCTGTACATTTTCTCAGAAAACAAAGATGTAGGAGAAATTTTTGATGTTATCCATACTTATATTATAAATGCGAAAGTAACTCTGTCTGTATGTCCTGCTTTCACGGCCGAAGCGCTGCACCGATTTCAATGAAATTTGGCCTGGAGATACTTTGATTGTTGAGGAAGGCCATAGGCTGCTCTTTGATAGATAGATAGATAGAAAACTCTTTATTTGTACACCGTAACACAGATTTAAAATACAGTACAGGCAACCTTAGGATGGATAAAAATGTATCGGAGAGACAGTAGTTGACGGTGCAGTAGTTTTGAAGAATTATAATTTTCTAATAAATATAACTAGAAACACATGTATATCTCCATACATGCACACATATACACATACATACACACACATACATGCCAATACTTTGCTGCGATAACCGACCAACACGCGGGCGGAGCTGCGCGCAAAAGCTAGTGGCTTCATAATATAGCTTTTTCCTGCGGTTATCAGTTGTCGTGGTGAGTCTTTAATCTGATATAACTTTTCTATTTGTCAACCGATTGAATTAAATAAATAAATATTTCGGACATCTAACACATAACGCCATCTAGCCCCAAGCTAAGAAGAGCTTGTGTTATGGGTACTAGACAACTGATACAAATACATTTATACTTTTTTTTTGTAAATACTTACATATTATACATAGAAAACACCCAAACTCCGAAACAAATATTTGCAGATCATACAAACATTTGATCCGACCCGGGAATCGAACCCGAGACTTCATGATCGGCAGTCGCAGACGCCAACCGCGAGACCAACGAGGCAGTCAAAAACAAAAACAAACAAAAAAAAGACACTACAAAATATTAAGTGAAGTTTACCACCATACTTAAGCGGAAACCGCATCGAAATCAGTGATGCCATTTCTTTGATTAGCGCGCACAGATGATTAATTTATAAAATCACTAGCGACCGCTTGCGACTTCGTAGGTACGCGTGGAGCTAGTTATTTGCAAATATTTTTTTAATTATATTCGGAAAAGCTAGATACATTAATAGTACACCTCCACACCATACAAATGTCATACATTTTAAATTTCAAGTCTCTTACTTCAAAAACATAGGACTTTCATACAAACTTCCAACCCCCGTTTTGCCCCCTTAGAGGTGGAGTTTCGTAAAATCCGTTCTTAGCGGATGTCTACACCCTATAAGAAACCTACCAGCCAAATTTCAAGTCTGTAGGTATTATAGTTTCTGAGATTTCGTGATTAATAAGTGAGTGGTATTTCGCATATATTTTATTATATTATATATATATTTATATTATATTTCGTATATAGATATTATAAACGACGAAAAGACGTCTTCCAGGAGATCTGTGGCTTGATTAAATATTCTTAATTATGGAAAATCCTATATGAATCATAATTATTCTGCGTCTGAGAACCGAAGTAGAATAAATGAATAATTTGCTGCTTTACATATCGAGAAAAACCGTAAATTAATTTACCTGCATACCGTAGCGTATTGAGTTCTTAGAACAGTATGTAAACCACATTTTGTATAAACAATCTTTTATAACATAGAATTGAAAAAATATAAATATTTCAATCTACAATCCAACCACATCTATATTATATATATATATATATACAAGTACAAATTATTAAAAATAAAAAAGCCGACTGCGTCAATATTTAACAATAAAAACATATAAGTTTTATATATATTCGTAATCACCTTAAAAAATCTTTATTTTGATACCATACTCGATGTATTTTGAAAACATTATTTTTTAATATATTGCTTCTTGGCCCCAAAAATCCTTATTTAATTTTTTATTTTTATTTTGATGTACCCAGTGCCACTCTCACGACTAAGACGAATCTATTGACACCACTCACATAAAAATACGACAAGCGGTATAGGCTCTAGGGCGTGCCAAAGAAATATACATACATACATACACTCGAAAAACATAACCCTCCTTTCGCAGTCGGGTAAAAATTCTCGTGTAAAAATGTTAGTTACCATACTCCTCTGAAACGGCTGGACCGATTTTTATCAAATTTGGTGTGCATATCGGGTAGGTCTGAGAACCGACCAACATCTATTTTTATACACCAATTTTTTTTAAAGGCAAAACAACGTTTGCCGGGTCAGCTAGTACCTATATAAAAATGAATCGACGAAATGTATGTTATTCGCGCATAACTTCCGATCGGCTGCACCAAATTAAATAATTCTTTTTTTATGTGTTCTTCATTGTTAGGACAAGGTTTGTGTACAAGAAAAATGAAAAGATAACAGGAATAGTTTTTTTTTGACCGCGTCTGTACACTGTCCGTGGAAAGCTGAGACAGATATGTAAATATGGCGGTACGAAGTTCGCCGGGTCAGCTAGTTTTATATAAACAATCTAATCCATCATAGATTTGATAGAAATATCTCATTCTACAAATCAACAACATGAATATAATAATATTCCATATGTACCAAACGTTTTCCTTTTATTAACCGACTTCAAAATAAGGAGGAGGTTCTCAATTCGACTGTTTTTTAGGGTTCCGTGCCAAAGGCAAAAAACGGAACCCTTATAGATTCGCCATGTCTGTCTGTCTGTCTGTCTGTCCGTCTGTCTGTCCGTCCGTATGTCACAGTCACATTTTTCCGAAACTATTAGACCTATAGTGTTGAAACTTGGTAAGTATATGTATTCTGTGAACCGCTTTAAGATTTTTACACAAAAATAAAAAAAAAACAATAAATTTTGGGGGTCCCCATACAATGAACTGAAAGTCAAAATTCAAAATCAAATCAAACCCATTCGTGTGGGGTATCTATGGATAGGTCTTTGAAAATGATATTGAGGTTCCTAACATAATTTTTTTCTAAACTGAATAGCTTGCGCGAGAGACACTTCCAAAGTGGTAAAATGAGTGTCCCCCCCCCCCCATTTAACTTCTAAAATAAGAGAATGATAAATCTAAAAAAAATATATGATGTACATTACCATGTAAACTTCCAACAGAAATTGGTTTGAACGAAATCTAGTAAGTAGTTTTTTTTTATACGTCATAAATCGTAAACTGCAATTTACCTTTCATTCAATCAACACAAATATAAAAATAAAACAAAAATTATATTATGTTACTTGCTGCTGCGGAACCCTTCATGGGCGAGTCCGACTCGCACTTGGCCACTTTTTTAAATATGTTTTTACCTCATAACTTTCGACTGGGTGAACCGGTATTGATGATTCTTTATTTATTTGAAAGCTATTGCTTCCTGTGTGGTCCCATTTAAATTTGGTCCTAATTGAACTCGTTTTTTTTGTTAAAATTTATACTATGCTATACTAATACCTATACATCTATACAAATAAAAATTAATTAATTAAAAAGCTTTTTAAAAACAAGCTTTTACTGGAATGCCTCGAGACGAAACAAACGAGTCCAAACTCGATGATGTTGCGACGTTTCTTTACAGAGTTCCTATGGCCACCTTCCAGCTCCAGCATCAGACCAGCTCCATGTCATTATAATATGGTATTGTCACGCTGCGCTGTATACATATGCTTGCAAAATTTCAGCAAAATCGGTTGTAGATATCTGCTTCAAAAATGAGTTGCAAGATTCCACCCGAACATACAAGCATACATACATTGCAAGTTAATAAAAAGCTTGTAAAAATTGGAGTGTCTGTTTGTAATATAATAATAGCCGCTTTTTACTAAATGCATATATGTATGTATACACGGAACATATACCAAAGTAACATTTTTTTCTGTCTGTCTGTTTGTTCCGGCTAATCTCTGAAACAAATACCGATTTTGATTGGACTTTCACTGATAGGTAACTGATGATAAAAGGAGTAACTTGAGCTACTTTTTTTAGACTAGCTTCGCCCCGCGGCGTTACCCGCGGTACGACAATGACCGCGGGTATCACCGCGGGGCTCAGCTGGTATACTAATATTCCTTACAATACTAGCTGACCCACGTAATGTCGTTTCCCCCGTTTTTGTAACATTCATTATTGATGCGGCGCTCCTATTGGTCTTATCGTTATGATATATATATAGCTTATAGCTTTCCTCGATAAATGGGCTATCTAACACTGAAATAATTTTTCAAATCAGACCAACGGTTCCTGAGATTAGCGCAAACAAACAAACAAACTCTTCAGCTTTACAATATTATATTAATATACATATAATTAATATAATAGTATAGATGTACCAACTGCTTTCCTTATATAAAGGTGTATCTAATATCTTTTAACGAGCAATTCTTGTATATATATTTCGTCATGCCGTAATCAAGAGAAATAGGAATTTATTTGATTAATATAGATAACTTGCTGACCCGACGAACTTCGTACCGCCATATTTTCCTTTCGTAATTAATATTTTCTAAATTTATAAAAAAATGGCGGTTATCTTTTAATTTTCTTGTATACAAGCCTTGTGGTAACAATAACGTACACATAAATAATAGGTCTTTACCTATGAAATTGCCGTTTTGTATGCAATAAGTGAAAGTACTTATTTTTTAAAACTTTTTTATTTCTGTTATTTGAAGTAATCACCCATGCAATCGACGCATCTTTGCCAACGCATTGGCATTTTTTTTGATGCCCTTCTTGTAAAAATCAGCTGGACGGGAAGCAACAAACTCATCAAAGGCATTTTGTACCGCCTCTCGGGAATTGATTTTTTTACCCACTAAAAAGTTGTCTAAAATTTGGAAAAAGTAATAGTCGGTAGGTGCAAGGTCTGGTGAGTATGGCGGATGAGGGAGAGCTTCTAACCCCAGCTCTTGCAGCTTGGAGACTGTCTGTTGCGCAGTATGGAGTTCGCGCGATGTCGTGAAGGAGCAGTGGGGACGACCGATTGACCAAAGCTGGTTGCAGATGTGCAAGCTACTCCATCATTCTCTCCAGTTCTTCACAGTACACATCTGCATTAATGCTCATGCCGTTTTGTAAAAAGCTGTGGTGAATCACACCCGCACTAGACCACCAAACAGTGACCATCACCTTTTTAGGGGTCATTTTTGGTTTAGGGCATTGCTTTGGTGCTGAACCAGGGTCTAACCAACTTGCTGAGCGCTTTCGATTGTCGAACAGAATCCATATTACGTCGCACGTAAGAATTCGTTTCAAAATTCCTTCATTTCTTTGCCTGTTGAGCAGCGCAAGGCAAGTCTCGACGCGTACGTTGCGCTGGCGATCGTTAAGGTCGTGGGGCACCCATCTATCAAGCTTTTTTACCTTGCCAATTTGTCGCAAATGGATCAATATTGTTTTGATGCTTACTTTAAAAGCTCCTGCTAGCTCAGCTGTAGATTGAGTTTCGTCAGCTTCCACAATCGCCTTAAATTCATTATTGTTAACCAAAGTCTTCGGACGACCACGAGTTTCATTTTTCAAGTCAAAATTTCCAGAACGGAACCGGGAAAACCAATAACGGGTTGTGCGTTCGTTTATACAGTTCTCTCCGTAAACGTTTTTGATGTTACGTGCCGTTTGTGTCGCGTTTGTGCCACGACGGAACTCATATTCCATAATTACACGAATTTTTAAAGTATCCATTATGACGAAAAATGTTCAAATGTAATGAAAATACAACGCTAATCAGAAAACAAAAGACTGAGTTTGGAAATAGAATGTCATGGTTTTAAAACAAAATTAATTTGAATTTAGAATACAGAGCCATTACAAACTTTTTTTTATTTGAAATGACCAGTACTGAAGAACGGCAATTTCATAGGTAAAGACCTAATAGAATTATCCAATTTGATGCAGTCCATCGGAAATTATGCGCGTACATACATTTTTGCGATTCATTTTTATTTAAATAGATGTGTGTAGTTTGATTCAAGTTTGTTCAAATGAACAGAAAAAACCTCTTTTACGACCTTCCAAGTATCGATTTAATTAACTAATTAATAGTAATATTTTGTTTTACTTCCATGCAGTTTTTATTTATAATTTATCTGACTCTTGAAATGTCACCTTGGGCATAATAATCGTGGTTGAGGATTTGTTTTATTTTTAATTTATTTAATAGGTACAGATACAGAAAACCGATTAATAGAATACAGTCTTAGCAGTACAATACAGTAAACCTGTCATCCAATTACAATTATACACAACATCAACAGTAAACAGTGCTTCGTTTTGGCATAAAGTTAAATAAATTAAACTAAAAAGCTTTTTAAAAACAAGCTTTTTGATTATGTTGCGACGTTTCTTTACAGAGTTCCTATAGCCACCTTCCAGCTCCAGCATCAGATCAGCTCCATGTCATTATAATATTGTATTGTCACGCTGTATACATATGCTTGCGAAATTTCAGCAAAATCGGTTGAAGATATCTGCTTCAAAATTGAGTTGCAAAATTCCACCCGAACATACAAGCATACATACACACATACATTGCAAGTTAATAAAAAAGCGGCCAATTGCGAGTCGGACTCGCCCATGAAGGGTTCCGCGGCAGCAAGTAACATAATATAATTTTTATTTTATTTTTATATTTGTGTTGATTGAATGAAAGGTAAATTGCAGTTTACGATTTATGACGTATTAAAAAAAACTGCTTACTAGATTTCGTTCAAACCAATTTTCGTTGGAAGTTACATGGTAATGTACATCATATATTTTTTTAGATTTATCATTCTCTTATTTTAGAAGTTAAAGGGGGGTGGGGGGGGACACTCATTTTACCACTTTGGAAGTGTCTCTCGCGCAACCTATTTAGTTTAGAAAAAAATGATATTAGAAACCTCAATATCATTTTCGAAGACCTATCCATAGATACGTGAAACACGTATTGGTTTCATGAAAAATTTTTTTTTGAGTTTCAGTTCTAAGTATGGGGATCCCCAAAATTTATTGTTTTTTTTTTATTTTTGTGTAAAAATCTTAAAGCGGTTCACAGAATACATCTACTTACCAAGTTTCAACATTATAGGTCTAATAGTTTCGGAAAAAAGTGGCTGTGACATACGGACGGACAGACAGACAGACAGACAGACATGACGAATCTATAAGGGTTCCGTTTTTTGCCTTTGGCACAGAACCCTAAAAAGCCTGTAAATAAATACAATTTATAATTAGATACCTACAAATAGTTCACTGCACGTTTGGCCTAGTGGTTTAACGGTCACCACGCCGTTTCCTACTTCGTCAAGTGTCGTGGGTTCAAATCCCACGTAGGACAACACTTTGTGTGATCCACAAATTGTTGTTCTGAGTCTGGGTGTTCTTTGTGTCCGTTTCATGTATGTTTATAAAGTCCCCCGCGCCGCGACACAGGATTTATTCCTAGTGCGGGAGTTGTCATTCTATAAAAATAAAAAAAAGTTACAAACGATATAGATATATGAAATGGGCACTAAGATTAAAGTCTTCTATAAACGAGAAGAGAAAATTTGGAAGCATTGAGGTTTTTGTAAAAGATATCCAACTGTGAGAAAACTGTATTCCTGCACATTCTGTGTAGTAAGTTACTAAGTGAAACATTATTGTTGACTAGTTGTTGCCCGCGGCTCCACCCGCATGTATGTCGGTTATCGCTGCAAATAGTAGTCTATGTGTTATTCTGATGTATAGGCTATATTACTGTAAAGTTTCATCCAAATCCGTTCAGTACTTTTTGCGTGAAAGAGTAACAAACATCCATCCATCCATCCATCCATCCATTCATCCATACCTACAAACTTTCGCGTTTATAATATTAGTATAGATTGTAGGCACACTAAACAATTGTTTTTTTTTTATGTATGGCCTACCAAAATGACTCTACTCTGCCTGATGGAAAGCATAAGCAGAATCCAAGAGTGGTGGTCAACATACTCATTGCGAATGCAGACAATGCAGTATGGTGACCCACACTATGGCCGCCTAATGATGCTTGTGCATTATTGGGAATCCGATCTCGCACTCACCAACGAAACACGACAGCACGAACGCTGTCATTTTATGTTGATCTTTGGTATAGGCGACGGCCATCATATCAAACAAAGGGACCTAAAAACGACTACTGTGCATCTGCCTCGATGGCGTAGTGGTAGCGTATGCGACTGCTGTGCTTGAGATATCGGGTTCGATTCCCGGGTCGAACCAAATGTTAGTATGATCTGTAAATATTTGTTTCGGAGTTTGGGTGTTTTCTATGTATAATATGTTTGTATTTACAAAAAAAAAGTATAAATGTATTTATACCAGTTGTCTAGCATCCTTAACACAAGCTCTGCTTAGCTTGAGACTAGAAGGCGTTGTGTGTTAGATGTCCGAAATATTTATTATTTTATTATGATCGACGACGAATTTGGCCAAGTTACGTGCCGGTTTCTGTAATACCGCCCCGGTCGAGCCGGCCCAACCGTGCTGAAATCAGCGTGGCTCTACTTACCTTGAGCTAACTTTAAGTTAATAAAATTATGTTAAGTTAATTTCCAGTAGCTACATGCAGGTCATAAAGAAATACGGTTAGATTTAGAACATTTGTATTTCAATTGCAGTACTATCATCAGCACTCTCAAATAGTGCACACTAGTAAACTACAGGGCATAGGCCCTTCCTTGGAAAGGTTTATACAGAGCGTTATAACCTTCTACGTGAAGAATCAGCAGTATCATCAACCCTACTCATCCCGTGGGTATGGCAAGAGATTAATCTTCTGATGTTGTCCGTAGGCGGCGGTAATCGCTTACCCTCAGGCGATACGTCTGCTCGTTTGCCCTTATTCAATTTTTTTTTTAATACATCTGAATAAGGAATATACCTCCTGTGTTGCGGGGGACTTTACAAACATACATGAAACGGACACTAAGAACCCCCAGACTCAGATCAACAATTTGTGGATCACCAATCTGTAGAACCGCTGTAGAAAGCGGTGTGGTGACCGCTTAAAGCACTAGTAGACTACGGGCTCGTGTCGAAAATTGATGGGTCATGTGAATGTCCAGGAGACCTTTTTAGAAAGTTACAGGGGCATTAAACAATAACATTCAGCACTATGCCGTCACTTGTAAACTGTCAAACTGAAGGAGAGGGGGTAGCAACTCTCGATTTTTCTGCCTTGTCACATAATTTTTGTACGGCGTTGCGGAAATATGGATTAAAAGAGGTATTGAAATTGTAAGGAATCGATGCTGTACAGAATCAAATGACGAAATAACTGATAGATTATCATATACTAGCTGAGCTCCGCGGAGTTACCCGCGGTACAACAACAACTACGGTTAACGCCACGGGACAAAGTAAAAAAAAACTATGTTTAAGGTCACTATACAGCTATACCGACATCAAAAAAAGCTAAATATATTAAATTGTACAGTCTAGCATATAATATTTAAATTACACTTGTTTAAGCTAAATCCTTATGGGACTGGCATACCCTTATAGGGTAAAAGTCCCTTAAAAATAAAAAAATAAGCTACCTCCCCACCAATTTTCAGCCAAATCGGTTAAGCGGTTCTTGAGTTATAAATAGTGTAACTAACACGACTTTCTTTTATACATATATAGATTACCGCGAAATCTAAATATAATATCAATTTTGTGCCGCAGCGTGGTAAAACAGGTCTAAAACCTCACTTGTCAGGAGAGGCTTATGTTCAACACTATTAAAGGCTGTCGACGATGTGATATATAAAATAACCTGTATATACATATTTAGCAACTAATGTATATCAATATATTTATTTTAAACTAGCTTTTACCTGTGGCTCCATTCCGATTTTATCGATTTTCATGGTCATTCTTTAAACTGGTATAACTTTCTTATTTATGAACCGATTTAAATAGGAGTAAATTGCGAACGTACTAATGAAAACCGCATTCCAATCGGTTGAACCATTTCTGAGACTAGCGTGCATAAACGTACAGACAAAAATTCTAATTTTTTTTTAGTTCTATTGCGTTCATAAAGCTCCCCATATTAGTTTTTGTTAGGTACACAGACAACAATCAGTTAAGATTTTATTATATGTATTGATGGGTGTGATAAAATCTACATATGATTACTAATGATAGTTTTAAACCACTTATGGGTAAAGCACATGTTCAAAACGAGTATATAAACTTATACATAATAATATAAACCAGTTGTATTTAATTAATTTTCAAATAAAAGAAATGATAGCGAATTATACAACCGAAAAACACGTGTTTTATGTAAGCGGAGGTGGAGATATTACAAATCAATTTTTTTTTAAGACAACTCCCTCCATTTGTATAATTCCTGTGTCGCAGGGGACTTTACAAACAGATACAAAGAACCGTCGACTCTTTCCCCCACCTTGCAATGACTACCTCGTTGCCACAGTTGCCGGGTTCGATTCCCGGGTCGGATGTTTGTATGATCTGCAAATATTTGTTTCAGAGTTTGGGTGTTTTCTATGTATAATTTGTATGTATTTATAAAAAAAAATCTATCAGTTAACGTAGTTTTCATAGCTAAGTTTGAATCTAGATGGCGTTGTATGTCGGATGTCCAAAAAAATAAAATATTATTAGGTATTTCTTTATGGCATGGAGACAATCTTTGAGTGCCCTATCGTCATGGGAGGGATTGAACTTCTATAGTAGGTAGGTACTCGTCTGTCCTATACCTGGTTGTAATTCAGCAATAATACGTAGGTATACGTATTAAAATTTACAAGTTTTTTTTATAGAATCTGCCAATGTGACTCCAATCTACCGGATGGAAAGCGTGAGTAGAATCGAAGGAAAGTGGTCATCATACTCATTGCGAATGCAGACTATGCAACAATGCAGCATGGTGACCCACACCATGTCGGCCTAGTGATGCTTCTGCATTATTGGGCCTCCGGTCTCGCACTCACCAACGAAACATGACAGCACGAACGCTATCATTTTACGTTGATTTTCTGTAAGAGGGCAGTACCGCCCCGGTCGAGCCGGCCTGTTCTTGCCGAAATCAGCGTGGCTATACTACTTTCGAAAATACAGGAATTTAATCGTCAGTCATTTTGGTTTAGTCATAGACAATATTGATTATTTTTAATGGCAATGCTAACAACATTGACTTATATCAATAATTGTTTGTAATTATTAAAGCCTTCGTTCATTTGTTTGCAGTAATTAAGGCCATAGGCGCAATGAGATGTGTATTAAGGCCTCTTGTCAGGATTATTCTATATATCTACTATAAAAAATTACTACTAGCTATTGCCGTGACTTCGCTGGCATGATTTTGTGTTATTTCGTGTTATTAACTTTAATATTAGGTACGTTTTTTTTATGTATGGCTCTGCCAAAATGACTCTACTCGGCCTGATGGAAAGCATAAGCAGAATTCAAGAGTGGTGATCACAATACTCATTGCGAATGCAGACAATGCAACAATGTAGCATGGTAACCCACACCATGTGGGCCTAGTGATGCTTATGCATTATTTGGCATCCGGTCTCGCACTCGAAACACGACAGCACGAACGCTGTCATTTTACGTTGATTTTCTGTGCAAGGGTGGGACCGCCCCGGTCGAGCCGGCCCATTCGTGCTGAAATCAGCGCGGCTCTACTATCGTGCTTATTTTATCAGAAATGAATTGCAAAACACATAGAGCAACACGGTAAAGAGTAGTCATACTAAAACGTTCCCCTCTGTCACAGTATAAGCACAAATGGGCCTATTCGTTACACTGTTATGTCACAGAATGTATTGGTGTGCGTGAAATTCTAAATGTTTTTTTTTGTTGAGTTAGTAATGACAGGCGATTGTTTTTGTATGTGAGTCTAACATGTCTATGTGTGAAGATTTCCCCTCCGTGTTGCGAAGTGCGTTGCCGGCCTTTGGGGGATGTGTGGTGGTTAGGGGGAGGGAAGGGAGAGATAGGGGGAGGGGTGGGGTATGGGCCTCCGGTTTCGTCACTCACTCCGTGAAACACAGCGCAAGCACTATTTCACACCGGTTTTCTGTGAGGCCGTGGTATCACTCCGGTCGAGCCGGCCCATTCGTGCCGAAGCGTGGCTCTCCCACGTTAGTGTATTGCTAATACACCTCAAATTTACCTTAAGTCTTTAAATCTCGCGGGACAGTAGTAACTCATAGCAATAATAAACTCCTACAGTATTCATCAATCTATTCTTGTGTTGTTTGTTTTGTTTCTAGTATGTTTTTATTGACTTCACTTGGAACTAACTTGTAACGCAAACAAAATATTTGAAATTACTTTGTACCGATGTTTTACTTAAACCAAAGTTAGCATGTACTTACTACTATGTATATATATATATATATATATATACTTGTTACTATGTATACATATTTATTTGTTTGGTAATACTAAAATATGAACTTGAACTGAATTGAAATATGAACTCCCCGTGATTCGGAGGTCACGTTACGCAGTCGGTCCCGGTTGCTATCATAGGATAACAGTCGTGAAGCGCGGTTTAAAAACATCCTTTGAGCGGTTTAAAAACATCCATGGCAAGATTATGTAGTCACAACGTTGTCTTGCCAGTCCCCAACCCGCACTCGGCCAGCGTGGGGACGTATGGTCTTAATCCTCTCCTGAGAGGAGACCCGAGCCCAGCAGAGGGACGTAGAAATATGAAATGATGTACCTAGACAACAGAATTATTTAGAAGTTCCTTTTTTACCCCACTACGGCAAAGTTAAAAGGAAGTGTTAAGGTTTTGACAGTCTTTAGGTATATGTGATGCGGCTATGCTACAGAGCAAGAGCACGTGAAATTTCGCCGTCTTCTTCGAGCAAGTTTTGCTTGCCAAGGAAATGATGGAGCGGGACCGGGGGAGGACTACTCAGACGCAGCCAGAATGATCTCCGTCCTTTATGAGCGCAGGCCTGAGGGCCATAGATGAGGCCTTCTGTCACCCTATCAGAAGCAGGCCAGGGAGGCAGCGCGACGCGCTCTTCTGGAGGCAGTAAGGGAACATCAGGGTTTCCACTCAGAAGGGGGTCATCTGCAAGCCGTAGTTAGATGGCCCGAGGTACGTCGGGGTTCCAAGAATTTCCTTTCTAGGGTACACCTGGTTTCCCGGCTACAACTAATTAAGATGGCATGAGGTTTTTGGTCGGTTCAAGTCCGACGTTACTACCAGTAGGTGAAACAGAATCTATAGGCACAGGTATATTCCACCGTAGCGTCTAAACCACTGAACCGATTTCAATGAATGAGATCTCAATAGAATCGTAATAATGGCCTGGGTTACATTGGCTATTTTTTTTTCTAAAGCTTTTACGTAGTCGGGTTGAAAAGTTTTTTTTCTTGTTTCTTAAACGATTGTCTAATACTAGCTCTTCCGGACTGTGCCCTCGTGTTTATCGGCTATTGCAGTAAAAAGTAGCCTATGTCTTTCCTCTAGGATCAAAAGTAATTCTTGCCAAATTTCATTGAAATCGGTGCAGCGATTTATACGCGAAAGTATAACAAACAGACAGACATCATTTTTTTAAAATTTAGAATATTAGTATGAATTTGAGTTTTTGTTTACCTATAAAAAATTACTATCATTTCATCCGCCTCCAAAAACGTAGCAATTTAAACTCACACAGACGTGCTCAGTTCTAAAAGGGCACAACATATTATGTAATATTTGTCTCTTTAGCACGTTTTATATACTGCTTATGTACAAAATAAATATTATGTATTTGATATACAGCCTTGTTGGGCCTCGTTTATTTATGGGCTTCATATGTACAATACATATTGGTAGGTATGTAGAGTTATGATACAATATGCAAGAATAATACATATTTATACATAAACTGTTTAATATCGTTTATTAGTATGTGTTTTACGTAAAAATATTCTAATCTATATCTATTATTATAAATGTGAATGTAAGTTTGTTTGTTACGCTTTCACGAGAAAACTACTTAACCGGTCATCATGAAACTTTTTACACATATTCTTGGAGGTATTAGAAGTAACATAGGATACTTTTTATTAAATTTGAGCGAAGCCGTGGGCGAAAGCTAGTATCTATAAAAATAAAAATTAATCACCGAAATGTATGTACGCGCATAACTTCCGATCGACTGCACCAAATTGAATAATACTTTTTTCTATTTGTTCGTTATTGCTAAGACAAGGTTTGTATAGAAGAAAGTCAAAGGCAACCGAAACTGTATTTTTTTGTACGCAACTGTATTACATACATTTTTTTTATATAAAAGACAACTCCCGCACTAGAAATAAATCCTGTGTCGCGGGGGACTTTACAAAAATACATGAAACGAACACAAGGAACACCCAGACTCAGAACAACAATTTGTGGATCGCACAAAGTGTTGTCCTACGTGGGACTTGAACCCACGAAACTTAGCGAAGTAGGAAACGGCGTGGTGACCGTTAAACTACTAGGCCAAACGTGCAGTCATAGCATGCAATTCCTAAAACTATTTACGAAAAAATATATGGCGGTACGTAGTACGTTGAGTCAGCTAGTATTATTTAAATATATATATTATATATATTGACGTCGAACGATAAATATATATTATAATATATAGAATTAGCATTGACATTCAACGTGGCAATGCTGCCAGCCTTCTGGGAACGCTACCAGTAGGCGATGATGCGTTGGAATTTTTTGACGCTTGTTTGTAAATATTGTTATAGTTTCTTTTTTTTAATGTTATTATTTCCTATTATTTAATTAATGTTTATTTCATTTAAATCTTTATAAATACTAGCTGACCAGGCAAACGTTGTATTGCCATAAACTAAAATTGGGATATAAAAAATAGATGTTGGTTGATTCTCAGACCTACCCGATATGCACACCGAATTTCATGAAAATCGGTCCAGCCGTTTCAGAGAAGTATGTAACTAACATTGTGACACGAGAATTTTATATATTTTAAAATATATAGATGTATATATTTATATTATATGTGTAGGTGTACGTATGCATTTTTGAAGTATGTAGAAATCGCCCTGGGCGATAAGATTATGTTTTTTTTTATATTTTATGTACACAATAAGGATATAAATGAATAAATAAGGAATTCATTTCCAATATTACGAGTTATCGCCAAGATAAACGTGTTTAATAACACTTTAAATTTTGTATCCGTTTCGTAGTAAGGTGAAGGTTATAAGCATTAGCAAATTGTTGACATACCTAACTCACGATATCGTGCTATTAAGTAACGAATATGACTTAGTTTTGCATTTTTAAGTTAAACTTCTTTACGCACGCTTGGCTTGGGGAGTAAGCTGGTGAATACGTGACGAGAGCATTACGAAAAGTGTGCTCGGCCGAGCCGAACCTAAGCGAGAGCGTTACAAAAAGTGTGATTAAAGAGGCAGATATAGCTTATTGAAGATAGAAAGAGAGAGATTTATGTTTATGAGTTATATTAGATGTGTAGGTGTTCGTATGCTTTTTTTTGAAGTGAAAACTTCTTTGGCCGCGTTGAGCACTTTTTGGTACGGTGAAAATCTTATGAGTTCACGACACCGCGTCACCGACATGCTGAAGTCACAAAACTTCTTTGGCCGCGTTGAGCACTTTTTGGTAGGGGAAAATCTTATGAGTTCACGTCACCGCGTCACCGACATGCTGACGTCACAAAACTTCTTTGGCCGCGTCGAGCACTTTTTGGTAGGGGAAAATCTTATGAGTTCGCGTCACCGCGTCACCGACTTGATGAGTTAATTTAAACATTACCAAATTTCTAATTTTACACATTAATTTTAGTAATAACATTCTAAGTTATAAGTTTTCGCTTCTATCGGCATTCCGTATGACTGCCAATATTTTTTTTATTCCCGTGTAGGACCAAATGTTTGTATGATTTGCAAATATTTGTTTCGGAAGTTTCTATGTAGATTATGTATGTTTTTACAAAAAAGCATTTATGTATTTATATCAGTTGTTAATATCTGTTGCTTACCCATAACACAAGCTCTGCTTAGCTTGGGACTAGATGGCGTTCTGTGTTAGATGTCCGGTTTTTTTAAATTTATTTATACCAATGGCGGCCGCATCGTTTGATTGCAATCTCATGCAAGCAACCATTAGTGCAGGCATTATTGGATCGATCTTTGGATTACTTAATAACAGTGTATAACGTTAACTTCCTTTCAATTACATACCCCTGCCTTGACATGAATCTTATAGCATGAATGTCACTACCATGAGGAAAATAGTGCTTATAAAATATATTGAACTCATTCGATATTGAAGATACTCTCGAGGTAGTAGAGCCACGATGATTTCAGCACGAACGGGCCGGCTCGATCGGGGCGGTAGGTAATACAATAACTAGAACAACCTAAAATGACAGCATTCGTGCTGTCGTGTTTCGTTGTCGCTGTCGACCGGAGGCCTAATGACGCAAAAGCATCACTAGGCCGCCATAGTGTGGGACACCATGCTGCATTGTTGCATTGTCTGCATTCGCAATGAGTATGGTGATCACCACTCTTGGATTCTGCTTATGCTTTCCATCAGGCAGAGTGGAGAAACTTTGGCAGGCACATACGTATAAAAACACTGATTTTCACGTTTTTTTAAAATGTGTATTGCTGGCGTATCTAAGATAGGATAGTTATCATCACGCTTAGATAAATAGGAGCCGAGTATAATTGAAAAAAGGCACAGAATAAGTGTTGTGGGTCAGCTAGTATATTACAATTATTTAATTTAAGCAAGAATATAATTGCTTTACACAAGTTTTGCCATTTGACTTACATGTAAACAAATGTTATTACTCCGACGAATTTCACGAACAAAAAAATATAAATGTACTATTGTCTAAACTTAAGATTAGATCGTAAGATTTGATATTTGTTCACCAGCCCTCCTAGCCAAGTTGCAAGCGTTTTTTTTCTGCAATCGTTGACGCCTAAATTCTCGTGTGCCATTGGCTAATACTTTGTCTAAGATTGGCCAATGGCACACGAGAATTTATGCGTTAACGATTGCAGAAAGAAAAACGCTTGCAACTTGGCTAGGGGGCAGAAATGGTGGAGTATATGTAACGTAATATAATGTTAACATCTATTGTAGTATATTCTCAGAAATAAATATTTATATATCTATCTGGTCTATCTTTGGCCTTTTTTTCTTTCTAAGTTAAGTCAACCGCATCAGCATTTTTATTTTAGAGATCCGTACCTCAAAAGAAAAAATGGAACTCTTATATGATCAATTTGTTGTCCGTCTGTGTGTCTTTCTGTCAAGATCCTTTATTTCGAGAACGCATAAGGGTATCAAGTTGAAATGACTGCACGGTTGGCCTCATAGTTTTAACGGTTGCCACCTCGCTTGCCTCTTTGCCAAGTGTTGTGGGTCAAATCCTTTACTACTTTAAAATACTTTGTGTGATCCACAAATTGTTGTTTTGAGTCTAGTTGTTCGTTGTGTCCGTTTAATGTATGTTTGTAAAGTCCCCCGCGACACCGGGTAATAAATACCTAATGCGGGAGTTGTCTTTTAAAAAAGAAATTTAAACCATGTACTCAAAAAACAATAAATTTTGGGGGCCCCCATACTTAGAACTGAAACTCAAAAATTTTTTTTTCATCAAACCCATTCGTGTGGGGAATGGAAATACTTTGTTGAGGAAGGACATAGGCTACTATTTAACGTGATAACAAACAAACAAGTGCGCGGAGCTGCGAGTAAAAGAAAGTAAAACACGTCGTAAAATACTTCAGTCTAATTAGCAATATTTTCCAATGCATCCTTATTCGGGTCACGGCAGAATATTACGTGTTTTAATGAGAAATTAATGATTAGGAAGTTTAGTAATGCGCAGTCGTATTATTTATTTATTGATTTAAATATATTTTACAAACAGACACAAAGAATACGAAGACTCAGAACAACAATATGTGGATCACACAAAGTGTTCTCAAGTTTGAGGACCAAATCCGCAACACACGTTACAGAAAATGAACGCTTCAACCACTACGCCGTTGGTGCAGCTATCTAAATTTAACAAAGTAAAGCACTTTTTATTCAAGTTTTATTAAATCCGTGTACTCTTCCACGGACTTATTCAAGTGTTATTAAGTCTGTCGACTCTCCCACGGACGTATTCCAGTGTCATTAAGTCCGTGGGAGAGACTTGCAAACATCCATGGGCTGGTTCTACTGGAGTGATACTACTGCCTCACAGAAAACAGGCGTTGACCAAAATCCATGGCTTCTTTTCACTGAATTAGGGAGGACCAAATTCAGATCTACTTGAGTTTGAGTTTTAGGTTGCCATGGATAGACGTCGGACACGGATCTAACACACAAAATGCAAATATCTGACATCTTTTTGCGTCGGAGGATGAAAATTATTGTTTTAAATGATTTAAAGGATCATAAGATTGTGGTTACTAGAATTTAAAAAAGTATACTTAATTGTATAAGTTTTTTATAGCTTCTTGTAATTTTTTTTTATGACCTCAAATCATTACTTTTCGTCAGTATCGTACAAGTATCGACAACTTGATACTGACGAAAAGTAGCGTAGTTACTTCGTAACGCGTGTGTTTACTTGTAACTACTCTATTGTTTTCTGCTTCAACAGGAACAACGCGGTGCGTTATCTACCTTTTTAGGGTTCCGTGCCAAAGGCAAAAAAGGAACCCTTATAGATTCGTCATGTCTGTCTGTCCGTCCGTATGTCACAGCAACTTTTTTCAGAAACTATATGAACTTTAATGTTGAAACTTGGTAAGTAGATGTATTCTGTGAACCGCATTAAGATTTTTACACAAAAATAGAAAAAAAACAATTAATTTTGGGGGTCCCCATACTTAGAACTGAAACTCTACAAATTTTTTTTTTCGTGAGTGGTTCTATAGATACGTCTTTGAAAAATGATATTGATGTTTCTACTATAATTTTTTTCTAAACTGAATAGTTTGCGCGAGAGACACTTCCAAAGTGGTAAAATGTGTGTAACTTCTAAAATAAGAGAATGATAAAACTAAAAAAATATATGATGTACATTACCATGCAAACTTGCACCGAAAATAAATTGGTTTAAACGAAATCTAGTAAGTAGTTTTTTTTAATACGTCATAAATCGTAAACTGCAAGTTACCTTCAATCAACACAAATATAAAAATAAAATAAAAATTATATTATGTTATTTGCTGCTCCGGAACCCTTCATGGGCGAGTCCGACTCGCACTTGGCCGCTTTTTATTTGATCTGAGAAGCAAACGAGCAGACGTATCACCTGATGGTAAGCGATTACCGCCGCCCATGGACACCCGCAACACCACAATACTAATGTTTACTACAAAATTAATGTTTTTTTTATGTACTGCGTTTTAAAAGGCTCCGTCCACTTGAATCCCCTGCTTAGATCCCCTTGGGGATCCATGTGGAAATTTCGTCCACACTGATCCCCTAGGGGATCAATTTGGATTTCAATTCCATTTTCATCCCCCAGGGGATTCATTTGGATGATTTTCGTCCAGTTGGATCCCCTAGGGATCTATTTGTAATTTTCAATCATCAACCATAGCCAATTTTTATCAGATACTACCGACTAAGGAAAACACCAAAATCCGAAACATTTTTTGTAGATTATACAAATATTTGGTCTGACTCGATCATCGAACCCGAGATCTCAAGCACAGCAGTCGCATACGCTACTACTACCACCGAGGCAGTTAAATAAATAGTATTCGTATTTACGCAGGAGACTGATATACGAGTTCTATTTAACCATTTAAGTGGAATATAAGTACTCATTCTGAATTTGAGAGTCACTACCATAAAGCGACCTTATTAACCGATTTCAAAAAAGGACGAGGTTCTCAATTCGACTATATTTTTAACCGACTTCGAAAAAGGAGGAGGTTCTCAATTCGACTGTATTATTTTTATGTTTGTTTTTTATATTTTTTTTGTGTTGCATGTTTGTTGAGAACTTTCGACTGGGTGAACCGATTTTGATGATTACCTAGTTTTTTATTTGAAAGCTGGTGCTTCCCGTGTACATTTCATTTTGGTCGAGTCCTAGAAGTCGGTTTTTTTTTGTTAAAATAATTTTTGTACAAATTTTTTACCACTAAGATATCATATAAGGATTCTGACCCAGAAATGAATTGACTATTACATTCTCAACTTCGGCTCTTTTCATATTAAACTAGATAATTAATTAGTTATGAAAATTAAATATTTTTAAGTAAGGTACAAGTCACAAAATTTATTTTAATTTTGATATTTGTTAATCTAACACCTCAATATTGTATATACATAATATAATTAGCTGTTGCCCGCGACTCCGTCAGCGTGTATGTCGATTATCGCGGCAAATAGTAGCCTATGTGTTATGCTGATGTTTAAGCTATATTAATGTAAATTTTCATCCAAATCCGTTTAGTAGTTTTTGCGTGAAGAAGTAACAAACATACGCACAAACTTTCGCCTTTATATATTAGTGTGATGTGATAACCTGATTCTTGCAATGGGAGTAATTTTCGGTGCGATAAATCTATCTAGCTAGGATTCATTTTTGGAAAAATTACCAATAAAAAACCCGATCATCCAGGTACAATATTTTTAAGCAGGTACAAGGTACGATTTTTATATATTTTTATTTATATTAATTATAACTCGTTTAAGTATTCGTTTTAACGCATAAGTAACACCACCTACTACACTTTGAAATTATCTAAACAATAATAATTATTATTTAATTTATTGTTATAGTTCTATTGTTATATAATGTTCCTTTCTATGTGACGCATCACTAAATATAATCTTATATATAAAATTCTCGTGTCACAATGCTAGTTACCATACTCCTCTGAAACGGCTGGACCTATTTTTATGAAATTTGGTGTGCATATCGGGTAGGTCTGAGAATCGACCAACATCTATTTTTTATACCCCAATTTTTTTGTGGCATAACAACGTTTGCCGGATCAGCTAGCATAATATATATATTTTATAATCAATATACGAACTTGTAACTTCTCATGCTATAAAAGAAAATTAAAAATAAATAAAATTATAAAAATCAAAAGAAAAAAAAACACTCACCTTTTCAAACACACACAAAAAAACAACACTAAAAAGTTCTACTTTTTAAAATCACTTTTTAAAAAAAGAACCACTTTTAAAAAGAAACGTTTAATTTCGTTCGAAATTCAAAACTTGATCCAGTATGTCCGCACGTGTACTTGTCGTGCGATCGTTAAACAAACTGTATGCTGAGTGGACATTTCGCAAGAGTATATGTGAGATGTGCTTAGGCAGTGTGTAGACTTGCGTCTGACTAAGTGACTAACCATTTACGTCATAAAAGTCAAATAAAATGTCAATTTAATTAAAATATACTCAAAATCAAGACGCGGGGTCTCTAAAGGACGCTTTTAAGGAAAACTTGTGCTCAGATACCTGCTAAAAAGGCAGGTATATATAATAGATGATGAAGCATTTTACCCGACCGCGTTAAAATAAGGTTGTTCTAGTGTATGTTTATACATATATTTCTATGGGACACTTTGTTTTTTTTTGTAGAATAGGAGGCAAACAAGCAAACGTATCGCTTGATGGTATGCGATTACCGCCGCCCATCGACGCCCGCAACATCAGAGACGTCACAAGTGCGTTGCCGGTCTTTGGGGGATGAGGAAGGGGATGGGTGGAAGGGTTGGTCAATGGGCCTCCGCTATACTTGTTCGTTATAGTAGAAATTTATGTACGCGTCAGGTTTCCACTGGTAGTGTACAGTCGCGGACTAAGAAAATATAACACTTCTGGTTTCCTTATAATTTTCTTATATTACAAATTCCTGACAGTAACCCACACATAAAAAAGAGTCATCCAATTTGGTGCAGACGATCGGAAGTTATGTGCGTACATACATTTCGGTGATTCATTTTAATTATATATAAGACTAGATTTTGCACGAAGCTTCGCTCACGCAGACTTTCATCCCCTGATTTATCCCCTTAGGGGTGGAGTTTAGTAAAATCCGTTCTTAGCGGATGTCTACACCCTATAAGGAACCTACCTGGCTGCCAAATTTCAAGTTTGTAGGTGTTATAGTTTCTGAAATTTCGTGATTAATAAGTGAGTGGTATTTCGCTTTTATATATATACTAGCTGAGCCCCGCGGTGTTACCCGCGATTCTTATTGAACAGGTACAACAATAACCGCGGGTAACACGGGACGAAGCTTGTCTAAATAAAAATGTAATAGTTGTTTGTTTGTGTTCTTGTTTGTTTTATTTAAACGGTTATATTGAAAACTAGCTGACCCGGCGAACTTCGTACCGCCATATTTACATATCTGTCTCAGCTTCCCACAGGCAGTGTACAGTCGCAGACAAAAAAAAATCCCGCTATCTTTTATTTATTTTCTTTCTAGCAAAAAAAGAATGAATGAAATCGGACCATGTGTTATTAAATTACAACTATGTAGGTACATATTTTGACTTTCATCCCCTCCCCCCAGGAAACCGTGCTGAATATCGGGATAAAAAGTATCCTATGTCCTACCTCGTAGTATGAACTCTAATCATGCCAAGTTTCATTTGAATCCATTCAGTAGTTTCGGCGTGATGCGCGGCCAAGATACAGACAGACAGACAGACAGACAGACAGACAGACGGACAGACAGACAGACAAAAATGAAAAAAAAGACAGTTTTGGCTTCAGTATCGATAATAGAAAGCCCTCCAAAAAAAAAATTCTAAATATCTTTAATGTACAGAATTGGACCTGTTACATTTTTATTATAAGTATAGATATATATAGATTTTCGTTCTACCAGAACGACTCTTCTACCTAGCATTTATTATTCCCAAGATTATTTGGGGTCAGCTACTAGTTCAACCGGTTTTACCTGAATATTATTTGTTCATCCGAGCGACTAGGATCGGACCTCCGCTACCCTGAGGGTGAACTGAATTCGAAGGTAGTTGTCAGTATATTTGAGGGCACTGAATTCCCCCATCGAGAGTCACATGTTTTCAAACATTTTTCTTCTGTACTTTTATTAATAACTAGCGGGGCCCTGCGGTGTTACTCGTGGTTCTTATGGTACCCTTAACAACCACGGGTAATGATACTGGGCTAAGTAGTAGCGATAGGGGTAGTCTAAAAAAGCCTAAGTTACTCCTTATATCATCAGCTATCTGCCACTGAAAGTCCCGTCAAAATCGGTCCAGCCTTTTCAGAGACTAGCCGGAACAAATAGACAGATGGATAGACAGACAAATAGACATTTAGTGAAAAGCTGTTAATTTGAAATTACAAACAGTATAGATGTATAGATTGCGATGTGTTTTCACCAGTGTCTACGGTCTCTATGATAGAAAGAGATACAGATGGCAAGTGACATTACTTATTATGGCTCCTTGTTTGGTCACTCGGCCCTCCTAATAGTATCGGCTCGTGCGCACCGGAACAATTATAAAAGATGGAACGATTGCTTCTTTATGAGTTACATTTGTTTGATGTTATACATTTATTTATGGCAAGGGAGTTTGAGGTTGCACTTGCTGATTAGAAACAATCACCGAGGGTAAGCAACGACGGTGCGGTCAGCACCTGGATGGGTGACCGTTAGTGGCATGTTACCATGAGCGTCTCCGTGAATCGGAGGTCACGTTAAGCAGTCGGTCCCAGTTGTTATCATATGATAACAGTCGTGAAGCTTAGTTGGAGGCCTTTGTGCGACTTAAAAACATCCAATGGCAAGAAAACCTAGTCACAACGTTGTCTTGCCAGCAGTGGGACGTTATGGGTTGTTGATGATAAGGGAGTTTTACCTGTACAAAGAGAAGGAGCGTGATATAGTAGGTCAAAGCCTCCCTAATTGCGTCGGTTAACCGTCCCATCGGATTATGAGAGTAAGGGAACAGAGAGTGCACCTGTGTTTGAGCACACACTTGTGCACTATAATATCTCCTGCCTAGTTGGCTGGTCACCGCTCAAGGACACCCACAACACTTTTCTTGAAGGTTTGAAGGTCATATTGGTCCTTCCAGTGCTATTTTACTACCAACTACCATCTACAACTACCAACGGGATGAATAAGGCTGGTGATACACGGAAACCCCCTTGGTATGTCACTCCCATGGACTTGGTCTCAACTTGCATTCTCAGGCTTATGGAGGCAGGCGCTTATGGAGATCTTTTTTGAATTCCTTTATACATCTACTAGTTATTGCCCGCGGCTCCGCCCGCGCATATGTTGGTTATTGCTGCAAATAGTAGCCTATGTGTTATTCTGATGTATAAGCTAAGCTATATTACTGTAAAGATTTGCGTGAAAGAGTAACAAACATCCATCCATCCATCCATACTTACAAACTTTCGCGTTTATAATATTAAGTAGGATACAAATAAATAAATTAAAGTGTCTCTTTGTAATTTCAAATTAACAGCTTTTTAATAAATTCAAATGAAAGTATGTACGAAACTTACATCAAAAAAACAATTTTAATTTTTTTGTCTGTTTGTTCCGGCTGGACCGATTTTGACGCGACTTTTATTGATAAGTGATGAAATAAGGAGTAACTTAGGCTACTTTTTAAACGATTTCAAAAAAGGAGGTAGTTATCAATTCAACTGTTTTTTTAAAATGTATTTTATCTCATAACTTTCGACTGGTTGAACCGATATTGATGATTCTTTTTTTATTTCAAAGGTGGTACTTCCCGTGTGGTCTTATTTCGATTTGGTCCAGATAGAAGTCGATTTTTTTGTTAAAATTTGTGATTATTTACACTAGCCTCACGCTTATTGTCGTACCGCGGGTAACACTGCGTGGCTCAGCTAGTTATTTAAATAAATTACTCAACACCGGGGCCTATAAGGTCGTGGCCTCAAGTAAATATGTGCGAAATTTGATAATAAACCTTCAATCGTTTAAAAATAAAAATTTATAACGTTCCTATTATATGAATTATCAAATAATAAAAAATAAATAAACAAATATTCGATGCGGGTGTCTAAAATAAAAATAGCCAACTGTATAAACTGTAAAGCTGTTAATTTGAAATTACTAAAATTCCCTCTACCGTGGGAGAGTCACGCTTCGGCATGCATGGGCCGGCTCGACCAGAGTGATATTACGGCCTCACAGAAAACCGGTGTGAAACAGCGCTTGCACTGTGTTTCACCAAGTGAGTGAGGCTTTCGAAAGTCCATTACCAACCCCTCCCCATCCACTAAAGGTCGGCAACGCACTGGTGATGCAGTGTCCTGGGTGTCCATGGACGGCGGTAATCGCTTACCATCAGGCGATACGTCCCACAACCCATAACGTCCCACTGCTGGGCTCGGGTCTCCTCTCAGGAGAGGGTTAAGGCCATACGTCCCCACGCAGTCCGAGTGCGGGTTGGGGAATGGCAAGACAACGTTGTGACTACATAATCTTGCCGTTGGAGGTTTTTAAGCCGCCCAAAGGCCTCCAACTAAGCTTCACAACTGTTATCCTATGATAACAGCCGGGACCGACTGCTTAACGTGACCTCCGTATCACGGAGACGCTCATGGTAACATGCCGCTAGCGGTCACCCATCTAGGTGCTGACCACGCCATCGTTGCTTACCCTCGGTGATTGTTTATAATCACCGAGTGCAGTTGGGCCAAATGCTCCTCGTTAGCTCGCTTGCCCCTATTGAAAAAAAGACACTTCAATTTGTATTTATTTGTATAGATATGTACGCACAACATGTACACTAAGTTTTATATCCGTTTGTATATGACATCACATTGTCCACACACTACAATATGTACATAGTTATATCACGCTGACTGTTGTAATATCAATCGTCAATTCGAGTTCAACTGGTTGTGGCAATGACCGTGACAAAATTAGTGCGATCGTTGTCACGACTTCGATTCCCAAATGTCGGTGAAAGGTATTACACTACACTAGTTTGGAGATTAGGGCTTTTCAAATTATTATTTTTATGTATGGCCTGCCAAAATGACTTTACTCTGCCTGATGGAAAGCATGAGCAAAATCCAAGAGCGGTGGTCACCATACTCATTGCGAATGCAGACAATGCAGCATGGCGACCCACACCATGGCGGCCTAGTGATGCTTCTGTATCATTTAGTCTAGTCAACAAGTATGGAACTTATTGACTAGACTACTTGGGCCTCCGATCTCGCACTCACCGACGAAACACGACAGCACAAACGCTGTAATTTTATCTTCTGTGCGAGGGTAGTACCATCCCGGTCAAGCCGGCCGTTCGTGCTGAAATCAACGTGGCTCTACTACCTTTCTTTTGGTTATTAGCCACGGCTACGCTCGCGTATATCGGATATCATGGTAATCATAATTCCAATTAATACATGGCCTATGAAACAATTAATACGGTTTTATATTGGTAAAATAAATTTCAAAATCGGTTCAATAGATTTTTTTTTATGGAATAGGCCGGCAAACGAGCAGAAGTATCGCCTGATGGTTAGCGATTACCGCCGCCTATGGACACCCGCAACACCAGAGGCGTCACAAGTGCGTTGCCAGCCTTTGGGGGATGGGGGGGGGGAGATAGGGGGAGAGGTGATACCACGGACTCACAGAAAACCGGTGTAAAATAGTGCTTGGGCTGTGTTTCACCGAGTGAGAGTGAGGATACCGGAGGCCCATACCCCAAACCATCCCAGTATCTCCCCAATCCCCCCCCCAAACCCCCAAAGGCCGGCAACGTACTTGTGACGCCTCTGGTGTTGTAGGTGTCCATGGGTGGCGGTAATCCCTTACCATCAGGCGATACGTCTGCTCGTTTGCCCGCTTATTACATAAAAAAATTAAAAAAGATTATACTTTTTGCGCTGTAGCATGGTGCGGCATTTATTTGTAGACTAGAACATTCTGGTTGATTTAATTTACTACAGTTATTAATGATTTAATATATTGCGAATGTGGTACAGCTGAAATACTAAGTCATTATTTACATTGCATAAATTCTGTTGTTGTTTAAAAACACTTTTATACCAACCATTGTCAATTTAATCTATGGTACTAGTTAAGTATGTTCGATGCAGGTCTTTTAACTAATCTAAATACCTTTAAACGATCAATATTATACATTTATAATAACTGAATCTCGGAAACGGATCCAACGATTTTCATGTAATTTAGTATGGAGGGTGTAAGGGGCGATAAATCGATCTAGCTAGGATTCAATTTAAAAAAAATACCAAGAATAAACCGGACGGAACTAAGTCATCCAGTTACTATCCGAAGTAGGCAAACTAAATACTTTATGGTGACGTATGCGGTGACACACATAGTTTTGGTATATTTTTCTTTGCACGTAGGTAACAAAGTACCTACTGTATCGTTTGAAAATTATTACCATCCTTCTGATGTCGGCTACTATACTCTTTGCGCTGTAGCATGGTGCGGGTGACAGTTTCAGTAACATTTCGTTTCACTTTAAGAGATTTCGGGCCCGACCCTGGAATCGCACACCAGACCTCTTGATTGGCAGTTGCATACGCTAACCACTAGACCAACGAAGCTGTTACCCTCCTTCTGATGCAATTTGGTAATATTAAACAAACTACTCTGTGGAATATTTAAACAATGACGCAATCAAGTCTTGCGTAATATAAGTGCACATGTACAATGTGCATCTATAATTTTGTATGACCATTCAATTTTAACCGACTTCAATAACACACTCTTTTTTATGATCTAATTTTTTTTTTATAATTTTTTTTAAGACAATCCCGCACTGTCAATACATCCTGTGTCGCGGGGGACTTTACAAACATACATGAAGCGGACACAAAGAACACCCAGACTCAGAACAACAATTTGTGGATCACACAACGTGTTGTCCTACGTGGGATTTGAACCCACGACACTTAGCGAAGTAGAAAACGGCCAAAATTTAAAAGGTCACATGCTGTCACAGGCGTTTTTTTAGAACTTTGAAAGGGGAATATTCTTTAATATATTGTTTTTGTGAAACTTGTACCGTTTACGCAGCGCAGACAATGGAAGCTCTTAAAAGATTTTTTCTTCTGTTTTAGCAAGATTTTTATTGCTTCTCCGCTCTGATTAATCGAAGCCTGATGATAAGACTTCCTCGATAATTAGACTATCTAATACTGAGAGAAGTTTTCAAATCGGACCAGTTCTTCTTGGGATTAGCGAGCGATAAACCAAACATACAAAGAAATAAACTCTTTAGCTGTATAACAATTACAGACACAATTATGATTGCGTCATTAACATAAATATTTAATGAGGTATCACTTTTACTAATCATCATTACGAAGATATGTGAAGATGTTTCGGTATTTAATTTCGGTTTTGTTGATGTTAGGCAAACTGTTTGCCGCAAACCATAAGCCTTCAAGGTTTACTTTTTTATATATATATATGACCCAACCAAAGTGACCATGAGTATTATTACCATACTCATTGCCAATGTAGGGAATGTAAGAATTCAGCTGTGTGACCCACACTATGGCGGCTTTTTGAGATGCTTCTATATTATTTTACCTCTGGTCTCACACTCGCCAACGAAACACGTCAGTACGAATGCTGTCATTTTAAGTTGATCTTCTGTGCGAGGGTAGTACTTCCCTGGTCGAAGCGGCCCGTTCGTGCTGAAATTAGCATGCCCGTCAAATTATTTGTTAACCTCTGTAATACTAATTAACTTAGAAAAGCATATATACACAAAAAGGCTTATACACATAATGTTGATACAAATTCTTAATGTTGAGAGAATATTACCAAATAAAAATATATTCTTAGCGTTTATTTTGTACGCGTCAGCTTAAAATACAGCCGCAAACTATACGCTCAGTCATAATACAGCTTGAATACGACTGGGACAGGTCTGCGATGTGTAGACGTGTAGATCAAGTTAAACACGTTTGGGATCAGATTAATGTCAAATCACCTGTGATGGGTGTGGCGATACTATTATGTTTTATCATTTACACTTATATCATAACTACCTGACCCTACGAACTTCATATCGCGACACCTGAGTTTGCTAAAAACTTGTTTTTTTCTATGTATGGCACTGCCAAAATGACTCTACTCTGCCTGATGGAAAGCAAAAACCAAGAGTGTTGTTCACCATACTCTTCGCGAATGCAGACAATGCGACAATGCAGCATGGTGATTTGACCTTGGCGGCCTAGTGATGATTCTGCATCATGGGCCTCCGGTCTCGTACTCACCAACGAAACAAGACAGCACGAACGCTGTCATTTTAAGTTGATTTTCTGTGCGAGTGTAGTAAAGCCCTGGTTCAGCCGACCAGTTCGTGCTGGCTCTACTACTTTCTACTTGAACTTACTAATACTCCGTTTTAGTATGTATGTACGCCTCAGATTACCACAGGTAGTGTACAATCGTGGTCTAAGAAAATATAACCCTTCTGTTTGCCTTATTGTTTTGTTAAAAATGTTATACATACGATACACGGTACATATACCAAAATGTATTTTTTTACAATTTCTGTCTATCTGTCGGTCTGTCTGTCTGTTTGTTCCGGATAATCTCTGGAACGGCTGAACTTATTTTGACGGGACTTTCACTGATTAGTAGCTGATGATATAGGGAGTAACTTAGGCTACGACTTAACAACTAGCTTTGCCCCGCGGTTCGACAATAACCGCGGGTAACACCGCGGGATTCAGCTAATCTGTATAAATATAAATGGACTAGCTGTTGCCCGCGGCTTTGCTCGCGTGGAAGTTGATTATATGTATTTATTTAAAACTGTGTAAGTATCTATGAATACTGTGTTCACGTTTTTAAACGTATTTATTTATAATCAATAGTCCATTAAAATTGACTTTCACACACACTTTCGACCCTTATTTTAACCCCTTTAGGAATAGAATTCCCATAAATGCTGATATAAGTATTCATTTATTTGTAATCAAAAGCCTGAAGACAACGTTTCAGGCTACTAAATTAAAAAATGACGGACTTCCAGTCTAGCCTAGGGATAGAATATCCAGAAACGCTTAAATACGTATCTCATTATCATCAACGCAGTCCACGGCTGGACATAGGCATCTCCAATCTCCTCAGCTTCTCTCATCCAGCTTCTGCCAGCCGTCCGATCATTATTCCACCTGGCCTGTGGACGTTCTACGCTACGTTTGCCGAGACGCGGTCACCACTCACGAACCCGTTTATCCCAACGGTTATCAGTTCTACGGCTAATATGGCCAGCCCACTGTCACTTCAGTTTGCTTATCCCGTGGGCTATGTCAATGACCTTGGTTCTCTATCGGATCACCTCATTCTTGATGCGATCCCTTAGAGAAACGTTGAGCTTTTGTGATGAGAAAAATTAATCATTATTATTATTATAGCCCTCTCCATAGCGACTTTGAACTTGTGGACCAGCCGTGTCGTGTCCACGTTTCGGCACAGTATGTCATGACAGGTAGGACGTATTGATTGAAGAGTTTCGTATTTAGGCACTGTGGGATTGACGATGAAAAGACCCGACAAAGTTTCCCAAACGCTGCCCAACCCGGCTGAATTCTCCTGTTCATCTCGTCCTCGAAGTTGTTTCTACTTAACTGCAAAGTCTGCCCGAGGTACCACACATATTTTTGAACAACTTCAAGAACGGCACCGTGAACCACAACCGGTTCCGGTAGAACATGTTCGTACATACGTATCTACTCATTTTTAATCAGTAGCCATAAATAAAGTTGCATGTTTCTAACTTCAAGAATGACGGACTTCCAGAATAACCTATATACGAAATAACAACCCCTATTTAACCTCTTAGGGGAAGATTATCCAGAAACGCTTAAACACGTATCTACTATTTTTTAATCAGTAGCCCAAAAGTAAAGAACGACGAACTTCCTTACAAACTTTCAACCCCGATTTCACCCCCTTAGGGGTAGAATATTAAGAAACGTTTAAATACGTATCTATTCATTTTAAATCAGTAGCACAAAAGTAAAGAATGACGAACATCCTTACAAACTTTCAACCCCGATTTCACCCCCTTAGGGGTAGATTATCCAGAAACGCTTAAACACGTATCTACTATTTTTTAATGAGTAGCCCAAAAGTAAAGAATGACGAACTCCCTTACAAACTTTCAACCCCGATTTCACTCCCTTAGGGGTAGATTATCCAGAAACGCTTAAACACGTATCTACTATTTTTTAATGAGTAGCCCAAAAGTAAAAAATGACGAACTCCCTTACAAACTTTCAACCCCGATTTCACCCCCTTAGGGGTAGAATATTAAGAAACGTTTAAATACGTATCTATTCATTTTAAATCAGTAGCCCAAAACTAAAGAATGACGAACATCCTTACAAACTTTCAACCCCGATTTCACCCCCTTAGGGGTAGAATATTAAGAAACGTTTCAATACGTATCTATTCATTTTAAATCAGTACCCCAAAAATAAAGTTTCACGTTTCTTACTTACAAAATGACGAACTTCCATACAAACTTTCAACCCCTATTTCACCACCTTAGGGGTAGAATATTAAGAAACGTTTAAATACGTATCTATTCATTTTAAATCAGTAGCCCAAAACTAAAGAATGACGAACATCCTTACAAACTTTCAACCCCGATTTCACCCCCTTAGGGGTAGAATATTAAGAAACGTTTCAATACGTATCTATTCATTTTAAATCAGTACCCCAAAAATAAAGTTTCACGTTTCTTACTTACAAAATGACGAACTTCCATACAAACTTTCAACCCCTATTTCACCACCTTAGGGGTAGAATATTCAGAAACGTTGAAACACGTATCAATTCATTTTTAATCATCAGCCAAAAAATAAAGTTTCATGTTTCTGACTTCAAAAATTACGAACTTCCAGACTGACCTATATACGAAATAACAACCCCTATTTCACCCCTTAGGGGTAGAATATCCAGAAACGCTTCAATACGTATCTACCCATTTTTAATCAGTAGCCCAAAACTACATTTTCATGTTTCTCACTTAAAAAATGACGGACTTCCTTACAAACTTTCAACCCTTATTTCACCCCCTTTACGGGCATAATATCCAGAAACTCCTAAATACGTATCTAATCATTTTTATTAAGTAGCCCAAAAATAAAGTATCATATTTCTTATTTAAAAAATTATGGACTTCCATACAAACTTTCAACCCTTATTTCACCCCCTTAAGGGTAGAATATCCAGAAACGCTTACACGTATCTACTCTTCTTCAATCAGTAGCCCAAAAGTCAAGTTTCATGTTTCTTACTTAAAAAATGACGAACTTCCATACAAACTTTCAACCCCTATTTAACCCCCTTAGGGGTAGAATATTAAGAAACGTTTTAATACGTATCTATTCATTTCAAATCAGTACCCCAAAAATAAAGTTTCATGTTTCTTACTTAAAAAATGACGAACTTCCATACAAACTTTCAACCCCTATTTCACCCCCTTAGGGGTAGAATATTCAGAAACGCTGAAACACCTATCAATTCATTTTTAATCAGCAGCCTAAAAATAAAGTTTCATGTTTCTGACTTCTAAAATGACGGACTTCCAGACTGACCTATATAGGAAATAACAACCCCTATTTAACCCCTTAGGGGTAGAATATATAGAAACGCTTAAATACGTATCTGCTCTTTTTTAATCAGTACCTTAAAAATAAAGTTTGTTGTTTCTTACTTAAAAAATGACGAACTTCCTAACAAACTTTCAACCCCGATTTCACCCCCTTAGGGGTAGAATATTAAGAAACGTTTCAATACGTATCTATTCATTTTAAATCAGTACCCCAAAAATAAAGTTTCACGTTTCTTACTTACAAAATGACGAACTTCCATACAAACTTTCAACCCCTATTTCACCACCTTAGGGGTAGAATATCCAGAAACGCTTAAATACGTATCTGCTCTTTTTTAATCAGTACCTTAAAAATAAAGTTTGTTGTTTCTTACTTAAAAAATGACGAACTTCCATACAAACTTTCAACCCCTATTTCACCCCTTAGGGGTAGAATATTCAGTAACGCTGAAACACGTATCGATTCATTTTTAATCAGCAGCCTAAAAATAAAGTTTCATGTTTCTAACTTCAAAAATGACGGACTTCCAGACTGACCTATATACGAAATAACAACCCCTATTTAACCCCTTAGGGGTAGAATATCCAGAAACGCTTAAATACGTATCTGCTCTTTTTTAATCAGTACCTTAAAAATAAAGTTTGATGTTTCTTACTTAAAAAATGACGAACTTCCATACAAACTTTCAACCCCTATTTCACCCCCTTAGGGGTAGAATATTCAGAAACGCTGAAACACCTATCAATTCATTTTTAATCAGCAGCCTAAAAATAAAGTTTCATGTTTCTAACTTAAAAGATGACGGACTTCCAGACTGACCTATATACGAAATAACAACCCTTATTTAACCCCTTAGGGGTAGAATATTCAGAAACGCTTAAATACGTATCTACTCTTTTTTAATCAGTAGCCCAAAAGTAAAGTTTCATGTTTCTTACTTCAAAAATGACGAACTTCCATACAAACTTTCAACCCCTATTTAACCCCCTTAGGGGTGGAATTTAAAAAAATCCTTTCTTAGTGCTCACTTACGTCATATAAAGAACCTACATGCAAAATTTCAGGATTGTAGCTTTAGCGGTTTGGGCTGTGCGTTGATCTCTGGGTATGTCAGTCAGTCAGTCAGTCAGTCAGTCAGTCACCTTACTCTTTTATATATATAGATTACCAAAATGTATAACTTTCAATCTTCGGCCCCGAATTGGTTGATTCTTTTATTATGTGTTTGTTACTGTCAGGATAAGGCTGGATGACTCTACCGTGGGAGAGCCACGCTTCGGCATGCAGGGGCCGGCTCGACCGGAGTGACACCACGGCCTCACAGAAAACCGGTGTGAAACAGCGCTTGCACTGTGTTTTACCGAGTGAGAGAGGATACTGGATGCCCATACCCAACCCCTCCCGCCCATGTCCCCAAAGACTGGCAACGCACTTGTGACGCCTCTGGTGTTGCGGGTGTCCATGGGCGGCGATAATCGCTTACCATCAGGCGATACGTCTGCTCAAATACATACAGTTTTAGTGCATAAAAGCATATACTGCATGGTGCCTGTCATATATAACAGAATACCTCATGAAGTTAAATAACTAATTAAATATTAATCTATTTAAGAAGCGCCTACAGGAATTTTAAAGGTAAAAGGTAAAAAGGCCGCTAAAAGGTAGTAGAGCCACGCTGATTTCAGCACGAATGGGCCGGCTCGACCGGGGCGGTACTACCCTCGCACAGAAAATCAACGTAAAATGACAGCGTTCGTGCTGTCGTGTTTCGTTGGTGAGTGCGAGACCGGAGGCCCAATTAGTCTAGTCAACAAGTACCATACTTGTTGACTAGACTAAAAGATGCAGCAGCATCACTAGGCCGCCATAGTGTGGGTCTCCATACTGCATTGTCTGCATTCGCAATGAGTATGGTGACCACCACTCTTGGATTCTGCTTATGCTTTCCATCAGGCAGAGTAGAGTCATTTTGGCGGGCCAAACATAAAAAAAAAAAAAAAAAAATTTTTAGTATATAATATTTTGATGAGTAGACTAGACACCGTAACTCTTCCGGCTATAAATTTAACTACATTGGTAGCGTATTGGTAGCACTGTTGGGAAACTAGCAAAAATACGGTCAAATTGAGAACCTCCTCTTTTTTGAAGTCGGTTAATAAAAATGTCAAAATAAAAATACCAACATCATCATTAACAGACCACCGCTGGACATAGGCATCTTCTTAGCAAAGAGATTTTAGCTTACAATACCACAAAAATAATAAAATAAAATATCGAAACGTCAAAATGTTACAATTATACATAAAATTCATGTAGGCGCTACTTAAATAAAAAAGTTGGATTCTTTATAGTTATAAGAAAAAAAAATATTGAGAAGAATAGAAGAATCAGTATTCAGGTCATAACGGCACACTTCACCATTGTTACAAGGTACCTACATAAGGATTCGCACAAGCATAGTCTTACTTTTTGAGGGTAGGAAATTATTCAGGTGATAAAGTAGGTTCCCGAAGAGTACCAGTAACCTTCCGGCACTGCTTTGCGACTTGCTCTCACCAATTTAGTGTGCAATCGAGGTGTCGGCCGAGACCCTTCACAAACTTTTTTTTTTATGGAATAGACGGGCAAACGAGCAGACGTATCGCCTGATGGTAAGCGATTACCGCCGCGCCGCCCATGGACACCTGCAACACCAGAAGAGCCACAAGTGCGTTGCCGGCCTTTGGGGAATGGGAGGGGGGTTTAGGGGAAGGGAAGGGGAGAGATAGGGGGAGGGAAGGGGAGAGATAGGGGGAGGAAAGGGGAGAGATAGGGGTAGGAAAGGGGAGAGATAGGGGGAAGGGTGGGGTATGGGCCTCCGGTATCCTCACTCACTCGGTGAAACACAGCGCAAGCACTATTTCACACCGGTTTTCTGTGAGGCCGTGGTGTCACTCCGGTCGAGCCGAACCATTCATGCCGAAGCGTGGCTCTCCCACGTAACTGACAAACTGACAAAAAGTAATGCAGTCTCATTAAAAAAAAAAAGAATTTCGGACATCTAACACACAACGCCATCTAGCTAATATAGTTAAGATTATATAACAACTGATATAAATTAATACATTTATACTTTTTCTTGTAAATATACATATTATTATAGGTACGAACTCCGAAACCAATATTTGTAGATCTTACAAAACATTTGGTCTAACCCGGGAAACGAACCCGAGACCTCGAGAACAGCAGTCGCATACGCTGCCACTGCGCCACCGAGGCAGTCACATTCTTGTATATGAGTATGGTGACCACCACTCTTGGATTCTACTTATGCTTTCCATCAGGCGGAGTACAGTCATTTAGGCAGGCACATACATAATAATAAAAAAAACTAACTGATGGCGTAATTCCCGTAAAAATAATAATTATTATATCATGGAACACGAAAGTTTGAAAGTTAGTATACCTTCGAATTGATCGAAGTAGTATACCTAGGATTCCTTTCCCGAAATTTTACCAAATAATAATACCTTCGATCAATAATTGTCGAAGAATAATACTGACTGACTGACAAGTCGTCAGTGGATGATGTGACGCATTAGATTTTTAATGAAAGTCATTAAGAATTTCGTTGAAGTTCAGCTTTAATACGAGATGATAATGGTGCTAATTCTGTTGTTCGAAAACTCTTTAAACATATAACATATTATACATAGAAAACACCCATACTTCGAAACAAATATTTGTAGATCACATAAAAACAAATGGTCCGACTCGGGAATCGAACCCGAGACCTCGAGAACAGTAGTCGCATACGCTGCCACTGCGCCACCGAGGCAGTCACATTCTTGTAAATGAGTATGGTGACCACCACTCTTGGATTCTACTTATGCTTTCCATCAGGCGGAGTAGAGTCATTTAGGCAGGTACATACATAATAAAAAAAAACTAACTGATGGCGTAATTCCCGTAAAAATAATTATTATTATATCATGGAACACGAAAGTTTAAAAGTTAGTATACCTTCGAATTGATCGAAGTAGTATACCTAGGATTCCTTTCCCGAAACTTTACCAAATAATAATACCTTCGATCAATAATTGTCGAAGAATAATACTGACTGACTGACAATATACGTCAGTGGATGATGTGACGCATTAGGTTTCTACTGAAAGTCATTAAGAATTTTGTTGAAGTTCAGCCTTAATACGAGATGATAATGGTGCTAATTCTGTTGTTCGAAAACTCTTTAAACTTAACTTTTGAAAACTCTCTAAACTAAACTACTTTTATAGTCCTAACGAAAGTGTAGTGCACCATCTCGCTCGTAGAGAATGCCTTGAGAATTAAGTTTGTCATGTAAAATACAATTTCCCTAATTTCGGGGAAAATTCCTTACACGGACACACTGATATTTCCATGTACCCGCAGTTGTTAGGTTTTAGATGTAAATATTTCATTTTATACTAGTTGTTGCCCGCGGCTCCGCGCGCGTATATGTCAGTTATTACGGCAAATAGTAGCCTATGTGTTATTCTGATGTATAAGCTATATTACCGTAAAGTTTCGTCCAAATTCGTCCAGTAGTTTTTGTATGAAAGAGTAACAAACATCCATCCATACTTACAAACTTTCGCGTTTATAATATTAGTATAGATAACCAGTAACCTTTGATGATGCCATAAGGCGAAACCGGTCAGGTGTAAACAAGAATAAAATAGTGAAATAAGTACAAGTGATTTTCATTCTAGAATGTAAACAAAAATTTGATAAAAGCCTGTTTTATCCTGTCAAACGAACGTCCTTAGTGTCAAAGATTGACTACACACACTAAAAGTAAACTTTATCTATACTCGTATACATACATACCAAAACAGCGTTTTGGAAACCGCTTTATTAAAATTATAGAACAGAAAATCATCATCATCTTCCTACGTTTTTCCTAAATTTATTGTTAAGCTAGTCTGAATAAATTAGTTTAAGTTACTCCTTATGTCATCAGCTATCTGCCAGTGAAAGTCTCTTCAAAATCTGTCCAGCCATTAGAGATTAGACGAACAAAAAGAAAGCCAAAAATGTTTAAATTAGATTTTTGATGTTAGTACCGTATTTACTATTTTTACTTATGCATTTAGTAAAAATCTGATAATTTCAAATAACAACAGAAATATCACCAATATTTCTATCTGCCATCTCATGACGTCAACAGAATTATTCCAATACGGCTTAACATGCAGCAACTGGTATTAAAGGATATTAAAGGGTTTTTACACAAACTCATAAAATTACTAAAAAGAATCAGTTGCGGTTTTCCGAGTTTAAATATAGGTTGGTTTTGTCATAGGTGATCTCCATTTGAAATTAGACTTCACCTGTGTTGCATTAGAATAAAAGGTGGCAATACTGGGCCGAAGATTGCGGCGGATCGACCGGAGTGATACCACGGCCTCACAGAACACCGGTGTGAAATAGTGCTTGCGCTGTGTTTCACTGAGTGATTGAGGATACCGGAGGCCCCTTTTTTATCGCACTTGTGACGCCTCTGGTGTGACGGGTGACCTTGGGCGGCGGTAATCGCTTAACATCAGACGATACGTCGGCTAGTTTGCCCGTCTATTCCATAAAAAAAAGAACTGAACTATGATCATCATATTCCTAGCCTTTATTATTCTCCATATAATTTGGGGTCAACTACAAATTCAACTGATTTTTAACCGACTTCCAAAAGGAGGAGGGTCTCAATTTGATTGGTATTTTTAACCGACTTCCAAAAGGAGGAGGTTCTCAATTTGATTAGTTTTTTTTTTATGTATGTATACACTGATTACTCCGTCAATGGTAGACCGTTTTTAAAAATTCATTTTGTATTAGAAAGGGTATGCTCCCCATGTGGTCCTACTATTTACAGTTTGGTACCTACTATTACATTTGGCTTGGCACCGACTACCTATGAATAGGTAGCACACACAAATAATAGTGTTTCATCAATATTAAAGGTTTGCATATAAAGTGTATTTAATTAAATCTTTATTAAGTTATTTTATACTTTTTAGTTTTTGAAGTCGTTTTTTTTAAACCAACCAACCGGGACCGACGACTTAACGTGCTCTCCGAGACATGGGCGTGAAACATCTCCAAACTTTTATACTCTGGGCTGTTATTAAGAATTTCTTGTGATAAAGCCCAAAAACACTATAGGTCCAACCTGGGAATCGAACCCGAGACCTTTTGATGGGCAGTCGTATATGATAACTACTAGACCAATGAGGCAATTTTGGTAAATACTATAATAACTTTATCATTAAGTGCTTACACATGAAATTGGCGTTTTGTCGCATTGACTAATTTAATCAGAAACATGTCCTATTTGGTTAAAAGTTCGAAATTCAAAGTTATCATCAATCATGAACAACCCATAACGTCCCACTATGTTATCACGCCGTTGGATGTTTTTAAGCCGCCCAAAGGCTTCCAATTAAGCTTCACGACTGTTATCATATGATAACAACATAACAACCGTGATCGACTGCTTAACGTGACCTCCGAATCACGGAGACGCTCATGTCACTCATCCAGGTACTGACCGCGTCGTCGTTGCTTACCCTCGGTGATTGTTTCTAATCACTGAGTGTAACTGGACTATGAGCGCCTCAAACTTATAAATATTTGAGCTTTGAAACCAGTCATTAGTTTTTTTGCTCGTTAGTTCTTTTCTTAGGCGTCGATGATTTCGCACAATGGAAAAATTGAAATATCACTTACTTTATATACGAGTACTAACTACTAATAATTACTTCACATATTTCACATAAAGCAGTCTGATCATCACTAGGCAAAACCTGTTGGTCTAGTCTAGTGGTTAGTGACCCTAGTTGTTACTCAGAGGTCATAGGTTTAAATCACACCCAGGACGAGTAATTGTGTGATGAGTGTGGAGAAGTTAAGTCCTCTCAATAAACCGCCATAGTTTGGGTCACCATGCAGTATTGTCTGCATTCGCAATGAGAATGGTGACCATTACTACTTGATTTTGCTCATGCTTTACATCAGGCGGCGTAGAGTAACCTTACCAGGCTCATATAAATTATACGAGCTTTAACCCGCGGCCTCGCTCGCATTTAATAAAAAGTATTCTACGTTACTTCTAATACCTCCAAGAATACTCGTTACAATACAACAATTACAATAAACTTACATTCACATTTATAACATAGGAAGGAGGAAGGATAAATTAAACACTGAAGGAGGCTTCTGCGACCAGGCGAGGTGATTGCGCCTGTCGGTTGCTATTTTGATTGGTATCAGTATGTTTATTACTAAACTACTTAGTTAAATCATAGTGACTGCCTCAGTGGCGCAGTGGTGGTGTATGCGACTCCTGTACTTGAGGTTTCGTGTTTAATTCCCGGGTCGGACTAAATGTTTGTATGATATGCAAATATTTGTTTCGGAGATTGGATGTTTTCTATGTATAATATGTTTGTATTTATAAAAAAAAAGTATATTTGTATTTTTGTCAGTTGTCTAGTATCCAGAATACAAGCCCTGTCTAGTTTGGGACTAGTTGGCGTTGCGTGTTAGATGTCCGTTTTTTTTAATTATTTCAAAATACAAATGTGTAACAATGTTCTTCAAAGTAATATGTCTGCAGAATACTGAGATTTTCAGATCAATTGGTAAGTCGAAATACAGAACATGAAAAACAATATGAAATTTATAATGCGTATATAGCAGCTGACATTTACAATGAGATAAAAACCACAGACAATCGTGCGCATAGATAAACATAGCAACATATACGAATAAGGTTCCTGAGCAGAAAGAAACAGAGCATATAAATATATTACAGGCTAGTTTTTGCGTCTCCGTCCACATAAAGGTGGTGGCCTAATTATCTCTGTGATTCTTTAAACTCATCATCTACCTAGCCTTTATTATTCCCAATATTATTTGGGTTCGGCTACTAATTCAACCAGTTTTACCTGAATATCAGTTTTTACACGGAGCGACTGGCATCTGACCTCCGCAACCCTGAGGGTGAACTGAATTCGAAGGTTGAACTCTTTGTCAGTATATTTGACGGCACTGACTTCCTAATAACGATTGCCATAGATGTTCATGACAACCGGGACCGACGGCTTAACGTGCTCGCCGAGACACGGGCGGGAAACACCGCCATCTTCCATACTCCGGGCTGCTATTAATAATTTCTTGTAAGATAAACCCAATAGCAGACCGACCCGGGAATCGAACCCGAGACTTCTTGATCTGCAATGTTCTGGGGCTTACCCTAACCACCAGAAAAACGAGGCAGCCAGGCAGGCGAGGCAGTGGTAATTCTTCAAACTGATATAACTTTTTTATATATGAACCTATTGAAATGAAACAAACACTATAATTACGTCAAGTGGAGCATACCGCAACGCATTAGTGAAAACCGCATTCAAATCGGTTAAGCCTTTACTGAGATTAGCGTGCACAATCGTACAGATATACAGACATAAATTTAAAAAATCATTACTTTGGGTTGTATTGCGTCCATAAAACCCTCCCATAATAGTCTTTCTTATACATGTAGAAATTTAAATAGTACCAATCGTCATTTACTCTGAAATAGTATCGTGTAATACTAAAACTATGTTGTTAATACACACATCAAAAGTGTCTAGGGATCAACATATGTGTCTAGGGATCAACATATGTGTCTAGGGATCAACATATGTGTCTAGGGATCAACATATGTGTCTAGGGATCAACATATGTGTCTAGGGATCAACATATATTTTTGCAATAACTTTTCTCCTGATTGATATTAATTAAAATTTTCTTTAAGGATTCATCAAATAAAGTGTTTTCGTTTGTCACAGTAACGATAAACCAAGTCACCTTTGTATTAATAAAGAAATTTGCCATTTTCCTAATAATGGGATTTTTGACATTTGAACCACTAACATTAAAGTTCGAAAAAAAGACTGAAATAACAGTTTTCTTTAAAATTTTATTAGGTAACTTAAACAATTAATAATCCGTGTTTCTACCGCGAACACTAACAACACAAGAATCGGTTTGGCATACTCAAAATGAGTTCATCCAAATCACGCTGTGGAATGGCCGCCCATGTTCGTTGCAACAACAAAAAAAGGTCTTCTTGCGACTGGATACCCTCCATATTCGGCAGAGCTCTTCTCTGTACCATATCCCATGCAAGCTCAATCGGGTTCAAGTCTGGCGACTGAGCAGGCCAGGGCCAAAGCCACATCTCAATCTCAAGAAATCCGCATAAAAATGCTTGATCCCTAGACACTTTTGATGTGTGTATATTGTCACGTGTAACAGGGGTTTTAGGAACATAGTTATTCATTCATATTGTATATGAAAATCTTTTATAAAAAGATTTATGAAGTTTTTGATCAGTGTGTCTCTCTCAGGCAAATCGGTATTAGTGGTAGGCGTAAGTTCACATATCCGGTATGGTATACATCTTTCAGCGATCGCTTTCTACAGCTTTCTACTTTCCTAGCCTTCCTATTATTAGGTACATATCCAGTTAATCTCGTAATTACTACGAAGCCTTTAGTAGTGTCAGGGCGTTAGTAAAAGCGGAGACTGCACGAGTGCACAACCGCTACAGCGAACGCATTCAGAACCAACAAAACCAACCAGCTGGTGATCCGCGAGCGTTTTGGCACTACATATGAACTAAAAAAGGGGCCGCGAGTAAACAAAAACTTATAAAAAATGCACGCACTTTATCGGACTATGAGTATGTGTGTGAGTTTTCTCGATTTTTTCACTCAAATATATAATGAAGAGCCCGCAGAGCTGAGCGTGGGGACGGCGAGCGCGGCACGGTCTCATGCGCCTGGTACCTTGGTTTCCCTCACTCATTTGAGCAGGCGCGAGGTCATTGCCACGCTTGCTCGCCTACCACCCAAGCACTCAATGGGCCCGGACGGTATTCCTGCGTTTGTTTTTAGGAATGCTCGTATGGTGTTGGTTGAGCCATTCCTGCACTTATGTAATAGATGTATCGACACTGCAAAGTTTACGGAACGATGGAAATTAACTCGAGTCGTACCCGTCTTTAAGGGGGCTCTGATCCCAGTGACAGGCCTGTCGCAATTCTCAGTACACCTGCCAAAGTGTTTGAAGCGGTCATTCATAATTGTCTCTGTGTATAAGTGAATTCACAGCTATCTGACGAGCAGCACGGTTTTTGTACTGGACGGGGAACTACGGGAAAACTTCTTTATCTAATGACATGTTTGGTGCTTGCTGTGGATGTTGGTCTGCAGGTGGATGTGGCCTACTTCCACTGCAGAAAAGCTTTTGATATGGTCGATAATGACGAAGGGGTTGGTATGGAACTCCGGTATCCTTACTCACTCGGTAAAACACAGTGCAAGCGCTGTTTCACACTGGTTTTCTGTGAGGCCGTGGTATCGCTCCGGTCGAGCCGGTCCATTAATGCCGAAGCGGGGCTCTCTCACGGTAATAAGGTTGATTAACTTGTTACACAAATAGGGTCCTTTACCCATAATATTTTACCCGTGGTGCTCCCGATTTGAAAAAGGTGTCTGCCTATTTTGATCTCATCTCATTTTGTCACGCTCTTTGCTAAGGAGGGAAGTGGACTTATTATATTTCCAACTCCTCCAGTTTTTTTTCTTATTAATTTCGCAGACAGTTTTCTTTTTCTGGGACTGCCCGAGTTTTATAACTCGGCGTGTTCGTGGGTCACTGCTGTTGATCCTAGTGTACAGGAGTTACAAACAGAGGGCGCGACAGAGGGACAGGTCCTTTGATTGCGTTAAAGTCCTTTTTTATCCTAATAATTTTATTCTGCATACGTACAGTTAAGAAAGGATAACACAAATAATAAATAACCTTTGCAGGACAACAGCACTGCAAAGAGATGGAAAACTTGACATAAACCAACCCGTCTGGCCAACGTGGTACGGTAGGCTAAAACCTTCTTTCTAGCGGGGCCTATGCCCAGCCGTGGACTGTTAGAGGCTGGTGATGTTGTATGCTTTCGTCATTCTAATCCTGATGAAAATGAACTTTAAATGTAGTATGAACCGCATTTTTTATCTTTGGTCTATTTATATAAAAATGAATCGCCGAAATGTATGTACGCGCATAACTTCCGATCGACTGCACCAAATTGGAAAATTCTTATTTCAATATGTTTGCTAATGTTAGGACTAAGTTTTGCATAGCAGAAAATCATAAGTTAACAGGAAACAATTTTTTTGTCTACCACTGCATCATGGGAAGCTAATAAATACTAAAAACAAGTTTTTCAGAAATTTTGAATATATTTCCTAAAGGAAAATATGGCGGTACAAAGTTCGTCGGGTCAGTTAGTTTTGTATAAATAAAAAAAAAGTACGTAGTTTACAGAGCAAATATAATATATTTTATAAGTAAATAAATCGACCTGAAAATCCAACTTAAAATGAGTCCATACAAAACTATTGCAATATAGTTGAGTACTGTAAACATTTGTTGCTTCTTGTAAGCTTCTTTAGTGCCTATTAGGCCATCCTTTAGAATATACTTCCTTAGTCCTACAGCCCAGATCATTACGTAGTCTCTTAAGTCTATTGATCCCAAGTCGCAGTTGAAAATAGCTCTGTCCGCATCACTCATTCTATTAATCATGTTTTTCACGTTTTCATCTTTAAATTTAAAAGCGTTTGTTGTGAAATAATTGTAAACTTCAGTCAGTTTATCCACCTTTCTGTAAAGGTCAACGAACCTGAAAGAAAACAATATATTTTAATATAAAATCTATCTACCTAATATCTCTAAACGAGCAATCCATATTTATATTGTCACACAACACACACTCAATACTCAGCAGATCTATATATTAGGTGTTTACCTATGAAATTGCCGTTCTTCAGTACTGGTCATTTCAAATAAAAAAAAGTTTGTAATGGCTCTGTATTCTAAATTCAAATTAATTTTGTTTTAAAACCATGACATTCTATTTACAAACTGAGTCTTTTGTTTTTTGATTAGCGTTGTATTTTCATTACATTTGAACATTTTTCGTCATTATGGACACTTTAAAAATTCGTGTAATTATGGAATATGAGTTCCGTCGTGGCACCAACGCGACACAAACGGCACGTAACATCAAAAACGTTTACGGAGAGAACTGTACAAACGAACGCACAACCCGTTATTAGTTTTCCCGGTTCCGTTCTGGAAATTTTGACTTGAAAAATGAAGCTCGTGGTCGTCCGGAGACTTTGGATAACAATAATGAATTAAAGGCGATTGTGGAAGCTGACGAAACTCAATATACAGCTGAGATAGCAGCAGCTTTTAATGTAAGCATCAAAATAATATTGATCCATTTGCGACAAATTGGCAAGGTAAAAAAGCTTGATAGATGGATGCCCCACGACCTTAACGATCGCCAGCGCAACGTACGCGTCGAGACCTGCCTTGCGCTGCTCAACAGGCAAAGAAATGAAGGAATTTTAAAACGAATTGTTACGTGCGACGAAAAATGGATTCTGTTCGACAATCGAAAGCGCTCAGCAAGTTGGTTAGACCCTGGTTCAGCACCAAAGCAATGCCCTAAACCAAAAATGACCCCTAAAAGGTGATGGTCAATGTTTGGTGGTCCGGGTGTGATTCACCACAGCTTTTTACAAAACGGCAGGAGCATTAATGCAGATGTGTACTGTGAAGAACTGGAGAGAATGATGGAGAAGCTTGCACATCTGCAACCAGCTTTGGTCAATCGGTCGTCCCCACTGCTCCTTCACGACAACGCGCGATCCCATACTGCGCAACAGATAGTCTCCAAGCTGCCAGAGCTGGGGTTGGAAGCTCTCCCTCATCCGCCATACTCACCAGACCTTGCACCTACCAACTATTACTTTTTCCAAAATTTAGACAACTTTTTAGTGGGTAAAAAATTCAATTCCCGAGAGGCAGTACAAAATGCCTTTGAAGAGTTTGTTGCCTCCCGTCCAGCTGATTTTTACAAGAAGGGCATCAATAAACTGCCAATGCGTTGGCAAAGATGCGTCGATTGCATGGGTGATTACTTCGAATAACAGAAATAAAAAAGTTTGAAAAAATAAGTACTTTCACTTATTGCGTACAAAACGGCAATTTCATAGGTAAAGACCTATTATTTAAAATGCATGTACTTAGTCTGGCCATAAATACTGTTACAATCAAAAATAAACAGAATATTACTTTTTTTATGTATGGCGCGCCAAAATGACTCTACTCTGCCTGATGGAAAGCATAAGCAGAATCCAAGAGTGTGGTGGTCACCATTCTCGTTGCAAATGCAGACAATGCAGCATGACGACCCACACCATGGCGGTCTAGTGATGCTTCTGCATCTTTTAGTCTAGTCAACAAGTATGGAACTTGTTGACTAGACTATTTGGGCCTCCGGTCTCGCACTCACCAACGAAACACGACAGCACGACCGCTGTCATTTTACGTTGATTTTCTGTGCGAGGGTAGTACCGCCCCGGTCGAGCCGGCCCGTTTGTGCTGAAATCAGCGTGACTCTACTACCTACTAAGCTTGTTGTTAATTGTTCATTGTGTTTTTTATTTTCGCGCCAATATATTGTATGATATTTTGTTATATTAAAATGGTAATGGTGATAAAGAGAACTGAATCGCTGTGATAGGTACAATGGAACCTCCTCTTTTTGTGACAGAAAAAAATCTGGCCGTCCACGTAATGTTCGTACGAAAAAGGCGATCTAAGCAGTAATGGAAAGAATTCGAAGAAGTCCTGTACGAAAGCAAAAGATTTTATCTCGTAAGATGAAGATAGCACCACGTTGTGTATTTTAAAAGATGCCTTAGGACTTGCAGCCTATAAGGCACGCACTGATTATTTCTTAACTGATAATTAAAAAAAGAATAGGGTGGTAAAATTAAAACAACTACTTAAGCGGTACGCAAAGCGAGGTCGCAGAAAAATTTTTTTTACAGGTGAGTTTTTTTTACAATTGAGCAATATTTTAACAAACTAAATGACAGTATTTATGCTGAAAACTCTAAAGAAGCTTCCCAAGTAGTCAACAGAGTACAACGTGGTCATTATCCGACTTCAGTGATGGTTTGGTGGGGTGTTAGCTATGAAGGAGTGACTGAGCCACATTTTTGGGAAAAAAACTATCGCCATAAGTGTATCAAGATACCAATCTTGAGAAGGTAGTTAAACACCTTAACAACACCATGTCCAATAACCAAGAATGGTCCTTACAGCAAGACTCAGCGCCGGATCATAAAGCTCGATCCTGGTTGGAAACGAACGTTCCGGACTTCATCAGAGCTGAAGACTGGCTGTCATCTAGTCCTGATTTTAATCCATTGGATTATGATTTATGGTCAGTTTTAGATAGTAAGGGTTGCTCTAAACGCCATGATAATTTAGAGTCCCTTAAACAAAACAATCCATACGATTGGCAGTGATTGGAAGTGTATATTCACAAGAATTTCTCGTTTATAAGTATTAGAGTATAGTTTGTCTATAAAGTCATGACATTAAATGATGGCGCTTCTATTACGCATGTAGCAACCCTATATAGTCTGACCAAAATGAGTTTGATACTAGCAGTAAAATAAGTAATTACATTATAAAAAAGTTACTAATGCTTATGAAAAGTACTACCAAGCATTTAAATTGAATCAGAATAAAATCGTAATTTATTTTCGGACGGACTATAATGATACCTGATGGCCGTCAGCGGCTTTTTCAGCTTCACCGTGCTGAGCGCAGATGGCTCTCAACCGCGCGCACGTACCTAACTTACTAACACTTTCTTCGTGATCAAGTCTAGACTGTTAACTGCTTGTATATCTACCAGTTACAAATAAATAAATACAATTATTATAGTTAAAAAAGAGATTTATTATTCACTCTCATCCTCGGATTCTAAATATTCAATGTACAGAAACATTTCGTTGCCACCTTCATCAGCAGCGCTGTCATCACTACAGCAGCTGCTGTTTCCGCTGCTGCTATCATCGCCTAAACGAATAACCAACTCGTCTATATTTTGGTACAGGTGATGTCCTCTCTCATAGTATTCTTTTTCAAGCTTCTCAACGTGATGGCAGCAGTTTTTCCATACTTCAGCTGTGATGCTGCTGAAAGCCTCTTCAGCAAGTTGCTTCACATCGCGTGACCCAACATTGTGTGTTGCCACTTTTTGTTTTACGTTAGCCCAAATGAGTAGGCGCAGAGCACAAATATTAAAATCATCCATTTCTTTCTTTGGTCGGCCTTGCCTGTGTTTCCCAGGAGTTTCAAATTTTCCATAATTATTAAAACCTTCCTATCCGCTTAACCGTACTCTCTGATTTTCCTGAAAAAAAGTCAAAAAACACTAATTGACATGAAACAATTAATTCAAATTCTAAAGTATCAAACGAAATGGTCGTACTTCAATATTATCTACTTACAATGTCAATATAACCTCAAAATGTGTAATGTAAACAATGCCTTTTTTTGGTCTCCAAATCGTAAATTAAGTAAATTTGTAACATCAGGTAGATTACAATCAAATAATAATACGATTACATACCCGTCATAGATGCTGTGCGCCCATAAACATCATCCAAATCCCACAAGATTCGTCCAGCTACGTACTCCGCGAAACATCGCTGGAAAACTTTAAAAATCACTTCCGCGTGCCACTCCGATTTACCTTACTCATTTTTGATACCTTGCTACGTAATTTGGTCTTAATTTAATGCAGTTTAATTAAAACAATAAACAATACAACAAGAAAAGTATACCACAACTTAAACTTGATGACAGCTGATGTACATAGATTTGGTTGTCTTTGGTGTTGCCAGGCACATGAATAATGTTAGTTCCTTAAACATTCATGTCACGACTTTATAGACAAACTATAGGTAATCTATTTAAGAAGCGCCTACATGATTTTTTTTGTATAATTGTAACATTTTGTCGTTTCGCTAATTTAATATTTTTGTGGTAGGTAGGTATAGTGACGCACTTGTGACGCTTCTGGTGTTGCAGGTGTCCATGGGTGGCGGTAATCGCTTACCATCAGGCGATAGGTCTGCTTGTTTGCCCGTCTATTCCAAAAAAAAAGAATAGTATAGGCCAAAACCTCCTTGCTAAGGAGAGGCCTAAATGTGTTATTCTTAAACGATTTTCGCATGTCGTTAAGGTATCTTCTACCTACCTATCTCCTACCGCATATGCTATGGGGAGTGCTCCGAGGAATTGTTCGGACTGATTCCGGCCACCTCTTTCCGCCATCGTCCTACGCGATAGCAGTTTCATCCCCATCACTTAGATGGCTGGCAGTCCACAACTGTGCGGTTTTCTAGGAACATTCTGCCTCGCACAACAAAACTGTGGAATGAACTGTCGCCTGCGGTATTCGCGGACCAATACGACCTTCAAACCTTTAAGAAAAGAGCATACTCCTTCTTGAAAGGCCGGCAACGCACTTGTGTCAATGGGCGGCGGTAATCGCTGTCCATCAGGCGATACGTCTGCTAGTTTGACCCCTATTAAAAAAAAAAGGTACACTAAAAGGGACATGTATAAATAACAATGTAACACCTTTTATCAGCAAATAAATATAAAATAATTAATGGTTTATTTAGAAATATTTCTTCTCATTTGTCAGTTGAATAAGCACATAATATACAAGGATTGCTCATTTAAAGAGGTTAGATGCATTTAAGTATGTATATAATTAGTCCAGTAACCATGGTACATGTCAGTCTGTTCCCAAACTAGGCAAAGTAGTCTGGGATCAGACTAGGCAAAGTAGTCTGGGATCAGACTAGGCAAAGTAGTCTGGGATCAGATTACCACGTGAGTGCTGTGTGAGGTAATTATTATTATTACTTACGATGATATCTCCTTTGGTTGCCTCCCAGTCACGAAACAAACCAAGTCTATAATATATGCTGGCACATATTGCAATAAGAATGCAAGTATAACGTACAACCATTTACTCTTCACTTCTATTAACTGACTGCGCCAAATTGCTTTCGGTGTTGCTAGTACATTTAATTTTCCACAGATGACTTCTCCTATAAAACCTGAAAAAAAATTAGTTTTTGTTGAGAAAAACATGAAAATAGCATGATTGAATTAATTAATTACCGTGGGAGAGGCACGCTTCGGCATGAATGGGCTGACTCGACCGAAGTGATACCACGGCCTCACAGAAAGCCATAATATATAAATAATTTGTACAAGATAGACAGACTCATAACCTGCATTTTCTCTGCAGTTTTCAGCCCAACATGCATAGGTTATTCTTTTGAAGCATCAGTATGAGGTTTACATTTTAGGGCTCAAAACACGTTTATATGCCGGTCAGATACAAGGCTATTTCCTTTTGCCTCGATTTTGATTAATGCCGGTAATATTCAACACACATAATATTAAATTCAAAATTTAAAAAACCACTCAAATAAAAAAAAACTCAAGCACTTAATCGAGTAATCATACGCCAATTATATTTTTGCCAGTATTCTGTTATTCTTCCCCACTTTCACCCCCATAACTTTTAAGCAACTCAACCGATTTTCATAAAACATGTCTAAGAACACTTGCACATAACTCACCATTCATACAAATAAAACTAAATTGAAATCGCTTCATCCGTTCGCGAGCTACGGTGCCACAGACAGACAGACATACAAACACGTCAAACTTATAACACCCTTCTTTTTCTTCGGGGGTTAAATAACAGTCAACGCGGTGGTTCACGGGTTCATTCCAGATCATGGCTGTTTCGTATATAAATGTTTTATTTTTCTTTTTTGTCCACAAACGTAGAAACTTAGACGCATTATGTAGAATTCAAGGCTTACCTTTTATTTCCAAAAGGTGACCAAAGTATTTTTTATAAGCCTCAATTACGAACGCTATCATATTTAAACTGAAGAATTGGCGTGGAAGGACAATCGTCGATTTGGCAAATTCAATTAACTCTAGATCTAATACTGCGCAGTTGAAATAGTTTTTAATTGTGTCTTGTATCTAAACCCTTCACAGTCACTCGCATGGTGAATGACCATACTTAACCTAAATTCAGCCCCGCGCAACGCAATTTATTTATTTATTACTCTTTCACAAAGGTAATTACAGATCAGGTAATACAATACAATGAACAACAATTATTCCTTTGTGAGAGACTGGTGTCCATATTAGGAAAACCTGTGTTACAGATTACAGCAATGTTAGAATTTTCGACCGCATCACCGTTTCGACAGCACGCTTCCTTATATCATCATCACGGTGATCAGGTCACGATAAAGTAATGAACAATACCAATAATACTTTGGCCCGGGAATTGAACCCGAGACCTCTTAACTGGTAGTCGCGTGCACACACTCATTTAAATTAATCGATTCACCATTGTGCCGATGCTCAACACCTGATTCTCGCTGTGAACAGTCAGCTTATCATAGCCTCTGGGAATGTGTCTTTGGTAAAATGAACGTAACATAAAGCTAAATAGCTAACACATGACATCTGGGGCGGTATACTATGGGGATCTTGTGTCAAGTGCGGTGAATTTTCAAGCGTTTAGGCGATTCTGCCATACATGCGATATTAATCAAATATAGCTTCACTTAGGACCCATAGTATTTTATCCGTAGTGCTTCCCGGTTTGAAAAGGTGTCTGCCTATTTTGACTTTATTTTGTGTCCCGCTTTGCTAAGGAAGGAAGTGGACTTATTAGATTTCCAACTCCTCCAGTTTTTCTTTTGATTAATTTCGTCCCAAGAAGTCCCAGGGAAAAATTAACTGTCTTGGGGTGCGGGCTCCGAGACAGTTTATTTTTTCCTGGGACTTCCCGAGTGTCATAAATCGGTGTGTTCCTGAGTCACAGCTGTTGATCCTGGTGTACAGTAGTTACAGTGTTGGGCGTGTGGGTGGGATTAGACCCAATACGTTAACCGTTTTACCAACGTGGCAGTTAATAATTGTTCGTAGCCACCAACCAGTAAAGAAAATCGAATTTACGATTGAAAACAATACTGAGATTGCCCGTAGATTTATAAGTAAGTAAGATATTGTAATTGAAGAGGTTTCGGACAGATATCATAAAGGCTGGATAGAAATAATAAAACATGTGGCGATATCTTATATAAATTGGTTGTATGTGCCAAAAGCAATCTTCTTTCTAAGGAAAAGTCTTTGTTCAACAGTAAACTGAAAAAGTCCGTTGATGATGCTCCCTTCGAAAGAGAGCCATATATCCAGTCTGTTGATGATGATGATGAGTCAGTGATGAATGGATAAATAATGGATGGACTATACATTGTATTTTTTTAAATATATTTGAAAGGAACTTGCCAAATCTCAAATCTCTTGCCATAGTGTACACAAGAATTTCAGTTTCACCATTTTTCTTCCTCTCCGTTGAGTCCCAGGCTGCAGCTATCAGCGCATTGTTCACGTAATCAACAGGAGCCACGGCTAAATTTGAATTACTGTCTGCACAAAATACTCGAAGAACTCCAACACCCGCCCCTAATAATATCTGAAACAAAATACATATTTAATAAATATTACTAAGATAAATCGACTAAAACACTGTGTTCCACACTGAATGAAATTTGCGACAAAACTAAGTTTCTTTATTATATCACTCGAACGAAAGTATTCAACCTAGTAGACAACAGTGTGGCGACCGCTTAAACCTAAACACCATCCTTGCAGGCATTGAAATCAAATTGGAATACATAAATATTATCAAATAATTTGTGTGAATGCAAAACAAAATAATTAATAACTCTATTGCTTAACGTACAAAAGTCATGCTTGGGAACTCATCAATCGGAATCATTTCATGGTCTCACACAAAATTAATGTAAGCATGTTTTAATTGCTTTTCCTAACTCATCATCATTATCATTAACTCAACGGAAAGTTGTCATCTGCTGCACTTAAACCTCGGTCAAGTTTCGCCACAACAACTTCTCTTGTGCTACCCACATTTAAAGTCTTCTCGCAATCTTCTGCCTTTACCCGCGCTACTTCGAAAACTAATGAAATTGCTCATCACCAGCTTCTGTGTGCCCGATACAAAACTGTCTGTAATTTTTGGCGGGGGATATCTTCACACATACACATTTTAAGTCTCACATAAAAAACAATCGCCTGTCACTACGAACTTATAGTCTAGTCAACAATTGCTATTTTGGTCACCTGTTTTCAACAGTCTTCGAAAATGATAATTGAGGTGTCATTCGATTCGGAATGGCATCTAGATGATTTTTGAAAAAAATGAAGTGGCGCTTGCAAAAATTGTATTAACAATTAACTAAAAACACAAAAAGGGGTTTAGGTTTTTGCAAATTTCTCAAAAACTAATAAGGATTTTTTTAATTTGAAAAAAAAATCAAAAAGAGGACAAAATTTCCTACAAAAAATGCCGACTCCCGGAATTGTAGGACCAATATTTAATGTTACCAGAGAGTTGAAAATACGCCCGAAAATGAGTGCTCCGGCTTGCGCAAGCCACGCCTCCTTCGTAACTTCAATGAATAAATATTATTTAAACTTATTAAATATGAAAATAAAAAAATGAAAAAATTTAGGCGTCTGCAGGATAGATCAATGAACAATAATCCGTGGTCCAAAAATTTTTATCGCGATTTTTCTATAAGTTATCCATTAATTAATTAACATTTTTTGCAAGCGCAACTTCATTTTTTTCAAAAATCATCTAGATGCCATTCCGAATCAAATGACACCTCAATCATAACTTTCGGAGACTGCTGAAAAAAGTTGATCAAAAAAGCACTTGTTGACTAGACTATTACAACTAACAATTAAAATATTCTGAAATTCAAGCACACATAAAAACATTTTGCGTTATAACAGTGCATACTTTGATAAATTGGAACGCCTGCGTATGTGTTGCTTTATGCTTTTAGCCATTGATAACACTAGCGATTTGAAACGGAAGGTAAGCTTCCAAATATCGTGGCATGAACTTACACCGCTGGCTCCTGCCAAAGTTCTGATATGTAACCACCCCGGTGCTGGTTCGTAGTATGCTGGGAGTACTGTAAAGAAGAAAATAATTGTCACCATTTACCACTGCACACGAACAGAAATTCAGCAATAATAATAATATGTACATAATATATCCTACTAATATTATAAACGCGAATGTTTGTAAGTATGGATGTGAAGATGGATGGATGTTTGTTACTCTTTCACGCAAAAACTACTGAAAGGATTTGGATGAAACTTTACAATAAGATAGCCTATACATCAGAATAACACATAGGCTACTTTTTGATGCGAAAAAAGGGTAATAAGGGGTTGAAAGGGGGGATGAAAGATTATATAGAAGAGTGGCGGTTCACTCGCCACACGCCTGCGCATTACCTACGCCGGGCGTCTTGGCAACGACCAAACAAGGCTGTCACATTCATTAAACAGATTTCACTTTTTCAACGAAGACTTAATTTAATACCTACATAAGCCTACATATATTCATGAATCTGTGTATGTTCATTGTATTAATAGAAATAAATAAGCCATATTACTAAACAGTCTTTCTATACTTCAAAACTCTCTACAGAAGTATCGTCATTTTAAGCTAAAATCTTAAAATTTCTTTTTTAGGCTGCTGATTATATCAAGGGGGTAAAATAGCAATAGGGGGTGATAGTTTGTATGGAAATATGCGAGTTTTGTGAAAATGCTTCATAAGTTTGCGACAGGAGACAAAATATTAGAGCTATTCTGATGTAACATTTACTGAGTTATCACAACATGCCTAAGTGTGCTTACCCGAACGGGTAGACACGATAGGGCAGACGGCTCTGCCGCATGCGGATATTGAATTGTGCCACTACAAATTCGTTATTATTCACTGCGATTCGATTTATTTACATGATTTTTGTTTATTCAATTAATGTTCTTCTTGAAAAAAGTAGAATTAAGCACAAAAAAAATTAAAAGGGGTACGCCGCAAGATGAAATGAATGCCTGTATGAAACATATGTATTATGGATAAATGTTAAAAAGTTTTGTCTTATTACAATTATGCGAGTACAACTTCACAATGATTTATGAATAGTGTCAATATGCAAATGCTCTTCTAAAAATCAGAGAAGATTTTACATTACATTACATGACATTAACGACATGATTACACTGAGACGTGAGTTCTGGTATATGCTAGCACAGATGATCTAAAAATAACATCTTTTCTGATCCGCCGACTAATGAGACAGTTATCAAATAAACGAACGGATCATGTCAGACGTGGAGGAAGATGTTATCGAATACCTCTCAGGAAACAATGCAAGGGACACTGAACCAGTCATATCATAGCTTATGCATAGAGTTTCTCAACTCTTTAGAATTATCAGGAGCGCCTTCCCATAAGTTGAGTCTGAAAATTAATGTTCCATTCCTATTAATGAGAAATCTTGAGCGCCAAAGCTATGTAATGGTACACGGCTACAAAATACACATCTGGGTACAACATTGTAAAAGCTACAATCATGATGCATGGAATGGCAAAAGGAGAAAATGTTTTAATTCACCGTATTCCAATAATTCAAATTTATTTGCAATTTCAATTTATAAGAATGTAGTTTCCACTGAAAACAACATTTGCAATAACAATTATCAGAGCCCAAAGACAGACGCTTAGAGTTGCAGTTCATTTAGAAAAAAACATGTTTTTCCCATGGGCAGCATAATCACGTGTATCAAATCCGCTAAATCTGTATATTTTGGCATAAGATGGCAAATCAAAAAACGTAGTTAATAAAATTGTAAAAATGGAGAATCTGCTCAGCCTGAGGGAAAACTCAAGCAGAATCCAACAGTGGAGGCAACCATACTCGCTGCGAAAGCAGACAATGCAGAACCAAACCGTTCGGTTTGAGAGCGTATTTCTAAGACTGAGGCGGTGACTTCCAAGGTCAGCACGTGTTGTTCTGTAGAGGAAGGGAGAAGGTGGGATCAGTTGGAAGAACTCTTCAGAACACTCTCCATGGTAAAGCGGTAGAGGACTGCCGTAGAGGCGATATCTCTCCGCAACTGCAGAGGCCCAAGGGTATGGTGGTATCGGGACTGTTGATATTGCGGACTGCTCGCCGCTGCAACCGATCGAGAACATCAAGCAAATACTGCGTGGATCCATCACAAAGATGACAACAGTAAGTACGAGCAAACCTGGGTATTATAAAGGAGATACAAATGCTCGGGCGCGAAGAACCGTCTCACCCTGTTCAGGCCGCCTTAGTGGTGCCCTCGATGTACTCCCGTGACTTGAGGTCTAGGCAAATATCCATGCCCAGAACACCGAGCTTATCCCGTAGTGGCAGTTGAGTGCTCTGAAAAGTTGGGAGGGGAAGAAACGGGGACTTTTTGGTAGAGAACGGGCACACCTGTGTTACCTTAACGTTGAACTCGACCAGATTCTCATCAGCCCATTGTGAAATGTGGTTCAAAACCCGGTCGAGCTCAACGACGAGCTCCTGTCGATTTTGATGAACGTCTACCAGCTTGGCTGCAGGGTGACAGGACTGAACCCTGATGTACGCTAGCGTTTACCTCCAGTAAAACAGAGGCCACGCCGTCGCAAAGAACCTTAATGCGAAGGCGCTGATGAAGAAAAGCGTCAATCCAGTGACAGAGTCTAGGAGGCAGACCGAATGCTTAGAGCTTGTAGAGAAGCGAACGGTGCCAGACCCGGTTTAAAGCCTTGGCCATGTCAAATGTCGAAATAAGCTCATATTAAATACTTTTATTTTATGTACTTATATAAATACTTAAATGTGTTTTTAACAGTGAAACGTGTTTGCCTTATTTTTAAAATAATATTACCCTCAATAATTAAAACTGCTACCCAAAGTCACTGTTTCACGCGGACGAAGTCGCGGGCACAGCTAGTATTATATAATATTGAACATCTGACACACAACGGGATCTAGTCCCAAACTAAACAGAACTTGTACTATGGGTACTACACAACTGATATAAATACATATTTATGTATATACTTTATTTTTGTAAATACAAATATATTATTGCCTAAACTCCGAAACAAATATTTGCAGATCATACAAACAATTGGTCCGAACCGGGGAATCGAACTCGAGACCTTAAGTACGGCAGCCGCATAAGTTACCACTGGTCTACCGAGGCAGCAAAGTAATTTAAGAGATACCAGTGCTAAGATAAGATAAGATTCTTTATTTGCTAGAAATATGGTAGGTACATAAGAGATCTTAGGGCTAGTTTTCAGTTCTTCATATTTCGCCTACTGGATTCGGCATGCAAATATACAATAATAATTTTACTATCATGATTAATAACAATGTCAATATAAAAGAATTAAAAAAAAAACAAAAAATAATGTCAGTAATAGTTGATTGAATTTAAAATCACATACTAAGCCATGTCATAAATATTCGTATAATATAAAGCAATAGTCATTTCAATGTGACCATGTCATGTCATCATATTATTTTATATTTTATTTATTTTATATGTCATAAACTCATTTATGGTATAAAAACAATTTTTGATTAGCCAGACCCTCAATTCCTTCTGAAAGTGATTGATTGGTAGTTCTCTGATTTCTTTGGGGATTCCATTAAAAATCTTTACCGCCATTATACTACTATTTTTTTTATTGTATGTTGTGTTGCACATAGGTAAGGCTAGTTTGGTGGGGTCCCTTGAAAGTTTGCCAATTTTAAAAGTCGCATCTGAAGCCCTTTCAAATAGGTAAGGATGTTTCCTTACAAACACACCCATTTCAAATACGTATATGCACACTAATGTCATTAGTTTATGTCTCACAAACAGTGGTCTACATGACTCTAATGGTCCTATTCCGAAAACTGAACGTAAACACCTTTTCTGAATTATAAAAGCCCTATTTATAGTTGTTGAGTTGCCCCAGAGAATTATTCCATACCTTAGGACACTGGAAACATATCCATGATACGCCAGTAAAGCGGCATCTACACCAACCGTCCTCCTCAAGTTCCGTAAAGCGAATGAAAAACCATTGAGTCTACGACACAAGTTTTCTATATGAAGTTTCCAGTTGCAGTTTTTATCCAATATGAAACCCAGGAACTTTGTGTGGTCAACTTCGTCTAATTTAATACCATTCCCAGCAATATTTAAAGCTTTAATCAAGTTTATTCTATTCGAAAATGTAATGAATTTAGTTTTTTCAATATTTGCCTTTAAGTTGTTTGTTTTAAGCCATTGAAGTACAGAATTTACAGCTGTATTAATTTTCTCCTCGTACGACTCATCACTTCTATCTCCAGTTATTATTAATGAAATGTCGTCAGCAAATAAGATACAGCCATGGCCAGTAACAGAAGGCAAATCATTGATATAGAGTAAGAACAAGAGTGGCCCCAATATACTTCCCTGTGGCACACCAAACTTATTAAACTTGTATTGAGATCTATTTCCTATTAACTCACCACTCTGGTTCATACCCATGACTTCAACACATTGTTTTCTATCTTCAAGATAGCTTTTGAGCCAGTTTAGTGCTTTACCCCTAATTCCATAAGCTTCACACTTGCTGAGCAAGATATCATGATTAACAAAATCAAATGCTTTGCTCATATCGAAGAATACTGCTGTGGTAGGCATTTTTTTATCTATGTTTCCAGTAACTGACTTAATAAGTTGAAAACAAGCAAGACTGGTTGACTTTCCTCTTTGAAATCCATATTGGAATTTACTTAAAATGTCATACTTAATTAAAAATGCATTGATGCGATTATACATTGCTCTTTCGAAATTTTTTGAAATTACTGGTACCAGTGTTATCGGTCGATAATTGTTCAAATCCTCTTTAGATTTGTTTTTATAAATCGGCTTAACTATAGAATATTTGAGTTCTATTGGATATTCCTCAGCAAAAAAGCTTATATTTATAAGGTGAGCTATAACAGGTGACAATATGTCCGCACAGTTCTTTATGACTTCAGTAGAGATTTCATCATGACCAACAGATTTGGTATTATTTAGGTTTCCAATAATTTGTTTTATTTCGCAGTCAGTACAAGGTTCTAAGAATATACTATTTTCCACTGTTTTTATGTTTTTCACGGTGTGAGCTATGGTACTTAACTTAATATTAGTTGAGTTGATGAAGTGATTATTAAACGCCTCTGCTATTTGAGTGGCATTATTTACGTTAGTACCGTTTAAATTAATTGTTTTTATAAGTTGGGAGGTATGTTTGGAGTTACTTTTAATTATTTTCCATGAAGCTCTACATTTATTTTTGGCCCTAGATATGAACACACGTGCTGAATGCTTCTTGGACACTTTAATGCAGCTGTTAAGCATCTTTGCATATTTGGTATATATTAATTTGTTTTCATCACACTTATTTTTATGATATTTTGATTTTAAGTATCTCTTAGTATGACATGATTTTCGTATACCCTTAGTTATCCATTTTAAGGAGGAAGCTTTTTCCTTTATTTTTATTCTTTGCATAGGAAAGTTTAACTTATAGAATAAACAAAAAATATCATGGAAGTCCGAGAATGCTTTATTTGGATCTATTTCATTGTAAATATTTCCCCATGTGAGTTTAAGTAAACAACTTTTAAACTTTTTTATGTATTCAGGATTATAATTTCTTTTAAATATAAAATAAGATGATGTTCTGGGCTTGTTACAATTCAAAGTTGATTCTGTGTTAAATGTCAAAACTTGTGCAGTATTATGGTCAGATAAGTATAAGTCACATGTTTCCCCTACTGCATCGCTTATGTTACTTATAATATGATCTATGCAAGATGATTGTCTAGTAGGCATATGAATATGTAATGAGAGGTTATAACTTGTCAGTATTTCCTTTAATGTCTTAGAATTATCATTTGAAGTCAAAGTGTTTATGTTCAGATCCCCCAACAATATAATTTTCTATTTTGTCTTGCTATTATAAAGTTTATGCAGCAGGATATCTAACTTACTAAAAAAAGTTGTAACATTTGATGCTGGTGTCCTATAGATACCTATTACAATGCAGTTATAATATGGTATTTCCACACCACAACACTCAAATATTTTATCTATTGAGATATCTTGGCAATAATTTATAATTTTATATTCTAGAAATTCCTTTATCAATATGCAAACCCCACCTCTATACTCAGACTTCCTTGAGAATGATGTTGCTAATACAAAACCATTAAGCTGTACATTTGTTTCATTATTTGCTTTAACAAATGTTTCTGTGAAACATAATATGTGAATCTGTTTGTTATTGCAACTAAATTCATTTAACCAAAATTCGATTGAGGAAAGCTTATTCAAGATACCTGCTATATTTTGATGCATTATTCTAATAATATGAGATTTAACTGAATTATATAGTATAGCTAGTATATTTTGTGTGTCATTTTACCACTCTCCTCATACAATAAAGAGGAAAATGTGTCTCGTTGAACAGGTTGAACTTAGTTCCTATATAGGTAGTACAATTTTTAAGCTATTGCATAGCTTTTATCACGGGCTTTGAGGCCTTTGAGCGCGGCGACCGAATCAAGAAATTCCGTAGCACAAATAAAACCTGACACCCGAGGCTCGCACGGATCGAGACGAGCGACGAACCGATGAATCTATCTATCTCAGTGACTGACAGATTCATTGACTAGCTGCTCCGAATCCACACTCAGCGTACTTTGAATGCGATGGAACATATTTTTTCCATATAAGATGAAACATCATCTTCGTCTTGGCGGGAAGATGTCCACGGCTGGTCATAGGACTCCTCCTCCACAACAACCGGTCTTATGATACCCGCTTTAAACTGTTTCCCGCTACCTTCCCCAGGTCACACCACCTTGTAATTTTCTACCCACGGCCACGCTTCAGCAAGCGATCGAGACTCAAGAACAAAAAAATATATGTTATAAGTTCTTACCTATTGCAGGTCTCACAATACATATCGGCAAATCTTCAGTTGTTCTGATCAATTCCTCAGTAATACACTTCGTGAATGTATAAGTGTTTGGCCAACCTTCTATCAGTCTAGAAGAAAATTAAGTTTTTCAATATTTTGTTTTATCCTTTGAGCCCACGGCTTCGTAGGATTAGGGGGAAACAGGTTTGTCAATGACTCAAAAGCAACAAAAAATTTCTATCTAAAAATCTACTTTTTGTGAGGCAGAAGTTTCACTCACGACTATTCCATAAAATCTTTGTACTGTTCTTGATAACTCATAATGGACCAAGAGCTACTGAACCTTTCGACTAACGGTGTGTCTGTAAAAGTGTAAAAAAAATGAGAAAAAAAAACTTGTTCCTGTAAGGCTGAAAGTTTTGTAGGATTTAGTTCATTCATTAAGAAGTTCAAAAACAAAATGACAGGCGATTCCGATGAGCACTAGTTTTTTTTATTTAAATTTATTTACATCATCAATGTAAATAAATTTTATTCTCTAAAGTTATAATTCATATATTATATGTTTGTCTGAGCGATTTAAAGAAAGTAGGAATAATGACCGGCGGTGCTGGCTAGCATATTTCCTTGACAGGTGAGGAGAAAGATAGCACTGGAGTGCAAGTAAAAATGTGTCTGAGCACACTTGGTCGGTCCTAACACGACAAACTTCTCATTATTAGTCATAAATAACATTAAATCGTCGGAAGCATCTAAATCAATGCAATATACATTTCAACTAATCGATATATTACGCCTTAGGTAATGCGTATAACGCCTTAGGTAACGTTCTACTAACGTACTTAATGAATGAACTAAATCCTATTAAAAAAAAATATAGGACAAGTTTTTTTTTCTGATTTTTTTTTACACTTTCAAAACCATGAAAGATCACGATGTGCAGGGCTGAGGCCTGCCAGACGATGGTTACGTACTTAGCACGTTATGAATCATCACTACAAGAGTTTCTAGCCTTACAGACACACCGTTAGTCGAAAGGTTCAGTAGCTCCCTTACTATAACCATCAATGCTAATGCATGTTATTTACAACAGTTTTGATCGATTTAAATTAATGAGGAATATGTTTAAAACCTATTGCAAAATGGGCAAACTACTTAAATTGAAAATCTATGGTGAATCTTAATGGATTTAAATACTGTTCTTTTAATAGCATAATCTATTGTAAAAGGAAGGATGAGAAACGATAGATATTTCAAAATATGAGCACACTGATGTAGTCCAATATCTTATTAGTTAATTGTATTACAAGTTCACATAAAATCACATACGATTGGTAAGATAAAGTTACGTTAGAGGGCCAATAGGTTATATATATACATATATACATATATTATATTCTTAATAATGAATAATAATAATAAATGTTTCAGACATCTAACACACAACGCCATCTAGTCCCAAGCTAAGCAGAGCTTCTGTTATGGGTACTAGACAACTGATACAAACACATATATACTTTTTTTTTGTAAATACATACATATTATACATAGAAAACACCCAAACTCCGAAACAAATATTTGTACATCATACAAACATTTGGTCCGACCCGGGCATCGAACCCAAGACCTCGTGATTAGCAGTCGCACACGCCAACTGCGAGACCAACGAGGCAGTCTATATATATATATAGCTCGTCGAGTATTTATTATATAGCTCGTGCGGTATCTTTCGGTAGAATTAGAACACCCCGCCGCCATTACTAGTGGTGACACCTGTACACACTCTATTCGGGGTTACCCGCTCTTATTTTAGTAACATTTAATATTACTTACTGAATCGACTAAAGCTAAACCACAATTACTTATGCTTTTAGATGAATGAATTAAAGGTATTTCAACTCTATAGAGAAGATGTAGTGAGAAGGATTGGAAAAAGTGTGTGGAAATTTCGAAATAAGACGTCCACGTTGAACATTTACCGACAAATTGGTGATGTTCTGAAAAATAATAATCTGAAAAGCACCAGGAACCGACGAGCATTCATGCAGCGATTGATGAATGTAGACGAAGCAACAGAGGTGTGTCAGATCCGTAGTAAGTGGGGATCAATTATCTCTGCCTACCCCTCTGGGAAACATGCCTGACTGTATGATATGTTTATTCATTAACAAAATTGAAACTTATACGAACTTTTTAGTGATGTCATCCAATCTTCTTTCTTCAGTACACTCAGCGAGAGATATCATTGTTTGAGGAGATACTGGACTTGTATAAAAGTTTTCCGGTACTTCTTTATTAATGTGGTTTTTGGTTGCACAAGAAAACGCTGTAGACACGTGCACAAATTTTCTACAACAAAAAAAAAATAATGTTAATTTTTTGATTAGCATATCTTGATGGTAAAAGATGCATTTAAAGCTAGTAGATCACGAATGGGCCGGATCAACCGGTGCGGTACTACCCTCGGACAAAAGATCAACCTAAAATGACTGCATTTAGCGTGACAGTTTTTTAATATTAATTAATACTAGATTCATTTGATTGATTGTAAAACCAAAAAGATTACTGTAGTATATCCATATACTATACTGTCGGCTCTGGAGCAATGTGCCCGATCACCCCCGTCGCTCTCAATTGACTGAAGTGCAGGGGGGGGGGGGGACACTGTCGTACTTGATGTAGGTCTCCACTTTTCTGCTTAGACAGTACCGCGATCTCGTATAAGATCCGCTTAAACTTACAAGCAACTAGTGTCTAAAAATATCATAGATGACGCTTAGGTCAATATCAATAAACTTGCAATATAATTTTAATTTCAAAAAGACCTACTTCATAAATCGTTAAAAAAATTACTCTCTAAATATAAGTAACTCATTTATTTCAACATTTTTAATTAATTTCGACAATATTTTAAATTTCTAAATTCTTTTTTACAATTTTTTTAGGTATGTCAATAATCCGGTAAAAAGTTCAAAATGGTTTCTACTTTCGGCGTATACGCGTATTTGTAGTTTTTTTCCATTTTGTGTTGTGTGATTATCAGTGATTATTGTGGTGTAAAGCTTTTGATAAAGCTTCAGAAAGAGAATATTTTGTTACTAAAAAGTGGTTGTGTTATCCCTCTAAGCAATTAGATGAATGTTTTCACAATATTCAAAGTATATGTGTTTCACATTTGAAAAAAGATGTATCCAAAACTGGATTAAAAAAAGAAATAAAAACAGTAATAGAAATCTTTGTAGATTACCCTTTCAAATGTGAAACGCATAAAGAAAAATTAAAAACATATTTCACAGATGTGACAATAAACATTATAATTTATAGTTGGTGTAAGTCAATAAATCGGATTTTATCAGGGAAGCTTACCTACGATGGTGAGGATGAAATGAATATATGCGCTCAAGATTATTATAATAAGCATAAACATAAAACATACAAGTGAATAAATGACTTTAATATTTACATTATAATTTTATTTTGTGTGTATTATAAAATTTTCGGTTTTGCAAACATTCAGGTTATTTTTCCACATGAAATTTCATTTTACTTATTTCTTTGTCATCAAAAATCAAGCGCTAACTACTGCACAAACAAATACAAAATGTTTGCAAAACTGCTTTTTTTGTAATGCATGTACTAAATTACCTACATACCTACTTCCTACTACTACATTTAAACCCTATAGCTATACCTATAATAAATAAATAGGTAGGTATATATATATAGCTATTGCCGTTAGTTCGGCGGATATGATATCAGGTGGCGACACTTCAAATATAGGTGTCAAAAATTCTCATGAGTGGGCTCTCTATTCCACCTATATTACTATACTCTATGCTGAAGTGTGTGTGACCGCACATGCCTAAAGATGACCTAATGTTTCCTTCTCATTCAATGAATGAATGAATGCGATACTAGTGAAGTGACTGACAATAGACACATACACTATAATTACATTAATTACGATAGCCGCATCCGGAGGATCCCAAAATAAAGCAATTTATAATGCTTAAATCAATTTAATTAATTACTAGTTTATAAAATAACAACTATAGCTAATTGGAGGAGATTCCAATTCGAAGTATGAAACGGGAATCTCCTTATAAACTAATTTAACTATATTAAAACCTACAGCTAATTAGCCTAGTGATTCCGCCTCGAAGTGTGAAGCCAGAATGAATTTAAAATATGTTTCTGATATTTGGTGGAGTTCCAATGGCGCCATCCTTATCTATGCACATTCCACAGCATTCGCCGTTCTAGGTGTTCTCATATGTTGCGCCGTCCCAAGCGTCCTTAAGTTATGTGTGAAGTGTCAGTTAATTGATTTGGGATATGTAACACCTCCCCCCGAAGAACAGCCAACACCGATGTATTTAGCAATAAATTGAGGTGGTGGTTGATTTGCTCTTGCTCGTGGTTCTGAAAGGGCATATGTTTCTTGTAGTTTCATTTGCTTTATATGATTCGCTCTGAGGATGATCTTCTGATGTATTTGCGATAAAGTAGAATATCGATGACTATATAAGCGCTCATCATTACTACGTTCAGTATGATTGTAATATGACATATCGTGGCATAATTTTATTCAAGATTGATGGAGCCTTGAGATCTTCATATTGGTGGCGTGAAGATGATTCAAGTTTATAGAGTTAAACTTGAATGTGACTTTAGATACGGTGTAGTCTAATATTTAGGGCAGATAGCGTGTCCTTGACTCTAGACATACCAAGCCAACTGTTTCGAGGTAGTTTTTCCATGCCTGTAGTAATCTTGAGGATGATTTGTAGAAGTCTGGACCACCGTAGAGATGTACTTTTGGAAGGACAATTAAGCAAATGATCTAACGTCTGTTGCCGAGTTCTTTATAGGTCGCTGACCTTTCGTGATATGACAAAACTGCAAATAGGTTTCCTTTTTTTAATGGTGATGGGTTGATGTATAGAATCTTGAGAGGGCCGGTTCCGTAGACTCTGTTTTTCTTTGCGTAAAAACCAGTTATTGGTCTTCGGGCATTCAGCCTCTATGTGCTTGGAATCTTTCTAATAGGAAACTAGGAATAAGGATGATAGAATTAGTATTTTGTGGTTGTTATTGTGGATTTAGTATAAATTATTTATATATATATATATATATATCATATACGTACGTGTAAATGGGAAACTTATACCTAAGCTGTAACTATCGCATTGCCTACATTGAATGAACATAATCTAAGATAATATATAAATATCTTAGAACTAAGTTACACAACTGGTTGGTAGAAAAGTATTTTATACAATAACAGAATTTATGCAATGCAATATAATATTTTTTTGTAATATAATATTTAATACTTAACAATTTGTTTATAATTTTGACTGTGACTTTTGTTTGAATTTAAATTATAATTTTGAATTTAGATTATAATTTTGAATTTTGATTATAATTTAGGATTTTAATTATAGTTTGGATTTTGATTCTAACTTTTGATTTTGATTGGGTCTTTAATTTTGTTTTTGATTGTGATTTTAATTTTGATTTAATTGTAATTTTATTTTTGGTTTTGATTATAAATTGGATTTGTTATTGATTATAACTTTGATTTTGATTAAGTTTTTAATTTTGATTGTGATTTTAATTTAATTGTAATTTTATTTTATGTATTAATTTCATTTCATTTTAATTTTGTAATTGTACGCATGCATCAAATATGGACTTGTATGGTCTGAAATAAATGACAATATAAATTATTACTAAAACGTTATATAGTGTATATTATAAAGTTTTTAGTTTTGTTTCATATAATTAATTTTTAGATCATAACGTTACTTAACAAACATTTGCGTGCCAAAACAAGGGAGAATGTGGCATTATGAAAAAAACGCTAATGTTACATCTGGTACGAACTTATGTTCTATGCAAATAAAATTTCATAGCATTTCATTTCAAGTTTTATCGCCGAGTTATTGCTATTTATAGGATCGTTCTGTACTAATTTAAAAGTTTGAAGTGGTCTTAAACCTATATTTTGCCATGGGACCGCTTTTTTTTTAAATATTATATGGAGGTCCGGCATTTTCGTGTCGCGAGTTAAGTGCGGGGCTAATTTTTTACTGAATGTGAGTGGATTTCTAAAAAAAAGTTGCTCGGGACGATATTCAATTTTAAGTTCTCTGTTTTTATAAAGATTAGTCAATAAGTATTCACGAGAGTCAATAATTCGGTTATCAATTAAGTTAAATATCTCAGTCATCTTTTCTTTATGGTTAGTCATATACCTATTGTAAGTAGATCAACGTCAAAAATGTCATCGGGATTTAAGTGTCTTGTTATTAATTCTGTGTTTTTAAAATTTTGTAAAACAGTGTATACTATTATTCAGATTAAGATATCATTGAGTTATCAAATTAGATAACTCGTGGCTCGCTGCCATACTAAAATTTGTTAGTAGAAACTGGTCGCATAAATTTATAAATCGTTTTAATAATGTAGGTTACCGCCGAATTCAGGTAATGATCTATGAGATTTATAGATAAGAACTATGCCCTACTGATCTATTGTAATACCTAAATTCTTATATTCTCCGATAACGCTTAATCTATATCTATCCTTATTTCTATTAAGCCTATCGTTTCGCGATTCTCTTGGATGAAAAATCTTGACGAATTAACTTACACAGAGATTAAAATAATATCGATAAATGTATATATATATGAGGATATAATTACATATACCAAGTTATATGTTTAAATTTGAAAATATTAAATAAAAAATAATAATTAGGAGGAATAAAATAATAATTCTTAAGGATTAGGAGGGTAAGGACTTGAAAGATTCAAGGACTTACTGAATTGACTTTCTTTTGGACGAATCGATGCTTGGATTCTCCTCTGGACTGCTGCACCGTAGGTTCAGGATATCCGACGAAGGCTGAAGAGCTCACCCAGTGGCGTAACGATTGGGAGCAAACGATTTGTGGATGCAGGAGACCGATCGCGACACGCACTGACTCGAATATCCTACCGACTGCGCCAATTACGATAGCCGCATCCGGAGGATCCCAAAATAAAGCAATTTATAATGCTTAAATCAATTTAATTAATTACTAGTTTATAAAATAATAACTATAGCTAATTGGAGGAGATTCCAATTCGAAGTATGAAACGGGAATCTCCTTATAAACTAATTTTACTATATTAAAACCTACAGCTAATTAGCCTAGTGATTCCGCCTCGAAGTGTGAAGCCAGAATGAATTTAAAATATGTTTCTGATATTTGGTGGAGTTCCAATGGCGCCATCCTTATCTATGCACATTCCACAGCATTCGCCGTTCTAGGTGTTCTCATATGTTGCGCCGTCCCAAGCGTCCTTAAGTTATGTGTGAAGTGTCAGTTAATTGATTTGGGATATGTAACACATTTATAAACTTATATCATTTCATAATATTGGTGTGTCATTTACTTGAACGAGTAAATAACGGAAATGTACGACGGAATTTTAAACATTATTTGAACTTAATAATTTATTAGGTATACGTACCTGTCTGTTATGAACTCATTATTTACCTTACCTAACTCTCCCCTTCCAAGACCTTTTGTTATGCCAAACAAGTAATGATTTTCACAGTTTTTTTTTCGATTGTATGTTCGACTTGTGTAAATTCTATTTGTTTTTTTTTTTTTAAGAATATTTTTTTTTTTCTAAGAATCTGAGGGTCAAATTCTGTCATATAATATTTTGATAATATAATTTATATAGTTTTTCTCACCTGGGCCCTCAGATCAAATAAAAAAGGCAGATAACGCACCGTCTTGTTCTTGTTGAAGCAAAAAAAAGTAGCATAGTTCCAAGTAAACACACGCCTTACGCACTAACTATGCTATAAACTATGCTACTGTTCGTTAGTATCGTTCAAGTATCTACAACTTGTACGGTACTGACGAAATCTGCCTTTTTTATTTTATCTGAGTCCGGGCCATTATTAAAATCTACTAGATTAGTAGACTCCCAAGATCATTACCACTGCCTGCCTTGAATAAGAATACCCAAAAGGAATAGGCAATTAGGCAATTAAACATACATAAGATTTTTGCAGCTTTTAGCAAGTTCTAGTGCCTCTCTAGTACCCCTGATATTAGTGAGTGTTGCCTTCCGAAGAGGTTCTTCAAAATTGACCGTAGCGGCAGCATGGAAGATGATGTTCACCTAAACAAAACAATACAATGGGTTAATGAAGATCTCCCAAACTAAAATGATAGCATTCGTGGTCGTGTTTAGTTGAGTGCGTGAATTCGTAAATTTTATAAAACAATACAGTGTATTTTTCAATTTATGCAAAGATTCCAGTACGATTGCTGCCGCGATTGTTTTACCATCAGAAATATAGACTTTAAATGGAATTTGTTAACACTTTCGCCTGTATTCCCAAAGAAATTGGTAGAAGTAATTTAAAACCTATTAGATATTGCAATATAATAATTTTAATTACATTCAAGTAACAGGAGCTAAATTTGTAAGTTTGCTTACATGTCTCTAAATACATACACACTACAGATACCTTACACACAGTCATTTAATAGATTATAATCGCAAATGACAGGCAATAAATATAGCTACTAATTAAAAGAGTAACAAGCCATTCAAATGACGATAATAATAAATTTAAATGAATAACCACCGACTTCTACTAACCGACAACTAATGCAAATAATAAATTTCAATTGTTTCGTTACAGTTACATTGGAATTAAAAAAATTCTATTTGTTAAAGTTACCAACTGACCCACGATTCTTCGTTTGCGTCTCTTTCCAATCATGCTCGGTTTCACTTTATCCTACCTTTGGTGAGGCCAGCAAAACAAACATTTAAAAACGTGAAAATCAGATAAACAGTTTCGGAGTTAATCGTGAGTAAAAACATGATACGAGATTAATGTATATCATCATCATCATCAACAGTCTTGAACAGTCCACTGATGGACATAAGCCTCTCCTTAGAAAGCAGGATTTGGTCTACTGTACCACGCTGACCAGACGAGTTGGTATAGGGTTTGTTTCAAGATTTCCTTCTCTTTGCAGTGATTAATATATAATAGATAAATATTATTATACTGTCCGTGTGATGAAGGATTAAGAAAATTGGGGTGTCACCACCTCTATTCATCTTTTGGGTATCGTAAGAGAGAGCAAACTACGCAGGTCAACATCACGGCAAAGAGACGGAAAAGTTGTAACAAACTCTATACCAACCCGTCTGATAAGCGTGATAATAGGTGATAATAGGACAAAGCCGCCTTTTAAGGAGAAGCCTATGTCCATAAGGATGTTGACGATTTTATAAACAAAATTGAAATCGTCTTTTATGTAGGCAACACACACAATAGCAAAATAATTGTCAAATATTTAAATATGAAATCTATCCATTATATGAGCTAATCTGCAACCGCCTGCTTCCAGAAAGTTCTTAAGAGAAGAAAAAAGAGCCTATAGTCAGGAAGAAAAGTCAAACAAACTCTCGGCAGAACTGCTATAACCTAATGACCTTGGTATATTCGCTGAATTGTGAGTAACATTTATTTTTAGCCAAACTAACATGACAACGTTGGTGAGTGCGAGACCAGAGACCCAATGATGCAGAAGCATCTCAATAGGCCGACAGAGTGTGGGTCACCATACTGCATTTTTGCATTGTCTGCATTCGCAATGAGTAGATATAGTAACCACCATTTTTAGAGTCTCCTCGTGCTTTCCATCAAGCAGAGTAGAGTCACTTTGGCAGGCTAATAAATTAAAAGAATATATGAGCTGGCTTCACTAGGCTGATACTACCCTCTCACATAAGACCAACCTAAAATGAGAGCATCAACGAAGCACAACAGCATGAATGCATGCTGTTGTGCTTCGTTAGTGAGTTAGAGACCGGAGGCCCAATGAAGCAGAAGCATCTCAATATGCACCATGCTGCATTGTTACATTGTCTACATTCGCAATGAGTATGTTTACCACCACTCTTGCATTCTCGTCATACTTTCCATCAGGCAGGCTAATATATTTATAATAAGAGCATATCTTACCTCTTCTGTTAGAGTTATCCAATCTTTGTCACATAGCCCAAGTCTGATGTCAGCAACATCTCCTTTCACAGGAATTATTTTTTCATAAAACTGCGGTTGCTTCACACGTAGACAATCGTATACCTGATTATGAATTGAAACAGAAAGCTAATTATTTATTTATGTAAAACAATTGGAATCAGTGTGATCAAGTTCAAATGCATACAATTTGTTCTGAGGTTTAATTAATGCCAAATAGAATATACAAAAAATTTGATTATGACTCTCTTATCTATCTATATACTTATAATAAAAATGTAACAGGTCCAATTCTGTACATTAAAGATATTTTGAATTTTTTTTTGGACGGCTATCTATAATCGATACTGAAGCCAAAACTGTATTTTTTTTTCATTTTTGTCTGTCTGTCTGTCCGTCCGTCTGTCTGTCTGTCTGTCTGTATATTGGCCGCGCATCACGCCGAAACTACTGAATAGATTCAAATGAAACTTGGCATGATTTGAGTTCATACTACGAGGAAGGATATAGGATACGTTGTATCCCGAAATTCAGCACGGTTTCCTGGAGAGAGGGGATGAAAGTCAAAATATGTACTTAGTTGTAATTCAATAACACATAGTCCGATTTCATTCATTCTCTTTTCGCTAGAAAGAAAAATATAAAAGATATCGGGAAAAGTGTTTTCTTTTTGTCCGCGACTGTTCACTGCCTGTAGGAAGCTGAGACAGATATGTAAATATGGCAGTACGAAGTTCGCCGGGTCATCTAGTTTATAAAATATATTTAACAGTTTCAAACTATTTATCGGCAAAGTGGGTCATTATGCAAATTTGTCGATAATATAACAAAACACACAAATATTACTGATAAACTGGATGAGGTTGCTGATGACTTAGACACCTTCTCCCAATAATTCGATATACATATACTTATATGTTTATCGAATTTATTTATATACTTTATAAATTATATATATACTTCCCAATAAAAAGAACTCTGGGTCGAAGATGTCCCGTCTCTCGTTTGGTCCTATATTGATTTTGCCATTGCTAGCATTGACCATTATAATCTAAACTATTGTTACGTACACTTCCTGTGCCATGATAGGTCAACTGGCATGTGTAACTCATTGTAACTATAACGATTGATTGATTTAAATAGATATATTAATTATCGTGTATTTTCATTGAAATCGTGTAGCAGTTTGTCCGTAAAAGTCTTACAGACAGACAGAATTATTTTCGAATTCATAATATTGGCGTCTTTATTAAATTAGTTATTCACTACAAAAAAAAAACGTACTTACCGGATCTCTAAGTAATTTTGTTAGTCTTTCTTGAATCGATATTGATTTTTTATATCTTATCAGTAAGTAGATTTTCTTTATTGCACATGACCTGAAATGTCTTTTCAATTAATATATATTTTGTATTTTGGACATCTGACACACAACGACATTTAATCCCTAAATAAGCTGAGCTTATACCAGACAACTGATTTAAATACATAATACACTTTATTTATAAATACATATATTATGTATTATATAGGGTGTCTCAATAAGAGTGCACTTAAATTAAATTTCGTGTCTTTTTTCCTTTGAGGATGTGGCAACTCAAAAATTTTGCAGGAGTAACATAATATGTTTATTCCAATTTTTAAAAATGGAACGCTTTAACAACGCGTTATAATTGTGAAAATTTGTCACAAAAATTTGGAATGTCAAATGAGACCGTTCCTTAACTTCGAAGAATTTCCAGTCGAGACGGTGCATTTTTTTTCTTTGAGATTTTGTGAAATCTCAGATTTATGCGAATAAATAAGAAACAATTCCTGATCTCAAATTCGAGATCCACCGCGTCATCGGTGAAATACAGCCACATCCAGAAAAGATCATGGAAAATTTCATGAAAAGAGTAATCAGATTATAATTGCTCTCATCAGAGCCGTGGGCCATTTGACGGATATTTTGTTCCATACTTAATCGGAACATGTATTTTTTACAATCCAAATTTCGTATTCCTCCGTTCGCATAATTTGCATAAAAAGAGGCACCTACAAAGTTTTTGCTTCACGTATTAATATATAGATATATCAAAATTGTACCTGAACAACTTCTCAATGAGCTGTTTCCCAATAAAACCAGATCCCCCAGTCAGGAATATCGTTGCATCCTTGTAAAACTGCTGCACATTGGAATCAAAACGATCTATAATATCGTTCATGGGTTTCTGGCGAGCCAGAGCATTTAACTCTATCTCTTGAGCGGTGTCCATTTTGCACTGCCACGTCCGAAATCCAGAAATTGATTGATCAATTTATTGGAATAAAATATACTTATATGCATAGGCATAGCCCTTTCTATAATTTATGATAATATGTAATTAGATACGACTGCGTAGAATTAATTAATCATTATATTATTATTATATATTGTAAAGGTTAGAATAAGTGGGTGTGTTTGTATGTTTGTTGCTTCTTGAGGCTAAAACGACCGGATTGATTTTATTGAAATTTAGCTTGAAGGTAGCTGATACCTTAAATAATAGTATTTTTTTAATATTGCACAAGGTGGATTTAATGCCACAGGCATTTTCTTCCAGACATATCTTTGGCTGTAGAGAAGCTGTTTGTGGCAGGTGTATGTTTGAACAAGTAAAACGAGAGAATAAATCAAGTTATTTATAAAATAACTTGATTTATTCTCTCGTTTTACATAATGGTTCCTAAAAATAATACTTACATACAATATAGTTTATAAATGCATATTACAATATACCTAAATATCAAAAACAAAATAAATATACATAAATAATAAAGACACTTTTAAAGTGTGTATAATAATTTATATCATTAAATCACAATTTTGGAAGATGGTGTGTTGGGACGGGTGTCAAGTTCTTCAAACACAAAGGAGATAATCCTCGACCAGGCGAGGTAATCATGCCTGGCGGGCCACGGACAAAACGGTTGATGTTGGAACGTTGTATATAAGCTAATCGGTGGGAAAATTTCTATATCGCAATTCATGATTAGTAGTTGCTCCGTAGTTCGAGGTATTCGATAGATGGCGCGGTAGTATGTTTCTGCTGTGTCGATATGTGGAAGTCGCTATAATGGCAAAGTATGTACCGATCATACATGTGGAGCTATTATAATTATATCAGCATGGAAAGTAAATCTAAAGTTTAAAATTTCAAAACTCCTTTTACTACACAAGTTATCTACTATCAATCAAGTTTGCGACGTATTTATTCTAGTTGTTTGCGCCTCAGCTCAATTTCGAAGCATCCTGGAGTTTGGGATTGCCTTTTTTGCTTGTCAGGAGTATTAAATTGTCGGTACTTCGAAAATTATACCGCATTTTCACAAATTTTGTCTTCTTACTTAATACAGCCATTGAACATTGTATTATCTTACAAAACCTTGTTAAATATGTGAAGAACTGCAATTAAAGAGTTATCACTTTAAACATCATTTTTCATTGAACTACTAAGTTTCGGCGACCATGACAGGACTCGGTTGATGATCGACGTGTCCAACCAATATTGAAGATTTCAGCACTAGAATTTGGTTAGCACAGCGCCGCAACCATCAGCCGGTCAACACCGCCGAACCACATCTTGGTCAGCTTCACTGGTCATTGACGGTGTGAAATCGTCACTACTACTATTACACTACTATTAGTTATTCTGTGCCGCTAAGCACCAGGATAACTCCATCTAAGTGCCATTCCTTTCTACCTTCCTAGGCTTGCTATTACCATTCGATACCTATTCCCTTTTCATATTTATAAATAGTGTTCTACTTGTGCAAACTTACAAACTTCGTAGTACAAGGGTAAACTAGGTCACCTTGTCAAGGTTTTTGCGTCATCTGCTTTAATAACTAAATTGCTAATACATTAAAGTGATAATGAATTAATACCTAAGATATTTAAGTTCATTTCAAAATATATATTAGATTTTTAAATATTGTTGTACTTCATAGTACCTACATTACACCTATATTAAGAAATACATAGATTACATATATTATTTGTCCATGAAATGAATTAAAAATTAATACACTTGGAACCCATACTCGGCCGTTTAGGGAGTTACTTAAAGCCCAAGGGCTTTCCGATAGGACATTCAAAACATTCTTCAAAGGAGAACCGTGCATGAATATTTATCTAGAAGAAAAAACCGAAAGTAAATTTATTAGCTGCCAGGGTTAGTATGCAACAGTGCCCGATGCGTTTGTATGCATGTAAAATATGAATAAGGGTGTTCAATTACAAATTTCCACGCTCGGGGACTACAGCCTTAAGAGGGTTGTCACACGACAATGTTCTTTACGTAATTTACAGAATTTTTCCTTTCTTTTGATCTGAACAAAACCGATAACATTATCGCCATAAGATCCCCTTGTTGATCAAAAATAACTACTATGTGTAGAATCTTCTGAATAGAAAAAACTTCGTTTAAAAAAACCGACTTCAAAAATTAAAAAGTATCAAATAACTTAATTTGAATGTGCTACCTATTCATAGGTTTGAAGTCAGTGCCAAGCCAAATGTCAAATGGACTATCTTATATAGGTTACTATAATTCAAGTGATTTGAGGTAAACTGACTATCTGAGGTAAACTCTGATATCGATAGGGCTCGTTTTATATATTATGAAATTAAATGATGTCTACAGAATATGAAGGCATGCAGACAATTGCTTTAACTACATTGCAGGCGCTTACGTAAATTTGAGGGTTTCCTTCGATTGCCTTAGGATCCCATCATCAGATCCTGATATGGTGGCCTTAGAAGTCGGTTAAAAATATTAAGTCTCAGTGTAATTTATACATACCGTAATAGTCCCCAACTGGGCCTGGGCTTTTTTCAGTGTTGAGTAAATGTATGCCATCATAGACTTCTTTTTCTTCTATAGGCTTAACATTGGAACTAGATGTTCTGTCACATTTTGTACTTTTTTCTATAATTTCTGTCTGATTGTCCTTTTTTACAATACAAATCCTTGTAGAACTTAGTGTGTGGTAACACTTACTTGTGGATCTATTACTTCTTTTCTTGATTTTGTATTTTCTTTACTACTAGTAAGTTTCTCTAACCAAGTTTTATTAAAATTTAATTCCTTATGCTCTTTTAGTGCTCATGCAGGTTTCTTGTTATAACTTCCTGTGTGTGTTTGCAACAATCACTTTTAAAAGATTTTTTGTTTCCTTGAATAAGTTGCTGATTTTATTTCTTGTGTCTTTCGTTTTATTTCTTGGAGATAATAGGTCTGTGCGCTGTTTGATCAGTTTGATAGTGTTTTCGCAGTTTCGCTAAAGATTTTGTATTTCTGTTGTTCCTGAATTGGTTTGACTGTATTTTTTTAAGCTTTTGTTTGTGTGACTAATGAATGTTTTTTTTTTCTTCTTTCTCCTTCTTCTTTCTTTCCGTTATGGAATCTTCTAAGATGTTATAGTACTCTTGATCGTCTGTTATCTCTGTAATGGTTTCTAAATTTCCCTTTAGACATGATGAATATTTATGTTATTCTTCATTGACTTTACGTTTACAAAAAAATCCAAATAAATCCACTAGAGAAACAATATAGTATTGCGAAGAAAGATTATTCGCGAACAACGATCAAGAAAGTTGATTTTTGAGATAATATTAATAGAAAAAAGAAAAAAAAGGTAGGAAATTTGTGTAGATTAAAAATATCAACGAATCCCCCAGGGGATCATAGTAGCCTGAGCCTTTTTACATTAAATCTACCAAACTTTTATTTTTCATTCAATCTCTGAAGATCCATTGGCCAGATTCATGGTTGATTTTAATTTAGTGATGCTCATTTACTGAGAGATTAGTGGTCGCTCAAGGGTTGAATTTTTCTATATATAATATAATATCTCTCATTAAATAGGTATTCTACTAAAATTGTAGAAACACTGAGAATGTCTTTCTTAGTAGATTCATAAATATGGAAAGCAATATTTTATTTGTACCTAGCTGTTGCTCTCGGGTCCGATCGCGTGTATATCGGTAATCACGATCAAGAGTATGTCTATGTCCTTCCTCAAGAATTAAAGCATCTCCATGCCAAATTTAATTGAAATCGGTGCAACAGTTTAGCTGCAGGAACGCTGCAATGAAATCCCGATGGACCATCAGATCAAACGGCGCAAACGGAGCTAGATAGGCCACACCCTCTGAAGAGATTCCAACCATATCCCAAGGCTTGCTTCGAATCCCCAAAGAAAGCGCAGGCGTGGCCGGCCAAAACAAACCTGGCAGCGGACTATCATCAATGAAGCGAAGGTCATTGGCAAGACCTGGAGCGAAATCAAGCGAGACGCTCAAGACAGATTGGGATGGCGATGCACCGTGGACGCCCTCTGCCCCATCTAGGGGACATAGGACATATTTTATTTAATATTTTTGTCCTTCGATATCTGAGTGCGAAAGCCGTTTTTATTCTCTAGAGGATAAAGTAGATTGAATTTAGAACATTGGTCGGGTGCACTAAGTTTGTGAATTCAAAACATCATTAAACCTATTTACTTCTACCTCCATGGAGCCGAATTAATCATCTAATATTTTTTAATTTGTTAAAAACTCAGACTCGGAACCTTCTTGGTGTAGTTTTTTTAATTTGCTTTGGCCGCACCATTTTCTTCTTAAGTAACTATAGCAACGTAACTTTCAATTTTTCTTAATTTATCTATACATCCATACAAATAAATAAAATTGAAATGTCTGTTTGTAATATTTAAATAACCGCTTTTTACTAAATGCATATGTATGTATACACGGTACATATACTAAACATTTTTTTTTTACAATTTCTGTTACATTGTCTGTCTGTCAGTCGGTCTGTTTGTCTGTTTGTTCCGGGTAATCTCTGGAACGGCTGGACTGATTTTGACGGGACTTTCACTGGCAGATAGCTGATTATCTAAGGGGTAACTAAGGCTACTTTTTTTTACTAGCTTTGTCCCGCGGTGTAATTCGCGATACGACAAAAACCACGGGTAACATCGCGGGGTTGAGCGAGTACCTAAGTATTTTTGAAATAATTTAAAAATAAATTTGTAATACCTACCTATCATAATGTAGTACCTAATAAATATTAATACCTAAACTGAAATAAAAGTATCTTGTGATTGTTAATGTTTTTTTTATGCATTGAGTTGTTTCCTCGCTGAGGTGGAATGAAAAGTTACGTGTTGCACGTTACGTTTGCGAGTGCAAAGATTTTTCACCTCGTGCTCTTTCGATTCCCTCGCCGACGCTCAGGATTCTAATTTTTCCGTAATCGAATCCTTCGCTTGCTCGGTCATCAAAATTGAGCACGCGGTTAAAAAGCAACTTTGCACTCTTGTATAACAAATAACTATTTTATGTCAGTACTGTATATACATACTTTCATAATAACTGGTATTTAGTGAAAAGCTTTTAATTTGAAATTAAAAACGGACACTTCAATTTCATTTATTATAATTATTAAATTATTTTTATAGTTATCTACTTGTGCATTTTAATGCAAGATCTTGTGAAGCACATTTAATTTTCACAAAATTTTTGCGTAAGTATTTATTACTAATGATTAATTACTACGCAAATTTGTAGATGTCAGCCTTCCGGCATTTCTGTCTTCGGTTCATGGCACAGAAGAGTTAACCAGGAAAATTCTTACAATCACACTGGTTGATTCTGAAGTATCTTGGCAGATAGCTTGTCCCAGTACTGCATTACCTGCTAATCCATTTTCTCAGCGACAATGAGACTCGCCGTTATGTATTTTAAAGCAAAGGACTCAAACGGCGTAAGTAAGTACCAAAATATAATAGGTAATTACATTTTTTAACCGTTTGGGGTCGAGACGCTAGGTCCATGGGGTCCGAGTACTCGTGCTATGTTTAAACAACTAGCTAAGCAACTGATTGTCTCTACAATTTTGCGTAGTCTAAGACCACCCAAACGAACTGGTAAGGATGCTTGGAGCCAGGCTCGATCGTGTAAAGCCACATTCAAAACTTTGCTAAGCGAGTTTTGTATAATATTCAACTTTTTCCAAAAGTTATGAATATTTCCAAAGTGGTGATGAAAGAAGCGCATGTGTAAAATTAGGTACAAAAAGATAATAACGAGTTATAGTAAAAACCGAATGAATATTAATTTTAGGTAAACAATCCGAAAATTCATCAAAATTATTAATGTTAATTTATTACTTATGTATTTGAATAGTAGACTTTGTTAAAATATTTTATAGCGCGACCCAAGACCAAGTCGAAATTTTAGTTTAGGTACTTGTAACGAATATTAATTAAGTATTGAATGTTAAAAGTTTCGTTTATTTTCCAATTATTTCATCGTTACGGAAAATAATTTAAAATGAATTATTTAGAGTCGTATTCTATTTAAATTTTCTGCAAATATAATGCAAATTTGCGTAGTAATTAATCATTAGTAATAAATACACACATCAAAAGTGTCTAGGGATCAACATATGTGTCTAGGGATCAACATATATTTTTGCAATAACTTTTCACCTGATTGATATTAATTAAAATTTTCTTTAAGGATTCATCAAATAAAGTGTTTTCGTTTGTCACAGTAACGATAAACCAAGTCACCTTTGCATTAATAAAGAAATTTGCCATTTTCCTAATAAAGGGATTTTTGACATTTGAACCACTAACATTAAAGTTCGAAAAAAAGACTGAAATAACAGTTTTCTTTAAAATTTTATTAGGTAACTTAAACAATTAATAATCCGTGTTTCTACCGCGAACACTAACAACACAAGAATCGGTATGGCATACTCAAAATGAGTTCATCCAAATCACGCTGTGGAATGGCCGCCCATGTTCGTTGCAACAACAAAAAAAGGTCTTCTTGCGACTGGATACCCTCCATATTCGGCAGAGCTCTTCTCTGTAGCATATCCCATGCATGCTCAATCGGGTTCAAGTCTGGCGACTGAGCAGGCCAGGGCCAAAGCCACATCTCAATCTCAAGAAATCCGCATAAAAATGCTTGATCCCTAGACACTTTTGATGTGTGTACTTACGCAAAAATTTTGTGAAAATTAAATGTGCTTCACAAGATCTTGCATTAAAATGCACAAGTAGATAACTATAAAAATAATTTAATAATTATAATAAATGAAATTGAAGTGTCCGTTTTTAATTTCAAATTAAAAGCTTTTCACTAAATACCAGTTATTATGAAAGTATGTATATACAGTACTGACATAAAATAGTTATTTGTTATACAAGAGTGCAAAGTTGCTTTTTAACCGCGTGCTCAATTTTGATGACCGAGCAAGCGAAGGATTCGATTACGGACCGACTGCTTAGCGTGACCTCCAAATCATGGAGACGCTCATGGTAACATGCCACTAGCGGTCAACCATCCAGGTACAGAGCCGTCGTTGCTTACCCTCGGTGATTGTTTCTAATCACCGAGTGCAACCGGGCTATGAGCGCCTGCCTATTATCCCTATGACCCCAAATAATCTTGGGAATAATAAAGGCTAGGAAGATGATGGTGACGGTCTGTATTCTCAATCCGTCACGATACGGAGAGATATTGAATAAAGTCTACGTAAAAACTTTTGATAAAAATTTATAGCCTATTTCACCCGGGTCTTTATTTCGAATCCATCGACACCTTATTGTTGGCGCTACGGCGAAACATCTATACAAATAATCTATCTTACAAATAAATAAAATTGAAGTGTTTGTTTATAATATTAAAATAACCGCTTTTTATTAAATGTATATGTATTTATACAAGGTACATATACCAAAATATCATTTTTACAATTTTTGTCTGTCTGTCTGTCTGTTTCGGCTAATCTCTGGAACGGCTGGACCGATTTTCACGGGACTTTCACTGATAGGTAGCTGATGATATAAGGAGTAACTTATGCTACTATACTACTACTAACTATGCTAAAGGAGGTTTTGGTGTACTATACCACGCTGGAACAGAATACAGACTGCTAAAAACATGTATACAAAAACATACCCTTCCTTTTGGCTTTGCCGCAGACGGGTAAAAATACGCAGACTGCAGAAGACTTTAGAAACTGATTAAGATAAAATATTAACTAATACACATATTTAACCCTTGCTCCTATTATTAGAAACTTATATCTATTTTTTTAGGGTCATTACTTTGTATTTGCTGTTAACCTTTCGTATTATTCACATTTTTAATTGTTCACATTAAAATATTATTATTTGATTCCCGTACCTCGGAGAGCACGTTAAGCTGTCGGTCCTGCGCTTGATCACTTCCGGCATAGTCAACAAGTGCTTTTTGCTCAACTTTTTTCAGCAGTCGCCGAAGATAACTTATTGAAAATTCGCCATAAAAGTTTTTGGACCACGGATTATTGTTTATAGATCTATCTTGCAGACGCCTGAATTTTTAAATTTTTATTTTCATATTTAAGTAATAAGTTTAAATAATATTTATTCATTGAAGGTACGAAGGAGGCGTGGCTTGCGCAAGCCCAAGTACTCGTTTTCGGGCGTATTTTCAACCCTCTGGCAATATTATAAATATTGGTCCTATAATTCCGGGAGTTAAAATCTTTTTTAGGAAATTTTCTCTTCTTTTTGAATCTTTTTTCATATTTGAAAAACCTTAAGTAGTTTTTGATAAATTTGCAAAAAAGTAAATACCTTTTTGTGTTATTAGTTAATAATTGTTAATAACTTTTACAATTTTTGCAAGCGCAACTTTATTTTTTTCAAAAATCATCTAGATGCCATTCCGAATCGAATGACACCTCAATAATAATTTTCGGCGACTGCTAAAAAAAGTTGACCAAAAAGCACTTGACGTACCTTGGGCCACCCACTACTTGTAGGTGCCCCCCTCCTGTGTAGGAACCCTAACACTTCTATTCAGAATAGGGCGCGAGCACTTTATAAAGCTCGCGCCGCCGCCCCGGCCTGCTTCTGCTGAGGTGGCCTCATCTGTCACCCTCAGGCTTGCGCTAATGGAGGACGGAGATCGTTTTGCGATCTCTGGCGCCCAAGTCGTCTGCGGTACCTGGCCCGTTCCCAAGCCTGGCGGACAGGGATACTTCTAAACCTCTCCCGGTCCCGCTCCGCCATCTCCTTCGCAAGCATAACTTGCGAAAGAGACGGCAGAGTTCCACGCGCTCTCGCTCCGTCGCTCCGGCTGCAATCATGTTACCGAGTGAGCTTTGCGTAGAACTGATTATTTGCATAATATTAACACTAAATCTTTCCTATTCTATCAATCAAAATACTATATCAAATCCTATGCAATTAAGAAACGAATACGAACTTCACATCTTAATTCTGAAGAATCAAAAGCCTTATTTGATCTGTGCTCTGAACATTATGATCTACTCTATTTAGAAGGAGACACTCTTACTTATACTATTACCTAGGAATACAAAATTAAAACTAGCAACTCACAACCGATTCACGTCAAAAGATATAGGGCCATCATGGTATGGATCACCATGCCGCATTGTTGCATTGTCTGCGTTCGCAATGAGTATGGTGAACACCACTCTTAGATTCTATTTACACTTTGCATCAGGCACAGTAGAGTCACTTTGGTATGACCTGGCCAGGATTCCATTACTTTGCATTGTGTTAACATACTTGACTATTCTTAACCTTGAGCCCCATATTTTTTTTATGTAAACATTTGAACCTATTGAATTTACCTCGTGTGTAAATATTTTAATAAATTTAAATTAACAATTTACTTTTTCGCAAGTATTAAACAATATTTAAATAAATAAATGTTTACGAGGTACTGCTTTCTTAAATCTATACAAATAAATAAAATTGAAGTGTCTGTTCGTAATTTGAAATCAACAGCTTTTCTCAGCTCAACTTTAAACAGTACTCACATCTAATAAATTAAAAAGCTATTTAAAAACAAGTTTTTACTGGAGACGAATCAAATGAGTCCAAACTCAATGATGTTGCGACGTTTCTTTACAGAGTTCCTATGGCCAACTTCCAGCTCCAGCATCAAATCAGCTCTATGTCATTATAATATTGTATTGTCACGTTGTACACATGTGTTTGCAAAATTTCAGCAAAATCGGTTGAAGATATCTGCTTCAAAATTGAGTTACAAGATTCCACCCGAACATACAAGCATACTTAAGTACATTGCAAGTTAATAAAAAGCCTGTAAAAATCAATTTTAACTATTTGTCTCTTTTTGTTCTGGCTAATCTCTGGAAAGGCATGACCAATTTTGACTGTACTTTCACTGATAGATAGCTGATGACATAAGCAGTAACGCGGTAGTTGTTGTACTGGGGGTAAAAACGCGGGGTTCAGCTAGTTATTTATATAAGTATTTTCCTAAAGGGCATCAAAGTTCGCAAATACATTTTCTTTCTGTGATTGCTTTATATAATCTCGCCAGTGATGTTATGGTAACATAAATTATCTATTGTGACGTAAAGCCAGGGCGATCGGGTCATACTGGACTTTATTATACGCCATTGTAATTTATTTAATCACCGCCGCGTTATAGTATATGCTGTACCACAGGCTTCGAGCCTAGTATATACGCCAGCTCTCACTAAGGAACTGTTTCTAAGAAACTTTTTACCTAGATATCCTATAACTAATATTATTCCCACCTTGTGAGAGATATAAAGTTTACAGTCAAGGCAGATCTGACTCCAAGCAGTAGTTTTTTTTTCTTTAGGTCAGTTCCCGCATCAGGAATATACATCCCGTCCTCGTAGTTCTTCTCGTAGACCCCAGCTAAGGTCTCGGGTTAACTTTTCCAGGTCTATGGTCAACCGAGCCTGCCCGTAGGCTTCAAGGTGGCAACCCTATCGACGGGCAAGGGTATAGTGGGCTTATCACTCGCTTACCTGAATCTAACAGATTTTTTAAACAGAAACAGTGCAAAACCCGACTGACCGTATACCAAAGACTTTGGCATGAAAACACGGACACGATTTACTTACTGAAATGTGCGAAAGCTGAGCGACGACAACCGACTAGCCCAAGCAGAAGCTGAAATGCTAAGGTACAAACTGCAAATACTCGGCCTCAGTGAAGTACGCAGAAATGGTTTCGGACTTTGTATTTGCTTCGTGGTTTCGGAGAACTGACAACGTCCAGAGGACTCACACACTATACTCAGGGAAGGAGGATGAAGGGGATACCTCATAGCATGCATGAACAGGCCGTTTTTACACCAATCCCCGGCAAATCAGCGTTGTTCAATGCTACGCGCCTATCAACAGTGCAAGCAAGGAACTCAAGGACGATTCTGTAACGCACTGAACGCCACACTCCGTAATATCCACAAACAGGACACAGTGATCATCATGGATGACTTGAACGCAAAAGTTAATGCAAACAACGCAAGCTCTGAGAGCCATATGGGCAAACAGGTGCAACGAGAACGGCTAACATTTCCTAGAGTTCTGCCAGAACAATGACCTAACTATCGAAAGGACTTTGTTTATAGACGAAGATCACCACAAATACACTTGGAACTCACCCGATGGCCTCACCAAAAATCAAATCGACCACCTCGCTGTCAGCTCTAAATGGCGAACGTCACTGCCTGATGTGCGTAATCACAGGGGCGCTGATATTGATGGTGACCACCACCTTGTCGTTCATTTCAAGCAATACCGGTAGATCCGTAAGAGGATCTATCGCAGTACCCGTCGGGATAGAAGAGTGTGGGCTAATGGTATTGCTAATGGAGCCCAACGAGCTGCGGACATAGGCAATCTGAGGAAGATGTACAAAGCCACGAAGATTCTCTCAGGAAAACGAAGCGTCAGAAAGAAATCGCTGAAAAACAAGGAGGGCCAAATAATATTGTGATATCGGAAAGGCTACTGCGACTCTGGCAGGAGCACTTCCAGGAAATCTTCTGCATCCCAGATGATCCCGCTAACACCACAAATTGGGCTAAAGTCGCCCAAGGGCGGAGGCAGCGTCGACCAGCTTGGGAGCAAGCTGTCGGCAGTGCTCGTTGAAGAGCCACCTACCGTCGAGGATCAGGCCCAGATACCTCATCTGCGCCCGAACCGGTACGAGGACCGAGTTGACCTCTATGGAGGCGCCGGGTGGCGGACCACGACGAGGCCCATGGAATAACAGGGCCTCCGTCTTGTCCAGGGCCACCCGTAAGCCCAGCGCCTCGATGCGCCCGACCACCAAAGAGACAACCCTGGTGGCCAGGCGCGCCGTCTCTTGGAAATTCGCCCCTGGGCTGTGACAAGGGTGTCATCGGCGTAACAAATTACGCCCAGCCCAGGGGGCAGACAACTTCGAAGGACCCAGTCGTACCCCACGTTCCACAGGAGTGGTCCAAGGACAGACCCCTGCGGAACGTCGCACGACATGGGTCGCTGTCTCAAGACGCCCGATGCGTCGTGAACGAGGACCGAGAGGGCGTCTTGGGTACGCTCCTCTAAATAGTCTGCCACTAGCCGCCTCAGGTACTCTGGTACAGTGCTTCCCTGATGCAGCTAAATGGCAGACTATTGAAGGCGTTGGCGATGTCCAAGGACACCACCAACACCACGCCGCCGCAGCTCACTGCCTCTTCGGTCACAGCCCTAAGGCGCATCACGGCATCGACCGTCCAACGCCACTCTCGGAATCTCAAATAGTTTACCCGCCTGGTCCAGCATCACAATATGCATTTAGTCAAAACGGCTATTTTATTATTACAAACAGACATTTCAATTGTATTTATTTACTAGCTGACCCACGCAACCTCGTTTGCGTCTCCTTTTGCCCGTAGCGTGATAACTTTCCCTCGTTTTTGAAACATTCTTCATTGGTGCTCCGCTCCTATTGGTCTTAGCGAGATGATATAATTATATCCTATAGCCTTTCTCAATAAATGGGCTATCCAAACCCAAGATCCAACCGAAAGAATTTTTCAAATCTGACTAGCGGTTCCTGAGATTAGCGCGTTCAAACAAACAAACAAACTCTTCAGCTTCATAATATTATAGTATAGATCTAGACACGCGCTAGCGTGTCAAGCCAAGTTCAAGCAAAGGAACTGGCTAGCCAGCGCCGAGAGTAATATTACACGAACCACTTGGTGCCACTTTTGACTCTTCTATAACTCTAAATCTCTTTAACGTAAACACATAAAACTAGGTGTGTTTAATTATATCCATAAGGACATCTAGAAGCCCAAATTTCATGAAGCTAGCTCAAAGGGTTATAAAGATATGAAGGTATAAAAGTCGTAAATTTTGGCACTGACTGACATATATATATAGTACCTAAACCTAACCTACTTCCAGATGACCTAGAAGGATGAAATTTGGAATCCAGCTCGGTAATTGTGTGTAAGCGTAAGAAAAAATCTAAAAATAAAAAAAGTTAAAAAATAGGGAGGACCCCATACAATTTTTTTTATTGTAGCGTTGGACCCTACGTTACAAGCAGATATTTCCAACTATCCCAATATATGTATTATTCAATCTCAATACCTGCCTAGCTTTCTTTACAAAAAGTAATGATATCCCACCAAAAACATAAATGTAAAAAAGGAGAGCCAAGTTCAATACAAAAATTATGTATATTAGGTATCCATTAAAGCAAAGAAATAGAGTTAATACTTGTTCATAATTTTATTTTGTTCCTATAAATACATATTTGGATTTTGCGTAGAACTTGGCACTCATTTAGATCTCCATTCTTTTTGCGACGAAGCCCACAGCCTAGCATAATTTTTGTATTGAACTTGGCTCTCCTTTTTTACATTTATGTTTTTGGTGGGATATATAGATAACAAGGTTGTTACCATGGAAATGCCTATTTACGAGAATGTCGACTTAATTGTATTTGAATATCTCTAAGAAAGTAAGCTCATGGTTGGTCATGATTCAAATTTGTCGATATTACATGAATTTTCAGGCTTATAGGTTGTTTCGGTCCAAAAATATCCTGGTTTACAATATGTTTCACAAATTGTTTGCTCTATATTTTCATTTTTCTCACGGCTTAATTGGTATGAGTGTTCGATACCAAATCGCCTACTTGGTATATGCTCTAAGGAAATGTACCGTCTAGTTCTCTAAGCTCTGAGTAAAATGATATGCTTTAAGTGAAGGTAATCTGTAGGGAAATTTTAAGTTATGTCAAAAGTCGGAAAAATGTAACCACACACTTTAACTTTGCTCTCGGACGCGACGGTCTCATGCCACGCCGGTATAATTAATAAAAGGGATTGTGAATTATGGTTAATTTGGTCCCGCGTTGAATTTTAATACGGCCGCGAGTTTTTTGTTGGGCTGATTAATCTATTTACCGAGTGTTTTGGTTGAAGTGTGATTACTTGTGTCGGAAGTAATAGCGGTTCGGAACATAGAACCTTCTAGCAGAGTAATAGATCAGGTTTAATTTAGCTTCAGTGTGAATTGTTCGGCCACTGCTTTTGATGAGCTTTTATTGTATAAACGTAAAGTAATTATCGTGCGCATCCTCGCGAAGTGATTGTTACCGGGCATTTAGTACGGATTCAGGAATCTGCCCCGACTTCTCGTTTGAATTGTAAACGGATTGTGATGTGTGTGATAGGAAATCGAGAGAAACCCTCATTTCTTTTAGGCAAGTACTATGTTTTTCGTATATTTTCTGTAGTTACACCGGTATTTGCGTCTGGTAGTCATAATTTTATAATGATGAGCTGATGATGTAAGGTACAACTCCTTAACGGTTAGGAGTTAGCAGATAAATCTTTAAATATCATATGTATGTATGTTACCTTTAGTTGTATTCTTTCAAATTATTTAGGTAAGCTGATGATGGAAGATACAACTCCTCAATGGTTAGGAGTTGGAGGATATTTCTTTCAATTTCATACTTATCTATAGACCTTTAGTAGTAAAGTTATTAACTTTAAAGTTATTTAGGTAAGCTGATGATAGAAGGTTAAACTCTTTAACAGTTAGGGATTAGAGGATGATTTTGGTATTAAACGTACGTAAACACCTTAAATTGTATTCTTTCAGTTATTCATATGGATCGTTTTATTGAGTAGACACCCACTAAGGAAACATTTTAGAATTTATACCCCTAAGGGGGTGAAATAGGGGTTGAAAGTTTGTATGGAAGTCCGTCATTTTTTAAGTTAGGAACATGAAACTTTGTCTTTGGGCTACTGATTAAAAATGAGTAGAACTGTATTTAAGCGTTTCTGGATATTCTATCCCTAACGGGTGAAATAGGGGGTTGACATTTATTACGTCTTTAAACCACTAGCACCAGCAGAAATTTTATGAAATAGTTCAACTTACTACTTACCTACGATTGTATGCACTACAAATTGAAAAAAATACTTTTTATCAAAAAAAAAATCTGTTTAAAGTCGGTGCCAAGCCAAAAAGAATACGAACGAACAATTACAAAAATCTAAGCAATAGTCGCTTGGCATCGACTTCAAACAGATTCTAGGTACCTAGCACACATTATTATAATACTACTATTTAAATGAATAAATAATTAGGTATAGACAAGAATTGGCACATAGCAATTTATGAAGAGCCAGTTAATTTTAATTTTTGGAAGTCAGTGTTTTTTAGTAGCTACTTAAGTCGAACGTTGTGCAAGTCACCCTTAGTGTCTTTGAATCTAATCATATTCAATAGGTGACGAGACCCTTCCTGAGTGAGACAGATCTGTCAGTCTGGTATTCACTCCCCGGCCATAGCTTGTATCATCAAAAGGATTTCTGCATTTAAAATAAAACCAATATAATAGAATATTAACAATACTATATATTTGAAAAAGTAGTAAATTGATGAAGCAATCCACCACAAAGCATAACCGTATAAGGCCATCAAAATAGTGTCCAGTACTAAAAATATTTGTTGTTTTCTATAAGCCTCATGGGTTCCGGTGAGTCCGTCTTTTACAATATACTTCCGAAGGCCTATACCCCATACTTCTATATAATCTTTTAAGTCAACATCAGCAAGATTGCAGTTGTAAATAGCTTTATCTGCAGTAGTCATTCTTCTCATCATTGCTTTAACGTTGTCTTCTCTAAATGTAAAAGCGTTTCTCGTGAAGTAATCATAAACAACGGATAGTTTATCAACTTTTTGGTAAACTTCCACGAATCTGGAAAACAATTGATAACATGTTATATCGTCATACATTTAAAATTATCATCATCCCTTTACAGTCCACTGTTGGACATAGAAAGGAGGTTTTTGCTTACTACATCACCCTGGTTGGTATAGGGTTTGTTTCAAGTAATCCTTCAAATTCAAAATCATTTATTCAAATCATGGAGTATAGAGGTAAGGAGTACAATCTCTGATGGGCTCTTATGGGGAAAATTGTCCGTCAAACATGACTAAATAATAGTTCGAGAACCGACCACAGAGGCGCTAGAGTGAGAAGAGAGTGTGATATCGTTTTAATTCTTTTTTTAAATTGTGGCTTTAAATTTTAAAAAATGCGTAGTAAGTGTCCGACAAACATAATCAAATAATAGTTCGAGAACCGACCACAGTGGCGCTAGGAGTGTGATATCGTTTCAATTATATTTATGAAATTGTGCTTTAAAAATTAAAAACTTTGCTTAGTAACATCTTTATTAAGCACGCCATTGCAAAGCGAAAGCCTTTTTCTCATTTGATTATCTTTTCTAATTCCTTAAAATTTACACTCGTTGCACAGTGGCGTCACCTCATTAGTGCATTTTGGCAGACACTTTTTTAACATAGAGATTGTACTCTTATCTCTACACTTCATAATTCAAATAAGACACGAAGTGAAATTTATGAAAGTTCAATTAAAACTACAGTAAAAAAAATCATAGATCGACGCAAACAGACGCTATCGATGTACTGTATTGTCAAGGTGAATTAGGTGAAAACAGCAAAATCCACTGACTGCCTGTGTCGATCCATAAATTATTCTCCTTGCAATGACGTTGTCCTGCCTAGTTCGCTTCCTTCATCGCCTCTTAAGATACCGACAACATAATAATAATCACAAATTTTAAGAAAAAAAAACCGACTTCAATCTGGACCAAATTTAAATGGGACCATACGGGAATATTGAGTTATTCGTTAATTTGTCGCGTACATACATAATGCAAATTGAAGACTTATATAGTTTTCTCATGGATGACATGTCAGAACTGTACCAAATTTAAATGGGACCATTCGGGAAGCACCAGCTTTCAAATAAAAAAAGTATCAACAAAATCGGTTCACCCAGTCCAAAGTTATGAGGTAACAAACACGAATTGAGAACCTCCTCCTTTTTTGAAGTCGGTTGAAAAGGGGTGTTGACCACAGAAATCTAAATAAGGTAATAGAAGTGCTATGTACACGTAAACTTGTCACCAGCTGGTGACTCGGACGCCAGCGGCACCGGCGTGCGATATTATGCTCAGTTACCCTTTATCTCGGCAACTGCGGTTGTAAAATACTGTTCTGCAACATTGCTCACTGCGGCAATTCGCCTATTACATGTAATTACACTAATCAGGGGATAACATTTTATCGGCAAGTACCTATTTACATTTAGTTTGATTGATGTTTATTATAAAAGTACATTTTAAAACATGACCTTACCAATAAATAGTACAACTGGTATAATTTGCGACTTTGTTCGTACTTACTACCATAATGTCTCTTGTGTAGGATGCTATATGAAGAGTTTGGATTGCAAAAAGAAATGCATTACGTACGATAGGTATGTAATAGTGTTTGATTTCGCATTTTAGTGGTACGGTCACAGAAAATCGTCGAGAGCTAGTGATGTTCTAAACGACATTAGGCACCTGCACCTGCACAAACTCTAAATTTTTCATTATAAGATAAGAATCAAACATTATGAAATATTGTTTACGAATTAAATGTGGAGTAGAGAAGTACATGGATATCCACCTTAATTATTACGCAAAAATACCATTTAAATAGTCCCAAAAAGATAGTTATTGAATTAATATGTTCATTTTATGGGATAGTTATTTTAAATACCTACTTAATCCGTTTTATAATTGGTTTGAATAATAAATTATGTTTAACAATAAAGCACGTACCCACTAATAACTTTCTTTTAGTAACCCTTTGTTCTACAGTCAGTGGTGTTACAGTATTACCTGTAGTCAAGCATTTGTGTAGATTATGTAATCACTACCACAAATGCAGAAAGTGTAATCATTGTGTGAAGTGAACTGATCAATACGACGATAAATCAATCTTAAATGAATATGCATACAGTTTAGTCCAATTTGGATAATATTCTCGGTGCATATGTACATACGCATTATCGTGTAGTTATTTTTACCCAACTACGGCAAAGCAAAGGAGGGGTATGATTTTGACAGGCTATGTATGTATGTATGTTCATCTGTTCCCTCATAGCTCCTTAGGAGCTATGAGCTCCTTAACTACTTATTAGAACTGGACAAATGAGGTATCGCTAGATGCGTCTTGATCGTCCTCTGGTTATAGGCTAAATGACGTGTCACTGAATCTAATGTGGCGCCCTCTAGCCGACATAAAGTACAGTATTAAAAAAAATTGAGATAAATATGCCGTGTTTGGTATCATTGGAAAGGGCGTTACTGGTACATTTCAAAAATACATATATTATTAGCATTTGCTCGTGATTTTGTCCGTATTTATTCGATAAGTGTGATATTTCTTTGGTATGCTTGTCTGTTCCCTCATTCTTTCTAAACTACTAGTCAGAACAGAATAAGACAAATGAGGTATCGTTAGAAGCGTCTTAATTGACCGCTGGTTATAGGTTGTATGACGTGTCACTGAATTTAATATGGCGCCCTTCTAGCCGACATAAAGTACTTTATTAAAAAATAATTTGAGATAAATATGCCGTGTTTGGTATCATTCGAAAGAACGTTACTTGTACATTTCGAAAATATATAAATTATTAGCATTTTCTCGTGACTTTGTCCACACATTTATTTGATAATTGTGATAGTTCTATTGTACCATTTAAAATATACTTTGCAAAGAAATTCATATTATAGAGGCACCAAAACATTTTAAATAAAAAAAAACTAAAAACTAAAACCCAACTACGACAAAAAACGACGCTGAAAAAGTATGAGACAAGTTTCAAAAGCACAGAATAACTAATAGTAGCCGTAGTCACGCGTTGTTAATGTGTTATGGTACATTTCTACGTTAGTTATTCTGTGCTACGGCTTTTGAAACTTGTTTCATACTTTTTCAGCGTCGTTTTTTGTCGTAGTTGGGTTTTAGTGTTTACTTTTTTTTTGTGAATGTAGATGTAGCACCGCGCCGGCGACATGCGTTTCCGATAGATCCCAGCACCACACACCATTTCTATTACCTTATTTAGATTTTATGGGTGATGGATGACATTTCGTACTCTTAATCCATCAGCAAACGGACACATTTAAAATTACTACGTTATGATGGCGTGAAGGAAAACGAACACATATATCCCTGATATACAGGAATCATCGGTCCATGTGCGTCGTGCGTAGCTCTCCAGCAGTCACGTTACTTTTACTTTTCTCTGGGGAACAGTTTCTGATGTACTTGGGAAAGTTATTCAGATTGATGAGCTTAAGTCATGGTTTTGGTAAATGTCTTTGGCAAATTTTAATAAAGCAATATAAAAAATCTGAATACTGGAAATACTAACGAAGAAATTTCTTTTGGCCTTTTTCCACTTATAAAGCAGGCGAAATCCAGGACATAAGCTGGAATGTACAAGAGGAACCAGGACAGAATAAGATACAGCGTTCTACTCTTCACTTCCAGCATACCACCTCTCCACAACGTTTTTGGAGAGCATAGCCTCTTTTTCTCCTTGCGTAGGATTTCTCCTATGAAGCCTAAAAATAATAGAAAAAGAAAATGAGAGATGCTACTGTCCATATTCATACTTTACTCTTTGCGCTGTAGCATGGTGCGTGGTGGTTTAATTTAATTTACTTTAATTTACTATAGTTTATGGTTTAATTTAATTTCCTACAGTTTTAATGATTTAATATATTGCGAATGTGGTACATCTGAAATCCTAATTCATAATTACAAACCCATGCCACGCACCATGCCACGCACCACGTTACTGCGCAAAGAGTAATAGACCATACTTATATTATAAACTTGAAAGTAACTACATGTCTGTCTGTATGTTACACTTTGACGGCTACACTACTACACTGATTTCAATGAAATTTGTCATGGAGATACTTTGATTCTTGAGGAAGAACATAGGCTACTCGTTACACGCGGGCGGCACCGCGGGCAAAAGCTAGTAAATAGCCCTTTTATCAACAATGAAAGAATAGTATGCCTAAAATATAACCGTGGGAGAGCACACGACACTTCGGCATGAATGAGCCAGCTCGACTGGAGTGATACCACGGCCTCACAGAAAACCGGTGTGAAATAGTGCTTGCGCTGTGTTTCACCGAGTGTGTTAGGACACCGGAGGCCCATACCCCAACCCCTCCCCCCATCCATTACAATCATATTCCCATCAATTACATCAATACCAAAAGACAGGGCATGGGTAGACTGCCTATAAGGTGACGACCTGATAAAGGTAATGCACACGTGACTGCACGTTTCACTGCACGATCACACTTTGTGTGATCCACAAATTGTTGTTCTGAGTCTGGGTGTTCTTTGTGTCCGTTTCATGTATGTTTGTAAAGTCCCCCGCGACACAGGTTTTATTCCTAGTGCGGGAGTTGTCTTTTAAAAAAAAAAAAAAAAAAAGGAACACGGCGGTTAATGTTCAGCAATGGTCGTCTGTCGGCTGAGATAATGATGATATCAAATTACTTACCATAGCGCAAGTCTTTGGCAATTGTGTAAATGGGAACTTCATTTTCACCATTCTTTTGCCTCTCTGTCGAGTCCCAAGCAGCAGCTATGATAGTATTGTTGACATAATCAACAGGAGCAATGGCTAAGTCAGAATTTACATCTGTGCAGAATACACGAAGTACACCGAGACCGGCTCCAAGGTATATCTGAAATAGGTATAAATATTTTTTTTTATAAAGTAGTAGGCCTATAACTGGAGAAACAATTGTGGGGTTCAAGAAATGGGGCCGTAGAGTGTAGATGTTACGGTACAAAAGGTAGAAAACAATAAAATAATTGCCAGTTTTTTGTATGGCTGTGGTATCACTTTGGTTAAGCTGGACTTTATTATGAAGAAGCATGGTTCTCCTTTTGATCCAAGGATACTTCTAGGCCGTATTTCGGACTAATTACAGTTACGATGTCATTGAGATGTTGAAAAGGCTTAACGAGATGAGTAGTCAGGAAACTGGTCTAAACCAGTACACACATACATACACACCCAGACGCACACACGAACACACACACACACACAAATACACACACTTACCAGCTGTGTAGTTTCTGTATTTATCCTATTTTTTCCATTGATGAAAATTTTGTACATTTTTTAACTAGTCTACTTAAACACAAACTTAGTCCGGAACCTTATTTTTATTTACAACAAAATAGCGAATTAAAAAAAAAAATTAGTTTATAATTACTTTTTTCAAAAGTTATAAGTAACATTTTTGAAATGGAAATATTGCATAATCTTACCTATTTATGTCCATATAAACTATCCCTAATAATAAGCGTTCTAGCGCTGTTTGTTTTAATAGTTTGTTAGACGACCATAACTAATACCAAAGCGCTGCAGCGTAACGCCTTTCTTTTACTTACCTCCCGATTTTACTGTAAATTAAATTTTCATACCGCGGGCTAAATATGAAAATCGTGTGTTAAGGGGTAAACTCTAAAAAACTTAGTATAAATGCTACAGACGATAAATTTATATTTTTATAGACACCTGACACACAACGCCATCTAGCTTGACACTAAGCAGAGCTTGTACTATGAAACATCAGAATTGACTTATAGAATACTAATATACTTTTTATTATGAATACATACATATTAAACATAGAAAACGCTGAAACCAATATTTGCAGATCAAACGTACATTTGGTCCGACTCCGAAATCGAACTCAAGACCTCAGCATAGCAGTCGCATACGCTACCACTGTGCCACTGAGACAATCAAAATGATTTGAATAAAGAAACAAATCTAAACTATTATGAGCCATTAAGAAATGGGGAATAGAACTTACTCCACTGGGTCCAATAATTGTATGAAAATCTAACCATCCAGGTCCTGGTTCATAGTATGCTGGCAGTACTGCAAAAATTGAGTCAACATTAGTTACTAGTGAAGTATTTAGACCAACAGCAGTATGTGTTATATGAGGTTTTTCATTCAAGTAAGTTGTTTAAGTTTTTTCATTTCATATAAACTAATTTTACAAAAGCATTCTAAAGGTTACATAGCCACGTTGATTTTAGCTCTGCACGTTTGGCCTAGTGGTTTAACGGTCACCACGCCGTTTCCTACAAGTGTCGTGGGTTCAAAAAGTAGGACAACACTTTGTGTGATCCACAAATTGTTGTTCTGAGTCTGGATGTTCTTTGTGTCCGTTTCATGTATGTTTGTAAAGTCCCCCGCGACACAGGATTTATTCCTAGTGCGTGAGTTGTCGTTATAAAAAAAAAAAAAAAAACTCGGTTAGGCCGGCTCGACAGGGGCGATCCTACCCTCTCACAGAAGACCAACTTAAGTGACAGGATTCGTGCTATCGTGTTTTGTTGGCGAGTGGGAGACCGGAGGCCCAATGATGAGCATCTCAAACCATTATGCTGCATTGTCTGCATTCGCAATGAATATGCTAACCACTACTCTTAGATTCTGTTCATGCCTTCCATCAGCCAGAGTAGAGTCACTTTGATAAACATATATTTATAAATAATCACAAATTTTAACAAAAAAAAACCGACTTTAATCTGGACCAAATTGTAATGGGACCTCACGGGCAGCACCAGCTTTCAAATAAAAAAGAATCATCAAAATCGGTTCTTCCAGGCGAAAGTGATGAGGTAATAATCATAAAAAAAATCGGTTGTCTGTAAAGTCGGTTTACTGACGATAGTTGAACGTGACAACGTCATCAAGTTGGCGAGAGACAGCTGATGTCGAACGCTGCCGAACGCGGAGGCCTCTTTGTCGCTCGTTGTGCTCTCGCTTGCACTTCAAGCCTTAAATGGAACGCCTCAGAGCGAGGCAACGCCGCATGAGTCATGTTTTTTCGTGCGTGCAGTCGGCTCCATCGAATTATAAGACGTTGTCACGTCACATATTTTTGAATTGATAACCACCTCCTTTTTTGAAGTCGGTTAAAAAAGACAATGGCCTTGCAAAGATCTACTCATCCAAGAGCTCGTAATGACAAAAACCTTCACTATGTAGAAGAGGTCACTTGGTCTAACGTAACAGAATAGGGTAGTTGACTGTACCGTAAATAAATACCTATGTCTCCTTCCTTAAAACGAATATTACAAAACATCCCAGAAAATATAATTATTACAGCTTTTCATTCGTATTACAATTTTTTATCACATAAACATTGAAATATATTGCTCAATTGAGTAGTCTAAAACGTCACAAGTTTGAATTTAGGGATAATTTTACCTATGGGAGGTCGCACAATGCAAACAGGCAAATCTCCACTTTTTGTCCTCACCAACTCCTCAGCAATGCATTTTGTGAAGGTGTACGTGTTTGGCCAGCCCTGGATCAAACTGAAATAATTAATAGCGATGTTCATTTTATTTAAATATCAGATAGAAGTTTTTAAAACACTTACAAACATGAATAAAAAGCAATTACAATACCCTATGTGAATGCATTCTATTCGCTTTCTCAGCGCTCTACTGCGAAATCGGTTAAGTGTACAGAAAAATGCAAGATGCATATTTTATTGATAATTTTACGACAAACAATTTTATAATGAGTTCTATTGACCTCTGAGTAATAGGCCGCAATAAATTTGCGTAAAACGAATTTTCGTGACTAGTGCTTCCTTAGTTCCCCAGTGCTAAATACACACATAATATACATAGATATTCTTGTTGGTTGTCCAAATAAAATAAAAATAAAATAGGAACAAATAAACCCAAACTCTGAAACAAATATTTGCAGATCATACAAACATTTGGTCCGAACCGGGAATAGAAAGCAAGACCTCAATCATGCGAGACTGGGACAGTCGTACTTGCTTACGTCATATTTACATACTTGTTTGTTATAGTATCCATTTTGTTTTCATCGAGCTCCTCAACCAGAGATATCATGGTGTCAGGAGGCACAGGGCACGGATAGAACTGCTCAAATATTTCTTTACCAACACGCTCTTGAGTTGCAAACGAGAATGCTGTCGAGACGTGCACGAATTTTCTGAAAATATTTATTTATTTTTTGGGATTTCTGTTTTTACATGCATAAAGTAATTCCTAAAGGGGTGGGCAGAGACAATTGATCACCACTTACTACGGTCTTGACACGCCTTTTTGCTTCGTCCACATGCATTAATATGTGAATGAATACTCGATGGTTCCTGGTGTTTTTCAAACGGCCCTTCTTCAGGACATCACCAATTTGGTCGGTAAATAGTCGCCATTAATGATCTCTTCCGGTACTTCCACACACATTCGTTATATAAATTCCTTACGTTTACAAACATATATGAAACGGACACAAAGAACATTCAGACTCAGAACAACAATTTGTGGACGACACAAAGTGTCGTCCCATATGGGATTTGAACCCACAACACTTGGCGCAGTAGAAAGTGGCATGGCGACCGCGTAAATTACTAAGCCAACCGCAGTCATCAGTCTGTTTAGAATGATAAATGATAATGAATGATATTGATATTTGTAAGTAAAGTTACAAATATTGTTACACGTTGGACTTTACAGCTAGAAGTCACTGACATTACAAAAGACTCACTCTGAGAAGGAATGCCGAAACAAACTACACATGTGTCTTTTAGAAGTCCGTAAGCATTGATTCAATTACTCCGTGATCATGGCGCTTGCAACAGCGCCGAAATATCGGAAACTCACAAACAAAAGGGTACATGGTAGCAATCCCGTAGATTTCTATTTTAATGTTACTGAAACGTTTATACATGAAAGTTTAAAACAATATATTGATTCAATAAACCCATGAGAGTCCACTGTAGGGTCTAGGTTGCCCTTTTGAAGAAAGAACCATAGCTTTGAGTTTGTCTATCCATTCAGACTCTCCCTTGGTAAAACGATAAATATATCTTGTTAACTTACTTCAGATTTTTGCAACTTCGAGCAAGTTCCAGTGCTTCCCTGGTACTCCGGATATTGGTGAGTGTCGCTTTACGAAGTTTTTCATCGAAGCGTACACTAGCAGCAACATGGAAAATGATATTTACCTAAACATAAAGTCAAACAAAAATTATTAGCCTTTAGGAATTATCCGCATCATGACTAGGCAACTTCTGAGCTGAACTGTCAGCTTTTCTCAAACAGTTTCCTCTACCATTTTATGTGGATCGATTACCTAGCCGTAGTGAATTTAATAGGTCATCCAATAATGATAGATAGATATAAAACTCTTTATTTGTATTCCGTATTACAAATTTATAAGAGAATACATAGAATGCAGATATAAATGTACGAAGGGCTCGGAGATACAATAGTAGTTGATGGTGCAATAAGTTTTGAAGAACCTTAATTTGCTAATGAATATAATAAGAAACACGTACACATACTTAATGCACTCATACTTAAAAATACAAACAGTTATATATTATATACAAATATACATAACTGTAACTTTTTATTTATATCATGTGTGAGAAAGAAAAACATTCACATCATACCGACTCAATTCTGACGTATGAAATACTTCAAGCATTTTCTCAAAACTATTTACTATTTATGATTTTCTAATTTATTGCAATGCATTCCACAAATGTACAGCTTTAACAGTAAATGACTGACTATAGAATAGTAGCAAAAGTTATCTATTCATGTATTTGGTTTCGGACTGAAATTATTTCTTGAAAATAATTTTTGCCAGGTTACGATGCACTGCTTTAGACCGTGGTATTAATAATGCTGAATCATAGCTGTGCCACGATTATAAAAACATTACATTATTTACTATTAGTTTATTATCTTGATATTGTTTTTTTCCTTTATGTTTGTACACTGAAATATTCGAGATATTCAATAACTAAGGAGTATCCTCGTGTTAATTCTCCTTACCTCGCTTGTGAGCTTATTGAAGTCATTTTCACTAAGCCCAAGTCTCATGTCATTTACATTTCCTTCGATTGGTATAATTTTGGCGGCGAAGTCTGGCTTCTTTGTTCGTAGTAGATCGTAGACCTGAAATATTTAATAATTATTTTTAATAAAGTATTAATACAATGGAACTGAAAAGAGAAGTAGCCCTAAATGGCTCAGGGACCATGTTCGGATACTCAAGATTTCCTTCCTATCCCACTAATACTACTACTAAAAAAACACGCTTTAATGGCAATCGAACTAAAAAGTAGAAAATAATTTTAATATTAAAAGCGTGGGGCAACATTAATGAAATATTTTCAAAAAGCACTCCACGCTTTTATATTAAAATAATTTTCTATTTTTTAGTTCGATTGGCATTAAAGGGTGTTTTTTAGTTTTTTAAACTATAAATCATTTTCTACTTTTTAGTTTGGTATATTTATAAAAGCGTGTTTGTTTAGTTTTTTAAAACTATATAAAAAATAACTACTTTTTTTCCAATTATTGTATTGTCATAGGCCTTTGACCCCTGTGGTAATTTTCAAATTAATCAGACTCCTAGAAGTAGGTGAAAATGAAGTTAAAAAAGATTCCGTTACATACATACATACAGGTCAAGCTTATTAAAGCGTGATAGAAACAACTAACATCTGGTGGTGATTTATCAACGAACAAATGTTGACGGTTCATTTAACGTAACTACATTTTTTTTTATTTCATTACCATTGACATAAAACAATGGTTGATTATCAAGTCAAATTACTCTCTTGATCGATAACAAGACCACTGTTTTGTAGTTTATGAATAACTTGTGAGGTCAAACTTTGGTATTGACTTACTTTAATTATTTCAATTCAAATGAATTTAACTTAAAAAAAACATACGTCTTTACAGCATTAGCCTTGAGTCCGTAATCATGACTCTACAGTATTTAAAATTGTTGTGAAAATCGTTTAAAGTGAGTACTGTGATCATTCCACTATCCACGCCTTGTCTGATACTATCTGTAATGTGTGCCAGAACAGAAGTATTAATAGTAATAATAATCGCTTTAATGTACACCAGATGAACAAAGGTAACTTATAGCTAGGAGGTACAAGTTACGGCCTTATCGCCCGAAGGCAGTCTCTTACAGGCAACCAACCACAAGTAGTATTGTGACTAAGATGGTTTTTGAAGTGAAACTTCTAATGCGACTTCCAATAAGGTGGCGTTAAACATTTAATGGTTGCGTTAAAATTTTATGCCACCATGGAGGGGGTAAGAAAGCACTGTTGCACATTACAAAGATTTCAAACGTGTTTCGAATACTCATCTAGGATCACTATTTATCTCCGCAATAATTATATGCTGTATGTTTATTTGAATGTATGTATTCATATTTAAATGTTTGTACCGACTTCAAAAAAGGAGGACGTTCTATTTTCCACTTTAAGTATTTTTGAAGTGAAATTTCTAATGCGACTTCCAACAAGGTTGCGTTAAACGTTTAACGCTACCATGGAGGGCGTATGAAAGCACTCTTGCACATTACGAAGTTTCACTTCTTGCGCGCGGAGGGATTCCACGCATTTTTTATATTTATATTATTATATAAGCTTCTACTCTGCCTGATGGAAAGCATAATCAGAATCCAAGAGTAGTGATCAACATACTCATTGCGAATGCAGACAATGCAATGCTGTATGGTGATCCACACTATGGCGACCTATCGAAATGCTTCTGAATTATTGGACCTCCGGTCTCGCACTCACCAACGAAACACGACAGCACGAATGCTGTTAATTTAGGTTGGTCTTTTGTGAGAGGAGAGTACCTCCCGGTCGAGCCGGTCCGACCGTGCTGAAATCAGTGTGACTCTACGACCTCTTGGATTGCAAGAGGTTCGTAAAGAATTTTTGGAAAGGATGTTACGTAGTTGACAGTGGACGAGGCTTTGGAGTACTTTACATGGGATAAGAAAAACATATCATTTGTGTTTTTTATGTCTCTGTGCATCTTTGTATTATTACATTACACAATTTGAAACTAATGAAGTACAAATGACTTTCTCAAATGTATTATTTATAACATGCATAAGGTGAGGATCGAACCAATTGGCGTGCGATTGGAGAGGTTCATGGTCTAACAAAACAAGGTCTCGCATTCCGAGAGCGACACGTTGTGACGTCACTATCCAGTTACCATTTTATAGAAACACTAGCTATTGCCCGCGGCTCCGCCCGCGTGTATGACGGCCATCTGTAAAAGATTGATCGTACCAACTCAGAAATTAGAACATTTTATGTTTCTATCTTTTATAGTTTAGGCAGCGTACCCAAAATAAGTAAATTTTCTGCTTTTCTGGTTGATTTTTTACACCTTGTGTCCGAAAAACCCAAATATCTTACGGAACCCTATTTTATTCCAAAATAAAATTTAGCCTATGTTACTCGTGGATAATGTAGCTTTCGAATGGTGAAAGAATTTTTAAAAAAGGTCCAGTAGTTTTTAAGCCTATTCATTACAACCAAACAAAGTTTTCCTCTTTGTAATATTAGTGTGGATTATAATATTAGTGTAGATGTAGATAATACGAAATGAACCAACCAGCAATAGCGATGATGACGTCATGTCGGTTTCTCTGGCTCGTCACTGTGTCTCAGAATGCCATACCTGGCGAAGTATATTGTTATACCATGGATAGGCTTATGTCCTATGTATGTGCGATAGGCTAATGATTTTGATGATGATAAGGTGATGGTTGTGAATACTGATTATGAACACAGAATGTCATCACCCCTCATCACGTGGGTGTCATAAAAGCCGACTAAGAGAGTAAACTCCGCAAGACAACAACACTACGAAGAGAAGGAGAACTCGAAACAAACTCTATAAAACCCGTTTTTCCAGCTTAATACTAGTAATCTAGTAAGTCAAAAACTTCTTTTTTTAATGTTTGGCCCGCCAAAATGACTCTACTCTACCTGATGGAAAGCATAAGCAGAATCCAAGAGTGGTGGTCACCATACTCATTGCGAATGCAGACAATGCAGCATGGTGACCCACACCATTGCGGTCTAGAGATGCTTCTGCATCTTTGGGCCTCCGGTCATGCACTCACCAACGAAACACAACAGCATGATCGCTGTCATTTTACGTTGATTTTCTATGCGAGGGTAGTACCACCCCGGTTAAGCCGGTCCGTTCGTGCTGTAATCAGCGTGGCTCTACTATCCTGATGACTTCTTTATGTCCTACACTAGACTATCATAGGCCGTTAAAATCGAAGATGTTGACTATAAACTTAATTAACTCACTGGATTTTCTAACATCTTATCGAGTCTTTCTTGAATGGTGTACGACTTTTTCGGGCGCATCAGTAGGTACATTCTTTCTATGGCGCATGATCTGCAACAAACATATTCAAATATATTATGTAAATAAATACATGTTTAATGTTAGTGGATATTCATTTACGTCCATATCCCAGAACATATAGACAGATGTTTGTTGAAAAAATTGCCTATTGCTGACTGTAAAGTTTAATTTATAATGTACTAGTTATTGCCCGCGGCTCAGCCCGCGTATATATCGGTTATCGCGATAAATATCTTTCCTCAAGAATCAAAGGATGTCCTTTGTAAATTTCATCGAAATCGGTTGAGCGGTTGGCCGTGAAAGCGTAACAGACAAATAGACAGAGCTACTGACGAATTCAAAATATAAAGGCGCGTCTCCATCGAAATAGAATCCATATAGATAGAAACTCTTCAGAAAATCGCCAAATTTTGTTTCCACCGTGTCTACACCGAGTCGCCAACAATTCGAAAAACATTCCAACTAAGAGTCTCCACAGAGCCAATAAATATCTGCAACAAGCGTATTCTTTTGATGTTTACCGCCAAAAACAGAAACACGGTTCCCAACATTTGTTGACAATTTTTGTTGCCAACAAAAGGAAATTACAGAAACTTTGGTCACCAACACGTGCTGACAACACAAAAGTTGACAACGTTTGTTCAGTGGAGACTCGGCTTTAGGCATAGTTCAAGACCATTAACTGATCACCAAAAAACACAGAGACAGAGTAATCCATACCAATACAAAAAACCTTATCTGATTGCTCTCTAACGCTGGTCTTAATAATCTCTAGTCAAAACTTTTTTTTTAATGGAATTGGCGGGCAAACGAGCAGACGTATCGCCTGATGGTAAGCGATTACCGCCGCTCATAGACACCTGCAACACCAGAAGCGTCACAAGTGCGTTGTCGGAGGATGGGGGAAAGGGGAGATAGGGGGAAGGGGTTAGTGTATGGGTCTCCGGTATCCTCACTCACTCGGTGAAACATAGCGCAAGCACTATTTCACACCGGTTTTTTGAGAGGCCGTGGTATCACTCCGGTCAAGCAGGCCCATTCATGCCGAAGTGTGGCTCTCCCACGGGAAAAAAACTGGAGAAAGTCTATATGTACGGGTATTTTTCAATATTATTGATCCAATACTCTACCTGTAGCCGTTATCAATATTGTGCAAAAACAAGCAAAAAAATCAAATCGCGTTTGTTGTATGGAAGCCCCCTTAAATATTTATTTAATTCTGTTTTTTAGTATTAGTTGTTATGGCGGCAACAGAAATCCACCATCTCTGAAAATTTCAATCGTCCAACTAGCAAGTTTCATGAGTTACAACCTGGTGACAGACAGACATACAGACAGCGAAGTTTTAGTAATAGGGTCCCGTTTTACCCTTTGGATACGGAACCCTAAAAAGAACAAGTGCTCTTTAAAGGTAACAATTCAGACAGTTTCCAATAACCTATATGTGGTTAAAACAGAAGATAGGTAAGCGGAAGCGGCCGTAAACCTATTAAATTTAATTTTTCCGCAATAACAAATATGTTATAGAATAAATAATGTTGTTTATGTTATTACAATGATCAAATAATTTCCCAACTTTGCAGAAATATTTTCTGTTATAAAACTAGCGAGGCGCTCATAGCCCAGTTGCACTCGGTGATTAGAAACAATCACCGAGGGTAAGCAACGAGGGCACGATCAGTACCTGGATGGGTGACCGTTAGTGGCATGTTACCATGAGCGTCTCCGTGATTCGTAGGTCACGTTAAGCAGTCGGTCCCCGTTGTTATCATATGATAACAGTCGTGAAGCTTAGTTGGAGAGCTTTGGGCGGCTTAAAAACATCCATCGGCAAGATTACGTAACCACAACGTTGCCTTGCCAGTCCCCAACCCGCACTTGGCCAGCGTGGGGACGAATGGCCTTAACCCTCTCTTGAGAGGAGACCCGAGCCCAGCAGTGGGACGTTATGGGTTATTGATGATGATGATAAACTAGTCTGTAATTTTGAAACGCATTGGAAGAAAACAGCACCATTCTCCAAATGCCAATGTACTAAGTTTTGTAAAGAGTCCATTAACATCCAACCAATTATAGACCGAGTAGTTATGAGCATGATAAATCATTCGTAATTCTTAATCAGTAGATGTCACTGAACAATAGCTTTGGACCGGTTTTCCATGATACAGTTGTGGTACTCCTCTTTGTATCGATTTATCGCTTTCCCATAATTAAAATTCATTTACACTCACAAATTTAATTGCGCGAATTGACTACATTCGAATGGACGGCGTAAAGGAGCGTATGTTACGCTGCTTTTGTCTGCGCTTAGTGTTGTGGGTTCACACCCCACATGACACAATTTTTTTTTATGGAATAGGCAGGCAAACGAGCAGACGTATCGCCTGATGGTAAGCGATTACCGCCGCCCATGGACACCTGCAAAACCAGCGCGTTGCCGGCCTTTGTGGAATGTGGAGGAGGTGGGGGAGACATTGGGAGGGATGGGGTATGAGCCTCCAGTATCCTCACTCACTCGGTGAAACACAGCGCAAGCACTATTTTACACCGGTTTTCTGTGAGGCCGTAGTATCACTCCGGTCGAACCAGCCCTTTCATGCCAAAGCGTGGCTCTCCCACGGTGTAAATGATATCCACAAATTGTTGTTCTGAGTCTGGGTGTTTTTTGTGTCTATTTCACATATGTTTGTAAAGTCCCCCGAGACACCGTATTTATTCCTAATGGAGAACTTAAAAAAAAAACTTAACTCAAACCATGGTAATCAAGAATACGAACATACCTAAAGAGTTTCTCAATCAGCTGTTTCCCAATGAAGCCAGACCCACCAGTTATAAAAACCGTGACACCTTTGAAGAATAGCTGCACAGGAGAATCACCACGATCTATAACATCATTCATTGGTTTCTGGCGCGCCAGGGCAGTTAATTCTATCTCTTGAGCTGGATCCATTTTTTCGTCTTCCACGTAGTAGAACACGCAATCGACTGTAGAGTTCCTACCAGTTAATATTCTTAAACAGTTAAAGTAATACTCCGTTGATATTATACCCTAAGTAACTAATTGGAATTTAGTTGAATATGTATTTTGTAAGTACTGTATTCTAATAAGTTGGAATTTTTTAATTCAAATGTTGCAAGCTTAGAATAATTCTAAGGTTGCAAGTCATTGGTCTATTTTCGTAACGGATTGATGTTTTGTGTTTACGTATGTTGCGACGCTTAAGGCTTATACAAGAAACTTCTATTGGCCACATTATGGTAGGTACTACATATATTATATTACCATTTCCACTTTGCTTTAAAATCAATGATATTATATATAGAAAAAAGGATATATATATATTATTATATATATATCTTTAAATATCATTGTTTAAAATTAAATTGCGTGTTTCATAACCATAGAGTTATTACAGATAGAGTAGGGGAGCCAAGCCCCCTAGCAGAACGATTCAACGGTTAATTGTTGTGATTGGATTACCATTATTAGTCCTTTTCTGCGCATGCATCAATAGAGAAAGACAGACGGGGTACCGCGATCCTCTCTCTCTTTTCAACCGTTGGACGTTTCCGCTTACTGTCAGCCGTATGTCTTCCCCACTCTATCTTTAATAGCTCTATGTTCATAACACATAAAGACAGATTGAATTATATTTTTAATTTTCTAAGGCTTTTGACATTTTTGTTGTTTTTTTTATAATGACAGCATAAAAATCTGTATTTTGATCAGAAATTTGGCGAATAGTTTATAAATACTCTTTCGGGACTTTCATTGGGTCTTTACTTCATCTGAATGCAGCGTAATTTAGTTCAAGTACAACTGGTACTAATAAGATCAGTGCTATAATTTTATTTTCTTATTCTACGTTTTGTTGTTTGTGTGTTAGACAAATCTGAATCGACTTACTTGGCTATTTCTTGCAATATCGTTAATCCTTATTTTCTATCTTCGTTCTGTTAGCCTTGTTTACTAACTAAATTCGACCTAAAAACCAGAAAAACCAGATCGACCTTGCTTCACTTCCACCACTCACTTATGATGGCATGGTTATTCCATACACTGAAAGTGTAAAAGACCTAGGACTGTATATTGACACGACTCTTAGCTGGCGAAAACAAGTCGCATCTGTGTGCCAGAAAGTCACAGGTTCCCTGCGGGCCCTCCATAGACTAAAGAACTTCCTTCCATCGGAAACCAAGGCAATGCTTGTTCAGACCCTAATATTTCCTATAATTGACTATGGTGATATGTGCTACTTTGACCTGAATGCAGATCTCCTCAATAAACTTGACCGTCTTCTCAACAATTGCATTCGATTTGTTTTTAATTTACGTAAATATGATCACGTGTCTCAGCATCGCTCCCGTTTAAAATGGCTCCCAATTCGCAAACGTAGACAGATACGAGCATTAACCACTCTATATTGTTTACTCTCATCTCCAAGTTCTCCTTCCTACTTAACTAGTCAATTACAATATTTAGGTACAAACCATGTCAGAAACCTTAGATCTTCAAACAACCTACTTCTCCACTGTCCCACTCACCGCTCTGACTTTGTACATTCTACTTTCTTGGTACAATCTATTCTGTTATGGAACGCGCTCCCTCTCGAGATCAGGAAGGCAAAAACTCGACAAACATTCAAATTTCTAGTGCGGAAATATTTTATAAACACTTCATTAGATCCACCTTAATTTTATACTCTCCCCTCCTAGAATTTGTATTATATGTATTTATGTATGTAAATGTATGAATATATGTATTATGTAATTTATGTATATTATTTTCTGTATATTTATTACATGTATGATATCCTTCAAAATTTCATTAATAATTTCTGTGCATCTACCATGATTGGCTCTGCATCACCCTAAGGTCGACTGTTAGAGAATGCCTACGGCATTAAGTCTGCCTTTGTACTTTGTGCATAAAGAATAAATAAAAAATAAAAAAAATAAAAATTCTATCTAATCTAAAGCCGTACACGTTAAACCGTCGCTCCCGCTTGTCATGTACATCTATCACAATCGTTATTGTGAAGTCAGTGTCCTTAAATATACAGACAACTTTTTTTTTTTCGTTTGGAAACCCCCTCGGGCCGTCTCCCCACCGGGGTTTCCGCCGTGTCAGGGTATTGCTGCACCTCCAATATTGATTTGGAGCCTATTACTATTCTTTTATTTATATTATTACAATTCCTTTCTCACTTCAGGTGGGATTCCTGATTCCCTAATCGTATCTTTATTTATTTTTCTTGTTTTTCTTACAGGGGGTAATAAGTATAGTACAGCTTTTATTTTACATTTATAGATCCTTATTTGCTATTCTAATTATAACACACTAGCTGTACCCGAAACTTCGTTCGCGCGTGCTTAGATTCAAATTCAAATCTTTTTACTCAATCTCATCTTCCAATCATTTTTCTGAATTTATAGATAAACAAAACAAAGTTATTTTAAGAAAATCTGTGTGTACGTATGAGTTTGTAATATAAGAAAATTGTTATAAACACGATGGAAAATACTCCTTGTTTGTCGTTTAGAGTCGGAATACCATCGCGAAGAGTATGTAAAAGCTTCTTAGAATCGTAATTACTTTCAGCTGAGTACTACCGATTACTACACTCTTCGTTAGAAATGGCTTCGGGTAACCATTAATAAGATTAAGAATTTCCACCAATAGGCAAAACCATGTCTTGGATTTCATTTAAAGAGCGATTAGAAATAATTTCCCGTTGTTGATGGTTTAATTCGATCATAGAAATATTTCGATGCATATCGCGAATGTGATCTTCGGTTAAGTTGTTTTGGTATTTTTGTCACAAATGGACAGCATCTGAAAATCACTGACGTATGCCGAATTGAGAGCGTCATCCCAATGTTGGTTGTCATCGAGCAGATGTCGTGCTCGGCAAGCAGCTTGAAACGATGGGTGTTGCGGGTCATCGACTTCTTCAAAGTTTCGAATAAAGTAGGTCATTGGATATCGATAACACTCGGCATTGCTTGGGTGCACTGTTGTACTCTTCCGATGACGTGTTTTTTTAAAAACTTCTGGAACACCCTCTACTGGAGTGCCTCTTTTTCTACGGTTAAACCTTCCTTGTTGTATGTAAAGTACGCTGGCGCTTCATCACAGAGCAAAGTGTTGGTAAAATCATCAGTCTAACATAGCATAGAAGACATAGAATGCCAATAAAGTGATCTGTCGAGGGTTTCCTAATCGCTCAATCGCATATTCAAATATATTCGCTGGCCTCCTTCCAGGTTACAGCGAAATGCGTCACAGGTGTGTCTTTCGTTGATAGGGAAACTAAGTATAAGCCACACAGCTTTGGATGTACTTATGTAGCGGCCAGACTGAAATCTTGTTACTTAGTCACATTCATTTCGTAAAGCAATAGTGGCTTGATCTCTTCCTTTATTTACGTACTTACAAATATATTTGATAGACTCCACACTGATGCACATTTCGACATTTATGTATGTGGGCGTTAAATGGTTTGGATAAAACAGGAGAGTATGGTAATACCCATCTATTATTATCAATTATCGTCGGATTTTGGCCACGTAATCTATATTCTGCAGCTAATACTCCTTGTTGCTGAGAACGTCGGCGGTACTTGGGGTAGACATTCTCGCCTGTTATAGTTTGTTGAATCATGGCTTTTGGGTACCGTTTCATACACTGACTGTTCTGCATGCACGGAGAGTTGGTATTTAATCACAGCATGGGCCATGAACTATTTACTTCTATAGATATGTTTTATTACACTTTGACAGGTAGTCAATAGATGGCGCTGGCTTTAAACTCTAGACCCGATATTTAAGTTATTCTATGGCAAGGAGACGTTGATAAACACAACGCATGCGCCTGTCCAGTAGTATTTGCGTGAAAGCCGAACAACAGACAGACAGACAAAAATTAATATCTGATATTCCGATCCGAAAATAAATTATAGTCAATGATATCATTGGTTATAGTGTATATGTTGCCGAGGATTGATAGCTATATAATAAAAAAAAAGTTTCATTACAATCCGTTCTGTAGTTTTTGCGTGAAAGCCGGACAATAGACAGACAGACATAAAATTCAAAATTATTTTTTTGGCTTGTGTGGCTTGTATGAATACTCCTAGTTGTATTTTTTTAAATTTTTATTCAATGTACAGAATTAAACTCTTCTACAGTTTTATTATATTTTATTATATGTATAGATATTATTGTTAAGTTTCATTAAAATCCATTCAGTAGTTTTTACGTGAAAGAGTATCAAACATCCATCCATCCATACTTACAAACTTTTGCGTTTTTAATATTAGTAGGATATTTAAGTCTTCAATGAAAAAGTGAAATCTTTTTAATGAGTGTGACAGCTTTGTTTATTCGTTGCCAAGACGCCCGGCGTATTTAACGCGCATGCGTGCGAGTGAACCGCCAGATTTCTATACAACTGTTCATCCCCCCTTTAAACCCCCTTACAACCCTTTTTCGCATTTAAAAGTAGCCTATGTGTTATTTTGATGTATAGGCTATATTATTGTAAAGTTTCATCCAAATCCGTTCAGTAGTTTTTGCGTGAAAGAGTAACAAACATCCATCCATCTTCACATCCATACTTACAAACTTTCGCATTTATAATATTAGTAGGATTTTAATTTACAGCTAACAAGTTTAAACTAGATTTTCTTACATTACATTTTTTTTTAAAGACAACTCCCGCACTAGGAATAAATCCTGTGTCGCGGGGGACTTTACAAACATAGATGAAACGGACACAAAGTACACCCAGACTCAAAACAACAATTTGTGGCTCACACAAAATGTTGTCCTACGTGGGATTTGACCCCACGACACTTGGCGAAGTAGGAAACGGCGTGGTGACCGTTAAACCACTAGGTCAAACGTGCAGTCTATTATACAGTTTACTAACATAATTTTTTTTTTTTTTTTATGGAATAGGCGGGCAAACGAGCAGACGTATCGCCTGATAGTAAGCGATTACCGCCGCCCATGGACACCTGCAACACCAAAGGCGTCACAAGTGCGTTGCCGGCCTTTGGGGGGTGGGGGGATAGAGGCGGGGGATGGAGACGGGGGATGGGGGAGATAGGGGAAGGGGTTGGGGTATGGGCCTCCGGTATCCTCACTCACTCGGTGAAACACAGCGCAAGCGCTATTTCACACCGGTTTTCTGTGAGGCCGTGGTATCACTCCGCTCGAGCCGGCCCATTCATGCCGAAGCGTGGCTCTCCCACGGTAAAATTGCTATATTAAACTTATGATAAACATTAATAATTTAAATTTACTACGGTATCATGGTTCTAATTAGCGGGGTTTGCGGCGGGGCGGTGTGTCGGAATCGAACCGACTAAAACCACACGGTGTGCCACTCTGCGCCTGAAACGGGAGGGATCCGGGAACTGCTGACATTAACACATCCGGACCCCTCCCAGCGCTTGCACTTGCCAAATATACTGACAACTAGCTCAACCTTCTAATTCAGTTCGCCCACAGGGTTGCTGAGGTCCAGAGACTGTCACTCTGTGGAAAAATTGATATTCAAGTAAAACCAAACAATTAAAACTAGGAAGATCATAATGCCATAAGCTAAAATAAAGATGAAATATAATAACGTCTTATACGAGTATTTTGATACATTTATCTTAAAAACATCTATTTACATATTATCTGCGTGCGTCAGATACATTAATAAATATTTTCAAGAACTCTGAACGAGAACTCTCAACTATTTGATGTCTGTTGAGTAACTGAGCAGTAATCACTGTACTTTAATGACAAAATCTTAAAACATTTACCTTTTCTAGATGATTACAGCAATTTCAATAAAAAAAATCTGAATCTTAATAAAATTAAACAAAAACTATTAGCCCATGTTCAGATGACGAGCGTTACCGAAACGCGCGTTGAGCGCTCGTCATCTGAACATGGCCTTACAGTTTTACAAATTTGGAAGGGGTGTCGCGGTAATTTAGAAAATACATATATTTAATAGACAGAAACGCTCAGATCCAGAACAAATATGTAATAGTGGTCATCTCACAATATTTTTCTTTGGTAGGAGGTCCCCTGGCATAGCAGTTAGGAGCTCTAACCACTAGGGCAAAATACCTACAAATATTCTTGTTATAGACTTTTGGAAAAAGAGACTTTTGCACATTATTCACATTTGGTGTACTGGCGGACTTAATGCTTATAGTATTCTCTGCCAACTGTCGATATGGTGAAGGCGCGTAGCGTTAATTTTTCAGCTGTCCATGTTCTCTTGATCAGTAATGAAAGTTCCAGTGAACTAAAAGTAAGTGCAGCTGACTTCAGTGAAACAGAATTGTGTCAATTCGTGTTATTTCATCAAGCTTGACATGCCATTATCAGAAACACTATATGTTTATTAATGCCAGGTGACCTTATAAGTATGTAGTTTTTTTCCTTTGTACTTGGATGAACTTTAGTTGATTACCGATATACAATAGACATAGCATTTGCATATAAATTGAATGTTAATTAAATATAAAGAAAAAATACTTTTAACGATGTTTTATTTTCCAACGGATTGGTGGAATGTTCTGGAACTAAATATATCTTAATCTTCACACATGACTTCGATTGTGTTATTATCGATAAATGGAGTTGTGTCGCCTTCAATTTCTTATCAAATCTGTCAAATAATTCATTGAAATACTGTCCTGTTATCGTTCTTCCTTTCTATATATAGTGGATCAGGATTTCCCTTTAGAATTCCAAAATATCGTACTAAAGCTGAGGGTACGGTCTTTGCCTATTTCGGAGCAGATGCACTCGGATAAATCCATTGCTCAGACTGTCTTTGGTTTCTGGTGTATAATATTTTTTTTATGTATATACCTGCCAAAGTGACTCTACTCTGCCTGATGGAAAGCGTGAGCAAAATAAAAGAGTGGTGGCCACCATACTCATTGCAAATGCAAACAATGCAGCATGGTGATCCACACTATGGCAGCCTATTGAGATGCTTCTGCATCAATGGACCTTCGGTCTCGCACTCACCAACGAAACCTCAATAGCACAAATGCCGCCATTTTAGGTATGCAGGTTTCATCAAGAGGCGACAACAAACTCTATGTAAAATAAAAAATCTTGCAATTTTGTTTCAAACGGTCTAAACACTGCTTCGACATTGTTACTCGAATCCGTTTATTGTCCAGTGTCCAGCAATCGCAGCACTCATCGCGCCAACACCTATCTCATACCTGTTCTATCACTTAAATTTTAATTACCGTTTGCCTATGGTCTTTTTTCTTGAACTTCTGAGTCAAATTTTGGAAACGTTAAAAATATAATCCTGTTAGACCCAGAATCGAACACAAAGCAAAACCTTGACTACGATCGTCAATAACAGAATGTGGTTCTGTCCGCCTCTGCTCTGCATGATTAGTTTTCATAGGATGCGGAGTTTGGAAGCATAAAATAAATGAATTTACCTACCTAGCCCACAATCTAGGGCAGGGACGGGGGTAGGGGCTGAATGGAGTATGTGCTCCAGTAAATTCAAATTCAAAAATATTTTATTCAAATAGGCACTTATTTTACAGGCACTTATGAATAGTCAATATTTAATATTTAAAAATCGAGTTATTCTATTCGCCAGTTCCAAGTGCAGCCTACCCTTCATGGAGAAGAATCTGGCAATCTCCATGGTTGCTCCTTTTAAAAATAAATAAGTAGGGTTTACAAAATATTTTTTTACTAAGAGACTTGGATGAGAATGAAGTCGACAAAAGGAAACAAAACAAAAAGTTCGGAGTCATTGCTGCACAGCCATGAGCTAACCAATCATGCGCCTTTATTACTCAAAACTGCAAGACTATTGATTCTTATATTGTGAGGTCTACTTATGGAAAATAAAATCCGAATAGCACTTTCACTCACAGTCAAATTTAGAAAGATGTAATATGTCCAAATATAAAATAATCAATAAAATGTCACAAATGTAAAATAAAGTGAGACGCATGGATCAGCCATCGACCTATTCAACCGTAGTTGAGCCGCATACTCTGGCCGCACAGCAAATCATCATGTCAATATCAAAGAAAGTAATAATAATTATAGTCGACAAAGTGCTCACACAATAACAAGTGCGTATTTAACAAATGGGGAATACAAACACATTGTTAGATAAGTACCAAAGTACCATCTTCATCATTATTGTTTTGTTGTAATTATAACAATAAAAAAATTCATGTCAAAGCCAAAGAAAATTAACAATTTGTAAAAAGAGGAATTAGATGTCATTAGGTTATACTCGTATATAAACAGTTCATACCGGAGTACGCGGAGTACCAACATGTCAAATTTTAATACATCATACAAAATAAAAAATAAATTTAGCTTAATTTCAAGACAAAGAAGTTAGTGTGTATATAATAACACCTTAATTAAGCCGATGACTCTTTGTCGTTTAGATAATCGCCGATCGTATAGTAGGGTTTCCTAATAAGGTGTTTTTGTACAGTACGCTTTAATTTATCTATAGGAAGGTCAATTACATCTGTAGGAATTTTATTATAAAGACGTATACCAAGACCTTCGAACGAGTTGTGTACCTTATGTAAACGATGATAGGTACCAACGAGTTTAGATTTGTTTCTTGTATTAATATTGTGCACATCACTATTTTTCTTATAGTCATTAATGTTGTGCCTAACAAACATAACTGTCCAATGTAATTCCTAAGAATACTGTTGAGTCTACAATACTTATGATTTCACTATTTTGAGTTAGATTTGTGCCTAGCTGTTTTACATTTGGCATAGTAAATCTCACACACTTTGTTTTACTTGAGTTTAGTAGGAGATTATTTGTTGTAAACCAATTTAATACATCATTTAGTATCCTATTCACATCGTCAAAAACTGTTTGCTTACGATCGACTTTAAAAATAAATGACGTGTCATCAGAAAATAGAACTATATCACAGTGATCTTTTAAATAATATGGTTTTTAAAAATAATACTCGGGTGACGGTCCAAAGGGGATTTCCATAGGTTAAAAAAAAAAGTTGTCAGTATATTTGAGGGCACTGACTTCCCAATAACAATTGTCATAGGTGTTCATGTCAACCGGGACCGACGGCTTAACGTGCTCTCCGAAGCACGGGCGGGAAACACCGCCACATTCCATACTTCGGGCTGCTGTTAAGAATTTCTTGTAAGAAAAACCCAACAGCAGTCCGACTCGGGAATCGAACGCGGGAACTCTTGATTGCGAGTTGCTTGCGCTAGACGCTAGACCAACGGGGCAGTTTTTATATTTTTATTTGGTATACCATACAAATAAATAAAAATAATTATTTTTCTTAGAGAAACTGAAAAAAAAACAAAAACCCAACGCGGGCACTCGGGGACTGCCGCGGTAAAGCAATTGCATAGCATTTTTTATCAAAATAAGCAATTATAATTATTTTTTATTTGAACATGTATACTTACTGTACTGTACTGTGTATTGCACATTTTCGTTACGGAATTTCTTTATTCGGTTTCCGCGATAACAGCTATGCAATAGCTTAAAAAGCATTAACAATAAAACAACAACAAACTTAAAACACAATATATTTCACAAACGAATAAATTGACGTACAAATCCACAACAGAAGACTGGCATACAAAGCCAATACAATCCAATTTAAAACACAAAAAATCTTTTGTTTTGAACAAGCTCGATTGGTACCTTCGAGTTCGTCTTTAACGATATACTTTCTTAGACCTATACCCCATACCATTATATATTCCTTCATATCCATACTCTCGAGATCACAGTTGAATATCGCCCTGTCAGCATTACCCATTCTTTGAATCATACTTTTGACATTATGATCCTTAAATTTCCACGTGTTCATTGCAAAATAATAGTAAACCTCCGACATTTTATCCACTTTCTTGTATATGTCAACGCATCTGAAAGAATTTTTTTTTTCTTAGAAACAATTTAACCTATGTATATATAAACACTAGCTGACCCACGCAACCTCGTTTGCGTCAACTATTGCCCGTAGCGTGATAATTTTCCCCCGTTTTTGAAACTTTCTTCATTGGCACTCCGCTCCTATTAGTCTTATCGTGATGATATATAGCCTATAGCCTTCCTACATAAATGGGCTACCTAGCACTGAAAGAATTTTTCAAATTGGACCAGTAGTTCCTGAAATTAGCGCGTTCAAACAAACAAACAAACTACAGCTTTATATATTAGTAATTAGTATAGATGTATTTAATATGCTCTTCTAAGATCTAATTTTCATAATTAACGACACATTTATTTGGATAAAGATTAATATTAGGTATTATGTTGATAAAAACTCTTTGGCAAATAACTCATTATTACGTACCAACTCTTAGCGTCTTATACTCGTGATACTTCTAAACGAAATGTCGGATTGGGATGAAACAAAAAGTATTTTACTTCTACTTATATACCCTTGATAACATAAAGCTTAATTTGGATAAGGATTAATATTACGATACACATTTAACGTAGTTTCTTTCTTCAGACGATTTAATAAATTTTTTCAACACAAAAGCGGTTATTGTGACTAAACCATGATTGCAAGATATATGCTCTCGCAGACTTTTTTGTAGATCTTAATAGGACCTACAAACCCGTGATACATTATTTTGTTCTCTTATTTTCTTAGGGATCCCTTATTTTTTTGAAAATAAAGTATAACCTATAGCCTTCCTCGATAAATGGACTATCCAACACTGAAAGAGTTTTTCAAATCGGACCAGTGGTTCCTGAGATTAGCGGGTTCAAACAAACAAACAAACTCTGCAGCTTTATAATATTATAGTATAGATGAATAGCGAAAATGTATGTACGCGCATAACTTCCAATAGGCTGCGCCAAATTAAATATTTCTTTTTTTTGTTTAAGATAACGGGTTTTTTTTTTACACTGCCTGGGGGAAACTGAGACAGATATGTAAATATGACGGTACGAAATTCGCCGGGACAGCTAGTATAGTATAAATATATAGGTGCATGTGGTGAAGGATTAAGAATACAGTGTCACCTCCTCTATTCATCCCATGGGTGTCATAAGAGGCGTCCAAAGTAGCAACCTACGCATGTCTTAGGTCGCGGTTCAAGTTTTCCGTCCCTTTGAAGTGCTGTTGTCCAGCGCAGCTTGCTTCTTAGTCAGTTCTTACGACACCCAGGAGCTGAATGGGAGGAATGACACTTTATATTGACCAGCCATATATAAGCCAGGCTGATTTCAGCATGAACGGGCCGGTTCGATCGGGGCGGTACTACCCTCGCACAGAAGATCAACGTAAAATAACATCGTTCGTGCTGTCCTGTTTCATTGGCGAGTGCGATACCAGAGGCCCAATGATGCAGAAGTATCACTAGACCCCCATAGTGTGGGTCACCATGCTGCATTGTCTGCATTCGCAATGAGTATGGTGACCACCACTCTTGGATTCTTTCTGCTTATGCTTTCCATCAGGCAGAGTCATTTTGGAAGGGCTATACTTAAAGAAAACATTATATAGACAAATAAAAACTCATAAATTTTGAAGTGAAAACTTCTCTAGGTAGATTTGTGTGGGGAGTAAATTCATGCAAGTCGTTATTAACATGGTCATGTGACCTGTTAACGCTTGAGCCAGCTGTGAATGTATATACATACTAGATGCTCAATGTTGCGCAGTACACAAACAGGTCAAATTTTAATATATGATTAAGCAAATAATTTGAATATCCAAAAGTAGCAACTGTTTATTTATAGTTTCAATTTTCACTTCTGTCGGCAGTCCTCATGACTGCTATTTTGAAGACCATTCCCGCATCAATAGTATATGTCGCAGATAATTTTTATAACAAAAAAAATATATATTTTAAAATAAAAAAAATATATAAACGGACTCAGAATAATAATTTCGGGATCATACAAAGTGTTGTACCATGTGACCTCTTAAACACGACGCCTACAATGAACATAATTCGTGGTCAGAATGATTACTTACGAAGATATTTCCTTCGGCTTCTTGCCAGTGACTAAAAAGATAAAGTCTATAATATAGGCCGGAATATAATGTAGGAACAATGCCAGTACAGTGTATATATAGATGTTCCTTATTATAAAAAAATCACATTTCCATATCGCTTTTGGTGTGGATATCTTGTCGCTTTGACTGCGAATTGTTTCTTGAAGGAAACCTAAAAGAAAATTACTAAAATAATTATCTTTTCTTGTTTATGATCGTTACATCACCTGTGGCCTCTGATTTTTTTTACCAAGTTTAAACAAATTCTGTTGTACTAAATTGCAAAATAAATTAATCGGCATAATTTGGAAAAAACACTGTATCAATACAAATCACAACTTTTGTGCTCTGCTAATATGTCAACTTTTTGACTATTTTTCAAACACTATACAACAGCCACATCGTACATGTGATATTTGTATTTATTTGTTACAATCATTTGTTTACATTTTTACACTGTTTAAGCTTTCCATGGAATTTCACAAATATTTCAAGACCAAAATCAGCCAATTTGATTCAACCTTTACCTAGTTTTAGTGAGACTAACAGACAGCTATTTATTAAGGCAATTACAACAGGTAACAAAGAAGGCAGTTCCATAGACAAACCTTAAAACAAACTAATTAAAAGAAAAGGGAAATTGTACAGAAAATAGTCCCAAACAAAATCTTAACTTAATTATTTGTCGGAATTAGATGTCGTTAGGTTAGAGTATAAAAACAATATTCATACCGGAGTACCAACATTACATACATACATTATTAAAAAAAAAATTATTTTTAGCTCAATTTCAAGATAAGGAAGTTAGTGTGTATATAATAACACCTTAAGCCCATGACTTTTTGTCGTTCAGATAATCGCCAATCGTATAGTAGGCTTTCCTAATAAGGTGGTTTTTAACAGTACACTTTAATTTATCCACAGGAAGGTCAATTACATCTGTAGGAATTTTATTATAAAGACGTATACCAAGACCTTCGAACGAGTTGTGTTCCTTATGTAAACGATGATAGGTACCAACGAGTTTAGACTTGTTTCTTGTATTAATACTGTGTACATCACTGTTTTTCTTATAGTCAATAATGTTTTGCCTGACAAACATACCATTTGCAAATATGCGTGATGCAATTGCCCCTTGACCAATTGACCTTGCCCCAAGGTAGTATACCATAGGACATGACGCTGTGAAAGTAGCTTAAATAAACTAGCCTAACTGTGTCCGTATCAGTGGCTTACGTATCTTCCATACTGCATAAGCTGCCGAACTAAGTCTACCTGCAAGGCTATCTATCTGGGCTCCCCACTGTATTTGGCTGTCTAATGTAATTCCCAAGAATACTGTTAAGTCTACAATACTTATGATTTCACTATTTAGAGTTAGATTATTGCCTAGCTGTTTTACATTTGGCATAGTAAATCTCACACACTTTGTTTTATTTGAGTTAAGTAGGAGATTATTTGTTGTAAACCAAATCAATACATCATTTACTGCCCTATTCACATCGTCAAAAACTGTTTGCTTACGATCGACTTTAAAAAGAAGTGACGTATCATCAGCCAATAGAACTATACCAGAGATATCTTTTAAATAATAAGGTAAATCATTTATATATATGAGTGATCAATCCTTTCGCCAATGTAGCGTTCACCGTGTGAAATTTGTAATGTCTATAGGGCCCATAGTATAGGCATTCAATCGCTAAGCTTGTTCACTGGCAAAAGAATTCAACTTCAGAGCGCTTCACCCTGTTCTTATTCTAAGCTAATGTAATATCAAGCACTTACTGGAGATTTGTGAATTCCTTGATATCGGCGTTCTGAGGGGCCCCTCTGGTGTTCTCTACACATTCATCACTCCTAAGTGGCTGTACAGGTTCCCAAGTATTCTAATTATAATACACCCAACGCAGTGGCGGAAGGTTAGCATCCTTAACCAGCACGAGGTCACCAACATTAGGGGGACTAGTTTTGTCAGACCACTTAAGGCGCTGTTGCAGAATGTGCAGATACTCTAGAGACCATCGTTTCCAAAAGTTCTGTGAAAACTGCTGCAACATCTGATACCGAGACAACCGAAACAATTTCACCCCTTCGTACGGGTGTTCGGGCAGCGCGTTAAGTGGCTGACCAATTAATAAATTGCCTGGAGTTAACGCCTACAGGTCATTTGGATCCGAGCTGAGCGGACACAACGGTCGCGAGTTGAGAACGGCTTCGATCTTTCAAAACAACGTCGCGAGTTCCTCAAATGTCAGCGCGGTCTGACCTACAATACGCCCTAAATGCGTCTTAGCTGACTTAACTACGGCTTCAAAAATCCCGCCCCAGTGGGGGCAACCTGGTGGACTGAAGGTCCATTGTATACCCCGACGGGAGAGGGCTGTTCCAATATCCACTTTGTTTTCATTTAAAAACTTAACTACATCTCGCAAGTATCGTTCTGCACCTACGAAGTTGGTTCCATTATCGGAACGAATCAGTGCTGGCAGTCCCCTTCGGGAAACGAATCTATCCAAGCACGCTATAAAAGCTTCCGTCGTGAGGTCAGCAACGAGCTCGAGATGCAGCGCCTTGGTGGATAAACAGACGAACACACAAAGGTACGCCTTGTACTGTTTCGCGTTCCGCAGCCGCGAGCTTTTCACCAAGAATGGGCCCGCAAACTCTGTACCAACACCAGCCCATGGCCTTGCCTCATTCACCCGATCAGGGGGCAGATCCCCCATGCGAGGCTGCATCGTGGCAGCCTTGTTCCGATAACAAGGCATGCACCGAAACACGATGTTCCGTATGGTACGACGCCCAGACAAAATCCAAAACTCCCTCTGGAATGTAGCCAACAAGGCGTTACAACCTGCATGAGCGTTTTTGACATGCCGATCAGTCACCAACAACTCAACCAACTGCCCTCCCTTGGGGAGCAGTAGGGGGTGACGAGCCGAATACGGCAGATTCGCACTGCGCAATCTTCCTCCTACCCGAAGCAACCCGGCCGAATCTATAAACGGGTTGAAACGCGCGACAGCACCCTTCAATTTAGAACGCCCAGTTTGTAGACTCTCAAATTCTGCTCCAAAGTTCGAAGACTGTACCAACCGTATCAAATTCAGAAGCGACTCATTTCGCTCTGCCGGTGACAGAATCGGGCTCTGCGTTAGCTGTTCGCGGAAAGTGCGACAATTCCGAACGAATCTTCTTATCCAACAATTGACATTGATCAATTTATCAAAAGAGCTATACCGCTCAGTCAGGAAACTCGCGTCAGTCTCCTGGACCTCCTCGGTCACATACACGGCTGCCATTATACCACAGTCCATAGGCCATTTCGCGTTGTTAAGGGGCCAATCTGATTCCTTCCTTGCCAGCCAAGGAGGGCCCCACCATAACTGATGGTTAACTAACTCAGGAGCCCGGCATCCCCTGGATGCGCAATCCAACGGGTTCAATTCTCCTGGCACATGTCTCCACGTCAACGAGACTTCTGATGCCTATATTTGGGAGACACGGTTTGCTACAAAAATCTCCAGATCATGAACTGAAGCCTTCAGCCAGCACAACACTATCTGACTGTCAGTCCATGCATACACCGTGTTCTCTAACTCTGGTTAAAAGAGCTGCCCTAGACAGTTCCAGCTTCGGAATCGTCAATCTTGTCCGTATGGGAGCCACCTTACTTTTAGCCAGAACCAATCGAACGTCAACATCCCCAGCGGAAGTGACGGCTCGCAAATAAACCGCTGCCGCGTATCCCTGTTCAGAAGCATCACAAAACCCATGAAGGGTAGCCCTGAAATCACCAGCAGGGAACAATTTCCGTGGCAGTGAGACGTTATTAATCTCCGTGAGCGAGGAGAATATCCTTGTCCAATCCCTCAACAACTCCTCTGAGAGGTGGGTATCCCAGCCTAGCTGCGCCGTCCATAACTGCTGCATGAAACATTTTAACAAAAATGTGACTGGAGCGATCCAACCGTTCGGGTCGAACGTTCTCGCAATCGTCGATAGCACAGTTCTCTTCGTCCAGGTCTTCGGGATGTCCAAAACCACTCGATAGGTGAACACATCCTGGACTGGCCGATATTGTATGCCGAGCACTGACAACATATTAGGGTTGTCAGGATTTTCAAAGACGTGCGGATCCTGTTGGAACTCATCCGGCAACCCCTCCACCAACTTAGGAGAATTGGACATCCATTTCCGCAACTCATAGCCTCCACGCTTTAAAAGCTGGATGAGCTCGTCCTGGCGAGCAAGCGCTTCCTCAACACTGGCTGCTCCTGAGCAGACATCATCTACATACAGATCCTGCTCCAGGATAGCAGCAGCCCTAGGGTAGTTTAAGCGGTCCCGTACCGCTAACTCTCGCAGTGTACAATCGCGAAGAAGGGACTAGAACGCAAACCGTACGTGTTTGTGTTCAACTCGTAAACCTTTATCGGTTCGTGGGGCGACTCACGCCATAGTATCAGCTGATACCTCCTGTCTTCCGGATGAATCACCGTTTGTCTGAACATCATCCTTATGTCAGCAACAAAAGCCATCTGGTGTTTCCGAAAGCTCGTGAGGATATCCGACACGTCCCGATTCAACTTCGGTCCCGAATGCAAACATTGGTTCAGGGACATACCGTTCGAAGTTGGAGCAGACCCATCAAACACTACTCTAATTTTTCCAGTAGGGGTCTTTAGGACAGTATGATGTGGAAGAAAGCAATGATCCTCGGATCTCCAATCCACACGCGACACAGACATGTGTCCCAAAGATTCATACTCCCTCATGAAGTCCACGTATTTGGTCTTAAATACAGCATCCCGAGCAACACGACGCTCCATCGACAACAATCGAGTCTCGGCTGTCTTTCGAGATTCACCCAACAGTGGCCTATTTGCCCTGAAGGGGAGACTAGTTACAAACCGACCAGAACGAAGGCGACCAGTATTATTCTGGTAAAACAACTCGCACTCTTCTTCGTCTGGGTCTACTCGACGCGCAGTGGGGGGCTCCTCGACCTCCCAAAACCTTTGCATCGTCTCGGATAATGCTGAACCTACGAGTATACCATCCGACTCAATAGGTCTAACCATGGGTAATACCGGTCCCATTATCGCATAGCCAAACTTAGTCTCCACAGTCATGAGTCGATCATGCTGCAAGACTCGCCGATCCGACAGCACAAACTTACCCAGAACGTCTACTCCCAGTAGCACGTCAACCGTACCTGGGGTGTCGAAATCGGGATCCGCCAGTTTCAGATCTGATGTCAGGAGTCGAACAGCCGAATTCAATCTCACCTGAGGGTGTCGTCCCATCACATCAGTCATCACTAGTACCGGGGCGGATGTCCTACGCATCGTGTCAAAACGTGAGGAGAACGTACTCGTCGTTTGCCCGACGATGTTCGTTACCGCGACATTCCCTACGCCTCGAATGTTCCTATTATACTTAGTAATTTTCAAGCCCAACCAAATCGCCAATTCGTTCGATATAATACAGCCCTGGGCACCTAAATCCAACAGGGCGTGAACGTGAGTTGACTTGCCATTCAAACCCCAAACACACACGGAGGCAGTGGGCAAGACTATAGCCTCCGGTTGATTGGGCTGTAATTTCCTAGCGGGTGCCCCCGGGGCCCCACGCATTATAGCCCGAGCAACCCGGCATATCAGTGTGGTAGGGATCCCATGGTCCCTCCAGTCGCGGCGCTCTACTTGACGCCGTCCACGGATAGGGGGGGTGCGGTGATCCAACCGAGGGGGGGTCCATGATGGCCGGCGAAAATCGACGAAATGTAGTCGTCTTCGGCGAGCGTGATGACACCCGAGGCGGCGTTCTAGTGGTCGGCGGCGAGCGCGATGACACCTGAGGCGGCGTTCTCACTAACCGCTCCGTACTCGAGGGTGCATCCGCACACCCGCCCGTGCCAGCTCCAGCTGAGCCACTGGCCTCCCAATAGGTCGGGGAACCGCCCGCGATGTTGGCCTGAACATCGGCCCCAACATCTTCCCTATGGGGGCCCTGGTCTCGTGGACCCAGGTTCCAAGTCCGGCCCTGTGTACGTGACCCCATCTGTCCCTGAGTCCTGCCCTGTCCATCTACACGATGTTGGCTGGGCCTATTCAGGCAGAGCAACTCATGATGGTGGCCTCCACAAAACTTACACATTGCTGACCGAGCGCAATCCCTTACTAAATGGGGACCCAGACACAAAAAACATCAGCTACGCTGCTTGGTGATCTGGCTTCGCCCTTGGACTCTCTGGTCCCTAAATCTAAGGCAGGCGGCCACACCATGGCCGTCCTGTTTACAATGGCCTACATTGGCATCCCGTTCAGGTGTTGAGGCACCCATGTGCCCATACAACTTCCTTGGCCCTCTCTGCGGAAGTCCCCTCCTCACAGGGCTCCGAGTAGCCTTCTGTGGTTCCGCAGCGGACTTCGAGAACGAATCCATGTTGTCTGCCCTCCGACACTCTTCCTCCAAAAACTCCATGAGTTGAGAAGAGGTGGGCAAGTTGTCTGCACTCTGACCGTGATGCTGCTCAAATCTGGTCTGCACATCGACTGGCAGCCGGGACAGTACTATGTATTCAGCGCGGACCTTATCTGATCGCTGACCTTCTCCTCCTCAAGGGCCTCGGCTTTGGTAAGCGTTTCCATCATTAACTCCAGCCGGGCTGGCGCATCCAAAGCTCGAGCGAACACTGCATCTTGTCTATCTGGTCGGCCTAGGAGGCCTTGAACCGATGTAAACCATCTCAATTCCGTTCCAATCTTAGCCCGATACAATGACAATGACATAGCGGCAGAACTTTACTTACAGGTTACAATATCTTATGTATGTAATAAAACTATTTAGTGCTTGTGCACTCACTTAATCTCAGGTATATATCTACCTACAAGTTTCAACTTTATCAATGCCCAGTAACTCAAAATAATTGAATTTAAGTTTAACTAAACAATATTATTCTAGTAATAATGTCTGTGGGCTAGCAAAATCTAATTGTATTGGATTAATATATTGGACTAAATGTCCTAAACAATTAATATTAACTTTTACAATTTAACCAATAATTAAATGTGTCACCTACCTACATTTAATCATTATGCTAATAAATTGTTTTAAATACTATTTAAATCACTATTTCAGTGGAATCAAGGATATGTGGACACTGGAACAGTATAGTGACCTACCTAACAACGAGGTATTACCTTCTGAAGCACCACGGAGTCCTCACAACTCAGAGGTCTTAACCACGCTTCTGCTACCAATTTGATCAATCCTTTCGCCAATGTAGCGTTCACCGTGTGAAATATGTAATGTCTATAGGGCCCATAGTATAGGCATTCAATCGCTAAGCTTGTTCACTGGCAATAGAATTCAACTTCAGAGCGCTTCACCCTGTTCTTATTCTAAGCTAATGTAATATCAAGCACTTACTGGAGATGTGTGAATTCCTTGATATCGGCGTTCTGAGGGGCTCCTCTGGTGTTCTCTCTGCGTCGTCACACATTCATCACTCCTAAGTGGCTGTACAGGTTCCCAAGTATTCTAATTATAATACACCCGTTTTAGCTGTCGCGGATCGCGCCTAATTGACGCGACTTTCAATCTCGCGTGTCCAAACCAGACCAATCACAACGGTAAACAACGAAAAGAACCGAGTCGGATGGACAATCAGCTAAATTTTCATTAAACGGCACCCAAAAACGACAATAGTCGACCGTTGACACAAGGCCTATCCCAAGTTACATATTTTAACCTCAAACGTCAAACAAAAAACATGACAATCAAAAATGTTGCCATTGTAATGACGTTCGAAATCTAACAATGAGAAAAAGTACAGGACCCAGTATAAAGCCCTGCGGAACGCCCATAGTAACAGGTAGTCCATAAGACCTCGCACTATTGACATCTACGTGTTGAATTCTATATTTTAACTAGGAAACAATTAGTTCCAAAGCAATATCATTAACGTTGGAACAAATGAACATACATACATAGCCTGTCAAAATCATAGCCCTCCTTTGGCTTTGCCGTAGTCGGGTAAAAATGAATGTTATTGTAATAAACAGTCATTTTATTTTATGGAACAAAATAAATAACTTATACAAATAATTTCGATGTTTCACATCTACCGTGCGTCCCGTGACGACTCACTTTTTTTTACTTCACTTTTAAAGCTACAGATCGAGAATATTTATTTTAAAAACAGTTGCATGTGAGTCGAAATGTCGACTTTACCATCGTTGATAAGTATTAAGAAGAATAGAGGGCCCAAATGAGATCCTTGTGGTATACCAGAGGTGACGGATATCGGCTGCGATAAATATCCTTTGATTTGATAGATACTAATAACTGACTTCTAAGCTTTAAATACGACTCGACCCAAAGATATTAAGTTCCATGTATTCCTTATGACATAAGTTTTAACAATAGTATTATTTTATTATTTTGTAAAATAAGTAAGTAAAATTCAACCATTTTATTTTATTATTTTAGCTATTAAAGTAAAATACTTTCAGATCAGTGTGCGATAGGTCCGGCCGTAGATAGCATATGCAAAGATTTAAACGAGACTCATGGTGATTACCACGCAATGTGCTAACCCAAATATCTTCCACTCTGCTATTCCATGTAGATAAACGAATCACCTTAAATTGTTTTCTTATAGGAATCAACACTCCCCCACCACCGGTGTGGTGGTCTTCTTAATACACATGTAAATTCGCGGTCTCGACGAAACACATTGTACCGTTGATCAAATAGCTAATTATCGTAAATACCACAGTGCAGGTTTGTTCACTCAAACATAATATATGATGTCATATTATCTACTAAGCACGTTAAGATATAGCTCCTGTATTTTGGATCTTATTGGACCGAAGTTCCTTATGGGGCGTTGTGGAGGCCTAGACGGCAAAAAACGTAACGTGAAATAAAAAATTCGTAAGATTTTAAAATTTAGTATAGCGCCATCTGTACCCTATCTGTATACACGTGTAAGTTGCATGTCTATTTTATGATAAGGAACTTCGTTCCTATCTGGTGTCCCACGACATAACACGACTTTTTCTATTAACGAAGAGTTTAACTGATTATCTTTGTTTTTCTTGTTATATTGGCGAAGAGCAGAGATAAGTAGGTACATCGCGCTATCGCTCAGAATGCAACGTAACCAGTATGTTTCGTGGACGATTGGAGTCACTATTAATCTTTGCGACTCGGCAGATACTAATGTCATCTGTGTTGGGTGGTAGGCACCTTTATAACCTCACACAACTTTCTAAAAACTGTAGCTATATTTTCAGATTTTTTCTCAGGCACGGAATGTATTTCAAGATTACAACTTTTAGAAGATTTTTTAGTGTTTGTAAACGACGTTTTAATTCGTTCATATCAGTATGGAGTTTAACATTATCTGATTCGAGCGATATGACATGTGGTACCTATTCATAGGTTTGAAGTCGGTGCCAAGCCAATATGTAATAGCAGCTACGGCAATCGCCACGCGTGACCTTGTGCGGTGTAGCTGCTCTTCGCGTAGAACAAAACAACCCAAGCAGGCAGACACGCGTGGGCTGACGTCTTTGATGGTCGTCTCGAAATATAGCGAATTTGTTACATACTACATTTGGCTTGGCACCAACTTCAAACCTATGAATAGGTAGCACATACAAAATAATAGTATTTCATCAATATTAAAGTTTTGCATATGAGGTGTATTTAATTAAATCTTTATTAAGGTAATTTATACTTTTTAATTTTTGAAGTCGGTGTTTTTTAAACAAAGTTTTTTTTTAATATAGTTGTTTCATGATCATCAATATACATAGCTTTTCCTTAGTCCACATACACTATCACTCGATTTGTATTCTAAGCTTACTTAATCTTTCGTTCAGCCATGGATGACGGCCTAAGGTCAGTTTGAACTACAATACTAGTACTAGTACCTATTTATTAATAAGACCGAAATTATTGCAACTAGTTTAATACGCTGAAAGCTGACACCTAAAATTAAAAAAAAAAGGTATGTTTGGGCTTACCGTATTTCATTTCCTTGGCTATATTGTAGATACAAAGCCCTGTTTCACCCTCTATTTGTTTCTCAGTTGAATCCCAGGCAGCAGCAATGGTCATATTGTTCACATAATCGACGGGAGCAACAGATGCTACTGAGTCAGGATTTCCACAAAAAAAGTGCAATACACCAAGACCTCCTCCGAGATAGATCTGACAATATAAATGAAAGAAAGAAAGAAAATAATTTATTCTGACATCCACATGCCAACACAATTATCTCCCTACCATTTTCCGAAATTCATTTGGGGTCAGTGCAATAAGTTTTCTTCTTCCATTCTCCTCTATCACTCTTCAGTTCACTGATTATTCCCTTCCTGGTCATATCCTCGTTTAGCATTTCATCTATTTTTTCTTTGGTCGTCCTCTACTCTTATATCCATCGACTTTCATACTTAAAACTTTCTTAACTCAATTTTGCCCATGTCTACGCAACACATGTCCATACCAGGTTAACCTACTGCTTCTCAACTTTTCATCCACTGCACCTGGATGAATTTTCTAAAAATGAATCCCATCTAGAGCCATTTACAGCCCCTTAAACCTGCATATTAAATTTCATAAAAATCGTTGAAGCCATTTCCAAGATTCAGATTATATAAAAGCAACTGATTGACGCTTCTCGCGACCAGAAGGCCAGCTTTTTTGTAGCACAGAGAATCAGCATTGCCATTCAACTTGGGTAATGATGCCACTCTTTTGGGAATTCTACCATTAGGCGAAGATTTGGAGGAGTTTTATGACGCTTGTATGTAAATTTTGGTTATGTATATGTCGGCGCAAAAACATCTACTTATGATTTTGAGCGTCTCAATAAAACTTAACTATCAAATATAAAGTAAAAAACAATTAATATCTTAATATTTAGTAATTACAACTATGCTTGTTTTTCTGTAAAAGGGTTACTTGATTAAGTTATTTGATTACAACATTTCTAAACGGAATACTGTTACTCTTAATTTCAATTGTAAGCTTGTTACTATCTAACAATCTATACTAATATTATAAAGCTGCAGAGTTTGTTTGTTTGTTTGTTTGTTTGTTTGTTTGAACGCGCTAATCTCAGGAACTACTGGTCCGATTTGAAAAATTCTTTCAGTGTTGGATAGTCCATTTATCGAGGAAGGCTATAGGCTATATTTTATTTTCAAAAAATTAGGGATCCGTAAGAAAATTGCTATTTTCTAACCCAAGGTGTGAAATCGAAAACCTATTTTTGCGTGCGCTGCAAATACTATTGATAATAGAACAAAATAATGTATTACGGGTTTGTAGGGCCCATTAAGATCTACAAAAAAGTCCGCGAGAGCATATATCTAACTATCATGGTTTAGTCACAATAACCGCTTTTGTGTTCGAAAAAATTATTAAATCGTCTGAAGAAAGAAACTACGTTAAATGTGTATCCTAATATTAATCCTTATCCAAATTAAGCTTTATGTTATCAAGGGTATTTATGTAGAAGTAAAATACTTTTTGTTTCATCCCAATCCGACATTTCGTTTAGAAGTTATCACGAGTATAAGACGCTAAGAGTTGGTACCTAATAATGAGTTATTTGCCAAAGAGTTTTTATCAACTTATTACCTAATATTAATCTTTATCCAAATAAATGTGTTGTTGAGTATGAGTATTAGATCTTAGAAGAGCATAATAAATACATCTATACTAATATATAAAGCTGAAGAGTTTGTTTGTTTGAACGCGCTTATCTCAGGAACTACTGGTCCAATTTGAAAAATTCTTCCAGTCTTAGATAGCCCATTTATCGAGGAAGGCTATAGGCCATATATCATCACGCTTAGACCAATAGGAGCGGAGCACCAATGAAGAATGGGGGCAATAGAAGACGCAAACGACATTGCGTGGGTCAGCTATACATACTTTTTATATTATAAATGCAAAAGTAACTCTGTCTGTCTTGCTTTTACGGCCAAACGGCTGCACCGATTTGAATGAAATTTGGTATACAGATAGTCTAGAGCCTGAGAAAGGACATAAGTTACTTTTTAATGCGAAAAAAGGGCAATAAGGGGTTGAAAGGGGGGATGAAAGATTGTATAGAAGAGTGGTGGTTCACTTGCCACATGCCTGCGCATTACCTACGCCGGGCGTCTTGGCAACGACCAAACACGGCTGTCACATTCATTAAAAATATTTCACTTTTTCAACGAAGACTTAAATTAATACATACATTCATGAATCCGATTTGTATGTATGTTCATGATATTAGTAAAAATAAATAAGCCATATTACTAAACAGTATTTATAAAATTCAAAAACTCTCTACAGAAGTATCGTCATTTTAAGCGAAAATATTAAAATTTCTTTTTTAGGCTGTTGATTAGATATAAATAAAAATGTGATTTAAATTTTGTAAAGAAATTACCATCAAGGGGGTTAAATAGCAATAGGAGATGAAAGTTTGTATGGCAATATGCAAAGTTTGTGAAAATCTATACATGCTTCATAAGTTTGCGACAGGAGACAAAATATTAGAGCTATTTTGATGTAACATTTACTGAGTTATCACAATATGCCTAAGTGTGCTTGCCCGAACGGGCAGACACGTGAGGGCAGACGACTGTGCCGCATGCGGATGTTGAATTTTGCCACTACAAATCCGTTATTATTCACTGCGATTAGATTTGTTTACATGATTTTTTCTTTATTCAGTTAATGTTCTTCGTGAAAAAATCCGACAGAAAAGGATCCGGGGGGATTTATGCACAAAAAAAGGGAAAGGGGTACGCCGCAAGATGAAATAAATGCCTGTATGAAACATATGTACTATGGGTACATGTTAAAAAGTTTTGTCTTATTACAATTATGCGAGTACAACTTCACAATTATTTATGAGCAGTGTCAATATGCAAATGCTCTTCTAAAAATCGGAGAAGATTGTATCCAACTGACAGTAACGACATGATTACACTGAGACGTGAGTTCTGGTATATGATGGCACAGATGATCTAAAAATAATATCTGTTCTGATCCGCCGACTAATGAGACAGTTATCAAATAAACGAATGGATCATATCATGTCAGACGTGGAGGAAGATGTTATCGAATACCTCTCCGGAAATACAAGGGACACTGAACCAGTCATATTATAGCTTATGCATAGAGTTTCTCAACTCTTTACAATTATCAGGAGCGCCTTACCCTAAGTTGAGACTGAAATTTAATGTTCCAGTCCTATTAATGAGAAATCTTGAGCGCCAATGCTATATAATGTACACGGCTACAAAATACACGTCTGGGGTACAACATTGTAAAAGCTACAATCATGATGCATGGAATGGCAAAAGGAGAAAATATTTTAATTACACGTATTCCAATAATTCAAACTTATTTGCAATTTCAATTTAAAAGAATGTAGTTTCCACTGAAAACAAAATTTGCAATAACAATTATCAAAGCCCAAAGACAGACGCGTAAAGTTGCAGTTCATTTAGAAAAAAACATGTTTTTCCCATGGGCAGCATAATCACGTGTATCAAATCCGCTAAATCTCTATATTTTGGTAAAAGATGGCAAATAAATAAATAAATAAATAAATATTTCGGACATCTAACACACAACTAAATCAAAAAACGTAGTTAATAAAATTGAAAAAAATGAGAATCTGCTTAGCCTGAGGGAAAACTCAAGTAGAATCCAACCGGAGTGTCAACTCCAATCCAAGTGGAGGCAACCGTACTCGCTATGAACCCAGACAATGCAGAACCAAACCGTTAGGTTCGAGAGCGTATTTCTAAGACTGAGGTGGTGACTTCCAAGGCCAGCACGTGTTGTTCTGTAGAGAAAGGGAGAAGGTGGGATCACTTGGAAGAACTCTTCAGAACACTCTCCTTGGTAAAGCGGTAGAGGACTGCCATAGAGGCGATGTCACTCCGCAACTGCAGAGGCCCAAGGGACTCGGTGGTATCAGGACTGTTGATCATGCGGACTGCTCGCCGCTGCAACCGATCGAGAACATCAAGCAAATACTGCGTGTATCCATCACAAAGATGAGAACAGTACGCACGAGCGAACCTGGGTCTTATAAAGGAGACACAAATGCTCGGGCGCGAAGAACCGTCTCACCCTGTTCAGGCCGCCTTAGTGGTGCCCTCGATGTACTTCCGTGGGTTGAGGTCTCGGCAAATATCCATGCCCAGGACACCAGCTTATCCCGTAGTGGTAGTTGAGTGCTCTGAAAAGTGGGGAGGGGAAAAAATGGACACTTTTTGGTAGGAAAGGGCACACCTATGTTTTCTTAACGTTGAACTCGACCAAAATCTCATCACCCTATTGTGAAATGCGGTTCAAAACCCGGTCGAGCTCAGCGACGAGCTCCTGTCGATTTTCCTCAATGGCTACCAGCTTGGCTGCAGGGTATCCATAATATCGCCCAAGCACTGTGCTATCGTCTGCATAGCAATGTATATTGCCGAGGGCTAATATGTCATTGACATGCAGAAGAAACATCTTGGGCGACAGGACTGAACCCTGAGGTACGCTAGCGTTTACCTCCAGAAAAACAGAGGCCGCACCGTCGCAAAGAACCCTAATGCGAAGGCGCTGATGAAGAAAAGCGTCAATCCAGTGACAGAGTCTAGGAGGCAGACCGAATGCTTAGAGCTTAGAGAGAAGCGAACGGTGCCAGACCCGGTTGAAAGCCTTGGCCATGTCAAATGTCGAAATAAGCTCATGTAAAACACTTTTTGTTTAATGTATTTATAGAAATACTTAAATGTGTTTTTAACAGTGAAACGTGTGTGTCTTATTTTTAAAATAATATTATCCTCAATAATTAAAACTGCTACCCAAAGTCACTATTACACGCGGACGAAGTCGCGGGCACAGCTAGTTATTTTAATAAAATAGAAGATTCAATAACGATTGTCTGAGAGTCAAGTAATGTTTTAATAATTGTTTTCTAATAATTGTGAATGACGAGTCTAATCTGTTAATATCCGCTATTACATTTAAATTATAATAATGTAAGGTTAATCACAACAATTCTAATTATTTAACTAAGGATTTATCATATCATTAGAATAAGGTGTAACGCAATTAATTGTTTTGGGAAGTTAATACAAAACCAACGACATCCGGGCTAAAACGACTGCCGCCATTATGATTTCATGTGCGTTGGTTTTGTATTGGCGAGAATAAATTAAGAGATTACTTTAGTATGAGCATGGTACGAGGAAGGACAAGCTGTAATTAAGGTAAGTACATAGGCTTCTTAATTGTTGTAATTAACTATGAAACATTTGTAACTAATATGTTAAGATCTGACTTTAAAAAATGTGGCCTTGAGTTTCTTTGCCAGTATTCTTCTCATAAGGCTCTACGCATTTTGGAAACTGGAAGTTATGGATCGACATAGGCAGGTAGTGGATTTTGGTGTTTTCACCTAATTCACTTGACAATACAGTACACCTGTGGCGTCTGTCTGTGCCGATCTATGATTTTAACTGTAGCTTCAATTTAACGTTTATTGAATAAATAGTTAACTGAAATTGTGTTATTTTGTTGTGTAGATAAATCCTAGTGTACCGACGAGCGTAATAATGGATTGATTGAGAACGGTTTCTATTGCCTTTAAATCATGAGTACTACCAATAAGATAAGCAGTGACATCAGCGAGGCTGACGTCACTGCTTTTTAAAAACCATTTTAAGCTTCGTTATCCGACATCAGAAGTGGGATATCACATGGCTGATCGTTTATATGCACAACAAAATGATTAAATCAAAGTGATATTTTTCTACCCTCATTTGATCCTGATTGTAACGTTAACATTCGGGAATGGTGAGAACATATTGACAAAGCTATTGATATTTATGTTTGTTTATGTGACTATTTAATCACCGCAACTTTTGATAGTGGATGCCTAATGGGTTTGGTGAGCTCAATCCGTTAATAGAAAACCTTGTTTTTAAGTATTACATTTCATTTTATGGGTGTGGCAAATTGTTTACCAAACCATTTTGAGCTTCATTATCCGACATTATATAGATGTCTGTATCTATAAAAATGAATCGCCGAAATGTATGTGAGCGCATAACTTGCAATCGGCTGCACCAAATTAAATTATTCTTTTTTTATGTGTTCGTTATTGTTAAGACAAGGTTTGTGTACGAGAAAAACTTAAAGATAACGGGAATTGTCAAATATTTTTTCCGCGATTGTACACTGCCTGTGGGAAACTGAGACAGATATGTAAATATGGCGGTACGAAGTTCGCCGGGTCAGCTAGTTATGTAATAATTGTATCAAAAATTATAATTAAACAAATAAAAATAAATAAAAATAATGAAAAAAATATTCCATATTCAATGTACAAGATAAAAAAACAAGCAAATTCTTAAATAATTATACAATTAGAACCAGCTTTTAAGTATATCTTACCAAAAAATTACAATTCTTATAGCCCATCCCGACTCTCGCGAGGCGCCTCGTCTCACGTCTTGTGACGGAGGACGGCGAGTGAAGGAGGTCACAACCGCACTCTCGCGCCCAAAAACCGACACAAAGCGGAACGACAGCGAGGCGAGGCGAGTGAAGATGAGGGGGCACGACCACACCGTCCTCACTCTCCCACTCGCGTTGCCTTGTGCCTCGCGGAGAGTGTGGATAGGGCATTGGACTCATTGTTAATTAAGGTCAATATTTTAATTTAGTGATCTGCCTGATCTAGGTAAGACCTGAGTTTCAGGCAATTACTGTTCTACAATGACTTTTTTACTATGACTATTACAATTTTTTTTCCTAAACCGTAGGATTAAACTAAGTGTACATGTAACACTACTGTTTACTAATTTAAATTTACCAATATGTTTCAGTGTGTGAATAGTGTACCTAAATATTCTGATACTCTCATTTACATACTGCGTTATTAACATTATATATGTTTAACAATTTATTTCGTTAATTATGTAAAAACGGACCTAAAAATAAATAAAATCTATCTACATAAACATGTCTTGTTTGCGGGGTTTCACTGACCAAGTCTTTTCATCTTTTATCTTTTGTTGTTGGGTTGTATTAAAGTTATCTGTGCTGTTTCAGGATAATATTTAGAATATATCCAAGAATTGCTAGTTTATAGGTATAAGGTAGATTAGCGAGCCATCCACCGAAGATACACCGAACCAGGGAGTAACTAGGTGCTAGGATTTCTATATCGCGATAAAGAAATCCTAGCACCGATTAGCAAATATACAAGTCAGAAGATATTTCATTGTGTCCAACTCAAACTCAAAAAGATTTTATTCAAATAGGCACTTATTTTACAGGCATTTATGAATAGTCATTATTTTAAAATCGAGTGATTCTAGTCGCCAGTTCCAAGTGCAGCCTATCCTTCATGGAGAAGAATCTGGCAAGAAACTCCATGGATGCACCTTTTAAAAAATAATAATATGGTTTACAATTTATTTTTCACTAAGATACTTGAATGAGAACGAAGTCGACCAAAGAAAACAAAACAAAAAGTTTGGAGTCATTGCTGCACAGCCATGAGCTAACCAATCATGCGCCGTTCTTACTGAAAGCTGCAAGAATTTTATATTGTGAGGCTGTTGTATGGGATGAATATGACACCTCAAACTCAAACTCAAACTCAAAAATATTTTATTCATATAGGCACTTATTTTACAGGCACTTATGAATAGTCAATATTTAATATTAAAAAATCGAGTGATTCTAGTCGCCAGTTCCAAGTGCAGCCTACCCTTCATGGAGAAGAATCTGGCAAGAAACTCCATTGTTGCTCCTTTTAAAAAATAATAATACGGTTTACAATATTTTTTTACTAAGAGACTTGAATGAGAACGAAGTCGACCAAAGAAAACAAAATAAAAGGTTTGGAGTCATTGCTGCACAGCCATGAGCTAACCAATCATGCGCCGTTCTTACTGATAGCTGCAAGATTTTTACATTGTTATATTGTGACATTGTATTGTTATATTGTGAGGTCCACTTATGGAAAATAAAATCCAAATAGCACTTTCACTCACAGTCAAATTTAAAAAGATGTAATATGTCCAAATATAAAATAATCAATAAATGTCACAAATGCAAAATAGAGTAAGACGCATGGATCAGCCATCGACAGCTCAACTATGGTTGAATAGGTCGATCATCGACCCATTCAACCACAGCCGAGCCGCGTACTCAGGCCGCACAGCAAATCATCAGGTCAATATCAAAGAAATTAATAATTAATAATAATCATAGTCGACAAGGTGCTCATACAATAACAAGTGCGTATTTAATAAATGGGGAAACATTGTTAGATAAGTACCAAAGTATCATCATGTATTCATTTACATTATACAAGTATGTGTGTATGTTTTCAATTATATGTTGGAACTAAACCAATCAACAATTTGTATTTAAGAAAAAAAAGAAAGATGAAAATTAAGTAGAATTGATACAAGAAACAGATAAAATAAAGGAAAATTTAAACAAGAACAAACTAATTAAGAGAAAAAGAAAATTATTAAAAAAAAATATACAGAAAATAGTTACAAACAAAATCTTAACTTAATTATATGTCGGAATTAGATGTCGTTAGGTTAACGTATACAAACAATTCATACCGGAGTACCAACATGTCAAATTTTATACATTATTAAAAAAAAAAAAAAATATCTCAATTTCAAGACAAAGAAGTTAGTGTGTATATAATAACATTAATAACACCTTAAACCCATGACTCTTTGTCGTTCAGATAATCGCCAATCGTATAGTAGGCTTTCCTAATAAGGTGATTTTTTACAGTACGCTTGAATTTATCTATAGGAAGGTCAATTACATATGTAGGAATTTTATTATAAAGATGTATACCAAGACCTTCGAACGAGTTGTGTACCTTATGTAAACGATGATAGGTACCAACGAGTTTAGACTTATTTCTTGTATTAATATTGTGTACATCACTGTTTTTCTTATAGTCATTAATGTTTTGCCTAACAAACATAACATTTGCAAATATGTACTGTGATGCAACAGTTAAAATACCTATATCTTTAAACAACTCTCGAAGAGAGACTCTAGCACCTAAATTGTATATTGAGCGGATGGCTCGTTTTTGTAGAATAAAAATCGTTTCAATATCAGCCGCCTTGCCCCAGAGTAGTATACCATAGGACATGACGCTGTGAAAGTAGCTAAAATAAACTAGCCTAGCTGTGTCCGTATCAGTGAGCTGACGTATCTTCCATACTGCATAAGCTGCCGAACTAAGTCTACCTGCAAGGCTATCTATCTGGGCTCCCCACTGTAGTTTGCTGTCTAATGTAATTCCCAAGAATACTGTTGAGTCTACAATACTTATGATTTCACTATTTAGAGTTAGATTAGTGCCTAGCTGTTTTACATTTGGCATAGTAAATCTCACACACTTTGTTTTATTTCAGTTAAGTAGGAGATTATTTGTTGTAAACCAAATCAGTACATCATTTAGTGCCCTATTCACATCGTCAAGAACTGTTTGCTTACGATCGACTTTAAAAAGAAGTGACATATCATCAGCAAATAGAACTATATCGCAAATATCTTTTAAATAATATGGTAAATCATTTATATATATGAGAAAAAGTAGAGGACCCAGTATAGAGCCCTGCGGAACGCCCATAGTAACAGGTAGTCCAGAAGACCTCGCACCATTGACATCTACGTGTTGAATTCTATCTTTCAAGTAGGAAACAATTAGTCCCAAAGCAATACCATTAACGCCATAATGCCTAAGTTTTAAGAAAAAGCGTGCTATGTTCTACGCAGTCAAAAGCTTTTGAAAGATCGCAAAATACACCTATCGCATCCTGCGAATTCTCCCATGCATTAAATATATGTCTCAAAAGAGTTGCACCAGCCTCAATTGTTGAACGACCCTTTGTAAAGCCATATTGTTCTTTGTGAAACAAATTATTTAGATTAAAATGGCTTTCCAGTTGTTGCAAAATGACTTTTTCAAAAATTTTACTAATAGCCGGTAAGATTGAGATTGGCCTAAAGTTACTTGGTTCAGTTGTACAACCCTTCTTGAATAAAGGTATTACTTTGCTATACTTCATGAGGTTAGGTAAAACACCAGAATCAACACATCTATTGAAAGTTATAGCTAAAAATGGTGCTATATCAATTATAATAGTTTCTATTAATTTAACAGAAATCCCCCATAAGTCCCCTGTTTTTTTAGAATTAAGAGACTTAAATGTTTTCATAATATCTGTAGGGTTTATGTATTCAAATGCAAATAAATTCTTACATTCATTTACATTGGCCTTTAACAACAGTTCAGACCCGGACGCACAAGAATTCAAGATACTAGTTGTACTAACTGGTATATTTGTGAAAAAGGTATTAAAAGATTCAGCTATGTCTAAGTTGTTTGTTAAAAACCTATTATTAATATTTAATTTTAAATCATTGTCTCGAGGTTTACTACGTCCAGTTTCATTGTTAATAATGGTCCACGTAGCTTTTATTTTATTATTTGAAGACTTAATTTTATCACCTATGCACAAGGACTTCGCCACGCGACACGTCCTCCTAAAAATCATTGAGTAATTTCTAACATAATCATGAAATTTTGGGTCAAAATTACTCTGTCTCAAGGCATACAAACCATAAAGCCTTTCTCTACTTCTGTATATTCCTGGCGTCGCCCAATCACAGAACGTCATTTTTGGCCTTTGCATAATTGTTTTTGACTTAAATATACTGTTAAATTCGAATTCTATCATACCGAAGAAGCAGCCGTAAAGCTTATCCGGATCCCTTTGAGTCCAATCTAAATTGGAAACCTTATCTCTAATGTTATTACTAAAATTCAATAGTCGGTTACTGGTCATGGGCCTGCATATAATTTTGTTTATTATATTTTCTTTTATACAAGGAAATGTCACAAATTGCCCACAGTGATCAGATGTTAACTCACTTAAAATTCACCTATTTAAATATTCCCCATTGCAAAATATGTTATCTAAGCAAGTTGCTGAGTGAGAAGTAATTCTTGTAGGCTCAGAAAATAAATAATTCAAGTCAAATGACTCAAGTAGGCTCACTAATCTTATACTGATAGGACACTTTTCTAATAGATTAATATTGAAATCTCCCATTTACAAAGCAGATCTATATTATTACAAAAGTCAGTAAAAGAAAAAACTTTGAAACTTACTCCACTGAGCCCAATCACGTTGCTGATATCCAGCCACCCAGGTGCTGGCTCGTAGAATGCTGGAAGTACTGTAAATTTAATTGAAAAAGAAACTGTTTTAAATCTTTCCTCGTTACTTTTGGAGTTGATTCGAGATATGTCCGTGTACTTGACATCTTCAGGGTCTGTGAGCATCTTAGCAGATGCAGAGTCTAAGGCGGTTATGCAAATAAATCCCAATAATTACAAATAGTAGAAGAGCTGCTGAACCTTTCGACTAACGGTGTGTCTGTAAGGCTAGAAACTCTTGTAGTGATGAGTCATAACGTGCTAAGTAGGTAGCCATCGCCTGGCAGGCCTCAGCCCTGCACATCATCAACTAATATGTTTTTGAAAGTCTATAAAAACTGAGAAGAAAAAACTTGATCCTGTAAGACTGCATTTTTTATAGGATTTAGTTAATTCATTAAGAAGTTCAAAAACAAAATGACAGGTGATTCCGATGAGTACAAGTACCTGCTGGGCGAACAGAAAGACACACCTTTCTTAAATTTCAATTACATTATCAATGTAAATAAATTTTATTCTGTAAAGTTGTAATCTATACTTATATTATGAATGCGAAAGTAACTCTGCCTGTCTGTCCTGCTTTCACGGCCAGACCGCTGCACCGCTTTCAATGAAATTTGGTACACAGATAGTCTAAAGCCTGAGAAAGGACATAGGCTACTTTTTAATGCGAAAAAAAGGGTTGTAAGGGGTTTAAAGGTGGGAATAAGGGTTGTATAGAAGTCGGGCGGTTCACGCGCCATACGCATGCGCGTTAAATACGCCGGGCGTCTTGACAACGAATAAACAAAGCTGTCACCATGATATAAAAATACAGGTATGACATTCCGAGACACAGCACGAGATGACGTCATCATCACTATCGCTGGTTCTCAAACTTTATACTTTTTGGGAGATTTTACAACATACTTAATTTAGTCAATAATTAAAATTCAGTAAATAATTTGAATACATAAGTTTTGATCCTGATTGTGAGGGAAAAACTATATAGACAGAGTTAGCCCATAATTACGTCATTTTAGGAAAGATGAAATTTTAAAGGTCGGTGGTCTAACATTAACTCAGAAAGGAATGGGTACTCACTAAGCTGAAAGTGGGGCCGTTTATTTTTTGCCGGCTCCACCCGCATGCATATTGGTTATCGTAGTAATTTGCGTAGCCTATACCTAAAATGTAGAGATTATTGTATTATATTAATCCATTCTTTAAAATGGTGTTTCACCTTTGAAAGTTCTGGAAGGGGTTCGATTGATTATGTAGTATTACTTCCGCCCATAGTCTTTAGGAAACATTTGCTTCGATCAAAAACCTTATTGTACCGCCTTTCATATCTCTCAGTTCCGAATAGAACAACAAATCATTTCGTTATATACTATAAATACAAATAAATATTTGAGAATAGCTGTATACACTAGCACTGAACGAGACAGACTTATGCGTGTAACGAAGATAACGACATACGGAAAAACACTGACATAGCATGTTTCAATGTTACCAGTAGTGTAAAATAATAACTTCCAAACACCATTATTCCCTTTGTGAATTCTATAGAACAATAAAGTTTTACGTTATCATATATTTTAATTCAAATATTTTGTTTGATTATGCACACAAAACAACAATTTAAATGCATTTTACATTTTTTTAAATAGAATGGTGACTGTAAAGGTTTCCATCATTTCATATCATGTTGCTATAAAGTGGTAACTGGATAGTGACGTCACCCCGTGTAGCTTGCGGAATGTCATACCTGTATTTTTGCTGTCACAACAATATTATCAAAGCCCAAGGAAAGACGATTAAAGTTGGAGTTCATTTTTTTCGGGCAGCATAACCAAGTGTATCAAATCCGCAAAATCTCTATATTTTGGCAAAAGATGGCAAAACAAAAATAATAAAATTGTAGTTTTATTTTTACTTGAGGCTGCCAAAGTGTCTCTGGTCATCTGATAGAAAACTCAAGCCGAATCCAACAGTGGGAGCAACCATACTCACTGCGAAAGCAGACAATGCAGCATTGCGTCCCACACTATGACGACTTAATGAGATGCTTTTTCACGCACCATTAAATTTCACGCCCACTTAAAGGACCTGGGATCATAGTGGAAGGGAACAAGTGCGCTGCCTGCGCTGGTAGTGAGTTCCAGTTTTTAACTGCTCGGCACAGGAAGGAAGAACCAAACCGTTTGGTTCGAGAGCGTATTTCTAAGACCCTGAGGCGGTGTTTTCCAAGGCCAGGACGTGTTGTTCTCCAGAGGAAGGGAGAAGGGGGGACCAGTTGGAAGAGTTCTTCAGAATACTCCCCATGATACAGGCGGTGGAGGACTGCTATAGAGGCGATATCTCTACCAGAGGTACAGAGGTTCAAGGAGCTCGGTGGCTTCGGGACTGTTGATAAAGCAGACTGCTCGCCACTGCAACCGATCGAAAGCACAAAGCATATACTGCGCGAATCCATTACAAAGATGAGAACAGTACTCCACGCACGAGCGAACCTGGTCTTATAAAGAAAACTCAAATGCTCAAGCGCGAAGAACCGTTTTACCCTGTTCAGTACGCCAAGTTTCCGCAAGACCGCCTTAGTGATGCTCTCGATGAACCTCCGTGGTTTGAGGTCCCGGCAAATATCTATGCTCAGGACACCGAGCTTATCCCGTAGTGGCAGTTGAGTGCTCTGAAAAGCGGGGAGGGAAAAAGATGGAGACTTTTTGGTAGAGAAAGCGCACAACTGTGTATCTTAGCGTTTGAGGGGATAATGAAATATCAAGAACCCCAACAGCGTTCTTAATGTATCAGAATCTACCTGACTAAAATCAGACGTCGTCATCTGTGACTAAAATAAAAGAGATCCGGTAACCTCTCGATTAGACGATTCTGAGGAAAGAAAGAAAAGAAATAAGGTCCCGAAAGGAAGGAAGATGAAAAAAGCCCGGTCAGGCGAGCCTCAGAAGCTTCATTTTTTTAATTGAATCCATATAGAAATTTCTCTTCTGTGAGATGTTCATCTCACAAAAGGATGTGACCGCTGTGAAACATTTGAGAACAACTTATAGTGTAGTAAACATATCAGACATGTTGCAACTGCTTACCAATCGGAGGTCTCACAATGCATACTGGTAAATCTCCAGCTGTTGTCCTGATCAACTCTTCTGCCAGAGATTTCGTAAATGTGTAAGTATTCGGCCAGCCACGGATTAAGCTGCAGAAAAGTTGACACTTATTAGTACTTTACATTTATTACGGTTATTATTAATAACATGATATTGGAGAAAATTGTGGAGATACTCCTCCTGTTTCAAAGCTTTGAATTCATAGCACAGAGCCTTTAAAACTCCTCTACTAGACATATAATCTCGCCTTAGAAAGGAAATTTTGGACTACTTTACTCACTGAACACACGTGTTGGTACAGAGCTGTGTCAAAATTTCCTTCTCTTTCAAGTACTGTTGTTCTGCATGGTTTGCTTCTTTAATCAGCTCATAAGATACCCACGGGATGTTATCTGGGGTGATACACGCTTTTAAAATATTTTCTTTGTCAGTTCGATGATAATTTATACTGACACGTACCTGTTCGTCATGCTGTTTAATCTACTCTCTTCCATTTCTTCAGCCAAAGTTATCATTACATGAGGGGGTAAAGCACATGGGTAGAACTCCTCTAAAAGATCTTTACCTATACGGTTTTCAGTCGCATGCGAAAATGCTGTTGATATATGAATGAATTTTCTGAAAAAAGAAATCATAAATTTATACATTATGTGAAATGTTATGTTCTAGATGTCCTAGTATATTATATCAATTCTATTAAAACATTGTTTTACCATTATTATCTATAAAGATTATTTACTCTTCTAGATTATTATCTATTTCCACACGTAATAAAATTAAATTTGCGTGTAACCGTTCCTGTGTACTTGAGTAACGAATATATTTCCATAGTTTTTGGTTTATAGCCGGAGTTATCTATCTATACTTATAAAATAACATGTCCTGACTAAATGATTCATCATCGCCGAGCGCTAACTATTATTAAAGTTAGAGCTATGAAATTTGTAAGCAGGATCATTTTATTGAGGAAACACCCACTAAGGAAGGAATTCCGGAATATCTACCCCTAAAAGGGTGAAACAGGGGTTGAAAGTTGGTATGGAAGTCCGTATTTTTTTAAGTTAGAAACATAAAGCTTTATTTTTGGGCTATTGATTAAGAATGAGTGGATACGTATTTAAGCGTTTCTGGATAAACTACCTCTAAGGGGGAGAAATGAGGGTTGAAAGTTTGTATGGAAGTCCGTCTTTTTTAAGTTATACGCAGGAAACTTTATTTTTGAGCTTTGAGATTAATAAATTTAATAAAAAAAACTTTTGCATTGCAAACAAAAAAAAAAGCAAGACATGGACGACCGAAGTACCTACTTATCAAGACAAATTCTATGAACACCTATCAACTTCATCGTCAAACCCTGGATACCATTTAAAACTAAATACTTGATTAAACTAATTTGCATATTCTAATCTCGATGGTGTTGCGTCGTTTCATTACAGAGTTCCTATGGCCACCTTGCGGCTCCATCGTCAGACTTTGGATACTATCAAAACATGAAGTACTCGTTATGACGAATCAAACGATTCCAAGCTCGATGGTGTTGCGTCGTTTCATTACAGAGTTTCCATAATCACCTTTCGGCTCCATCATCACACCCTGGTTACCACTGGTTACTATCAAAACATAAAATACTCGTCAAAACGTCAAGACGAATCAAACGATTCCAAGCTCGATGACGTTGCGTCGTTTTATTACAGAGTTCCTATGACCACCTCCCGGCTCCATAATGAGACCCTGGATACTATCAATACATAAAATACTCGTCAAGACAAATCAATCGAGTACAAACTCGATGGGTTACGTCGTTTCATTACAGAGTTTCCATGACCACCTTCCGGCTCCATCATCAGACCCCGGGTAGTATCAAAACATAAAGTACTCGCCAAGACGCATCAAACGATTCCAACCTCGATGGTGTTGCGTCGTTTCATTGCAGAGTTTCCATGGCCACCTTCCGGCTCTATCATCAGACTCTGGATTCTATCAAAACATGAAATACTCGTCGTCAAAACGAATGAAACGATTCCACACTCAATGGATTTCGTCGTTTCATTACAGAGTTCCAATGACCATCTTCCAGCTCCATCATCAGACTCTGAATACTATCAATACATAAATTACTCGTCAAAACGAATCAAACGATTCCAAGGTCTATGGTGTTGCGTCGTTCCATTACAGAGTTTCCATGGCCACCTTCCGGCTCTATCATCAGACTCTGGATTCTATCAAAACATGAAATACTCGTCGTCAAAACGAATGAAACGATTCCACACTCAATGGGTTACGTCGTTTTATTACAGAGTTTCCATGACCACCTTCCGGCTCCATCATCAGACCCCGGGTAGTATCAAAACATAAAGTACTCGCCAAGACGCATCAAACGATTCCAATCTCGATGGTGTTGCGTCGTTTCATTACAGAGATCCTATGGCCACCTTCCGGCTCCATCATCAGACCTTGAATACTATCAAAACATAAAGTACTTGTCAAGACAAATCAAATGATTCCAAGCTCGATGGTTTTGCGTCGTTCCATTACAGGGTTTCCATGACCACCTTCCGGCTCCATCATCAAACCCTGGATACTATCAAAACATAAAGTACTCGTCAAGACGTCAAGACGAATCAAACGATTCCTCACTCAATGGGTTTCGTCCTTTTAGTACAGAGTTCCTGTAACCATCTTGCGGCTCCAAAATCAGTCTTTGTATTCTATCAAGACATAAAGTACTCGCCAAGACGCATCAAGCGATTCCAATCTCGATGGTGTTGCGTCGTTTCATTACAGAGTTCCCATAACCTCCTTTCGGCTCCATCATCACACCCTGGTTACTATCAAAACATAAAATACTCGACAAAACGTCAAGACGAATCAAACGATTCCAAGCTCGATGGCGTTGCGTCGTTCCATTACAGAGTTTCCATGGCCACCTTCCGGCTCCATCATCAGACCCTGGTTACTATTCAAACATAAAGTACTCGTCAAAACGTCAAAACGAATCAAACGATTGCACACTCAATGGGTTTCGTCGTTTTATTACAGAGTTCCTATGACCACCTCCCGGCTCCATAATCAGACCCTGGATACTATCACAACATAAAATACTCGTCAAGACGAATCAAACGATTCCACACTCAATGGGTTTCATAGTTTCATTACAAAGTTCCTATGGCCACCTTCAAGCTCCAGCATCAGATCAGCACCATGTCGCCATAATATTGCATTGTCACGCTGTTTACTTAAGCACAATCGGTTGAAGATATCTGCTTCAAATTTAACTTGCAAGATTTGGGAACAGACAAACATCGGGACAGGTGAAGCTAAATAAAAGCTTGTAAAAATGAGTAGATAAGTATGTAAGCCTTTCTGGTCATTCTACCTCTAAGGGGGTGAAATACATTGTATGGAAGTCCGTCATTTTTGAAGTTAGAAGAATGAAACTATAATTTTGGGCTACTGATTAAAAATGAGTATACATGCATTTAGGCATTTTTGGATATTCTACCACTGAGGGGGGTTAAATAAGGGTTGAAAGATTGTATGGTAGTCCATCATTGTTTAAGTTAGAAAGATGAAGTCTTTGGGCCAATTCAACGAGACTTTCATTCATTTTATTACTTAATATTCAGGAAAAAAGTGTGTCAATGAAATTGTCGATTGGAATAAACTTACTTAAAGTTCTTGCAATTTCTGGCAAGTTCCAATGCTTCTCTGGTACTTCGAATATTGGTGAATGTTGCTTTACGAAGTGGTTCATCAAAACGAACGGTTGCGGCAACATGGAAGATGAAGTTCACCTGTAAAATACGGGAACTAACGTGAACAATGATTTAATTAATATTTTTTACATATATGAACATCGACAACCGTTATATGAGTGATATTTTTTTTGATATTTGGCCCAGCCAAGGCATGATCACCTCGCCTGGTCGGAGGATCTCCCTTTATGTTAGAGGAACATAACACCCGTTCCTCCACAGGTATAACAACAACCGCGGGTAACGCCGCAAGGCGAAGCTCGTCTTAAATAAAAGTTTACTCCTTATCCTCCTATCATCAACAATCTGTCAATCCCTTCAAAATCAGTCCAGCCATTAGCGAAATTAGCGAAATAAAAAGACAGACGGAGAGACAGACAAAAATTCTAGAAATTATTTTTTTGATGTAAAAACCGTAAAATACTTCATGCGTAAAGTGAAAAGCTGTCAATTTGAAATAATAAACAAATGTTGGAATTTTATTTATTTACCTCCCTCGCTATTGTGTTCCAATCATTTTCACTGAGTCCCAGTCTGATATCTGCTACATTTCCCTCCACACAAACAATCTTGTCTGCAAAATGTGGTTGCTTCGTGCGTAGGAAGTCGTAAAGCTGAATATGTAATAAAGAAAGAATTGTACAAAGTTAATAAATGTTCAAAAGTACTTAACTTATTGAAAACATAAATTTACACACAAATGCATATCTTTCTATCATATAGGTATTTTTTTTTATGGAATAGGGGAAAACGAGCTGACGTATCGCCTGATGGTAAGCGATTACCGCCACCCATGGATACCCGCAAAACCAGAGGCGTCACAAGTGCGTTGCCGGCCTTTGGGGTATGGGGAGGGGGATTGGGGGAGGGTTTGGGGTATGGGCCTTCGGTATCCTCATTCACTCGGTGAAACACAACGCCAGTGCTGTTTCACACCGGTTTTCTGTAAGGCCGTGGTATCACTACGATCGACCCGGTCCATTTATGCCGAAGCGTTGGCTCTCCCACGATATTATATATATATTTAGATATAAGTTAGTGAAGATAGGAAGAGAGAGTTACGTTATGATCTTCATATTGTATATACTACTTTTCATCACATGATAATGTTGACCCCCACAGTGTGGGTCACCACCCTGCATCACAATCGCAGTGAAGATGATGCAGTTGAGGATAGGGCTCTAAGATTTGACTCATTATTTCCATCAAGTAGAGTCATTTCGGCAGCTATCACAATTAAAAAAACATTTTGAATAAATACCTACGAACTTAATTGTTTTAAAATTTGTTTATAAGTATTCCAGAAAACGACGTCATTGCATTGATAATTAAAGATTATAATATAACAAGTGCGTATTATACGTTACATTTAATTACAATATGTCAACACCAGAATATATTAGTTTTGGTGGGCACTTTTATATGGAAATATTGGATTTTTTTGGCACCAACTCTATTGTTTGGAATCATTCTTACTGTTATATTTCAAAATTAAAACCTATTTTGAGTTTGATATGTCCAGCAGTAGACTGTTAATAGTGGTGATGATTGACTTTGGAGTAATAAGAGTTGTTTCAAAAAATTTAATGCCGTCAAAAATCAATGTCAGTGGTGCTTCGATCAATAATTTACTATTGTACTATTATTGATCGAAGGAGTGGTGTGTAATTGGTGAGGCCTATGTCTTGCAGTGGACTGCAATAGGCTGATGATGAGACTGCACATTTGGCCTAGTGGTTTAACGGTCACCACGCCGTTTCCTACTTCGCCAAATGTCGTGGGTTCAAATCCCACGTAGGACAACACTTTGTGTGATCCACAAACTGTTGTTCTGAGTCTGGGTGTTCTTTGTGTCCGTTTCATATATGTTTGTAAACTCCCCCGCGACACAGGATTTATTTCTAGTGCGGGAGTAGTCTTTTTTTAAATAAAAAAATAAAAAATAACATTGAATATAATTAAATTGGTTTCGCTAAAAGTTTTTTTTTTATTTTTTTTATTTTAGAGCCGAGAATTGCGTACGGGCACGATGTAAGAGACCTATGCTCTAGACTAAAATAAGTCGATAGATACTTCTTTAACGAGACTAATCCTTCCCACACGGTTACTTTTGTAACTCCTGTATCAATAGTGTTATAAATATATATATAAGCTGTTGATCCTGATAATGACACAAGAAAAACTGTCGTGAAACTCGCAACGAATTTAATCAGAATTAAAATTGGGGAACTTGGAAATATAATAAATTCACTTCCAAATCCACTTATTAGCAAAAAGGGAAACAAAAAGAAGTAAAAATAGACCCACATACATCAAAGCATCACGAATATAAAACTTTATGGGTCTTAAGCATGAAATCATTTCACCGTCATTATCAGCAACCTTTAATAGCCCACTGCGTAACATAGACCACCCCTTAGAAAGTAGCATTTGGCTTACTTTATCATATGATGGGTTGGTAAGTGTCAAGTATCCCTTCTCTTTGCAGTGTTCCTTAGCCGGCTCTTATGTCACCATACCAAACTAGCGAGCTTATTTATAAATACTCACCGGATTACTTAACATATAGTTTAATCTTTCCTCGGTTGTTCTATTTTTCTTGGGTCTCATTAACAGGTATATTTTCTCAATGGCACATGATCTGGAAAACAAGACACACATGTATATTAGAAATTAATAGGCATTCCCGAAGCTTAAAAAATGTCCTGGAGTTCGTATTTCAAGCAATCATCACCTCAGACATAGGCTTCTCGAAAGGTTTCCCACAATAATCAGTCCTTTACTGCCTGTATACAACAGCTTCCCGTGATCTCCAATACCTAAATATCGCTTTAGAATGGGGTTTATATCAAACCAGCCTTTTTAGCAATTTTTGTAAAGCATTAAATATTTGATAGACAACTTAGTTGACATGTTAATTGTAAGAGAATTGCTCATGTCGAATCAGATTATGTATTAAATTAATTAGGTGCAAGAAAAAATATATTGAAATATGTGCAGGGTTTAGCCTTAAAGCATTACAGACAGTCAGAATTACGTTCGAATGTATAATCTTAGAATGAAAATGTGGATTTACAATGGGTTATAACAAAAATATTTTTTCAAGAAGAAAGTGATTACTACTTAACTATGCACTTCAGCTGCTAAACAGAATCATCAACAACCCACTGCTGAAAATAAACCTCTCCTAAGAAAGGAGGTTTGATTTACTATACCACGCTGATCAGACGGGTTGATGGCAAGCTATACAAAACAAAAGCATGACAAAAATATAAGAAAAACTAGAAAACAAACCCTTACTTACTGGTCAATGTTGTGGAAAAAACTACTTGACAACGGTACACTACAAGCGAAATGTGTTAAAAAGATGTTATTATCGACCATATAAAAAGCTTTGCTGAAATCGATTAGGCTACATCTACCTGCAGACCAACGTCCACTGCAGGCATGTTATGTTCCAGAAGGATTCCGAAGGGTGGGGTCAGAAAAGGGCCGATCCCGCTAAAAAGAGGCGGCGAAGGGGATGCGGAATGTACCACAGTCGTGAGACACGGCAGGAAGGCCACCAGAAGCTGCCAATACGTTTCTGGAGCTTCTGCCGTCTACCGAGGTAGGCTGCGCGGGGCTTAGTAGGTAGACCGGTTCTCCAGGAGTCCCACACTCACCCTTCGTCTTCCATACGGTAAGTATCGTACGAAAAGCAGTTCAAAAATGGCAAAGATAAAAGGAAAGTAATTCTAGACCATCTGTCCATTGGACCAATTGTGCAATCAGGTGACTAAGGTAACCACGACCGCGCAGAATCAAGAGAGACACGACAGAGAATAAGACATTTTTTGGCTAGCGTGGTATTATAAGCACAAAACTATGCTGAATCTCCAGCGCTAGAGTATTATAGATTGTGTTATTGACGATTAGGATTGGATAGAATGGAGGATTAGGAAAACAAAATCATTACCTTATCAGTTTCTCAATCAGATGTTTCCCGATGAAGCCAGACCCACCGGTAACGAAGACTGTAGCACCTGCGTAAAACAGCTGCACAGGGGAGTCAAAACGATCTATCACTTCATTCATTGGTTTTTGGTATGCCAGAGCATTTAACTCTATTACTTTTGCCAGATCCATTTTTTTCTTAAATGTTACTTCCAGGAGTAAATCTACACTACTACCAGCAGTAGACTGTTGCCTTCCGATAACTAACACCTTATAAGTTGTAAACCAGATTCACTTTCAATTTTTATTTACTAATTAAGTCTTGAATTTTAAATTGTAATGAATTCATTATAATTTATAAACAACATTAATTAACAACGAACATCTTCAATTACGTGCCGTCACCTAACCGGGGTTTGCGTTGGGGTGGTGTATCGGAATCGGACCAACTAAAACCACACGGTGTGCTACTCTGCGCCTGAGATAGGAGGGATCCGGGAACTGCTGTTATATAATATTTAACAACGACCGTATACAAACCCAACTGGCCACTATACCAATAGTAGTCCTTGCTATGGAGAGGCTTATGTCCAGCAGTATGGGACACTGAAGGTGGCGATAATCAAAACCTCCTTGCTATGGAGAGGCTTATGTCCAGCAGTATGGGACACTGAAGGTGGCGATAATCAAAACCTCCTTGCTATGGAGAGGCTTATGTTCAGCAGTATGGGACACTGATGGTGGCGATAATCATTAGCATTATCACTTCGTATTTTTAATCTACTTTATTTATTTTTACTACTACTTATTTATTTATGTTTTAAAACTACTTTTTTTTTTGTATTTATACAGAAATTTTGGATACAACTATGATATACACCGCCACATAATCCAAAATATAGAATCCTCTTTAACTTCCAGTATCTGGAAGATCCTTGGAACTCTAGGCATAGGCAAACAACAGCGAACCTGAACTTAAGATGACAATTGGTTTAGATGATATAAATCGTAATTTCTCAAGAACACCTCAGATGGATCATCAAACCAAGATCAAACCTTGAGTTATATAGCTAGCCTCCTGCACCCTATCAATGAATCTTTCGACTTTTCTCCAGTATCTTCTGAGGACATCAAAAATATTATCCTGTCCATTCGTGCCAATGCGGTGGGATGTGACGGCATCAGCCGTCGTATCGTTACCATCCTGGATCACGTTCTTCTTGCAATATCTCATATCATAAATTTGTCACTCGACTCTGGAACCTTTCCCTCACTCTGGCGTAAGGCCTTTATCATACCTTTACCCAAAAATACGAGAGGGGTCCCTGAACACTTTTGGCCAATTCCTATACTTCCTTTCCTCTCTAAAGTGCTTGAAGCCTGCGTTCATAGGCAAATCTCTCAGTTTGTATATCAGCAGAACCTTATCAGTCCCTTTCAATCTGAGCCCAGACCTAGCCACAGCACAACCACCACCCTTCTCAAAGTGACTGGTGTCATTCGTGAGGGTATGGAGGACAACTAAGTCACAGTGCTGGCTTTGATTGACTTCTCCAATGCCTTTAATACCGTGTGTCATGACGTCTTATTAGCTATCCTTTTCTATCTTATGATCTCCTCAGAAGCTCTGGAATGGTTCTCCTCCTATCTTCAGGGACGACAATAGTGTGTTCAAATTGATGACTTATCGTCAAGTTGGTGTGATCAGACAAGTATCGACGACGACTCCCTCAAGACGGTATATTATGTCCCTTATTATTCTCAATTTTCGTTAATCTCGTAACCCAAAACCTTCAGAGTGCATATCACCTGTACGCTGACGACTTGCAAGTATTCGCTCAATCAATAGTTGAAGATATTTCATATGCAATCGATAAAGTCAACAGGGACTTAGACTACATAAAGAACTGGTCAGCGAGGTTCGGGTTGTCGGTAAATCCAACCAAATGCCAAGTGATCGTCGTGGGCGGCAAACAAATGTTGAGTAAGTTGGATTCGGCGGTCATTCCATTTGTTGCCCCAGTTACTACCAATCTTACTACCAGTTGTAATATCGTTAATTTTGATTACCCTTCCTACTACTCCAGCATTGAGCTGTTAGAAGGGTAAAAATAAATTGCCCGTGTTACTACCGTGAATACCTACTTAAAAAAAGCTTATTTTATTTCTAAACTAATTTATTTTTTCTTTATAAATTGAACATAAAATAATGTATTCCAAAATTTAAAAAAAAGGAAAATCAGCGCAATTTCTCGAGGGCATCTGCATCTAAATATGTCGGATACTGTCGTCATTTACAATATCGCGACTTCTTCCACCAGTTGTCCACAACAACGTGACTATACCGCTGAGCGCAGTGGTAAAGAACCTGGGGCTATTTATAGACTCAACACTCGGTAGGCGGGGACAAGTCTCACACGTCAGTCAGAAAATCACTTCATGTCTCCGAGCTTTGTATCGTCTCAAGAATTTCAATCCCGTTAAAACCAAGGTTACGCTTATGCAGTCCATAATTATTCCCCAGATCGACTATGGTGATGTGTGTTATTTCGACCTGAATGCAGACCTCCTCAATAAACTAGACCACCTTCTCAATAACTGCATTCGATTCGTTTTCAATCTTCGCAAGTATGATCATGTGTCTGCTCTACGTTCTCAATTTGACTTGACTGCACGTTTGGCCTAGTGGTTTAACGGTCTCCATGCCGTTTCCTACTTCGTCAAGTGTCGTGGGTTCAAATCCCACGTAGGACTACACTTTGTGTGATCCACAAATTGTTGTTCTGAGTCTGGGTGTTATTTGTGTCCGTTTCATGTATGTTTGTAAAGTCCCCCGCGACACAGGATTTATTCCTAGTGCGGGAGTTATCTTCCAATTCGTCAGCGCCGCAGTTTGCGAGCTCCGACTACTCTGTTTTCTTTCCTCAAATCTCCATCGTTACCCCAATACATTGTACCACACTTCCGTCTCTTATGCTCTAATCACCACCGACGCCTTCGGTCAACAAACAATCTACTTCTTCGATGTCCTGCTCACACCTCCAACTTCCTCCATTCTTGCTTCTAAGTGCAGTAAGTTTTTCTCTGGAATGCACTCCCTGCCGAGATCAGGATGACCACAAACATTCAAGTTTAAAGTACGTGAACTTCTTCGGAATGAGTTGGCAATACAGTCACAACCCTAGTACCCGTGTTTTGCCATAAAAAAATGGTGTATAAAAAATAGATGTTGTTCGATTCTAAGATCTACCCGATATGCACACCAAATTTCATAAAAATCTGTCCAGCCGTTTCAGAGGAGTATGGTAACTAACATTGTGACAAGAGAATATTATATATAATAATTATTAATTAATGTGATAGTAAATATATTTTAAATGGTAGTATTTGATGTAGGATATATTTTATTTACAAAATCATTATTTACCAAGAAAACTTTATCTTTGCACCTACCGCATCTTATTTCTACATCACCTGAAGGTCGACTGGTAGAGAATACCTCATGGCATTAAGTCCGCCTTTTGTACAATAAGTGCAACAAGTTTTATTAAATAAATAAACTAAGAGTTAACGCCATAAACATAAAACTGAGATCCGACGACGATAAACGCCTAAGGGGGTCACCCATTATTTATTAATTTATTAAAATTTCTTGCAAACATATTGCACAAGGCATACTTAATGCCACAGGTTTTTTCTCCCAGACATACCTTTGGGTGTTGCGAAGCTGTTGGTGGCAGGTGTATGTTTGAACAAGTAAGACGAGAGACTAAGTCAAATGATTTTATAAAACACAATTACTACAGATAAATACACACATCAAAAGTGTCTAGGGATCAAGCATTTTTATGCGGATTTCTTGAGATTGAGATGTGGCTTTGGCCCTGGCCTGCTCAGTCGCCAGACTTGAACCCGATTGAGCATGCATGGGTTATGCTACAGAGAAGAGCTCTGCCGAATATGGAGGGTATCCAGTCGCAAGAAGACCTTTTTTTGTTGTTGCAACGAACATGGGCGGCCATTCCACAGCGTGATTTGGATGAACTCATTTTGAGTATGCCAAACCGATGTTCTTGTGTTAGTGTTCGCGGTAGAAACACGGATTATTAATTGTTTAAGTTACCTAATAAAATTTTAAAGAAAACTGTTATTTCAGTCTTTTTTTCCAACTTTAATGTTGGTGGTTCAAATGTCAAAAATCCTTTTATTAGGAAAATGGCAAATTTCTTTATTAATGCAAAGGTGACTTGGTTTATCGTTACTGTGACAAACGAAAACACTTTATTTGATGAATCCTTAAAGAAAATTTTAATTAATATCAATCAGGAGAAAAGTTATTGCAAAAATATATGTTGATCCCTAGACACATGTTGATCCCTAGACACTTTTGATGTGTGTATATGGTCGAACAGTGGTAGTTCATTTTATTTCTGGATACTTAGATTTGAAAATTGGTTAATGTGTGCTTTCAGGACACATTTTTCTTGGGATCTGAAACCCATTGAACTGAACACAGAAAAACGGGTTTCAGAGAGAAAGTAAAGAACATGGGTTGGCTTATATCTTCTCGGGTTAGGATATAATCGGAAAATCTTTCCATCACAGCTTGAAGGACAATCGCCCATGGGCTAGTTTATCTCAAGTATGAGAAGCAATGTATTATGTGCACAGGTGTAACTCGAATAGTTTACTTAGGATAACTTGCATAGATTACTTATATAATGTAGAACAAAAAAAGTCGGACCCAAAATTGAGCCCTGAGTAAAACTCCAAAGCTTAATAGATTGTGTTCACAGATCACGTCATTTTTAGGCACTAAAAGCGATTGCGATTAACTCATCTTGAAGAATTTCAGGTGATTGGTCATGAATACCAGTGCTTTCCAATTGGACAGGTAAAAATAAGACACAGTGTCAAAGGCTTTGTTAATCAGACTATTGTCAAGTTTGGAAATAGTATGATATATGAGAGCAGAAACTGACTTTACTGGTGGTAGCGTATGCGACTGCTGTACTTGAGGTCTCGGGTTAGCGTAGTATAATAGACAATCGGGCGGAGTATGGCTATCGCCCTCCGCCCGAAGAGGTACGCGAATGGCGTGAAGCCGCTCGTCGAGCCACTATGGACAGATGGTCGTTCCGGCTGGAGACTCCACGCGCTGGCTTAGCCGCCGTGGAGGCTCTCCAGCCGGTCATCCTCGAGTGGGCAGACGAAGAAAGAAAGAAAGAAAGACGAAGCGAAGACGTAATCTCGCAGAAGGAGGTGGCGGAAAAGGCCCGGGAGGATGATATCCACTCGGACCCAATCCAGCGGATGGTCGGGACGGGCTTTTCCTTCCATCCGCTCTAGTGGCCGCCCGCGAGGAGGCGACGTTACGCGTGTGCCGTACGTCGCCTAAATTGAGATTGTAACAGCTGACGGTGTCCGCTTTTGTGCGGGCAAGCGCTGGGAGGGGTCCGGACGTGTTAATAACTGTAGTTCCCGGATTCCTCCCTTCACAGGCACAGAGTGGCACACCGTGTGGTTTTAGTCGGTTCGAGTCCGACACACCGCCCCGCCGCAAGCCCCGGTGGGGTGACGGTCCGAGGGGATTTCCACACGTTAAAAAAAAGTATAATAGATAAAAAATCCTTTCTAAGGAGAGGTTGGTGTCCAGTGGTGACCTATTTAAGGCTGCCGCGTTGGTCTAGCGGTTGGCCTATGCCACTGCTGATTATGAGGTCTCGGAATGGAATCCCATGTCGTACCAAAAAAATAATGTTATATGGTTTTTATGATTATAGAAATGCTTAATACCAGCTCGGGGTTAGGAAGTTGGAGTCTCAGCCCCCGTGCCTCGGATTATGAGAGTAAGGGAACAGAGAGTGCAACTGTGTTTGCGCACACACTTATCTATACTAATATTATAAAGCTGAAGAGTTTGTTGGTTTGTTTGAACGCGCTAATCTCAGGAACTACTGGTCCGATTTGAATTATTCTTTCAGTGTTAGATATCCCATATATCGAGGAAGGCTATATGCTATATATCATCAAGCTAAAACTAATAGGAGCGGCGCATCAATGAAGAATATTCATAAACGGGGGAAAATTATTACGCTACGGACAATATAGTATTCACAGGCAAGGGTGGAGGATGTCACTCAGGCTATTAACGAGGTGAACAGGGACCTAGAACTTATAAAATCCTGGTCGATGAAATTTGGGCTCTCAGTCAATCCAACAAAATGTCAGGCAATAATTATAGGCAGCAAACGTATAATGAGCAGATTGGATACCACATCTATCTCACCTATTATTTTTAATGGTTTAGTTATTCCACTCAGCTCTGCAGTCAAAGATCTGGGTTTACTTATCGACTCAACCCTCGATTGGCGAGCTCAGGTTACCAGCGTGAGCCAGAAAGTAACTGGTAACATGCGATTGTTGTATCGTCTCAAGAATTTCTTGCCTCCAAAAACTAAAATTACACTTATGCAGACCTTAATACTACCTATAATCGACTATGGTGATGTATGTTACTTCGACCTGAATGCAGACCTCCTTAATAAACTAGACCGCCTTCTCAATAACTGCATTCGATTTATTTTCAATCTTCGGAAGTATGACCATGTGTCTGCTTTGCGTTCCCAGTTAAAATGGTTGCCTATTCGCCTACGGCGCAATCAGCGAGCGCTGACCTCACTATTTTCATTTCTTAATTCACAATTTTTACCTACTTACCTTACTCCGTACCTTCGGTACCTATGTTCTAACCTCGATAGAAATCTTCGCTCAGTTAATAATCTGCTTCTCTCTTGTCCCTCCCACAACTCCGACTTCATGAACAGCTCGTTCTTTGTTCAAGCGGTACTGCTCTGGAATGCGCTCCCGCTCGAAATCAGGAAACCCACAACCCGTTTTACATTCAAAAAGAAAGTACACGAACTCTTTCTAAACGACCTGGCAGCACTATCTCATCCATAGCACACCTCATAGTATTCATGGTGTATATATGTGAAATATATGTGTATGTATATATGTATGTATCTATATATGTATGTTTATATTTGTACTTGTGATGTGTACTATTGTGTTTATATAGGTATATGTCTAAGTTTAGATATACTGTTGTGTTATATATGTGTAATATGAAACCTGTGCACCTACCTCACAACATTTCTACACCACCCGAAGGTTGACTGGAAGAGAATGCCCTGGGCATTAAGTCCGCCGATGTACAAATTTAGTGCATAAAGTTTATAAATAAATAAAATATATACGGACATTTGTAGGTAGTAGAGCCACGCTGATTTCAGCACGAATGGGCCGGCTCGACCGGGGCGGTACTACCCTCGCACAGAAAATCAACGTAAAATGACAGCGATCGTGCTGTCGTGTTTCGTTGGTGAGTGCGAGACCGGAGGCCCAAATAGTCTAAACAAGTTCCATACTTGTTGACTAGACTAAAAGATGCAGCAGCATCACTAGGCCGCCATGGTGTGGGTCGCCATACTGCATTGTCTGCATTCGCAGTGAGTATGGTGAATCACAACTCTTGGATTCTGCTTATGCTTTCCATCAGGCAGAGTAGTCATTATGGCGGGCCATACATAAAAAAAAAAAAAAAAAATAGGAGACGAAGGAAAAACGTAAACGACGTTGCGTGGGTCAGCTAGTGCATTATGGAATCGGCTAGGAGAACATCATTTAAGACTGTTAGTGATGACTGTCATAAATACAGCAAAATCCCGATCCTTTCTTTATGACGTGAAGGCATTGACCAATTTTAATTGGTAAATAAATACTACTATAATACTAGCTATTTAAAATATGTAATTAATGCAAATATAGTTTAAAACATGCCCATGACAAGGCAATTAACTCAGGTATTGTGTTAATTTAACATTTATATACTAAATCCGTAATCATAATACTATAAATTTTAAAGTAACTTTGTCTGACGGTCTGTCTGTTACGCTTTCATGGCTGCACCGATTTCAATGAAATTTGGCATAGAGATACTTTGATTCTTGAAGAAGGACATAGGTTTCATAATGTGATACATGAATTCAGAAATACATAAGTAGGTATGTTTATCAACAATCTGTTTACTATAGTACACACCGTATAAGAAAGCCTTGCGCGAGATTTGTAAAAATATTATTTTTTCTAGTAATCGTCACAAGCTATTGCATTCCTAACCACGTCAGGGTCACCAATAATATTAAATAAATAAATAATTCGGACATCTAACACACAACACCATCTAGTCCCAAGCTAAGCAGAACTTGTGTTTTGGATACTAGACAACTGCTATAAATACATATAAACGTTTTTTTTGTGAATACATACATATTATATATAGGAAACACCCAAACTCCGAAACAGATATTTGCAGATCATACAAACATTTGGTCCGACCCGGGAATCGAACCCGAGACCTCAAGCACAGCAGTCGCATAAGCTACCATTGCGCCACAGAGGCAGTCTATAGTACACGCCCTATCTAGTTTAGGATCAGAAAGCTGAAATCAGAGAGATTTGTAAAGTTATTATTGTTTCTAGTAATCGGCACAAGTTATTGCATTCCTAACCACGTCAGGGGCACCAATGTAAAGGATACTGTCATTAATGTAGAGGATGCGGTCACCAATGTAGAGGATACTGTCACCAATGTAGAGGATACGGTCGCCAGTGTAGAGGATACGGTCACCATAGAGAGGATAGGGTCACCAATGTACAGGATACGGTCACTAATGAAGAGGATACTGTCACCAATATAGAGGATACAGTCTCCAATGTAGAGGATACGGTCACCAATGTACAGGATACGGTCACCAATGAAGAGGGTGCTGTCACCAATGTAGAGGATACGGTCACCAATGAAGAGGATACGGTCACCAATGTACAGGATACCGTCACCAATGTACAGGATACGGTCACCAATGTAGAGGATAGGGTCACCAATGAAGAGGATACGGTCACCAATATAATGGTGTATCGGAGCTCTCAACGACTAACTTACGTTCAGGAACCCGTGTACAATGCGACGCTCGGTTATACATTTTAGTACTGCCACTATAGTAAGATTTCTTTAATATATGTGTCTTCTAAGGTTCTTCGTCCATGAAGTAAAACGACAGACAAGTATTGTAACTGTTCATACTGGGTCATACGGGTCAATTGTCCAAACTGACATTATTGTAATACCTACCAGGTTAACTGAATCAGTCACATCAATCATCAACAGCCTTTAACAGTCCACTGCTGGACATAGGCCTCTCCTTAGAAAGAAGGTTTTGGCGTACTACGAGTGTACTACGCTGACCAGACGAGTTGGTATAGTTGGGTTTTGTTTCAAGTTTTCCTTCTCTTTGCAGCATTTTGTCCTGCGTACTTTGCTCCATCGCCTCTTACGACACCTTTGGGATGAATAGGGCTGGTGACACTCCGTATTATCCATCACAACACGAACAGATCAGAACTAAACCATTAAAAAGTATATTTTTTTGTAAAAAAAAGGGGGGAAATGATGTAGGTACACATTATGTTTAATCATGTCAGCATATTTATGTGAGCTGAGCCATAGCGCGATGGGTGCAATTCAGTCGCTCTCGGATCATTCTTGGACATTGGTCGTGTCTTGACTTTTATGTAATTGATATAATATACCTATTGTAACGGTCGATTAGCACCAAGTAGAACGTTCGGGATATGAATGCGTGAAATTACTCGAACGAAGGTATTTGTATAGTATTTGACAGGCTTGACCCAATTCAATACTAAATTCACATATTTAGTAGATAATATCAAATATTGTTTACCATAAATATTCTAATGATTATTAGCATACAAATATTATTTGACAATACAGGATCGTGTAACATTAAAGACTTGATATGAAATATAAGTCGCGCCGGAAGCTGACAAGCGGAAGGCGCCAAGATAATTAATATGAATCAACTATTTACTTGTTTATAAAATCACCAATTGAATTATAAGTTTATAATATATTTTATTGTATGCCTAGTAATTATTAAGATTTAAACAAATGAGGCATTTATACGAAGTTGGAATCGTTACTTATAACATTCGGCCATCCTGTGCATGCCGTGTCCCACGGCGATCAGAGCTGCCACTAATTTAATTAAATCTGGTACTGACCAATTTATTTATTTTTCCTAGATCACATAGCTTTATTTGCTATACGTCACACAGTTTCGCATTTGCTATACGTCACACAGTTTCGCATTTGCTATACGTCACACAGTTTCGCATTTGCTATACGTCACACAGTTTCGTATTTGCTATACGTCACACAGTTTCGTATTTGCTATACGTCACACAGTTTCGTATTTGCTATACGTCACGCAGTTTCGTATTTGCTATACGTCACAGTTTCGTATTTGCTATACGTCACACAGTTTCGTATTTGCTATACGTCACACAGTTTCGTATTTGTTTGTAATACGTCACACAGCTTTTGATTTAACCTGCATCACACAGCTTTTATTTTTAATACGTCACACAGCTTTTGTTTTTACTACATCACACAGCTTTTGTTTTTACTACATCACACAGCTTTTATTTTTACTACATCACACAGCTTTTGTTTTTACTACATCACACAGATTTTATTTTGTACTACATCTATAGTTGTTACACGGACTTGATCACATAGCCGCCCGTATTCACATGTAGTACTTACTTGAATTTGGAAACATAGCTTAATTTAAGTAAATAGACTTGTTCACAGAGCAGTCTTTACAGGTAAGATTTAACACACAGCGGTAAATAACTGTTTACTTAGTATTATCACACAGTGTAGGTACTATATAATTGCAGACAAGTATAGGTAAATGGAAATCATGAACTTTTGTTTACACTTTTAAATTTCATTATAAATAAACTGGAACATACTCACCAGATGTACCGATAGATATACTTTACTGCACCTTCACCAATTACTCGAACGGAAACAAGAAAATTTCGTAGGGTATCCAAATAAAGATTGCGTTAACTTTGAAATATTATCAAAACAGGACGCGCGAGAATGCTAGATCCCACTTCTGAAATGTAACGGTCGATTAGCACCAAGTAGAACGTTCGGGATATGAATGCGTGAAATTACTCGAACGAAGGTATTTTTATAGTATTTGACAGGCTTGACCCAATTCAATACTAAATTCACATATTTAGTAGATAATATCAAATATTGTTTACCATAAATATTCTAATGATTATTAGCATACAAATATTATTTGACAATACAGGATCGTGTCACATTAAAGACTTGATATGAAATATAAGTCGCGCCGGAAGCTGACAAGCGGAAGGCGCCAAGATAATTAATATGAATCAACTATTTACTTGTTTATAAAATCACCAATTGAATTATAAAATTATAATATATTTTATTGTATGCCTAGTAATTATTAAGATTTAAACAAATGAGGCATTTATACGAGGTTGGAATCGTTACTTATAACACTATATATTTACCGTGTGAATAAATCAGAGTGAACGTACTACATCTTTAATTTATCACCTTGCACAAAGGGCACTACACTGAACAGAAAACCGTATATAGATATAGCCTCCTTAAGGTATGGGCTACTTAATCTAACGGTCTAAAAACTACTTATTGCTTACTAATCGACTATTTCTTATTTCATGTTTTTTATTTTGTAAATGCATCTTTCCATACATCTATTAAGACTCGTCTCCTCCGGGATTGTTGGAAATTTCAGTGTTTCTAACTGTTTGAAACTCTTCAGGAATTGCCAACTTTTGTTTCTATTGTGTCTACACCGAGTCGCCAATAATTTAAAAACATTCGAACTAAGCGTCTCCACAGAGCCAATAAATATCTGCAACAAGCATATTATTTTGATGTTTACCGCCAAAAGCAGAAACCCGGTTCCCAACATTTGTTGACAATTTTTGTTGCCAACGCAAGGAAATTACAGAAACTTTTGTCACCAACACGTGTTGACAACACAAAAGTTGGCAATATCCTTATCTTTTCTAAAAATTCCGGCTAAAAATTCCAAAACATAGTGATTACGCAGAGGATAAGCGCGCGTTGACGTAGTATCTTCTCCGCACACGTGGTCTCCCTGGCGGTATGCTAGACTATTTTGTTTTAATATTTTTTGTTTATTGTTTTAATACTGTTAGCTTCCTCACAGCGTTTATGCCTAGAAGTTTTGAAAAAGTTTGACATTTTCGCCTTATTTTGAAAATTTCGTCTCATCAAGAGATTCCAGGTCAAAATTCCACTGTTGAAATTTTTTAAAATATATTTTTCATTTTAAATAGTTCACACGTTGCAAATTTTAATTCAATAACGCTTAATCATAAATTTGGTTACAAATTCGAAGTTGTCCATTGTCTTATATTTAATATTCCTATTTACCATTAGATTCGCAATTCACTTATTTATTATTCCGGATCATAAATTTTACAGTCAATTAAACAATAACAAAATTAGAAAACTCACAAGTCTTAAATGTTTAAGAAAATCAGGTTCTTATGAAGAAGATACAAATCATTTCTATAATTATAGGGGATAGAAGCAGGCCGTTTGAGGTCTAGATGCTCGACCGGAGTGAAACCACGGGCTCAGAGAAAACCGGTGTGAAACAGCGCTTGCGCTGTGTTTCACCCAGTGAGTGAGGATACCGGAGGCCCATATCCCATCCCCCATCCCCCGCCCCATCCCCCAAAATCCAGTAACGCACTTGTGACGCCTCTGGTGTTGCGAGTATCCATGGGCGGCGGTAATCGCTTACCATCAGGATATACGTCTGCTCGTTTACCTACCTATTCCATAAAAAAAGGCTGCGAGCCAATTGCAAATGAGTTTGCGTTTACGTGATCCCGGCATCGCCATTCGATATGCTGAGACGCGCCATTTTAACCGACTTCAAAAGGAGGGGGTTATCAATGCGACTGTATGTTTTTTTAATGTTTTTTACCTGATAACTTTCGACTGGGTGAAACAATTTTGATGATTCTTTTTTTGAGCTGAGATGAAAGCTGGTGAGACCACAAGGTCCCATTTTATTTTAGTCCAGTTCTTAAGGTAGGCTTTTTTTGTTAAAATTTTTGATGTCTTATAAAATGTGGTTATAATAAAATAAAAACCTAATAAAAATTGTGTAATTAAAGATTAATCAACTTCTTCTCGCATTAGCACGATAGTATCATCTTGATTATTTACGACGGCATCTTCGGTGTATCCCTCAACGTATTCGTCATTATCATCAGAAGAAGAATAAGGTTGGTCAGAAATTGGTAGCGGTGATTGAACTGTGGGTTGATTCTCTTCTAGCATTGACCTAACTTCAGCAGGTATAGGAATGTTTTTAGATTTTCGCTGCCGGCGCAATAACTTCGCACTAGAAATGACTGGGTCTGAAGTTTCGAGTGCTCCTTGAAATAGGTGAATCATTGTTTGGCGACGATTCACTTTACTAGTGTCGTGTTCTCGATCACTGCGCCAGAATGTATTACGAGATTCTGCAGCTTGTTCTTTTCTATGTTTAATATGTATGTATTTACAAAAAAAGTATATGTGTATTTATATCAGTTGTCTAGTACTCATAATACAAGCTCGACTTAGTTTGGGACTAGATGGAGATGTATAAAAAAAATTGTTTTAGTACAATATTTCAAAGGAATGATAAGATATACTTAATATTAAATAGGTACGAAGATACTTCCTAACCATCCCTAGCTATTTCTGTCAAGCTTATTCACAATTGGTTAGTTTGGATGAAAAACTAGCATTAATTATTCCCTAAACGATTATTTCTTGCACAACATACAGTTCATTACCATATTTAGTATAGCTATGTTCACCTGCTATACATATAATATAATAACAGCAATTTTATGATTCACGCTATGCGCCAGTCAATTTTATTTAAAAAAATATTTAGGTACGTTTGCTGTTAACAAACGGCAGGAGTCACATATATTTTTGAAAGAACCCTTGAACAAAACCTAATATTTAATTTCTTTAAATATACCTACCACGGAATGGGCAGCCGATTTTTTTGTATGGACTGTGGAAAGTATATTTTAAAATAAAATTTAAGTGCCCCAATGCTGATGTTCCCGAGAAAAAAAATGAAAAGGAAAATATAAAAAATAAAAATAAACAAAAGACTTTTTAATAACGTGAATAAGCAAATAATATGCGCTTCTTGTGAACTCATTGATTAATAAATACAGAATTACTTTTAATTCGTTCATTTCGAAGATTTCTTTTTCTGTTTTCGAAACCGCAAATAAGATAAACTTTGGTACTTAATTTCTCTGGAAGTAAACCATATTGGCACGCGGCAGTTTTACTCAGACTCTTCTTATACAAAGCCCTCTCAATCTATGGAACGAATAGTAAATGTCCGTTTTCACTGTCATATTGTATACTGTGCGCTGCATTGTTGCATTTGCAATGAGCATGGTGATCCCTACTCTTGAATTCCATTCATGCTTTTCATCGGACAGAGTAGAGTCACTTTGGCAAGCACATACATATATATAGCAAGTAAAATTTTAACAAAAACCGACTTTAACGTTCGACTCGATTTCTCTTAGATGCGATCATCAGATCTTAGTGTCCTTATTATGGTACCACCGGGATATCTCCTGGCTATTAAAAAAAAATCATCGAAATCGGTTCATAAACGACGAAGTTATCCGCGACTTAGACTCGTATAAAAAAAACATAAATACGGTCGAATTGAGAACCTCCTCCTTTTTGAAGTCGGTTAAAAAATTAAAAACTACTACTACTTACCAATGTATGACCCGCCTGTTGACTTTTCTGTGTTTGAAACCAAGTTCATCGAAGGAAAAAAAATTAGGAACCAAACATTTTTTCTTAAACTCTAAACCTAATAAGCATCAAAGGCCGGTACTTGTGACGCCTCTGGTGTTGCGGGTGTCCATGGGCGGTGGTAATCGTTTACGATCAGGCGATACGTCTGCTCGTTTGGCGGCATAATCCATAAAAAAATCAATATAAAAAAAAAGAAAAAAAAAGCGCTGTGGTCATCTTTAGGACCGTTGCATACGCTGAACTGTAGCCCTTCAGTCACGCAGCTATATTAGTTTATTGTTTCGTAATATTGTTTGTTAAGTTTTATGTTTGTTTTATTAATAAGTCTATTCAAATGTTTCAATTTTTTATCTTTTTATTGTAGGTACCAACCTACATACCGTCAATTGTTCTGTTTTTATTTTGTATCGTTAATTAGTGTATTTATAATAGGTCTTTACCTATTATATATATATATTTTTTATTTCTGTTATTCGAAGTAATCATCCATGCAATCGACGCATCTTTGCCAACGCATTGGCAGTTTATTGATGCCCTTCTTGTAAAAATCAGCTGGACGGGAGGCAACAAACTCTTTAAAGGCATTTTATACTACGGGAATTGAATTTTTTACCCATTAAAAAGTTGTCTAAATTTTGGAAAAAGTAATAGTCGGTAGGTGTAAGGTCTGGTGAGTATGGCGGATGAAGGAGAGCTTCCAACCCCAGCTCTTGCAGCTTGGAGACTGTCTGTTGCGCAGTATGAGGTCGCGCGTTGTCGTGAAGGAGCAGTGGGGACGACCGATTGACCAAAGCTGGTTGCAGATGTGCAAGCTTCTCCATCATTCTCTCCAGTTCTTCACAGTAAACATCTGCATTAAAGTTCATGCCGTTTTGTAAAAAGTTGTGGTGAATCACACCCGCACTAGACCACCAAACAGTGACCATCACCTTTTTAGGGGTCATTTTTGGTTTAGGGCATTGCTTTGGTGCTGAACCAGGGTCTAACCAACTTGCTGAGCGCTTTCGATTGTCGAACAGAAGCCATTTTTCGTCACACGTAACAATTCTTTTAAAAATTCCTTCATTTCTTTGCCTGTTGAGCAGCGCAAGGAAGCTCTCGACGCGTACGTTGCGCTCGCGATCGTTAAGGTCGTGGGGCACCCATCTATCAAGCTTTTTTACCTTGCCAATTTGTCGCAAATGGATCAATATTGTTTTGATGCTTACATTAAAAGCTGCTGCTAGCTCAGCTGTAGATTGAGTTTCGTCAGCTTCCACAATCGCCTTTAATTCATTATTGTTAACCAAAGTCTCCGGACGACCACGAGTTTCATTTTTCAAGTCAAAATTTCCAGAACGGAACCGGGAAAACCAATAACGGGTTGTGCGTTCGTTTATACAGTTCTCTCCGTAAACGTTTTTGATGTTACGTGCCGTTTGTGTCGCGTTGGTGCCACGACGGAACTCATATTCCATAATTACACGAATTTTTAAAGTATCCATTATGACGAAAAATGTTCAAATGTAATGAAAATACAACGCTAATCAAAAAACAAAAGACTGAGTTTGTAAATAGAATGTCATGGTTTTAAAACAAAAATAATTTGAATTTAGAATGCAGTTGCACTGGTTGGAAGCTCTCCCTCATCCGCCATACTCACCAGACCTTGCACCTACCGACTATTACTTTTTCCAAAATTTAGACAACTTTTTAGTGGGTAAAAAATTCAATTCCCGAGAGGCAGTACAAAATGCCTTTGAAGAGTTTGTTGCCTCCCGTCCAGCAGATTTTATAAGAAGGGCATCAATAAACTGCCAATGTGTTGGCAAAGATGCGTCGATTGCATGGGTGATTACTTCGAATGTCAGAAATAAAAAAGTTTGAAAAAATAAGTACTTTCACTTATTGCATACAAAACGGCAATTTCATAGGTAAAGACCTATTATTATTATTATTATTCTCTTTATTTCATTTCTATATACATATTAATTACATTTTTAAATATAAATATAAAAAAACAAATACATTTAAAAATATAAAAAATAGTAGACCACCAACCTCGGGTACAGGGACCAAGAAACCGGTGGTTAGGGCTCCAGAGACAGGAACCTCCTCACAATACGAGCCGTGTCAAGGAGGACTGCCTTCTGCATCAGACCCTTAATCCAGCCGTCTAACGTGAGCCTCTTAAGGTGTTGGTCGAGGCTCTTGGCAATTAATCCGTGAACAGATATGACTATCGGAACAATGATCACCGAATCAACATTCCACATTTCGACAATCTCGTGAGATAAATCCAAATATTTCATTTGTTTTTCTTTTTCGACTTTCACGAGATTCTCGTCATGAGGAACGGCGATATCGACAATCATTGCGCGGCGCTCTAATCGATCTATCACCACAATATCAGGCTTATTGGCAACAATAGTCCTGTCTGTGATAATAGATCGATCCCAATATAATGTAGCACGACCATTCTCGAGAACTGGGTCGGGCACATACCTGTAGTATGGCACCTCTGAATTCACAAGTTTGTATTTAAGGGCAAGCTGTTGATGTACGATCCTGGCTACTTGGTTGTGTCTGTGCAAATATTCGCCGTTAGCAAGACGAGAACAACCAGAAATAATATGCCTGATAGATTCTCCAGGACGGTGACATGCCCGACAGATGTCGACCGTCCCATCTTTCAGGATATACCTCCGATAGTTATTCGTCATGATAACTTCGTCCATAATCGCACAAACAAAACCTTCGGTTTCTCCGAAGAGATCACCATACCGTAGCCAGGAAGTTGAGGCCTTGAAGTCTATATCGGGCCCATTAAGAGCCCGATAAAACCGACCATGAAGTTCTTTGCCCTTCCATACCTCCCTGCGATCATCAGTACTAAGTACTACAGGTTTGCGCCAATTCTCTTTAGCCAAAGCGAGCGGAGTGAGTCCGGTATCCACTGCAACTACATTACGATGCACTCCCACATCAGTGTGAAGAAAATATTCTCTAAGATTGTATATCTCGCGATTGTGTAGGGTCTTGATATTTAATAGTCCACGACCCCCAAACTTTCGCGGGATATACAACCTCATAACCGATGACCGTGGGTGATGCATTCGGAATGCAGTCAGCAATGTACGGACTCTCCGGTCTAGGGCATCTAATTCAGTCTGAGTCCATCTAAGTATACCAAAGGAATACATCAGAACCGGCATGACCCAACCATTGTAGGCTCGCACCTTGTTACCGCCTGATAAAAGACTTTTAAGTACTTTTTTCAGGCGGCCAAAGAAGCGTTCCCGCAACGACTGTTTCATATCAGATTCTGGTATTCCTAAGGACTGTGAAAAACCTAGATACTTGTAGGTTTCGGCTGCAGACAGAGATCTGAGTCTTGTGGAATCTGAAAGCTCTATACCTTCAGATTCCGCAATCACGCCTTTCTTTACATACATGACTGCACACTTGTCTACACCAAACTCCATTTTGATAGAATTACTAAAGTTTTCCGTAACCCTTAGTAACGCTGTCAATTGTAATTTAGTGGGGGCAAATAGTTTCAAATCATCCATATAAAAGAGGTGAGATATAACTCGATCATCTTTCTGCAACCTATAGCCTAACCCTGAACCCTCCAATAGAGTACTTAGAGGATTCAAAGCTAGACAAAACCACAAGGGACTCAGACTGTCACCTTGAAAGATGCCTCGCTCAATATTTATAAGTACGTCGTTTACCGCAGTCTGCCGACATCCAGGATAGCGAAGTACTGTTCTCCATTGCCCCATACACGACTTTAAGAAAGTGCACAGAGTTGTATCAATTTTATACAACTCCAGCACCTTCAAAAGCCATGTATGTGGGACCGAGTCATAGGCCTTCTTGTAATCTATCCAACATGTCGCCAGACTCTTACGATTACGACGTACTTGTTGGCTAATGATCATGTCTGTAATAAGGAGCTCTTTAGTGCCACGGGATCCACTTCTACATCCATTCTGAGAAACGGAAATTATCAAATTATTATTAATATGTGTAGAAATTTTGACTCTCAGAATAGATGTCAGAAGTTTATACATAGTTGGTAAACATGTTATGGGTCTAAAATTTTTGGGATCCATGGCACTACCAGATTTATAGAGTAAGTGGGTAATACCAGTGGTTAAAAATTGTGGTAATGACCCCGAATCCAATGCTGCCTGGAATTGAGATGCCAGACACGCATGTGAGCTTCGGAACCATTTAAGCCAAAAGTTGTGCAGACCGTCTGGACCAGGTGATTTCCAATTCGGCAATGAACGGACTGCACAACTTACATCATCTTCATCAATGACAACTGGTTCCATAGATGTTATAGACTCACATGAGCGTCTGACATCCCGCATCCAATCACCATCTGTGTGAGTGACAGGCACCGACCAAATGTTACGCCAAAATGTATTTGTGGCATTTTCATCTGGCAAGTGCCCATCACGCTCACATGGATTCGGTGCCTCCCATTTTCGATACACCCACTTCTCATTTCTTTGGAACATACGATTCTGATTGAACCGGTCTCCTCGTTTTTTGTACCGTCTTATCCTATTTGCCCATGCATAAACTTTCTGCTTCAAGAAGTCAATGCGCTCCGTGACACTCGACATGTACTGTTGAGGACTGATGGTAGTCCCCAAGAATGCCTGTTTCACAAAGCGCATGACTCTTGGCCGTGTATTACCTAATTTAAATGCAATTAATTTACCGATGAGTGTCCTGGTCTCAGCAATACGACGTTCCATTCTGCACTGCCAAGCTGGCACAGCATTTTTGGGTCGAGTAGTGATTTGTTCAACAAATTTAACACCAGCTACTCGACAAACTGCCATAGCCGCACAGTACAAAATAGAATGTGTATCACTAAGATCCTCGCTATTACCAAAATAATCTGGTAATAACGAATTCAGGGCACCCACCAATGCTAAATTGCGTCTATGTATGGGCAAACGGGGTAACCGGGGTCTGTTATTAAAGTTAACATACCGGTACTCCTGAATCGCATGCTCCAAAGCACTCCTTATCCTATCATTACATTGGGTACTTACGGATATAATTTCACTCTCCACTTGTTCATCAACATCTTCATTGTATGGTAATTGTTGCGTATTAGCTACCACATGTACAGTATGTGACGAAGAAGGGACAGTCAAAGTATTCCGCACGTCCGAGCGTATCCTCTCAAGTACGGCATCATCCAGCAGGTGACAGCGCTGTATAGCTCGTACTTGATCCGACAATCGTTGTGCGGATACGTTAACGGCTGGCTCAAGCTCCTGAAACAGAGAGACTAGTCGAACACGGTACGCTGTAAGGTTGGTTCCCAGCTCTGTAGCCCGAAAATATGCCCGCATGACATTCTCATTTATAGAATGTGTCCACTTCATGCGGCGCACATCACCATTTAATTATTATTTTTTTTATTATTATTATTTATTATATTATTTTTACGTTTATTTTACAAAAAATAATCTATTACAAAGATAAAACTCGCCAAACGAAAATGTCATGTAGCGAGATGCGCTCTTATTTTAATCTATTTAACATTCACCATTTATACACATTACAATTCAACAACAAATATCATCATCATCAGCTCTCTTAGGGAGTATCACAGAGCCTGGTCTATTGCTTTTTGGATTCAATCGCTGCCAGCTGTTGTCAGCCCTTTTTAACCGATTTCCAAAAAGGAGGAGGTTCTATGTTCCACTGTATGTATTTTTTTTATTTTTTTTTACCACAGAATAATTAATAGTACTGTCGTACAGAAGTTTCACTCTCGAACAAAAGTCAAGTTTAGGCATAAAAAGTTTTCAACTTTGTCACCTTGCACGCGAATTTGAATCTTGTCGTGTGACTCGAGCGTTCATATTCCGTTGTACACCGCTCGATTTACTACAAGAGTACGGGGCTGCCGCTTGCTGTACATTTAGGTAAATATTAAAATTAAGTATAAAAATATATAAATACTTTAGTAATGAAGAAGAAACATTTTAACAAACAATAATCATGTCTACGTAACGTACTACTCGTTCTGGGTACCTTCGTGATAAGTTACAGATTTTTGTATTGACAAAACATGTCTATCACAACATAGTTTCCAAACAATTAATTAAATAATTTTATTGCTAACTACAATTTTGTACGAACAATTCGTTCGTTTTGAAGTCATTTTTCGCAGTAAGTACCTACACGTAATATTCAACTTATTTACGCGCGACGAGTCTAGCGTGCGAGCCAAGCGCAGAGTGGCAACCATTGCCACATAGTTCTTCCCGGGAGGCGCTCGGCGAAATACACCTAAACTGAGAAGTGAAACCCCCCTAATTTTACGCAAGTCGACCGCATTTTGGCAAACGAGGACGCTCGCTGGCCAGATATTCACATATAATTTCATGCAAATCACATATAGTTCAGGAGGAGTTAAGTGACAAACACACGTTCAGAAGAATGATATATATTATTAGAATTAGATAACTTCTATTATTAAAATATCACACTGAAGACAAGATATAAAACTTTCCATATCAAATATCCATATAGTAATGATACCACAATATTGGCTAATAATAACCAGTGTTGTTTTTTGTATGCATACACTGATCCTTGGAGGCCGTCTTTGATTATGTTTCTGTAAAAAAATACAATAGGATTTATTTTTATTTATTTAAAGGAGCCGACTGACCTAAACATTTCGGTGAAATGCTATAGGTCAGTATAGCGAGCCGAGACGCTCGTTGTGAGCGGCGCGTGCTCCACCCGGTTGTCGATATTTCCGCACGCCCGCCACGAATCTTACGTTACGCCGGAATGTTTTAGGTCAGTCGGCACCTTAAAACTTATAGAACATGACGCACAAAGGCGGACTTAATTCTATGAGGCATTCTCTCCAGTGAACCTTCAGGTGATGTAGAAACATGATGCGGTAGGTGCAAAGACAAAGTATCAAATTCGACAATGATCACAATAGTCTGTCTGTTCGCGATAAACTTAAAAGCTACTGCACAGATTTTCATGAGGTTTTTCCCAATAATTAGAGTGATTCTTGATGAAGGTTTTCGTATATAAGTTGTTAAATTATTGTGTATATTGGCTAAAATATAACGATATTTGTTGAAGAAGTGGAAAAATGTTTATTTTATTTTCCATAAAGAGCCCGTGCGAAGCCGGGGCAGGTTGCAAGTAAGAGATAAACTATACCTACATCAGAAATAACCAATATTATACAAATCCACTACTATACAATATACATATTTATATATACAGTGTGTTTGACAAGAACGTGACCGGCATATTTTTACATTTTTGAATGCAATTTATTAAAATAAATATTAGGCTGAATAGAACAATCCTTGCCTAAAATGCATTGTAAAAAACATAAGTTTTCCCACCAGTATTTTCTTGATAAAAATATATTTTTTACAATTTGCGCTTTGACACTATGTTTCTCTGTACTCATCCGAAAGTATCCTAAATATCCCAGGCCCCCTATATAAAAAAAATCCAAACCCTTGTGGGTAAGTGGGCGAAGAGGTATTTACAAACAAATTCCGTCGATGACTTACCAGATCGTGGCATTTCGGAAAAGACGTCTGTCGCAGAGGATAAACGGATGGTGCAGCTATTTGCCAATAATACTTTATTATCACTTCACTATGGGCAAGAACAGTTGAAGAAAAAGGGTTTAATAATATCACTTGACACCATCAAAAGGTGCTCCATTTCGTTGTAAATGGCGTGAAATATTTAAGCACTGTGAAGAAACCTCTCCTTTCTGAAACGCATATTGAGGAAAGGCTGCATTGGGTGTGCGAAAACAAAGACCGTGATTGGTACAAGATCATTTTTTCTGATGAATCTTCATTTTGTGCAGCCGGTTACTTGACTTAAGCTTGGACTACGGCTGACAATATACTGACGGTATGATGACTGACGATGGTACGAACAGTGAACACCCTTCAAAGGTGCATGTTTGGGGATGCTTCTTAAAAAGGGTTTCGGAATTTCGCACTTGTTTTCCGGGACTTTGGACGCTGAAAAGATGACGAAAATTTACGAAAAAGCATTATTGCCGTCGGCTAAGAAGATGTTTCTACACCAAAATGATTTCTGGATTCTACAAGAGGAGAATGATCCTAAACACCAAAGTCGGCTCTGCACCACTTAGATAGCAGAACATGGTATTAACGTGTTGGATTGGCCCTCACAGTCCCCTGATGCCAATTCAATTAAAAATGTTTGGGCTTGGATGAAGCTTAAACTAAGGGTAAAAAATGTAGAGACCGTCGCTGACCGTACTTGTGAACTGAAGTGTGTAGTTCTTTACCTCGCAGCTATGCTGAAAAATTGGCGAAAAGTATGCCGCGAAGATGCCAAGCGATTTTTGACAATAATCGAGATTGGACGCCATATCAATATAAAGCATCAAACAGCATTAAAAGACTTAATTGATAAAAAATGATCGCTTGATATTTCTAAGGTTTCATTCAATTTTACCGGTCACGCTCTTTTCGTACATTACTATTATATACTACTTATACATACTTAATATGTACTTAATATTAAAATACACAGACACTAGCTGTTCGATACCAAGTACGCTCATTGGCCCGTTGGCAGGCCCCTTCGGATATAATGCTCTAGTAAAATTGTATGCTCTATGGTAGAAGTAATTTTGGTAGGTGTGTTAGGAATCGGGAAGCCGCCCGACCCTAGGAGTGTTATATGTGTAGTACCCAGGAGCTCCGTGACGGCGTATAGGGGGCCGCCTCCATCTAGGATCTAGGAGGCTGGTGAAGGAATATTAATAAATTACTTACGGATGGTATTCTTGATGTGTCTTCCTTAAGTGTGTTCGCTGCGCAGTGGAGAGAGGTATCTCTTTGGAAGCCACGCAGATCTTGTCACACTCCACACACCCGTAATCACTTCGAGTATCACGAGGATTCCCAACCGCTAACATTAAGTTTATACATTCAAACAGTAGCCGACCATTCGCGCAAGTTAGATCCTACGAGGTCGCTCTGAACGATTATCACACGCTTCTGAAGCGGATGATTTATCACAAGACTTATCACAATTTGCAATTAAAACGGCCGGCAGCCATTCCGCTTCCCTGAACCAAGTTTATACAATTGCCGTTCCAACGGCTTTTCACAGTTTATTTAGACTGTCAAACCACGATGGCCATTAAAATCCTCATCGAGATCTAAATACAATGAATTTCCATTATTAAAACACGACACTAATCGACATTTTTCTCCAAAAAACTAGTTCCAAACTATTCTAGTACATTCTATGCGTAATACTGACATGACATTTCAACTTTGACATGACCAAAGACTTACTTCTACTATGGAGCATACATTTCCTTAGAGCATTATATCTGAAGGGGCATGACAACGGGACAATACGTTTCTACAGTAGTACGACAAACGTATCTAACAGTGTCCGTTTTGTTTTCCTTTGTTTGTAAAGTCTACGACAGAGGAGTATTTCCAGTACGAGAGTTGTCACGAAAACACAGAAATTAAAAACTGCATTGCCTCTCATGATAAAACTGACGTACATACCTTCGTAGTCCTATGGCCCAAACTCTCATACTCTCATGTGGCCCACCGGTGGTGTCAACATCACAATTGAAAATTATACGGTCATTTTCTGACATGCGTTTGATCATTGCTTTCAATCTATCACTTTTCAATATCCAATCATGAAATAGGAAGTATTTGTAAACTTTACTTATTTTGTCCACTTTATGATACACCTTCACTAATCTAAAAAAATAAATTAAATATGATATAGGAGACCTCATAGAAAGCTAAAAATCCTCAACGACCACTACAACGTGAGAAACATTGAATCTATGTTCACAATGAACCCGAATACACATCTAAGAGGTCACTCTATGAAGCTAGCTTCGGTGCACTAGCAATCCACGAAACCATTTCTTGCCAAACCAAGAGTTGCATTTGTGGAATTTTTTACCGAAAACTGCGATTAATGCTTCGAATATCAATATATTTAAAAATGAACTTGTTAAATATTTAAAAACACAAGTGTGTGAATATAATATACATAATATACAGGCATTAGCTTTAAGCTGCTAGTGTGTGTGTGTTCGTGCGTGCTAGCGTGTGTGTGTGTATGCGAGCGTGCATGTGTGGGTGGGTGTGTTCGTATTTACTTACGGGGGGATTCCCTCAGGTCTCAGTTTTAGCAAATCCAATACGGTATCTATCGCATATGCAGGTATGTAATGTACCAGCCAAAACAGTATTGTATAAAGAACATAGTTACTCGTACCATAGCCCCAAGCATACCATAAGGCTTTTGGAGTTATCAGACGGAGCATGTCGTCATGTTTGAAATAGTCGTGTATTTCTTCTGCGAAAGAAAGAAAAACACGTTAAAATGATTAGGGTTGTGTTTATTTTGTGAGTTCCTACTCACCAACGAAACACAACCAATGCAGTGATGCAGAAGCATTTCCATAGGTCGCCATAATGTGAGTTACTATGCATTGTTGCATTATCTGCATTCATAATATAGTGACCACTACTCTTGGATTCTCTTTGGCAGGATGGATTCTCGTATATAAAAAAGCCAAGTACGAGTCGGACTCGCCCATAATGGGTTCCGAAGCAGCAAGTAACATAATATAAAAGTTCTTGTAGTTCGTTATAACTTTGATCGATGTTTTAATAATAGTGTATTTTTATGCGGTTTACCATTTATGAAGTATTAAAAAAACTACTTACTAGATCTCGCCAAACCAATTTTCGGTGGAAATTTGCATGGTAATGTATATTATATATTTTTTTTAGTTTTATCATTCTCTTATTTTAGAAGGTACAGAGGGGGGGGGGGACAATTTACCACTTTGAAAGTGTCTCTCGCGCAAACTCAGTTTAGAAAAAAATGATATTAGAAACCTGAATATCAATTTTTACCCGACTACGGCAAAGCCAAAGGAGGGTTATGATTTTGACAGTTTATGTATGTATGTATGTTCATTTGTTTCTCATGGCTCCTTAACTACTTATTAGAACTGGACAAATGAGGTATCGTTAGAAGCGTCTTGATCGTCCGCTGGTTATAGGCTATATGACGTGTCACTGAATCTAATGTGGCGCCCTCTAGCCGACATAAAGTACTGTATTAAAATAATAATTTGAGATAAATATGCCGTGTTTGGTATTATTGGAGAGGGCGTTACTTGCACATTTCAAATATATATATTAATAACGGCACCAAAACATTTTAAATAAAAAAAAAGTAAAAACTAAAACCCAACTACGACGTTGTTAAGGTGTCATGGTGCGTTTCTATATAACGTGTGACCACGGTACTACACACATCAAAAGTGTCTAGGGATCAACATATGTGTCTAGGGATCAACATATATTTTTGCAATAACTTTTCTCCTGATTGATATTAATTAAAATTTTCTTTAAGGATTCATCAAATAAAGTGTTTTCGTTTGTCACAGTAACGATAAACCAAGTCACCTTTGCATTAATAAAGAAATTTGCCATTTTCCTAATAAAAGGATTTTTGACATTTGAACCACTAACATTTAAGTTCGAAAAAAAGACTGAAATAACAGTTTTCTTTAAAATTTTATTAGGTAACTTAAACAATTAATAATCCGTGTTTCTACCGCGAACACTAACACAAGAACATCGGTTTGGCATACTCAAAATGAGTTCATCCAAATCACGCTGTGGAATGGCCGCCCATGTTCGTTGCAACAACAAAAAAAGGTCTTCTTGCGACTGGATACCCTCCATATTCGGCAGAGCTCTTCTCTGTAGCATATCCCATGCATGCTCAATCGGGTTCAAGTCTGGCGACTGAGCAGGCCAGGGCCAAAGCCACATCTCAATCTCAAGAAATCCGCATAAAAATGCTTGATCCCTAGACACTTTTGATGTGTGTAATTTCTATATACTTTTTCAGCGTCATTTTTTGTCGAAGTTGGGTTTTAGTTTTTCCTTTTTTTTTTGAAGACCTATCCATAGATATGTCATCAAACGCAATTGGGTTGGATGAAATTTTTCTTTCAGTTTTAGGTATGGAGACCCCGAAAATCTTAATGCGGTTCACAGAATACATCTACTTACCAAGTTTCAACAGTATAGTTCTTATAGTTTCTGAATAAAGTAGCTGTGACATACGGACGGACAGACAGACAGACGGACGGACAGACAGACAGACAGACATGTCGAATCTATAAGGGTTCCGTGGCACGTGGCACGGAACCCAAATAATGAATAATAACATGCTCATACTTACTCCATTTGTGTCCTTTTCCATAAGTCGTAACTATATATATATTTTCTTTGTCCTTATCGTTCGTCCGATTCCTTTCAACCATGTCCCATCCAGCGGCTATGATGGCATTATTTATCAAATCCACCGGTGCAAAGGACAGCTCAACAGTTTCATTTAACATAAAAATATGGGTTACACCCAATCCTGTGCCAAGTACCAGCTGAAATTAAAATTGAACAAATTAATTTGTCTGCTGCTATGATCAAGTTTCAGATCACAGTTTAAAACATAAGGATTTAAAAACAAGATAATATTTTTGTGTCTTGCCAAATTGCTAGGAGGAAAACAATAAATCACGTTTTTCAAATAAATATTGCGGAGATTACCTATTAATTTTCTGCCACAAAATGAAGATATCAACAATGATATCTACATACATACAAATATATCCATAGCCCAAACATTCAACTAACAAATAATAATATATTGACCCATAAAAGTATTAATAATTTGCCAAGTTTTACAAGATTTTAAAAATGCATGATTACAATAATAATAATAATATGTTTATTTCTCTCAAAAGGTACATTTACATTTTATATTTATAGATAGGTACAGCATAGACAGAACCTTACTGAGAGCTGGAGTCTGAGCTAGGTTCGAAACCTGTGTGACAGATCTCCAGTCCTCCACTCTGATGACTACAAAATAATTTTAGTAGCTATAACTATCAACAGAGTTACAAAAACAATGAGAGTAGTTGCGTGTTTGTTAGTGTGTGCACTTTGCCAATCACCATACACCAAGATATTTAACACAGTTTGTTTGAGATAGAGCAGGGCAATTACATAACGAATGTGCCACGATATTGCAGGAGTGAGCAACGAGAGAGTGAGAAAATGTAGTAGGTCTTCCAAGAGTGGTGAGTGAAAACTTCAAGTATTGAGTTTTTTCAGTATTGAGGGTGAGCTGATTCCGAGCCAACCAACGAGTTACTGAGTCAAGACCGTCCTGAGCACTCGCGAATACTGATTCCCAAGTATCACCATAAGATATACGCGCAGTATCGTCAGCGTACGTAAATATAGTGGTATTATCTAGTTGTAATTGGCAAAGGTCATTAATGTACACCAAAAATAACGTGGGCCCCAAGATACTGCCCTGTGGGACTCCATTCTCAACAGAAAGCTCATCGCTACAGTAACTATCGATCCTAACACACTGCCTTCTGTTCTTAAGATAGCTTTTGAAAAGGGACAACTGGTTTCCTCTAATTCCAATTTTCTCGAGCTTCGCGGAAAGGATAGAGACCGAAATCGTGTCGAATGCCTTAGCGATGTCTAAAAAGATACCTATAGCTTTCTGTTTATCGTCAAGTTTAGCTACTACAGTGTTGGTTAAATCTAGGACTGCCTTACTCGTGGATAGCCCAGAGCGAAAGCCGTATTGTCGAGGGGACAATATTTGGGTTTGTTCCAGGAATTTGACAAGCCTGTTATTGATCAGTCTTTCTAATAGCTTAGAAAGTGTGGGTAAAATAGAGATGGGTCTATAGTTATTCGGCCGGTTTCTGTCACCACCCTTGTATATAGGGTGAACAATTGCCAGTTTAAAACCTTCTGGAAATACACCCGTTCTAAAAGAAAGATTACATAAAAACGTAATGGGTGTTATCAGATAGTTTTTAAATTTTTTGAGGAAGAAACCCGATATGTTATCGCTACCAACTGCACAATCACTTCTCAAGTTCATTATGAGAATCTCAAGTTCGGACTCATCTGTTTGTGACAGGGCAAATGTGTGCTGGTGATAAGGAATAGTGTCTGACGGCTGCAAGTGAAGGCTTTCAGTGACTGGAGCAGCAGCCGGTGATCGTCCTATATCAGCGAAGTATGAATTAACTTCGTTCACCGAACGTCTCGGATCAGATGAGGAAAGAAGTTCAAGAGGTTGCGCTGTGTCTTTAAATGTTTGCGTTATAGATTTTATGGCTTGCCAGACTTTTTTAGTATTACCCTTTGCATTATCTATTTGATGTTTATTAAATTTCATTTTAGTAGTTTTAATTAAGTTAGCGCAGTAGTTTCTGTAATTTTTAAAAGTAATTTTTAAAATTTCGTCATTAGCACTATTTTTAAGTTTTTGGTGTAAGTGATCTCTGTTGCGCAAACATTTTAGCAGACCAGGGGTCATCCATTCCTTTTTAAATCTTTTACGATTAGGCATAGTCTTTAGAATCGAATTTGCGTTAATAATCGTATTCAGAGTATTGGTGAAGTAAGAGGTAGCGTCGCGTTGTTAACGTCACGAAAGCTATATATAGGGGAGAAGTCGGTATTCATAATTTCTAATTCAATATTTTCGTAATTAATAACTTTAAAAATCTTAAAATTATTTTTAGGGCGGTTCGAGTAATGTTTATAATGAAGAAAAAATAAAACTGTGTCGTGATCAGTTATGGATATATTCGCTACGTAACAAAACGCTGGTAGTTTTGTCTTTAATATGAGATGATCTAGACAGGACTGATTGTTCCTAGTGCACAGTGTGTGAGCTGGTAGCATTCCGTGGGAAGCAGTCATATTGAGGTATTCTAAAGAACGTTGATCACTATTGGTTTCGGAAATATCAATATTGATATCTCCGGTTAGTATGACATTGTTAAAAGAAGAGTAAGATGAAAGAAGATCGTTTAGGGAGTTAATGAACATTGACACATTTTGACTAGCAGGCGAGCGATAGATCGCTATCAATGATGTGTTACTGTTGATCGTTAAACACAAACAATTTGCATAGACCAAAAGTGGTTCAGAAGATGTAATATGAATTCGTTCTGCGAGGAATGTTTTTGTGTCATTACGGACTTTTATCCAGATATTATTGGTATACGAGGAGAGTTTTTCAACCAGCATTCAGTGAGAACAATCAGATCCCACAAAACATTACTTCTCTCAAGCAGTGTGAGTAAACCATCGAAGTTTCTATTAATGCTTCTTATGTTTTGAAAAAGGGGCATTAACGATCCTCCATGTGAGTGAGATAATGCATGGCAATCCTCTATCATACATACCGATGATTGTGCTATAGCAATTTGGTCTTAATCATTGTTTATATCCTGAATACAATCGAATTTTATATCTGTAGTATTGTGTAACTATGCGGTATGAATTACGTAGATAATTATAGGTAACAAATACAAGTAAAACCGTCATCCCGTAAATTGATAAAGATATGGAACGATGCAATGAAACAAACATCGTGTTGGCGAATAAGCAGGCAAGATAATTAAGGCATATAGACGGGTGAATATTGTTGTTTCGGCCAGAGATCAGAAACCTATATGTTTCCTTCAGTGTGATAGTAACATGGTATGAGTAAGTGAATGTATGCGTGTATTGAAATGACTGAATGTGTAATAAAATGCTAAAACAATGTAAAAAAATATAGTAATATATAAAACCTGCAAACTGTAAAATATAAAGTTTGAATTGAAATAGTCATTGTTGCTTTGACAGAAGTGCAAGACATTTTTCAGTTCTTATTTGAATTGGCTTCTCTGCCGGGTTTTCACGCACTAAAATCTTTCCGTTTGAGTACCAACGGGCATAGTTGAGGGTTCTGACAAGTTGACGGGTATTATACCATATTTTTTTCTTAACCGGTGGTAGGTGTTCGTCGACGTAGTGGACGCTTGTTACCAACCAAACCAATTGTATGCGTATTTAGTTTGTCGTTAGGAGTACGGTCTTTGTTATACTTCCTGATCTTTGCCAGTAATTCGTTCCTAGTATTGACGCAGGCAAATTTAGCAACTACTGGTCTGCAAAGGCCTGGCTTTCCGGGCAATCTATATATGTCGCGTAGAGCCCGAGACTGAATCTCCATCTCAACGATCTTGCCCACATCAGACACCACGGCCACAAGATAGTCGGTTTTCTCTTGATCCTTTGTTGGCAGATTGCGCATTTCGATGGTTGCCACTCGTGATTGAAAATCTTGCTGTTGATTCTCTAGACAAGCTATATTAGCAGCGTTCTCTTCCTTCTCCTTTTCCAAATTTGCAACCTTGTTGACCATGTCATCATATTGAGTACTTATGAAGGACATACTACGTTCGATTTCAGCATTTGAGCCCTGTATGGCAAGGCACTGCTTCTTGAGCCCGGTGACGTCCTGTACTAATTTGGATAGAGTTGCGTCTTGTTCAGTTCTCCACGAGGTAAGAAGAAGCTCCTGCTCGGCTTTCCAAGTGCTTAACATGTCAAGCAATTCAGCTTTGAAGTCATAGAATGGGTCCACAGCAGTATTTGGAGAGTCAGCTAATCGTTGGCGTTTGGAACGTGTAGAGATACCAACAGCACCAGCCTTTGGAGTGCAGGCAGCAGGTAGGTCAGGTTCAGAGGTTGACTGTCCAGGCACAAGCGCCACAGGGACGGTAGTCATCGGAGAGGTTCTCTGAACTTTCGGCATAGTTGTTATAAAATGTTCAACAAAAAGTAGAAGTAATCTCTGTACACAATTATCCAAATCTTAAGAAAATTCCTATGATTAATGATCCAGATAAGAAAAAAATTACAAAAAATAAATTTCAAAAAGAAACATTTTCGCCGGGACTCGATCTTGATAGTGTCGCAATCGCAAGCGCTCACTAAGCGAGACTACCTAAGTAAGCCTTATTAGGCGTCGAAACGAATGGCCACTATTTAACAGTAGGCAGCAGCAAGCAAAAGTGAAAGTTGTAGTTATCGCCTTGTTATTAAATCAAAGTCCGAGTCTATACATAACTTTTTCCATCTACCGACGGTTTAGATATTAAAATCGTTCACTTATCACTTATCAAGACCTATCCACATAATGTTTTTACACAAAATCGTCACTGTTATGTTTATTTATACTACGTATACTTTTGTTTGTAAATAAAGTCACTTTTCACACTGTTTCTGCAATTAAAACTAGGACAAGTTGCAATACGCGTGCGTTGACGGTGATGTCACAGAGGGGAGTGATTGTACCAATGTGTCTTATTAGCCTCCACTGCTGAACTAGGTTGGAAACCCGTGCTTCAGCATACGGCGCCTCTTCCTATCGGCCATGTACATTAACTACAGCTTATAATATAGTTCTAGTATAACAATATGATCCTTTTTATTTATTTTAACTTTAAGTCTTATTTATTTTTTAAAAATGAGAAAGCAATAAAACAAAACAAGACAATTACTTAAAACTAAGATAATGTAATGGTTCTCTGGGTGTATTAAGTGCAGGGATGAATGGGTGTGTGTCATAGGGTGAGTAAAAGTTGGCTGTAGTTGTAGTGAGAAAGTTGAATTAACCTGTGTTGAAACCTGTTAGAACCTAAAGGCGTGTCTCCTGCGGCTAAAAATAACAAAACAAACTAACAAAACTTGTTAACTAAACATGTTAGCGAAAAGTCGCAGGAGACGGACTTTTAAACGAAGATCAAACACGATTACACGAAAAGCAATAATCTTTTATCTACTAGACAAAATGACTTATAGTACACTTACTTACTTACTTTTATAGTATAAATGTGAATAATATAAGTATTAATGTTAGTTCAGTTCAGTTTCATTATACGAGAAGTATACGCTGGGATGTTTTTAGTCCGCTTTAGATAACATGTTTGCTTGTTAAAATTATCAAAACAGTTAAGCCACGCCCATATTTTGATAAATATGTGATGTTTGGTGTTTAAAAACATTAAACAGTGTCGCAGGAGACCCGGCTTAACTATTGCAGAATAGTTAGTAGTGACTCTGTTTCGTCATAAGACAAGTTTCCCAACCACTGTGATACAGCTGTTTTAAGGTTTTGTTTATTTAGGCGATAGATACAAATTACTTTATTTATTTTATTATATAAATAAGACCCTAAGAATGGGAAAAACCTACGCATAAATGATGTCTTTGGCTGAACCAATCCATCACAAACTCTTCTGAGTTTTTCATTTGATTTAGAATTATTCGATACCAAGTACGCTCATTGGCCCGTTGGCATGCCCGTTGGATATAATGCTCTAGTAAATGTATGCTCTATGGTTGAAGTATTTTTTTTTGGTTTGACATTTGAAATGCTGTTAATCAAAGAGTATATAAATCACTACGGTTTAGGAGTCCGAACTTCCTTAATATGAATGAAATGTCAAATTCAAATAAATGCTATTAATAGCTGCCAACATTGCAAAAACATTGCTTAACGTTTGACAAACGCATAACTACCAACATGAGCAACTCAATAGGGACGTGAATAATACCGAATATTGTCGATATCGATTACTAATGCACTAATTACGCCACCCGATTATTTATTTATTTTGTGTTTGTTGAAATCACGGGTTTAAATGAAACATGAACAAATATTATTAATTATATTTTCATAATTTTTAAACAAGTATTTTACATACATGAGTAATTTGGGTTCTGAAAAAATAAAATAAAATAATCATGTGGTTCATTTTGGTCACAATTATTATGTTACGATTGATACGTAGGCAATAAAAGTGCAATTTACTAAGGCTTCACAGTATATTATCAGCTTGCAAATTATTCATTTCAAAGGAGCAGACAATGTGACCTTTCTGTAACGAAAATAATGTAAGATTAGTCATATTAATTATAACAAATGATATCAAATTTCTTATAAGAAATTTCTTATAAGAAATTTGTTCCTTTTTAAATTTATTATTGTTTAAAAATGATATAATAATATTATCTGACATCTCAACAAAGATGATTACAAATATTGTGTTAAATGTGTTTAACAATATTGATAGCAGCGGTACAACACTATTTTAACAATGAAAAATTAAACAATTTCATGTAATTACCGGCTAATGTTAGGCAACTGGAACATATTATGTAACAATAAAAGAGTATTTAAATTTACCTTACTTCATCCAAGGGAAATTTTGCCATAAATGGACGTTTTTGATCCTTTATACGACCAGCTCTTATACCGCATATTTGGCACATTTTGTAATGCATATTTAAATATTTACACAAAAAACTACGAATAAACACAAAACATACTATTAAACACAAAAAAATAATAAAATAACAATATTCATAATAACTTATTCGAAAATTAACCTGCACGAATTTGTGCAGAAAATCAACTTTCGCGGGGAATTAGCGAATGACATAGAGCTATCATAGACAAGATGGCGTCCCGTTAGAGCGACAGAGAAGTAGATAATATTAGAGCGAGCAGGATATATTCGGCCTGGTATAATATATATTTTCTGTGGTTAGCCATAAAATTTAGCACTTGTTTCATACATTTTAAGTTTTGTATAGAACTTACGTTAGACTGCTGTTAATGATAAAAAGTTGTCACCTTGTTGTCACACTGTAAAAACCTGGCAGTACTCGTAAAGCTGGTTTGAAGGGTATCGAAAGGGTTTAAAAGTAGACACTTTAAGAATAGTCTTTGAGAAACTTCAAGTGGTCTAAGAATAGTTTTAGATGCCCCGCCCCAGGATGAGATACAGCAAGTGATCAATGATTGGACTAAAGCAAAGTAAATCTGTTTAAGGACTGCAGGAGGGGTAACATTTCTAATAGATTATTAATATGTCTAGATGGACTGTCAAAGCTGTAAAAACACACGAAAAAATAGGCTCTAACACTAACGCCTAAATGTTTTTCCGCGTTTAGTACCAAATGCACTGTCAGTGGATACACACAGCATTTCTCATTGTTTTAAAGATGTAGTTCAATTTACGTATTCTTTTACTTAATGCCGTTATGTGCATTTTAAAATTAAGATTTTCGTCAAATTTAACGCCTAAGTATTTCAAGTAATATAGCTTATACATCAGAATAACACATGGGCTACTATTTGCCCCGATAACCGACATACACGCGGGCAGAGCCGCGGGCTACAACTAGTGTAGTATAAAAATGGGTCTAATCAAATAAAACTCACCCCAATGGGTCCAGACAAACATGATTTGAGAGTAATCCATCCAGGACTGGGCTCCAAATGCGCGTTGGTCACTGTCATATAGAAAAATAATATTTATCATAATAATTTGTACAAATACATAAAATTTCAGTGTCTGTTTGAAATTATCAGTTTTTTGACTAAATTCATATGAAAGTATATAGATATATTATAGATACTTATGTCAAAAAAGCAATTTTCAAAAACACTGCAAAAAGAAGGAAAAAATCCGTCTTGCCAGCGTGGTAGCTATAAGAGGCCAAAATCTTCTTTCTAATGAGACCTAATGAGAGCCAGTGGACTGTTAAAGATTGATAATGATGTATGTATGTGTGTGTCTTACCAAATGGCGGTTTCACAATGCAAATAGGTAGATCATCAGCTCTTCGAATTAGGTCCTCGGCTAATGCTTTTGTAAACGTGTATGTGTTGGGCCAGCCTTGAATTAAACTGAAAATAAGTATACTATGTTTATTACATGAAATTTGTTTATTCTGATGATGTACACCTAGCCAATTTCGGCCACGGTGACCATTCTCACCGGAGACCAGTCAACTACGCAGGAGATATTATAATGCACAAATGTGTGCGCAAACACAGGTACACTCTCATAATCCAATGGGACGGCTATCCGACATAACCGGGGAGGGTCCCTTAAGCAGCTCAACAGAGAGATGGTCATACCCGCTTCCCACGTCGCGAATTGGTCGCAGGAAAGAGTTTCATCCGAGCCGGAGGAATTGACGGCCTGGTTTGGGAATATGGTGGTGTCCATATGCGACAACTCACTGCCCCGAGTCATGTCAGCCAGAAAGGGCTCGGCGTAGTGGTGGAGCGCAGAGATCTCGCGGCTGAGAATGAGTTGCAAGATTGTGCCGCCCGCACCTTTGAGCCCGGAGAAGACGGCGAGCCACAATCGAGGAGATCGACGGAGCACGGCTGGAATATGGAGCTACCGTTAAGGTTCTCAGTGATGCAATCGCTGAGGTCAAGGCTCGGTCCTGGAGAGAGCTCATCGCGGGACTGGATAGGGACCCATGGGGGCGATCATATAAAATGGTACTGGGCAAGCTCAGACCAGAGTTTCCAGGAAGAGTGCGAGTGCGTGTGAGTAGGGTGCTGGGAGATTTTCACTGAGTGTTTCGGACTCGGTCTCTTTCCCTTCGGCTGGAAAGAAGCGAGAATGGTGCTCCTGAAAAATATTAGCGGGCACCTGTCGCAAGTGGGCCCTGATCTATCAGACTACCAGTTCAGATTCCGACGAGGACGCTCGACAGTGGATGCTATTAGGTTTGTTCGGATTATATTTGTCAACTGCGGGCAAAATCTTTGATTTGTCTAAATTTCTTACATAATTCTTTTGCATCTACTCTTTTCTGAACTTACCCCTCTGTTATTTTATTAATCCGTTCCTCATCTATGTTCATGACCAAGTCTATAAGGAGTTCTGGAGATATTGGAACTGGGTAAAACTGTTCTGATACATCCTGGTTTATACGATTTTCAGTTGTATGTGTATATGCTGTGGAAACATATGTTAGGCATCTGGAAAAATAATCAAATCTATAAATAAATCAATATAATATATGCCTGCGGCGATGTATTAAGAACACAGTATCACAATTCTAATTCATCCCATCCTCATTCCTAGTTTTATTTCCTGTGGTTTGGTACTTAAGTGGTTTCTTTTTGTGAGCACACACACACTCATACACCTCATATGAACACGCACTCACATACACACTCGAATGCATACACACACACACAAACACATGAACGCACATACATGCACACACACGCACACACACACATTATTTGTAATGTAGGCATTATTCTTGCCCATGCAAACATATAGGTCACTGCTCCTCCCACCATACATTTCACTATCCAGAGTCTGGAGCGGCTGGTAATCTGTAATACAGGTCATCCTAGTACAGATACGAGTCTCCCACACAGATTTTATTTATGAGAACTGTATTTGCTGTATGAATTTGCTATTAATTGTAAACTGTGTGTGAGAGAAACAATAAATTATTATTAAAGGTGTCGTAAGAGGCGACTTAAGGAGCAAACTGCGCAGGATAACTTCACTGCAAGGAGAAGGAGGACTTTAACCACACAGTGTACCAACCCGTCTGGCCAGACTGGTATAGTAAGACTAAACGTAATTTCTAATATGAGTCCTGTGTCCAGCAGTAGCCTATTAAAGGTTGTTGATGATGATGAGGATATATAATATGTAGAATTGATATGAGTACGGTTTAAAAAATCCAAAAAATCTGTACTGATTTTCGATTCGAAAGCCTGCTTCAATTACTGTTTTATACATTTTTCACGTTAGTGTTGTGAGCTGCGTTCTCATCCATGCAACTAAAATGTGCCGCAGAGAAGCGTGGAATTATACAGCAAATCCATAATAATATTATACATTTGGAAGCAACTAATTGATTTAACCAGAAATTTGATATAAATTGAAAATTGTTTTAACCGTGGGAGAGCCACGCTTCGGCATGCATGGGCCGGCTTGACCGTAGTGATACCACGGCCTCACGGAGAACCGATATGATACAGCGCTTACGCTGTATTTCACCGGGTGCGTGAGGATATCGGAGGCCCATACCCCAACCCCTCCAAAGGCCCCAACTCCCCATCCTCCAAAGGCCGGCTGCGCACTTGTGACGCCTCTGGTGTTGCGGGTGTCCATGGGCGGCAGTAGTCCCTTACCATCAGGCGATACGTGTGCTCGTTTGCCCCCTATTCGAAAAAAAGAACTCTGTCTGAATGTTACACTTTCACAGCTAAACCACTGTACTGATTTCAATGAAATTTGTCGAAGATATACTTTGATTCTTGAGAAAGGACAGATGCTACTTTTTACCGCGGTAACCAACATACACGGATTCGAGAGCAAAATCTTGTATTTTATAAAAATTGAATTGAATTGTGCACATACGTATGGCAAGTCTATATTGGCCAAACATCTAACCAAACACTAAATGTTGTGTTGGTCGGTTTAAAGACATCACTGTGTTTGAATTCCAGAGTACCTAAGGAAGAGGCGTGTTTTAGGCCTATTAGGAATTTATTATTTTCAAGTTTTTAATTTTTCATAGTGAGCTGTGTTCTAATAGTCAAGCCCTTTCATTTGATACCCATAAAGTGGTAGTCGTGACAAAATGTGTAAACCACCATTTTGTAGAGGCGGCCATCTTGGATTTTAATTTTTATAGTGAACGGTGTTCTATCATTTTTTTTATTCATCATTAATAAAATTTATGCACAAAAAGTACAATGGCGGACTTAATGCCATAGGCATTCTCTACCAGTCTACCGTTGGATGGTCTTGCAGCTTGGAGACTGTCTGTTGCGCAGCATGGGGTCGAGCGTTGTCGTGATGCAGCTGCAAGAGCTGGAGTGGGAAGCTCTCCCTCATCCGCCATACTCACCAGACCTTGCACCTACCGACTATTACTTTTTCCAAAATTTAGACCACTTTTTAGTGGGTAAAAAATTCAATTCCCGAGAGGCAGTACAAAATGCCTTTGAAGAGTTTGTTGCCTCCCGTCCAGCTGATTTTTACAAGAAGGGCATCAATAAACTGACAATGCGTTGGCAAAGATGCGTCGATTGCATGGGTGATTACTTCGAATAACAGAAATAAAAAAGAAATAAGTACTTTCACTTATTGCATACAAAACGGCAATTTCATAGGTATAGACCTATTATTTCTATGCTATTACACAAAAATGCAATACATACAAAACACACACATATAAATATACATAAATAAGGTTCGCTATTAACGTTAAAATTGTATTTGCAACATTTTTTGTTTTTTGTTTTATTTTATCGCATGTAGATAGGACCTTTTTAACCGACTTCCAAAAAGGAGGAGGTTCTATGTTCCACTGTATGTATTTTTTTTTTTTTTTTTATGTATGTTACCTGATTACTCCGTCAGTTGTGGACCGATATTGAATTATTTTTTTGTATTCGACAGGGTATGCTTCCGTGGTGGTCCCATTGCCAGCATATCAGGATCTGATGATGGGATCCCAGGGAAATCGAGGGAAACCCTCATTTATTTTTTATAGGCACATACTATGTTTTTCGTATATTTTCTGAAGTTACACCGGTAGTTGCGTCTGGTAGTCATCATTTTATGATGATGAGCTGATGATGTAAGGTACCACTCCTTAACGGTTAGGAGTTGGAGGATAAATCTTTAAATATCATATGTATATAAGTTACCTTTAGTCGTATTCTTACAAATTATTTAGGTAAGCTGATGATGGAAGGTGGAAGGTACAACTCCTCAACGGTTAGGAGTTGGAGAATAATTCTTTCAATTTCATACGTATCTAAAGACCTTCAGTCGTATACTTTCAAGCTATTTAGGTGAGCTGATGATAGAAGATTAAACTCTTCAACAGTTAGGGATTAGAGGATGATTTTAATATTACACGTACCTTAATTTGTATTCTTGATGATGAAATTTGATGAAATAATTCAACTTACTACTTACCTACGATTGTTTGTACTAAAAACTGTAAAATAAAAACTTTTTATAAAAAAAAAAATCGACTTCCAAAAACATCCAACGAAAACTCTCTGTCAAAAAACACTTAAAAGCGTAAAATAAGTCGGTGCTAAGCCAAAAAGAATACAAACGAACAATTACAAAAGTCTAAGCGATAGTCACTTGGCACCGACTTCAAACAGATTTTAGGTACCTAGCACCCATTATAATACTACTATTTAAATGAATAAAGAATTAGGTATAGGCAATTTATGAAGAACCAGTTTATTTTACGCTTTTAAGTGTTTTTTGACAGAGAGTTTTCGTTGTTACCGTTTAAAGTCATAATATATATATATATATCTTATCGATCTTCTTTCTAAAATAATTCTGTTTAAAATACACACTGTGACTTTTTTCAACAACAGATTACGGGAGTAGGACGGCCTTAGGTGCGGCCATTTTGGTATTATTTCGCTTTCGCGAATAAGTCGAAAGCGCTAAAATTTGCACCCAATAATTATGAATTATTATATAATATATAAATATTATTTAAATACTTAGATATAATTAAATATAATAATTTATATGCCATTAGAAAGGGAAATAAGTCTAGTTTGTTGTGAAATTATTTTATTGACAAAAATATAACAATCCTCCTTGTAATGTAAAAAGAAAGTTTTTTTTTTTTTTTTTGTTTTCTGAATACTACGTTTAACCCGACTTTACGTATTATATATAGTAATTTACTATTAAACAATGTAGATAAGTTTATTCTGTATACTTTTAACTTTCTTTTCGTATCTCTTTATTTATTCTAGCTTATACGGTTATGTAGCCATGTAGGTTTTTATTGCGGTTCAGCTGCAGGGGTCAAAGGGGGTCAAGTGCCGCGAACAACTGGACGTTGGAGGGGTGACCTAGGCGCGCGCGCAGGACGTTGAAGTGGATAAACACAAACACACCATACACATATACCTACCACAATAAATACAGTATCAAATTTGTGAAGAATCTGCTATACATATTTCGGGCAAGGAGAGTTCGTACCTTTACCCTGAAGGAATTACGACTTGGTGCCATTCTGATGTCCTGGGGAAGAGCATTCCAGAGAAGGATAGATTGGATGAGGAAGGAAGAATGAACACACGCAGAAGTGTGGGAAGCGCATGACAGTAAGAGGTTATTTTTAGAACAAAGATTTCTATCATGATTGGCACACAGAAACTGCATGGAGGAAGTTAGATAAGTAGGTGAGTTAGGGGAGTTGAGAATAGTGTAGAGAGTCGTTAGGGCGTGAAGGTGGCGATGCTGACGAATAGGAAGCCAATTTGATTTAAGACGAAAGGAGGAAACTCCCAACTGCCCAAGACGATAGTTTGGCTCTTTGTAGGGTTTACAGTCAAACCGAACCTGTCAGATCAATTTTTGATAGTATCTAGATCACCGTTTATCATGGTAATAGCCTCTGTTATGTTATCTACAGTAGCATGATAATAGAGTTGCAAGTCATCGGCATAAAGATGGTATGCATATTGAAGATTCTGAGTGGAGATTAATAAAAATAGAAAAAAAAAGTGGAGAAAGAATGCAGCCTTGGGGGACACCAGAGTCAAGATCACACCATATGGAGGTGGATTCGTCAACACGAACGGACTGTTGGCGCTCTCGAAATGAACCATTCCCGTTCATCAGGCGATATCATATGATAGGAAAGGATAGATAGATATCGTGACTGACGGTGTTAAAAGTGTTTGAGAAATCAGTCAAAGCTAACACGGTTACTTTGGAGTTCTCAATTTCTGTCTGAATGTCACCAGTCACTTTCAGGAGGGTGGAAATTGTGCTGTGCCTAGGCCTGAAGCCTGATTGAAATGGGCATAGTAGATTATTCCGTTACATAAATAATAATTGTGATAACTGCTGATGTACATATTTTTCGAGCACTTTGGATAAGAATAGAAGTATGGAAATTGGGCGCAAGTGATTAGTAAGGGTAGGATTAGGGACCTTAGAGGTCTTTGTTCCAATATAACAAACCAAGGAAACCCAAAGGACCAAGGAAAATAGGGGAACTAAAGGTGTGTACCAAATTTCAGATCAATATATCAAGAGGAAAGGGGTCAAATTTCAATTACAAGAATACCCAAACAAATAAACACACAAATAAACAAACAGGGCAAGCTAAATAAAACCGTTTAAAAACCAGAACTTACTTTATATGAGAACAATCTCTGGCCAATTCAAGAACTTCCCTTGTACCCAGAACATTGATCAGTGTAGCCGGACGAAGAGATTCGTCAAATCTTATTGTTGCTGCTGCATGGAATATAAAATCTACCTGAAATAGGAGTTATCAGAATGGAAGTTAAATATAACCCTAAAGTTTAAAAGAAACGAAGAGAGAAAAGGCTGTTTCCATAATAATATTAAATCATTAATTCGATTTCATTTCATTTTATTTTTTACTAGCGACCCGCCCCGGCTTCGCACGGGTGGATTTCAGATGCCCACGCCGACGACACGATTCGTGCATTTTAAATCTGTAATATCTTCGAATATGTTCATTTAAATTAGATACTGTAAAGGACCATTTTAGTCTATATTAAATGCACAATGTATTTAATTTACTTAATTGTATAAGGATTCATTCTATATTGCTTAAAATCACTTCGTAAATAAGCCATTATTTCTCGTAAAAAGAAAGGAATAAAAAATGGTTGTTGTGGGTTATCCCTAAGAGATAGACATATACCGTCGCGGACTTTTTTGTAGTACTTTTTAAGGTGTACAATACTGTAGTACATTATTTTGATCTATCTCGTAGGGTGCAACCAGCGTTTGCAATGTAAGCGCAAAAAAATGTGTTTATTTGCTACATCACATTAGAAATCTCGAAAATTAACAGTGTTCCCATACTATATTATGCATTTATTATACATAAAAACCTTCCTCTTGAACTCCACACACTCCATCTATTAAAGAAACCCGCATCAAAATCTGTTGCGTAATTTTAAAGATTTAAGCAAACAAAGGGACATAGGGACAGAGAAAGCGACTTTGTTTTATACTATGTAGTGATAGACTGCCTCGGTGGTGCAGTGGCGGTGGTGGTGGGCAGTGAGGGCCTTGGGGAGAATTTAAATAAATATATATATTTTTATTTGTTGAATAGGAGGCAAACGAGCAGACGTATTATCTGATGGTAAGCGATTAAAGCCGCCCATGGACACCCGCAACACCAGACGCATCACAAGTGCGTTGCCGGCTTTTTAAGAAGGAGTACGCTCTTTTCTTGAAGGTTTGAAGATTGTACTGGTGCGGAAATACCGCAGGTGACAGTTCATTTCACAGTTTTGTTGTGCGGGGCGGAAAGTTTCTGGAAAAGCGCATAGTTGTGGACTGCCAACCATCTAGATGATGGGGATGTAATTTCATTGATTTGGAGGAGGAACAAAGTAGGCGATAGCACATAGCCTTGCGGGACACCAGCATTCACAGATATGGAGTCAGAGCATTCACCGCCGACGACGACCTTTATGTTTCTGTCTACTAAAAAGCTAGTGACCCATTCGCATAATTTCTCGGGAAGCCCATAGGAAGGGAACTTCAAAAGAAGCGCTTGGTGCCAGACCCGATCGAAGGCCTTCGCAATGTCTAAACTAAAGCCAAGGCTTCACCCTTAGTCTCAATCGCCTCTGCCCACCGATGTGTCTGGTATACTAGAAGATCACCAGCTGATCGACTCTTACGGAAACCGTAGTGCTGATCACTAAGCAGATGGTGACCTTCTATGTACCGCAGGAGCTGATGGTTAATAATGAGTTTTCCACTCCACTGTTTTCGAGAAGAGGGAAGTTATGGCTATCGGCCTGTAGTTGGACGGATTTGAGCGATTACCTTTTTAGGGATCGGGTGGACCAATGCTGCCTTTTATAATGTCGAGACTACGCCAGAAGATTAGGAGAGCCAAAAAAGACGCGTTAAGACCGTTGCCAACTCTGGGGCGCACATGCTCAACACAATAGGAGAAATTCCATCCGGGCCACGTATAGCGTTGACAAAACTGGATATCCAGCATACAGCTCTCGCACCGTGGTATGGTATGCGGCTCCTGTTCCCCGTGCCCCAAAGTCGAGTTGGACTCAAAGTGTTTTGCCAGAAGATCGGCTTTCTCCTTTGTGTCATAGGTCAACGGATTCTTTCCTATGTGCAAAGGTGGAAAGGATGGCTTACAAAAAATCCCTTCGATAGCCTTGGCAAGAGATCAGAATGCCCGAATTCCCGAAGAAAGACACTCAAGCCTCTCGCAAATCTACGAGATTTGCTCCGACTTAGCCCTTGGAATGTCTCTTTTGAAGGACCTGGAGGCAAAGTTGTACTCCTTTTTCAGAGCGCTGGTATTTTGATCCGTACCGCCACCGCGTCAGCCGAGGCTTGGTAGGCCTCATGCTTAATGCGAGAAGCTTTTCTGGAAGATGGACCAAACCCGGGCCGACACTTGGGGACCACAGGGATGGGATGTAAAGGTCCATACCCTACAGCACAACATCAGCAACGGAATCAGCAGCAGTGTTGAGATTATCTGGCGAGAAGCACAACTATCTCCAAGGGTAGGATGCAATGAAGGACCACATCCCATCCCAATCTGCTGACCTGTAGTGCCACACACGACGGCTGCGTGCAACTAGCGATCGCGGTGAGCGTGCGATAGGCACTGTACTCCGGACAAGGCAATGGTCTGAGGAGCCAGGTGGGGCGTTAACGGATGCGTGGTAACCGTCCGAATGAGAAATCAGTAGAAGGTCCAACAGTAAAGGATTCTGGCCCTCCATATCTGGGACTCGTGTGGGCATGGTAACCAGTTGTGTCAGGCCATAGGCCATATGGGCGAAGTTGTCAGACAGATCTCCCCGCATGATCGGTTTTACTGGAACTGAGCCAGTCGGCGTGGTGGGCCTTAAAACCGCCAAGTACGACGATCTCTCCGAAGGGGATCTGCTGCTGCACGAAGTCTGTAGCCATCTGGATGTGCTCAATGAGTCGTTCAGTTTTGGCATCACCCCTATGGGACCTATAGAGGCACACATAGACGCGAGGATGGTCGTTGCTGTCTACACGGAGACATAAGATGGAGAGGTCCCTACCTTCAAGATTACTTAGGCGATGAGAGCTGATATCGTCTCTGACGTACACGCACACTCCAGCCTTAGAGAAGGCTGGCTTTGCTGTCTTCAGATGGTGATGGACAGCATCAAGATTACTATGTAATCCCCTGGTATTGCAAAAGTCCACGACCAGCGTAGTGGGGGGGTGCCATGGTGTCACTGCTCTTACCCCGAGCATGATTGAGCGTAGTTTAGCCCCCCCCCTCCCTAGAATACGAGGGGCAGCCTGGGCATCCACGCTCAGGCACGCTGTGTTCGGACGGGTGCGGACGCCCAGAGAAGGATTCTCCAACGCTAGCGCAGTTGGTACCTTCCTGGGGTAGCATGTGTTTCAACTGCGCTATCATAAGGGGGATTGGGGGAAGGGCCTTCGGTATCCTTACTCATTCAGTGAAACACATCGTAATAGGTTTTCTGTGAGGCTGTGGTATCACTCCAGTCGAGCCGGCCCATTCATGCCGAAGCGTGGCTCTCCCTCGGAAAAATTGAAAATTATAATAAATATTATAGACATATAATATTTACTTATATATGTATCTGGGAAATGTGGTGCTGGAGAAAAATGCTCGGTATATTATGGACGGAGTTCCGCACCAACGTGTCTGTGCTAAAGGAACTCGGCATTATACAGCGTCTATCAACCACAGTACAGTCGCGCATACTGCGGTACCTTGGCCATGTCTCTAGACAGAGTAGCGACTCCATAGAGCGACTGGTAGTGCAGAAAGGTGGAGGGGACCAGACTCCGCGGCAGGGCACCCATGCGCTGGATAGACCAGGTGAAGTCCACAATCGGAAGCCGCGTGTTCTCTGCCGACAGGGTGAGATGGCGGGAAATTGAACGAGGGGCTTTATCCATCTCAACCACCACTGTAGACAACTCTCCGTGACCACGACCGCTCTGCCAAGAGTGAAACGAGTGAGAAGAAGAAGTATATGTATGTACCTGCCAAAGTGACTCTATTCTACCTGATGGAAATCATGAGCAGGTTCCAAGCTAATGGTCAAGACACACATTGGGAAAGCAGACAAGGTCTATGTTAAGTCCGTCTACTGACTACTACCGAAAAAATTCAATTCCCGAGAGGCAGTACAAAATGCCTTTGAAGAGTTTGTTGCCTCCCGTCCAGCTGATTTTTACAAGAAAGGCATCAATAAACTGCCAATGCGTTGGCAAAGATGCGTCGATTGCATGGGTGATAACTTCGAATAACAGAAATAAAAAAATAAGTACTTGCACTTATTGCATACAAAACGGCAATTTCATAGGTAAAGACCTATTAGTAATGTGGGAACGGCTCTTCTTGAGAAATTTGGACTCCGAACCGCGAACCTGACTCTATCTCCGATTAATGTCTCATTTAAACGAAATCCATATAGGTACCGATGAACTTTATTTTGCGTCAATGTATACATATAATTAAGACTTGTGATAAAAACATTTCTCCTTATTTACATTAAATAAATATTTATAACCTAGTTTTTGAATGTCACGTTCAATTGTTCATAGTCATAGTAATGTCGGATAAAACTGTTTTACAATTTTTTTGCTTTAATTGTTAAATTATCACACGTCATCAGCAATAAATTCAACCAAAACTTTTAATTCGTATTAAAAAAAAGAAACAGTCTTACAGAAAACAGCCTCGCCGAAAACAGAAACACACTTGTGTCACTTGGGTAGGCCTATGTCCTTGGGTAGCACTAGTCTATTATCATGTATTGGATCATCATCATTAACAGTCTCTAACAGTCCCTACTGGGCATAGGCTTCTTCTTAGAAATAAGTTTTGGAGTACTCTACTACTAGCGTCGGTTTAACGTTTGATTCAAGATTTTTTTCTTTTAGCACTTCTGTTGTGCTGCATACTTTGTACCCTTACTCCGTTTTACGACATCCACGGGATGATGTAGTGTGGTGACGCTCTGCAGTCTTAATACACACGTCAAAAGTGTCTAGGGATCAAGCATTTTTATGCGGATTTCTTGAGATTGAGATGTGGCTTTGGCCCTGGCCTGCTCAGTCGCCAGACTTGAACCCGATTGAGCATGCATGGGATATGCTACAGAGAAGAGCTCTGCCGAATATGGAGGGTATCCAGTCGCAAGAAGACCTTTTTTTGTTGTTGCAACGAACATGAGCGGCCATTCCACAGCGTGATTTGGATGAACTCATTTTGAGTATGCCAAACCGATGTTCTTGTGTTAGTGTTCGCGGTAGAAACACGGATTATTAATTGTTTAAGTTACCTAATAAAATTTTAAAGAAAACTGTTATTTCAGTCTTTTTTTCGAACTTTAATGTTAGTGGTTCAAATGTCAAAAATCCTTTTATTAGGAAAATGGCAAATTTCTTTATTAATGCAAAGGTGACTTGGTTTATCGTTTCTGTGACAAACGAAAACACTTTATTTGAAGAATCCTTAAAGAAAATTTTAATTAATATCAATCAGGAGAAAAGTTATTGCAAAAATATATGTTGATCCCTAGACACATATGTTGATCCCTAGACACTTTTGATGTGTGTATATCAGTACGCGTGCGTTGGAATAGATCGATGTAACATTTTTTATATATTTGGGTCTGCTCAAGTAAAGCCTGATGGAAAGCTTGAGCAGAATCCAAAAGTAGAGGTGATCATACCTGAAATAGGTACGGTAACCCATGCTATGGATGCTTTTTGAGATGCTTATGCATCATTGGGCCTCCGGTCTTGCACCCACCAACGAAACACAACATTACGAATGCTGACATTTTAGTGTGGTCTTCTGTGAGAATAAAGTACTGCGACTGAGCTGACCCTTTCATGCTAATATCAGCGTGGCTTCACTATTTTCCTATCAAACACTGTAAGACCGTCCAGTAATATAAAAGTACCTTATTTAAAAATTACCTCATTTGCAAGCATGTTCCAGTCATTATCACTGAGTCCTAATCTAAGTGCTCCAATATCTCCTTCAACTGCTACAATTTTGTCAGCAAAATCTGGCTTCTGTTTGCGTACGCTATCAAATACCTGAAGGTAAAAATCTGGATTAAAGTTATCTTGTGTGTTAAATCCACTTTGTTAACTGGATGACATTAGATGGGTGAATAAAGTAGACTTTTGGGTTTCCCCATTTTACCTTAGAAATATTTCAACTAAATATAATTGTCATTTAAAAATAAAACAAAAGTTAGTTAGAAATCACTATCTATCAATTAAGACCGTTGCTTTCCAATAAGTAACACAGGTAGCAAAAGAGAACTTTTTGGGCAGCAACGAAGTTGTGACACCCTATTTGACCATATGACCATTAGCGATGATTATATCAATGACCATCAGCTGATCCGTCCGCTCGTTTCAAGGTAACATGTAAACATTGAATTTTATAATAATTGCTCTCTTATCCATTTATGAGGCCATTTCTAGTTTTTAAATAAACAAACTTATTCTGACGAGGTAGATAAGTGACTTCTCCCAAGCAAAGGCTTTATTTTAAAGTAATATTCTACTGTACAGGCATAATATATAGAATTACATTATTATAATATACTCACAACTTGTTCCAGCAATGATCGCAGTCTGTCTTGAACTAATACCCCTTTTTTTGATCGTAACAACACATACATTTTCTTAATATCGCAAGATCTGCAATATATTCAATTTTAACCTTTTATCAACAATTTTAACAGTGTCAATTCGTTCACTGCTGGATATAGACCTGTCAGGAAGCTATGGCTTACTATATTACATTGGCAAGACGTGTTAGTACAAGGTTTGAGTGAGAGTTGAGGGAATTTTCTAAGTCTTTGCGGTGCTGTCTTCCTACGTAATTTACTCCTTTAGTCTGCTCTAATGACACTAGATTAATAGCGGTGGTGAAACACCGTATTTCTAATTTATCACCACACGGGTTATTTTAACGTTAATAATATTATCTAAAAGAATTCTTGTAAATCTTATTTATATCATAGCATCACAACAGGAGAGTTTATAACCGCCTATTATGTGCATCGTAATTCTCTTCTACACTTTTCCTTATTCACACCACTGAGTTCCAATTTATTGTCATCTATCTTCAATCTATATTTATAAAAGCGAAACACCACTCACTGAATAATCACGAAATCTCAGAAACTATAACACTTACAAACTTGACATATAGCAGGTAGGTTCCTTATAGGGTGTAGACATCCGCTAAGAACGGATTTTACTAAACTCCACCCCTAAGGGGGTAAATCAGGGGATGAAAGTCTGCGTGAGCGAAGCTGCGTGCAAAAGCTAGTTATTAATAAGACAATGTGACTATCGAAAGCTAAGTTAGGTTATCAAAAGGAAAAAGAAAAAATTGAAAATGTTGAATCGAGAAGTTTTTATTTCTATTAATTTTAGTGTACCTTATGTGCATCTATTTTGGTTTTATTTTGAGTAAATGCCAATGCCAAAGCTTTGAAGAAAACTTATTAAATAGATATCAAGGATCAAAAAGTACAGTGTAGAAGATTCGTCAAGGACTTGTTAAGGGAGTCGTTAGATGCAGGTCGCTTACAATAGATTTTCTTTAGTTAAGAACATGACAATGACGAAGCGACAAATCGATTTTATTAAATTTCTTCTATGCATTACGAACTAATTACTAGCCTTTGAATGACACAAATCTTTGATATCCTTATCAAAGGTACATCGCCCCCTGCGCGAGGGGGCGACGTACGGCACACGCGTACGTCGCCCTAATTGTGAGGGGCAAGCGCTGGGAGGGGACCGGACGTGTTAATAATTGCAGTTCCCGGATTCCTCCCTTCACGGGCGCATAGTGGCACACCGTGTGGTTTTAGTCGGTTCGAGTCCGACACACCGCCCCGCCGCAAGACACGGTGGGGTGACGGTTCGAGGGGATTTGCGCACGTTAAAAAAAAAGTGGGACGGTAGTTTGGACGCAAACGAGGTTGCTTGGGTCAGCTAGTCACCTAATATTTGCCTGCCAAACGTTACAAATCTAGCTCTGGGATGACCTATAATCCGTTTCATCAGAGGAATCAGATAATTGTTTATCAGATAATTTGGCTAGCTTTTTGCCTTTTTAACCATCGCAATTTAACCAACTCATAGCAAAGTTAAGCAATCCTAACCAGATTAGGATGGATTATCATTTTTAACATTTCGAGAACCCTCTGCGCCTCCAAAGAGAACTTTAAATCGTTGGTCCCAATTGCCGTACGTTGGAGTCCTAAATTCCGACAACAACAAGAAATAAATTTGTAATATTCCTTTTAATGGAATAGGGGACAAACGAGCAGACGTATCGCCTGATGGTAAGCGATTACCGCCACCCACGGACACCCGCAACAACAGAGGTGTCACAAGTGCGTTGCCGGCCTTTGGGGCGATGGGTGGAGGGGGGCCATTCATGCCGAAGCGTGGCTCTCCCACGTGCAAATTTAAAGAACGTGTTATTTAAAGCACAGAGGTCATTTTAGGTGAGCTTAAACAACTGTTTATTTATAGTTATAATGCACTAAGTTTGTGAATTCAAAACATCAATAAACCTATTTACTTCTACCTCCATGGTGCCGAATTAATCATACAATATTTTTTTATTTGTTAAAAACTCAGACTCGGAACCTTCTTGGTGTTGTTTTTTTTTAAATTTGCTTTGCCCGTACCATTTTCTTCTATAGCAACTTAACTTTCAATTTTTCTTAATTCATCTATATAGATATATATATTTTAGATTCCTTCGCTTGCTCGGTCATCAAAATAGAGCACGCGGTTAAAAAGCAACTTTGCACTCTTGTATAACAAATAACTATTCCCGTTATTTTTTCTTTTTTCTTGTACTCAAACCTTTTCCTAACAGTAACGAACACATAAAAAAATAATTAGTTTATTTGGTGTAGCCGATCGAAAGTTATGCGCGTACATACATTTCGGCGATTCATTTTTATATGCAGGGTTACAGGGTAAGTCGACCTATTCCCGTTAAGGGCGTGTAGTTGACATCGTTTCTGACCGATTTCACTAAAAACACCCTATCCTAAATCTAAACGTTTTTGAGATATTTGAATTTAATTGTTTTTACAAAACCCTGTAACCCTGTATGTGATTTAGGCTTACCTGAATAATTTCTCAATAAGTTGTTGCCCTATGAAGCCGGAACCACCTGTTAGAAATATCGTTCCGCCATTATAGAATTGCTGTATGGGAGAATTGCCACGTTGTGTGAGTTCGTTAATGGGTTTCAGACGTGACAGCAATAACGTTTCAAGCTCTTGCGCTGGATCCATGATGAAACCTGTTAAATAAATAAACAAATAAATATTTCTGACATTTACCAGACACCGCCATCTATTTTTAAACTTAGCAGAGTTTGCACTATGACATCTATAATGACTGATAGAATACTTAGATACTTTATTTTGTAAATACACAACAATGTGAAACAAATAGTTGCAGTTCATGCAAATTTTGTCCGACCCGGGAATCGTACCCGAGATCCCAAGCACAGCAGTCGCATACGCTACCGCTGTGTCACCGATGTAGTCAAAGGATGGATAAAGCATACTGAATATGGAATAATTGACAGCTGTGCTTGAGATCTCAGGTTCGATTTCCGGGTCAGACCAAATGTTTGTATGATCTGCAACTATGTGTTTAGGAGTTTGGATGTTTTCTATGTATGAAAAAAAAGTAAATATGTATAATATAAGTTAAATACATAGTACCTGTACGATTTTGTATGCTTAAATCAAAGAAATTAATAGAAGGAAAGAAATGTATTAGATTCACAAATTGATACGAATATTGCTTGATATCGATACGCGGCGATAGTGTGACAGATTGCGCGGAATCGTGTCTTAGCTACTACTGAACCATAGCGGGTTCGCATGCTATTTCAACTGTAATAATGCATCGCTACGCTTCCTTGTCAGCATAAAACTAAAACTGTTGTTATTATTGGGATGCAGAAAACAGTGCTTGCACCCTCCCGATGGACACTGCGGATGGGGCAGAAGATGTGGAAGAAGAAGATCTTCTTCGCGACCGCACGAACAGTGGGGTGAGTGCGCGGAGAAGCTACGCAAGTTAGTAATCCAAATGAGGGTGGAGCCGAGGATGAGGACATGGCAACGGAGGAATCTGATTCCAATGGCGCTGTCTCCTTCCTCAGCTTGTAGCATCCTCCAGGCTAACCTCCACCACAGCTTAGCCGCGATGGCTTAGGTTCGAATCCGCTTATGGAAGCGGTAACTGACGCGATACCCAGGCAATTCGTCTTTGACAAAAAGTACAAGATAGAACTGTACGAGGATCTCCAAGAAGGACTTAATCCAAGACAGTTGAGAATATTCACGGACAGATCCAAAACAAGGTCAGGCACTGGCTTGGGAGTATTCTTTGAGGACCTAAACATACACATCTCGACACCATTAGGAGTCCACAACACAGTTCCAGGCATAATGCATGGGTATAATAATAATAATATAATAATTACCACATGCGATCATCTCCAGAAAGGTAACGGAATACCCCATCCGCATACTTTCCGACAGCCGATCAGTCTTACAAGCCCTACAGAGCCATGCGACTACCTCAGGGCTGATTTAGGAATGCCGCAGAGCCCTGACAGAGATAAGTAGCACAAACAGTATAACTCTTCAGTGGATCAAGGGGCATTACAACTCACGCGGAAACGACGCAGCCGATGCACTAGGAAGAGGTGGATCTGAGACAAGGGCGTTCCCAGAACCAATATTGCCCTTGCCAACTGCTTGGCTGCGATGGACACTGCAACACAACACAACACTAAGGTAGAACACCAGATACACATATATTGGTCCAACCTTTGTACCTGCAGCAGACCAAGGAGGCCCTCCCGACGATCAACCCCAGATTGTCACGGAAGCTGAAGCAACTTAAGAGGCCGCCGCTTCGACTTCTGATCGGAGCATAACTGGTCATGCACTAAACATAGGTATCAGGTAACAGTTGTTGTGTACGGGTTTGCTCGGTCGGTACTCATAGTATAAGCTCTGCTTAGTTTGCGATTTTATCAAACTATTATTATTAATGGTTTACGACCTGTATGACCGTAGTGTAACATATATTAGGCTTATTAGATGTTAGCTAGAATCATAACAATGGGGTTGTCATATCGGAAAGGATAAAAACGACTTAATAATAAAGTAACAAAATTGCAAACCGGCTTGCGAACCGTCTCGGATTAGTATGGTAATCTTTAAAATTGTCCGTTCCCGATTCTTTACTATACATACATTAAAACACGCCTGTTTCCGCGAAGGGGTAGGCTGAAGCATATAAAACGCCCATTTTACGCCAGTGTTTTGGTCCAACATAGGTAATATGGGGCGAGCCTAATGACGTTAATCGAGATGTTCTATTTGCCAGAGCCTTATCCGTCGATCAGTAGGTGCACCACTCGCAGGTGATGTTGGCTTGGGGCCTTAAGTTCTTAATTGAAACCCTATAGACATGTACTATAGTATGCATGTATACGTTCCTCTACAATCACTCTCTCAATCGGTGTAAATATAAATCTGTTAAGTCATTTAAAAAATTCCCGCGGCCCCTATTTCGGTGGAGGTAGGGGAAATTCCAGGTCAATAACCCTTGTGTGAACCTTAAAATGAAGGTATTTAAAAGTAGATTGTGTGTATACTTATTATTATTTTTATTTTAGCTACGCCAGAATGACTCTGCTCTGCCTGATGGAAAGCATGAGCAGATTCCAAGAGTGGTGGTCACCATCCTCAATGCGAATAAGGACATTGCAGCATGGTGATCACACCTTGGCCGCCTAGTGAGATGCCATTTTTACACCACGCTTATAGGACCCGGGATCATAGTGGTAGGGTAACACGTGCGCTGGAAGTGAGTTTCAGGTTTTGACCGCTCGGCACAGAAAAAAGGAACCGAAGCGATGAGTACGAGATCGTATGTCTACTACCACTCTGAAGCGGTGACTTCCAAGGCCAGCACGGCATGTTCTGTAGAGGAAGGGGGAAGGGGGGACCAGTTAGAAGAGCTCTTCAGAACACTCTCCGTGATATAAGCGATAGAGTACTGACATAGAGGCGACATCTCTACATATACTGCATTGTTATATTTATTGTATTACAATAATCTATACTAATACTAGTTGATCCGGCAAAAGGTGTATTGCCATTTAAAAAAAAATATATAAAAATTGATTTTGGTCGATTCTCAGACCTACCCGATATGCACACCAAATTTCATAAAAATCAGTAAAGCCGTTTCAGAGGAGTATGATAACTAACATTGTGACACGAGAATTTTATATATAAGATATTTATAAGTTTGTAAGTATGGATGTATGGATGGATGTTTGTTACTCTTTCACGCAAAAATGACACACGAGAATTTAGGCGTTAACGATTGCAGAATGAAAAATGCTTGCAACTTGGCCAGGGGGCTGTGCATTTGCAGAGAAGATGTTTAAATGAATATTTGTATATATTCTAAAGTCCAGTGTTAGTAAAACTTGCATTTAGACGGAGTCTAAATAACAAAGGAAAAAAATCAAAAAGTATTTTTTTTTATATTATAAATACATAGAAAACACCTTAACTCCGAAACAAATATTTGCAGATCATACAAACATTTGGTCCGACCCAGGAACCAAACCCGAGACCTCTAGCACACTTGTCGCATATGTTATAACTGCGCCCTCAAGGTATTAAAAAAAATACAAAAAAAAACACTGTAACGAACGCTGACTCACAGTTAATAATAATTAAAATCCCACCTTACGTCCGTGCTGAACATCTAGCCGCGTGGGGGGCGGACATGCATACTATTGAAACTTATGTAGCTAACAAGGCAAGGGTAACCCTTTTAAATGGAGATATGAATAATAGAGTATATAATTTGAGGTCACTGCCCGGAGGTCGCCGGGGCGCATCTGGAGCCGATGCTGGATGCTCCAGCATGCGAACCATCGACGGTGCGGAGTTGAACAGGCGGGCTCCCACCGAAAAACATACTACAGCCGATGTCATCTCTCATCACATTACATCATCATCAACACATTCATCACCCACAAGTAGCCTTTTTCCATCACCCGCTTCATCCCCGCTCTCATTCGAAACTAATGTAAATTCTAGCCGTACATCATCAACAACATCACCATTGACAGTAGATGTTGTCCAGGAGGCAAATGCCGATGTTACTGGACCCACTACTGCCAAATCACGCGCAAGAAGAAAATGGACAACTGAAATGAATATGTTCATATGGCGCACCTATCTCATCACCAGCCGATTAGAAACACAGACTCGAGGATACCTAGACCCATCGCATAAGGCTTTCACAGAGAAATACCCGACAATGAATGCATCCAAACAGAGTGTAGGAGACCAGCGTAGGGCCATAATCAATAACAAATTACTTCCCATCAACACACTTGACGCAATTAGATTAGAGGTGAACAGCTATCTTACACAAAATACAGAACCAATACCAACACTTACACAGACATCAGCTAGAATGAGATGGTCTAGCGATATTAATGAAACAATACTGCGCATTTATTATGAAATAACAGAACTTGAAACCAACATGACAGCGCATCGAAAGAAGCTACATGATAAATTCATTCAAACTTATCCACATTTATCACACATTTCAGAACAACGTTTATCAGATCAAAGAAGAGCCATAGTTAACAATGGAATGGTATCTGAAAATAGAATTAGGGAAATTAAAAACGATATAAAAGCACAAATACAATCATCACACACCACTGATCAATTAAACATAACCTATTCACAAACTGACTTATCACAACATGTGCCGTATTCAACGCAAAGAAATACAATCGAGGAAGCAGATTTATCTCTCTCTCAGGCAACTATACACATAAATGCAGAAGATCCATTACATGTCTCTACTAACTCTCACATAATAGATCAAGGCAATATTAATCAACAGTATCATACAGCACTCGATACATTCAAAAATACTGACCCTACCTCTAGACCATATCTACCCCGACAGAAACCATCAAAAAGATTAGCTCTAATAGTAGAATATCTTAACAACAATATTTTACCCAATTTTTTAAGTGGAGAACAAGATTTTGCAACTTTCCAAACTATTTTGTACTCAGCGGCATATACAGCAACAGTATGCAACGGAATAAAAGTAAACACTAATAAAACCAGCTCAAAAGAGTTTAAACCAGCTTGGCGGAGAAGATTAGAAGCCAAAATCGAGAAGTTTCGATCTGAAATAGCCCGACTAACACAATACATACATGGAAATAGAAGTAACAGGATCATAAACGCTGTAGAAATAATAAAAAATAAATATCGAATACACGCTCAACACGAAAACATCAACACAGAATTAGAACACTTTTTAGATACCCTTAAACAAAAATTAAATGCAGCAGCTAGTAGGCTTAAGAGGTATCTTACATGTACAGCTAGGAAAAAGCAGAATAATCAATTCTCACAAACAGAAAAAATATTTTACCGAACTCTTACATCTAACTCTCAAAACACAAATACACAAGAACTAAGATCTGACCAACGTTTGAAAGTTTGCATCGATTTTGGTCAAACATCTGGGAAAATACAACTCAACATAATGATAACGCTAATTGGATACACACTATTAATGAAATATCTAGTCACTTTCCAGTTATGGAATTCGAACAAATTACAATAGACACTTTTGCACGCGTCATCAAACACTCTCACAACTGGAAGTCACCAGGGAGCGACAACCTACATAACTACTGGTACAAAAAGTTCACTTGCATCCACCCATATTTACACTACCATCTTAACATGTTCATTCAATCACCACATTTAATGCCCGACTATATAACACACGGAGTAACTTACATGTTACCAAAGGAACCTAATACAGAAGACCCATCAAAGTTTCGCCCTATAACTTGCTTACAAACTGTTTATAAAATTGTAACTGCTTGCATCACTCAAACAATCTACGCACATTTGGCTGAGAATGATATTCTTGCCGAACAACAAAATGGCTGTAGGAAAAATAGCCAAGGATGTAAGGAGCAACTCACAATAGACGCAATAACGATTAATGAAGCATACCGTAAGAAACTAAATATACACACTATGTTCATAGATTACCGCAAGGCTTTTGACTCTGTCCCTCACAGTTGGCTTCTATATATACTCCGATTATATAAAATTAACCCGATTATTATAACATTCTTACAATCTTCTATGCAGAGATGGCAAACAGTACTCAAACTAAAAAATGAGTCCACTAATATAACTACCGAACCCATACGTATTATGCGAGGTATATATCAAGGTGATGCACTCAGCCCACTTTGGTTCTGCCTTGCACTTAATCCTCTCTCTAGTCTGCTTAATATTAGCAATGCTGGATACAATTTAGTAACTACCGACACCAGGGTTTTGCTAACTCATCTGTTCTACATGGATGATATAAAACTCTTTGCCACCAACAAATCCGACATTTTTCTCCTAGCTGATATCACTCAACAGTTTTCCAAAGATATATGTATGGAATTTGGAGTCGATAAGTGCAAAATTGTATCGATTAATAAAGGTAAAATTGAAAGTAATAGGTATATTTTAGAATCTGGTGAAGATATTCAACCAATGGATAACTACAGCTTTTACAAATATTTAGGTTTTAAGCAGTCTAGAAGAATTCTTCAAAAAGAGACCAAAGAAGATCTAGTAAACAAATTCAAATACAGACTAAAGCTCATTTTAAAAACTCATCTAAACTCAAAAAACATAATCAAGGCCATTAACACGTTTGCTATTCCTATATTGACATACTCATTTGGTATTATTAACTGGACACAAACAGATCTTAAGAACTTGCAACGAACAATTAACACACATATGACTAAAGACCGGAAACATCATCCAAAATCGTCAATAGAAAGACTTACACTACCACGCAATGAAGGAGGAAGAGGTTTAATAGACATTCAAAATTTACATAATAAACAAATTACAATACTCAGAAACTACTTTCATACCAAATCACTAACATCTCCTCTCCATAAACAAATCACAGACATTGATAACAAACTCACACCTTTAAACTTACACGACCGGCATACTCAACTTAATGAAACTCTTACTACAGTAGAACAGAAAATAACAAAGTGGGCTGGTAAATCCCTCCATGGAAGACACCGAACCGACCTTAGCCAAGATTACGTCGACAAAGAAAAGTCGAACGAATGGCTTAAGAAAGGGGAACTGTTCCCGGAAACGGAAGGATTTATGCTTGCAATTCAAGACCAGGTAATAGTAACTAGGAATTATAAGAAATTTATCATTAGAGATCCAACTCAGACAATAGACTTATGCAGACATTGCAATTCCGCTCCAGAGACCATACAACATATAACCGGTGCCTGTAAAGCCCTAGCACAAACAGACTACAAACACCGACATGACCAAGTAGCAACAATAATTCACCAACATTTAGCACATAATTATAACTTCATCAGTCACAAGATTCCATGCTATAAGTATAAACCTGACACAATTATTATTATTATTATTATCATTAAGTCACTAAAGTTATTTACATCATAGACAGCAATCCCGAACAGCCATAATCTTCAGACCACTATTTCAGAAAAACTTTCAAAATACCAAGACCTGGCAATAGAACTCAAAACCCAATGGAAAGTTAACACAGTACACATAGTTGCAATAGTTTTATCATCAACAGGCATAGTACCCAAAACTCTCACTCAAAATCTTGAATTACTTCACATGCCTTCACACTCTATTTATCTGCTCCAAAAAGCCACCATACTCAATACCTGCCGCATTACCCGTAAATTTCTAACATCTTCATCTATATCATCTACCTACTCAATTTAACGTATCATGCTTGGTTTTGGCCCGCATGACACGTAAATTACCCCTCTAAAAAGGGAGAAAAATTAAAAATCTAAATAATAATAATAATTTATCAGCTGTCCAATAGTACATCATTATAAATATCAATGAAAGCTGCAGTAGGCGAAGCCTGTATCGCAGCTTTCAAATAAAGGCGATTTTCAGTAGGACTAGTAGTAGTAGTACTTTATACCAAAATATGGAGAGAACATGCATTAATACAATTTCGAAATGTATCTGATGTAGCAAGTTAATAATGTGTGTATCTAATGCGTGCTTGTGTAGTATGTGTGAGTGTATGTATGTATTGTGTGCATGTGAGCATGTTGTGTGCCAACGTCATGAGTCTGCTATTTTCTCATTCAGGAAACTATTCGCATAAGCTGCTCAATTTGGTGATAGTTCAAGTCACTGATAATTATATTAATCTTCACCTGAACTTCACGGGTCGTGTTATGTTTCAAGTCATACTTATCTGCAATTCTGTTACATAGGTAAGGAAACATGCATTTTTGTGATGGTGTTTTTTTTTTTTTTTTACACACAACGCCGTCTAGTCCCAAGCTAACCAGAGCTTGTGTTATGGGTACTAGACAACTGATACAAATACATATATACTTCTTATTTTTTTGTAAATACATACATATTATACATAGAAAACACCCAAACTCCGAAACAAATATTTGTAGATCATACAAACATTTGGTCCGACCCGGGAATCGAACCCGAGACCTCATAATCAGCAGTCGCACACGTTAACCGCGAGACCAACGAGGGAACGATGTATTACTTTTAACAGTAGGGATTTTAAAGATTCTTCGCTTCAACATGTCCCTATAATTAGGCGAGTTAGTTTGATATTAAATCTTAATGATACAAGAATAAATTACTAAAAAAATCTACCTGTTTTTTTTTATAAAAATTTATAAGCGATAACTGACACCACTGAACTCAGATAAAATATAACGAAAATGTTTTTTTCTAAATTGGAGACAGCCGCTATATATAGGAAATGACTCATAAATGAAACATAAGTGTTTAATCTATACTAATATTATAAAGCTGCAGAGTTTGTTTGTTTGTTTATTTGTTTGTTTGTTTGAACGCGCTAATCTCAGGAGCTACTGGTCCGATTTGAAAAATTCTTTCAGTGTCTGATAGTCCATTTATCGAGGAAAGCTATATTTTATTTTCAAAAAAATTAGAGATCCGTATGAAAATTGCTATATTGTAACCCAAGGTGTGAAATCGAAAACCTATTTTTGCGTGCGCTGCAAAAAGTATTGACAATAGAACAAAATAATCTAAATCATCATCAAAATGATCTACAAAAAAGTCCGCGAGAGCATATATCTAACTATCATGGTTTAGTCACAATAACCGCTTTTGTGTTCAAAAAAATTATTAAATCGTCTGAAGAAAGAAACTACGTTAAATGTGTATCGTATTATTAATCCTTATCCAAATAAAGCATTATGTTATCAAGGGTGTTTGTGTAGAAGTTAAATACTTTTTGTTTCATCCCATTCGGACATTTCGTTTAGAAATTATCACGAGTATAAGACGCTAAGAGTTGGTACCTAATAATGAGTTATTTGTCAAAGAGTTTTTATCAATATAATAATACCTAATATTAGTCTTTCTCCAAATAAATGTGTTGTTGATTATGAGTATTAGATCTTAGAATAGTATAATAAATACATCTATCCATACTTATATTATAAATGCGAAAGTAACTCTGTCTGTCTGTCTTGCTTTCACGGCCAGACCGCTGCACCGATTTCAATGAAATTTGGTACACAGATAGTCTAAGCCTGAGAAAGGACATAGGCTACTTTTTAATGCGAAAAAAGGGTTGTAAAGGGTTTAAACATAGGTTTAAAGGGGGGAATAAGGATTGTTTAGAAATCGGGCGGTTCCCTCGCCATACGCATGCGCGTTACCTACGCCGGGCGTCATGACAACGAATAAACAAAGCTGTCACCATGATATAAAAATACAGGTATGACATTCCGAGATACAGGACGAGATGACGTCATCATAACTATCGCTGGTTCTCAAATTTTATACTTTTGGGGAGATTTTACAACCTACTTAATTTAGTCAATAATTAAAATTCAGAAAATAATTTGAATACATAAGTTTTGATCATGATTGTGAGGGACAAACTATATAGACTGAGAGTCAGCCCAGAATTACGTAATTTTAGGAAAGATGAAATTTTAAGGGTAGGTAGTCTAACATTTACTCAGAAAGGAATGGGTACTCACTAAGCTGAAAGTGGGACCGATTTTTTTTTTTGCCGGCTCCACCTTCATGCATATCGGTTATCGTAGTAATTTCCGTAGCCTATACCTAAAATGTAGAGATGATTGTATAATATTAATCCATTCTTTAAAAGGGTGTTTCACCTTTCAAAGTTCTGGAAGGGGTTCGATCGATTATGTAGTATTGCTTCTGCCCATAGTTTTTTCCATAGTCAGTGTACCGCCTTTTATAGCTCTGCTCTTACAGTTCCGAATAGAACAACAAATCATTTTGTTTTATACTATAAATACAAATAAATATTTGAGAATAGCTGTATAATCTAGCACAGAACGAGACAGACTTATGCGTGTAACGAAGATAACGACATACAGAAAAACACTGACATAGCACGTTTGAGTGTTATCAGTAGTATGAAATAATAACTCCCAACCACCATTATTCCCTTTGTGAATTCTATAGAACAATAAAGTTATACGTTATTATATATTTAAATTCAAATATTTTGTTTGATTATGGACACAAAACAACAATTTAAATGCATTTTAATTTTTTTTTAAATATAATGGTGACTGAAAATGTTTCCATCATTTCATGTTATGTTGCTTTAAAGTGGTAACTGGATAGTGACGTCACCCCGTGTAGCTTGCGGAATGTCATACCTGTATTTTTGCTGTCAGAATATTACAACAATATTAACAAAGCCCAAGGAAAGACGATTAAAGTTGCAAATCATTTTTTCCCATGGGCAGCATACCTACGAGTATCAAATACGCTAAATATTTATATTTTGGTAAAAGATGGCAAAACAAAAAACGCACACAATAAAATAGTACTTTTTTTTTACTTAAGGGCTGACAAAGTGACTATGGTCTGTCTGATGGAAAACTCAAGCCGAATCCAACAGTGCGAGCAACCATACTCACTGCGAAAGCAGACAATGCAGTATTGCGTCCAACAATATGACGAATTAGTGAGATGCTTTTTTACCAATAAATTTCACGCCCCACTAAAGGACGTGGGATCATAATGGAAGGGAAAAACGTGCGCTGCCTGCGCTGGTAGTGAGTTCCAGTTTTTAACTGCTCGGAACAGGAAGGAAGAACCAAACCGTTTGGTTCGAGAGCGTATTTCTAAGACTCTAAGGCGGTGTTTCCCAAGGCCAGGACGTGTTGTTCTGCAGAGGAAGGGAGAAGGGAAGACAAGTATGAAGAGTTCTTCAGAATACTGAGAACTCCCCCCCCCCATGATACATGCGGTAGAGGACTGCTATAAAGGCGATATCTCTACGCAGCTGCAGAGGTTCAAGGAGCTCGGACTGCTCGCCGCTGCAACCGATCGAAAGCATCAAGCAAATAATGCGCGGATCCATCACAAAGATGAGAACAGTACTCCATGCACGAGCGAACCTGGGTCTCATAAAGAAAACACAAATGCTCGGGCGCGAAGAACCGTCTCACCCTGTTCAGTACGCCAAGTTTCCGCGAGGCCGTGTTAGTGATGCTCTCTATGTACTTCCGTGGTTTGAGGTCCCGGCAAATATATATGCTCAGGAAACCGAGCTTATCCCGTAGTGGCAGTTGAGTGCTCTGGAAAGTGGGGAGGGAAAAAAATGGAGACTTTTTGGTAGATAATGCGCACAACTGTGTTTTCTTAGCGTTGAACTCGACAAGATTATCATCACCCCATTTTAAAATTCGGTTCAAAACCCGGTCGAGCTTAGCTTCTGTCGATTTTCCTCAACGTCTGCCAGCTTGGCTGCACGGTGTCCAAAATATCGCCAATGAAATATCTCCCATGAACTGTGCTATGGTCTGCATAGCAATATACGTTGCCAAGGGCTAACATTTCATTGATATGCAGAAGAAATAGCGTGGGCGACAGGACTGAACCCTGAAGTATGCCAGCGTTTACCTCGAGGAAATCAGAGACCGCGCCATCCCAAAGGCCCCTAATGCGGCCCTGATGAAGAAAAGCGTCAATGCGAGTCACGAGTCTAGGAGGCAGACCCAATGCCGAGAGCTTGGAGAAAAGCGAGCGGTGCCAGACCCGATCGAAAACCTTGGCCATGTTGAATGTCGAAATAAGCTCATAAATATGTACATATATAAATAAATACTTAAACAAGTTTTTAATAGTGAAACGTGTGTGTTTTATTTGTAAAATATAATTAACCTCAATATTTAAATATGCAAAGTCACTGTTCCACGCGGACGAAGTCGCGGGCACAGCTAGTTTATTATAACATGTACAAACAAGTTAACAACTTACCTGATTATAAATTATTCTTTAATTTGAATAGGCATAGAAACCATCACATCAGTGGATCACGTGAATATACCGTCGACATTACTTATATAAACATATCTGCACTGTGCACTTTCCACTGCCCAAGTGACGACGGATTAAGAACACGGAGTATCATCATCCCTGTTAATTCCATGGGTTTTTAAGAGCCGACTTAGGAAGAAAACTTTGCAGGATACCAGGACTAGAAAGGAAAACTTGAGACTTAAATATTTGGCCAGCGTGATATAGAAGATCCAAACTTCCTCAGTGGCGTAGTGGTAGCGTATGCGACTGCTGTGCTTAAAGTCTCGGGTTCGATTCTCGGACCAAATGTTTGTATGATCTGAAAATGTTTGTTTCGGAGTTTGGGTGTTTTTGTATGTATAATATGTATGTATTTATAAAAAATATATTTATGTATTTATATCAGTTGTCTAGTACCCATAGCACAAGCCCTGCTTAGATTGGGACTAGATGGCACTGTGTGTTAGATGTCCGAAATATTTATTTTACTAGTTTTTGCTCTCGGCTCCGTCCGCGTGTATGTCGGTTATCGCGGTAAATAGTAGCCTATGTGTTATTCTGATGTATAAGCTGTATTACTGTATAGTTTCATCCAAATACGTTTAGTAGTGTTTGCGTGAAAGAGTAACAACCATCCATCCATACATACACACATCAAAAGTGTCTAGGGATCAACATATGTGTCTAGGGATCAACATATATTTTTGCAATAACTTTTCTCCTGATTGATATTAATTAAAATTTTCTTTAAGGATTCATCAAATAAAGTGTTTTCGTTTGTCACAGTAACGATAAACCAAGTCACCTTTGCATTAATAAAGAAATTTGCCATTTTCCTAATAAAGGGATTTTTGACATTTGAACCACTAACATTAAAGTTCGAAAAAAAGACTGAAATAACAGTTTTCTTTAAAATTTTATTAGGTAACTTAAACAATTAATAATCCGTGTTTCTACCGCGAACACTAACAACACAAGAATCGGTTTGGCATACTCAAAATGAGTTCATCCAAATCACGCTGTGGAATGGCCGCCCATGTTCGTTGCAACAACAAAAAAAAGGTCTTCTTGCGACTGGATACCCTCCATATTCGGCAGAGCTCTTCTCTGTAGCATATCCCATGCATGCTCAATCGGGTTCAAGTCTGGCGACTGAGCAGGCCAGGGCCAAAGCCACATCTCAATCTCAAGAAATCCGCATAAAAATGCTTGATCCCTAGACACTTTTGATGTGTGTACTTACAAACTTTCGCGTTTATAATATTAATTATATTAGTAGGATATATTATTATTATTCTAGGAAGGACTAGGATTTTTCCTGCCTAGAGCGAGGGCTCTATCCAGCAAAGGATTATCAAAGGATACTGATGATTATGATTGCTGTTCCACTTTTAGCTTTGGAGAAACATTAATTTAAGTACTTAAAACTTCAGATTGCAAGTGCCTGTGGGTGATGGTAATCTCTCACCATGTGACCCGTTTAATCAGGTAAGCTCCTCAAGTTTAGTTGTGTGTTTATAACTCTTCGTGTGATGACGGATTAACAATATAATGTTTTACCAGCCCTATTCGTTTCGTTTGTGTCGTAAGAGCTGATTAAGGAAGCAACCACATGATAATAGCAGTGCAAAGAGAAGGAAACCCTGAAATAAACTCTATACTTACCCGTCTGGCTAGTATGGGTATAGCAGATCAAAAATTCCTTTCGAGGAAGAGAACTGTATCCAACAGTTGAACATCAAAGGCTGGAAATCATGATAATTGATGATCTGCTTTTAACAGTGCACTTGTAACTTCTGATTTCAGGTGTGTATGAGTGGTGGTAACGATGGTGACGTGTTTGAACAAGTCAATAACTCAGGTACGATCCAATCATTACAGAAAAGGTAGTTGAGCCTGTCCGACCGGGGCGACCCTCTCACAGAAGACCATCCTAAAATAACAGTATACGTTCTGTCGTGTTTCGTGGGTGAGTGCGAGACCGGAGGCCTAATGATGCAGAGTCATCTCAATATAATAATAATTTTTATTGAGCTAAAAATTTTACAAACATTTACAAATGTATAATTTAACATCTTAGTTAGTGTAATCAAGTTTATATATGCTGCCATAATTTGTATTGCTTGCTGCATTGTCTGCATTCACAATGAGTATGGTGACCACTGGTCTTGGATTCTGCTCATGCTTTCCATCAGGCAGAAAATAGTCACTGGCAGTCTAATAATTAAAAAAAGACATGAGTCTGACAGTATCCTCTTTCTCTGTCTTTCAAGCTATGAGATTCTGGAATACGAAGGAAACCAAATCCACTGTAAAATATAGTAGAGTCACGCTGATTTCAGCACGAATGGGCCGGCTCGATCGGGTGGTACTACCCTCGTGCTGTTGTGTTTCGTTGATGAGTGCGAGACCGGAGACCCAATGATGCGGAAGCATCACTAGTCTGCATTCGCAATGAGTATGTTGACAACCACTCTTGGATTCTACTTATGCTTTCCATCAGGCAGAGTAGAGTAATTTTGGCATGCCCATACATAAAAAAGAATACATCTGTGGAGGGAACGGGTGAGATTTCCCTCCAACACAAAGGGAGGATCCTCCGACCAGGCGAGGTGATCGTGCCTGGCGGGCCAACTGCCCAACGGTTGATGTTGGGATGTTGTATATATGTTAACTGTCGCGAGAACTTTCAGTGCGCGATTCAGGATTGGTAATTGGTAGTTTCTTAGTTTCCTTCGTTACTCCGTAGTTCGATGTATCTTCGGTAGATGGCGCTGTAGTATGTTATGTTTTTTTTGTTGCGCTGTATGTGGAGGTCGCCACATCACTCCTCTCCAAGACCGGAGGTCGATACGTTGTTGAGTCAGCTGTCTGTGCTCTGTTGTGGAGCTTGCCAGTGCCAGGAGTGAGCAGTTCCAGTGAGTCGGAACTGAGTGCCGCAAGTTCCAGTGAGTCGGAACTGAATGCCGCTAGTCCCAGTGAGTCGGGGCTGAAGTCCGCTGATCCCAGTGAGTCGAGATTGAGTGCGGTGCGGTGCGCGGTGCTGCGGTGAGGTCCCCAGTGAGTCGGGGCGGTTGCTACGTAGTGGCTGGCTGCTGCATATACGGGAGAGATTTGCTCTGCTTACATGGACCGTAGGTGCAGTGTGCTGTGCCTAGACGCTGTAGATGCCGTAGGGGTAACCAGGCTGGAGCGGTCGCGTCCTGCGGGTGGTGTATCCCTGTTGAGGCCGAGGTTGCTGGCTGGCTGTGAGACTTGCTGTGGGAGTGAACAAGATGGTGGCGTGCTGATGCTGCTTCAAAGGCTGCTTCCAATCACGTCGGGGTCACCACTGTGGAGGGAACGGGTGAGATGTCCCTCCAACACAAAGGGAGGATCCTCCGACCAGGCGAGGTGATCGTGCCTGGCGGGCCAACTGCCCAACGGTTGATGTTGGGATGTTGTATATATGTTAACTGTCGCGAGAACTTTCAGTGCGCGATTCAGGATTGGTAATTGGTAGTTTCTTAGTTTCCTTCGTTACTCCGTAGTTCGATGTATCTTCGGTAGATGGCGCTGTAGTATGTTATGTTTTTTTTGTTGCGCTGTATGTGGAGGTCGCCACACATCAGCCGGGTCACCTTAATATTACAGGTTCCTTAATTTCTTCATTGTTTATATTTATATATGTCTATTAATGAATATGCATTTCACAATTCTACGCTCATTTGTGTTCATTATCACCTACGTATTAAAATTTATGTTTGTGGATGGACGCTTGTAAAATACGTCCCTGGGTCAACCTGCATGCCCTTCATTATATGTTAAATATACTTCAGCATTAATTCTGCCTTTTTGTAATATATTTGGAAGAAGTAAAATAAAACAATTATCACTCATTGCATCGACAACTTACTGTATCTCCGAAACATATTGATCCATCCTAAGGTTACCTTATAGAGATTGCTTTAGACAATAAGGCCGCCCCTTGTACACCTATATATTTTTCATTTTATGTACTCTCTTGTTAATCTTTAATAAAGTGTATAAATAAAGAGTTTTCTATCTATCGATCAATCTAAATTGAACTAATGGATACAAAAACATATGCTCATAACATTATACTACAATCAGTAGGAGAGGGGTGTCAATTAAAAATGTTGCGAAAAACGGGGCAAATTTATTAGTTTTAAGAGATACAGACAGCTATATATATATACTAGCTGTTGCCCGCGGCTTCGCCCGCGTGTATGTTGGTTATCACTGCAAATAGTAGCTTATGTGTTATTCTGATGTATAAGCTATATTACTGTAAAGTTTTATCCAAATCCGTTAAGTAGTTTTTGTGTGAAAGAGTAACAAACATCCATCCATCCATACTAACGAACTTTCGCGTTATTAATATAGGTAGGATTTTTATCGATATAAAATCATAATACAAAATGTACCGGTACCTGAATAGTTTTATTTTCTTTACCTCGCATAGAACTTTTATATATTTTTATAAATCAGTTTAAATAAAATAAAGGTGTTTAATACAATTTTGTCAAAACTAAAAATTTAGTATAGCGCCATCTGTAATGATTTATTTATTTCGTTAACGAAAAATTTAGTATAGCGCCATCTGTATTTTTGATATGGAACTCATTCCTATCTGATGTCTCACGACACCACTCGATTTTTTTTACAAATAAGACACACACGTTTTACTATTAAAAACTTATTTAAGTATTTATATATGTACATAAATTATAAAGTGTTTATATGAGCTTATTTCGACATTTGACATGGCCAAGGCCTTCGACCGGGTCTGGCACCGCTTGCTTCTCTCCAAGCTCTCGTCATTTTGTCTGCCTCCTAGACTATGTCACTGGATTGACGCTTTTCTTCATCAGCGCCGCATTATTGGCCTTTGCTACGGCACGGCCTCTGATGTTCTGGATGTAAACGCTAGCGTACCTCAGGGTTCAGTCCTGTCGCCCACACTATTTCTTCTGCATATCAATGACATTTTAGCTATTGGCAACATACATTTCTATGCAGACGATATCTCAGTTCATTGGCGATATTTTTGACAGAAGCTTATCGCTGAGCTCGACCGGGTTTTGAACCGCATTTTACAATGGGGTGATAAGAATCTGGTCGAGTTCAACGCTACGAAAACACAGTTATGCGCGTTCTCTACCAAAAAGTCTCCATTTCTTTCCTTCCCCACTTTTCAGAGCACTCAACTGCCACTACGGGGTAAGCTCGGTGTCCTGGGCATGGATATTTGCCGAGACCTCGAGTACTGTTCTCATCTTTGTGATGGATCCGCGCAGTATTTGCTTGATGCTTTCGATTGGTTGCAGTGGCGAGCAGTCCGCTTTACCAACAGTCCCGAAGCCACCGAGTTCCTTGAACCTCTGCAGCTGCGTAGAGATATCGCCTCTATACCAGCCCACTACCATCTGTATCATTGGAAGTATTCTGAGGAGCTCTTCCAACTGGTCCCCCTTCTCCCTTCCGCTGCAGAATAACATGTTCACTCTCGAACCAAACGGTTTGGTTCATCCTTCCTGTGCCGAGCAGCTAAAAACTGGAACTGACTTACAGCGCACCTGTTTCTCTCCTACTGTGATCCCGGGCCCTTTAAGTGGGGCGTAAATTAAGTGGGGCTTGAAAAAGCATCTCACTATGCCGTCATAGTGTGGGACGCAATTCTGCATTGTCTACTTTCCCAGTGAATATGGTTGCCCCCACTGTTGGATTCTGCTTGAGTTTTTCATCAGGCTGACCATAGTCACTTTTGCAGCTTAAAAAAAAAAGTACAATTTTAATAACTACGTTTTTTCTTTTGCCATATTTTGCCAAAATATGGAGATTTTGCGGATTTGATATACGTGAGTATGCTGCCCATGAGAAAAAAAAATTACTGTATCTTTAAGCATCTGTCTTGGGTTTTGTTAATATTGTTATTGGAAATGCTGTTTTCATGCATTCAGCGGAAACTGCATTCTTTTAAATTAATCCATGCGTCATGATTGTAGTTTTTACAATATAGTACCCCAGTTGTGTAATATTTAGCCATGTACTATTACATTGCTTTGGCGCTCAAGATACCTCATTTAATAGTACTGGAACATTAACTTGCACCCTCAACTTATGGGAAGGCACTCCTGATATTTCAAAAGACTTTAAGTATTCGACAACATCTCCCTCCACGCAGATAGTCAGCAGATCAGGATCGAAATTATTTTTAAATCATCTGTACTATCTTAAACCAGAACCCACGTCTCAGTGTAATCATGTCGTTACTGTCAGTTGGCATACTATCTTCTCCGTGATAACTCCGTAAATGTCATATCAGAATAGCTCTAATACATATTTTGTCTCTTGTCGCAAACTAATTCACAAACCTTACATATTTCTATACAAACTGCCATCCCCTGTTGCTATTTTACACCCTCGAGGGTAAAATTTTTACAAACTTTAAATGACATTTTCATTCATATCTAACGAACAGCTAGCGTATAATGACGATACTTCTGTAGAGAATTTTGAAGTTAAGAAACGCTGTTTTTTTTTGAAAATAAAATATAGCCTATAGCCTTCCTCGATAAATGGACTATCCAACACTGAAAGAATTTTTTAAATCGGACCAGTAGTTCCTGAGATTAGCGCGTTCAAACAAACAAACTCTGCAGCTTTATAATATTAGTATATATAGATATTATAGATTAGTGTGACGGTCTTGTTTATTGGTTGTCAAGACGCCCGGCGTAGGTAACGCGCAGGCGTGTGGAAACTTTAAATGACATTTTTATTTATATCTAATCAACAGCTTAAAAAAAAAATTCTAACTTCTAGCTTATATTGACGATACTTCTCTAGAGATTTTGAATTTTACAAATTAATTTGGCTTATTTATTTCTATTAATACAATGAACATACAAATCAGATTAACTAATATATTTTTAATGAGTGTGACAGCCTTGTTTATTGGTTGTCAAGACGCCCGGCGTACGTAACGCGCATGCGTGTGTGAACCTCCAGACTTCTATACAAACTTTCATCCCCTTTTAAATCCCTTAAAACCATTTTTTCTCATTAAAAAGTAGCCTATGTCCTTTCTCAGGCTCTACACTATCTGTGTACCAAATTTCATTGAAATCGGTGCAGCGGTTTGGCCGTGAAAGCACGACAGACAGACAGACAGACAGAGTTACTTTCGCATTTATAATATAAGTAAGGATAAAAGAAAGTCGTGTTAGTTACACTATTTATAACTCAGGAACAGCTGAGCCGATTTGGCTTAAATTGGTGGGGAGATAGCTTAGAACCAGGCGACGGTCATTGGATACTTTTTACAAAGTTTTTTTTTACTTTTCGCCACGGCGTAATCGCAGTTGTTTTTGTACCGCGGGTAACACCGCGGGGCTCAGATAGTCCTATACATATAAAAGAAAGTCGTGTTAGCTACACTATTTATAACTCAAGAACGGCTGAATCGATTTGGCTGAAAATTGATGCGGAAGTAGCTTAAAATCAGGAGACGGACTTTTTACATAGGTTTTTTTTTTTTTTACTTTGGCCGCGGTGGTTGTTGTATCGCGTGTAACACTGCGGGCCTCCGCTAGTAGTTAAATAAATTCTTATGTGTTTGTCGGGCTGGCCCGGCTCCACGGACTTTGGTCGCGAGATTTTTATCAATCAAATGTAGGCACATCTTACATACATACGTACATACTTAGTCTACAAAGTACATCTTTGTAAAAACATTAGAGACACTTCTTAGGGGCCGGGCTGAAAACGTCAGGCTGACCCGGCCCCATACTTTTTTTGGTTTTTTTTTTATGGAATAGGGGGCAAACTAGCAGATGGTAAGCGATTACCGCCATCCATGGACACCCAAAACACCAGACGCGTCGCAAATGCGTTGCCGGCCTTTTAAGAAGAATACAAAACATACGGACGAGGATGACAGTGCTACTAAGCCATTATGAATGCCTTCATCAGGATTTGTGGAACTGACCTATGTTTTAAATACATAAATTGTATCATTCAAGTAAACCTCAATATTTAAAAAAGTTATATAGTGTCGTGGTACACCAGATAGGAACGAAGTTCCTTATCATAAAAATATATTAGATTTATAATGAACTAGCTGACCCACGCAACGTCGTTTGCGTCTCCTATTGCCCGTAGCGTGATAATTTTCCCCCGTTTTTGAATCATTCTTCATTGGTGCTCCGCTCCTATTGGTCTTAGCGTGATGATATTTAGCCTATAGCCTTCCTCGATAATTGGTCTATCAAACACTGAAATATTTTTTCAAATTCGAACAGTAGTTCCTGAGATTAGCGCGTTCAAACAAACAAACAAACTCTTTAGCTTTTTAAATTAGTGTTGATGTATTTATTATACTCTTCTGCTTCTGCTTCTTCTATGTCTGCTTCGAAAAAGAGTATTGCTAAACCACTTATCGGTGCTGCTTCATATTGTTTCTTAAGTAGTTTTTAATAAATTATACGACATATGCGCTTCACTCATTTGAAATTCGATAATCATATCCAAATCTACAAATTCAGGGATCAATAAATCTTTGTTTTGATTTAATAAAATCGCATACTAGCACCAAGAGCTTCATTAGCTACAGTCATCTCGGTTTTTCTTTTTCGCTTCGATGCACCGGATTCTTATTTTAGGTGCGCATATCTGTTCCTGCTCGGGCGGACATAATATAAAAAACAAATACAGTAAATTACCATTAAAATAAACAAATTAACATAAAAAAACTTCTTAAGTACAAGCTATTACTGAAATGCTCTAAAAATAATATAAAGTATTCTTTGAAAACTTTTAATATCAACTTATACCTAATATCATTACACAATTTCTATAATATAAAAGATTTCATCGTCAGAACCTGGATACTATCAAAACATAAAGTACTCGTCAAGACGAATCAAATGAATGAAAACTCGATGGTGTTGCGTCGTTTCATTATAGAGTTCCTATAACCACTTTCCAGTCCCACCATCATATCCTGGATACTATCAAAACATAAAATACTCGTCAAGACGAATCAAATGTTTTCAAGCTTAATGAGTTGCGTCGTTTCATTACCAAGATCCTATGACCACCTTTCAGTTTCATCATCAGACTCTGGATACTAACAAAACATAAAGACGAATCAAACGATTCCAAACTCGATGGGTTACGTTTTTTCATTATAGAGTCCTTATAACCACCTTTCGGCTCCAATACTATCAAAACATAAAGTACTCGTCAAGACGAATTAAATGAATGCAAACTCGATGGTGTTGCGTCGTTTCATAATATAATTCCTATTTCCTTTCCATAATATAATTCCACCTTCCGGTTTCATCATCAGACCCTGGAAACTATTAAAACATAAAGTACTCGTCAAGAGGAATCGAGTTTGGCCGTGAAACGTCATGATAGAATTCCTGTAACTACCTTCCGCTTTCATCATCGTACTCGTCAAGATGAATCAAGCGATTCCAAATTCAATGGTGTTGCGCTATTCCATTCTCCAGTACCAGATCAGTTCCTCAAGATAACATTGTAATATCGGATTGTCACGCTATATACCTACATTATTATGCATGCAAAATTTCAACACAATCGATTGAAGATATCTGCTTCAAAATTGAGTTGCAAGATTCCACCCGAACAAACATAGTTACTTAAATACTAGCTGAGGCCCGCGGTGCTATCCGCGGTTATTGTTTTACATTTACAACCGCGTGTAACATCCGTGGAATTTTAGAAATTCTCCCTTTTTTCCAAAATTATTATCATATTTGCAGTTCTATATGAAGTACGTGACTAAAGAAACGTTTTACAAAGCCAAGCTGTGTTGCCCCTCTAAGTGCGAGGCCGTGGGCGAAGGCCCACTTCGCCCACGCCTAGCTACGCCACTGGGAAATAAATATAAGCTTTATAAAAAAGTGGTAAAATTATGCCTGACTGAAGAGATTCTCCTTAGTCACTCGTCAGTTTACTTTTTACTGCCTTTTCACGCAAACCGTCCATCTTTTCTTTGGACGACCTCTACTTTAAATTCGTCAACTTTCATCATCATCATCACACCAACAATCTTTAACAGTCCAATACTAGACACTGCCAACTCCTTGGAAAAGAGGTTTCGGTCTACTATACCACGCTGACCAGACGGGTTGGTATAGGGGTTGTGTCAAGTTTTTGCTCCATGCTCCATTAAGCCGAGTCTCCACCGAACAAAAGTTGGCAATTCTTATGTTGTCAACACGTGTTGGTGACAAAAGTTTCTGTAATTTCCATGTGTTGGCAACAAAAATTGTAAACAAATGTTGAGAACCGTGTTTCTCTTTTTTAGCGGTAAACATCAAAAGAATACGCTTGTTGCAAATATTTATTGACTCTGTGGTGACGCTTAGGGAGAGCGCAAACGTGGACACTTTTGTGTCTTGTGGCGGATACAAGCTACCGATGACTATTTGATTTCTATAGAACCAGTATGAAATCATCCACTCGCTGCGCATAAGTAAATATGTTGTGTGTCTAGTTGCTTCCACTTAATGTGTTCGTTGTCGGTAACTGGAAACCTATTAAAGACACAAGCAACATTAACTCCTTACAACATCGTGAGACTGATGGGAAACAAACGACGAATTGTGGCCAGTAGTAGCAACCGGTGACTGTTTACGGTTGCCGCCACCGGACACAGCAACTACGGTTACCATTGGCCAGTAGTAGCAACGGGCGAACAACACGTTTGCGAAGCGCCTAGTTGAAATGTTTTTCAAATTGTTGGCGACTCGGTGTAGACACTACGGAAACAAAAGTTGGCGATTTTCAGAAGAGTTGTAAACAGTTGGAAACACTGAAATTGCCAACAGTTTTGGTGGAGACGCGCCTTTAGTCGCTTCTGACGATACTGATGGAATGGCTATGGGTGATCACATTACGTATTCTTGATCCATAACCGCACGAACTACTTTTATACTTACTTTTAAACTTTCGCGTTCCATGATATAATTATTATTATTTTTACGGGAATTAACGCGATCACTATTTCAAGGTACTACATACCTCTGTTTTGCCTGACGTTTCGACCAGGTTGCACTGGCCGTGGTCACAGGCTGACTGGCTCAGCGGCGCACGCCCTCCGTCGTCGAATCCGTGAAGTCGAAGGTTCTTCATCCACCCGCACATTTTCGATATTATTGATATTTTTGTTTCGCCATGTACCGTCACATACCACACTAACAGGGTCCCTATTCTGTAAGCAAACCGATGTGTTCCTATTCTGGTGTTTATCCGACTGCGCAGAAAAGCGAGGTGGTATGTTTTTTAACACTGGATTCCACGCTGTAGATAATTTAAAACCATCTTCCCGATTGAAAGTTTTATGCTTTTTAATCTCAATCGCTTCACGTACAACTCTTGAATAAAAGTGACGTTCGGTGGAGAGGACTTGCGTGCGGTGAAATTCAATCCAGTGGTTGATGCCTGCATCGAGTGCATGTTCTGCAATCGCCGATTTGCTCGTCTGTCGGTTCTTCACAGCAGCGATATGTTCTTTGACCCTTTCAGCAATAGTCCGTTTCGTTTGGCCTATGTAGGAACTTCCGCAGCTGCAGTCTATTTTATAAACACCCGGAGTTTGTAGTGGCAATATATCCTTCGGTGTGCCGACGATGTTGTGAACCTTTATGCCTGGTGTGTATACTGTCGGAATGGAGTATTTCTTTAACACGGACCCGATCTTATCCGTAACTCCCTTGACATAAGGCATATAGGCTGGTTGCCTGTTCACTTCTGGATACTTGCGTCTTATTTTCGGTTGCTTCCGTCCTCCATTCACTTGATATCCGTTACCTTTGAGTACCTCCTGAACATGTTCTAGCTCCCGTTCTAAATGTTCAGGTCTCCAAGGTTGACTCCAAGGTCAACATTACCTCCAGATTGATGGTGTCGCGATGGGAAGTCCGGTAGCCCCAGTACTTGCCAACATCTGGATGGAACATTTTGAAGAGAAGGCTCTAAGTCTCGGCCCGAATACCGTTAAGCTGTGGAAGCGATACGTGGATGACATCTTCAGTATCGTTAAAGGAAATAAACAAGAAGTAGATCAATATATACAACATCTTAACTCTATTCACCCTAAAATAAGGTTTACATATGAAATGGAGACGGATAGGTCGTTGTCGTTCTTGGATGTTAAAGTAACCGTGAGATCAGATGGGTCCTTGTCACACTGTGTGTACCGTAAGCCTACTCATACGGATAGATACCTACACGCCACGTCTCATCATCACCCCCGGCACTTGCAATCTGTTATGACTTCACTCAAGAACAGAGCTTACGATCTCTGTGACCCTGAACATTTAGAACGGGAGCTAGAACATGTTCAGGAGGTACTCAAAGGTAACGGATATCAAGTGAATGGAGGACGGAAGCAACCGAAAATAAGACGCAAGTATCCAGAAGTGAACAGGCAACCAGCCTATATGCCTTATGTCAAGGGAGTTACGGATAAGATCGGGTCCGTGTTACAGAAATACTCCATTCCGACAGTATACACACCAGGCATAAAGGTTCACAACATCGTCGGCACACCGAAGGATATATTGCCACTACAAACTCCGGGTGTTTATAAAATAGACTGCAGCTGCGGAAGTTCCTACATAGGCCAAACGAAACGGACTATTGCTGAAAGGGTCAAAGAACATATCGCTGCTGTGAAGAACCGACAGACGAGCAAATCGGCGATTGCAGAACATGCACTCGATGCAGGCATCAACCACTGGATTGAATTTCACCGCACGCAAGTCCTCTCCACCGAACGTCACTTTTATTCAAGAGTTGTACGTGAAGCGATTGAGATTAAAAAGCATAAAACTTTCAATCGGGAAGATGGTTTTAAATTATCTACAGCGTGGAATCCAGTGTTAAAAAACATACCACCTCGCTTTTCTGCGCAGTCGGATAAACACCAGAATAGGAACACATCGGTTTGCTTACAGAATAGGGACCCTGTTAGTGTGGTATGTGACGGTACATGGCGAAACAAAAATATCAATAATATCGAAAATGTGCGGGTGGATGAAGAACCTTCGACTTCACGGATTCGACGACGGAGGGCGTGCGCCGCTGAGCCAGTCAGCCTGTGACCACGGCCAGTGCAACCTGGTCGAAACGTCAGGCAAAACAGAGGTATGTAGTACCTTGAAATAGTGATCGCGTTAATTCCCGTAAAAATAATAATAATTATACTTTTATACTTATCATTTTCCTACTAATGGTCAGCGTTTTATTTTACCACACTTTTGAATTTCGTGTTACTTCCAACGTAACGTAAAAGTACAATTTAACGCCATCTACATGCCTAACTATTTGTTCCTGACGCGCCAGTTCTGCAGTCTGAAAGTTATATTACACTAGCTGACCTACGCAACCCCGTTTGCGCTCAAACTACCATCCCCCGTTTTAACCCCAAAAGGGGGTTAATTTCTAAAGATACATTATTAGTACACCTTCACACCATCTATAGAGCATACATTTTAAATTTCAAGTCTCTTACTTCAAAAACATAGGACTTTCATACAAATTTCCAACCCCCGTTTTACCCCCTTAGGGGTAGTTTCGTAAAATCCGTTCTTAGCGGATGTCTACACCCTATAAGGAACCTACCTGCTAAATTTCAAGTTTGTAGGTGTTATAGTTTCTGAGATTTCGTGATTAATAAGTGAGTGGTATTTCGCTTTTATATATATAGACTAGCTGTTGCCCGCGATTTCGCCCGCGTGTATGTCGGTTATCACTGCAAATAGTACCATAAGTGTTATTCTGATGTATAAGCTATATTACTGTAAAGTTTTATCCAAATCCGTTCAGTAGTTTTCGTGTGAAAGAGTAACAAACATCCATCCATCCATACTAACAAACTTTCGCGTTATTAATATAGGTAGGATTTTTATCGATATAAAATCATAATACAAAATGTATCGGTACCTGAATAGTTTTATTTTCTTTACCTCGCATAGAACTTGTATATATTTTTATAAATCAGTTTAAATAAAATAAAGGGGTTAAGACAATTTCGTGAAAACTAAAAATTTTGTATAGCGCCATCTGTAATGATTTATTTATTTCGTGAACGAAAAATTTAGTATAGCGCCATCTGTATTTTTGATATGGAACTCATTCCTATCTGATGTCCCACGACACCACTCGATTTTTTTTTACAAATAAGACACACGTTTTACTATTAAAAACTTATTTAAGTATTTATAAATGTACATAAATTATAAAGTGTTTATATGAGCTTATTTCGACATTTGACATGGCCAAGGCCTTCGACCGGGTCTGGCACCGCTCGCTTCTCTCCAAGCTCTTGGCATTCGGTCTGCCTCCTAGACTATGTCACTGGATTGACGCTTTTCTTCATCAACGCCGCATTATGGGCCTTTGCAACGGCACGGCCTCTGATGTTCTGGATGTAAACGCTGGCGTACCTCAGGGTTCAGTCCTGTCGCCCACACTATTTCTTCTGCGTATCAATGACATGTTAGCTCTTGGCAACATACATTGCTATGCAGACGATAGCTCAGTTCATGGGCGATATTTTTGACACCGTTCAGCCAAGCTGGCAGATGTTGAGGAAAGTCGACAGAAGCTCGACCGGGTTTTGAACCGCATTTTACAATGGGGTGATAAGAATCTGGTCGAGTTCAACGCTACGAAAACACAGTTATGCACGTTCTCTACCAAAAAGTCTCCATTTCTTTCCCTCCCCACTTTTCAGAGCACTCAACTGCCACTACGGGGCAAGCTCGGTGTCCTGGGCATGGATATTTGCCGGGACCTCGAGTACTGTTCTCATCTTTGTTATGGATCCGCGCAGTATTTGCTTGATGCTTTCGATCGGTTGCAGTGGCGAGCAGTCCGCTTTACCAACAGTCCCGAAGCCACCGAGTTCCTTGAACCTCTGCAGCTGCGTAGAGATATCGCCTCTATAGCAGTCCACTACCATCTGTATCATTGGAAGTATTCTGAGGAGCTCATCCAACTGGTCCCCCTTCTCCCTTCCTCTGCAGAATAACATGTTCACTCTCGAACCAAACGGTTTGGTACATCCTTCCTGTGCCGAGCAGCTAAAAACTGGAACTCACTTACAGCGCACGTGTTTCTCTCCCACTGTGATCCCGGGCCCTTTAAGTGGGGCGCAAATTAAGTGGGGCGTGAAAAAGCATCTCACTAAGCCGTCATAGTGTGGGACGCAATTCTACATTGTCTGCTTTCCCAGTGAGTATGGTTGCCCCCAATGTTGGATTCTGCTTGAGTTTTCCATCAGGCTGACCATAGTCACTTTGGCAGCAAAAAAAAAAAAGTACAATTTTAATAACTACGTTTTTTCTTTTGCCATATTTTGCCAAAATATGAAGATTTTGCGGATTTGATATACGTGAGTATGCTGCCCATGAGAAAAAAAAAATACTGTATCTTTAAGCATCTGTCCTTGGGTTTTGTTAATATTGTTATTGGAAATGCTGTTTTCATGCATTCAGCGGAAACTGCATCCTTTAAAATTAAAATGTCAAATAAGTTGGAATTATTGGAATACGGGGAATTAAAACATTATCTTCTTTTGCCATTCCATGCGTCATGATTGTAGCTTTTACAATGTTGTACCCCAGTTGTGTAATATTTAGCCATGTACTATTACATTGCTTTGGCGCTCAAGATACCTCATTTAATAGTACTGGAACATTAACTTGCAGCTTCAACTTATGGGAAGGCACTCCTGATATTTCTAAAGACTTTAAGTATTCGACAACATCTCCCTCCACGCCTGACATGATCCGTTCGTTTAATTGATAACTATCTCATTAGTCAGCAGATCAGGATCGAAATTATTTTTAAATCATCTGTGCTATCTTAAACCAAAACCCACGTCTCAGTGTAATCATGTCGTTACTGTCAGTTGGCATACTATCTTCTCCGTGATAACTCCGTAAATGTCATATCAGAATAGCTCTAATACATATTTTGTCTCTTGTCGCAAACTAACTCTCAAACCTAACATATTTCTATATAAACTGCCATCCCCTGTTGCTATTTTACCCCCTTGAGGGTAAAATTTTTACAAACTTTAAATGACATTTTCATTCTTACCTAACCAACAGCTAGCGTATAATGACGATACTTCTGCAGAGAATTTTGAAGTTAAGAAACGCTGTGTATTAATTATATTAATTTGGCTTATGTATTTCTATTAATATAATGAACATTCAAATCAGATTGACGAATACATACTTAATATCTTAATATTTAGGTCTTCATAGAAAAAGTGAAATATTTTTTATGATTGTGACAGCCTTTTTTATTCGTTGTCAAGACGCCCGACGTAGGTACCGCGCAGGCGTGTGGCGAGTGAACCTCCAGAACAACCTTTCATCCCCCTTTTAAACCCCTTACAACCCCTTTTTTACATTAAAAAGTAGCCTATGTCCTGTCTCAGGCTCTAGACTATCTGTGTAAGTAAATTAATTTCATTCAAATCGGTGCAGCGGTTTGACCGTGAAAGCAAGACAGACAGACAGACAGAGTTAATTTCGCATTTATAATATAAGTATGGATAGCTGACCCACGCAATGTCATTTACGTCTTCTGTTGCCCGTAGCGTAATAATTTTCCCCCATTCTTCATTGGTGCTCCGCTCCTATTGGTCTAAGCGTGATGATATATAGCCAATAGCCTTCCTCGATAAATGGGCTATCTAAGACTGGAAGAATTTTTCAAATTGGACCAGTAGTTCCTGAGATTAGCGCGTTCAACAAACATACAAACTCTTCAGCTTTATATATTAGTATAGCTGACCCACGCAACGTCGTTTGCGTCTCCTATTGCCCGTAGCGTGATAATTTTCCCCCGTTTTTGAAACATTCTTCATTGGTGCTCCGCTCCTTTTGGTCTTAGCGTGATGATATATAACCTATAGCCTTCCTCGATAAATGGGCTATCTAACACTGAAAGAATTTTTCAAATTGGACCAGTAGTTCCTGAGATTAGCGCGTTCAAACAAACAAACAAACTCTTCAGCTTTATATATTAGTATAGATGTATTTATTATGCTCTTCTAAGATCTAATACTCATAATCAACAACACGTTTATTTGGATAAAGATTAATATTAGGTATTATGTTGAAAAAAACTCTTTGGCAAATAACTCATTAATAGGTACCAACTCTTAGCGTCTTATACTCGTGATAACTTCTGAACGAAATGAACGATTGGGATGAAACAAAAAGTATTTTACTTCTACATAAATACCCTTGATAACGTAATGCTTAATTTGGATAAGGAATAATATTACGATACACATTTAACGTAGTTTCTTTCTTCAGACGATTTAATAATTTTTTTGAACACAATAGCGGTTATTGTAACTAAACCATGATAGTTAGATATATGCTCTCGCGGACTTTTTTGTAGATCTTAATGAGACCTACAAACCCGTAATACATTATTTTGTTCTATTGTCAATAGTATTTGCAGCGCACGCAAAAATAGGTTTTCGATTTCACACCTTGGGTTACGAAATAGCAATTTTCTTACGGATCCCTAATTTTTTTGAAAATAAAATATAGCCTATAGCCTTCCTCGATAAATGGACTATCCAACACTGAAAGAATTTTTCAAATCGGACCAGCAGTTCTTGAGATTAGCGCGTTCAAACAAACAAACAAACAAACAAACTCTGCAGCTTTATAATATTAGTATAGATAAAGCAACACAGTAGAAAGGAACCGTACGCCGGCGTTCCCCTTTGTCACACAGAATGTGTGCGTGAAATTCCGATTGTTTCTTAGGGATTAGACTTACCCGGGTCCATGACCACTTTTGGTTTGGATCGACGAATTTGTACAGTGCAGGTGAATGTGAGTGAAACTGTTTGTATAGTACATTTCTTGCCCAATCTTAACGATTTCGGATTCGGCCAGAGACGCCTCTGCACTTTCTGTTTTTAATGTTAAATTTTCATCACCAAACAGACAGTTATTATAGAGTTATTAAAACCAATTATGTAGTCTAACAAATTTATTAAAAAACAAACTGAACTATAAATACAAACAGTCTGAATATAGTACTAAAAGTTATATAAATAAGATACGCATAAACGGACATGAAGATGATATTCGCGTATTTGAAGTAATATTTTTGTTTCTTGTAACCAATATCGCTACCACTAAGGTCATCTTTGACGATAAACCTGCAAAAAATATTTAATATTTAACATTTTAATATGCAGCGTTATATAAACTTTACCTACCTAAGAACAAAATGGTATATGACTGTCTCACAAATAAATACCGATGTATCCTTCATTAAAACGAATATTACAAAATATCTTACAAAAATATAAATATAATATTCCAACTTCTCTTTTCCATTACAAATTTTAATCAAATAAACATTAAAATATACTCGTCATTTGAGTAGTCTAACACAGGGACGTCACAAGTTTATATTTAGTACATTTATCATACAAAGTTTTCGTTTTGACAGATGATAAATAGTCTATCCTATTATATATATATATAGCTCATCAGAAAACATAGTACAGCGCCATCTACCGAAGATACATCGAACTACGGAGTAACTACTTATCCTGTACCGCGATATAGAAATTATCGCGCCGAATAGCATATTATATACAACTTCTCAACATCAACCGTTATCCGTGACCCGCCAGGCATTATCACCTCGCCTGGTTAGAGGATACCCTTTGTGTTAGAGGGACATGACACCCGTTCCTCCACAAGTTTATACTTAATCTACACTAATATTATAAAGATATGAAGTTTGTGAGGTTGTTGTGGGTAACCTATAAATATACCGAAATGATTTTGATCATTATTTGACGAAAATAATGTAGGACATCGTCGTATTCGTCGCCCACGTAGAACATGTTTTTTTTTATGTATGGGCCTGCCAAAATGACTCTACTCTGCCTGATGGAAAGCATATACAGAATCCAAGAGTGGTGGTCACCATACTCATCTCAAATGCAACAATGCAGCATGGTGATCACACCAATACTTAGTGATGCTTCTGCATTATTGAGACTCCAGTCTCGCACTCACCAATGACACACGACAGTACGAATGCTGTTATTTTGCGTTGATCTTCTGTGCGAGAGTAGTACCGCCCTGGTCGACCCAGCCTGTTCGTACTGAAATCAGCGTGGCACTACTACCTTAGTCGAATTGAACCACACGAAATATACCAAAGACTAGCTTTAACACAGCTACCTAAGTTAAAATTCGGATTTAAATACCTAGACATAGTAAACCACAGAGTAACAAATTTCTTACTTTCGTAATCCAATAATCCAAGCTTTTAATAAATTATCAAAGTTTATTGTTGTGACGTCACAGTTGTATATAATTCGATCTTGCGGAGACATTCTCTGTATCATCGCCTTCAAATTATCGTCTCTGATATTCCAGTTGTTCGTACAAAAATATTGGTATGCCTTAGTTATTTTGTACAGTTTTCTATAGACTTTCATGAGACTGGAAAAAATATTAAAGGTTCTTTATCGCACTAATATAATATATTATGTCTTTCAACTCCTAACCTGACCAAATAATCTAAATCTCGGAAACGGCTTCAACAATTTTCATGAAATTTAGTATGCAGGGGTTTCCGGGGCGATAAATCGATCTAGCTATTTTTCATTTTTTGAAAATATACCAAAAAAATACCGAACAAAGCTCGGTCATCCAGGTACTGAATATCTGCGCTCATTTAAGGTATTCAGAACCAAACGCATTTCCCAAACTAGGTGGTCGGCTTATGTCCAACAGTAGCCTGTTAAAAGCTGTTAATGCTTAAGCAAATTCAGAATATATTGATTTGATTACATACGGTGGTATTCCCTTCGGCCTTATACGCAGCAAGTCGACCACTCCATCTACTAGGTATCCAGGTATGTAATGCAGTAGCCACGTTAACAACCAATAAACAAAATCATTGGTAGTCTCCACTCCAAAACCATACCAGAGGGACATAGGTGATGCTAGTTTAAGTGTTTCTTCTAAGCGAAGGTAGTCACTGAATAATCCTGGAAGAAAAAAGTTCTTGAGACGTTTCTGGAAGAATACAAAACTGAAATATTGAAATAATTAACTCTGCAGATCATTGGAATGTTGTAATCACAAAACATACCAAAACCAAATTAGATTGTAACTTAAAGGAGGTCAGACTCGCATTTTAAGGTAGTAGAGCCACGCTGATTTCATCACCGTGAGCATTATCCGTGGGAGAGCCACGCTTCGACATGCATGGTCGACCGGAGTGATACCACGGCCTCACAGAAAACCGGTGTGAAATAGCGCTTGCGCTGTGTTTTACCGAGTCAGTGAGGATACCGGAGGCCCCAACCCCTCCCCATCCCCCAAAGGCCGGCAACGCCTCAGTTGTTTCAGGTGTACATGGGCGGCGGTAATCACTTACCATCAGGTGATACGTCTGCTCGTTTGCCCCCTATTCCATAAAAAAAAACGCTCATGGTATCATGCCACCAGCGGTCACCCATTCAGATACTGACCGCGCCGTCGTTGCTTACCCTCGGTGATTATTTCTAATCACCTAGTGCAACTGGGCTATGAGCGCCACCTGGTGTACAATAAAGTTATTTTTATTATTAAAAAACTTCATCTGTTAAAAGCATTTACACTTACTCCATTTGATTTTACATCCAGAAGTGCTGACTGTATATATGGGAACATCTGTTTCACCATTACTGTTCTTTTGAACAGTGTCCCAAGGAGCTGCAATAATGGCGTTATTCACGAAATCCACGGGAGCGTAGCAGGTAATCAAATCTTTATCAATCAAGTGTATGTGAAGTATTCCTAAACCAGCACCGAGCATAAACTGGAAAAGAAAAAGTGGCAAATATTACTAGCTGAGCCAATGCAAAGCAAAAGCTAGTCTAAAAAAGTAGCTTAAGTTACTCTTGATATCACCCCCTATCTACCAGTGAAAGTCCCATCAAAATTCGTCCAGCCGTTCCAGAAATTAGCTGGGACAAATAGATTGACAGACAGACAAAAAATTTAAAGATTGTTTTTTTGATGTAAATGCTTTCATATGCAAAAATTAATTCAATGAAATTCAAGTGTCTGTAATTCACTATTGTAGATATTGTATTCTAATTTAATAGCTTTTCATCAAATGTAAGATTATACTGTACGTGTACCTACATAAAAAATTAAGTTGACAGACTGACAGTTAAAAAAACATTTGTATTTTTTACTGTCAGTCATCAGTCTGTCTGTCTATGCGTTTATTTTGACGAGACTTTCACTGGTAGATAGCTGATATAATAAAGAGTAACATAGGCAACTTTTATTTTAAAAAAATGAAATAAATATTTTTTAGAACAAAAATAAAACCAATTAAGTAGAGAACAATATCCAACTCAAAAGCAACAAAACCCGGGAGGATTTCCATGCGACCAAATTCATTGTTAATGTACAACCATATAATATTAGTATTTGTAAGTGATTCAATGAAAAAGTCATGTAACTTACTCCAACTGGTGAAGATAAGCAAGCATGGAAATCAATCCAACCTGGTGCTGGCTCCAAATATGTGCTTGTTACTGAAACATACAATGAAACCAACCTAAAATGATAGCAATCGTGCTCTCGCGTTTCATTGGTGAGTGCGAGACAGGAGGCCCAATGATGCAGAAGCATCTCAATAGGACGCCATAGTGTGGGTCAGCATGTTGCGTTGTTGCATTAACTACATTCGCAATGAGTATGGTGACCACCACTCTTGGATTCTGCTCGTGCTTTCTATCAGATAGTGCAGAGTCACTTTTGCAGAGTCATACAAAAAATAATGAAATTAAATTTACTTATACCGCTAAAATTTCGGCTTCGTATCGGCTTAAGTCTAAATTTTAGATAAAGTTTTTCATATGGAACGACTTTCGTCAGACCTCCACATTCCAAGTACTAGTGATGTCAAAGTTCTGTAAAAATACTATTTTCGGACTATTAAGGGTTTCAACAACCCGTCAGTATTGTCGAACATGTTCTTATGGCAAATGGGACCAACGGGTTATTAGAGGTCTTATTGTGCACCAATAACTGGTCTCAATGTATTAGGAATTGTCACCCCATTCATAGACAGACCTGGTTATGATTATGCCTCTAAATAGTCATATCTACCATACTTCCATACCAGTAATATTATGAATTCGAAAGTTAGTAAGTAAGTAGATTATGTACATCTATTACGTTGTCACACCCAAAATCCACTGCACTGATTTCAATGAAATTTGGCCTGGAGATACTTTGATTCTGGAAGATGGACATAGGACATATCACGATAACCGACATACACTGGACAAAAGTTAGTATAATATAATTTAAAAAACATTGTAATATATTTCAGTTTTGTACTTACCAACTGGGGGCTTCACAATACATCTAGGAAGGTCCCAACCTGAAGTATGGATAACTTCTTCACCTATGGCTTTAGTAAAAGTGTATGTATTGGGCCAGTCCTTCATCACACTGAAATCATTATAGTTATATTATTAGAATGAAAAATCATTTAGTCTGCTCAGGACAACACGTGGCAATTTTATAGAATTAACACGTTCGCAGCGGCACTTATTTATCTGTATTTTCCATTAGTGCGTTACGAAGCCTTTGAAACCTCGTTCTGAACCAGACGTTGTAGCGGCACGAGGCTTAATAAACCCCACCGCCCACAGGAGACAAAAATCCTTTTTTTGGCGCCAAATAAGGCGAATTTTACGATTTTTGTCGCTATTATTATTATCAATGAGTTGATTAACCTAAATCTGCCGCCGCCTGTGGGCAGATTATTTAGTTTAGATTCTATAGGTAAAATAAAATGTGGGGTCTTATGTACCCCATACCGCACTGAAAAAGGGCAGTTTTTCATATTGTTTAGTGATGAGAAATGAAAATATCGATTTTATTTAATTGTAACACCAATTACTATGGATGCTTTTTATTAAAACAGGTCAAACAATAATATTTTTTTCAACCGATACATTCTGTGACAATTTTCTTTACTTTTTTGTCAGCCTCACGACTTGATAAGAAGGTGCGAAGTTTTTCGTAGCATCCTACACATCTCCTCTTCTTTAATTCCGATTGACAAACACGTACTCGTCTAGCCTAGTGACAATTACCTTATAAACATATAAATTATGTTACATAAAATAAAATAGTCTCACGCCTGTATCCCCGAAGAGATAGGCAGAGGTGTATTATAGATACACCCTCATTTCGCCAATTATTTTTAAGTCCCACGTTTACTGGGCACGTATTTACCAGTCTCCGTGCTGCTACTAGGAATTTCCTTACAGAAAAACCCAATAACACTTTGCCTGACCCGGGAATCGAACCCGGGACCTCAGGCACAGCAATATAAATAATGAAATAATATCAAAATACTTAACACAAGGAACAAAGATAGAAAGCGTTATTATATTATAATCTCTAACTATTACATACATACAATACATTACAGTGTAAAATTTATAATATTATATATTGTATTTATACACCATATTTTAAATATACATAGCTGGAATTCATTTATTATATTTCCACATAATTATTTCACTTAGACTGAGTATAATTTGTAAATATTGATTGGAAACTTACCTGTTTTTCAAATATCGGTAATTTTGAATTAGATTTACCATCCAATTCCTCTTCATTATCAATAATATTATTAATTACTTTCATCGGCAACGTTTCGACATCCTATTATATAGTCGCGGGCGCAGCGTTCAACGTTTTGCACAACACTAACCACGTGAAGCTAGTGCAGGGGTACGAGGTGTTCGCAACCTCGTAACGCACTGTATTAAACTTTTATTTATTCAGTGCGGTACGAGGCCTATAAAACCCGGTATTAAGGTAGGTATACCAAAAAACTCGGCATCAATAGCACATCTCAGATATATAGTTATCTCCTTCCTATACTGAACCAGACGGAAGTTACGCCTCTCGCACGACAGAGAAGTTTAAGTTTTTCCTTACCGCTATAACGACGAGACACGGACGAGGTGTTTCAAGCCTAGTTTCGCACTAAACGTGTTAAGGGAACGGAACATAAGCCATGCCAGAAACGGCGCCTATCTCATGCTGCATGTGGCCAGACTGACTGCAGCGCTGGTATTACGATAGGGCCCACGCATGGTCAGTCCGTGTTTGGCGGTGTATATTTTAAAATGTATATTATATAAAATATGAAATATATATACACGTGCATCTACATAAAACGTATAAAATAAATACGCTTTCAGAGAATATAATAAAGCGAACTATCAGCCAATTATACACCTTCTCAGCTTGCGGCTCAGCAACAGACCTGGGTACATCTACATCTACCTTTTTGAACTTTCTTTACTTAGTGTCTTTGCTCATTGTCTTTCTAATGGCAATTTCTATTTAATTATATCGGTAGTCACTGATTATTGGACGAGAGAGCGCGCCTAGTCCACAAGATGAAGCCTAGCCTTTATTATTCCTAAGATTATTTGTGGTCGGCTACTAGTTCAACCGGTTTTACCTAAACGTCAGTTTTTCTACAGAGCAACTGGCATCGGACCTCCGCAACCCTGAAGGCGAACTGTATTTGAAGGTAAAACTAGTTGTCAGTATATTTGAGAACACTGGCTTTATAAAAATGTTTCCAATAATGTTCATGACAACCGGCACCGATGGCTTAACGTTCTCCCCGAGAAACGGGCGTCAAACACCGCCAAACTTCCATGCTCCGGGCTGTTATTAGGAATTTCTTAAAAAGTAAATTTCGTAAAAAGAACCCAACAACCCGACACGGGAATCAAACCCGAGACCGCTTGATTGGCAGTCGCATACGAAACCGCTAGACCAACGAGGCAGCAGTATTTTTAATTAACTGGTGTACAATAAAGTCATTTATTATTATATAATATAGGTACATACTTAGATACAATATCGTAAATCTGATCCTCGTCCATAGTTTCCGCCATGCTGATCAAGTCTTCAGGCGAAAAGGGGCATTTATAAAACTTTTCTTCAACATCTCCATTGATGCGGCTCACTGTTGCATGAGCATAGGCAGTCGAAGTATGGGTAAAACATCTGGAGAACGGTAAAAAGTCATAAAGATTATGTTTCTCTGTCGCCAGAACTGAATTCGTTAATGTTGTATTATTATTTTATAAGCTTACTTGAATTTTTTGCACTCTTTAGCCAGTTGTAGCGCCTCTCTGGTACCACGAACGTTGATGAGGGTTGCAACTTTGATTGGCTCATCAAACCTGACAGTGGCAGCCACATGGAAAATAATGTTTACCTGAAGGTAGAAACATTTTTAGAGTATATAAGCCTGCCAAAGAACAGAACAGTCGATGATGCAACAATGCAGCATGGTGACCCACATTATGGCGGCCTATTGAGATGGTTTCGGATAATTGAGTCTTCGGCCACGCATTCACAACCAAAACACGGCACTACGAATGCTGTTAGTTGGTGCGGTCGGTCTTCTGTGCTGAAATTAGCGTGGCTCTACTACCAATTTTATTAACGGCTTTTAGGGTTTGATAAAATACCCTTTATTTACAGTTTCCTTAACTATTTTAAGAAAATTTATTTAGTACGTGTAGTGAGAGGTGAAGAATACATAGTGGTTCTTTACGTGGGTATCGTAAGAGCTGATGATTGGGGGAATAACTCTACAAGATAACAGCACTAAAACAAAAGGAAAATGAAAAGAAAGGATTATTAGTATTGTTCTCATGGCTCAGCTAGTTTCTAATAATAAGTGTTCTAGTGCTGTTTCTCTTAAAACTTTGTTAGGCGACAAATTTATTGATAAAGCGGTGCAACGTAACACCTCACTTTTAGATAACGCTCTGTTTTACTCTCCTCAAATATTCACACCGAGCGGGCTATACGTGAAAAGCGTTTATCAAGAAGTAAACTCCAAAATATTGTGTTAACTTTCCTCCTCACCTCTTCAGTAAGCACAGTCCACTCCGTGTCACTAAGCCCTAATCTTATATCAGCCACGTCCCCTTCTACTGCTACTATCATATCTGATAACTGTGGCTTCCTTTTGCGGAGTTCATCGTAGACCTGTAAAATAAATACGATCTAGGTACATATATTTTATTTTTTATGGAATATGGTCAAACGGCAAAAGGCAGTCAAGGCACCGAATAAGGAGTGACACACACACATTCATCCTGTAGGGCCCTACCAAACGCGCAAGTAACACCACAGTTTTGCCTGCGCAGGTCGGCTTGTACACGGAACACCGTGCGTGTGGTTGGTAAAACTATATCACGCGCTAAACAAATACCTGCGCAGTTATAACTGTGGTGATACTTGCGTGTGAGGTAGGCACTGTAGGTGTCATAAGGAGACGACTAAGGGACCAAACTACAAATGACAGCATCATTGCGAAGAGAAGGAAAACTCAGTGGTAGTGTATGCAACTGTTGTGCTGGAGGTCTCGTGTTCGATTCCCGGTTCGGACTTTGGTTTGTATGATCTGTAAATATTTGTTTCAGAGTATGGGTGTTTTCTATGTATATTTTTGTATTTACAAAAAAAAAGTGTATTAATATGAGTTGACTAGTACCCATAACACAAACTCTGCTTAGGTTGGGACTGGATGGCGTTGCATGTTACATGTCCGAAATATTTATTTATTGTTATTCCTAATCCGTCACTGCAAATAAACAAATCCTATACCAACCCGTTTGGCCAGCGTGGTAAGTTGAGTAGGCCAACATCTCCTTTCTGAAAGGCTGTTGATGTGAATTACCACTTACCGGATCATTTAATATAGTTTTAAGTCGTTGTTGAATTGTCTTGTTCTTCTTCGGTCGCAACAGCAAATATATTTTCTTTATTTCACATGACCTGAAATAATAAATACCTATGTTTAGAGATTACCCATTTCAATCGTTCGCTTCTCAGTGACAATAACAACTTACAAACAAAAAAAAACTTTTATTTAATTTGTAATATTTTTACAAAAAAAAACCGACTTTAAGAACTGAACCGAATTGAAATGGGTCCACATGAAAAGCAACTGCTTTTAAATAAAAAAAGAATCATCGAAATCGGTTGGCGTGATATTAAGTTATTCCTCAATTTGTCGCGCACATATTTAATGCAAATTGAAGACTAATATGATTTACTCTTGGATTTCATTGTCAGAACTAGAAGAAAATAAAAATGTAACCACACGGGAAGCATCAGCTTTCAAATAAAAAAAGAATCAAGACAAATAAAATGTTAACAAAAACCGACTTCAAGGTTTGAATCGATTTCTTTTGGATGCCATCATCAGATCTTAGTTTCCTTATCGTGGTGGGATATCTCCTTTCCATTAAAAAAAGAATCATCAAAATCGGTTCATAAACGACGAAGTTATCCGTGAACACACAAAAAAAAACATATAATATATACGGTCGAATTGAGAACCTCCTCCTTTTTTGAAGTCGGTTACAAATCGGTTCATCCAGTCGAAAGTTATGAGGTAACAAGCATAAAAATACTGTCGAATCGTATAAATATAATATGTAATAATCTCCTCCTTTTTTGAAGTCGGTTAAAAACGCAAATTTATTTGCAACTTAGGTATACATGTATGTCCTATAAAGTTATCATTCTAACCAATGTGGGTATTTTTAAGCTAACTTCATAATGACATTTTTATATTGATAAAACTTTGTTGTTTGCATACGTTGATAAATTATTATTTTTAACTTTTCGCTCACATTCGCGGCTATTTTTGTTCCATTAGTACGAAATGAGGAATTCATAGGGCGCAAAAAAAAGATCAAATATATCTTTGAAGTGGGATAATCTGACTACTTGCTACATGCATAACACCAAACAAACACACACCAATCTACACAATAAACTACAAATCCTGCAACGCGCAATGAAAATTCTCGCAAAGTTTTGTATGTACAGTATCCCAACATCCACTGTAAGATCCACTATGTATGATCACCTCGACTGGTCCGATTCTCGATTTGTGTTTTACATAACAACCGATCCTCAACAGCTCATCATAGAAGACTAATTTACCTGCAAAGTTTTTCCACCAATTGTTTTCCAATAAAACCGGAACCACCCGTGACCAAAATTGTGGTGTTACGGTAGAACTGCTGAATTGTAGAGTTACCATGATCTATAGCTTCATTAATAGGCTTCAGAAGAGATAGTAGTTGGCTTTCAACTTCCTTTGCTGGATCCATTGAGCTAAAATTGGAAAATTTAGACAATACAGATAATTTAACACATTCTACACTTTTGGTGACTGCCTGTTGCGTATTATGGGGTCGCGAGTTGTCGTGAAGCAGCTGCAAGAGCTGGGGTTGGAAGCTCTCCCTCATCCGCCATACTCACCAGACCTTGCAACTACCGACTATTACTTTTTCCAAAATATAGACAACTTTTTAGTGGGTAAAAAATTCAATTCCCGAGAGGCAGTACAAAATGCCTTTGAAGAGTTTGTTGCCTCCCGTCCAGCTGATTTTTACAAGAAGGGCATCAATAAACTGCCAATGCGTTGGCAAAGATGCGTCGATTGCATGGGTGATTACTTCGAATAACAGAAATAAAAAAGTCTGAAAAAATAAGTACTTTCACTTATTGCATACAAAACGGCAATTTCTTAGGTAAAGTTCCTATTATTTGTTTCAGAATTAATACAAAAAATATAGATGACGTTTTTATCGACGATTCTATAGATCAATTTTATTTAGTTAGAAAATATAAGTCACTTTGGAACAAGTTAAAAATGTACCTATACATAATTAAACTCACTTAACACGTCTGTCTCCTGGATTCTAGCGTACCCTGTGAGTCCTACGAGTTATATTCTTCCAAAGCCGACAAACACTTTTTAGATTAATATTAAAACTTAACAACTTTGTTATTCTTCTACAAATAATTCGATAAAACAACAGGCCCCTCCTCAGGTGACCAATTGACGATAAAAAAGAACTAAATTCCTCAACTTATGTTTATGCTCTTATATTGTTTTCCGAAAGACCCTGCATGTAAATTTGAATACAATGTTTCGACTGTTTTCAAGGGTGATGTTAAAGACTGAACAATCACCAGACCTATTAATTGTAATGCATACAAGGGTAACGAATAAGTCAATATGTCGATTGTTGCAAGACCCTTGGCTTTCAGAATAATTTGTCGATAAGTATTGTTTGTTTTTGGGTCATCCTGTCAGGTGGATGGCTGTCTGCTTAGTTTTACAAACCTAGACGTCTGAGGAAGCTAATTGCCAGTAATACATTATATGATCATCATCATTTTCGTCAGCCTTTAACTGTGTACTGCTGGACATATGCCTTTCCTTAGAAAAATGGTTTAAGCTCATTATACCATACGGGCCGTGCCTTGGAGAGCACGTTAAGCCGTCGGTCCCAGTTGTTATGAACACCTATGGCAATCGTTATTGGGAAGTCAGTGCCCTCAAATATACTAACAACTAGTTCAATCTTCGAATTCAGTTCGCCCTCAGGGTTGCGGAGGAAAACGGATATTCAGGTAAAACCGGTTGAACTAGTAGCCGACCCCAAATCTTGGGAATAATAAAGGCTAGGAAGATGATGATACCATACGGGCCGGATGGTCGGTACCTACGGGGTTTATTTCAATTTTCCTTCTCTTAACAGTACTGTTTGTACTGTATTCCAGGTAGTAGAGCCACGCTGATTTCAGCACGAACGGGCCGGCTCGACCGGGGCGGTACTACCCTCACACAGAAAATCAACGTAAAATGACAGCGTTCGTGCTGTCGTGTTTCGTTGGTGAGTGCGAGACCGGGGGCGCAATGATGCAAAAGCATCACTAGCCCGTCATGATGTGGGTTGCCATGCTGCATTGCTGCATTGTCTGCATTCGCAGTATGGTGACCACCACTCTTGGATTCTGCTTATGCTTTCTATCAGGCAGAGTAGATTCATTTTGGCAGGACCAAATATAAAAAAAAGCTGTTGTTGACACTAACGTGACAAATAAGAGTAGTGACGTAGGAGCGTTCAGCGAAAAGTTGGAGCCGGGAAGAAAACCTCTACCGCGTTTGTACCTGTGTCCATTTACAGACAGGATGCTGTATGGTGGTAGGACTTCGGTGAGAGCAAACGGAATTTCGCCTCGTGACCGTAATTGGAGAATTTTATTAATTAAAAGTTTCCAAAATGTTTTACATTGTTACCTCTAAACTCACCAACATTTTGAGGTACCTTACACACGGCTGTTTGATTTCAAACTAGGTAGAGTCGCTGAGCCAGTCAGCTTGTGATGACGGCCAGTGCAACCTGGTCGAAACGTCAGGCAAATCAGATGTATGTAATATATATGATTTGGGCCTCCGGTATACTCACTGGGCGAAACACAGCGCAAGCGCTGTTTCATCTATAATGTCCTGCTTACAATGGCCATTAAAAGCCCTACTCACATGCACAATATAGCTGTTCTGCCGATAATTAGTAGATGCCCTTGGTACGCTTAAGAAAGGGTTGTGACAGAGTGGTCTGTTGGGAACATGAAAGTATTTTTTTTTAGAAGTTCCGGGCAGTCTACTTTTATTCAAAATATTCATTAAGAATAGTGAGTCAGCTATCATACGACGATTTGCAAGAGGCAACAGATGAAATCGCTTACAAAGTGAAATATAATTTTCTGACCGATAAGGAATCCTTTGGTGAAAACAGAGCTATTTGACAAACCGTTTTTGTACATTTTCAATGCTGTCAATGTATATTGGTATCGTGGACGCCAAATTTTCGATGCGTATTCCAAGTGACTTCTTACGTAATATTATGTACAGTACAATATCTTTAACGTTTTAGCTTCCGTGAAGCACTTGGATATACGCATATGCATTATGACGCTCCATGACTGTTCCGGTTACGTATTCATCGCGTTATTATTTTGTAATGCGATGAAATTTATTAACGCATCATAGATGATATACGCATTTAGAACCCAAGCTGCAGTTGATTCTAACAATGTAAAACAATTTCTCGGTTTCCTAAATATCCAGTTACAGCAACAACATCGACTTCACCTGTCGTTGGAGTATTAAGCCGTTTTGCGTTGCGTTGCATTGCGTTGCTATACAGGCGTTTTATATTATCAAATTAAACAAACGATGAAATAGTTGTATTTAAATTTCAACAATAATTATTGTATAAATTTGAATTCAACAATAAAATTATAATTTTATGGTATTTTCACTATAATTTGGAAGTAGGTATATCAGATATTTTGAGGACTTCAATCCAGCTCGTCGTCTGCCGATTAGCTGGTAAGTGCCTTTTGCATTATTTTTTTATAATGAAAGAGAGCCTTTACCATATGACATGAAATCATTTATTCTGCAATAAGGCAACAAGTACACTTTTACAAGTTAAAACTTTTTTACTCAGATGAGTTCGGCCTTTCCTATCTGGACTAGCCCTGAGAAGAAAGGACGAAACAAACTCAGGGATAATCGTCTCTTTTATAGTCCAGACAATCTTCTCAAAATTCAAAAGACATTTCTATCACAAATAAAAAAAAGCGATAATTATAATTCAAGTCAAAACTATCTTAAATTGGCAAAATAGACATATTCATAGTAACTAGATTATCTATCTATCTATTCCAGCCCTTAACATGTTCGTCTTCGAACGTAGGCCTCCTCTCCATCCCTCCACTGGCACCTGTCCTGGGCCACTTGCATCCAATTTATACCGGATTGTTGCCGGATGTCGTCTGTCCATCTCTTGGGCGGTCTTCCCCGTCCGCGGGTGTTAGCGCGGGGTCTCCATTCCAGAGTTCTCCTTGCCCATCTTCTGGGGTCCATCCTGGCGATGTGGCCAGCCCATCTTCATTTACGGGCTTCTATTTCCTGTACCACGTCCCTGACTTGTGTCTTTTCCCTAATCCACTCGTTTCTTTTGCGGTCCAATAAGGATATTCCGAGCATTGATCTCTCCATTGCTCGCTGTGCAACAAGAAGTTTCTGGGCAGACTTCTCTGTCAGGGTCGCGGTCTCCATCCCGTACGAGAAGACCGGCAGAACACACTGGTTAAACACCTTGGTTGGTCACTCAAGAACTAGATTATACTGATAAACATATACACACATATATATATGTATATATATATATATATTTATTAATTAATACTTAGTACCTGGATGACCGACTTAGAGTTAATAGTACATAGTTAATAGTTATAGTTAGTAGATGACCGAGCGTATTTTCTTTTTATAAATGGGGTTTTTGACAACATTGGGATTATCCAAACACCACCTTTTTGTTATTCTTTCAATCTTCCTCCAATAAAAAAAAAATAAGTGGCACCCTCTCTTGGTAGGCCCTGATACTGTTTATTCTGCACCTTATTCCAGTACAGTTTAGTGTAGTTCGCTCAAGTTGCGATAGATGGAGCTGGATGTACATTGATTTCATATATTTGATTGTTAAAAACACGAATAAAACTACATTTTCTAAAAATGAATCCTAGCTAGATCGATTTATCGCCCCAAAAACCCCCTGCATACAAAATTTTATGAAAGTCGTGTGAGCCGTTTCCGAGATTCAGATTATATATTTATATACAAGAATTGCTCGTTTAAAGGTATTAGATATATTACTAGCTGAACCCCGCGGTACGAGAATCACGGCGGAAGACGCCGCGGGGTGAAGCTAGTCCAAAAAAAGTAGCTCAAGATACTCTTTATAATATATCATCAGGTACCTATGAAATGATTTTATACCTATACAGTGAAAGTCCCGTTTAAATCAGTCCAGTCGTTCCAGAGATTAGCTGGAACAGAAAGACATACAAAACTATACATTATATGTAGGTTTATATACCTAGGCTGGACTGAATTTCACGGGACTTTCACTAGGTATAATATTATTTGATAGGTAGCTGATGCTTGATGAAGCTTGTATTTATTCTGTGGCTATCAATTAAAAAAGAAAAGCCCCGAAATTATCATCAATCAATACATATTATAAAATGGTAACTGGTTGCTGTCTGTACATGAAAGATATATCAGGAAAACTGTTATAGGGGTTATTATGCATATTTAGAATTTTTGTCTGTTTGTCTGTATGTCTGTTTGTCTGTGCGTTTGTGCGCATTAATCTGAGGATCGGATTAGCCGATATGAATGCGGTTTTCACCAATCTGTTGTGGTTTGCTTCACTTAACATTAAGTATTTGTTTCATCTAAATCGGATAAGAATTGTAAATGACTAGGCATTTAGATACATACTGCTTATTGAACTTTGCAATGTTTTCTTTTCCAATTTTCATAATATATAAAATTATTTTTGTTGCGTATAAAAACGCAAATCAAATAATTTATTTATTTATTTTTATTTAAGCTTTATGCACAGATGTTGCAAAGGCGGACCTAATGCCGTAGGCATTTTCTGCCAGTCAACCTTAGGGCGATGCAGAGCTAAATATGGTAGATGCACGAAAATTCTAAATGATCAATATATTAAGTAAAATAAAATTAACATTATTTTATATCAATACAACAATTTAAGTTCCCATATTTACAAGACAATTGAATACGGCTGTACAAATACTCGGCGTAGTGGTTCTTAAAACTATGCTGCTTTTTGAACCACATTAGAGATATATAAAAAAGTCGGCATCATGTGAAAGTCGGCATAAAAGCATTTAGTTTAGCAATTCATTAAAATTCGGCATAAAGGGAATGAATGTGTGATATTTCAGTAAAGTCGACATAACAGGAAAAAGACGTGGAGTCCCTCCGCGCGAAAGAAGTGAAACTTCGTAATGTGCAACAGTGCTTTCATACCCCCTCCATGGTATTGGTAGCGTTAAACGTTTAACGCAGCCGATAAAGGTTAACGCAACCTTGTTGGAAGTCGCATTAGAAGTTTCACTTCAAAAGTCGGCACAAAGATCAGTACCCGGGATGAGTAGGGGTGGTGCCTTTATTCCTATTCCAGAATTTTTCTCTCTATCCATTAGGATCCGCCATCTCGTTCCACCAATGGATCGAACAGCACTCTGAAGTTCAATGTGATTCACTGTTGGTCTTGGTGGATCTTATGATACATCTCTCTTATATATCTCTCTTCTGTGCTCCACCAATGAACAATTTCTTTTGGTATAATAAAAACAAAATAACACGTAGACTTCGTTTTACCGCGAAATCTGACATACACGAGGCACACATAGTTATAGCCGCGGGCAAAAACTAACTCTCTACTTCGTCACAAACGAATAAATAAATATTGCAAGTCATTGTTCAAAATAATTATTGAAAAGTATAATATTAGATAACGTACATCATCATTAGTGATGTATCGGGTCATTTACTGACTTAATTTTTTTTTTCATATAAATTATACGCTGTATTGCGGAGAAATTTTCAAACATTCATGTATTATATTATGTAATACATATATAATACACATTATATAAGTACATGACTGTATCGTAAATAAATATTGATGTCTCGATAATATTGCAAAACATCTTGGAAAATATAAATTATAACAGCTTTTCATTTCTATTATAAATTTTAATCAAATAAACAAGGAAATACATTGCTGAATTGAGTAGTCTAAAATAGTGTATTTTGTATTTAGTAAATTTTTCATACAAAGTTATCGTTTTAAAGATGATAAAAGTAACTAATTTGACTAAGGTGTCATCTACTCTACTGTATTGATCAACACAAGTAGCAGCGCTTTTATTGCAAAATCTATGAAATTAGTTTACTTTTTGTAGCTATCGCGATTTACTAATATTATAAAGAGGTGAAGTCTGTGAGGTTGTTGGGGATAATCTCTGTATCTTTTGAACTAATTTCAGAAATTCTTCTACCAATAGAAAATCATATAATTTGTGTAATATATTAGTCCGAAAACTATAAAAGTTTGTCTTAAGTAACCCCTATGTTGTTCAGTAAGAACCATACAAAATTTTAATTAAATCTATTCTTGTAGTATATAAACCAGTAAAAACCTCCAAAGAAAACATCTTAATATATCTACTACCAATAGTGACCGACCAAAGATTCGTTTTCTGCGCGACCGAATGTTCTGCCGTTTTTTGCCGAAACCAAATCTTCGGTCGGTCACTACCAACAAACGTATCAAATACTTCTACAAAAAAATACAATGTGACTACCGAGTTTTATCATAGTGGATAAATATGTTTATATTTATATGTTATATATAATAGCTTCACGTAAACTGAACAATAATTTTCACTTGCTTCAATAATACACCTGCTACACAGAGCTCTGCACCACCCAAAGGTTTAAAAGTTAGCACCCAAAGGTCGGCTGGAAAATAATGCCTATTGCATTAAGGCCGCCTTACGCAATGTAATTGCAGGAAGATTAAATAAATAAATGCGGATACTATTCGGATAAACATCTTGCACATCACTAGTTATGGCATTCTCTCATGGCATGTTATGTTTGATTTATGTGTAAATCTTGACCTTTAACCACATGTCAGTAGCATGTTGCAATTACAAACAGTGTTACCATGACCAATAGTGATGCAATTCGGCCGAAATATAGATAATAATCAATTTTTTATTCATATCAATATACTAAGAATAATAATTTCACACATCTTACACACGCAGTCTGATTCTGAGCTAAGCAGAGCCTGTACTAACTGCTGATATACTTGCATATTTTTAAAACATACATTGTCCACGTGGTAATGAATTAAGAATAGAAAGTTGCACCACATATTTATTTATTCATAACTTTGTGCACAAATAATGCCTGCCGAATACAAAACGATCCTCTTCTTCAATCGTGCGGACGTTAATGCTGCTCTCGTATTGGGCTCTACAGCCATACCAAAAATTGCGGTACAGAGGCGCTGTTTAAATCATCTGAAAAGATGGAAAGGCCATATGATAATTACAACGAATACTGCAGTACTTTGGCCATTTTGCACGCAGGGACACTAGCAATAATTTAGAACGTATGATGGTGACTGGTAAAATCGAAGGGAAAAGACTTAGTGTGCGTGTGAACTGAGGGACCATAGTGATATTTTTGTTTGAAATTTTTATAAGATTTAGTAGTAGGCTCAAAACAATTGTAGAACAAATATGAGAATTTGTAAAAAGATATATTAAAAACTACAGCCCTTTAAGTGTGGTCCCTCAATCCTCACATACCATCAGCCGGATCTCGGCAAGTATGTAAAAAAATAAGGTATTGTGACTGCAGACATTTAGTAGAGAATTTGTAAAGATATATACTAAATAACTGAGCACAAATCATCAACGATTAAAAAAATACAACGACTATACTGTGGTCCCTCAGTCCACACACGAAAGATTTTGTTATACTGAATATTATCACATCAACGGAATAAAATCTTTATTTTCTTACATAATGTTTTAGAACAAGTCTCATAGCAATTTGTAAAAAATAAATTTAAAAAAAATATCAACGCACTTTGAAGATATTTATAATTAAAGCTGGTCCCTCAATCCTCACGTTCTCAAACATACTTGCATGTCTAGCTGCTAGACGACTAAAGTATCACAAAGTGTAGAGTATTAAACTTTTTGTAAAAAGTTTCTACAAAATAATAGGTATCTTTAATTGTGTGTATCATACCTCTAAAATGAGATTATAGCATTTCAGTGATCTTATGAACAGATATACGAGTAGTGTGACCACACAATTAAACAAAATGTAGACTACCACTATAATTTTTATTGTAATAGTCGAAACCCAAGGTTGTACGGTTGATTTAGTGTTATGTTACATTACGTATCTTTACAAAGCATGAAATAAAGTAGCTTTTAGTCGCTTATCACCATTTAGGCTATGTTTCAAGATAGCTTTATGTACTTATAATACCCCAGTATTTTACAAATCATTATGGTAACATAGTGGTATTATTTATCAGCTCAGTTTTATACGTTCTATTAACACATAAAATTGAACATATAAAAACACAGCATTTTGTAAAATATTTACAAAAAGCCCGCAATAGTACCTATCGCGATCTATATTAATATTATAAATTTGAAAGTGGCTTAGTCCGTTTCTCTGTTACGCTTTCAAAAGTATTACAATAAGTTTTATGCCTTACCAAGTGCAGGCACTGTTATTGGTTTAGCAGTGAAAGCGTAACAGAGAAACAGACTAAGCCACTTTCAAATTTATAATATTAACATAGATCGCGATAGGTACTATCGCGGGCTTGCTTTTTGTAAATATTTAACAAAATCCTGTGTTTTTAAATGTTCAATTTTATGTGTTAATAGAACGTATAAAACTGAGCTGATAAATAATACCACTATGTTACCATAATGGTTTGTAAAATACTGGGGTATTATAAGTACATAAAGCTTCCTTGAAACATAGCCTAAATGGTGATAAGCGACTAAAAGCTACTTTATTTCATGCTTTGTAAAGATACGTAATGTAACATAACACTAAATCAACCGTACAACCTTGGGTTTCGACTATTACAATAAAAATTATATTGGTAGTCTACATTTTTTTTCATTGTGTGGTCACACTACTCGTATATCTGTTCATAAGATCACTGAAATGCTATAATCTCATTTTAGAGGCAAGATACACACAATTAAAGATACCTAATATTTTGTAGAAACTTTTTACAAAAAGTTTAATACTCTACACTTTGTGATACTTTAGTCGTCTAGCAGCTAGACATGCAAGTATGTTTGAAAACGTGAGGATTGAGGGACCAGCTTTAATTATAAATATCTTCAAAGTGCGTTGATATTTTTTTTAAATTTATTTTTTACAAATTGCTATAAGACTTGTTCTAAAACATTATGTAAGAAAATAAAGATTTTATTCCGTTGATGTGATAATATTCAGTATAACAAAATCTTTCGTGTGTGGACTGAGGGACCACAGTATAGTCGTTGTACTTTTTTAATCGTTGATGATTTGTGCTCAGTTATTTAGTATATATCTTTACAAATTCTCTTCTAAATGTCTGCAGTCACAATACCTTATTTTTTTACATACTTGCCGAGATCCGGCTGATGGTATGTGAGGATTGAGGGACCACACTTAAAGGGCTGTAGTTTTTAATATTTCTTTTTACAAATTCTCATATTTGTTCTACAATTGTTTTGAGCCTACTACTAAATCTTATAAAAATTTCAAACAAAAATATCACTATGGTCCCTCAGTTCACACGCACACAAAGACTTAGAGTCCCAAACGATGGTCGGACTAAATATCGGAAATTAAAAATATCTGTCAGCGATAAACTCAACTAAGCTATAGAACGGTACCGATGGAGACAACTGATTGACGGAATCAACCGGAGTCACGATCCTCAGAAGTGTGGGAACGACTAAAGACAGAGAGATGCACAAATACAGCGATATAGCAACCCAAGGTTGTACAATAAATTATATAAGCCTAAAGTACAAGACCAGACACTAATAAATTGAAAATATAACCAAAATATAGCTTGGGAGTTTTGGCTACGATGATGTAGAGGATTTGTTTTAGGGAACGACCTAGTTCCAATACATTGTCATGTATGTATTCAGGCTGATAATAATCTATATATATATATATATATAAGCGAAATACCACTCACTTATTAATCACGAAATCTCAGATACTATAACACCTACAAACTTGAAATTTGGCAGGTAGGTTCCTTATAGGAACATCCGTAGACATCCGCTAAGAACTGATTTTACTAAACTCCACCCCTAAGGGGGTAAATCTGGGGATGAAAGTCTGCGTGAGCGAAGCTGCGTGCAAAAGCTAGTTTAACATATATTCACACTATTGTGCGCGCATAGACACACTCACACACATACATTAATACACTCACACAAACACAAGCAACTCGCAAAATTAACAAATTAATTATGTAAGCATGTTTCAATGTTTCTATGTATGTTCCATTTAATTTTATTAATTGTAAATGTTTATTGTACCAAATTTTTTATTGGGAAGGTACTAAGTCCCGATATAGAGCTCACGCTAGTTTGGGAATTAGGGCTTGCTCTTGAATTGTATCCATACTTTGTTACAATACAGAATTATTATTATTATTACATGCATCGGCGGATTTAATGCCTAAAACATTTTCTACCAAACGAACCGATTGGGCGATGTAGAGAAAACATGAGGTAGTTGCTTTGGTACCACTTAGTGGTAAACTATTAAATGATAGAAACACATGTAAACTATTTTAACCTTGAATAAATTCAAACAATAATACGCATATATACACACACATATACATAACAAAAACACACATACACAGTTGAAACAAACCTTAAACCAAACTGGGCCACGACCTTTGACTTGGCAGTACCTAATAGTGATATAATTATTTATTTGCTCACTAAAACCGAAATATAATAAAAATAAGAATACATAACATAACAACATTAGGTTGACGATTTCGGTTGTGGATCGCTGGTGCCAACCAAAATGTTGATTTTCTTTACGAGGGTTCGATCCTTGATGTAATCAGCATTATACGCAAGTATATAAGTATTTATGCGCAAATCAGTTGTCATCTGACTGATGCGCAGCATGGTTTCCGGCCGGGGCGAAGTACAGGGAGCAACTTACTGTCTTTTATAACGTACCTTTCACAAGTCATTGATGCGGGGAGACAGGTGGATTGCGCGTACTTCGACTTCCGGAAGGTTTTTGATCTAGTCGATAATGACGTATTATTATCGAAACTAGCGGCACTAGGCTTCACGATGCAGCTGTTGGAATTCTTCGCGAGCTATCTTAGCGAACGCAGACAGTACGTGGAGTACGCAGGTTATAAATCACAACAATATTTTACCTTTTCGGGCATAAGTCAGGGGTCGAACCTGGGACCGTTGGAGTTCATTTTAATGATTAACGACCTGCCAGCAATAATACAACATGCCGAGTGTCTGCTATTTGCGGATGACCTTAAGGTGTATATATCGATAGCGGACGCATCGGACGCGGAGAGGTTACAAAATGATATAAATCGGATAGTGCAGTGGAGCATTGCTAATAAGCTTTATTTTAACATAGCTAAGTGCGGAGTAATTAGTAATACACGTGCGAAGACTCCGCTGCACTACACATACAAAATGAATGAGTCATTGATACCACGCTTAGATTCTACCCGTGATTTGGGAGTGGAAATGGTACCTGAGCTTACGTTCCGTAAGCACATTGTTGACATCTGCGGCAAAGCGTTTTGGAATTTAGGGTAGTAGTAGTCGTGAGAATGTTATACAACGCACTCGTTCGGAGTCATCTCGAATCGACGGCCTTGATTTGGAATTCAGAACAAATTCACGCGATTTTTATATCTCAAAGAATATGAAGTTTACCCTTTATACCCACTGCTGTACCCTAGTTTATTTGTACTCGGCATGGTGGGGTACGTGCGGGTGTGCGTGAGGCGCGACGTCGCGCTGGTGTGTTACGTGTGGCGCGTGCTGCCCGGGCTGCACCACCCGGACGTGCTGGAGCACTTGCTGCTATGTGCGGACGCGTGGGCGCTCGTCGTCGCCCAGCCGCACTCAGCGTCCCGATGGCGAGGACTAACCTACTTAAATTTGCCCCTTTGTCGCGTGCCATACGAATTATTAACGTATTGATACAAAAATAGACATATATAATTGTAGCTTGCCTAAATTCACAGACATAGCGCAAAGTTGCATTATTTCTGAAATATAAAGTTAAGGTAGGTATACCTACTTATTCATTACTTTTATTATTCTAATTCGTTTAATTATAATATTAATTGTATTTAACATTTTTGTTGTTTTTATATTCTATAATTAGTTGTAAGCTTGCAATATTGCCTTGGGAATTTATCCTGTTATAATATTGTAAAAGTTTCTAAATAAATAAATAATAAATAAATCAATAAATACTCAGCCTAACGGGCCCATCAGATAAAGCGAGTTCCTAGAAAACCGAGCTCCTGGTAAAGAAGTCAACCGGAGCGTTAGCACCCCGTGAAATAATATAATAATAAATTAACTCTCGGTTTATCTTGTGGTTTGTGTTCTTGAGTCTTCGCAGTTGCGAAGAGGTACTTGCCTCTTTTGGTGCCACGCAGATCTTGTCACACACCACACAACCGAATCACTTCGATTATCGCGAGGAGTCCCAATCCTAACCTCTTACATTAAGTTTATACAATCAAACGTTGTTCTAACTATTTGCACAAGTTCGATCCTACGAGATCGCTCCAAACGATTTTCACACGCTTCCGAAGCGAGGAATCCATAATTCACAAGTAAGACGGTCCTAACCATCATCATCGTCTTAGCGTTGTTCCCGGTTGCTTCCAAAGCTAGCACTTTGGAGCCCGGGGTCCGCTTTCCTACTTTTTCTTCTCCACTTTGCCCGGTCTTCGGCATCCTTGGTAGTGAGACCATTAGCACGCATGTCACCCCTTACGACGTCAAGCCAGCACTTCTTGGGTCTACCCCTTCTACCGCGACCCGGCGGTAGGCGGCATGGCCAGACATTTGTTTCCCACGTAGGAAGGCGGTTGCCGCAAAACGTGGCCGAACCAGCGCAGGCGACTCTCCTGCAGTTGTCTGCGATGTCACGGACACGGCGGCAGCCGCGAATGCGGGAGTTTCTCACACGATCCTTTCGCGTGACTCCGCACATCCACCGCAGCATATTCATCTCCGTGACGCACAGCTCTTGCTTGTGTCGCTCCAGCACCACCAGGCCACGCCTCACAGCCATGTAAGAGAACAGGCCTAATGATGGTTTTATAGACCTGTCCCTTCAACCTAACCGGCATTTTGGGGTCGCAAATGACGCCTGTCAACTCACACCACTTGGCCCACGTGGCAGCAATGCGTGCCTTGACGTCGCAATCGATGTCACTGGACGCCCGGCCCTAACTAGGCCCTAACTAAGACGGCCCTAACCGATTTATACAATTGCCGATCCGACGGCTTTTAACAGTTTATTCAGCAAAACAGTTCCGACTGTGTATTAACGAGACGAGGTCCCCACTCGGATCACGACTAGTTATTCCAAAAGAATACGAACGAACAATTACAAAATCTAAGCGATAGGCGCTTGGCACCGACTTCAAACAGATTTTAGGTACCTAGCACACATTATAATACTACTATTTAATTGAATAAAGAATTAGGTAGGTATAGACAAGAATTGGCACATAGCAATTTATGAAGAGCCAGTTTATTTTACGCTTTTTAGTATTTTTTGGCACGGAGTTTACTTTGGATGTTTTTTTGAAGTCGGTTTTGTACTATATTCTAACAAATAAATCTTTCTTTCTTTCTTTTGCCTGGTCGGATGATCCTCTCTTTGTATTCGAGGGACATGGGACCCGTTACCCCACCGTTAAATTAACTATAACAATAACAAGCACACTACAGACAGAATAATTGAATAACAAATAGTTCAAACATAAAATTTTCATAAGCATAAAATTTGACCCCACAAGCAGTGTTAGGTCATCTTGATTTATAATTTGTTTTAATCTATTTGTTACATACTATTACAGTGTACCCCAGTCAAATTTTGTGTGATTCTGGTACGGACAGGCGCACAAAAGGGAATTACAGGTAAAATAAATTAATAAATTACAATGATACTTATTTCTTACCAGGGTGTAGTGTAATGTGGGTCACCATGCTGCATTATCCACATTCGCGATTGTGTTTGCAAAGTTTACATTATAATTGTTTGACTTCCACCACAATGCACCTACCTCACAAAATTTCTACATCACCCAAAGGTTGGCTGGTAGAGAATGCCTTAGGCATTAAGCCCGCCATTGTACATGTGTGCATAAAGTTTTAAATAAAATTGTAGCTATATATGATAGGGTATGCCTGTTTACGTGTACAGTTTCAAGGTAGTATAGCCACACGGATTTCATCACGAACGGGCCGGGGCGGTGTCACCCTTTCACAGAAGATCTACCTAAAATTATAGCATTCGTGCTGTCGTGTTTCATTATTGAGTGCGAGATCGAAGGACCCAATAAATCAGAAGCATCTCAATAGGCCTCCATTTAAATAAAAAGAAAAGACATCTAGTCCGGGATCCCCGGAACTAATTTTACAAATTATTACTATCAAGCAAATTTTTCGTGAGTGGCTTCATTTTGTACACTTTTACAGATATTATTCACATATATTACACTTCAACTGCAGCTACTGAAATGAAAAGAAAAGAAATATCTTAAAACTTGAAGATTCATCAACCTCATAATAAATTATTGTCACCTACTATTTTTACCCGACTGCGGAAGAAGAAGGGTTATGTTTTTCCTGTGTATGTAGGTATGTTTATTTCTTTGGCACGCCCTTGAGCCTAAACGGCCTGTCGTATTTTTATGTGAGTGGTGTCGATAGATTCGTATCATTCTTGAGAGTAGCACTGGTACATCAAAATTTAAAAAAAACCTGAATTTACTAAAGAAGGCAGATATTTTTTTATTTTTTTTTATGTATGGCCCGCCAAAATGTCTCTACTCTGCCTGATGGAAAGCATAAGCAGAATCCAAGAGTATTGGTTGCCATACTCACTGCGAATGCAGACAATGCAGTATGGCGACCCACACCATGGCGGCCTAGTGATGCTGCTGCATCTTTTAGTCTAGTCAACAAGTATGGAACTTGTTGACTAGACTATTTGGGCCTCCGGTCTCGCACTCACCAACGAAACACGACAGCACGAACGTGGTCATTTTACGTTGATTTTCTGTGCGAGGGTAGTACCGCCCCGGTCGAGCCGGCCCGTTCGTGCTGAAATCAGCGTGGCTCTACTACCTCTATTATTATATATTGACACCGTCGGTTTTTTTTTTTGTTTTTAATAATTTTATTTGTTACTAGCCGAACACATAAAAAAGTGCAGCCGATCGGAAGTTACGCGCGTACATAAATTTGGGCGATTCATTTATATATACCCGTATATGTACCTACCTGATTATACCTACCTAATCATGTTTTTTTTTTTTTTTCTTTATGGAATAGACCGGCAAACGAGCAGACGTATCGCCTGATGGTAAGCGATTACCGCCGCCCATGGACACTCGCAACACCAGAGGCGTCACAAGTGCGTTACCGGCCTTTGGGGGATGGGGGGTGAGATAGGGGGAGGGGTTGGGGTATGGGCCTCCGGTATCCTCACTCACTCGGTTTAACACAGCGCAAGCAATATTTTACACCGGTTTTCTCTGAGGCCGTGGTATCACTCCGGTCGAGCCGGCCCATTCATGCCAAAGCGTGGCTCTCCCACGGTCGTACATACTCATACAATGTACGTATGTATTATAATATGTAAATAAGTTTATATGCATTCAGTTGTTGTATAATGTGTATTAGTGTTTGTGTGTACGTTAGGTTTATGTGTATTTGATATGTTACTTGGTCTGTTTATTTGAATACAATTTTTAACCAAAATGCACCTACTTCCGTTGAGAATACCGTCGGCATACAATGCCAATGTACCATAAATGCATAATGTATTAAATAAATGACAATGATTGTATTCATGGCCATCGGAATACAATGCAAAAGTAGAACAATATTATTTTACATAAGACTACAGGGACTTGCATAAAAATATGAGTCAGAACGGGTCACCATGCAATGTTGCACTGAATAAATAAATAAATTACTTAAATAGTATACCCACATAGAAAACATCCAAACTCTGAAACTAATATTTACAGATCATACAAATATTTTTTGTCATGAACACCTTTGACAATCGTTTTTGGGAAGTCAGTGCCCTCAAATATACTGACAACTAGTTCAACCTTCGAATTCAGTTCACCCTCAGGGTTGCGGAGGTCCGATGCCAGTCGCTCCGTGGAAAAACTAACATTCGGGTAAAACCGGTTGAACTAGTAGCCGACTCCGATTAATATTGGAAATAATAAAGGCTAGGAAGATGATGATGACAAATATTTGTTCCGACCCGGGAATCGAACCCGAAACCTCAACCGGCACAGCAGTCGCATACGATACCACTGCGCCACCAAAGCAGCAGTAGATTACTCAGATGCAAAATGATCAATGACCCATTTATGCTCTGCTAAATTACAATGCAATTTGTTATGTAGATACTTTGATTCTTGAGGAAGGACACAGGCTACTTTTTACCGCGATGACCGACATACACGCGGGCGGATCCGCAGGCAAAAGCTAGTTTGATATTATGGACTAGCTGAGCCGTGAGTGATGATACCCGCGCGGCCGCGGTACAAGAATAACCGCGGGTAACGCCGTGGAGCGAAGCTAGTCTAAAAAAGTAGCCAAAGTTACTCTTTATATCATTAGCTGTCTGCCAGTGAAAGCTCAAAATCGGTCCAGCAATTCCAAAGATTAGCTGGAACAAAACCGACAGACAGAAAGACAAAAAAATTAAAATTGCTTATTTGATGTAAGACCGTAAATGTTTTTTTTATATTATTTTATTGAAAAGCTGTTAATTTGAAATTATAAAGATACACTTCAATTGTATTTATTTGTATAGATAGATAGTTATCAAATTTTCAAGTTTTAACATATAAGGTATGTAGCTTGACCAAGTTTGACAGCTTGTAGGTCCGTTACGAGTAATTTACGTCGGGCAACACCAAATTTTTAAGGTTAATTCGTGGTTGCTGTAAACCTTACGTAACCTTACTGGCGTTTCGTTACCTCAGATGGTATTAATAAATACAGTATTTGTATGATCGAGCTTTGCTTGGTGGTATTTTTTGGTAGATTTTCTTAAAATTAGTTTCAGCTAGATTCATTTATCGCCCCCAAATCGCGCAACTAAAGTCATTAATGTAACGTTTCAAAAGTGCCTGAAAAGGTCCACTTGAATTCAAATCTTTTTCATTGATTTCATTGATTGTGTACAGTATTTTACGACCATAGACGAATAATACGCACTCGTTCTCTGCCAAAGTGTAAGCCCAAATGTGCCTACGCATTACACTGTTATGACACAGAATGTATTTATGTGTGTGTGAAGTTGTGAATGTTTCGTTTTAATTGTTACGTATGAGTTCATAGTGACAGGCGATTGTTGTCAGTGTATTTGAAGGTACTGGCTTCCCAATAACGATTGCCATAGATATTCATGACAACCGGGACCGACGGCTTAACGTGCTCTTCGAGGCATGGGGTTGGATCTGGGGGCATGGTCGTGCCCCCGCCAAGACGAGCCAAGCGAAGCGCAAGGGCACTACCTACCCTTTCTCGAAGTGTTTCGTCGTCTTTTTGAACCCTCATAACATTGGTTCCCGATATACCAGATCGTTCAAATTCTCAGGATATTATGTTACTAATAGACTAATGAAACATACAAAGTTTCAATGGCATAGCTCTAATACTTTAGATTTTATTGATACCTAAAAATCACCGATTTCGTCACTGACACACTGATGATCATCGAAACAGTTAGGGTACTTCTTGAGGTGCTAGAAAGCTGAAATTTGGTATGTAAACTAAGTTTAGTATACAAACAACAAAAAAATATATGAACCTATTACTTTAGCCCCCGAACCCCCAAATTTGGAAGGTGGAAGTTTGTATGAGACTTTCACAATTTTTTATGCTAGAGGTTTTATTTTGGTTTACGGACTTTTTCGAAAGCAGAAAGAAGATGTACGAGAAATACACTTCAAAAAAAGTAAAAAAGAACTGCCTTGAGCAACTTACAAAAATAAATGAAATCCCACCAAAAACATTTTCATGTAAAATGTTGCCAAGACGACTGCATATGGCTTACCCCGTGAAAAAGATAACAGATCTCATGTAGAGCCAAGGTTCAGAATCTACACACCCTAACTCTACCAACCCTAACTTCATAAACCCTACATTTCAGTAAAAATGTATGGCTTGGCTGTTTCGTTACTTCAGAAACTAAATATTCGTATAACACATTCCTTTAGAAACTAGATATTTGCAAACACAAAAGGCATTCGTTTCCCCTTCGTGACGGTATGGTAGCGAAACGGCGAAGCCATACATTTTTACTGAGATGTAGAGTTTGTGAAGTTAGGGTTGGTAGAGTTAGGGCGTGTAGATTCTGAACCTTGGCTCTACATGAGATCTGATATCTTTTTCACAGGGTAAGCCATATGCAGCCGTCTTGGCACATTTTACATGAAAATGTTTTTGGTGGGATAATATTATCTATACTAATATGTATTATAAAGAGATAAAGTGTGTGAGTAATATAGCTTATACATCAGAATAACACATAGGCTACTATTTGCCGCGATACTAGACCTACATGTGGGCGGAGCCGCGGGCAACAGCTATTAGTCTATATATAAACTCGAAACATGAATAACGGAGCAGTGAGCAAAAGCTGGTCTATACCGTCATAGTCGTTGGAAAACGATGGGATCGAACAATCTCGTGGGCTTAACAATACTTATTGATGACGAGCTGGAAAATTCAATGTTTCTCTTATAGACGTAAGACCATAAATATGGGGTTTTCCACCAAACCCACTGCAACAGGCAAGCTACAGTCGCTCTACTTTGCTGAGGATCAGAACCATGTGATTTTAAAGTCCAAATCAACACAAAAAAGTCAATCGACCCATCATTACCTTACGGCCACATCTCGTCATAAGAACTAGCCACAATCCTACCTCTATAAATGAAGTGAAAACTTCTTTATGCAGATTTAGATGGATAGTAAATTCACGTAAGTCGTTGACAACATGGTCACATGACGTGTTAACGCTTGAGCCAGCTGTGAATGTATATTATATACATAATATACATATACTCAATGGCTCACAGTACACATAACACAGATCGACAAATTTTAATTCAAGATCGAACAACTAATTTGAATATCCAAAAATAACAACTCTTGGTTTATATTTAGTTTTCACTTCTGACGACTTCGTTCTATTTAATTATCTAAATTAAGACTTCTGTCGGCAGTTCTCATGACTGTTTTTTTTTATTCTAGAACAGAAAGCACTATATACATCCTTACATATTATTTTCAAGGACACATTGATGCCTTTCCAAAACATCACGATCAGTCGATACAATACAAGTTCTTAGTAAAGATCTTGATGCATGCTGAGGCTCATCTTGCGTACAATTGACCTTGAGTATTACAAAACAAGCTTTAAATTTAAACTTTCAATTTTAATTGTAAACCAAGGGTAATAATTGCCGAAATAATTCTGTACTCGAGGTCCGCAGTTGTAATCACGGCGCGGTACAACACCGACTGTTCGATCTAAAAAGCTGCGTTTAAAACTGTGACGATTATTGACGGCCAAGTTGAAAAGTTTCGTGTGACTGTGTTTTACTGGTGATTATTGTGTTTCTGTTGGAATAATAGAAATAAAGGTATGTTTGTTACATTTAATACTTGGACTCCTTCTGTGATGATCGGGAAAGGGCCGATCTCGCTCGAAGGAGGCGGCGAAGGGGACGCGATAGAGGTCGTTTTTTTTTTTTTTTTTTTTTTTCTATACCTCCAACGTTATCGGAGCCTGTTTTTATCTAGGTTTCACTTGCATGCTAGTTCTCACTTTTGTGCCTCTCGCACTTACATGCATTAACACATGGAAATAAAATGAACTCAACTACAGTTTTCTCTTTTAACAAATTGTTCTTATAACTACCTATTCTTAAATACATGCTATTTGTTACATTTTAGTTTGACATTTTGATATTTTTCTTTACTTATGCTAAATTTTTTCTTACTCTATTACATCTGTTCCTTATTCTATTCTATATTAACATTCAGTTCTTACATTAGTTTAACATTTCTTTTGATGCCCTCTATTGCTACATACTTATCTTCTATTACATTTTTCTGTTTATGCTTATCATTAATATTCTCTATGATATTATGTAAACATTGTTTCTTAAACACTATTTTTGTTCCTCTTAATTACTATTTTTGCCATTTTTATGCAGTAGTCTAGAAAATCATCCCTATACTTGCTTTTTATGATTTCGAACAGATTTTCTGGTTTGATATCCATTTGCATTTTACTCTCACAGTTGTGTCGCTCCATAGCAAAGATAGGGCAGTTACATAATATGTGTGGCACATTTTCCTTTTCACCTGGGTCGCAGGTGCACGATGGGTTCTCCTTACACTTGAATCGTTCCAAGTATTCGGAGAACCCACCGTGTCCCGTCATTACCTGTGTCAGTATATTTGTAATTTTAATTCCCCTAACAATTCTGTACGCCGCCACCGCGTTCGGGAAGAACAGTTTGGTGATGCCTGCAGTTTTACCATTGCTGTACCTGTGGTTCCACTCTTCCAGCGTCTGCATGCGCAGGTTCCGCTTTATGAATGAGACCGGGCACAGGTCATAGTCCGGTTTCTTTTTCAATCTCTCCGCGGCCTCTTTTGCCAGGCAGTCCGCACGCTCGTTTCCCTCCACCCCTGCGTGGGCTTTGACCCAGAACAAAGACACAGCTTTGCCCCGGAGAGACTGGGCTTTAGGTTCTCTCTAGCCTCCACTGCCAGGGGATGGAGGCAACTGTGATTTCTGACTGACATTAATGCTGCCATAGAGTCGCTGAGGATGCCGAATGTTGTGGACATATTTTTCTTGATCTCTCTGGTAGCAGCGCAAATGGCCAGGAGTTCGGCCTGGTAGACTGTGCAGTATGTTGGTAGTGCTAATTTGATGGCTTTTATCTCTTTGGTTTTGTCCCATACCAACAACGCTGCCCCAACCTTGCACGCAATTTTGCTGCCGTCTGTAAATATGGTAATATCAAAATTTGTTCGCGCAAGTTGTTCCTGGTCCACCAGGGTCCTGAACCCCAAGTCAGCCCGCTCAGCGGGATGTGGTGTTGACAAGGCAGGGTACTTTTGCTCCACCTTCCTGTCGCCCAGAAATCGCTGCGGTACTCCCCTCTTAGCCTCGTAAAGTGAGGCCGCCTCACGAATTCGGAGGTCGAGGGGAAGCACTCCAGCCAACACAAGTGATGAATTCAGGGAGACAGTTCGGTAAGCTTTGCACATTTTTTGTGCCACTCCTTTCTGCACTGCTCCCAACCGCTTCATTATACCTACCTTCTCCGCAGCCGAAGCCCAGACGCTGGCGGCGTACAGAATGACAGGCTCTATTACTGCCGTGTAAATCACCCTAATAACTTCTGGGTTCAAGCCCCATGTTACCTTTGCGGCCCTGCACAGCTGATGGTAGATTGCTACTGCCTTGCGGCAGACATTCGCGACATGTTTGTTGAACGTCAGTCCATCGTCGATCGTGACGCCAAGAAGTTTGATCTCTTTGGCCATAGAGACATCGACCCCGCCCATGTTCAGGCGTGGGGTGTCGAATTTACGCTTACGTGTTATAAGCATAGCGCTGGTCTTTTGAGGTGCGAATTTCAATTTGTTTCTGACCCCCCACTCCAGAACATGCGCAAGCGCAGCATTGGCTTGAACTTCGATTTCATGTGCCGTCTGTCCATCGAAGACCAAAACGACGTCATCAGCGAAGGCCTGACAGTCGTTTCCCCGGTTTTCCAATTCCTTAAGGAGAGGATCCAGGAGGAGGTTCCACAGGATCGGTCCGCCTATCGAACCTTGAACGCATCCCTTTTCCGTGCTTTTTCGGTGTTCAGCTCCAGCGTATCTCACCCTGACCTCCCTGTCTTTAAGGTAGCTGTCTATGATGATAGAGGTCGTTAGCTCCCCAATAGTCACCTAAGGGTCGCTGGCGTCGCTGCGGTCACATCTTGGGGAAATGTCAGCGCTGCAAACGACCTGGGACAGGTGACACCACGTGTAGAACGGTGTGAGGCGTACAGCTACGGGGTGTACCGCAGTGGTACGGTACAAAAAAAGGCACTTCATTGAACCCTTTCCAGCTCTTCTAGTTTAGTCACCGTCTATTGTGAAGTGTATGGTCTAGCGTTGTCCTGAAGCAAGAGTGGCCTAGAGCGATTGACCAGCCTCGGTTGTTTAGCAGCTAGTTCTTGCATCATGGTTTGCAGTTTCTGACAATAGATATCTTTTTTTTTTTTGCTTTTTTTTATGGAATAGGCGGACAAACGAGCAAACGTATCGCCTGATGGTAAGCGATTACCGCTGCCCATGGACACCAGCGACACAGGTGCGTTGCCGGCCTTTTGGGGATGGGGTGGGAGGTAGGGGTAGGGGATTGGGGTATGGGCCTCCGGTATCCTTCGGTCCTCACTCGGTGAAACACAGCACAAGCACTATTTCACACCGGTTTTCGTATCTGCCGTAATCGTTTGCCTAGATTTGAGAAAGCTTTAGTTAAATATCTCAGTGACTTAGTTAAAACAAAAAATTGAGACATAAACTAAATGTTAAGAAGTAAATGAAGATTGAATTTTACTAAAACGTTTGAACTGCCCAATGTTTTTCGACTTTACTTACTAAAGTTAACTTCACAGTTTACGCAAACTATACTAATGCTATATTTTAAGAAAAAATTATCCACGGGACTGCAACCACCGCGGGTAACGACGCGGGGTAAAGCCAGTCTAAAAAAAAGTAGCTTAAGTTACTCCTTATATCATCAGCTATCTGCCAGTGAAGGTCAAGTCAAAATCGGTCCAGCCGTTCCAAATATTAGACGGAACAAACAGACACAAAACAAACAACAAAACATAAAAGACAAACAGACAAAAATTGTAAAAGCTGTTATTTTGGTACATGTACGGTACACATACATATGCATTTAGTAAAAAGCTATTATTTTAATATTACAAACAGACACTCCAATTTTATTTGTATAGACTAGCCGAGCCCCGCTGTTGTTTTATGGCATCGTTCCGGACAAAAAATTATATTCAGCCGTATCATAGTAAACTTAAATAAACTAACTTTTTAGGGTTCCGTGTCAAAGGCAAAAAACGGAACCCTTATAGATTCGTCATGTCTGTCTGTCTGTCTGTCCGTCTGTCTGTCCGTCCGTATGTCACAGCCACTTTTTCCGAAACCATAAGAACTATTATGTTGAAACTTGGTAAGTAGATGTATTCTGTGAACCGCATTAAGATTTTCACACAAAAATAAAAAAAAACAATAAATTTTGGCGGTCCCCATACTTAGAACTGAAACTCAAAAATTTTTTTTTCATCAAACCCGTACGTGTGGGGTATCTAAGGATAGGTCTTCGAAAATGATATTGAGGTTTCTAATATCATTTTTTTCTAAACTGAATAGTTTGCGCGAGAGACACTTCCAAAGTGGTAAAATGTGTGCCTATGGACACCTGCAACACCATAGCCGTCAAAAGTGCGTTGCCGGCCTTTGGGGGGGGGGAGATAGGGGGAGGGGTTGGGGTATGCGCCTCCGGTATCCTCACTCACTCAGTGAAACACAGCGCAAGCATTATTTCACACCGGTTTTCTGTAAGGCCGTGGTATCTCTCCGGTCGAGCCGGCCTATTCATACCGAAGCGGGGCTCTCCCACGTGATAAACTAGCGAAAACAGACTCACGTAGTTCAGAACCTTCTTTCTAAAGAGATGTATGTCTATGTCCAGTAGTGGACTGTAAAAGGCTGATACGTTTATACAAGAATGTTAGATTGGTTTGTGTCGCCCTTAAAAACTTCTGCACCGAACGCACTGCCCAAGACTAGGACCACTCTATGGCAGATACCTTCGTTTAGCAGTGGACAGCATTTTAAAAATTGTTATTATAAATTTGTAAACAACTAGGCCAATAGGAAGGGTATTAGACGGAGAACTGATGAAGAATTTTAAGAAGGTTCTTTAGACAAGCTGAAATTGTGAAAAATTACAATTTCTTCAATTGGCGAATCCAGTCTTTTAGCGAGTTATTTCGCTACTGCGCAGCAGATAACATTTGCAAAAAAAAATGTTTTAAGCAACTTTTTTTTATCTTTTCATTTATTATTTCCAGAATTCAAAAAAAATAATCCAAGACCTCTTTGTCGGTTATTAAGTATTGCCAGACGACTTCAAAATTATCAGTTTCTAATTCCTAAAAAATATTCGAGCCAATCCTCCGAATCGAATTTCTCGCCAAGTCAGAGATACTTATACTTTTTTTTTTGTAAATAAACACATTTTTATATAGAAACACCCAAACTCCGGCACAAAGATTCGCAGATCCTCTTTACATAGTATAAAGTGAAGTCCGCTGTCTGTTCGCTTAGATCTTTTGGGCGGCGATAATCGCTTACCATCAGGTTATACATCTGCTCGTTTGCCGCCTATTCCATAAAAAAATGAAAAAGTTTTCAGCATTTATATGTGTAATGAACAAGGTAGTAGAGCCACGCTGATTTCAGCACGAACGGGCCGGCTCGACCGGAGCGGTACTACCTTCGCTCAGAAAATCAACGTAAAATGACAGCGATCGTGCTGTTGTGTTTCGTTGGTGAGTGCGAGACCGGAGGCCTAATGATGCAGAAGCATCACTAGCCCGCGATGGTGTGGGTCACCATTTTGCATTGTTGCATTGTCTGCATTCGCAGTATGGAGACCACCACTCTTGGATTCTGCTTATGCTTTCCATCAGGCAGAGTAGAGTCATTTTGGCAGGGCCAAATATAAAAAAAAATGCATTCTAAATTATAGTAAAGAAAATCCGAGAATTTCAGACTTTACGTGTGAAGCCGGGTCGAGTCACTAGTATCAATATAATATTCTTAAACATTCTCTTGATACTACTTAATTGTTTTCATCAGTAAATGATACGTATAATTCAACAGGTTATAAATTAAAAACACATTGCATTAATATTGCATAATTTTCACCACAATAGGTACTAGCCATTAGCAAATTTGATTTTAATGAAGTAAGACGAAAATTGTATACAGAAAATATCAATGGGTATGCGTAATAAATCGATTAAGCTTTGCTATTAAATGCAATTATAACGTATTTAAGTAGGCAATTTTAACTGCCTCATCGGTCTAGTGGTTAACTAAGTGACTGCCGATCAAGAGATATGGAAGTATGGAAGATGGTATTGTTTCCCGTGCCTCAGAGAGCACGTTAAGCCGTCGATCTCGGTTATTATGAACACTTATGACAATCGTTATTGGGAAGTCAGTGCCCTCAAATACACTGACAACTTGTTTTTTTTTAACCTGTGGAAACCCCCACGGACCGTCACCCCACCGGTGTTTGCGGCGGGGTGGTGTGTCGGAATCGGACCGACTAAAAACACACGGCGTGCCACTCTGCGCCTGAGAAGAGAGGGGTGTGCCTCCCCGCACTGAAGCAGGCACCGTCTGCTGGGAAACTCTCTATTCTCCTCGCGGCTAGCCACTAAAGCGGATGGAGGGGGAAACACATCCTGACCATCCGCGGCCATACTCAGGGCGGCATGAGGCGTTGGTCGGTTCGCCGGCAGCGAATTGGGTCCGAGTGGAGGTCGTTGTCCCGGACCCTCTCCGCCGCCTCCTTCTGTAAAATAACGTCTTCGCAGAAGGTTGCAACCGCGGTAAAACAGCTGTTGCTACCTGCCACAGAGCTTATGACGGCCGGTAGCGAGAGATCACCTCCGATGACTGCAGTGAGGGCCCGACACTGCGACGCCCGGGCGGGGCAAACCACCAGCGTGGGCTGAGTCCTCACTGCAGTCGCAGTGGTGGCATTAAGCAGCGTATTCAAATGGAAGAAACAAGTCCAAATAAACCCCCAGGGAGATCAAAATGAAAATGAAATCCAAAAAGATCCCCTAGGGGACGAAAATTCCAAATGAATCCCCCAGGGGATCCAAGTGGATGAAGTCACAAAATGCGACTACATGTAAACTATGTAACTACTACTACTACTATGCAACGATTTTCTACTGATGATGATTTGATATTCTACTAATAAACTAGTTAAAAGTATGAGTAACAACGAAACAGATTGCAATATTCGACGCTGGCAATATTTCTAAAATCACTATCTTTTGTAAAACGATGAGTATTGAAACGAAGTATGAACTTTCTGGTGAACAACAAAATATATATTAAAAACTACCTGACCCGGCGAACTTCGTACCGCCATATTTACATATCTGTCAAAGCTTCCCAGAGGCAGTGTAAGTACAGTCGCGGACAAAAAAAAAGACTTTTCCCTTTATCTTTTTTTTTCTTTCTAGCAAAAAAAGAATGAATGAAATCGGACTATGTGTTATTGAATTACAACTAACTACATATTTTGACTTCCATCCCCCCTCTCCAGGAAACCGTGCTGAATTTCGAGATAAAAAGTATCCTATGTCCTACCTCGTAGTATGAACTCAAATCATGCTAAGTTTCATTTAAATCCGTTCAGTAGTTTCGGCGTATCACGCCGTCTGTCTGTCTGTATCTTGGCCGCGCATCAGCGCGGCCAAGATACAGACAGACACACAGAAATGAAAAAATAACAGTTTTGGCTTCAGTATCGATTATAGAGAGCCCACCAAAAAAAAATTTCAAAATATATTTAATATACAGAATTGGACCTGTTACATTTTTATTTTAAGTAAAGATATATTATTTTTGTTAGGCGTTGTTGGTCTCCCAGGCCTGGCCAAAAAGTGTTGTTAGGTTTTTCTCTCGAGAATTTTTTGATAACAACGAAGTATGGCACTTTAGCGGTGTTTCACGTTTAGCCGTCGATCCCAGCTTTCATGAACATCTATGGCAATAGTTAATAAGAAATCAGTACCCTTGAATATATTGATAACTAGTTCAACATTCGAATTCAGTTTGCCCTCAGGGCTACGAAGGTCCGATGCCAATCGCTTCGTTGAAAATTTGACATTTAGGTAAAACAAAAGAACAAAATAATCTATATAAATAAAATGAATGTTGCTAATTTAATTTTTTGTATGATTTGGTCCACGGGACATTTTAATAATAAAAAAACGGGTTCACGGGAGGTTTACAGAACGAAGTCTGTCCGGGCAGCTACTGCAGCCAGTAAACACTATTAATTGCGATCCACGGTAAATCACAAGATATCGTTTTGTCACCAAGACGCACACATAAACGATTAACAATATTATACACACATAAGTCGAATTCTACGCTAATTCGTCCAAAACACTTAATGAACTTAAATCCTTAACGCCACTTATAATGTTACTAAATACAACCTTATGTCATTTAGATAAGGTAGCGTTTCACTTGCATATTTGTGTTCTAGTGTCAACAGTGACTTCGTGGAAAAACTTTCGAAATATTCCAGAAGTAAATACAATTAATTGCTTGCTCTAGTGGTAACAATGTGGCTAGTACTCAAATTCAATAAGCAATGTATGTTCCTTTTTATGGATTAGATCATTACAATTCGAGTACAATCGTTTTCAGAGGGATGTACAGAAGTGCCGAAACTATGCGTGATCGTACTCAAACTCAAAATTTCTACCTTCATTCTCTACTAGCTGACCCGGCGAACTTCGTACCGCTATATTTACATATCTGTCTCAGCTTTCCACAGGTAGTGTACACTTGCGGACAAAAAAAACACTTTTCAAGTTATCTTTTATTTATTTTCTTTCTAGCAAAAAAAGAATGAATGAAATCGGACTATGTGTTATTGAATTACAACTAATTAGGTACATATTTTGACTTTCATTCCCTCTCTCCAGGAAACCGTGCTGAATTTCGGGATAAAAAGTATCCTAGGTCGTATCCTACCTCGTAGTATGAACTCAAGTCATGCCAAGTTTCATTTCAGTAGTGTCGGCGTGATGCGCGGCCAAGATACAGACAGACAGGCAGATGGACAGACAGACAGACAAAAATGAAAAAAATTACAGTTTTGGCTTCAGTATCGATTATAGTGAGCCCTCCAAAAAAAATTCAAAATATCTTTAATGTACAGAATTGGACCTGTTAACTTTTTATTATAAGTATAGATTCTGTGGGTAAAACCAGTTGTACTAAGAGCTGACCCTAAATAATCTTGGATTAACAGAAGCTAGGAAGATGATCTCTTTAAAATAGGTTTTTTGCTTTTCTTTAGGGCAATAAAATATATGCCTAGTTAGGCAATTTATTTTGGTATAACCAGTTGTTATACCAAAATAAATTATGACAAAAAAAACTAAATAAAGAGATACCTTATAATTATTTATACGTATTGCACAGAATCGACACTTTTTTAAATATTTGCAAACCCTAATTATTTTAAATAGTGGCTGTAAGTGCCTTTTCAGACTCTTTTTCTGTCTTTTTTTGTATACGAGCCTGTCAAAGTAACTCTACAAGGCGCTCATAGCCCAGTTGTAGTCGGTGATTAGAAACAATCACCGAGGGTAAGCAACGACGGTGCGGTCAGTACCTAGATGGATGACCGCTGGTGGCACAATACCATAAGCGTCTCTGTAATTCGGAGGTCACGTCAAGCAGTCGGTCCTGGTTGTTATCATAGGATAACAGTCGTGAAGCTTAGTTGGAAGCCTTTGGGCGGCTTAAAAACATCCAACGGCATTTGACCAGCGTGGGGCGGTATGGCCTTAACCCTCTCCTGAGAGGAGACCCGAGCCCATCAGAGGGACATTATGGGTTGTTGATGTAGCGACTCTACTCTGCCCGATGGAAAGCATGAGCAGAATACAAGAGAAGTAGTTACCATAATCATTGAGAATGCAGACAAGCAATAATACAGCATTGTGACCCACACTACGGCGGCCTATTGAGATGCTTCTGAATCATCGGGTCTCTGATCTCGCACTCACCAAGGAAATACGACAGCACCAATGCTTTCATATAATGTTGGACGAGAAGGTAGTACCGCTTCGGTCGAGACGACCCGTTCATGCTGAAATCACCGTGGCTCCAATACCTTCCAGATTACTTCTTTTACACTCATAATGAGAAAAGCACTTAACTTAATGAACAAGTAACAAAACTTAGCAAGTTATGATATATTAATTAATCACTACGAGTTTTATAATTATGGACTTTATTTAAGTGACTGATGTTGCGATGTCTTGTCAGTTTTGAATACATGTTTCTGTGCCTAACAGTGCATCTTGTTGTTCAAATAATTTTACATCGGGCAGGTAAACTATATTTTTTATCACAAAATAGTTCCACGTAATCCACGCGAGGAATCAATCATTGGTTCCGGAGGCTGTTCTGGCTTTTAGGTGTAAACTATGTTGTTTTGGTCTTTCTAAAACGCGGTATTAATCCATAATAATACAGCGTTGTAGATTGTAGAACATTTTAATTATAAAAGATCTTCCCAATTTGCAATGATCATGAAGAAACTCATAAGTAATATTTGAGGATCTGACGATTCGATCTGTAATGAACTCGGGCGGGGTCTCAGTTGCTGGAACTATTAAATTTTAATATTTTTTATCTTCTCTTTCTTTTATTTCTTGGACAAATATGATATTAAAATAATATATTAAATATACTTCTTCTTTTCTAGATATGGATAAAATACACGAACTTGAGCTAGACGTCCTGGCTCGCCAGAAGTTTATGAATGCGGTGATAGAAGAAGGCAATTCTCCTATACAACAATTATTCTCTGGCGCTACCATCTTCATTACAGGAGGAGGTGGTTTCCTTGGCAAGCAGTTTATAGAGAAGCTGATCAGGTGAGAAGATTTTCTGGAATTTATGATCATGTGACATGTACAAATCATCGACAATCTTTTCACCTTTACAAGTCCACTGTTAGATATAGAACTCTCTTTAGAAAAGAGTTTTGGCCTATTGAAACCATAGAGCTGTTATAGATAGAGTAGGGAAGACTACGGCTGCCTGTAAGTGTAAACTTCCAACGGTTAAAAAGAGAGAGAAGCTCACGGTCCCCCATCTGTCTTTCTCTACTGACGCATGCGCAGTAAAGGACTAATAATATTAATCCAATCACAACCATTAAACGTCGAAACGTTCTGCTATGCTGCTTTTGCGTGGTAACTGCGCATACGCGAATAGAGAGACTCTCTAACCGAGTGACGGCTGGAGGCCTGGCTCCCCTGCTCTATCTATACTACCTATTTGATTAAAAAACTCTGGCCAGACGGGTTGGTATAGGGTGTGTTTCAAGTTTTCCTTCTCTTTGCAGTGCTGTTGTCAGGTCTTACGATACCTACGGGTTGAACGGGTACGACATTCTGTGTTCTTAACCCATCAACACACAGACATGAAGGGAAGAACTATATGTGACTATTTCCTATCATTTTTTAATTCTCAGCATTTGAAAACTGTATGTTATGATTTATTAATGTTTTTTTTTTATTTTCAGAGCATGTCAAATAAACAAAATATATGTATTATTGAGACCAAAGAAAGGAAAATCCATACAGGAGAGGCTGCAGTATATGTTAAAGGATCCTGTGAGTACAAATTATAAATATATTATGACCAGCTTTTGTCCGCGGCTCCACCCGCGTTTACATCGGCTAGAGAGGTAAAGACTAGGCTAGGTCCTTCGGTCCTTCCTCAAGAATCAAAATATCTAGATGCCAAATTTCATTGAAATCGATGCAGCGGTTTAGTCGTCAAAGCATAACAAACAGACAAAAATATTTTCGTTGCTTTTCACGGAATGATTGAGGGTTACCGGTTACTCTAATCCCCTCCCCCCCCCCTCTTGCTCGAAGAAGGAAACACATTTGTGACTCTTATGTTTTCTCTATTCTTGTAGTTGTCTTATGTCTATTGCTGTACTGTGTAGTTTGCTTTCTTTGTCGGCTTTTAGGACACCCACGTTGAGTAGGAATGGTGATACTCCGTTTTTTTTTTTATGGAATATCAAACGAGCAGACGTATCGCCTAATAATAAGCGATTACCGCCGCCCATGGACACCTGCAACACCAGAGGCATCACAAGAGCGTTGCCGGCCTTTAGGGGAGGGAGATGGGGGAGGGGAGGGTTGGGTATGGGCCTCCGATATCCTCACTCACTCGGTGAAACACAGCACAGACGCTGTTTCACACCGGTTTTCTGTGAGGCCGTGGTATCAATCCGGTTGAGCCGACCCATGCATGCCGAAGCGTGACTCTCCCACGTTTAAATTTCATTTTTTTATCTATTTATTAACTCCCGACCAAAAAGAGGGGTGTTATAAGTTTGTTATAAGTTTCACGTGTCTGTCTGTCAGTCTGTCTGTGCCACCGTAGCTCCCGAACGGATGAAGCGATTTCAATTTAGTTTGTTTTTGTATGAAAGGTGAGTACGTGCTAGGGTTTTTAGACATGTTTCATGAAAATCGGTTAAGCCGTTTAAAAGTTATGGGGGTAAAAGTGGGGAAGAGTAACCCAATGTCTGCAAAAATATCATCGAGTGGGGTCTCAAATGAAAGCGCATAACGTGTTTTTTACTTTTTAAAGGGAACTCAGGTTATTATATCGGGGGTTTTCTAATTTTGAGAATTTATAGTTATTTATCTACATGGATATGCATAATAAGCACATAATTCTATTTACATTGACAGGTCTACGATACGGTACGTCAAAAACAACCAAATTTCGCAGACATATTGGAAGCCATGGCAGGAGATGTTTCAGAATTGAATCTTGGACTTAGTGCAAAAGACTATACTAAAATTACTGAACAGGTAAGAGATACTTATTTTGATATGGTTTTCGTTGACAAGACTGGTCCAGCCTTTAACAGTCCAGTCCAAAACCTTATTTCTAAGGAGTGGCCTATAGCCATTGATACTACTATGACCAAACGGGTTGGTATGGGGGAAAAGAGAAAAACAAGTATTACAATATACTTAAGTATGTATATTTAAATTAGTCAAACTACATACTTTATGGTGCTACAGGTTGGGGCAATTTAGTACTTTATTACCTGCGTTACAAAGCAAGATCTTCTATGCCGCATGTGGCACTATAATAATTATAGTGATTAGTTTGACTAATTTAAATATCTAAACATATGTTGTAATACTTGTTTTTCTCTTTTCAGTTCATTACTTTTAAGCAGTCGGGTTTTTAAACGGTTTAATTTAGCTTGCCCTGGTTGTTTATTTATTTATTTGTTTGGGTCAGTAATTGAAAATTGACTCCCTTTCTGTTGACAGATTGATCTGAAATTTGGTACACACCTTTAGTTCTGTTGACAATACAATTATATAAATTCTGTTTCATTGTAAATCCAAGAAGGCCGCCTAGCCAATGCTAGCTTAAGCTAAATAGCTTGGAAAATGGTGGTTTAATCATTTTGTCAAGACTGCCCTTATATGGGTATCAGATGAAAGGGGTTGACTAGTAGAATACAGATGAGAAGTACTATGTAATGAAATAATAAACTAAAAACTTAAAAATAACAAATATGCAAAAAAAATATGAAACGGTTTTATTAAAAATAATGTACTAAAAGCTAAAAAATAAAAAAAAATCGGTATAAAATCGTTGAGCCCGCGTTTCTATCCAGTCATCTCAGTTTACGATACGCTACGTTTTTTAGCTTTTAGTACAATATTAACAATAAAAGCGTGTATTATAAAAAAATTACATATTTTTTATTTGTTTTCATAAACATTTTTTTTTCGGACTAGCTGAGCCGATTTTTTTGTAAAGCCGCGGGTGACACCGCGGGGTTCAGTTAGTCAAAGCTGTGCTGTAAGTGCTATTTTGACGTGTATAATTACTACTACGAAACATATCATAATTATTTATTTCTTTTCTTCAATTTTGCGTTCAAGTGACCACGAACATATAATCAGTGTTTCTTTTACGAGATCTATAATGTCATCTATTGTTATGCTTTGCTGAGCATAATTAATGACTCACATGCAAAACGGTCGATCAAATTTAGTCAAGATCAAAGAGCAGCATCGTAAAGAGTATCCATACGCAGGGGGGAACGCCTGCGTATGTCACAGTATAAGCACAAACACGTTACACTATTATGACAAGAGACATGACACAGAATGAGTTTATGTGTGCGTGGAATTGTAAATGTTTTATTGTAATTGTTAGAGCGTTTTCACATTATCCGATCCGATAACGGGTCTGACGAAAACGACCGAATGAACGGAAAAAGACGTTATTCGCCTCCGTTCGATAGCCTCTGGTTCTATGGTCATGATACATAAATAAATATCAAAGAAGATTTATTACAATTAACAAACTTAGAGGGAGCTCCGACTCTCGGGGGATAGCCTATTTGAGTTACTGGTATGCCACCAATTCATTCTACCTCCGAGCATTTTTCCAAAACTAGATTAGCGTCGGCTTTAATGTCTATTACGATATGGTTGAATTTCGATTTGTTACGTAGAGCGACTGCCATCAGACCTCCACATTCCAAGTACTAGGCAATAGCGAAGACGTCTAGAAATACTACTGTGGGACTTTTTAGATCTCCGACTACCCGTAACAACGGCTTAACGTGCTCTCCGAGACCCGAATCCGTATAAGCATTTGCCCCTAGTCACGATATTATTCTAATAGATTTTATAAAAGCGAAACGAAAGGAAACTAAAAAAAATCTCATACGGATTTTTTATTATTTCTAGGCGGACTTCATCGTTCATATGGCCGCGACAATTCGGTTCGACGGACCATTGCGGGACGCCACAATCACCAATGTTCGAGGGACTAGAGAATGTGTGTCGCTTGCCAAAGCGTGTAAAAGGCTTCAGTAAGTATTATTTATCAGATCTATGTTAATAATCGAAGAAGCGATCGACACATAATTGAAGTTTGCACCTTAAAAATTTTCTCATATTTAGCCCGCAGTATGAAAATTTCATAAATAGAAATAATAATATCTTTATTGTACACCAGAAGATTATAAAATGGACTTAAAACTAGGTATGTAGGTACATGTGGCGGCCTTATTGCTCGAAGGCAATCTCTTACAGGCAACCATGGGACGGAAAATTATGATTAGGAGAAAGTACTGGATAGTTTCTAGTGTGTTAAAAGATAGATAGAAAGGAAAAAATATAGTGGCATGTTGTATCATTTAAAGTGAATAGTAATACATAGTGGGGATCCAAATACAAAGAAATACAAACAAGGTGTGAGTTAAATATACAAAATAGATTACACACTAAGTGACACATTGTGACCTAATGAACTTCTAAATTAAAAGAGAGAGAAAAAAAATGGTTACGGGACATTGGTGTCTCCCAGGTAGTGCTCCTTATATACATAGTAAATTTATAAATAGTAAACTCGAGCGGTAACTAAACGTGAAACGATAAACTACATCGCTTTAGCATTAGCTATGTCGTATAACTAACAGTGTTAAAGCGCTTATTATCAGGGATAGTTTTCTCGACACGATTCTGAAAATTTCATTAATTCAGAAACTGAGAGTAGTTTAACTACAGTCCTTAAAATAAAGCCCGATCTCTATAGTTTATTTTGCAGAAATGTAGGAATACAAAGATTGTTCTTGGTTTATTCCCTAGAGTGTACAGAGCTACCTGTAATTGTCTTACTTCCGACAGGACACCGAAGAGTTTTAGTAGGCCATCCATCTTTATCAGAAAATAGGTTTTGTCCGCCCGCTTGCCTTGGAAATTTTAGCGTTTGTCCTTCCTCAAGAAGTGAAGTATCTACATGCCAAATTACATTTACGGTTAAGTCGTGAAAGCATCACAGATAGACAGACAAAGTAACTATCGAACTTATAACAATAGTAGGGATTTTTAAAGAGTAAAATTTTCTGAAACTACATTCGATGAATTCATATTTGTTTTTTCATTTTCCAGATGCTTTACATACGTGTCAACAGCCTTCACTCATGCTACTTATGATCGCATCGGAACAGAGTTGAAGGAACAATTTTATCCCTGTCCTGTTCCACCTGCCGATTTAATCGAGTTGGCGGAAAATGCTTCCAATAAACTGGAAGATATGACTGAGGAGTAAGTCTAACTCTAAGCATATTATTTCCATCTCTTTCAAACTTTTTGGATAAAAGGTACTCTAAAGCATTTATACTGCTGCATTCTGCTGCCTCGGTAGCGCAGTGGTAACGTATGCGACTGCTGTGCTTGAGGTCTGATTTTCGTTTCCCGGATTAGACCAAATGTTTGTATTATTTATAACATGTTCTTTTTCCCTTTTTGTAACCGACTTCAAAAAAAAGAGGACGTTCTATGTTCTACTGTATGTATTTTTTTTTGTATGTTCGCCGATTACTCCATCATTGTCATAAAAAAAACTTAAAGTTAATCTTCCCAGCCCAAGTATTCCCAATATTACTTAGTCAGCTACTACTTTAACCTGTTTTACCTGAATATCAGTGAACTTGCACCCTGAGAGCGAACTAAATCCGTAAGTTGAACTACTTTTTTTTTTTTAAAGACAATTCCCGCACTAGGAATAAATCCTGTGTCGCGGGGGATTTTACAAACATACATGAAACGGACACAAAGAACACCCAGACTCAGAACAACAATTTGTTTATCACACAAAGTGTTGTCCTACGTCGGATTTGAACCCACGACACTTGGCGAAATAGGAAACGGCGTGGTGACCGTTAAACCACTAAACCAAATGTGCAGTCTTTGCAGTCTACTTATTCGTTTATTTGAAGACATTAGCTTTCTAATAACGATTGCCGTAGATGTATATGATAACCGGGACCAAAGGTTTAAAGTGCTTTTCGAGGCACGGGCGTGACCCTCACTTCTATACTAAGGGCTGGTATTAGGAATTTCTGAAAACCCAATAACACTTTTTGGCTGGACTCGAGTATCGAACCCTTTTGGCAGCTCCATACGCTAACAGATGGCAAACTAGGCAGTCAATTGAATAGTAACAATTTTATAGCATTGTCTAATAATTGTTGTAACGTCTATTTCTAGAATGATCCAAGGATGGCCCAACACATACACCTTTACAAAAGCAGTAGCAGAAGAAGTTGTCCGTGTGAATTGTGGGGATATACCTGTCTGTGTTGTCAGACCACCAGTTGGTAAATACCTTTTTTTTCTATTAATAACTATTTATTATTAAAATATTGTATGCCTCGGTGGCGCGGTAGTGTATGCGACTGTTTTGCTTGAGGTCTCGGGTTCGATTCCCGGGTCGGACCAAATGTTTGTATGATCTGCAAATAGAAATTTTGGAGTTTAGGTGTTTTCTATGGATAATATGTATAACAATAATAATAAAATATTTATTTAGTTTACAAGTACAATAATTTACAATTAAATTCTTAAATTTTATAAATAAAGTACATTATTTGTTATTTGCCCGAACTAGATTGAATCTGTGTCACGTGCGAACAAAATGCTTACAAAACAATTTGTATACACTTAAATTTACATAATCAGCGCTTACAATATAATTTAATAACATACATATCAATTTTGTAGTACTAGAAATAAGTGGGTCAGAAATAATGCGCTAAGACAGCTTAGCAAAATAATTTTATTTACATACTTGAAGTAAATGCTCAGTTTGCTCATACGACAAAATTTGTAACCAATCGTGCAATGTGTTTTTACAACTATCATAATTAAGTTTATAAATACTTATTTCGCTATTTAACCTATTATATAAAAATAGACCCAGAAAAGAAACATTATCTATTTCTGTAAATAAATTAATATCCATAAGATAATGTAAGGGTAGATCTAATATATACAAGAAAATATGTGACGCTCTTAGGCACCCTCATAATCTATGGAATTTATATACCTAATTCAGCGGCTTGTCTAGTTGGGCAATCAGTGTCTCCCGTTTTGTGGCTGCTTGGCTTTTTGAAGCGCAGACACGTTGCACATTTTGGTTGCTCCACTTTTCTTGTGCAGTCTTGGACGGAATGACCGTCTTCACCACAGTGTCCGCATGTAGAAGTAGCCGTTCTGCACGTCTTGGCTGCGTGTCCGTTTTGTTGACACTTTAAGCATCTAGTCACCATCGTGAAATCTCTGACCGGACAGGACGTCCAGTTAATAAATATCCGGTTCTGGGTAATAAGAGCTTTACGTATTGCGGCTGATACCTCAATTATATAATTGCAGGTCTCAGCGTTTCTTTTGCCTGATTTGTGACTAAGTTTTATAGAGGTCATAAAAGAGTTCTTCGTCAATTCAGGGAATTTTTCAGCTATGTTCTGTTCGTACAAACATTTATAGACCTCATTTTCAGACATTATTGTAGGAACTCCAATAATAATAATACGAGGCTTGCGCTTGTAAGGTTCATCAACCTTAAGTCCTGATTCAGCAAGTTGGACTGTTTGCTTGAGCTTCTCGATATCTTTTTTGGTCTCAGTACTGATGACAACACCGCCATTTCTAGTCTTTCGGACTTCTCGCACGTGGAGTTTCATAGCTTCAGGGCTTATTATTTTCTGCACCATGCTCTTGGTATCCTCGCTAGATTTCGAATTATCGCTAGGAAAATAACTACCGAACTGAGACTGCTGGGACGAATATAGTTGCTAGATCTTTTTTTCACCATGTCAGCAAAAGAAGCGCCGGGTGGTACCTGTTTTTCAATTGACTCCTGGATGGCCTGCTTGATCTGCGCTAGGGATTCGATTATTTCCTCTGTTTTCACAGCATGTTGCAAAGAATTATGTGCTTTAAGGGCTTTTTGCTTGAGTGACTGATATTGTACAGTAATTTGAGCCACTCCGGATGCTACTTTACGGCAAAGGGTATTTATCTTCAATTTTTGGTCCGAGTTCAACTTGCCTTCAACAACAATGCAACAGAACAAACTTCGCTTAGACACTGCTCAATTGATCCCAACCATCCCTGTATCTCACAGGTTGATATTATTTCCATTCTGTCAGAGGGCTCAGGTGAAGGTTGTCGAGGAGTCGTAGGTGGAGGAGTCCGGCGTGTTGTACCGCTCCTATTAAAGGGACTGTTACTCATCACCTGAACTTATCACTTAATTGCAATGTACATTGTTTTGCACAAAAACCAATAATTACAGCTGCACTAATGCGCTTACATACGCATTTAAGACACACCAAAACTAGGTCAATATTTTACGGTAATGTAAATTTGCAAATTGTTATTATATTATATTGCACTTCTATTCGCTACAACGACTAAAAATCTTGTATCTTACTATCTAATACTTGTATCTACTTACTTGTATGTATTTACAAAAAAAAAATATAAAGGACTAAATGACGTTGTGTGTCAGATGTTCGAAATATTATTATTGTATTACAAGCTTTTATACGCAGCTCTGCCGAATCGCGGTTATTGTGGCAAAGAATATTCTATGTCTTTCGTCAAGAATCGAAGTATTTCCATGTCACATTTCATTGAAATCGGTGCAGCGGTTTAGCTATGAGACAAAGTTGCTTTAGAATTTAAAAAATATTAGTCTGGATTGTATCTGTCCGTGTGGAGACAAATTAAGAATACGGATTGTCACCAGCCCTATTCATCCAGTTAATGCTGTAAGAGCCGACTAGGGATTGCAATCCGGTGTCATTTACAATACGGCCGGATTCAGACCGGACTTCATAAATCCGGTCTGAATCCCGGATACAGACAGGATTTCTGACCGGTACTATTACACCGGTCACCGGATCCGGTGTAATAGTAACGGATCTGGTAGACGTATACTTCAGACGTATATATACTACCGGAACTAAGACACAGCCAGAAGGAAGTGTAATATGTAGTTTTGGTAGTCTATGAATGTTTGTTTGTTCATTCTACCTTATGTTACTTGTATGGTCCGTTGCGTCTAAACTACTGAACCGATTTTTAACCCCCGACGCAAAAAGAGGGGTGTTATAAGTTTGACGTCGATTTCTGTCTGTCTGTGTATATATGTGTCTGTCTGTGGCATTGTAGCTCTCAAACGGATGGACAGATTTCAATGCGGTTTATTTCATTTTAAAGGCAAGTTTTCTTGCAGTGGTTCTTAGCTATGTTTCGTTAATATCGGTCCAGCAGTGTAAGAGTATCAGATCTTTTCCAAAATGATGTAAGGCATTTTTGGCGTAGGGGTGTTTAATTTTTTTATTTAATTTAATGTTATAATGAATGTGAAGTCAATAATTTTGTTAAAAATATCCGGGTGATCCAGGCTGTATGAATATCTTTAAGTTTACACGTAGATGAGTTGTAGTTTTAAAAATTTTCTTTTATTTTTTACAGTTGGACCGGCATATTATGAACCTTCTCCGGGATGGTCAGATCTAAGCGTCATGTATGGACCTTCTGGTGTAAGTATAGTTTTGTTTATAATATCAAACACCTGATGGTACGTGTCTACCGCCGCCCATTAGGCACCTGAAACTCAAAAGTTACAACGAATGTTGTTGCTGTCCATATCCATGTGACCATGGCGGACAGTCTCAACGGAGACCAGTCAACTACCCAGGAGATATTATAGTGCACATGTGTGTGCTCAAGCACAGGTGCAATCTCTGTTCCTTCACTCTCACAATCCGGAGAGATATCAGGTGCAGGATTGTGCACCTTCAAAACTTCAAGCTGTTATTAAGCAATTCAATAATCAGAAAAAATCAATAACACTTTTTGGCTCGGTCGCTAGACCAACAGGGCGAGTAGAGGTTTGCAGCTCTCTGTTCTCTCGTCTATGGACCACTGTGAACGATTAAATTACCCGTATGCTTCGTTGTCCTTTCATCTTAGCCAAAAGACGTAGGTACACTGCTTGACATAGGCCTCCCTCAAAGCTCTACATAGGAACCGGTCCTATGGCGCCTGAGACCTTCATCAGATCGTCTTGTAGGAGGTCTACCCACGTCCCGTCTTCCATCACACGGTGGTCATTCCAGAACACTTTGCTCCTTATGACATTGCAAGAATTCAACGTCATTCTAAAATCAACAATTTGTTTTTTTTCTCAGATAATGATCGGTGTTGGTCTCGGTGTTCTACATGTGTTTCCTGTTGAAATAGACAAAAAACTAAATCTGGTACCGGTGGACTATGTAAATAATACGATAATTGCCGCCACCTGGGACACTTGCGAAAGAAGAAAACATGGGGCTCTCAAAGAGATTCCTATGTACACCGTTAGTTCTTCCAAACGAAATATAGTATTTGGTAAGTATTTGTAAACATAATCATTATCCGTGTGGATTAAGAATACAGTGTTATCACCCCTATTCATCCCGTGGGTGTCGTAAAAGGCAACTGAGGGAGCAAACTGCACAGAGAAACATTAATGCAAAGAAAAAGAAAACTTAAAAAACAAAGCAACCCATCTACCCAGTGTGGCCGAAAATTCCTTTCTAATGCTTATACCGTGGGAGAGCCACGCTTCGACATGCATGGGCCGGCTCGACCGGAGTGATACCACGGCCTCACAGAAAACCAGTTTGAAACAGCGCCTACGCTGTGTTTCACCGAGTGACTGAGGATACCGGAGGCCCATCCCCCAAAGGCCGTCAACGCACTTGTGACGCCTCTGGTGTTGCGGGTGTCCATGGGCGTCAGTAATCGCTAACTTTCAGGCGATACGTCTGCTCGTTTTCCCTTATTCCATAAAAAATATCCAAAAGTGGACAGTAAAATTGATTGATGATCATTTAATTTTCTATTTACTTCTTTCTAGATTTCATTGGTTCAATCATGAGAAGCGATGACTGTAAAAGACTCAGCACTCCATTCGCCGTCTGGTATTGTTATCTACTTGAAGTGACCAACCCTATCTTATACTGGCTTTTGACTGTGATCCTGCACTACATACCTGCTTATATAGCCGATCTAGTGTGCGCAATTCTTAGGATTAAAATAAAAGGAATTCCTTCGTAAGTATCTATTAATTTTCATCCATCTTCAAAAATTTCATTTGGAGTTTTAAATTTAACACTGTATAAAATTGAGACCGTGGAACACCGTGAGACCATCTTTGGCACGGATTGACCAGTTGCACCGGCGGCGTACCACGGTCTCAGAGAGAAACGGGTGTTAAATATTTGGTTAGGGGAGGGGAGTAGCATTAGCGTCGTTTCCTGTTAAAAACAGTCTACCATTTGTTGCGGGGGGGAGGTGTCTTAAAGAGATTAAGATTGCTGAGGGTATGAGTCAGTTGCGGGTAAATATGAGCAGTGATTTATTAGTAACTAATACTGCATGCCTGGATTAGTCTATTGTCAAAAATTAACAAAAATTTCCAGTTTTAAGTTTAGCCAGGTTACAATTTTAATCGTTTTAATTGATAACAGAGGCAATTTAGATAGGCAAAGTTTGTTATATTAATAATAAACTTTGTACATTTGACTTAAAACATACATATTTACACTGCCTTAAAGTAAAGGTTCGCCGGAGAATGAAAATAATATTAGGTATAATTTAAATATGCAGCTACTTATTATGTCTTGGAAAAGATTTACTTACAAATAAATAAATATAATTTCATTAAAACAAAACATTTCACAACTTCACCGAGTGAGTTAGATTATTCACTTCACTTCACTTCTTCATTGTGGCCTTTGTGGAGATGTAACCACAATTTCGCCAGTGGAGTTAGATTATATCAAAGAGTTCAAAAATATCCTCTAACTGATTCAAAAGACGGTAACGCACTTTCGACTTCAATTGCAAAATGTGATGATGCTCTTTTAAGAGCCACCGAAGTACCGTACCGTAATGAAGGTACATGTAAAATTACTCCAATTGAAAAAAAAGATATCTGAAGTTATTTATATTTCCAGAAAGCATCATAGCGTACAAGGTTCCTAATATTACACGTTACATTAACCACAAATCAAGTTATTACAAGGTTTGGAAGATATCTATTATTAATGTTTTTATAATTTCAGATTCAGAAAATTGTACCAAAAACTCTACAAGATGTCAAAATTGTTTTGTTATTTCTTTAATAACGAATGGTATTTTAGCGACGAAAATCTCACCGACATGATATGTAGAATGTCAGGTAAAGATAGGGATATATTCAATTGTGACGTTTTCACCATTGATTATGCTCAATTCATCAAGGTTATGAGTTTGGGCCTTAGAAAGTATGTAGTCAAAGATGGCCTAAGAGACTCCGAAAAAGCATATCAAAGACAGAAGTGGTTCTATGTAGCAAACATTATATTTATGACTTTGTACATTTACACTTTATTTGCTATTTTGTATTTCGTATATTCTAGTATTAAATATATAGTTTTTTAAAGCATTATTTGGTGTTTTTTTTTCTTAATCTTATTTCGTTTGACAAATATATCGAGTTGTTGTCCACGTGGGACAACAGCACTGCAAAGAGAAGGATAACTTGAAAGAAACCCTATGCCAGCCGTCCTGGGCAGCTTAGTATTGGCCAAAACATTAATACTAGAGTGAAACCTGTGTGAAGCAGTGGACTATTATAAGCTGTTGATGTGAATAAGTGTACTAGCCATACTTTCACCGTGGGAGAGCCACGCTTCGGCATGCATGGGCCGGCTCGACCGGAGTGATACCACGGCCTCACAGAGAACCGGCGTAAAACAGTGCTTACGCTGTGTTTCACTGAGTGAGGATACCGGAAGACCATACCCCAACCCCTCCTCTCCCCCCATCCCCCAAATGCCGGCAACGCACTTGTGACGCCTCTGGTATTGCGGGTGTCCATGGGCGGCGGTGATTGCTTACTATCAGGCGATACGTCTGCTCGTTTGCACCGTATTCCATAAAAAAAAACATTTTTCATTGGTGCTCCGCTCCTATTGGTCGTAGCGTGATGATATATAGCCTATAGCCTTCCTCGATAAATGGGCTATCTAACACTGAAAAAGTTTTTAAATTGGACCAGTAGTTCCTGAGTCCTGAGATTAGCACGTTCAAACAAAGAAACAACCTCTTCAGCTTTGTATATTAGTATAGATGTATTTATTATACTCTTCTAAGATCTAATACTCATAATCAACAACACATTTATTTGGATAATGATTAATATTAGGAATTATGTTGATAAAAACTCTTTGGCAAATAACTCATTATTAGGTATCAACTCTTAGCTTCATATACTCGTGATAACTTCTAAACGAAATGTCCGATTGGGATGAAACAAAAAGTATTTTACTTCTACATAAATACCCTTGATAACATAATAAATTAATTTGGATAAGGATTAATATTACGATACATATTTAACGTAGTTTCCTTCTTCAGACGATTTAATATTTTTTTTGAACACAAAAGCGGTTATTGTGACTAAACCATGATAGTTAGATATATGGTCTCGCGGACTTTTTTGTAGATATTAATGGGACCTACAAACCCGTAATACATTATTTTGTTCTATTGTCAATGGTTTTTGCAGCGCACGCAAAAATAGGTTTTCGATTTCACACCTTGGGTTACGAAATAGCAATTTTCTTACGGATCCCTAATTTAAAAAAAAAATAAAATATAGCCTATAGCCTTCCTCGATAAATGGACTATCCAACACTGAAATAATTTTTCAAATTGGATCAGTAGTTCCTGAGATTAGCACTCAAAGACATCATTGGACGTATCCTTGTGTGATGTCTTAAGGGACCTTTGACGTAGTATTTAGATTCTCTTAACATTTTGCATCACACGTTCAGGAATTCGGATAGTGAAAACCATATCGACAAAATTTGCTAAAATATCGGCAGAAGTTCGGAAAAAAATACTTTGAACAAATAGTTGCTTTATTGATTTTATGTTCTCAGTACATTTATTCTTAGTTCAGGGTTAGTAACAACAGCTTTATCGATAAAATCGAGTAACGCCTGCGAAAATGCCATCCGTCTTAACGTCGGATTCTTTAAGGTATCTTCAGTCTCATTACATTCAATTTTCAATAAAGTCAGCTGTATTAACTTATCGCTTGTTGCATTACGCGCTACCCAGTGTTTTGGCAACGTTATATTATATGCAATATCGCTGTTCTTTCGTCTGTAAGCAATGCAGGGTCCCTCCCGTATAACTGTCGTATTTAGTCTGTCGCAATGCATCACACATGCATTAGAATAGGTTATTCGATTGGAAGCACAAACGGGCATATAAACTCTAGGACAGTTGCATTTTCCTTCCGGATGATCTGTCATTTCGTTAAGATCCAACACTTTGTTTTTAGTATCCAAAACTTCGTCAGGTTGTGTTATATTCATCATGTTCATTATTTGCCGTAACTCAGGCAGGTCATAAGTATCTTTTTTCGAAACCGTGTTTTCGTATACTGAAAGAAGCAGTGCGTTTTATGAGGGTATCCAGAATCTATATTTAATAAGAATAATAAATAAATGTTTCGAACATGTAACACATAACGGCAATTAGTCCCAAACCAAGCAGAGCTTAACATATACTTTTTTCTTGTAAATACATACATATTATACTTACCCAATTCCAAAACAAAATGTTTGCAGATTATACAGACATTTGGCCCGACCCGGGAATCGAACCCGAGATCTCAAACACAGCAGTCGCATACACTACCACTGTGCCACTGAGGCAGTCAAATAAACACGTAAAGCAAAAACTTTGTACACCTTTTTTAAATTATGCGAACGGAGTATGCGAAATTTAGTTGAACTAGTAGCCGACCCCAAATCGTGGGAATAATAAAGGTTAGGAAGATGAATATGAGATGAATAGAGATGAAGATGATAAGAAGAGTATGAAATTTAGTACAGTTAAAGTTTATACAGAGAAAGAGTGCACAAAGCTAAAATGTGAAAAAAATACAGGCGGATTTCGACCGCTAGTTGACCACTAGTTTAATAATCACAAATTTTACAAAAAAAACAGACTTCAATCTGGACCAAATTTAAATGGGACCACGCGGGAAGCACCAGCTTTCAAATAAAAATAGAATCATAAAAATCGGTTCACCCAGTCGGAAGTTATGAGATAACAAACATTAAAAAAATGCAGTCGAATTGAGAACCTCCTCCTTTTTTTTTGAAGTCGGTTAAAAAGAATAGCAAACTATAAGCTAAACAAAACCAGAACCAAGCCAGTCTATAGGTGGGTGAGCATTTCTTAACATATTCATTATGCTTAGCAGAGTATATTAAGCAGTCGGTGCCATTCGAACACCTTTAACACTCGTTACGGGTAGTTAAGTATACCCCTATAAATTCAGAAAACATTCTTTCTACAGATTTTTTAAAAGCCTGCAAAAATGACTCTACTCTGCCTGATAAAAAGCATGACTTGAATCCGAGAGTAGTGGTCACCATGCGCATAGTGAATGCAGACAATGGTGCATGGTAACCCGCACTATGAGATGCTTCTGCATTATTGGGCCTCCGGTCTCGCCCTTACCAGACAGCACGAATGCTGTCATTTTACGTTGGTCTTCTGTGAGATTATAGTACCGCCCCGGTCGAGCCGGCCCGTTCGTGCGAAATCAGCGTGGCTCTACTACCTTTCAATTGCCTCGCAACCTTGGTAAGAGTGTCGAGATCGGCTAGTTTTGGGAATATAACAGTAGTCGCTCTGTATAAAAATGTAAATTCAGCAGTTCTCCAACTTAGTATAAGAAATGGCTTGGAAAAAGAAGTATGGAACTTACGCCACCAGCTCCATACATCGCCCCTGATACGATGCATGAAGCCATAATATGGATAATTTATATCCACAAACACCATGTATATGCCACAGTCACTTTCTGGAAGAAAACATATTTTATTATACTCGTATATGTACATAAGTAACAAAGAGCACCACGGTAGCCACACGCGGGCGTTCTCCTCTGTCACAGTATAAGCCTAAATGGGCCAATGCATTACACTGTTATGACTTATGACACAGTATTTATTTATGTGTGCGTAAAATCCTGGATTTTTTGTCCTTATTCTTATGTGTGAGTTCGTAGTGACAGGCGATCGTTTTTGTATAGGTACAAGTCTACGCGTGTGAAGATCTAAGGTGAAGATTCACCCGAAAAAATTGTAGATTGTTTTGTATCAGAATGTGATGTGATTTATTTAAAAAGTTTTATAAAAATCAAGCTTTTATTAGTTGTTAAAGAACTTTAAGCCCTTTCATTTGATACCCACATTGGGTGGGTTGTTCAGAAATATGTACGCCGCCATTTTGTTAAGGCGGCCATTTTGGATTAATAATAATACCGATTATATATAATTGCATTGTCATCAGAACTAAAGGTACATTTAAAATTTTAGCTCAATCGGAGATCGGAAAGTGGATCAAATTGAACTTGCAAGATTTGATTACAGACAAACATCGGGACAGGTGAAACTAAATAAAAGCTTGTAAAACGAAACGACGCTATGCTACTTTCCTTCGGTTCCGGTGAACCGGCCTGTGTTGCTCTATGCGATATGCAGGAACCGTGAAATGGCGTTTTAAGGGCACAGTTTTACCACCTCTATCAATCCCATGGGTTCCGTAAGACCCGACTAAGAAAGCAGCAGAATAGGAGCACTGCAGGGAAAAGGAAAACTTGACGAATACAATATACCAAGCCATCTGGCCATCGTGGTTTTTGTCCTTTGTCCTTTGACCTTTGTCCAGACAGGAGGTTTTGAACTAATATACCTATATTAGTTCAAAACCTCCTGTCTATGGAGAGGCCTATGACCAGCCAGGGGACGAATGTGCTATGAAGTCCATTCAACAATGTGATCCATTCAAACTGTGCTGCGGCTCTTACACTACCCATGGGATGAATAGGGGTGATGACACTCCGTATGTTACAAGATTTTTATTAACATGCAATGTATTATTACGCCGTAATTAAAATGGGTCTCGTATATTCTGGATAATTCGAAGGACAGCGGCGCCATCTAGTAACAAGAAGCGCACGACTGTGGAGCTTATGATTAATAGCTCCGATTTCAACGCTAGACTACTTGTTCTAGGCGTTTCCATTTGGTCTAGAATGTTTTATCGAATACTCGAGATCTTTCTAGATATCTCAAAGCCCTATATAAGCGGAGCGTGTTAGCCGTACGAGAGAGTATTGTTTCTCGATCTCGATACAGCGGATAAACATCGAAGCGATTTTCTAGTGCGACTAACGAGTGATTTACTAAATTATTATTGTAAAAGTGTTGTTAATATATTGTGTTATATTTTTGGTAATCAACCGACTACTTTTATTTATGTAATACCCGGCTCGTAACAGTATGTATGTACGTTCGGGTAGAATCTTGCAATTCAATTTTGAAGCTGATATCTTCATCCAATTTTGCAAGCATATGTATACAGCGTGACAATGCAATATTATGATGACATGGAGCTGATCTGATGCTGGAGCTGGAATGTGGGCATAGGACCTCTGTAAAGAAACGTCGCAACATCATCGAATTTGGACTCGTTTGATTCGTCTCGAGGCATTCCAGTAAAAGCTTGTTTTTAAAAAGATTTTTTATTTATTTAAACTCATATTCTTGATAAACACTTATCGACTCTCGATCGCTCAAGTTACTTATTGCCAGCCGGCCAGAATATATCTGGAGACCTGCGAACATTATATTATCATCTCCAGAACCCCTCAATCAGCGAGTACCTACTTGCCTTACCATTATCATTTTTCAATTTACTATTTTTATCTCGACAACTTGCTCCGGATGCGTTCCTGGTCGAAATCAGGATGTCCAAACTTTTTTCCATTCAAAAAAATGTACGTAATCTTAATGAAATGGCAGCCAATCGATAGTTGGATTAGTTGATACAATTGTTATTTGGTATAGAGTAGGTACTTGGATTTTTTAAAGTGAAAACTTCTTCAGCCGTGTTGAGCACTTTTTCCTAGGAGAAAATCTTATGAGTTCGCGTGACCGCTGACATGACATTTTCGAAGTGAAAACTTCTTTGGCCGCGTTGAACACTTTTTTGGTAGGGGAAAATCTTATGGGTTCGCGTCATCGACATGCTTATGTTTGATGTTGACCATTTTAATTTTAACATTATAAAATTTCTAATTTTATACATTAATTTTACAAATAACAGCAAATAACATTCTAAGTTATGAGTTTTCACTTCTATCGGCAGTCCTTATGACTGCCTTTTTTTTACTATCATGAGTTGGCATGTCGTATCGAAGCATGTTTGGTAAGATAAATTTATTAGGTAGATCTTGGGAGCGAAAGAAAAGGGGCCTCGCTGATGTGACTTCGCCCACGTCTATGTAAGTCCACGCTACGCCACTGGTTTTCACTTCTATCGGCAGTCCTTATCACTGCCAATTTCTTTTTTTGTAAAATTTCTAAAAACGAAACCTAGCTAGATCGATTTATCGCACCTTAAACTAAATAGCCCCTGCATACCAAATTTCATGAAAATCGTTGGAGCCGTTTCCGCTATTCAGATTACTATAATACGACTGGACCAAATCGGTCCTTTCACTGGCACCTAGCTGAAGTTATAAAGATATTATGAATATTTTATTTTATTTTAGGCGCGTTGAGCACTTTTTGGGTACACAAAAATCATGGAACCTGCTTCATCGTTAACAAACGCTGACTTAGTTTTCACTTCTATGACTTCTATCGGCAGTCCCTAAAGAGACTACCCTGCATTTTTACTTTATGATAATAAATGTTAGGTCTTTACCTATGAAATTGCCTTTCTTCAGTACTGGTCATTTCAAATAAAAAAAAGGTTGTAATGGCTCTGTATTTTAAATTCAAATTAATTGTTTTAAAACCATGACATTCTATTTACAAACTCAGTCTTTTGTTCTTGATTAACGTTGTATTTTCATTATATTTGAACATTTTTCGTCATAATGGATACTTTAAAAAATCGTGTAATTATGGAATATGAGTTCCGTCGTGGCACCAACGCGACACAAACGGCACGTAACACCAAAAAAGTTTACGGAGAGAACTGTACAAACGAACGCACAACCCGTTATTGGTTTTCCCGGTTCCGTTCTGGAAATTTCGACTTGAAAAATGAAGCTCGTGGTCGTCCGGAGACTTTGGTTAACAATAATGAATTAAAGGCGATTGTGGAAGCTGACGAAACTCAATCTACAGCTGAGCTAGCAGCAGCTTTTAATGTAAGCATCAAAACAATATTGATCCATTTGCGACAAATTGGCAAGGTAAAAAAGCTTGATAGATGGGTGCCCCACGACCTTAACGATCGCCAGCGCAACGTACGCGTCGAGACCTGTCTTGCGCTGCTCAACAGGCAAAGAAATAAAGGAATTTTGAAACGAATTGTTACGTGCGATGAAAAATGGATTCTGTTCGACAATCGAAAGCGCTCAGCAAGTTGGTTAGACTCTGGTTAAGCACCAAAGCAATGTCCTAAACCAAAAATGACCCCTAAAAAGGTGATGGTCACTGTTTGGTGGTCTAGTGCGGGTGTGATTCACCACAGCTTTTTACAAAACGGCATGAGTATTAATGCAGATGTGTACTGTGAAGAACTGGAGAGAATGATGGAGAAGCTTGCACATCTGCAACCAGCTTTGGTCAATCGGTCGTCCCCACTGCTCCTTCACGACAACGCGCGACCCCATACTGCGCAACAGACAGTCTCCAAGCTGCAGGAGCTAGGGTTGGAATCTCTCCCTCATCCGCCATACTCACCAGACCTTGCACCTACCGACTATTACTTTTTCCAAAATTTTGACAACTTTTTAGTGGGTAAAAAATTCAATTCCCGAGAGGCAGTACAAAATGCCTTTGAAGAGTTTGTTACCTCCCGTCTAGCTGATTTTTACTAGAAGGGCATCAATAAACTGCCAATGCGTTGGCAAACATGCGTCGATTGCATGGGTGATTACTTCGAATAACAGAAATAAAAAGTTTGAAAAAATAAGTACTTTCACTTATTGCATACAAAACGGCAATTTCATAGGTAAAGACCTATTATGTACTAACCTTCCATAACAATAAATATTATTGTTAACATAAAAATATGCAAGAAATACATGATTTTAGTTTACTTCAAATCGTATGAAACTGAAAATCTTTTAATTTGCATAATTAAGAAAGTTATTACACGTTTTATTGATCATTAAAGTTGCTATCATATAAAATACTTATATAGGTAGGTACGTATAAAGGAAAATATTTACAAACTACATAGATAACTTTTAAAGGTAGTAGTCACCCTGATTTCAGCACGAACGGGCCGGCTCGACCGGGGCGGTACTACCCTCGCACAGAAGACCAACCTACAGTGACAGCGAGGTTTCGTGTTTCGTTGGTGAGTGCGAGACCGGAGGACTAATGATGCTGCATGCTGCATTGCTAAATTATCTGCATTCGCAATGAGTATGGTGTCCACCACACTTGGATTCTGCATATGCTTTCCATCAGGCAGAGTAATCACTTTGGTAGTACAACAACGGCGTCTAACAAAGTTTTTGGTCTACATACATACCTTTTAAAGATAATTTTCTGCTCAATTAAAAACAGAGTCGAGTGATCTGAAAAGTTTTGTGGCGACTTCCACATAGCGACACAGCAGAAACATATAACAGCGCCATCTACCGGGTATTCACCAAACGACCGAGTAACGTACTGTACGAAGAAACTACCAATCCTGCATCGCGATATAGAAATTCTCGCGCCTATTAACATAAACAACATCCACCACCCGCCATGTATGATCAACTCGCCTGGCCGGAGGATCCTAACCTCCCTTTGTGTTAAGGCCCGTATTCACTTTGATTAGTGCGAGTGCAGGTGTGAATCGTTTGGATTGGTAGAAAATTCGTGTGGACCGCGAATTCGCTGCCCACACGTACTTTCTACCAATCACCGATCACCTGCACTAGCAATAAGCAAAGTGAATACAGGCCTTTAGAGGAACATGACACCCATTCCACAGTGCGACGTTGATATAAGACATTTTCCTTATTTTTACCTTTCTACATAGTCTCCTTGAACTGTACACACTTCTCCCAGCGATGCAAAATGCAAAGATGCACAAATACATTCACTATACTATTTCCATTTCTTTATTTTCTCGATGACAGCTCTTTGTGGAAACTTGAACGAGCGTCTTTTTTACATTATGTATCTATCTATATATATAAAAGCGAAATACCACTCACTTATTAATCACGAAATCTCAGAAACTATAACACCTACAAACTTGAAATTTGGCAGGTAGGTTGCTTATAGGGTGTAGACATCCGCTAAGAACGGATTTCACTAAACTCCATATGTTTTTGTTGTATTTGTCTTTGTTCAAAACATAATAAATATATGCGATCGATATCATTACTTATTTGGTCACAACACTACAACTATCAAATTAGAACTGTCATCGAGAAAATAAAGAAATGGAAATAGTATAGTTCTTATTAACGAGTGCTGCCATTTTCATGTTGAAGTCGGAAACTTTTCAGTGCACCTAATATTTTATCAGTTGTAAAACTAATTGCATGGCCTTGCTAGTTTAATTTCTATTCAATAAAGAAATACAGTGTCCAATCCAACATTTAAAATATCCGAATAGTTACCGTATATCCGTATCATCTCTAGGTAATTTTTTAAATGAATAGTCAAAGAAATCCATTATCCGATAAGATATTAAAAATATCCAGCAATATGCCGGATATCCGTATAACTGGAATTATTACCGGATATCCATATCATCTATAGGACATATATTTTAAATAAATAAAATTTTAAACAATAAAAATATACTTTATTTGTACAAAATATCTTAAAACTAGTATATACAATATCACTTGACTTATATTTTAATATACATCTAATTCATTGATAAATAAATATCTCGTGTCACAATCCTCCTAAATGGCTTTGGCGACCGACTTTGATGGATTTTGTATATTTGATAGGTATGAGGTTGCAAAGTATTATTCACTACCCCCTACCCACATTTGTAAATCGCGATAACATTTCTTTATATACATTATAACATCGTTTTTAGAATCATCTGGTAAATATAAACAACTAGCTGACCCGCCGAACTTCATACCGCCATATTTACATATCTGTCTCAGCTTCCCACACGCAGTGTACAGTCGCGGACAGAAAAAATTTACTTTTCCGTTATCTTTTCATTTTTGTTGTACACAAAAATTGTCCTAACAATAACGTACACATAAAAAACGAAATATTTAATTTGGTGCAGCCCATCGGAAGGTTTGCGCGTACATACATTTCGGCGATTCATTTATATATATATATATAGATTCCTTTTACTTTAAAACAAGTTTTAACATAAAAAGCAACACGGTAGGGTAGGGACTAGCCCTACGCAGGCCTTCCCCTCTGTCACAGTATAAGCACAAATGGGCCTACGCGTTACACTGTTATGTCACATATTGTATTTCTGTGTGCGTGAAATTGTGAATGTTTTTTTAGGGTTCAATACCCAAAGGTTGAAACTGAACCCTATTATTAAGACTTTCTTATGTTATAGGGGGCAAACGTATCGCCTGATGGTAAGCGATTACCGCCGCCCATGGACACCTGCAACACCAGAGGCGTCGCAAGTGCGTTGCCGGCCTTTGGGGGATGGGGGAGGGGTTGGGGTATGGGGTATGGGCCTCCGGTATCCTCACTTGAGTAAGGAGGAGGAGGAGCGAGGAGGCTTGAGCTGTGTTTCGCCGAGTCGGTGAAACACAGCTGTTTCACCGAGTCGGTGAAACACAGCGCAAGCGCTGTTTCACACCGGTTTTGTGTGAGGCCGTGGTATCACTCCGGTCGAGCCGGCCCATTCATGCCGAAGCGTGGCTCTCCGACGGTGAACTGAATTCGAAGGTTGAACTAGTTGTCAGTATGTTTGAGTGCACTGACTTCCCAATATCGATTGACATAGATGTTCGTGACAACACGGACCTAACGTGTAAACTGAAAATGTTTAAATAAAGGAAGATGAGATGTTTTTATTTTTCATGTATGTCTTCACTACCTAGGGAATCACCTAACTTGTATGAAGTAATATATTCGTATTTCACAACAATAACCACAATTGCGTGCGGGTGTACCGACACTATCTAAACGAATGGACTATACTTGGGTTGTGAAGGTCTGATGACAGTCGCTCCAAGTAACAAATCGAAGTTCAACCGTATCATATCATAGTCTGACTGAAATCCGACTCTAACCTAGTTTAGGCAAAAAGCTCAAAAGAATAATACACCAAGTAGTTCCGCTTGAAATCACTAGATGGCGTTGCATGATATTTTCGATATACGTAAATCACACATGTAAAATTTACTTATCAATTAGGAAACAAACTTAAACTCCGGATTGGTGGACTCGTGGACTTCTTTGACTAGGTCCGCTAACTCACCAGCGCCGTAACCAAGTAGTTGTCGAAGATCACAGACGAATTTATATACGAATCTGCAACCAAATAAATAAAATCAAAAAAAAATTAACAAATAACACAAGATAATTTTTTGTTAATATTTTTTTTTAACAAAAACCGACTTCAAGGTTCGACTCGATTTCTCTTGGATGCCATCACCAGATCTTAGTGTCCTTATCATGGTACCAACGTTGGGATACCTCCTTTCCATTAAAAAGAATCATCAAAATCGGTTCATAAACGACGAAGTTATCCGCGAACACACATAAAAAAAACGGTCGAATTGATAACCTCCTAATTTTTTGAAGTCGGTTAAATAAACAACTTCAAGAACTGGATCAAATTGAAATGGGACCACACGGGAAGCACCAGCTTTCAAATAAAAAATAATCATCAAAATCAGTTCATCCAGTCGTAAGTTCTGAGGTAACAAACAAAAAAAAATGCATGAGAATTGAGAACTTCCTCCTTCTTTGAAGTCGGTTAAAACGAATCAGGTTGCGATAAGGGTTTCCGGCTGAGTGTGTTGGAACAGTTAGAAATATCAAAACATAACAATAATAATGCATTTACACTGTTGAATGACCAAACAAACTTAATTCCATCACCACTTCTAAGTATGATTGCTGGTAGTTCGGCACAGATGTCTTTGTGACATTGTATCAACCGTTATTATAGCGTCATCGAAACGGTATATAAAGGGCCGACAGCGGTGCGGCTAGCTCATTCGAGCTCAAACGCTCGACGAGTCAACATCTCCTGAGGATGCCCCGTGGAGGGGCGAAACACATGTCGAGTATAGGTTTGGTTGCATGGCATGCTAATTCTTTCTCACTTGTTTTGTATGTGTGCATATGCATGATACCCATATGTGCATGGGAGTATGCATGACGTTGGGATTTGTGCCCTGCTTTCAGACCTGGATATTTGTCTCGCGGAATTAAAGCTAAAAAAAAGCTAAGCTGAATGCTCATAGCATTTAATGTCATGGATTTCCGCAAAGTAATGCCTGATTCCATAACTTAACTGCTAGACCGATTTTGATGGGACTTACACTAACAGATAGCTGGGGATGTAAGTAGATTTTTTTACAACTTCGTCCCATGGGTTTTCTCGCGGTTGTTGTTGTAAATAACAGCTAGTCTATACAAATAAATAAAATGGAGTGTCTGTTTGTAATATTAAAATAACCGCTTTTTACTAAATGAATATGTATGTATACACGGTACATATACCGAAATAACATTTTTTACAATGTTTGTCTGCCTGTCTGTCCGTCTGTTTGTTCCGGCTAATCTCTGGAACGGCTGAACCGATTTTGACGGGAATTTCACTGATAGGCAGCTGATGACATAAGGAGTAACTTAGGCTACTTTTTTAGACTAGCTCCGACTCGCAGCATTACCTGTGGTACGACAATAACCGCGACTAACACGGCGAGGTTCAGCTATTTTATAATATTGTTACAAATAATAATCTTCAAGCCTTATCTGCGCACACAAATACACACACACACACTTCTTATCGATCTCCTGAGGCAAGGAATAATGGACCTTATTGCATAGTGCTAATATGCATAGTGTCGGATATCGATTGGTTGTTGCCCAATTATTATTAACTTCGATTATTTTTATTAGCGTCTTTACGAGACGATTCTCGTGTTTTATCGTCGTTTCTAGAAATGGAATGAAAAATAATTATATGGGTATAAATATAGCGTCTCGCGGACCGCAGTTCAGTTCAGTTTGAGCTATAGTGAGATCAACGTCGAAGTGATATCAGCGATCAACCTAGCGACCTCGGCGACCTTTAAGGATTGTAATTCGGAGTAGTATTGTGATTTTAATAAAGTCTCTTTAACACGTCAAAAGGCTTCTCTCTCAAATAAATCGAACATTAATCCGTAACAATATTACTATGGATTAAGGTAAGTGAGTGGGGGAGGTTTACCTCTTCCCAGCGACCTTGGCGATCATATCCCCGTCGTAATAGTATCTCAGAGCTCGTGACAGCTTCTCGTAGTTCATGGCTGGCTTGTGTTTACGAGCTCCCCACAGACGAGCCACTCTCTCTGGCTCTAGCAGCTTGAACTCACCCTCGCTACCTGCGAACAAGCCCCACACGTTATTTTTATGGAATAGGCGGGCAAACGAGCGGACGTATCGCCTGATGGTAAGCGATTACCGCCGCCCATGGACACCTGCAACACCAGAAGCGTCACAAGTGCGTTGCTGGCCTTTTGGGGATGGGGGGGAGAAATAGGGGTATTGAGGTATGGGCCTCCGGTATGCTCACTCGGCTCTCCCACTGAATTAGTTATATAAAATTGTCGTGACAGTAAAATAAATTTGTGATTAATTAAAGAAATTCTAACCTAACTCTATGGCCATTGAACGGCCTATTGTAAAACCGACCAATCAGGGACATTTGACAATTTGACGCGCGTAAGAAGTACATTACAGTTGACAATCTATCGATAGTTTGCAATCTCGCTAGGTACACGGTTTGTACAATCTTACGGTGACATATAGATGGGTTGTTGAAAACGGCCTTAAGTCGGCTCTTCGATCGATATTCTTAATCCATCAGCACACAGACAATCAGACATACCATGCCACCGTATGATGTGGAAGTACTCAGCGCTGGTGAGTAACTCCAGCAGGAACTGCCACAGCTGGATCTGTCCGTTGTTTCCGTTGCGTGACGTCACGTATGACGTCATGTCCTCCTCGTTCGGCGGACGTACTATTATCTGTGACGTAGAAACGTATAAATTACTAGTGACTGTATAATAGTAGAAATAGTAGCCTATGTGTTATTCTGATGTATAAGCTATATTACTGTAAAGTTTCATCCAAATCCGTTCAGAAGTTTTTGCGTGAAGGAGTAACAAACATTCATCCATCCATACTTACAAACTTTCGCGTTTATAATTATTATAAACGCGAAAGTTTTAAAACACGAGTTTTAAATTTTAAACCATGTTAGTTACCATACTCCTCTGAAACGGCTGGACCGATTCTTATGAAATTTGGTGTGCATATCGGGTAGGTCTGAGAATCGACCAACGTCTATTTTTTATACCCCAATTATTTTTTATGGCAAAACAACGTTTGCCGGATCAGCTAGTATTAGTATAGATACTACCGGCACGCTATGATGGCTGAAGTTTCGTATTATTAGTAATTACATTTGAAGGAGCAATTTACTTGCAAAAAAGTCTTTATTGTCAATAGTGACGTGCAGTTAGTCATAAAATTAAACCTATTATTAAATCTTTTTATTTGACATTTCACATCACTTTTGTAATATGTCAAACCGGCCATCATAGCGTGCTGATTAGACTGCCTCTATGTTACAGTGGTAGCGTATGAGACTGCTGCGTTTTGAGGTCTCGGGTTCGATTACCGGGTCGGATCAAATGTTTGTATGATCTGCAAAAAACATTTGTTTTGGGTTGCAGTGTTTTCTATCATATTTATGTCAGTTGTCTAGTACACATAGTAGAAGCTGTGCTTAGTTTATTAGAACCCGAGACCTCAAACACAGCAGTCGAATACTGTGACACCGAGGAAGTCAAATATAAAAATCTATCTATCGGTCTTTAGAAGAATTTGATAGTATACCTGTTTCGGTTTCTTTTTAATAGCTGATTGTGGAACTTCTAAAGGATCTTTGGCTGGCTGACTCCCATCGGTCTGTACAACGGCTGAAAACAGAATCTTAAATATAAATAAAACCATAAAATCTATACTTTAATATATAAAGCTGAAGAGTTTCTTTGCTTGAACGCGCTAATATCAAGAACTACTGGTCCGATTTGAAAAAATATTTCAGTGTTAGATAGCCCATTTATTGAGGATGGCTATAGGCTATATATCATCAGCCTAAGACCAATAGGAGCGGAGCACCAATGAAGAATGTTTAAAAAACGGGGGAAAATTATCACGCTACGGGCAATAGGAGACGCAAACGAGGTTGCAGGGGTCAGCTAGTCGGTTCATAAGTGACGAAGTTATCCGTGAACACAAAAGAACATATATATGTCGGAGACACAAGAATAAACGAGAACATTAATGACAGATACAGCCAATCAGGACCAAAGCCAAACACTAATCGCTACTAAACGGATACGAATCAACCCAACACCATCAGCAACCCCCACGAGGAGGTTGGGGCAACGCTCACTCCACCGCGGTGCCCTGTGGAATTCGCCACCTAGGCTAGTAATTCCCCCACTGGTAAATATAGCCTCGTACACACGATATAAAACACAGAGATACCGACTCATGGAACCGCTCGATAGTGGCAAATGCCTGCAACGCCCCCATTATTCGGATACCCTCATTCCGACATATATATACAGTCGAATTGAGAAACCTCCTCCTTTTTTTAAGTCGGTTAATAAAATGAAGTCGCTCCCACAGTCTGTTTGCTTAGATCTTTTAAACTGCTCAATGGATTTAAATACAGTTTCCAGCAATAGATAGTAATTCAAAAGGAAGGTTTATGTGTAAAACATGGATATAATAGGTCTTTACCTATGAAATTGCCGTTTTGTATGCAATAAGTGAAAGTACTTATTTTTTCTCTGTCTGTTGCGAACTGTACCAAATGATGTTGTCAGTTCAGACAGTCTCCAAGCTGCAAGAGCTGGGGTTGGAAGCTCTCCCTCATCCACCATACTCACCAGACCTTGCACTTACCGACTATTACTTTTTCCAAAATTTAGACAACTTTTTAGTGGGTAAAAATTTCAATTCCCGAGAGGCAGTACAAAATGCCTTTGAAGAGTTTGTTGCCTCCCGTCCAGTTGATTTTTACAAGAAGGGCATCAATAAACTGCCAATGCGTTAGCAAAGATGCGTCGATTGCATGGGTGATTACTTCGAATAACAGAAATAAAAAAGTTTGAAAAAATAAGTACTTCCACTTATTGCATACAAAACGGCAATTTCATAGGTAAAGACCTAATATGATATTGCAGTAGTGGAAATCCGAGAATTTCAAAGATTTCCGTGCGAAGCCGGGTCGAGTTGCTAGTCTAGTACAAATAAATTGGAGTGTCTCTTTGTAATATTTAAAAAACCGCTTTTTAACCGACTTCAAAAAAGGAGGAGGTTCTCAATTTCACCTTTCTTTTTTATGACGTGTGTTCGCGGATAACTTCGTCGCTTATGAACCGATTTTGATGATTATTTTTTTAATGGAAAGGAGATATTCCAACGGTGGTACCATGATAAGGACACTAAGATCTGATCCATCCAAGAGAAATCGATACGAAACATTAAAGTCGGTTTTTTAAAAGTTTTTACTAAATGCTTATATACCTACCTATACAGGTTACATTTACCAAATAAGTAATACTACTATTTTTAACCGACTTCAAAAAAGGAGGAGGTTCTCAATTCGACCGTTTTTTTTTTTCTTATGTGTGTTCGCGGATATCTTCGTCGTTTATGGACCGATTTTGATGATTCTTTTTTTAATGGAAAGGAGATATCCCAAGGACACTAAGATCTGATGATGCAACCAAGAGAAGTCGAGTCGAACCTTGAAGTCGGTTTTTGGTTTTGTTAAAATTTTACTTGTTTAGACTAGCTTCGACCCGCAGCGTTACCTGCAGTTGATGTTATATCGCGGATAATACCGTACCGCGGATAAGTAAAAAAAAAGTAAAACTAAAACCCAACTACGACAAAAACGACGCTGAAAAAGTATGAAACAAGTTTGAAATGCCGTGGTCACGCGTTGTTAAAGTGTTATGGTACGTTTCTATGTAACGTGTGACTACTACTTTTTAAACTTGTTTCATACATCTTCAGCGTCGTTTTTTGTCGTAGTTGGGTTTTAGTTTTTACTTTTTTTTTAATCCAAATGTTCTGGTGCCTGTCTAATATTTTTTTTTTGCAAACTATATTTAAAAACCATAGAAGTATCACAATTATCAAATGAATACGGACAAGGTCACGAGCAAATATGAATAATATATATATATTTTTGAAATGTACAAGTAATGCTCTTTCCAATGATACCAAACACGGCATATTTATATTAAATTAATGTTTTTACAGTACTTCATGTCGACTAGAGGGCGCCACATTAGATTCAGTGACACGTCATATAGCCTATAACCAGCGGACGATCAAGACGCTTCTAACGATACCTCATTTGTCCAGTTCTATTAAATAGTTGAGGAGCTATGAGGGAACAGATGAACATACATACATAGCCTGTCAAAATCATAACCCTTCTTTGGCTTAGCCGTAGTCGGGTAAAAAGTAGCCTAAGCTACTCCTTATATCATCAGCTACCTATCAGTGTAAGTTCCGTCAAAATCGGTAAAGCCGTTCCAGAGATTAGCCGGAACAAACAGACAGACAGACAAAAATTGTAAAAAAAGTTATTTTGGTATACGTACCGTGTATACATACATATGCATTTGGTAAAACGCAGTTATTTTAATATTACAAACAGACACTTCAATTTTATTTGTTTGTATAGATACACTCAGGATTAATGTACATTTCTAACAGTGATGGGATTTTCAAAATCTGATTATACTCTGTCCATTCGTTTATTTTCTTTTTGACAGTTCAAGAAATTTCGAAACAATGACGCCCTCACACATTACCGATTCGATTTGAAATGAAAAGCGATTTTATTCATAAAGAACTTTCAATCGATTTAATTAAATATTTTTAACCGAGTTCCAATAAGTATTCTATGTTCCACTGTATGTTTTTTTTTTTGTGTAATGAATAAAGAATTAGGTATAGGCAATTTATGAAGAACCAGTTTATTTTACGCTTTTAAGTGTTTTTTTGGCAGAGAGTTTTCGTTGGATGTTTTTTGGAAGTCGGTTTTTTTTTATAAAAAGTTTTTTTAGTTTAAATATTAATTATTCCTTTATTAGTTTTTTTATATTATGTAAGAAATAAACAAGAATATAAATTATAAATCAGTAAATTAGATGAATGAACAGAGTTATTTTTCTTTACTCTTGGTTTGATCCTAAATTCCAAGATTTCCTTGCAAATAATCAATCTTGGAGTCATAGATGCTATTTTTATTTCCTTTTTTTTTTAATTTACAGAAAAAATGCTTCATGAAGTCATATTATTTTTATCATATGATCGATTTATCGTATTTCAAGTACTGTTTTATAGTCTGTGGTTGTTTGATATGCACAGGCCACTTCACTAAAGTACCGTCACCGTCAATAAAGTACGACATTACTGTAGTACATTATTTCGAAAAAAAAACGGTAATTTAAAGGCGTGAGCTGTCAAAAAGAAAATAAAGGAATGGACAAAGTATAGTAGTACCCGAGATTGCACCGAACATGCAAACTCATTAACTTCACGTCTTTATATTTTTTTTTCACACAAAACGCCATCAACTCCCAAGCTAAGCAGAGCTTGTATTACCGGTATTAGACAACTGATAAATATTTTTTTTGTAAATACATACATATTTTGTAAAGAAAACACCCTAAGGCCGAAACAAATATTTGTAGATCATACAAATATTTGGTCCGACCCGGAAATCGAACCCGAGACCTCGTGCATAGCAGTCGAGTACGCTTCCACTGCGTCATCGAGGTAGTTGTCACTACATAGTATAAAACAAAGTCGCTTTTTCTGTCCCTATATCCCTTTGTGTGCTTAAATCTTTAAAACCACACAACGGATTTTGATGCGGGTTTCTTTAATAGATAGAGTGATTCAAGAGGAAGGTTTTTATGTATAATAAATGCACAATATAGTATGGAAACACTGTTAATTTTCGAGGTTTCTAATGTGATGTAGCAAATAAACACATTTTTTTGCGCTTACATTGCAAACGCTGGTTGCACCCTACGAGATAGATGAAAATAATGTACTACAGTATTGTACACATTAAAAAGTACTACAAAAAAGTCCGCGACGGTATATGTCTATCTCTTAGGGATAACCCACAACAACCATTTTTTATTCCTTTCTTTTTACGAGAAATAATGGCTTATTTACGAAGTGATTTAAAGCAATACAAAATGAATCCTTATACAATTAAGTAAATTAAATACATTGTGCATTTAAGATAGATCAAAATGGCCCTTTACATTATCTAATTTAAATGAATATATTCGAAGATATTGCAGATTTAAAATGCACGAATCGTGTCGTCGGCGGGGGCATCTGAAATCCACCCGTGCAAAGCCGGGGCGGGTCGCTAGTATATTATAATTAATATTAGTATAAATAAACATACCAATGAATTTACATTTCCTCAACAGTTCGAAATGGGTCCAAAACAAATCGCCAGGATCTGATGGCACCTTCTCTCTGAAAAATTAAAGAAAAAAAAATATTTAAAGGCAGGTATACTTTTAACCGACTTCAAAAAAGGAGGAGGTTCTCAATTCGATTGCATTTTTTACCTCACAACTTTTGACTGGGTGAACTGATTTTGATGATTCTTTTTTTATTTGAAATCTGTTGTTTCCCGTTCCATTTTGCCCAGTTTTTGAAGTCAGTTTTTTTTCCTAAAATTTTTGTTTATATTAATAAGAGAATATTCCTTTTATGACCATACATTTGTTGGAATTGTTTAAAAATTTAATCTCACCCCTCCCCCTCTTTTTTTTTGTATAATGCACGTCCGTTACTTTACCCTACCCATTTTATCACCTCGTGGACAATTGTGTGGGTCAAACGTTATAAACACAATCTCTTAGATATTTGTAAAAACTATAATGTACAACTGTTTTTTGTCCCAAATAAATAAAATGACCTCTTTTTAGGAATGAGGCTTTGACTTACTATACCACGCTGACCAGACGGGTTGTTTTTTTTTTATGGAGTAGGGAGTAAATGAGCAGACGGATCGCCTGATGGTAAGCGATATACGTCGCCCATGGACTCCTGCAACACCAGAGGCGGCACAAGTCTTTTCCGTTGTCCGGGAATACAGGCCACAGTCTACTTTTAGGTAAGATCTAAATACATACATACTTACTTGAATTCAACATTGGTTATAGTACAAAGTTCAGCCCCGCTGATGTTCCAATCTGAGAGCCTGACCCCGGTGAGGTTGAACTGCCTGACCGCCCACTGTATCCACAACTTCACATGTTGAACTGACCTGGCCGGGGAACAACACTGTATTGTATTAGAAATATAGAAAAACTGGTATTCTGACATTCACAGTATATACTATAGTATAGACTATAGTCGAATCAATACTAATATTAAAAATCTGAAGAGTTTGTTTCTATGTTGAGTAGAACACCCTAATCTTAGGAATTACTGGTCCGAGATGAAAAATTATTTCAATGTTAGATAGTCCAGTTTTTTTCCGGGTCGGACCAAATGTTTATATGATCTGCAACTGGGGCGTTGTGTGAATGTGGTAAACTGTTTACAATTACCATACCTTCATAGTTCTTGTTTTTTTTTTTTATAGTCCATTCGTTATACGGTCACATTGACGCGCCGCCGTCGCAAGTGAGGCAAGCCGTTCCAAAATCAAAGAGCGGCGTACACCCACAAGCAAGTATGATTTATCAGTTTACGCCCTTGTATGAATTAATATATTCGGATTTCACAACAATAACTAAAATTTCGTGCGTGTGCACCGACACTATCTAAACGAATGGACTATACAACTTCATGCACTTATGTACATCGGTGGACTTAATGCCCTAGGCATTCTCTACAAGCCAGTCTTTGAGGGTGTAGGTGCATATCCACTCACCATTCGTTAGGGTCATCAGGCACCCTACTCCGATGTTCAGTGTTGAATGAAGAGTCCACCACCCACTTGACCGTGGCTGCATGGGGCTGGACAGCGCTTTCATCCACCATCTGCTCTTGAACTGACATACTGGCTACATCCGGGTCCAACACTGTAAAGGAATAACAACAATTTTAAAAACTTTTGATTAAATCTATATATAGACTATATCACCCGGTCTGTATTACGAATCTACTGATACACTTTTCATTAAAATTGATTTAGTAGTTCAGGCGGTACGGTGGAACATAGATACATGCCAAAAACTATTGTGAAGAAACAGATGTCATGTCCCTCCAACACAAGGGAGGATCCTTTTATGGAATAATAGGGGGCTAACGAGCAGACGTATCGTCTGATGGTAAGCGATTACCGCCGGCAATGGACAACACAAGAGGCGTCACAAGTGCGTTGCCAGCCTTTGGGGAATGGGGAGTGGGATGGGGGGAGTGGTTTGGGTATAGACCTCCGGTATCATCACTCTCTCGGTGAAACACAGCGCAGGAGCTGTTTCACACCGGTTTTCTGTGAGGCCGTGGTATCACTCCGATCGGGCCGGCACATACATGCCGAAGCGTGGCTAGGTAGTAGGGTTCTTAGGAGGATTCAAAGTCGGGTATTACGATACGAACGGGATGAATAGGGGTGATGACACCGGAATTCGAATACAGAGGTATTCTTAATCCATCAACACACGGACAAAATCTAATAGCTAGAACTTACGGTGATCATCAGTCTGGTGCGGCAACTGCACCAGCTCCTCATCAGGTTTCAACACATCCAGGATATTGATCTTCCTCTCAGCTGTTCTGATCTGTATATTCACTTGTACCACACCTTCGCCTCTTATACACTGTTCCACTAAAGTTTTATGGTTTTCTAACTGAAAGAAATACATGACTTTAATAAGTAAATTTAAATGATATGGCTGCATTGTTGGTTTAACGGTTAGCGTATGCGGTTGCCGATCAAGAGGTCTCGAGTTTGATACGAAAATCAGGCCAAAAAGTGTTATTAGGTTTTTCTTACAAGAAATTCTTAACAGCCCAGAGTATGAGAGTGGCCTGGTGGTAGAAGGCACGTTAAAAATCGGACAATCCTTACTGGAAAGTCCGTGCCTTCAATATACTGACAACTAGCTTAACCTTCGAATTCAGTTCGCTTAAGGGCGTGGAGTTACGATGCCAGTTGCTCCTTGAAAAAACTGATATTAATGTAAAACCGGTTGAACTAGTAGCTGAACCTAATTAATCTTGGGATACCAAGTTTGTAAAGTCTTCGAAGCAGTTCAGTGAGAGAAGGTAGTAAAGCCACGCTGATTTCAGCACAAACGCGCCGGCTCGACCGGGACGGTACTACCCTTGCACAGAGAATCAACGTAAAATGACAGCATGCGTGTTGTCGTGTTTCGTTGGTGAGTGCGAGACCAGAGGCCCAATGATAATAAATAATAATAATAAATATTTCGGACATTTTAACACACAACGCCATCTAGTCCCAAGCTAAGCAGAGCTTGTGTTATGGGTACTAGACAAGTGATACAAATACATAAATACTTTTTTTTTTGTAAATACATACATATTATACATAGAAAACACCCAAACTCCGAAACAAATATTTGTAGATCATACAAACATTTGGTTCGACCCAGGAATCGAACCCGAGACTTCATGATCAGCAGTCGTACACGCCAACCGCGAGACCAACGAGGCAGAAGCATCACAAGGCCGCCATAGTGTGGGTAACCTTGCTGCATTGTCTGCATTTGCAATGAGCATGGTGAACACCACTCTTTAATTCTGCTTATGTTTTCCATCAGGCAGAGTAGAGTCATTTTGGCAGGCACAAATATAAAAAAAGTGCCATAACCACGTCCTCTGGGAGTCTGTACCAGGCTCTCACAACTCGGTTAGGCAGAAAATGCATCTTAGGGTTTTTCTTACAAGAATTTCGCCAGTCTCATGGGACGCCCTCGCAAGTGCATGTTATCATCCAATACTTAATTTTTACGGTTTATATAATTTATTAACTTTGTGCACATGAAGTATAAAGGCGGACTTAATATAATTTATATAAGATAAACCTACATCAGAGGTAAAAAAACATACACAATTATATATATACTAATATTATAAACGCGAAAGTTTGTAAGTATGTATGGATGGATGTTTGATTCGTTCACGCAAAAACTACTGAACGGATTTGGATGAAACTTTACAGTAATATAGCTTATACATCAGAATACCACATAGGCTACTATTTGCCGCGATTACCGACATATACGCGGGCAGAGCTGCGGGCAACCACTAGTTAATACATAAATTATTACATACATAATATACACAAACATACACATAATTATATACTATCAATTATCCTTTATTATCTGCATTCACAATGAGTATGGTGATCACTACTCATGGATTTCATCCTTTCCATCAAGCAGAGTAGAGGCATGTTGGCAGGCTTTAAATAAAAAGAACAGAAACCATATTTTTTTATTTAAAAAGACAACTCCCGCACTAGGAATGAATCCTGTGACGCAGGGGACGCTTTACAAACATACATGAAACAGACAAAAAGAACACCCAGACACAGAACAACAATTTGTGGATCACACAAAGTGTTGTCCTACGTGGAATTTGAACCTACGACACTTGGCGAAGTAGGAAACGGCGTGGTGACCGTAAAACCACTAGGCCAAACGTGCAGTCTTAGTGTAGTCGTAGTGTCTTACCATTTTAGCATTTTGTAGCCAGAATGTGTAGTCAGACAAATCTGCTCCTAATCTCCTTTCCAGCATCGCTCGGAGACGAGACAGTCTAGTCCTGATATCCATTAGCTGCACTATTACTTCCTCTGTAAAATACACAGAAATTATCATTATTAGTATGGGTTTAGTTGTCTTCATAAAAAGGAGGTTTAAATTTAGTTGGATTTTGTCCCTTTCATTCATAGTTTGTATCCTTTATCCATACTATTAGGTCTTTACCTATGAAATTGCCGTTCTTCAGTACTGGTCATTTCAAATAAAAAAAAGTTTGTAATGGCTCTGTATTCTAAATTCAAATTAATTTTGTTTTAAAACCATGACATTCTATTTACAAACTCAGTCTTTTGTTTTCTGATTAGCGTTGTATTTTCATTACATTTGAACATTTTTCGTCATAATGGATACTTTAAAAACTCGTGTAATTATGGAATATGAGTTCCGTCGTGGCACCAACGCGACACAAACGGCACGTAACATCAAAAACGTCTACGGAGAGAACTGTATAAACGAACGCACAACCCGTTATTGGTTTACCCGGTTCCGTTCTGGAAATTTTGACTTGAAAAATGAAGCTCGTGGTCGTCCGGAGACTTTGGTTAACAATAATGAATTTAAGGCGATTGTGGAAGCTGACGAAACTCAATCTACAGCTGAGCTAGCAGGAGCTTTTAATGTAAGCATCAAAACAATATTGATCCATTTGCGACAAATTAGCAAGGTAAAAAAGCTTGATAGATGGGTGCCCCACGACCTTAACGATCGCCAGCGCAACGTACGCGTCGAGACTTGCCTTGCGCTGCTCAACAGGCAAAGAAATGAAGGAATTTTGAAACGAATTCTTACGTGCGACGAAATATGGATTCTGTTCGACAATCGAAAGCGCTCAGCAAGCGGGTTAGACCCTGGTTCAGCACCAAAGCAATGCCCTAAATCAAAAATGACCCCTAGAAAGGTGATGGTCACTGTTTGGTGGTCTAGTGCGGGTGTGATTCACCACAGCTTTTTACAAAACGGCATGAGCATTAATGCAGATGTGTACTGTGAAGAACTGGAGAGAATGATGGAGAAGCTTGCACATCTGCAACCAGCTTTGGTCAATCGGTCGTCCCCACTGCTCCTTCACGACATCGCGCGAACTCCATACTGCGCAACACACAGTCTCCAAGCTGCAAGAGCTGGGGTTGGAAGCTCTCCCTCATCCGCCATACTCACCAGACCTTGCACCTACCGACTATTACTTTTTCCAAAATTTAGACAACTTTTTAGTGGGTAAAAAATTCAATTCCCGAGAGGCAGTACAAAATGCCTTTGAAGAGTTTGTTGCCTCCCGTCCAGCTGATTTTTACAAGAAGGGCATCAAAAAAAATGCCAATGCGTTGGCGAAGATGCGTCGATTGCATGGGTGATTACTTTAAATAACAGAAATAAAAAAGTTTTAAAAAATAAGTACTTTCACTTATTGCATACAAAACGGCAATTTCATAGGTAAAGACCTATTATTAATTTTTGCGAAAAGACAACTTGCACACTAGGACTATACATATACTAGTTGTTGCCCGCGTATATGTCGGTTATCACGGCAAATAGTACCCTATGTGTTATTCTGATGTATTAGCTATATTACTATTTTTTTGTTTTTTTTTAAAAAGACAACTTCATGCATTAGGAACAAACATCCTGTGTCGCGGGGGACCTTACAGACATACATGAAACGGACACAGTCAACACCCAAACTCAGAACAACAATTTGTGGATCACACAAAGTGTTGTCCCATGGGATTTGAACCCACAACACTTGGCGAAGTACGAAGCAGCATGGCCATTGCTTAAAACACTAAGCTGTCAAATATTATAAATTCGAAAGTAATTTTGTCTGTCTGTTCACGCTAAACAGCTGCAGCATTTCCAATTAAATTTGGCATGGAAAAACTTTCATTTTTGAGAAAGGATACAGGCTACTATTTACCATGATAACTGACATACAGGCAGGCAAAGCCACAGGCATAAGTTACGTTAAAAAAAGTCATATAAGCTCACCGCTACTTTCCGTACTCTGCATAGTGTCATCCTCATCAGCCGTATCCGAGAACACAGCTAAAGGTGTTTGTAGTATTTCTCCACTGGCATTCATCAAACCTGAAAAAAAAGTACGAATTAAAAGGTATCCTGACAGGGCCATTGGCTCATTGTCACCTAAACAAGCACCTATTCACTATATGCACAACAGACAGCCCTCTGTGCAGGGGATGCATGGAGGCAGAAGAAACGGCGCAGCACATTCTCACAGAATGTAGAAGTGTGACAGATGAACGGGCGGACATCCTCCAATCAACATCACTCCCGGAAGCATGTAGTGACCTGAAATGGCTGCTGAGCTTCTGGGATGGAGCGTGCAACTTGTTGCAGTTTGAGCAGTTGCTTTACTTTTACCACTTTCTTTTTTTTTACAACTTCCACATTTGGAATATACATCCTGCACCCAATATATAATATATATATTGGGTATATAATATACATGAATATACATCAGATAAACAAATAGTGGATCACACAAAGTGGTGTCCCATGTGGGATTTGAATCCACAACACTTGGCGCTGCATAAAAGTGGTGTGGCGACCACTTAAAACCAGTAGGCCAAGTCGTGCAGGCCAACCGTGGGTTCTACCGCAGCCTAAAGTCTACTCGTATTATTAGAGAAAGCCTATTACAGCATTAATGAATTTTTAACAGATAAATTCAATGTAAAAAATTGAAAATTTTGGACACTGACATATTGTAAATAAAGACTATAATGATAAATGACATAAATACATAAATATTTTTAACCGACTTCAAAAAAAGGAGGAGGTTTCTCAATTCGACCGTATATATATATTTTTTTTTTATGTGTGTTCGGGGATAACTTCGTCGTTTATGAACCGATTTTGATGATTCTTTTTTTAATAGAAAGTAGATGTCCCGACGGTGGTACCATGATAAGGAAACTAGGATCTGATGATGGCATCCCAGACAAATCGAGGGTAACCCTCATTTTTTTCAGGCACGTACTATGTTTTCCGTATATTTTCTGAAGCTACGCCGGTATTTGCGTATGGTAGTCATCATTTAATGATGATGAGCTGATGATGAAAGGTAAAACTCCTTAATGGTTAGGAGTTGGAGGATAATTCTTTCAATTTCATATGTATCTATAGACCTTTAGTTGTATACTTTTAAGTTATTTAGGTGAGCTGATGTCACAGGCGCTATGATGACTAACCCCTTAATGTATTTTGCTTTAAGTAACTAGCCTGCTTCTATTTCATCACGACATTTAAGCTTGGACACAATTCCTATTGCCCCGTAGACCACGTTCTCGGTAACAGAAATCTTGCATTTCAGCATAATTTTAGAAACTGATCATACTCAGTTTTAATATGTGTTCAAACCACTAAAGTTATTCGCATCAGCAGAAATTATATGAAATAGTTCAACTTACTGATCATATATATCATACTGATATATGATTGTTTGCACTAAAAATGGAAAAATAAAAACTTTTTATAAAAAAAAACCGACTTATAAAAAACCATCCGACGAAAACTCTCTGCCAAAAAACACTAAAAAGCGTAAAATAAACTGGCTCTTCATAAATTGCTATGTGCCAATTCTTGTCTAAACCTAAAATCTGTTTGAAGTCGGCGCCAAGCCAAAATGTAATAGGAGGTACCGCACTCGCTTTATTTAATCGCACTAATACGAATAGTACATTTTCTAGAACACAGTTCATGGATCTTTCTTCAATAACATTGATAGAAACACAGATTTTCTGCAACCCTATGCTTGTGAAACATTATAATACCTAACTAGTGCCAAGTTATTAGTTCACGATCACAATAAGTAAATATATATACTTTCACAGATCAATTTCAATCCAAATTGTAGATCAATCAACATAAAGCGGAAATAAGAACAGGGAAGTTCAAAATAAACATCGTATGAGTTAGTCATACGATGTTTACTTTGAACATTTTAAAGGTAAATTCCTTACCCAGGTCCGATTCAGTAACGTATTGAGGAATAATAGATAATGGATCTGAATTCTCCACGGCATTTTCATCAAATCCATTTTCACCTTGCTCCATCTTTATAGCTCGCACATTTAGTAGTTCTTGCAGTTCATTTATGTCCGTCACCTCCATGACTAAAACACTCACTCGGCAAATAAAAGACAGTCCACGAGACCTTTCAACTTTGTTTCCGAAAATAATTATCTAACAAAAGTTTTGGTAAGATTTGATTTGAAATTTTTAGGAAAAGGAAATCATTCAGAAAAAGCACTTCCGCGTGCGCCAAAATCCATAACCCATAAACAATTGTCGCTATTTGACAGTTTGTCTGAACTGACATACTGTATAGTCTATGGTTTTGTGCGTCAGGTGTGTCGACCTAGTGTCGACTGGTCGACTGCGAACTGCGACTGAAGCTCAATTTTATTTCGTAAATCAATTATCAACAAAAGTAATTAGTTAGTGATGTAAATATTTTACCCGAAAACATAACTAATTTATTTTTAAGTTATGGAACAGAATTTCGAATCAACACGTTAAATTTAGTCTTTTATCAGACGGTAACAAAGTGCGGGCCTACAATAGTTGGGTCATGCCGGTTCTGATGTATTCCTTTGGTATAGTTAGATGGACTCAGACTGAATTAGATGCCCTTGACAGGAGAGTCCGTACATTGCTGACTTCATTCCGAATGCATCACCCACACCATCACCACCACCCATCACCCATTGCTGACCCAATGGTCAGCAATGATATTATATTAGGTCTTTACCGAAATTGCCGTTCTTCAGTACTGGTCATTTCAAATAAAAAAAAGTTTGTAATGGCTCTGTATTCTAAATTCAAATTAATTTTGTTTTAAAACCATGATATTCTATTTACAAACTCAGTCTTTTGTTTTCTGATTAGCGTTGTATTTTCATTACATTTGAACATTTTTCGTCATAATGGATACTTTAAAAATTCGTGTTATTATGGAATATGAGTTCCGTTGTGGCACCAACGCGACACAAACGGCACGTAACATCAAAAACGTTTACGGAGAGAACTGTATTTCGGACATTTTAACACACAACGCCATCTAGTCCCATGCTAAGCAAAGCTTGTGTTATGGATACTAGACAACTGATATAAATACATATATTACTTTTTTTTTTGTAAATACATACATATTATACATAGAAAACACCCAAACTCCGAAACAAATATTTGCAGATCATACAAACATTTGGTCCGACCCGGGAATCGAACCCGAGACCTCAAGCACAGCAGTCGCATACGCTACCACTGCGCCACAGAGGCAGTCAAGTATTAACGAACGCACAACCCGTTATTGGTTTTCCCGGTTCCGTTCTGGAAATTTTGACTTGAAAAATGAAGCTCGTGGTCGTCCGGAGACTTTGGTTAACAATAATGAATTTAAGGCGATTGTGGAAGCTGACGAAACTCAATCTACAGCTGAGCTAGCAGGAGCTTTTAATGTAAGCATCAAAACAATATTGATCCATTTGCGACAAATTAGCAAGGTAAAAAAGCTTGATAGATGGGTGCCCCACTACCTTAACGGTCGCCAGCGCAACGTATGCGTCGAGACTTGCCTTGCGCTGCTCAACAAAGAAATTAAGGAATTTTGAAACGAATTCTTACGTGTGACGAAATATGGATTCTGTTCGACAATCGAAAGCGCTCAGCAAGTTGGTTAGACCCTGGTCCAGCACCAAAGCAATGCCCTAAACCAAAAATGACCCCTAAAAAGGTGATGGTCACTGTTTGGTGGTCTAGTGCGGGTGTGATTCACCACAGCTTTTTACAAAACGGCATGAGCATTAATGCAGATGTGTACTGTGAAGAACTGGAGAGAATAATGGAGAAGCTTGCACATCTGCGACGAGCTTTGGTCAATCGGTCGTCCCCACTGCTCCTTCACGACATCGCGCGAACTCCATACTGCGCAACAGACAGTCTCCAAGCTGCAAGAGCTGGGGTTGGAAGCTCTCCCTCATCCGCCATACTCACCAGACCTTGCACCTACCGAAGATTACTTTTTCCAAAATTTAGACAACTTTTTAGTGGGTAAAAAATTCAATTCCCGAGAGGCAGTATAAAATGCCTTTGAAGAGTTTGTTGCTGATTTTTACAAGAAGGGCATAAAAAAATATGCCAATGCGTTGGCAAAGATGCGTCGATTGCATGGGTGATTACTTCAAATAACAGAAATAAAAAAGTTTAAAAAATAAGTACTTTCACTTATTGCATACAAAACGGCAATTTTATAGGCAAAAAACCTATTATATAGAACATTGCTGGTCAGTTTAAAAAACTCCTAGGTCTTTTAGGCGGCTCCTAGACGATACAATAACATTGCACAATATATTTTATTGCACAATAATATTGAAAGGCGCTTTGACTACAAACGATCAATTATATTGCACAATATAATGGTGTGCAATGTGTAGGAACACAATGCACAAGAAATGTTTATTTAGATTACGTTGTCGGGTTAATTTGAGGGAATACAGCCAGTCGCCAGTCTTATTGTAACGCCGAACCGACACGCACTTAGGGGAACATAATACCTAGTGCTGTGTATTGAATTATCTTTTATTTTATTCCTTCAACACGCAAATTCATAAGAGTAATCTGGACTATTTACACATCAGTACACATACTAAGAGTATGTATGTTATAGTGTTTAGTCGGAGAATAGTGTTTCAATAGTTACTTCTCAAAGAATTGAACTTTTTCTTCACATCGTCTTTGCTTGCCTGTGGAAACATCTCTTTGTATTTTTTTAAATGTAATATTTGGCACACGAGACGGCGTATCACCACCGCGGTAAGCGATTACCGCCGCCCATGGACACCCGCAACACCAGAGGCGCCACGAATGCGTTGCAGGCCTTTGGGAGATTTGGAGGAGGGAGGGGTTGGGGTATAGGCTTCTGGTATCCTTACTCACTTGGTGAAACACAGCGCAAGCGCTGTTTCACACCGGTTTTCTGTGAGGCGGTGGTATCACTCCGGTGGAGCCGGCCCATTCATGCCGAAGCGTGGCTCTCCCACGGTAATTTAACCAAGTATGTTTCATAACCAGCAGGCGCGGTTCCAGCCTGAAATTTTGGGGGGGGTCACTAATCAAATAAGTCGAATAAATTAGACTTTATTTCACAATACACAATTTTATTTCACACATTAAAAACAAATGGATATCTTTTGCTTTTATTGGTAAATCTATTGGAATCATAATATTTGAGACGTCTGTGACAATCTCTGGATGAATATTTAGAGGATCTAGCTCCGTAGGGGGACGAAGGGCATGTATGGAACTCCCGACAAATCGGTCTAACCACTAAACCCCGGCGGCGGCCTACATTGGCAGTCAAGAGGAGCTCCAGGAACGCATCAGCGGCTTCTGGTTTCCCCCCTGCATTACCTCATCACTGAGGTACATCTCGGGGTAACCAGATTCAAACCCGAGGCATGTCGCTGTTGTACCTCTCACTGCTCTACACAGTAAGAGAGTCGGAACACCGACCCGCCTGAGACGACACCCCTGGCCGCAACGAGGTGTCGGGTCGTTTGCAGTGGCCACATCTCCCCTGCATGTGGCCACAACGACCCTTAACCGATGATTGGGGAGCTAGCGGCCTATATAGCGTACCCTTCGTAGCTTCTTTCGAGCGGGATCGGCCATTTCCCGATTCCCCTATTCGGAGTCCTTCTGGAACATAACGCCTTCACACTACTCGCCCGCATTGCCGCGATCAATGCCGGTGGTGACAGGTTTCGTTCGATCTGTCCGACCGGGCGAAGTCACCGAAGCAACCGTGCCCGGTAAGCATCTGAGTGAATCGTGACACAGTTGGTTCTCTCTATGCAAGCTTCGACGCTCGGCAGAACGGCTCCGACAGCGCGTGGGCTGGCTCAACCCTGGGTGTCGAGCCATGCCCGCCAAGCTCGTAGGGCTTGCGTATGTGTGTTCTGAAGAAGCATTCCGGGCTCATGATACGGCGTTATCTCTTCGTCATTCCGATCGACAGATCGAATTTCGTCGCAGACCATTGTGTTCATGTCGGCTAGAATGTTGAAGAGTGGAGATCGTGCCAGGATCATCACCGCCTCATACGAGATCGTTACGGTGGCCTCGTACGATCCGTATGGCCATCAACCGCTGCAGACTCCCGAGTTAAGCACTACAGCGGGAAGATCCCGCCGGTGCCCCATAGAGGACCATGGATCGCACTACGCCTACGCACATAGAGGCAGCGAACTTCTTCCCGCGGTCCCTCGAGATTGGACAGCAGACAATGTGGCGCCCCTACTACCCCTCGTACTGGGGAATAGTCACCCGAAATGCTCATCGAAGCTCTACCGATTGTCCAGAATGAGACCTAGGTACTTCACGTACTGACCCACTTGGACTTCGGTGTCATCCACCCGGAGGTATGAGCTGGGTGGTTCCTTGCGCTTTCGTAGGCCATGGAACCATATCTCCTCAGTTTTCTGAGGCGCCATCCTCAGGCCCAGCTCACGAATCTTATCCACGACACAAGCCACCCCTTGCTCGACGAGCAGAAGCACCTCCCCGAAGCGTGACCCTCTAGCCAGTATTAGGGTATCGTCTGGTTAGCAGGCAACACTGAGGCCCGAAGTCAGACTAGTGCAAAGGCCCGCATCGTATGCGAGGTTCCATAGCAATGGGCCCAATACAGAGCCCTGGGGAACCCCACAACACACCTCCCTTCAATTTTCCACTCCGTTCCGATCGACAAACTTCACTGTCCTGTCGCGCTGATAGACCTCTATGACGGCACGCAGGTAAGTCGGCACCTTGTGATATTCAAGGGCCGCCCTAATCGCGCCCCATTGAAAGGTGCCGAAAGCGTTAACGATATCAAGGCTAACTACTAACACCACCCCTCCGATCGGACTGCCGACCCCGACAGGGAGCGAACACACCTAATAAAGTCCACTGTCGAGCGTTCCCGTTGGAATCCCAATTGGTAGTCCGATAGATCAGGGCCCACACGCGAGAACAGCCAAAGATAACTCTCTCAAAGAGTTCCTATCCTTTGATTTCTCATCTCGATCGAACAATTAGAAACTGATAAGAATATGATAATAAGGTTCTAGTAGCAGTAGGAAAAAGTTACATGTGTACGATTTTGGGGGGGTCACGTCCCCCCCCTTGGAAACGCGCCTGATAACCAGCATTTTTTTATCACAGTCATGAAATACTTAATTCTTGACATTCCACAGAGACGGTAATTCTCTATATCATTATTATACATTCGACGATAAACTCTCATAAGTTTTTGATTAACAACTTTGTCCGTCAGTTTTGCATCACTCGCATGTGTATTAAGTCAAAACGAAACAAAGACTAAAAAATATTGTGCAATATTGACCCTACACGATGCAATAAAAAAATATTGCGCAATAAAAATTAAACTCGCCCAAACTTTAGTTCAATCATTGCATAATCTTCAATATTAGCCCTAGACGGTTAATAATATTGCACATTAAGGAATATTGCGCAATAAAATTGATCGTCTAGGGTGCGCCTTACAAAAAATAAGTCAAAAACAAATGAAAAATGTAAAACTTTGTTGATTTTTCGTTTTGACCGTTTGAGTCTTAGAGCATATATAGCTAGAGAAGCAGCGGAACGGGTGGAAAGCATGATCGGAGTAGTGACAGAGAGACTGAGTTTGGGTCTTGTCTGTGTCTCTCACGCATAGTTTAAGTGCACTAAGTGACAAAAAATGACCCTTTTTTATGTTAACCCTCCGTTGGTAACGTGTATGTCTGTGAGACATACACGTCGGGTGATTCGAAAAAACCGAATAACTTTTTGACCTGCCAATGCCTGCCAATTAATTAAGTACTCTGTGGCCTGCCATCAATCTACCTCATTTTACGTCTCCTACCGCTATTTCTACCCACAATAGCGCCATGGACTCTTAGAGCATATATAATAAAAATAAATAATAAATATTTCGGACATCTAACACACAACGCCATCTAGTCCCAAGCTAAGCAGAGCTTGTGTTATGGGTACTAGACAACTGATACAAATACATATATACTTTTTTTTTGTAAATACATACATATTATACATAGAAAACACCCAAACTCCGAAACAAATATTTGTAGATCATACAAACATTTGGTCCGACCCGGGAATTGAACCCGAGACCTCATGATCAGCAGTCGCACACACCAACCGCGAGACCAACGAGGCAGTCAAAAGTCAGTATAAGTATTTCAGTCAAATATATACTTAAAGGGGCAGCCGAACGGGCGGAAAGCGTGATCGGAATAGAGAGAGAGACTGATTTTGGGTAGTGTCTGTCTCTCTTACGCAAGCTTCTGATTGGTGAACACACATACCAATTTGCATGACTGATTTGGCGGGAAATACACCTACCAATCCCCTTTCCCCATCCCCCAAAGGTCGGCAACGCACTTGTAACGCCTCTGGTGTTGCGAGTGTCTATGGGCAGCGATAATTAATTACCATCAGGTGATACGTCTGCTCATTTGCCATCTTTTACATAAAAAAATCTCAGTTCTCTCTCTCACTCTCTACTCCGATCACGCTTTCCGCCCGTTCGGCTGCCCCTCCAGATATACCCTCAGCACGGACTCATGTACCAGAGTTTTGGCCTCAACCCGGTTCGTAAGACCCACAAAACAAAAAGAATGTTCTGTGGTAAGACCAGTGTCACCGTGTGAAGTTTCAATAGGGTACTTGCCTGTAGTACTAAAAAAATACGATGTTTTGCATATAGCTAGGTTAGATGGCAGGAAATTTTAATACAATTTTTATTTTTAAAAATAATTACATATTTTCAATATTTTCATAAAATAAAAATCATGATTTTTAATCTATATGTCACGTGACCGCAAATGCCAATCATAAAGTCTTACGTCAGTTTTCTCAAACGTATCGACTTGTCAATAACCTAAAAAAAATATGCTGAAATAAGTTATTAACTACATTATTTCGGCATATATATTATAAAAGGCGAAGGTCTAACAATGCAGAAAAAATTTACGAATGCTAATAGTTTAAATTTGCTACGGATGGACACGATTATGGTGGCAAGATATTTCGGCGATAATCCCGAACAATTTCGTAGGTTTTGTGGTATTTTCACAAAAAGGTACTTATCAATACTGGTAATATAATTTTAAACTCATATTGAAATGAAAGAAAGACGACAGAAATTCTAACCTACACTAATGTGACTGAGAAAAATGACGTCATACGACCACTTGACGGCGATTGTGTTTTGGGCGGGAAAATATTTAATTTGAATTATGTTTTTAAGTTTTACCATTGTTAGCCGTTTTTTTAAGCAAAATTTTTTTTGTAGCTTAAAATTGATCATTAATTAAATTGAAACACTTTTTGAAAAATAGGCAAATACCCTATTATAATATTCACACGACTACGTACACTCTGAATCATTAAAAAATGTATAACACATAATATTTCGCTGTAAAAATAATATCTAAATCAAAATATAAAATGGGACAGTCACGGAATAGACTGTATCTATAACGGAAAAGAATTCTTAAGACTATTACACATTGACAAGATAATGAGATCAAATTATTACAACATACACTTTTAAGGTATTTTAATTACTGAATATTTCACAAAAATATAAAAGAACTAACAAAAACAAAATTATCTATTATTAATATTTTTTTTATAATTACATATTAATAAGAAAATTAGATCAAAATATTACAATATAATAATCTTCACCAAAACATTTACGACATATAAAATCGATTCTATTAGTACTACCATCACTGCACGTCATGCAAAACAATTTTTTACACGATATACATTGAATCACATCTACCGACGGGAATTTAACATTTTTTTTACATGCATAGTTTTGCAAACTTCTAGATATTACTTTCTTAACAGAAGGGTTTTTATTTTCGGGGCCGTTTTCTTTAATATCGGATAAGTCATTTTTTTCCACTACTTTTTTAATAGTAATAGTGGAAGAAGGTCGATCGGTCGGTCTTGCATTATTTTGACTGTGATGCACATAATTTTTATTGTTAATTTGAATTTCGTTTAAGGGTTTTCTTATTAGAGGACCATGTATGTTTTCAGATGTTTTTTCCTCAGGGACCATGTGCCTATAATTATTGTCAGTAGGAGTTAAATCATTATTCAGTGCGTCATCAGATTCCATGATAGGTTCAGGACAGAAGTTACTTAAAAGGAAAGTTGATAAGTCTGGTGATTTTACCCCAGCTGTTAAATTATTGTCGTGATCGAAATTCAAACCCTCTAAATTATGAGTAGGATCAAGTTCAAGTAATATAGGATTAATCACGTTTGCACTAACGATCTTGCTGGTTGATGGTAATGGAATTAGATCAGAAGGTCCTTTGTTTAATGTACTATTTTGGAAAAAGTGTTTTTTCAATTCATAACATTCACAAGTATGTTCCTTTTCAATTTGACAAAAACAGCTTAACACTCTGTGTTGTAAGTGTGATGAATTAGCAAAACATAGTACTTGATGTATTTGCAACGTTCCAGCTACTGGTTTAAGAGCAATGGGAACGTTGTCTTGAACCGTTTGTATTTCAGTCTTCAACGAAAAAGAACTGTATTGATTTGGATACCGACCTAAGTATTTTGAAGGCTTCTTTACCGTTTGTGATATCACAGCCGTAAGCAACTTGTTTGTCTAGAGTTCTTTTCACGGACCCGCCTATTCCATCCGCTACACCCTTTCCATGTCCACTTTCAGAACAATTCCAGGCCAATTCTAGGCCCAGTTTAGTTGTGTAAAATTGCAAAAGAAAAAAAAATTTTTTTTGCCTGTATTGTGAACTGGGTCCATCAGAGAAAAAATGAATGCGCCTGACTTCAGGGCATTTCGTATTTATTAATTCAATAACGGGTAAGAGGTGCGCCCAAATAGCATGTGGTTCGTGACACTTATTGTCCGAAACAGAGCAAAACGATTGCGAACCAGAAGCCCAATAAACCATACCACAATGCAAAGTAATCTGATTTTTGGACGCTCCAAAATGGGTGGCTTGTACTTCTTCATGCGACTTACATTCATAATTTTCGCTAAAATCACAAAGAATCAAAGCTTCGTGTGGACCTAATGTTTCTATTTTCCCGCGATATTTACATTGCTGGTGTTTCCAATTGTGTATATGAATCTTATACAAAGGTATATTTTTTTCGAAAAGATGTATTAAGTCTGTTATGATGCCATGTTTCCTATTTTTGACGATCTTTTTTGTCATACAGTTTTTTACTACCCCTTTTTCTATTTTTTCATAAGAATGATCTACACGTTCCCACTGTTCCCAGTACACTTTTTTAAACAGAGCCTCTCCTTCAAAAGCATAAACCAATTTTGCATTTTTACAAATTGTACATCTCCCGCGCATACAATTGTAGGAACTTTGATCGCAAGACAACTTAGAAATTACGTCAGTAAGAGACTTAATATTTTTAGGAAACGCACCGTTTTTTAGTAAGCTAGAAAACATCATTTCCATATTGCTGTGTTTTACGCATAAGCAAGTGCTACGATTGTGAATGTTTGGTGAAAGAACATATGCTGGTTTGTGTCTAAAAAAGTAGTGAAACTAAATCGTCCTCCCTCATTCTTATATATTTTGAACAAATTGAATAATTTATCAGTAAGATATCGAATTTGATGCTTCTCTTTACTAACTGTTTTACACTCTTTCTTTCCACTTGTGCTACGGCTGATATCATCACGAATGAAAAATAATTTCAACTCTTCTGTAATCTTACCTCTTCTCCTAAAAGTTTCTTTTACTAATCCTAAAAGTTTTGAAACGTATGATTTGCATTTATTCTTCTTCACTATAACGGTATTAGCAACACTTTTAAGTACACGTTTATCTGCCTGGCTTCTTGATTTATTATAAACTGAGCGTAGAGCAAATTCTATAACTTCTTCTCTTGCTTTCATTTTTGTTATTTTATCATTTAAATTGTCCAACTTTTTTCTATTTGCTACCTTTAAGCGATACATTTTCTTTCTTGTTTTTGCTATAGTTTTAGACAATACGTTTATTTTATTGATCGCAGTTTCGTTCATACGCCGCAATTTCTTAATAGTAATCAAATGTTTTATGTTCATACATTTTTTGGTAAGTTCTTCGGAGGATGTAGGTTCTTTATTTTTAGTTTTGTTCTTTTCAATGTCAGTCTTTTTCGCTTTTTGTCTTTTTTTGTGTTCTCTCCATTTTTCTCTCTGGTCTGCCTTCTCTTTTTTTTCAAACTTGTGGGACACACCCAAACCACGAATGTACACTTTTTCTGAAAATGACCCAGGTGTTCTTTTAGTCGTATTTTCACAAAAAGGCACTACGCAATACTGGAAATATAATTTTAAACTCAGATTGAAATGAAAGAAAGACAACAGAAATTCTAACCTACACTAATGTCTGAGAAAAATGACGTCATACGGCCACTTGACGGCAATTGTGTTTTGGGCGGGAAAATATTTAATTTGAATTATGTTTTTAAGTTTTACTATTGCTAGCCGTTCTTTTTTAAGCAAATATTTTTTTTGTACCTTAATCTTGATCATTAATTAAATTGAAACACTTTTTGAAAAATAGGCAAATACCCTATTAAGAATAGGATTGGAAATCCACCATGCCACCATCTTGCCCTGCATTTGTCAACAACTTATTTTTGTATGGTGCACAAAAAAAACGACAATTTACAATAAAAAAACATTTCACTGCCACTGATATTGTCGATAATGTCGTCAAACTACAAAAAAATATAAATGTATAAATGGTATAAATAGTCTTTGCCGCGCTTTATGAAAAAAAAAAAAAAAATGGTTATCTGTAATAGATGGGTTTTTTTATTTATTTTTATTTATTGATTTTTCGATAAATTCGGCGCCATAGCGACAGACGTGTACATGCGTGCACAGTTGTTCACGTTCAAACTGAGAGAAAGTCACAGGTCGCGGTTTTTAGCGTAAGTGTATTACGCGGCACTCATGCCTCCGATCGTTTGCACCAACCAAAAAATCTGAGCCAATTTCCGTCCACACTTTCGATAAAACTGCACAAACGAACTGCACATTTAAATCGCTACGATAAATCGTTGTAGTGGATGCCGCCTATAACTGGTAGGCAGGACACCCGAGAGACAGGGCCTGATAAATCGTGTAATGTAATAGCCGCTTTACGGAAGATAGTTAACGCTCAGATGAAGAATACCACTCTATATCTGAGGCTTAACGTGACAACGGCAAAGTCATAACAAAAAATTGATGAGATGATTGCATACTTTTTAATAATACCTAAAAGGATTGGTAAATACTTTATATTAGTAATCAGATTTTTAAAATGCAAGAATAATTTAACCTTGTTTGTAATAAACAATGGATACCACATTAACTTTTCACTTCACTTTATAAACAGTCGACGAAACAGTTCACGTTATGATGTTGTGGAGGAACGGGTGTCATGTCCCTCCAACACAAAGGGAGGATCCTCCGACCAGGCGAGGTGATCATGCCAACTGCCCAACGGTTGATGTTGGGATGTTGTATATATGTTAATTGGCGCGAGAATTTCCACTGCGCGATTCAGGATTGCTAGTTTCTTAGTTTCCTTCGTTACGCCGTAGTTCAACGTATCTTCGGTAGAAGGCGCTGTATGTGGAAGTCGCCACATCACTCCCCTCCAAGACAGGATGTCGATACATTGTTGAGTCAGCTGTCTGTGCTCTGTTGTGGAGCTTGCCAGTGCCAGGAGTGAGTAGTTCCAGTGAGCTGGAACTGAATGCCGCTAGTCCCAGTGAGTCGGGACTGTAGTCCGCTGATCTCAGTGAGTTGGGATGGCGTGCGGTGTGCGGTGCTGTGGTGAGGCCCCCAGTGAATCGGGGCGGTTGCTGCCTAGTGGCTGGCTGCTACGTAGACGGGAGAGAGACGCTCTGCTTACATGTACCGTAGTTGCAGTGTGCTGTGCCTAGTCGCTGTAGAGGCCGTAGGGGTAAGCAGGCTGGAGTGGTAGCTTCCTGCGTGTGGTGTATCCCTGTTGAGGCCGAGGTTGCTGGCTGGCTGTGAGACTTGCTGCAGGAGTTAACATGATGGTGGCGTAAAGATGCTGCTTCGAAGGCTGCTTCCAATCACGTCGGGGTCACTACTGTGGAGTAACGAGTGTCATGTCCCTCCAATACAAAGGGAGGATCCTCCGACCAGGCGAGGTGATCATGCCTGGCGGGCCAACTGCCCAACGGTTGATGTTGGGATGTTGTATATATGTTAATTGGCGCGAGAATTTCCACTGCGCGATTCAGGATTGCTAGTTTCTTAGTTTCCTTCGTTACGCCGTAGTTCAACGTATCTTCGGTAGAAGGCGCTGTATGTGGAAGTCGCCACATCACTCCCCTCCAAGACAGGATGTCGATACATTGTTGAGTCAGCTGTCTGTGCTCTGTTGTGGAGCTTGCCAGTGCCAGGAGTGAGTAGTTCCAGTGAGCTGGAACTGAATGCCGCTAGTCCCAGTGAGTCGGGACTGTAGTCCGCTGATCTCAGTGAGTTGGGATGGCGTGCGGTGTGCGGTGCTGTGGTGAGGCCCCCAGTGAATCGGGGCGGTTGCTGCCTAGTGGCTGGCTGCTACGTAGACGGGAGAGAGACGCTCTGCTTACATGTACCGTAGTTGCAGTGTGCTGTGCCTAGTCGCTGTAGAGGCCGTAGGGGTAAGCAGGCTGGAGTGGTAGCTTCCTGCGTGTGGTGTATCCCTGTTGAGGCCGAGGTTGCTGGCTGGCTGTGAGACTTGCTGTAGGAGTTAACATGATGGTGGCGTAAAGATGCTGCTTCGAAGGCTGCTTCCAATCACGTCGGGGTCACTACTGTGGAGTAACGAGTGTCATGTCCCTCCAATACAAAGGGAGGATCCTCCGACCAGGCGAGGTGATCATGCCTGGCGGGCCAACTGCCCAACGGTTGATGTTGGGATGTTGTATATATGTTAATTGGCGCGAGAACATCCACTGCGCGATTCAGGATTGGTAGTTTCTTAGTTTCCTTCGTTACTCCGTAGTTCGACGTATCTTCGGTAGATAGCGCTGTAGTATGTTATATTGTTGTTGCGCTGTATGTGGAAGTCGCCACATCAATGAATGTAAGTGGTGTGCTGCCGCTGTCTTTCTTCTCCTCGGACGCTTAGGCCAATCGAGTGAAATGAAATGATATATTATTATATTTGCAAGAATGTAGTACATAAACAGGTCACAATAATTATATAAAGCTCAAATACATTCTACCATAACAATGGTGTGAGGGTGGGTCACTCAAGTATGAAGAAAAAAAAACGTCATTTTCATTCCGGGCACAGTGATAAAAAGGTGCCAAATTATAAGTGGAAACAGACTGTGAAATTTACTAGTAATCAGAATCTCCGGTTGCAAGCGGAAATGAAAAAAAAAATCTAATATTATAAAGCCGCAGAGTTTGTTTGTTTGTTTGAACGCGCTAATCTCAGGAACTACTGATCCGATTTGAAAAATACTTTCAGTGTTGGATAGTCCATTTATCGAGGAAGGCTATAGGCTATATTTTATTTTCATAAAAAATTAGGGATCCGTAAGAATATTGCTATGTCGTAACCCAAGGTGTAAAATCGAAAACCTATTTTTGCGTGCGCTGCAAAAAATTGACAATAGAACAAAATAATGTATTACAGGTTTGTAGTTCCCATTAAGATCTACAAAAAAGTCCGCGAGAGCATATATCTAACTATCTTGGTTTAGTCACAATAACCGCTTTTGTGTTCAAAAAAATTATTAAATCGTCTGAAGAAAGAAACTACGTTAAATGTGTATCGTAATATTAATCTTTATCCAAATTAAGCATTATGTTATCAAGGGTATTTATGTAGAAGTAAAATACTCATTGTTTCAATCCAATCGGACATTTCGTTTAGAAGTTATCACGAGTATATGACTTAGCGTCATATACTAGTGATAACTCGTGAGTTGGTACCTAATAATGAGTTATTTGCCAAATAGTTTTTGTCTACATAATACCTAATATTAATCTTGAGTTGTTGATTATGAGTATTAGATCTTAGAAGAGTATAATAAATACATCTATACCAATATATAAAGCTGAAGAGTTTGTTTGTTTGTTTGAACGCGCTAATCTCAGGAACTACTGGTCCAATTTGAAAAATTCTTTCAGTGATAGATAGCTAATTTATCGAGGAAGGCTATAGGCTATATATCATCACGCTAAGACCAATAGGAGCGGATCACCAATGAAGAATGTTTCAAAAACGGGGGATGTCTAATCACGCTACGGGCAATGGGAGACGCAAACGACGTTGCGTGGGTCAGCTAGTAGTTAATAAGGTCTAAGTAAACAGTTTGACAGAAACTTCTAGTCTAGTCCCAAACTCCTCCCGAACTCATAATTTGCTCCAAATCCGAGCTCCATCCGAGCAACCAATCTCCACGTCCTGCCCCTTCAAGCCACTCACCATAACACTGAACACCTTGATACCTGGCTTGATCTAATGCTTACCTCAGCCCCAAACTTTGTGTCTTCCCATGGTCAACTTCCTGCTCTCGGTTTGTCCCACCATGATCTGATCTATCTCTCCTATACTCTGAAGCCTCCCAAAGCATCTCCTAAAATTCGTCAGATTCGCAGTTTTCGACACACGAACATCGAAAAGCTACATACAGATGCTGCTATGTTAGATTGGACAAGTATGGCGACTGCTACAGATGTGAACCACAAACTCAGTATCTTCAATGACACCATCATTAATCTGTACAACATCCACGCTCCCATTAAATCGGTAACATTGAAACGTGACCCGGCACTCTGGATGACTGAAGAATGTGTGGCTATAAAACGCAGGGATCAGGCCTTTGTACTTTTTAGGAGCGATCGGTGTGAGAGATAAGTGGATCCATAATAAGACTGCAAGAAATCTGTGTAACCAGGTGATACGAAACGCTAAACGCCGATACATTTTTCAAAACATTGTGTCTTCTTCTTCTTCCAGTTTATGGAAATTTCTTAGTACATTAGGTTTCGGTCAAACGACAAACAGTCATGGGCTTAAGGTGTCATTAGAATTTAGATAGATACACACAAACTTCTTTGTCTTTTAATAAAGCTAAATATGAACAAACCATTGTTAGTTGAAAGTAATGCGTGACGATTATTATGGTAATTTAATAAGTAGTGATTTTTATCAGTATCTCGACTATGGTTTGTCATGCTCACTAAAATGTCATTGCTTGCGGTGTCGTCGTGGGACGGGTCGTTTCCTTCCCTCTGATATGGCGAAGGAGATGATGGCTGGTCCATGCGTCATACTCGTGAACGGGTGCTGCTTGGGGTGACTGGTCGGCCTAATCAGCGATGCTTTAGACAATACTATTACTCTGGTTCGTTCAACTGCAACTCTAGCCTCTTAATCCAGTCACGAATTATTTTTAACCGACTTCCAAAAGGAGGAGGTTCTCAATTTCATCGTCTTTTTTTTATGTATGTACATCGATTACTCCGTCAATTGTGGACCGATTTTGAAAACTCTTTTTGTATTCGAAAGGGTATGCTCCCCATGTGGTCCCATGGCCACCATATCAGGATCTGATGATGGATCCTAAGGAAATCGAAGGAAACCCTCAAATTTACGTGAGCGCCTGCAATGAAGTTACGAGCAATTGTCTGCATGCCTTCATATTCTGTAGACATCATTAAATTTTAAATGAAATGATGATGAGACACTTAGAAAGACTAAAAAGCGAAAAAAAAAACTTCGTTTAAAAAAACCGACTTCAAAAACTAAAAAGTATAAAATAAGTTAATTTGTATGTGCTACTAGGTTTAAAGTCGGTGCCAAGCCAAAATGTAATAGTAGGTACCGCACTCGCCGCGCGTGACCTTGAGCGGGATAGCTGCTCTTCGCGTTGAACAAAACAACCGAAGCGTCGGTGACGTCGAAATATAGCCAGTGTGGTACCTTTTTTTTTACGCTGGGAATGCTTATCGCACCATACCCTACGTGGGGAGACGAAGGGCGTGTGTGGGACTCCCGGAGAATTGATCTACCCACTAAACCCCGCGGCGGCCTACCTCGGCAGTCTGGAGGAGCTCCAGGAACGCATCAGCGGCTTCTGGAGTCCCCCCTGCCGTACCTCATGACTGAGCAACATCGCGGGGTAACCATAGTCACCCCCGGGGCGGGTCGCTATTCCGCCTCCTACCGTTCTACACAGTAACCGACCCGCCTTAGACGACACCCCCGGCCGCACCGGAGTGTCACCTGTCCCGGGTCGTTTGCAGCGGTCTCATTTCCCCAAGATGTGACCGCAGCGACCCTCAGGCAACGATTGGGGAGTTAACGTCCTCTACCGCGTCCCCTTCGTCGCCTCCTTCGAGCGGGATCGGCCTTTTCCCGATCACGCTCTGCGGACTCCTTCTGGAGCATAACGCCGTCACAGAAGGAGAACGCGGCTTCCCATCCCTCATCACTTGCCAGCATTGCCGTGATCAATGCTGGCGGTGACAGGTTTCGTCCGATCTGTCCGACCAGGACTCTACGCTCGGACTCCCATGCAGGGCAGTCCTCCAGTGTGTGCTGGGCTGAGTCCCGGTTGGACCCGCAGTGGTGGCATTGTGCTGTGGCCTCCCGTCCTATTCGATTCAGAACCGAAGCAACCGTGCCCGCTGAGTATCTGAGTCAATCGGTAGGTGACACAGTCGGTCCTCCCCATCCAAGCTTCGAAGCTCGGCAGAACGGCTCCGACAGCGCGTTGGCTGGCACAGCCCTGGATTTCGAGCCGTGCCCGCCAAGCGCGCAGAGCTTGGGTATGCGCGTTCCGCCGTAGCATTCCGGGCTCATTTTCTGGCGCTGTCTCTTCGTCATTCCGACCGACAGAACGAATTTGGTCGTAGACCATCGTGTCCATGTCGGCCAGAATGTCGAAGGGTGGAGATCGCGCCAGGACCGTCGCTGCCTCGTACGATATCGTGCGGTAGCCCCGAGTCTGCAGCCGCTGCAGACTCCTGAGTTGAGCCTTACAGCGGGAGGAACCCGCCAAGTCTTTAGAATAGACGGGCGCCCCATAGAGGACCATGGATCGCACGACGCCCATATAGAGGCAGCGAACTTCTTCCCGTGGTCACCCGAGATTGGGCAGCAGACGATGTAACGCCCCTGCTACCCCTCGTACTCGAGGGACTAATCGCCCGAAATGCTCTTCGAAGCTCCACCGATTGTCCAGAATGAGGCCTAGGTACTTCATGTACTGACCCACTTGGACTTCGGCCCAGCTCACGAATTTTTTCCACAACACAAGCCACTCCATGCTCGGCGAGCAGAAGCACCTCCTCAAATCGGGACCCTCTAGCCAGTATTAATGTATCGTCCGCATAGCAAACGACACTTAGGCCAGAGGGCAGACTGGTGCGAAGGACTACATCATATGCGAGGTTCCATAACAATGGGCTCAATACAGAGCCCTGAGGAACCCCGCAATATACTTCTCTTTGATTTACATCCCGTCCCGATCGATGAACTTTACGGTTCTGTCACGCAGATAGGCCTCTATGATGATCCTCAGGTAGGGTGGCACCTCGTGGTATTCAAGGGCCGTCCTAATTGCCTGCTAGGGGAGGGTGCCGAAAGCGTTGACAATATCCAGACTAATTGCCAACGCCGGACTGCCGACTCCGACAGGGAACGAACACATCTAATAGCGTCCACTGTCGAACGCCCCCGTCGGAATCCAAACTGGCAGTCCGACAGATCAGGGCCTACTCGCGACAGGTGCCCGCTGATACGGTCAGAGATAACTCTCTCAAAAAGTTTCCCAGACTCGTTCAGCAGGCATATCGGTCGGAACGCAGATGGAGAATCTGCAGTCCTTCCTTCCTTTTTTAGGAGCACCAATCTTGGTTCTTTCCAGTCAACGGGGAAGATACCGAGGCTGAGACATTCCGTGAATTCATTGACGTCAATCGTCAAGACATTCAGTTTCTCCCCCAGTACCGACAGAGCTATCACCAACGCCTGGCCTGGAACTCCATCAGGTCCAGGCGCAGTATTACGGGAAGCCAGCCGCCGCACGGCTCGATCCAGCTCTCCCTCCGTCACCTCATATTCGTCGGACCAGAGTAGCCGGTCCGATTGTGACGGAGGTATCGCGGGACTGTCCTGGACTCTTGGGAAGAGCGTGTCTAGGACTCTTCCAAGGAACTGCGGGTCCAGGGTTTCCGTCAGCGGAGGAACCCATGGTTTGAGCTTACCCAATACCATTTTGTAAGGTCCCCCCCCTATGGGTCCCTATCCAGTCCCGCGATGAGCTCTTTCCAGGACCAAGCCTTGGCCTCAGCGTTTGCATCACTGAGAGCCTTTGAGAGCAGCTCCATATTCCCGCCGTGCTCTGTCGATCTCCTCGACTGTAGCTTGCCGTCTTCTGCGGGCTCGAAGGTACGGGCGGCGCAATCTTGCGACTGTCGTTCTCAGCCGCGAGATCTCCGCGCTCCACCAGTACGCTGAGCCCTTTCTGGCTGGCATGACTCGGGCATTGAGGCGTCACATATGGACGCCATAATGTTCCCAAACCAGGCCGCCAGTTCCTCCGGATCGGACGAAACCCTTTCTCCGACCAATCCGCGACGTGGGATGCGGCTACAACCATCTCTCTGTTGAGCCGCTTAGGGGACCATCGTCGCGGAGGTTCTCTCTCCTGGGTTGGGCGGTTAGGGCGACAGAGAGACACATCGAATATGATGTGCCGGTGATCAGAAAGACTAACCACTTTCTCCGCCAGCCGCCATTCCTGTACCGTATGCACTGGCGAGGGAGTCCCGCACGACAAGTCGACAATCGACTCCCCTTGCCATCGTACACAGGTACTGACTGAACCTCTATTTAAAAGTCGGAGGTCCAGTCCAGCTCCAGGATAGTGTCTCCCCCCGCCGCGTCCAGGGTGTCTCCCCACTCCCTCGAGTGGGCGTTGAAGTCACCCAGAACGAATACCGGACGGGAGGTGTAACTGCGGATCCAATTCCCCAACCCGTGCAGGTATGCCTCATACTCGGCTAGGCCGCGATTGGGAGAGAAGTAACAGCCTACCACGACCCCCACTCCACTGCCACAAAGCCCGCACCCTTTCTCAGGAGAGAGCAATGGAGACCCTCCCCACCAGGCTAGTATATGGACGCTGAGCCGTCGGCCGCCCCGAACCAACGCGGATGTTCCGGGATAGAATAGGGCTCTGCAATGACTGCCAGGGCTACTATCTGCTCCGCGAGCGTTTGGATCAACAGATCCTGTGCTGCGCCGCAGTGGTTGAGGTTGCCCTGGAGAATTCTTGCGTGTGGTGGGAATTCTAGGCCTCCATTGCCTCTCCCGTCGAGTTACCACTTGAAACGGCCTGTCCTGATTGAGTAGAGGCAGAGCGAGCCCGGACCTCTCCGCCCTTTTTCTTCTTCGGTGGACAGCAGCTCTTGCTGCCCAACCGATGGTTAGCGGGCAGGCCGTAGTCGGTGCATACTAGACACTTCGGTGCATCCGCTACGCAATTTCGGGCCTTATGACCCGATTCACCGCAGCGGAAGCAGCGCCCACTTCTATCACCGTGACCCGGGCATTTCACCCTGACGTGCCCCATTTCAAGGCACTGGTAGCACTGTAAGGGCCGTGGTGCCAACGTTACTACCCGAACTGATGCCCAGCCCACCTGAACGCGTCGAGCGGCCGCAACTTGATGTAATGCTGTAAGAGGACCCCGAACCCAAACTGTTGCCAACCGTGCCGCAGTCTTGCGTATCTCCCCGACATTGATGTCGGACGGGGAGCAGCCACCCGCTGCGGCTATTGACTACAGTGGCTAATCTTCCAGTCAAAAATGCTCCCAAACAGATTCAAACTGCACTCCACTCGATTGTGGTCACCTCAACCAACGAGATGGACACAGGGGAAGAAGTAATCGACCATATAAAAAAGGCCGTAAACGCCAAAGACGGCTGGGTTAGCGTCGATAGAATCAGAAAGGCTAAGGACAGAAAGATTGTCTTAGGATGTCGCACAGAGGAAGGAAGAGAGAAGTTAAAAAAGAGATTAGCCAGTGCATAGGAGCAATTGAGTGTGGAGGATGTTAAAAACAAAGACCCTCTCGTCGTATTGAAAGATATCCTTAAATGTAACACCGACGACGATATACATCAAGCCTCCAGAACCAAAACAGGGACATTTTTGAGGGCCTCAGCAAAGAGGACACAAGAACCGAAATACTTTTTAAAAAGAGAGCACGAAACCTCCACACTCATCACGTGGTCCTCAGGGTCTCCCCCAAAATCTGGTCAAGACTGATACAGAGAGAGGCTGTACACATCGACCTGCAGAGGATCAGGGTTGAGGATCAGTCTCCCCTGGTCCAATGTTCCCTGTGCCTGGGCTACGGGCACGGGAGACGGCTCTGCAGGGAGACTGTCGAAAAATGCAGTCACTGTGGGGGACCCCACCTTAAAACCAAGTGCGCCGACTGGCTGGCCGCTACTGCTCCCAGATGCTGTAACTGCGTGCACGAAGGCCTGGATCGCGTTGAGCACAACGCATTCAGTGCCGAGTGCCCAATACGCGGCAAATGGGAGATGCTGGCCAGGTCCAGAGTAGCGTACAGCCGAGGACTCTGGCTAGGCAACACTCAAGCTGTATGCTTATTGTGAGTTTCAATAAACAAATCGAATGACTTAACCACCGCGTAAATCGAGTTCACGTCAAACGGATCGACAAGCGAATACCAGCGAGTGTAAGTTCTTACCAAGTCTTTCGTCTCGATTGGCGTTAACTCACCGTGAGAACGTAATTTTTTTTGTCAATGTTGGCAGCGTTAAAGCGTCAATGCGATAAACCAACAAAATTAAATACAATGATTTTCGAACGCTATTGGTATATAGGCGTTGTATAATCAAAATAGTCTGGTTACGCTTGGCGTCACTTGTCATTGTTGTGTAAACAAACTGTGCGTGTATAAATTTTTATTGTTTATCTCAACGATAAAATAATTGAATCAATTTGAATTATTAGTAACTTTTATGGAAGAGTAAGTACCTAATCAAGATATTTATAATATTGAATGTGAGTTGTTGAAGTGAACTTGTGATATATTTTGTGTTTTTGTATTCTTTTTGCTAGACATGGAGACCTTAGTAAGCCAATGAGTAATGCAAGAGGTAGGATCGTGGCCATCCAGCATTGGCAGGAGCTTACATCACTGCTTAACAGTGATGGCAGTGGTGATACAAAAACCACAGAAAAGTGGAAAAAGGTTTGGTGATGGTGATAAGTAATCCTTCCCATAACATGTATGTTGAAACTCTTTATAACTCATTATCAATATATCTTTTTACAAGGTGGATGAAAGTATAATCGGGGTAATCTATATCTATACAATAAGATCTTACTAAGATTACATCATCATACATCATTTTATTAATGCTTATTATTGGTTGAGGATCCCGGTTATATGTATATTAAAATTTTGTTTTTTGCATGTCAAAGGTGTGGAGCAATTTTAAAAACAATACAAAAAAGAAAGCGAGACTGCATAGAGCAGCTAGTGGCACTGGTGGTGGGCCTGCTGTGTATGCCAAACTCACTGAATTAGAAAAAAGAGTTCTAAATGTTATTGGCATACAGGCAACAACGGGTTTGGCAGTGGCCTAGGCAGGGTTTTCACAGGTTATTTATTTTTATTTTATCGCTTGGCACATTTTTTGTAAATACTTACCCTTACCACAAATGTTCGTTTTTGTTATTTACATTTTATTAATTTTAGGATGATGATGCTGCACCAAGTGTGCCTGATGTGATACAACCCAGGATACCGGAACCTAGGTTAGAACAACCAGTTACACAGGAAGTCCATAGCTATCCAATTGATGAATGTGAGTTGTTTGGTATAGGTAGCTATTATCATTTTATAAGAAATAGGATAAGATGAAAGTGTTATATATTTTTATTTTTTAGGTATTGAGCCATGGAATGAGCCTGGACCTTCTAGCCAAGTGCATGTAGAGCCTCCTTTAAGCCAGGCTCATGTAGAGCCTCCTTTAAGCCAGGCTCATGTCGGACCAAGGCCACCTAGCCAAGCCATCAATGTGGATATTGAAATCATAGAAAGTAAGTTGTTGTTACTTATATAGTGAAAATATCCGGAGAATATGGCATATAGAAATAAATAAAAAAGAAGTGTTGTGTTCATTTGCAGATCTAAATAACAAATGTTTTCTTTTGTCAGATGCTGAAGAAGTCTTACCAAATTTATCTCCAGAGCCTCATGTTGCTGCCCCACAGCCTCGTGTGCATCCTGCCCAGTATGGGCAAACTACACCACGCCATAGTGAGAGGTCTTCACGAATACGACCCTCACCTCGAAGACGTGTGAGGCTGACACAAACGGAGCAGGTTGCACGTCAGTTTGTCAACTCCGATTGTGAATGGAGAGCATTCAGAATGCAGCAACATAGAGATAATGTGGAGATAAAAAGGAAGCAAAATAGGATTAGGGAAATGGAAGTGCAGACTCAGAGAGAATGGCAAGCTTTAAGTTTAAGAATGATAGATATATTAGATAAACTAGCTAATAAGTTTTGTAAAGATTAGTTTAGTAAATAAAATTATAGAAAAATCTTTATTATTAGAATATAATATAGTTAATAGTTTTCATATGAACCAAGTTTAAACTTATATATCAATATTTTTTATAGTTCCATACATACCTGTGGTATCCACAACATCTACAATGCCATGTTTAACAACTATTTTATGTAAAACTTTTTATAAAAAAAAAATACCGACTTCCAAAAACATCCAACGAAAACTCTCTGTCAAAAAACACTTAAAAGCGTAAAATAAACTGGTTCTTCATAAATTGCCTATACCTAATTCTTTATTCATTTAAATAGTAGTATTATAATGGGTGCTAGGTACCTAAAATCTGTTTGAAGTCGGTGCCAAGTGACTATCGCTTAGACTTTTGTAATTGTTCGTTTGTATTCTTTTTGGCTTAGCACCGACTTCAAACAGATTTTAGGTACCTAGCACCCATTATAATACTACTATTTAAATGAATAAAGAATTAGGTATAGGCAATTTATGAAGAACCAGTTTATTTTACGCTTTTAAGTGTTTTTTGACAGAGAGTTTTCGTTGGATGTTTTTGGAAGTCGGTTTTTTTTTTTATAAAAAGTTTTTATTTTACAGTTTTTAGTGCAAACAATCGTAGGTAAGTAGTAAGTTGAATTATTTCATCAAATTTCATCATCAAGAATACAAATTAAAGGTACGTGTAACATTAAAATCATCCTCTAATCCCTAACTGTTGAAGAGTTTAATCTTCTATTATCAGCTCACCTAAATAGCTTGAAAGTATACGACTGAAGGTCTTTAGATACGTATGAAATTGAAAGAATTATTCTCCAACTCCTAACCGTTGAGGAGTTGTACCTTCCATCATCAGCTTACCTAAATAATTTGTAAGAATACGACTAAAGGTAACTTATATACATATGATATTTAAAGATTTATCCTCCAACTCCTAACCGTTAAGGAGTGGTACCTTTCATCATCAGCTCATCATCATAAAATGATGACTACCAGACGCAAATACCGGTGTAACTTCAGAAAATATACGAAAAACATAGTATGTGCCTATAAAAAATGAGGGTTTCCCTCGATTTCCCTGGGATCCCATCATCAGATCCTAATATGCTGGCAATGGGACCACCACGGAAGCATACCCTGTCGAATACAAAAAAAAATTTCAAAATCGGTCCACAACTGACGGAGTAATCAGGTAACATACATAAAAAAAAAAAGAAAAAAATACATACAGTGGAACATAGAACCTCCTCCTTTTTGGAAGTCGGTTAAAAACAACAAGCCAATATGATTCTTGAACATTTTAAAGGATTATAGTGTAGAACCCTGTCTTTATTCAGGCATCGCCAACGATTTTTCAGCCTTCCAAAGGTTTTTTGCGATAACAACTCTGGCAGTCATATGTTTTTGATTATAATTGGCTTGAGGTGTGTTAGGAGCAGCATCTAAAATTGGAGTCATTAGCCATGGCCGTTGTGGATAACCTGAGTCACCTGAGAATATCAACATAATATATTTTGCAAATGTCATACATCATAATGTCATCCTTTATTTTTAATTGAATACCCTAGAACCTTACATGATTCAGGAATAAAAAATTGTATAATACTCATAGTAGATTTTTACCTAAAAGCCACACTGTTTCCCCATTTCGGTGCAATGACTGCATATATTGGTTTAGGTCACTATTTTCCCATATAAATGAGTCATGGTTTGCTCCTCCAAATTTTGCATTGACATTAAGTATCCGATATTCATCATCACATACCTGTAATAATTATAATATAGGTAGGCAATAAAAATCACTGAAGCTATGATTATATAAAAGGAAAATAAAATCTTATTTACCATTTGGACATTTATCGAATGATAGTGTTTGCGGCAATAGTACCGATGCTCTTCTTCTTTTGGTGGTCCATGTATTCGAAAATGACTGCAATCAATGCAACCAACAACCCCTGGTATTCCATATTGATCAGAAAACCTGAAATAAATTATATAGTCAGTCAGTCAAATTAACCATTTATGTATAGCATTTAAACCTGAATATTTTATTAATTGCGTACCTTTGACTAATTGCTTGTCTGGCATTTTGAGTGTCAGGAAACCGAATATATTAGTTTAACATATTTTTATGTATTAATGCTGTGGTTACCTCTTCAATATAAACACTGCACATTTTTTGGGAGATATTCTTTGCAACTCCAATAGGACGCTGGTAAGACCCGGTTGCAAAGAAAAATAATCACAGAGTACAATGTATATAAAATAATGCAGTGAGAACCTAGAATAATAACAATTGATAAAAAGAAACACATGAAGGTTGCATGTTTATGCACACATATAATTTTCAATGAATTTACCTTCACTTCCAAGCTAACCCGTTGAGTAGATTTCAAATTTGTTAATTCTCTTAATTCTTTGCATAAGACTTTAAATGCTTTCTTCGAAAGGCTATAATTCCTTTTAAATTCGGTCTCTGGAAGATGCGTAATTAAATTATCTGCTGAGATCCGAGCCTGTGCACGCAAATTGGCTAGGTGATTACGCTCGTCTTGTGCTGTCGCCGTCGATAACATCCTCCAAGCGAAAAAATTACGAGCTGCCATTCTTTTCTCGAATGAGAAAAGAATGTGTGCCCATACAACTTCCTTGACCCTCTCTGCGGAAGTGCCCTCCTCACAGGGCTCCGAGTAGCCTTCTGTGGTTCCGCAGCGGGCTTCGAGAACGAACCCATGTTCTCTGCCCTCTGACACTCTTCCTCCAAAAACTCCATGAGTTGAGAAGAGGTGGGCAAGTTGTCTGCACTCTGACCGTGATGCTGCTCAAATCTGGTCTGCACATCGACTGGCATGCGGGACAGTACTATGTATACTAACATGTAAGACCACTCTTCAACCGGCAAGCCCAAATTTCCCAATGCCCTAGCCCAGGGTCTCTGCCATACAGGCAGAAGTGCCCAACACTTCTGCCTGTATGGCAGAGACCCGAGTCACTGAAGGGATGCTAAACAGCCTCTTGAGCTGCGCATCAACCTGCCTCCTTTTGTTGTGGTAGCGCCTTACCAACATTTGACGGGCAATCTCATAATTGTCCTCTGTCACCGTCAAATGGGCTACCAGTTCCCTAGGCTCCCCCTTTAAAGTTGACTCTAGTTGTGCCATCTTATAGGATTTAGGCAAATCCTCCCTTAAGTGGACCAAACTATCAAATAAATTGATGAAGCTGACCCACTCACCGAGCTCTCCATCAAAGCTGGGTAGTTGTATCTGAGGCAGTTTTGTTACAACCCCGCGAGAGTGTGGGCCTTCCACAGCTTCTTCATTGCGGCCCGTTCCTCGCTGGCGCTTTATTTCTGCTATGCGCTGCTGAATATCATCAGCAATTGAGAGGCACTGGTCAACATCAGCCTCCATCGCGGACCTTGTCTGATCGCTGACCTTCTCCTCCTCAAGGGCCTCGACTTTGGTAAGCGTTTCCATCATTAACTCCAGCCGGGCTGGTGCATCCAAAGCTCGAGCCAACACTGCATCTTGTCTATCTGGTCGGCCTAGGAGGCCTTGAACCGATGTAAACCATCTCAATTCCGTGTTAATCTTAGCCCGGTACAATGACAACGACATAGTGGCAGAACCTTACTTATAAGTTACAATATTTTATGTATGTAATAAAACTATTTAGTGCTTGTGCACTCACTTAATCTCAGGTATATATCTACCTACAAGTTTCAACTTTATCAATGCCCAGTAACTCAAATTAATTGAAAATAACAATAATAGAATAATATAACAATATTATTTAACTGCCTCGTTGGTCTCGCGGTTGGCATGTGCGACTGCTGATCATGAGGTCTCGGGTTCGATTCCCGGGTCGGACCAAATGTTTGTATGATCTACAAATATTTGTTTCGGAGTTTGGGTGTTTTCTATGTATAATATGTATGTATTTACAAAAAAAAGTATATATGTATTTGTATCAGTTGTCTAGTACCCATAACACAAGCTCTGCTTAGCTTGGGACTAGATGGCGTTGTGTGTTAGATGTCCGAAATATTTATTTATTTATTTATTTATTCTAGTAATAATGTCTGTGGGCTAGCAAAATCTAATTGTATTAGATTAATATATTGGACTAAATGTCCTAAATTATTAATATTTAATATTAAGTTTTACAATTTAACCAATAATTAAATGTGTCACCTACCTACATTTAATAATTATGCTGATAAATTGTTTTAAATACTTATTTAAATAACTATTTCAGTGGAATCAAAGATATGTGGACACTGGAACAGTATTATAGTGACCTACCTAACAACGAGGTATCACCTTCTGAAGCAGTACGGAGTGCTCACAGCTCAGAGGTTTTAACCACGCTTCTGCTACCAAAATGTTCAATCCTCTCGCCAATGCAGCGTTCACCTTGGGAAGTTTGCCATGCCTATAGGGCCCATGAGTAAGGCATACAATCGCTAAGCTAAATCACTGGCGAGAGCAATAAACTTCACGGCGTTTCACCGTGTTCTTATTCTAAGCTAATGTAATATCAAGCACTTACTGGAGACGTGTGAATTCCCTGATATCGGCGTTCCAAGAGGCCTCTTGGTAGTTTCTCTGCGTCGTCACACATTCATAAACTCCTCAGTTGCTGTGGTACAGGTTCCCTAGTATTATTCCAATTATAATACACCCGTTTTAACTGTCGCGGATCGCGCCTAATTGACGTGACTACTAAAACTCGCGAGTCCATACCAGACCAATCATAACTGTAACCAACGAAACACCGAATTGGATGGACAACCAGCTAAATTCCAATTAAACGGCACTATTCAACCACCCTGGCTGACCGTCTTTTCAAAGCTTCTCCTTAGTACTCTCTTTTTACTTCAAAACGTCAAACAAGAAAAATGACAATCAAAAATGTTGCCATTATAATGACGTTCAATTTCTAACATTACCATTTACTCTTGGTGTAGGAATCCATAGTAAATATTTCATTATTTATGTAATACATTCTAGAATTAAAATGACTTGTACTTATTGTGTACGTATGTACTTTGATGATGCCATAAGGCAAAACCGGTCAGGTGTAAATAAAAATAAAATAGTGGAATAAGTGCAAGTTAATTAAATTTTAGAATATATTATAACAAATTCCATCAAGTGCCGACAATCGGGAGTATAAATTATTTATATAATGTTTATTTTTATTAATTGTATAAATGTATAATTATATAGTTATAGTGCTTAAGTATTTCTATATAATGTTTATGTATTTGTTGTATTTATATATGGAGTTATGTATGTAATACTTTGTAATGCATTTTTAGTTGTTTAATTATGTACTTCATGTGCGCCTACCTCACATGATTTCTACACCACCCAAAGGTTGACTGGTAGAGAAAGCCTTGGGCATTAAGTCCGCCGATGTACAAATGTGCATAAAGTTATAAATAAATAAATAAAACCGGTGTGCAATAACGTCTGCGCTGTGTTTCACCGAGTGAGTGAGGATACCTGAGGCCCATAGCCCAGTTTTTAACTGATCGGCACAAGAAGGAAGAACCAAATCGTTTGGTTCGAGAGCGTATTTCTTCTGAGGAGGTGGCTTCCAAGGCCAGCACGTGTTGTTCTGTAGAAAAAGGGAGAAAGTGGAATCAGTTTGAAGAGCTCATCAGAACACTCTCCATGGTAAAGGCGGTAGAGGACTGACATAGAGGCTATATCTCTCCGCAACTGCAGAGGCTCAAGGGACTGGGTGGCATCGGGATTGTTGATAATGCGGACTGCTCGCCGCTGCAACCGATCGAGAGCTTCTAGCAGATACTGCGTGGATCCATCACAAAGATGAGAATCCCTCTATTCATACCGTGGCTGTCGTAAGAGGCGACTACAGAATAAACAATACAGAGCAACAGTACCGCAATTTGAAGGAAACATTGAAACAACTCCTATATCAAACCGTAGTATAGTAGGTTAAAACCTCTGTAGTGATGATGAACTCATCATTATGATGACTGATACATATATCCCACAAATTTATGGACAAATAAAGATAAATATTAAATTGTCACTTGCTACTTATAATTCAGGAAAATTATTTTTAGTATTAAACAGGATAATGGCTACTAATTAGGGTTGTATGTCCGAGAATTGATGAAATTAATATTTTCTATGTAATAAAAGTTTCCATTACGTTCATAATATTTGTTTTCCAGCACCCAAAGCTTTATTCTACAAAAGTAATCGTTGTAGAAAACGGACAAATGAATGAAAATGGCATCTCTCAACGCTAAGTCAGGTGCTAGGTGGTCAAAACACCTATCTCAGCATATTGCGTTGTTGTTACGATAGGGCCCGCGCCCGGTTCATGACCGAAGAGGCAGTGAGCTGTGGCGCGTTGTTTTGGCGGTGTCATTGGACATCGCCAATGCATTCAATACCATTTTTTAGCTGCATCAGGGAAGCACTCCACTACCAGAGTACCTGAGGCGGCTAGAGGCAGACTATTTAGAGGAGCGTACCGTCATGTACGAGGACCGAGAGGGTGTCTTGAGACGGCGACCCATGTCGTGCGGCGTTCCGCAGGGGTCTGTCGTTGGACCACTTCTGTGGAACGTGGGATAAATGACTTACCATATTATTTAAAAGATCTCTGTGATATAGTTTTTATTTGCTGATGATACGTCACTTATTTTCTACTTTAAAGTCGATCGTAAGAAAACAGTTTTTGACGATGTGAATAGGGCACTAAATGATGTATTGAATTGGTTTACAACGAATAATCTCCTACTGAATTCAAATAAAACAAAGTGTGTGACATTTACTATGCCAAATGTAAAACAACTAGGCACTAATCTAACAATAAATAATGAAATCATAAGTATTGTAGACTCAACAGTATTCTTAGGAATTACATTAGATAGTAAACTTCAATGGGGAGCCCAGATAGATAGCCTTGCGGGTAGACTTAGTTCGGCAGCTTATGAAGTATGGAAGGTACGTCAGCTCACTGATACGGACACAGCTAGGTTAGTTTATTTTAGCTACTTTCATAGCGTCATGTCCTATGGTATACTACTTTGGGGCAAGGCGGCTGATATTGAAACGATTTTTATTCTACAAAAACGAGGTATCCGCTCAATGTACAATTTAGGTGCTAGAGTCTCTCTTCGAGAGTTGTTTAAAGATATAGGTATTTTAACTGTTGCATCACAGTATATATTTGCTAATATTATGTTTGTTAGACACAACATTAATGACTATAAGAAAGACAGTGATGTACACAATATTAGAAACAAATCTAAACTCATTGGTTCCTATCATCGATTACATAAGGTACACAACTCGTTCGAAGGTCTTGGTGTACGTTTTTATAATAAAATTCCTATACATGTAATCGACCTTCCTGTAAATAAATTCAAGCTAACTGTGAAAAATCACCTTATTAGGAAAGCCTACTATGCGATCAACGATTATCTAAACGACAAACAGTCATGGGCTTAAGGTGTCATTAGAATTGTAATAGATACACACAAACTTCTTTGTCTTTTAATAAAGCTAAATATTAACAAACCATTGTTAGTTGAAAGTAATGCGTGGCGATTATTATGGTAATTTAATTAGTAGAGATTTTTATCAGTATCTCGACTATGGTTTGTCATGCTCACTAAAATGTCATTGCTTGCGGTGTCGTCGTGGGGCGGGTCGTTTCCTTCCCTCTGATATGGCGAAGGAGATGATGGCTGGTCCATGCGTCATACTCGTGAACGGGTGCTGCTTGGGGTGACTGGTCGGCCTAGTCAGCGATTCTTTAGACAATACTATTATTCTGGTTCGTTCAACTGCAACCCTAGCCTCTTAATCCAGTCACGAATTATTTTCAACAGTAGATTTTGCAACTGAATGTAAGTGGATGTGCACCTTGTTTCTATTTTGTTCTATGTTTAATAGACTCAAACCTTCAACGTTATCACTGAGTGTTTTTTTTTTTGTTTTTGTTGTTTGTGCGTTAGATTTTGGAGCTTTTTAATAAAAGGAATTTCAGTTGGCAACAGCTTGCATACTGTTTACCTTACATGTAATACTAACACTATTGTACCTGAAAATCAGATTTTGAAAAAGAGTAGCCATGAGTTTCTTTGCCAGTATTCTTCTCATGAGCTCTACGCATTTTGGAAACTGGAAGTTATGGATCGACACGGGCAGGCAGTAGATTTTGGTGTTTTCGCCTAACTTAACTCGACAATACAGCACATGCTGTGGCCTCTGTTTGTGTCGATCTATGATTTTTAACTATAGCTTCAATTTGACGTTCATAAGTGTCACTTGGTGTCTTAGCGCGACATAAGACGTTTTAGACACACGTTTCAAATTCATGGTTCCGACGATGAAGAATAATATCTCTAGACTGCAAATTTATCTAACAACGACAACAGCCACTTCGTCGATTGTCGGTGAATTAAACCTCCTTGCATGCTCACCAGTAGGTGTTTTGTCAGCTCTGATTACAATATTATGGCTGTCCGATGGCATACGATCTAAGGCCATTTGAACATTTTGACTAAATTATTGTTCTGATGAAGAAACGTTTGCAGTTCTTGGACAATGGTTCGTTTTACTGTTGGATTATGAGCACAACGACTTTCAACTTACGCATCTTGATTGCCCATAAAATAAATTTGTAAAAATTTATGGTCCACATCTGGCAGTGGCAACAGTGCTCCCAGTCACTGACAAATTGTCATTGTATCTGCAATTATCTTGTTAAATTATTATTTGTGATACAAATGTATTTTAACGCTTTACAATATTGACAAATAATTGTCATTTCCCCAATTGTCACGGATTTGTCGGCACACACAGGAGCACTATTTCTGCGGTATCGCTCGATTTCATTGCATCGTGCTCGCTGTTACTGTGTTTGGTGTGCCCAAACTCGTTCCATTCTAAGCGGCTCCGTCCACTTGATCCCCTGCTTAGATCCCCTGGCGGATCCATGTGAAAATTTCGTCCACAATGATTCCCTTGGGAATCTATTTGGATTTCGATTCCATTTTGATCCCCCAGGGGATTTATTTAGAAGATTTTCGTGCACTTCGATCCCCTAATTAAACCGATATGGGATTTTTTTGAATTTTTTGTGTGGCATGGCTATTGATAGCCTATATAGTATATAGGTTTATTACTATACCTATTAATACATTTCACCACCAAAGATTACCTACACAACTTAAAAGTCTTTAAAAATCCTAGTATTAAATCCATTCATTAAAAAAATATTTAAATCGTATAAAAGTATGAATATTTATGGAACTTTTTGTTATGTAAAACTTCTAAATTAATAATCAAAATGTATAGAAAATTCTAAAAGATTCCATTGAAGATCGATGTGGATTAAAAATACAGATATCCCTTATCGGTTTAAGCAGGGGATAGAAGTGGAAAATCTTCCAAATGAAACCCCTGGGGAATCAAAATGGAATCTAAATCCACAAAGATCCCCTAAGGGATCAGTGTGGACGAAATTTCCACATGGATCCGCCAGGGGATCTAAGCAGGGGATCTAAGTGGACGGAGCCGCCTGTCTATGTCATTATTATTCACTGTAGAACGCAATTCTGCCATAGCAATACGAATGTTATCATTATCCGTCTCTCGCTGGTCATCAGTGCGGATTGCACGTGAGGTAGCTCGTCGCACATCTGATTGACTTTGACGACCTATGTCAGTTCGTCTTTGCCTTGGCATTTTCAAACAATAATAAAATAGGGTACTTGCCTGTAGTACTAAAAAAATAGGATGTTTTGCATATAGCTAGTTTAGATGCCAGGAAATTTTAATAACATTTTTATTTCTAAAAATAATTACATATTTTCAATATTTTCATAAAATAAAAATCATGATTTTTAATCTATATGTCACGTGACCGCAAATGCCAATCATAAAGTGTGACATCAGTTTTCTCAAACGTATCGACTTGTGAATACCTAAAAAAAAAATTATGCTAAAATAAGTTATTAACTACATTATTTCGGCATAAATATTATAAAAGGCGAAGGTCTAACAATGCAGAAAAAATTCACGAAAGCTAATAGTTTAAATTTGCTACGGATAGACACGATTATGGTGGCAAGATATTTCGCCGATAATCCCGAACAATTTTGTAGATGTTCCTTTTGTGGTATTTTCACAAAAAGGCACTACGCAATACTGGTAATATAATTTTAAATTCATATTGAAATGAAAGAAAGACGACAGAAATTTTAACCTTCTGAGAAAAATGACGTCATACGACCACTTGACGGCGATTGTGTTTTGGGCGGGAAAATATTTAATTTGAATTATGTTTTTAAGTTTTACTATTGTAAGCCGTCTTTTTTTACGCAAATATTTTTTTTGTAGCTTAAAATTGATCATTAATTAAATTGAAACACTTTTTGAAAAATAGGCAAATACCCTATTCTCACACAACACACTGACAAACTGATGATAGAAGATTTACAACAATTTAAATATTATATGCTAGACTGTACAATTTAATAGCTTTTTTGATGTCGGTATAGCCTTATAGATACTTTTTAAATAGTTTTTTTTTACGGCTTTAACCGTAGTTGTTGTTGTACCGCGGGTAACACCACGGGGCTCAGCTAGTTTTTGAAAAAAAAAAAACAGAAGATTGACTCTGTAATGAAACCCTATTTCCTTTACACCTCTCATCTTTTAAACATTTATGGTTATAGGGGTAACACGGTTATAGGGACATGAAGCTCCCTTAAGTCGTTACGTACCAAAACTGGATCTAAAGAATCACTTCGTTGTCATTCTGTCTATCCGTCTGTCAAGAGTCTTTTTCTCAGGAATGTGTTTCGGTGTCAAGTTGAAAATTATTTCAAATGTTCAAGTCTGTAGTCTCTTGCAGCAATAAAAAAATCTAATTTCTAAGTCGACGCGGTCAAAAGAACGGCCCTTTATGCTCCGTTCTTGCCATATTTTTAACACTCAAAAAGAAATTAAAAACCTACAGGGTACTTTGTTACAGCGGTGTACTCTGCCTCAGTACTGGACAATGATACCACCTTCTGCTTCTTACTTTGCCATGAGATAGCACATCCTGACAGTTTAAAGCTATAGCCAGTATAGAATTTCCTGTCTTAAGCATCACTTGCCCAATCACTATCTACAAAACCATGTAAATCAGTATTATCTGGAGTATATTTTAAACAATAATTCCTAGTATACTGCAAATATTTCAATATTCTTTTAGCATAGTGCCAATATTCAAGAATCAAGATTATAACAAGTAATAAAGTGACTAAGGTAACTAACAGCGTAAGTAATGTCTGGCCTTGTCAATACTGCCAAATACATTTAAGATCCTATTAATTTTTGGTAAGGAATTTCAAGTAAACATTTATCAGATCTTTTTATATTCAATTTAGATTCAATTCAAAATCAAACATCTGAAACTTTGAAATTAATTGTTCAAGAAATTGTTGCTGATCTACAGTAATAATATTTTTCTTTTCATCTAAATTTATTCTCATACCTAAATATTTTCTGACAGGTCCTAAGTCTTTTAACTTAAATTCTGATCCTAATGCACTCTTTAGTTTATCAGTTTCAATTAAGCTATTTGAGAATATTAAAAAATCGTCAACATACAATGCTACAGCTCTGGTACCCGTTGACCTAGAATCAAAAAATTGGCATGAAACAATATCATGTAGCACAACTAAAGAAAAAAATCCGAAAACCGTAGGTTTATAGTTACACCACAAAATAAGCAATTGTACCTTATTCGCAGTCGGTACACTAATCGTGTGCTATAAAAGCTATTAAATTGTACAGTCTAGCATATAATATTTAAATTGAAACTTGTTTAAGCTAAGGCCTTATGGGACTGGCATACCCTAATAGGGTAAAAGTCCCTTAAAAATAAATAACTAGACAAAAGGATCTTATGTCCGTCTCCTGGTTCTAAGCTACCTCCCCACCAATTTTCAGCCAAATCGGTCAAAACTTCGGGGGTACAAATGTTACCCCATCCTCGGTACAGTCCAGATTTAGCTCCATGCGTTTTTTTTAATTCCCACGGTAAAAAAATGGTTCGTGGGCGAAAATTTAGCACTGCAGACAAGGTCGTCGAAGAATTTCAGCGGTTATTTTTCGACCTCCCGAGGACACGTTTTTAAAATGTTTTGAAAGCTGGTTCACCCGAATGCATAAGTGCATTGGGACTGGAGGGGGATATTTTGAAAAGCTGTAAATAAACTTATTTTATTTTAAAATTATTTTTCATGTCACTAACTATTTTCGGAATATTCCACATATGGATTGCTACAGGATAATGTAGTTTAAACTATTTGTAAGTTTAAATTAAACAGTGCGTAGTGACTGTTGTACCAAGGCGTTTGTACGTATCTTATTTAAATATTATAAATAAATCATACTTTTAGCGTTAGTAATGTGAATATGAAATAAGAAAATGGCCAACATATTATTCTTTGTTTGTATAATTAGTGGGATAACGTGGTGTTTTGCAGGTATGTTTCCTTTATGAAGTTTTATGGTCCTAATAAGTTCATTCGTTGTTTGTGTGGTGATGGATTAATAATACGAAGTATCACCTATTCACCCCATGTGTGTCGTAAGAGCCGACTAAGGGAGCAAACTACGCAGAACAACATCACTGCAGAGAGAAGGAAATCTTGGAACAAACCCTATACTAACTCGTCTGGCCAGCGTGTTCCAGTAGTAGTCTAGTCAGCAAGTCAAAAACGTGTTAAATAGAAATAAAGCTCCTAAAAATATGTGCGATAGCTCATTCGATTCGGAATGACGTCTAGAAAAATGTTTTTTAAGGGTTTATTAGCACATAAAAAATTGCGATTGTTATTAACAAATTAAGAAAAAAACACAAGGTATTTAGTTATTGGTTAATAACTTCTAAAATACTAATAATTAGGAATTTTGAAAAAAAGTGTCTAGGGATCAACATATGTGTCTAGGGATATACATATATTTTTGCAATAACTTTTCTCCTGATTGATATTAATTAAAATTTTCTTTAAGGATTCATCAAATAAAGTGTTTTCGTTTGTCACAGTAACGATAAACCAAGTCACCTTTGCATTAATAAAGAAATTTGCCATTTTCCTAATAAAAGGATTTTTGACATTTGAACCACTAACATTAAAGTTCGAAAAAAAGACTGAAATAACAGTTTTCTTTAAAATTTTATTAGGTAACTTAAACAATTAATAATCCGTGTTTCTACCGCGAACACTAACACAAGAACATCGGTTTGGCATACTCAAAATGAGTTCATCCAAATCACGCTGTGGAATGGCCGCCCATGTTCGTTGCAACAACAAAAAAAGGTCTTCTTGCGACTGGATACCCTCCATATTCGGCAGAGCTCTTCTCTGTAGCATATCCCATGCATGCTCAATCGGGTTCAAGTCTGGCGACTGAGCAGGCCAGGGTCAAAGCCACATCTCAATCTCAAGAAATCCGCATAAAAATGCTTGATCCCTAGACACTTTTGATGTGTGTATATCCAGCAGTGGATTGTGACTGTTCCTGATGATGATAAGACTCGCTTATCCCGTGAGAATCAAACCTGTAGCACTTACCTAATAATATCACATGAACCTCAACGAAACAATCTAATTTGATGAATATCAAATCCTTGTCGTAGACTACCGGTGGTATCCCAACGCCCGCATTTATAAAGATCGTGCAAGCCCAAAGACCTGTCATTTGTCGTGTTGCTTTAACACTCTGTAAAAAAGGAAAAATAAGATAACGCTAAGACACATTCATCCTCTTAGTGATTTGCTGCCAAAATGAAAGCATCAATAGAATCCGAGAGCGGTGGTCACCATACTCATTGTGAATGCGGAAAATGCAGCATGTTCACTGACACTATAGCGGCCTAGTGAGATCTTTTATACGCCTCGCTGGACTTGAAAGACTCCGTATTGTGCAGGAAGGTGTAGAAGAAGCTACCTTATCCAGACCAGTCCATAAAAATGTCAGTATTTTTGAGGGTGTTGACTTTCCGATAACGATTACAATAGATGTTCATGACAACCAGTAACAACGGCTTAACGTGTTATTCGACCTTACTTCTATACACGGGGCTGTTATAAGGAATTTCTTGTAAGAAAAAGCCAATAAAACTTTTAGGCCCGACACGGAAATCGAACCCGAGACCTCTTGATCGACAGTCGCACACGCTAGCCACAAGACCAACAAGACAGTTTTTGAGTATTATTATAAAATTGGTTCTGAAATAACCTTTCAAAGACGGACGGACTAAAGGAGAGAAACCCTTACTCACAGTGACTGAAGTTCTTGGAGATTCCTTTGGGTTTTTTACAAATACATGTCTTAGATCGGCATTTAAAACGCACCTGCAAATGGAAACAATATTATATAAATGAATTTTCATCAACGTCATCAACATCATTATCAACAACAACAATGATACAGAAGCATCATTAGGCCGCCATAGTGTGGGTCAACATGCTAAATATATTTATATATATACATATGTATAGCCTACCAACGACTACCAGGCTTGATAGAATCCATGAGCAGAATCCAAGACTGGTAGTCACCATACTCATTGTGTATGCAGACAATTCGCAAATCAGCATGTTGACATGTCTGTTGAGATGCTTTTGCATCATTGGGCCTCCGGTCTCGCACTCACCAACGAAACACGACAGCACGAATGCTGTCACTTTAGGTAGGTCTTCTGTGAGAGTAGTAACGCCGCGATTGAGTCCAACCGTGCTAAATCAGCTTGGCTCTACTACCTTCCTTTACGAAGTCTTATTATATTAATTGTTAGTTCTAATCAAATAAGTTACTGTTTAGTTTTAGGAAACACATGCAAATCTTGTACACTTATTATGGAATAAATTTTATTTTTACCCGACTACGTCGAAACAAATAGGAAGGCTAATATCTTTAGCGGTCTAAGTATGTTTGTATGTTCCCCAATATCGTCTAAACTATTGAAACCATTTTGATGGATGAAGCGTCAATAGAGTCGTGATGATGGCCCGGGTGGCATAGGCTACTTTAATTTTATTCAAGTTTTTACGTGGTCGGGATATAGTTTTTTAAGCTTTCCTGTACTTACTTGTCTGTGTCTATCCTTCCTCAAGAATCATAGTGCATAGCATGGAGATGCCATATTTCATTGAAATTGATGCAGCGGTTTAATCGTGAAAGCATAACAGACAGACAGATTATGGAACATTATTATCAACAGCCTTTAGCAGTCCACTGCTGGACATAAGCCGTTCCTTAGAAAGGAGATTGTAGCCTACTATACCACACTAGGATTGGAAACGGAAGTACGAATACTTACTGGAAATAGTTAAAGTAGTTATTAGCAGTAGCATAATTTATACTAAGCTTCATGTCTTCGTTTTCTAGTATAATGGCCTTTGCTGGCTTTTGCCGAGTTTGTTCACATGATACATAACCGAAGTCTTTATGTTCTACTACACTAAATTTTACTTCTGAAACTATAACAAATAAAGGTCATTTTATAACAAAGAGTGGTGGTAGCCATAGAGCAATACAAATAATAAAACATTCATTTCCTTCTCAATGGATTTACATTTATAATAATTCAGCAAAGGTGTTATTTCTGTTGTTGCATCAGTTTAATAAAATGAACTAAAATATATCTTACTTTAGTAAAACGATTTCCTAAATGCTATTCTTGTATCAACCCTTAACAGTCCACTACTGGACATAGGCCGCTCCTTAGAAAGGAGGTTTTAACCTATAGTCTAGTCAACAAGTTCAAAAACGTGTTAAATAGAAATAAAGCTCATAAAAATATGTGCGATTCATTCGTTTCGGAATGACGTCTAGAAAAATGTTTTTAAGGGTTTATGCACATAAAACTAATGCAATGCATTTTTCTAGACGTCATTCCGAATCGAATGAATCGCACATATTTTTATGAGCTTTATTTCTATTTAACACGTTTTTGAACTTGTTGACTAGACTATAGGTTAAAACCTCCTTTCTAAGGAGCGGCCTATGTCCAGTAGTGGACTGTTAAGGGTTGATACAAGAATAGCATTTAGGAAATCGTTTTACTAAAGTAAGATATATTTTAGTTCATTTTATTAAACTGATGCAACAACAGAAATAACACCTTTGCTGAATTATTATAAATGTAAATCCATTGAGAAGGAAATGAATGTTTTATTATTTGTATTGCTCTATGGCTACCACCACTCTTTGTTATAAAATGACCTTTATTTGTTATAGTTTCAGAAGTAAAATTTAGTGTAGTAGAACATAAAGACTTCGGTTATGTATCATGTGAACAAACTCGGCAAAAGCCAGCAAAGGCCATTATACTAGAAAACGAAGACATGAAGCTTAGTATAAATTATGCTACTGCTAATAACTACTTAACTATTTCCAGTAAGTATTCGTACTTCCGTTTCCAATCCTAGTGTGGTATAGTAGGCTACAATCTCCTTTCTAAGGAACGGCTTATGTCCAGCAGTGGACTGCTAAAGGCTGTTGATAATAATGTTCCATAATCTGTCTGTCTGTTATGCTTTCACGATTAAACCGCTGCATCAATTTCAATGAAATATGGCATCTCCATGCTATGCACTATGATTCTTGAGGAAGGATAGACACAGACAAGTAAGTACAGGAAAGCTTAAAAAACTATATCCCGACCACGTAAAAACTTGAATAAAATTAAAGTAGCCTATGCCACCCGGGCCATCATCACGACTCTATTGACGCTTCATCCATCAAAATGGTTTCAATAGTTTAGACGATATTGGGGAACATACAAACATACTTAGACCGCTAAAGATATTAGCCTTCCTTTTTGTTTCGACGTAGTCGGGTAAAAATAAAATTTATTCCATAATAAGTGTACAAGATTTGCATGTGTTTCCTAAAACTAAACAGTAACTTATTTGATTAGAACTAACAATTAATATAATAAGACTTCGTAAAGGAAGGTAGTAGAGCCAAGCTGATTTAGCACGGTTGGACTCAATCGCGGCGTTACTACTCTCACAGAAGACCTACCTAAAGTGACAGCATTCGTGCTGTCGTGTTTCGTTGGTGAGTGCGAGACCGGAGGCCCAATGATGCAAAAGCATCTCAACAGACATGTCAACATGCTGATTTGCGAATTGTCTGCATACACAATGAGTATGGTGACTACCAGTCTTGGATTCTGCTCATGGATTCTATCAAGCCTGGTAGTCGTTGGTAGGCTATACATATGTATATATATAAATATATTTAGCATGTTGACCCACACTATGGCGGCCTAATGATGCTTCTGTATCATTGTTGTTGTTGATAATGATGTTGATGACGTTGATGAAAATTCATTTATATAATATTGTTTCCATTTGCAGGTGCGTTTTAAATGCCGATCTAAGACATGTATTTGTAAAAAACCCAAAGGAATCTCCAAGAACTTCAGTCACTGTGAGTAAGGGTTTCTCTCCTTTAGTCCGTCCGTCTTTGAAAGGTTATTTCAGAACCAATTTTATAATAATACTCAAAAACTGTCTTGTTGGTCTTGTGGCTAGCGTGTGCGACTGTCGATCAAGAGGTCTCGGGTTCGATTTCCGTGTCGGGCCTAAAAGTTTTATTGGCTTTTTCTTACAAGAAATTCCTTATAACAGCCCCGTGTATAGAAGTAAGGTCGAATAACACGTTAAGCCGTTGTTACTGGTTGTCATGAACATCTATTGTAATCGTTATCGGAAAGTCAACACCCTCAAAAATACTGACATTTTTATGGACTGGTCTGGATAAGGTAGCTTCTTCTACACCTTCCTGCACAATACGGAGTCTTTCAAGTCCAGCGAGGCGTATAAAAGATCTCACTAGGCCGCTATAGTGTCAGTGAACATGCTGCATTTTCCGCATTCACAATGAGTATGGTGACCACCGCTCTCGGATTCTATTGATGCTTTCATTTTGGCAGCAAATCACTAAGAGGATGAATGTGTCTTAGCGTTATCTTATTTTTCCTTTTTTACAGAGTGTTAAAGCAACACGACAAATGACAGGTCTTTGGGCTTGCACGATCTTTATAAATGCGGGCGTTGGGATACCACCGGTAGTCTACGACAAGGATTTGATATTCATCAAATTAGATTGTTTCGTTGAGGTTCATGTGATATTATTAGGTAAGTGCTACAGGTTTGATTCTCACGGGATAAGCGAGTCTTATCATCATCAGGAACAGTCACAATCCACTGCTGGATATAGGTGTCGCCTTAGAACTAAAGTTTAGTCCTATTATACCGCACTGCTCAGATGGGTCGGTATACCGTATGTGTTAAGTTTTCTTTCTCTTTGTAGTTCTGTTTACTGCGTAGTTTGCTTGCTCACTACCGTGTATTTTCTTTTTTTTAATTTAAATGTTGACAAAAAAAAAACGGAAAACGCAGCGTTTGAATAGGTGGTTCAACGACGTGGTGAAAGTCGCGGAAAGCCGTTGGATACGGGCAGCACAGGGCAAGTATTGTGGAGAGCTTTGGAGAAGGCCTATATTCAGCAGTGAACGTATTCCGGCTGAGAAAACGATGACTGGGACTGTATAGACACTATTAGTTAAACGATTATATGCTGTTAATGGACAATGATGGAGAGCCGCCCGTGCTATAAGTCTAATTAATTCCTCGGAAAACTCTTCGTGATTGAGCGGGAAGGGAATGAAAGAAAGGCACTTAATGACTCTTGGTTAAGCTGCACTTAATTCATCATCATTGTCATCAGCTTTTAATAGCCCACTGCTGGACATATTAATACATAGCTGTGTTGAGACGGATTAAGAACACAGTGTCATCACCCCTTCGTCCCGTGAGTGTCATAAGAGCCCAATAAGGGAGTTGCAGCAGTTAGATTGTTCCATATAGTTATAAAGTGAAAAACTTGGGATCCCTTAGATCGGGGAAGTTAGTTGCAAACTATTTGCAGCAGCAGGATCGTTGCGAAGGCTACGGAACTTCTTTCAAAATAATACTAAAGTAATTCTGTTCTCATTTTTAAAATATTCACGTTATAATGTGCTACCTGTGTGTAGATTACCCTAAATTATTAAACACCTAATGTCCGTTTTATACTTGTCTGGAAGAAATCGAAATCGATAAGACCGCTGATTAATTTACTTACATACTTTGTAACTCATCTTTTGTACTATTTTACTTTGGGTATACAGTATAGCCGGCTCGACCGGAGTGATACCACGGCTTCACAGAAAACCGGTGTGAAACAGCGCTTCCGTTGTGTTTTATCGAGTGAGTGAGGATATCGGAGGTCTATACACCTCCCCCATCCCCCAAAGGCCAACAACGCACTTCTGACGCTTCTAGTGTTGTGGGAATCCATGGGCAGCAGTAATCGCTTACCATCAGGCGATACATCGGCTCGTTTGCCTCCTATTCTAGAAAAAAGAAACATTGGCATTCATAAGGACTGCCGATAGAAGTGAAAACTTAACTTATCAACACCAAACAATAGCATGTCGGTGATGCGAACCCATAAGATTTTTCCCTACCAACGGCCAAAGAAGTTTTATGACGTCAGCATGTCGGTGACGCGAAATCATAAGATTTTCTCCTATCAAAAAGTGCTCAACGAGGGTAAAGAAGTTTTTACTTCAAAAAAAGAAAACTAAATAAACTACGCAGGATAACAGCTATGCAAGGAGAAGGAAAACTAGAAACAGATCCTATCTCAACATGTCTGCCCAGTGTAGTATAGTAGGGAAACCTCCTCTCTAGGAAAAGCCCTATGTCCGGTAGTGGACTATAAAAGGTGGTTGATGATCATTATGAAACTAAAAACTGAACTGAACTTTGTTGCAGAAACTCCTCAAACTGTTCTGATAAATAATATAGCAATAAAAACTAAGCGAAGGTATTATACGGATCAAGAAATTTACCATTCTGCTGTTTACTATTATTTAGAGGGCGATAAAGTTACAGTGCAATGTTTACTAGGTACTGATGCACTTAAGGATACTAATAATCCATCAGCCATTGAGTTTAAATATGATTATGCAGAAAATTTGGATAGTAAGTATCATCTCATAAATAAAGTAGAAGTGTCTGTTTGTAATTATCAGCTTCTCACTAAATGCAAATTATGAAAGTATACGACACGGTACTTACATCAATTTTTTTTTAATAACTGTCTCTCTGTGTATCTGTATGTTCCGGCTCATCTATGTAACAGCCGGACCAATTTAGTCAGTACTTTTATAGCAGATAGCTGATAAGGAGTAACTTAGACTACTTTTATTTTAGAAAAAAAGAAATATTTTAGAACAAAATTCAATAATTTCCGAAGCTTTATTTTCATCAAGTGTATGACGGTATCGAAGCTTAAATATGCATCATCAAACGCGGTGGAGAGGGAATGGAAAACTTGTAATTTTTTCTATCTGTCATAGTATAAGCTCTGCTTATTTTGAATCTATACGCCGTTGTGTGTTAGATGTCTGATGTATTTATTTATTTCATTGTATTTTTTCAGACATGTTCAAAGTACAACTGGAGGATAAGCGCAGTATGTTTTTTGGCTTTCGTACTAAACTACAAGCTCGTCACGATAATTCTGTAATGATTTGTAAATACCATGGCAAATATGATTATACCACCATCAAACTGACGTTTGTTCTGCAAACAATACCTGATAGTAAGTTCATTTACCCGACTGTTAAGGGATGGTTTTTTCTTTTTTCATATATTAGCCTGCCAAAGTGACTACTCTGCCTGATGAAAAGTATGAGCAGAATCCAAGAGCAGTAGTCAACATACTCATTGAGAAATCTACCAGCCAATGCAGCATCGTGATCCACACGATGGCTTCTGCATCTTTGGCAGTCTCCGGTCTCGCACTCACGAATAACGAAACACGACAGCACAAATGTTTTCACAAATCTTAGGTTTTCTGTGAGAGGGTAGAACCACCCCGCTTGAGTCTGCGTAAAATCAGTTTGGCTCCAATATCTAAAAAAAAAAACAAACAGATTTCATTGACAGAGATTTTTGATTACAGATGTCGGATATATTACAATCAATAAGTTAATAGCCAGGCCATTTCAAGGTAATAATGCCTTAAATTCTGAAATAAACTACGTTTCCTTCGATGGTGAATATGTGGATTTAGCATGTACAAGTAACCAATTTGATAGAAGAGCTGTAGACAATCAAGAGAACTGTGGAACCGGTGAGTTAATTACCATCATCATCTCAGCCAAAAGACCTTCACTCCTGGACATAGGCCTCGGAGGCCTTCCCCAAGTTTCTCTGCAACAACCGGTCATGTTACTCGCATCCAACGACTTCCTGCAACCTTCACCAGGTTGTCAGACTACCTTGTGAGGGTCTACCAATGCTGCGTCTACCGGTACGCGGACGCCACTTAGCGCCTTTACGCACTGTCGACTAGTGACACCGGCGACTGTGACTTACTATAGTTTAAATAGGTGTTTACGCACTTGGTCGTCAGTCGCCCAGGCGACTCGCTGCGTTGTGGCGACGCACAAGCGACTGCCGGTCGCCGGCGACCAATAGAAGCACGGCTCACGGCACGAAGAAGTTCACACTGCGAGCAACTGTCGTAGCGACCGGACGCCGCGCACAAAAATGGCTCACCCTTTCGATACTGAGAAATTTATATCAGAAATACAATCCCGAAAAGCAATTTGGGATTTACTGAGTCACGAATATTCAAATCGGGATTTTAAGAAAAACAGTAGGAAGAAATAGAGTAGTTATTTGTTAAAAAATTTACGAGGGTATTTTCTCACGTCTTCATAAAATACTTTAAAAATTCCTTTTGATCTCCGTTCTTGTTACAAAGGATGTACCCAACACTCATTTGATTTTCTTTTATTTTTCTTTCTCTTTATTATGAGAAGCGCTACTATTGCAGCTTCTTCAACGTCCATTCTGCACGAATGTACTTAGAATACTGTCGCTCGGCTTGGTCTCCTGGCCCTAGTTTCTCTGTTTTGGTGGCAGAGAGACTGAGCCGCCAGCGACTAGTCGATAGTGCGTATAGAGTCTTAAGAACTTTATGGTCTCATGGGCCATTGTTTTTGTGAGCAACATTAACACCATATTATATACTTCTCAGAGAAGGCTGTAGAATTAATGCTGTAGAGATCTACAGCATTAATTCTTCTTTCGTGCCTCTTCTACCATACTCAAGTGTTGGGGCCAGCACACCATTGTGCACAGCTGAACGCAACGCGGGGGTGTAAGAGGATGAACCACAATCTTTTGCTCACAGCCAACCTCACCTGCACGCGGTGCACCCTACTGAACGACGAACGAGGCTCTGGCGACCGACCGATGGCGGTATATCCATCTCAAAAGGCGTAAATAAATACGACAGGCCGGTGACGGGTAGCAGCGTCACCGGTGCAATAAGCTACGATCTGCGATCACTAACCCGCCTGCCCAGCGTGGTGATTATGGGTAAAATCCTGTGGATGGAAAAACTGTGTGGATGTGGACTCCGAGGCCACATCCACTCAGTGCGGCAGATAATACAGAAGACATAATAATAAATATTTCGGACATCTAACACACAACGCCATCTAGTCCCATGCTAAGCAGAGCTTGTGTTATGGGTACTAGACAACTGATACAAATACATATATACTTTTTTTTTGTAAATACATACATATTATACATAGAAAACACCCAAACTCCGAAACAAATATTTGTAGATCATACAAACATTTGGTCCGACCCGCGAATCGAACCCGAGACCTCATGATCAGCAGTCGCACACGCCAACCGCGAGACCAACGAGGCAGTTAATTGGTTAAAAAGACCGAAGAGTATAATCCACCCCTGTGTAGGATATATTAAGTCTTTACCTATGAAATTGCCGTTCTTCAGTACTGGTCATTTCAAATAAAAAAAAGTTTGTAATGGCTCTGTATTCGAAATTCAAATTAATTTTGTTTTAAAACCATGACATTCTATTTACAAACTCAGTCTTTTGTTTGCTGATTAGCGTTGTATTTTCATTACATTTGAACATTTTTCGTCATAATGGATACTTTAAAAATTCGTGTAATTATGGAATATGAGTTCCGTCGTGGCACCAACGCGACACAAACGGCACGTAACATCAAAAACGTTTACGGAGAGAACTGTACAAACGAACGCACAACCCGTTATTGGTTTTCCCGGTTCTGTTCTGGAAATTTTGACTTGAAAAATGAAGCTCGTGCTCGTCGGGAGACTTTGGTTAACAATAATGAATTAAAGGCGATTGTGGAAGCTGACGAAACTCAATCTACAGCTGAGCTAGCAGCAGCTTTTAATGTAAGCATCAAAAGAATATTGATCCATTTGCGACAAATTGGCAAGGTAAAAAAGCTTGATAGATGGGTGCCCCACGACCTTAACGATCGCCAGCGCAACGTACGCGTCGAGACTTGCCTTGCGCTGCTCAACAGGCAAAGATATGAAGGAATTTTGAAACGAATTCTTACGTGCGACGAAATATGGATTCTGTTCGACAATCGAAAGCGCTCAGCAAGCTGGTTAGACCCTGGTTCAGCACCAAAGCAAGACCCTAAACCAAAAATGACCCCTAAAAAGGTGATGGTCACTGTTTGGTGGTCTAGTGCGGGTGTGATTCACCACAGCTTTTTACAAAACGGCATGAGCATTAATGCAGATGTGTACTGTGAAGAACTGGAGAGAATGATGCAGAAGCTTGCACATCTGCAACCAGCTTTGGTCAATCGGTCGTCCCCACTGCTCCTTCACGACATCGCGCGAACTCCATACTGCGCAACAGACTGTCTCCAAGCTGCAAGAGCTGGGTTGGAAGCTCTCCCTCATCCGCCATACTCACCAGACCTTGCACCTACCGACTCTTACTTTTTCCAAAATTTAGACAACTATTTAGTGGGTAAAAAATTCAACTCCCGAGAGGCAGTACAAAATGCCTTTGAAGAGTTTGTTGCCTCCCGTCCAGCTGATTTTTACAAGAAGTGCATAAAAAAAAATGCCAATGCGTTGGCAAAGATGCGTCGATTGCATGGGTGATTACTTCAAATAACAGAAATAAAAATGTTTTAAAAAATAAGAACTTTCACTTATTGCATACAAAACGGCAATTTCATAGGTTCAAAGACCTATTATATTCGTATTTGCATTAGCAGGTATTTGTAAATTTATTTCTGAGGTACTTAGTAACTCACTAAGCGTTCCATATCTGTTATATGGGAAGAAACGGTGTTATAAATTACTTTTGCCTTTTTAACCATTAAAACTACGTGTTTTTTATCACTTTTCTAATGCTACCTCAAATTTCAGGTGAAACAACATTTACAAAGTCACTTATGACTCCGTTTGTATACAATTGCTATCTGTGTGAGAAGGAAGGAAGAATTTATAACATAAAAGTTATTACAAATAAAATGGATTCGTATTTTAAAGGTAAGCTGTCAAAATAGATTTTAATCGACGACATAATTAGTTCGTCGGAATAAATTTCTGCACAGAAATTCTTTTTTAGTTCACTGTTAAACCTATTCTTAGTAATGAGCTTTATGGCCTACTCTACCATTCTGGCCAGACGGTTTGGTATAGAGTTTGTTTCAATGCCTCGGTGGTGTAGTAGTAGCCTATGCGACTGCTGTGCTTGAGGTCTCGGGTTCGATGCCCGGGTCGGACCAACTGTTTGTATAATCTGAAATTATTTGGAATATACTATACTTTGTTCATTCGTTTATTTTCTTTTTGACAGCTCAGGCCTATAAATTACCGTTTTTTTTCGGAATAATGTACTACAGTAATGTCGTACTTTATTGACGGTGACTGTTAGAAATTTAACGTCATTGTAATGGCAACATTTTTGATTGTCATTTTTGTTGTTTGACGTTTTGACGTTGACAGAGAGTAGTACTTTGAGACGCTTGTAATCGGTCGAGCAAGACCTTCGTATTTGACTGCCGGTTTAAGTAAATTTAATTGTAATTTAGCTAATTGTCAATTCAACCCGGTCCCTTTAGTGGTTTACCGTTATGATTGGTTTGATTGGACTCGCGAGGTTTTGTAGTCACGTTCAAATAGGCGCGATCGGCGATAGCTAAATACGAGTGTATTGTAATTCGAATATATTGGAGGTTGTACAGCACTTTATGAGTCATGTATGTGTAACGACGCAGAGAGGAAACTACCAAGAGCCCTCTTGGACGCCGCTTCAAGGAATCTACACATCTCCAGTAAGTGCTTGATGATTTTAGTTTAGATTAAGAAGACGGTGAATCGCCGTGGTTCATTGCTCTTGCTAGTGAACTAGTTATAGCGATTGAATGGCTTACTATGGGTCCTAAAACATTTCAAATTTCACAAGGTGATCGCTCCACTGGCGAGAGGACTGAACACTTTGGTAGGAAAGCGTGGTTAACATCTGGGCACTCCGTAGTGCACTCAGAAGGTGATACCTAGTTGTTAGGTAGGTAACTATACTGTTCCACTGTCCACATATCTTTGATTCCACTGATATAGTTATTTAGAATAGTTTTTAAAACAATTTATTAGCATAATGATTAAATGTAGGTAGGTCACACATTTAATTATTGGTTAAATTGTAAAACTTAGGTTACTAAGTGTTGCTAGTTTGAACTATATTGTACTTGATATTGATTGTTGGGACAGTTGGTCCATTATTCACCCAATCACACATTTAATTATTGGTTGAATTGTAAAACGCAATATTAAATATTAATTGTTTGGGACAAGTGGTCCAATATTCCCTCTTCCCTCCGCGGGTCTGTACGGTTCACGTGTGACGTCGCGTTTTAATAATTTAAATATTGTTTTTGTGTATCCTTGCGACTGTTACCCGGTTTGTGGGCGGTATAAGGTTGTATATAGTGTTTTTGACAAATAATCTGTAAGTTTTACGCCTTATAAATACAAATATTGTGTTAGTTTCTTTTACTACGGCTATCGGTAAGTCAATTTATTTTATTCATAAAGGTAGGTAGGAGTAATATTTTGTTTGTATTAATTTTCTTTTCGTGTTTATTGATTTTGAAGTTGTTTTTATTGATATTTCTTTTGTCTGGTATGTCTTTGTTTGGCCATGTCGGTTGTTGGCGAGTTGCCGGATCCCGGTGGTACAAATGAATTTCGAACACCAACCGGAAATAAATTGTTTGGTAGAATGTCGCCATCAAATTTATCGTCAAATGAAAGTAGAACTGAACGAATTAGGGCTTCGGACTTGGGCGAGAGTGTTTCGTCTCTTAGTGGTCGTGATAACTGTGGGGAGTATGATTATTTTGAGTTGGTGTCTCAGGCAACCGAATATTTGGCAAAAATTAACGAATTGGTAAACGATCAGGGGTCGCGAATGAATGTGGGGAATAGGACCGCCATTATGGACGTAACCCAGCGGATTACTTAATGAAACGAAATTAGCGAATCTCGAGCGCTGGGTGGGGGGTGTCGCCGTTCAACAGCCGGGCTTGACGTACGCGGACAAGCTTAGGCTTCGCTTACCACCTGGATCAGCCCCGTGTCCGGTGTCCGCTGAGGCGCGCGTATCTAGGCCGTGTGTTATTGCGTATCCTACTACGGAACGTTCAGCGGACTATGCAACTTCGTCAGCTACAAAAGAAGCTCTCATGAAGGCTATTAAACCTAGCGACGAAGGTTTTCAAATTGTAGGCGTCAAAAAAACCGCAAAGGCAGGCGTCGTGTTGCGGGTCGCAAATGAACGGCAGCTTAAAAAACTAGAAGCAGTAAACGCCATTAAATCTGTAGGCTTACGCTTAGAAAAGCCGAAAGGCCGAAGGCCCCGTATAATTGTAAAAGACGTGCCCGGTTCTATGGAGGATCGTACCTTCCTAACAGCTTTATATCGTCAGAATATCAAGGACGAATTAAAATTAAGCGAAAGCGATTTTTTAAAAACGACCAAAATTGTCAGGCATCGTAAACTGGAAAACGGACGTCAATGGATAGGCTTAGAATTAGAGACAGAGGTTAGGAAACACTTGGCTAGCACAAAAGATAAATTATATATAGACTGGGCCACATGTAGGTTTATAGACGACTTAGAAGTAGTTCGTTGCTTAAACTGTCAACAATTCGGTCATGTTCAAAAATTTTGCACTATTAAAACTCCTACGTGTGCTAATTGCGCGGCCAGCCACGATACAAGGGCTTGCCCGGATAAGGACACACCAGATTTTAAACCGAAATGCGCACAATGCAGCCGGTACAAAAAACCATGTGACCATCGATGTGGATCACAAGACTGCTCCACATATAAACTTAAATTAGAGCAGCTAATCCTAAATACTAATTACTGAATAGCTTATACAGTAGTAGCTGTAGTACCTTTTTAATAAAATGGATAATATCTCAATAGGCCAGTTAAATCTTCATAATGATAAAATAGCCACGTCAGAATTAGATCGCTTAGTTTTGGAACAAAAGTTAGACATTGTCCTTATACAAGAGCAATATCAAAGCGCTCAATTGCGGAATTATGTAGTACAACTAGATGGCCGGTCGTGGGCTGGGATATATGTTGCAAGTTCTAATTTTACGGTAACATCTTTGCGTAACCTTATGACGTCACACTGCGCCGTTGCTGAGATCTCATCCTCTACCTGTAGGGTTTACATAGTGAGCTGTTATTTTCAATTTTCAAATCCTATTGATCCTCATCTACATCATTTACGTTTCGTTTTGCGGTCCCTCATAGGACACAAAATTATCATTGGCGCTGATGTCAATGCTTCTTCTACTTTATGGTATGGCAAATTGCGTGCAGCTGACATGGCTCGTCGCTGTGCGGTTGAAGATTTTATTGCGGAAATGAATCTTACTATCCACAATACCCCTGATGCACCACCAACTTTTTGCAGCCCAATGGGTGAGTCTTCTATTGACGTGACGCTTACGCGCGGCGACGTCTCGATATCTGTATGGCGTGTCCTACCGGACGCATCCTGTAGTGATCACCGCTTAATCGTGTACGAATTCATACCAATGGTTGCACAATATCCACAAAGAACTCCTTACAATTTTAGGTATAAAACTAAAGGGGCAAATTGGGCTTTATTTGGTTCACTCTTTGCAGTACATGCCAAAGACTTCAGTCGCAGTGGTCTATCAGCTGAGGAAAGCGCAAACATATTATCAGATACTTTCACATATTGTGCTGATGTTTGTATCGGCCGTGGATCTATCACTAACACTCGTAGATGTGATTGGTGGAATTATAAATTAGTCGAATTACGTAGAATCTATCGAAAAGCTCGTAAAAAACTAAATGACATTAAAAAGCGTAACGTAACAGGAGATATTTACAATAATGCTCTTATTGCTCTTAGAGTTGCCAGGTCTCATTATAGAGCTGCTGTAGCAAATTTAATACGTAAACTTGTTGATAAACTCGATAGAGAGGGTCCCTGGTCACCTTTGTATCATGAATTTAAAGCAAATAGATCAATCGACCTTGCATACGTACAGAACATCAAAATTAAAAATAGTTATACTACAGGAGTAGAACAAACCACAGAATATCTTTTAGAATCACTTGTGCCTGACGATCGGCCGGAGGATGACACGGATTATCACCGACAAATTAGGCAGTGGGCTATTGAACCACCATTGTCTCCAATGTCTGACTTACCATCTTCAGACGAATTCCTCAGTATTGTTAGGTCATTGCCACTAAATAAGGCTTCGGGCGACGATAAAATATCAAACAAAATGATAAAAGAAGCTTGTAAACTTTCGGGTGATACGGTTTTAACAGTTTTTAAACGTTGCATTGCGGAAGGAGTATTTCCTAGTGTTTGGCGGTGCGGTAATATTCGAATAATACCAAAAAGCGGCGATAAGCCGCCGGACGATCCTAAATCCTATCGACCCATAACACTCTTACCATCGCTGGGAAAGCTTTTAGAGCGTCTTGTAGTACCACGACTTCTACCGGGTGGAGTTAAATTTCATGATAGACAATTCGGCTTTACGTTGGGAAAATCGACAACTGATGCGGTTATATCTGTAAGGAAAACTGTCACCGAGTCAAGTTTTCAATACGTTTTAGGCATCTTCTTAGATATATCTGGCGCCTTTGACAATGCGTGGTGGCCCATGCTATTGCTAAAATTAAAATTAAGAGGTTGCTTTAAAAATATTTATTCCCTTATCTCCTCGTACTTCTTACAAGGTACTACTAAATTGAGACTTGGGCATCATTCTGTGTCGAAGGCGCTTACGATGGGGTGTCCTCAAGGGTCAGTGCTAGGACCATACTTGTGGAACATAGGCTTCGACGATTTTCTGGCAATGCCTGTGCCGTCCGGATGTACCCTGAATGCGTACGCGGACGACGGTTTGTTATTGATAGAGTCGGATACTAGAACGGGGCTTGAGAGGCTGGCCAGTGAATGTTTGGACTTAATATCTCGGTGGGGTGGGCGTAATCGGTTGACGTTTGCACCAAACAAAACCTTCCAGCTACTTCTGAAAGGTAACCTCAAATCACCGCCTTGTATTAAATTTGAAAATATTACTATTAAAAATAAAACCTCGGTTTGTTATTTAGGATTGGTTTCAGAAAGAAATTTTTCATTTATTGAACATATTAGAACAGTTAATGAAAAGTCTAAAAAGAGTTTCTTTGCACTGACGAGGATATCAACTGCGACATGGGGTCTGTCATATAATACACTAAAGATCATATATGGAGCTACTTATTTGGGTTCTATTTGCTATGGTGCTCCTGTATGGGCAGATAGGGCGACTGTAGGTGCTGTCCGTCGCAAACTGTTACAAGGCCAACGACCTGCATTGATTTTCTTGTGCAAGGCATATAGGACGGTTAGCACTGAGGCTTTACCGGTGTTGGCAGGTGTTCTTCCGGTCGATCTCGAGGTGCAAAGACGTGCAGCCATGTACTATTCCACACTACAAAACATGGAATGCGATTTTTTGGGCATACGAGACCGCGGTAAAATCATAAGATTGTTTCAACAAAAAACCAATGTCTATAACGACCTCTTGGATGAATGGCAGAAACGATGGGACGAATCATCTAAGGGGCGCCACCTTTACCAGTTCTTTCCATCTGTTCGCGAAAGGTTGTCAAGGACATGGCTCGAGGTAGATCACTGTGTCGCTCAATATCTTACAGGCCACGGTAACTTTAAGAGTAAACTATACTCATTTAAATTAGTCGATTCACCATTGTGTCAATGCTCAACACCTGATTCTAGCTGTGAACAGTCGGCTCATCATATCCTCTGGGAATGTAGTCTTTGGTACAATGAACGTAACATGATGCTAAATAGCTTACAAATGACGTCTGGGGTAGTATATTATGGGGATCTTGTGTCAACTGCGGTGAATTTCCGTGCGTTTAAGCGATTCTGCCATACATACTATAGAAATCAAATATAGCTCACTTAGGACCCATAATATTTTTATCCGTGGTGCTTCCCGGTTTGAAAAAGGCGTCTGCCTATTTTGACTCCATTTTGTCTCCCGCTTTGCTAAGGAGGGAAGTGGACTTATTATATTTCCAACTCCTCCAGTTTTGATTAATTTCGTTGCGGGTTCCAAGACAGTTAAATTTTTCCTGGGACTTCCCGAGTGTCATAACTCGATGTTTTCGTGGGTCACCGCTGTTGATCCTGGTGTACAGGAGTTACAGTGGTGGGCGTGTGGGCGGGATTAGTCCCATAAAAAAAAAAAAAAAAAAAAAGTGGTCCAATATATTAGTGTGATACAATTAGATTTTGCTAGCCCAAAGACAATATGACTAGAATAATATTGTTATATTATTCTATTATTGTTATTGTTAAATTCAATTATTTTGAGTTATTGGGCATTGATAAATTGAAACTTGTAGGTAGATATATATCTGAGCTTAAGTGACTGCACAAGCACTTAATAGTGTTTTATATGAAGTTCCTAATAGTGTTTAAATAAATAGTTTATTACATACATAAAATATTAAAACTTGTAAGTAACGTTCTGTTCTGTAAGTAAAGTCATTGTCATTGTACCGGGCTAATATTAGCACGGGGTTGAGATGGTTTACATCGGTTCAAGGCCTCCTAGGCCGACCAGATAGACATGATGCACTGTTGGCTCGAGTTTTGGATGCGCCCGCCCGGCTGGAGGTGATAATGGAAGCGCTTACCAAGGCCCTTGAGGAGGAGAAGGTCAGCGATCAGATAAGGTCCGCGATGGAGGTTGATGTTGACCAGTGCCTCTCAATTGTTGATGACATTCAGCAGCGCATAGCAGAAATAAAGCGCCAGCGCAGAACTGGCTGTGATGAAGAAGCTGTGGAAGGCCCACACTCTCGCGGGGTTGTATCAAAATTGCCTCAGATACAATTACCCAGCTTTGATGGAGAGCTCGGTGAGTGGGTCAGCTTCATCAATTTATTTGATAGTTTGGTCCACTTAAGGGAGGATTTGCCTAAATCCTATAAGATGGCACAACTAATGTCAACTTTAAAGGGGGAGCCTAGGGAACTGGTAACCCATTTGACGGTGACCGAGGACAATTATGAGATTGCCCGTCAAATGTTGGTGTTCTCGCCACTAGCGAGACGTCTGCAGGAAAGAAACGTAAACGTCAAAGTGACAAGCGAGTGATGTTTCACTTGAACTAATTGAATCGACTCGGTAACCGGCGCGCGCGCGTTATAAGTGTAAAAGACAATATATTCTGCTCAACCCAACAAAACCCTAATCAGCACATCATAATATGCTGTGCCGTGTTATTGTGTAGTGTGAAGTGCCACGAACAGTTGAACCCGCGGATTCTACCATCAGAACACATCCGTCACCAGCCCGTAAGTACCTCCTTCTCACCCCTACCATTTCCCCTACAGTATATATGCGTCTCCCAAAGGAGCATATACTACAGTTGGTAAGGCGCTACCAGAACAAAAGAAGGCTGGTTGATGCTCAGCTCAAGAGGCTGTTTAGCATCCCTTCAGTGACTCGGGTGTCTGCTATACAGGCAGAAGTGTTGAACCCGCTGTTGAGTGTCACTCGGGCATTAGGAAATTTAGGCTTGCCGGTTAAAGAATGGTCTTACATGTTAGTATACATAGTACTGTCCCGGCTGCCAGTCGATGTGCAGATCAGATTTGAGCAGCATCACGGTCACAACTTGCCCACCTCTTCTCAACTCATGGAGTTTTTGGAGGAAGAGTGTCGGAGGGCAGAGAACATGGGTTTGTTCGTGAAGCCCGCTGCGGAGCCACAGAAGGCTACTCGGAGCCCTGTGAAGAGGGGACTTCCGCCAAGGAAGTTGTATGGACACGTGGGTGCCTCAACACCTGAACGGGATGCTTGCCCGTATTGTAAACAGGATGGCCATGGTGTGGCCGCCTGCCTAAGATTTAGGGACCAGAGAGTCCAAGGGCGACGCCAGATCACCAAGCAGCGTGGCTGGTGTTTTTTGTGTCGGGGTCCCCATTTAGCAAGGGATTGCGCTCGGTCCGCAATGTGTAAGTTTTGTGGAGGCCGCCATCATGAGTTGCTCTGCCTGAATAGGCCCGGCCAACATCATGCAGATGGACAGGGCCGGACTCAGGGACAGATGGGGTCACGTACACAGGGCCGGACTTGGAACCTGGGTCCACGGGACCAGGGCCCTCATAGGGAAGATGTTGGGGGCGATGTTCAGGCCAACATCGCGCGCGGTTCCCCGACCTATTGACAGGCCAGTGGGTCAGCTGGAGCTGGCACGGGCGGGTGTGCGGATGCGCCCTCGAGTACGGAGCGGTTAGTTAGAACGCCGCCTCGGGTGTCATCGCGCTCGCCGCTGACCACTAGAACGCCGCCTCGGGTGTCATCGCGCTCGCCGAAGATGACGACATTTCGTCGATTTTCGCCGCCCATCATGGGACGCCCTTGGTTGGATCACCGCACCCCCCTATCCGTGGACGGCACCAAGTAGAGCGCCGCGACTGGAGGGGCACTTACGAGGGACCATGGGATCCCTACGTCGGCACTGATATGCCCGGTTGCTCGGGTTATAATGCGTGGGGCTAGGAAATTGCAGCCCAATCAAATTTGGTCCCCAACCGGAGGCTATAGTCTTGCCCACTGCCTTCGTGTGTGTTTGGGGTTTGATTTCGACACCCCAGGTACGGTTGACGTGCTACTGGGAGTAGACGTTCTGGGTAAGTTTTGCTGTCGGATCGGCGAGTCTTGCAGCATGATCGACTCATGGCTGTGGAGACATGTGCCAGGAGAGTTGAACCCGTCGGATTGTGCATCCAGGGGATGCCGGGCTCCTGAGTTAGTTAACCATCAGTTATGGTGGGGCCCTCCGTGGCTGGCAAGGAAGGAATCGGATTGGCCCCTTAACAACACGAAATGGCCTATGGACTGTGGTATAATGGCAGCCGTTTATGTGACCCAGGAGGTCCAGGAGACTGACGCGAGTTTCTTGATTGAGCGGTATAGCTCTCTTGATAAATTGATCAATGTCAATTGTTGGATCAGAAGATTCGTTCGGAATTGTCGCACTTCCCGCGTACAGCGAACGCTGAGCCCAATTCTGTCACCGGCAGAGCGAAATGAGTCGCTTCTGAATTTGATCCGGTTGGTACAGTCTTCGAACTTTGGAGCAGAATTGGCGAGTCTACGAACTGGGCGTTCCAAATTGAAGGGTGCTGTCGCGCGTCTCAACCCGTTTACAGATCCGGTCGGGTTGCTTCGGGTAGGAGGAAGATTGCGCAATGCGAATCTGCCGTATTCGGCTCGTCACCCCCTACTGCTCCCCAAGGAAGGGCAGTTGGTTGAGTTGTTGGTGACTGATCGGCATGTTAAAAACGCTCATGCAGGTTGTAACGCCTTGTTGGCTACACTCCAGAGGGAGTTTTGGATTTTGTCTGGGCGTCGTACCATACGGAACATCGTGTTTCGGTGCATGCCTTGTTGTAGGAGCAAGGCTGCCACGATGCAGTCTCATATGGGGGAACTGCCCCCTGATTGGGTGAATGAGGCTAGGCCATGGGCTGGTGTTGGTACAGACTTTGCGGGTCCATTCTTAGTAAATGGCTCGCGGCTGCGGAACGCGAAACAGTACAAGGCGTACCTTTGCGTGTTCGTCTGTTTATCCACCAAGGCGGTGCATCTCGAGCTCGTTGCTGACCTCACGACGGAGGCCTTTATAGCGTGCTTGGACAGATTCGTTTCCCGAAGGGGACTGCCAACACTGATTCGTTCCGATAACGGAACCAACTTCGTAGGTGCAGAACGATACTTACGAGATGTAGTTAAGTTTTTAAATGAAAACAAAGTGGATATTGGAACAGCCCTCTCCCGTCGGGGTATACAATGGACCTTCAGTCCACCAGGTTGCCCCCACTGGGGCGGGATTTTTGAAGCCGTAGTTAAGTCAGCTAAGACGCATTTAGGGCGTATTGTGGGTCAGACCGCGCTGACATTTGAGGAACTCGCGACGTTGTTTTGTAAGATCGAAGCCGTTCTCAACTCGCGGCCGTTGTGTCCGCTCAGCTCGGATCCAAATGACCTGGAGGCGTTGACTCCAGGCCATTTCTTAATTGGTCAGCCACTTAACGCGCTGCCTGAACACCCGTACGAAGGTGTGAAATTGTTTCGGTTGTCTCGGTATCAGATGTTGCAGCAGTTTTCACAGAATTTTTGGAAACGTTGGTCTCTAGTGTATCTGCACATTCTGCAACAGCGCCTTAAGTGGACTGACAAAACTAGTCCCCCTAATGTTGGTGACCTCGTGCTGGTTAAGGATGCTAATCTACCGCCACTGCGTTGGCGCCGGGGACGCATTGTTAACTTGTTCCATGGTAAGGATGGGACCCCCCGGTCCGCAGAGGTTCTAGTTGGGGACTCAGTTATCAAACGAGCGGTAGCAACGTTATCTCGCCTGCCTGTAGATTAGGGAACAGATACGGACCTGTTCGGGCGGGTGACTGTTAGAAATTTAACGTCATTGTAATGGCAACATTTTTGATTGTCATTTTTGTTGTTTGACGTACTTTGAGACGCTTGTAATCGGTCGAGCAAGAGCTTCGTATTTGACTGCCGGTTTAAGTTAATTTAATTGTAATTTAGCTAATTAACAATTCAACCCGGTCCCTTTAGTGGTTTACCGTTATGATTGGTCTGATTTGGACCCGCGAGGTTTTGTAGTCAAGTTCAAATAGGCGCGATCGGCGATAGCTAAATACGAGTGTATTGTAATTCGAATATCTTGGAGGTTGTACAGCCCTTTAGGAGTCATGTATGTGTAACGACGCAGAGAGGAAACTACCAAGAGGCCTCTTGGACGCCGCTTCAAGGAATCTACACATCTCCAGTAAGTGCTTGATGATTTTAGTTTAGATTAAGAAGACGGTGAATCGCCGTGGTTCATTGCTCTTGCTAGTGAACTAGTTATAGCGATTGAATGGCTTACTATGGGTCCTAAGACATCTCAAATTTCACAAGGTGATCGCTCCACTGGCGAGAGGACTGAACAGTGACGGTACTTTAGTGAAGTGGCCTGTGCATAACAAGCAACCACAGACTATAAAACAGTACTTGAAATACGATAAATCGACATATGATAAAAATAATTTCACTTTATGTAAGTATTTTTTCTGTAAATTTAATAAAAAAAGGAAATAAAAATAGTATCTGTGACTCCAAGATTGATTATTTGCAAGGAATTTAGTCGAAATCTATATATACATATTTTATTTAAATTATAAAAATAATATACATTAACAAACATTAAACACCCATAAAACCCGTATAGGTTTATCTTGGGTGTGAGTTTACATTCCTCATTTCATTTGTTTATAAACATTTGTTATAATCTACACGCACGATTTATACAAGTAATCACGTTACATACATATTATAGGAATTATAAAAAATTGTTGGTAGCACTACAAAAATTAATAGGTAGGTAGGCGTTAAAAACATTTCTAGCGTTTGTACAGTTGTTCCTTATCATATATATATATATATCAGTTCCTAGTAGCCGTAACACAAGCTCTGCTTAGTTGGGACTAGATGGCGTTGTGTGTTAGATGTCCGAAATATTTATTTATTTATTTCAAGTTAACCTTCTCTTTGCAGTGCTGTTGTCCTGCGCAGTTCGTCTCTAAGTAACCTCTTGTAATGAATAGGGGTGGTGACACTCTGTATTTTTAAATCATATAGGTTCAGTAGTTTAAAAATTTCAAATTTTAGTTACTTGATATCAAAAACATTGTATTTCTTGTGAATAATACAGTACACCTCCTTTCTAAGGAGAATCCTATGTCCAACAGTGGACAGTTTAAGGCTGTTGATGAACCCATACGACACAGACTTTATATTTAAAGTTGAATTTCTTTTCAACGATTTTTTTCTTTTACAGAAAACAAAAGGCTCGAAGTGAATTTACCCGGCGATAATATCTTAATAGAGTTATTTAAATATGAAAGAGATGTACAAAACTCTTGGATTTACTATGAATTTGAGGAGGGAGAACAAGTAGAACTAAAATGTAAAGATTCAAAGGATACAACTGCTAATGCTGTTATGGAAGTCATATATAATTTCAACAACAAAGGTAAGATTATTATTATTATTTATATATGAGCCTGCCAGTGTAACTCTACTCTGTCTAATAAAAATAATGAGGACAATCAAAGAGTGCTGATCACCATACTCATTGCAATTGCCAATGCAACAATGCAGCATGGGGACCTACACTATGTTGTAGTGTTTCCACTCTCTCAACGTTTCCACTTAACCAAGAGTCTGTAACGCCTCCCATAGTATAATATTATAAATTCTAAAGTAGCTCTTATGTCTGTTACGCTTTCACGACTAAACCGCTGCACTGATTTCAATGAAATTTAATAATAATTATTTTTACGGGAATTAACGCGACCACTTATTAAAAGGTATCACATACCTCTCATTTGCCTGACGTTTCGACCAGGTTGCACTGGCCGTGGTCACAGGCTGAATGGCTTAGCGGCGCACGCCCTCCGTCGTCGATTCCGTGAGGTAGGTATTATTGATAAATGTGTTTCACCATGTACCGTCACATACCACACTAACAGTGTCCCTATTCTATAAGCAAACCGATGTGTTCTATAGCAAACTTATATGATGATTAATGATACGGTGATGTAAGTAGTCTAGTTATTTGTAGGTGAGATGAATAACACGAAGGTTGTAGCGACTGTGGTATATTTATTGTCAGGAGCCCAGGGCTCCTGAATACTCTTGGTGTTACATGGTAACTGTGTTGAGAGTAAGTCCTTAGTATGAGTTTTATGCCAATTACAGTTTCCTTATATATACTGAATTCTATCGGTACCATGCATATGATCACGTGCTGTCCTTGACGACAATAACTAAAAAATAATTTCTAACTACGTGACCGATAATATTCTCATATCTGAGATATTTTGTTATCGCTTAGTTATGTATACATTCTATTAATTTAACTATACTATTATATGACTTATAGGAATATGTTCCTTTTCTGGTTTTTATCCGACTGCGCAGAAAAGCCAGGTGGTATGTTTTTTTAATACTGGATTCCACCCTGTAGACAATTTAAACCATCTTCCCGATTGAAAATTTATGCTTTTTAATCTCAATCGCTTCACGTACAATTCTTGAACAAAAGTGACGTTCGGTGGAGTGGACTTGCGTGCGGTGAAATTCAATCCAGAGGTTGATGCCTGCATCGAGTGCATGTTCTGCAATCGCCGATTTGCTCGTTTGTCGGTTCTTAACAGCAGTGATATATTCTTTGACCCTTTCATCAATAGTCCGTTTCGTTGGACCTATGTAGGAACTTCCGCAGCTGCAGTCTATTTTATACACACCCGGAGTTTGTAGTGGCAATCCTTCAATGTGCTCACGATGTTGTGAACCTTTATCTATCCGTATGAGTAGGCTTACGGTATACTAAGTGTGACAAGGACCCATCTGATCTCACGGTTACTTCAACATCTAATAAATTAAATAAAAAAAACTTTTTAAAAACAATCTTTTATTGGAATGCTCTAAAAAGAATAAAATAAAGTATTCCTTGAAAACTTTTTCTATAAACTTATAATGTCATTACACAATTTATATAATACAAAAGCTTGTCGCGAGATTTTCCTGTGTAGATAAGAAAGTAAATTAAAGAACTTGATTTGACTGATATCAATGTTTAACATTTTCAAATGTTAAACACGCTGATTTCAGCACGAACGGGCCGGCTCGACCGGGGCGGTACTACCCTCGCACAGAAAATCAACGTAAAATGACAGCGATCGTGCTGTCGTGTTTCGTTGGTGAGTGCGAGACCGGAGGCCCAAATAGTCTAGTCAACAAGTTCCATACTTGTTGACTAGACTAAAAGATGCGGAAGCATCACTAGGCCGCCATGGTGTTGGTCGCCATACTGCATTGTCTGCATTCGCAGTGAGTATGGTGACCACCACTCTTGGATTCTGCTTATGCTTTCCATCAGGCAGAGTAGAGTCATTATGGCGGGCCATACATAAAAAAAAAAAAAAAAAAAAAAGCTATGTAAATACTGGTAACGAAATCTCGCGACAAGCTTTTCCGTCAATATCCGTCTCCATTTCATATGTAAACCTTATTTTCGGATGAATAGAGTTAAGATGTTGTATATATTAATCTACTTCTTGTTTATTTCCTTTAACGATACTGAAGATGTCACGAATCGCTTCCACAGCTTAACGATATTCGGGCCGAGACTTAGAGCCTTCTGTTTAAAGTGTTCCATCCAGATGTTGGCAAGTACTGGGGCTACAGGACTTCCCATTGCGACACCATCAATCTGGAGGTAATGTTGACCTTGAAAAAGGAAATAGTTGCCATCCAAACAGTGTTCAAGTAGATCCATATGGTTGGACGGCAGTTCGTTGTCTCTCAGCAGGTCTTTTACGACGTTTAAGCACTCTTTTATTGGAACATTGGTGAAAAGCGACTTCAAATCAAAGCTCACCATTACGTAATCCGGTTTCAACGTGAGATTATAATTTGTATGAGTCTTTCAGCCGTGAGTCTTTCACAAAAGACGGTGTTTTGCCTACAAGTGGTTGCAATACTAAAGCAACGTGCTTTGCAAGATCGTAAGTAGCAGAAGCAATTTGACTTACAATGGGCTGCAGCGGCACGTCAGGCTTGTGTATATTAGATTAGGCAGACCATATAATTTCGGTGGCTGATGTGACTTTGGTGTGTAAAGTCTGTTGTACTCGTCTTCTGAAAATAGGTCCCCATTATGTGGGGTTGTATGTTACCGGTTTATAAATCTAATTATCACAGATAATCACCAGAATTGGAACACATCGGTTGCTCACAGAATAGGGACATTGTTAGTGTGGTATGTGACAGTACATGGCGAAACACATTTATCAATAATATCGAAAATGTGCGGGTGGACGAAGAACCTACTACCTTACGGATTCAACGACGGAGGGCGTGCACCGCTGAGCCAGTCAGCCTGTGACCACGGCCAGTTCAACCTGGTCATAACGTCATCCAATTGAGAGGTATGTAATATCTTTTAATAAGTGATCGCGTTAATTCCCGTAAAAATAATTATAATTATATCATGGAACGCGAGAGTTAAGTCAATGAAATTTGTCACGGAGATACTTTGATTGTTGAGGAACGACAGGCTACTCTATATCGCGCTAACCGACAGGCTACGGGGTTAAATCTATCTCTATACTGAAATTCATCTAAATCGGTTCAGTGATTTAGCCATAAAAGCGTAATAAACAGATAAACAGACAGATTTACTTTTAAATTTATCATATTAGTTAAACATGGAGTAGAATGATTATGGTTGCTATGGATTGGCGTGTTGGTCCATTAATTTTATATGTTACCTGACTTGTTACGGTGCACGGTCAAACAAACATTTTCAAAACTGTCTTTTATTCTCTGAGTGCAATTTGTATACATCAAGCTGTGCCCGCAACTTCGTAATTTTTTTTCTCGTCTTTCACAAATACAAGACTAAAATAAACTCAATCAGTACAGCGATTTCCGAGTTTAAGTGATATATTGAGAACATTCTACGTTTATTAGCAGTCTGATTATTCGTAAAATGTTTTAAATCCTTTCAGAACTAACAACAATGAAACAATTAACACTGACATCTAGGGATGACAATAATGTTTTTGAATGTGTGCTGAGGGACAAACTGGACCCGTGGACCACAGGGGTCACGAAGCGCATTAAGGTTTTATTTCGCAAGAGACCTCTAACGACTACCACGACGACTACTACGAATAGCAGTACCACTACAGGTAAGTTTATCTTCAGCGAAGGGTAGTAGCCATAGCGTCTTTTCCCGATACAAAACAGTCTGTCATTTTTAGCGGGGCATTCACAAACAAAAAAGAACCGTCTGTCACCACGAACTCACATGTAACGATTAAAATATTTACATTATTATATATTATTTCACACATACATTAACATATTCTAACCATACAGCAACAAGAGCCACGGAACGGAGGGGCGTAATCATAACGTCTTGTATAGTCCATTCGTTTAGATAGTGTCGGTGCACCCGCATACAATTTTGATTATTGTTGTGAAATACGAATATATTAATTAATACAACGGCGTAAACTGACAAATCATACTTGCTTCTGTGTGTACCTACGCCGCAGGCGGGCCCTTTGATTTTGTGGCGGCTTGCCGCACGTGGAACTGCTGCCATATCAAGATGACCGTAAATAAGCGAATGGACAATTTCGAGTTGCGCGCGAGCAGTCGAGTAGAACGTACACGTATAGCCGAATTGGAAAATAATTTTCATTACTTTTTGTTATTCATAAATAAATAATATAAATAATAAATAAATATTTCGTATATTCGTAACACTCAACGCTATCTAGTCCCAAATTAAGCAGAGCCTGTATTATGGGTACTAGAGACAAATGAAATAAATACATTTATACTTTTTTTGGTAAATGTATACATATTATGAGAAAACACCCAAACCCCGCAACAAATATTTGCAGATCATACAAACATTTGGTCTGACCCGGGAATCGAACCCGAGACCTCATGCCCAGCAGTCACGTACGCTACCACTGCGCCAACGAGGCAGTCTTATAATCACTTGATTAGTAAAGTATGCCTAATAATCACCTGTCTCCAAACACTTATTTCAAAATCTGCCTAAAAGCTTCTGAAACCTTCTATATTTTTACTACGAAAATACGATTAATGTCATTTGTGAGATCGAAAATGAATTGGGACTGAATTTCACATATTTTTGAATCGCAATTGACCTTTATATCCGCGTAACGAATACTTATTTGCCCGGAAACTCTGAAATAGGTTTACTGATGAAGTCTATTATTTTCTAATTGGTTTTGTCCTGGGTTTAATAGGGTCATATTTTGAAGGGCTCAGTTTGGTCACATTAAGAATCAAATCAACCTATCGCCGTCTACTGCTGAACGAAAGTCTCCCCCATAGAAATTATCGGCAAATCGTGCCCCAGGGCATTTCCATTTCCGGTGTCCACTCTACCACAATTTGGCTCCAATGCACATTGAGAACTCGAACTAGTAATTTATAATCCCCTTTTTAAATTATTTATTTATCTAAAATTGAATTTAAGCGCACTAAGATTTATCGCTATCCTACACAGCTTGTTGTCGTTAATAAGAATAGTTGTTAGTGCTTCTATCAAACCCTGGCTCTAAAACGATATACCTTGTTCTCAGTGTGTCACATTCGCCGAGTAATAGACCTGCGTATTTCGAGCTTTAGTTGCGTATACATAAGTATTTGATGTTATTTTTACTAAATATAAGGATCAAATGATTCAGATTGCTCAGCAAAGAGTATGCTCAAACCTGGTCAAATGCATGCCCTCCCCAATCCGCTGCATAAGAAATAACCCTTTACCGTCATTGTCTTACTTTATTTACTAGACTAAAATGCCCGTTTTCACCAACGTTCTCAAAATTTGAGGGACCACTTAGAGAGAGTTAGGTAACCGATATTTTCGTTTTCATCAACCTTTAGAGGTTACCTAAGTGCTTAGGCGTCTCTTAAAATTTTGGGGCTTGAATGTTGACCACCTAACCAACAACTAGCAAGGTGATAAAGAAACTTGACGTACATTTTGCTTAATATTATTGAAATGGAGGAGTTATGGGATGATTCAAATACTATGAGATAATAAATAAATCCTAGTTTAATCAATCTATACTAATATTATAAAGCTGCAGAGTTTGTTTGTTTGTTTCTTTGAACGCGCTAATCTCAGGAACGACTGGTCCGATTTGAAAAATTCTTTCAGTGCTGGATAGTCCATTTATCGAGGAAGGCTATAGGCTATATTTTATTTTCAAAAAAATTAGGGTTCCGTAAGAAAATTGCTATTTTCTAACCCAAGGTGTGAAATCGAAAACCTATTTTTGCGTGCGCTGCAAAGACTATTTAATTTAGATTATACTATTTAATTTTAGACAATAGAACAAAATAATGTATTACGGGTTTGTAGGGCCCATTAAGATCTACAAAAAAGTCCGCAAGAGCATATATCTAACTATCATAGTTTAGTCACAATAACCGCTTTTGTGTTCGAAAAAAATATTAAGTCGTCTGAAGAAAGAAACTACGTTAAAAATGTGTATCGTAATATTAATCCTTATCGAAATTAAGCATTATGTTATCAAGGGTATTTATGTAGAAGTAAAATACTTTTTGTTTCATCCCAATCCGACATTTCGTTTAGAAGTTATCACGAGTATAAGACGCTAAAGAGTTGGTACCTAATAATGAGTTATTTGCCAAAGAGTTTTTATCAACATAATGCCTAATATTAATCTTTATCTAAATAATTGTGTTGTTAATTATGAGTATTAGATCTTAGAAGAGTATAATAAATACATCTATACTAATATATAAAGCTGAAGAGTTTGTTTATTTGTTTGAACTCGCTAATCTCAGGAACTACTGGTCCAATTTGAAAACTTATTTCAGTGTTAGATAGCCCATTTATTGAGAAATTTATATCCATACTTCCATACTTTATATTATAAATGCGAAAGTAACTCTGTCTGTCTGTCTGCCTTGCTTTCACGGCCAAACCGCTGCACCGATTACAATGAAATTTGGTACACAGATAGTGTAGGGCCTGAGAAAGGACATAGGCTACTTTTTATTGCGAAAAAATGGTAATAAGGGGGGATGAATGAGGGGATGAAAGATTGTATAGAAGAGTGGTGGTTCAATCGCCACACGCCTGCGCGTTTCCTTGTTGGCACCGGGCGTCTTGGCAACGAGTAAACAAGGATGTCAAATTCATTAAAAATATTTCTCTTTCAACGAAGACTTAAATTAATATAATAATCTAAGATTAATGCATACATTCATAAATATGATTTATATGTTCATTATATTAATAGAAATAAATAAGACAAATTACAAAACAGTGTTTCTAAACTTCAAAAATATCCACAGAAGTATCGTCATTTTAAGCTAAAATCTTAAACTTTATTTTTTAGGCTGTTGATTACATATAAATAAAAATGTCATTTAAATTTTGTAAAAATTTTAAGATCAAGGGGGTAAAATAGCAATAGATGATGAAAGTTTGTATGGAAATCTGCAAGGTTTGTGAAGGCAAGGCAAGGCAAGGCCTATGTCTAGCAGTAGACTGCGATAGGCTGATGATGATGATGCAAGGTTTGCGAAAATGCTTCATGAGTTTGGGACAGGAGACAAAATATTAGAGCTATTCAGATGTAACATTTACTGAGTTATCGCAATATGCCTAAGTGTGCTTACCCGAACAGGCAGACATGTGAGGGCAGACGACTTTGCCGCATGAGGATGTTGAATTTTGCTACTACAAATTCGTTATTATTCACTAGGATTCGATTTGTTTACATGATTTTTTGTTTATTCAAATAATTTTCTTCGTGAAAAAATCCGAAAGAAAAGTATCCGGGGGGATTTAAACACAAAAAAAGCAAAAGGGGTACGCCGCAAGACGAAGTAAATGCCTATGAAACATATGTATTATGGGTACATGTTAAAAAGTTTTGTCTTACTACAATTATGCGAGTATAACTTCACAATGATTTATGTGCAGTGTCCAATGATACACAAATTTTAACAAAGAAAAAAACGACTCCAAGACGTGGACCAAATTGAAATGGGACCATGTGAAATAAAAAAAGAATCATCAAAATTGGTTCACCCAGTCAATATAATATCATTGGCAGTGTCAATATGCAAATGCTCTTCTAAAAATAGGAGATGATTGTATGCCAAATGACAGTAACGACATGATTACACTGAGACGTGAGTTCTGGTATATGATAGCACACATGATCTAAAAAAAATATCTATTCTGATCCGCCGACTAATGAGACAGTTATCAAATAAATGAACGGATCATGTCAGACGTGGAGGAAGATGTTAACGAATACCTCTCAGGAAACAATGCAAGGGAAACTGAACCAGTCATATCATAGCTTATGCATAAAGTTTTTTAAATCTTTAGAATTATCAGGAGCGCCTTCCCATAAGTTAAGACTGAAAGTTAATGTTCCAGTCCTATTAATAAGAAATCTTGAGCGACAAAGATATGTAATGATACACGGCTACAAAATACACATCTGGGGTACAACATTGTAAAAGAAAATGTTTCAATTCCCCGTATTCCAATAATTCAAACTTATTTGCAATTTCAATTTAAACGAATGCAGTTTCCGCTGAGAACAACATTTGCACTACCAATTATCAAAGCCCAAAGACAGACGGTTAAAGTTGCAGTTCATTTAAAAAAAACATGTTTTTCAAATGGGCAGCACAACCGCGTGTATCAAATTAGCTAAATCACTATATTTTGACAAAGGATGGCAAATCAAAAACGTAGTATTTTAAAATTGTAAAAATTGAGAATTTGCTCAGACTTAGGGAAAACTCAAGCAGAATCCAACAATGGAGGCAACCATACTCGCTGTGAAAGCAGACAATGCAGAACCAAACCGTTTGGTTCGAGAGCGTATTTCTAAGACTGAGGCGGTGACTTCCAAGACCAGCACGGGACCAGAAGGTGGGATCAGTTGGAAGAACGCTTCAGAACACTCTCCATGGTAAAGCGGTAGAAGACTGCCATAGAGGCGATATCTCTCCGCAACTGCAGAGGCTCAAAGGAATCGGTAGTATTGGGACTGTTGATAATGCCGACTGATTGCCGCTGCAAAAGATCGAGAAAATCAATGCCTAGATCCATCACAAAGATGAGAACAGTACGGACGAGCGTACCTGGGTCTTATAAAGGAGTCACAAATGCTCAGGCGCGAAAAACTGTCTCACCCTGTTCAGGCTGCCTTAGTGGTGCCCTCAATGTACTCCCGTGGGTTGAGGTCTCGGCAAATATCCATGCCCAGGACACCGAGCTTATCCCGTAGTGGCAGTTGAGTGCTCTGAAAAGTGGGGAGGGGAAGAAACGGAGACTTTTTGGTAGAGAACGGGCACACCTGTGTTTTCTTAACGTTGAACTCGACCAGATTCTCATCACCCCATTGTTAAATGCGGTTCAAAACCCGGTCAAGCTCAGCGACAAGCTCATATCCATTTTCCTCAACGTCTACTATCTTGGCTGCAGGGTATCCATAATATCGCCCATGCACTGTGCTATCGTCTGCATAGCAATGTATATTGCCAAGGGCTAATATGTCATTGACATGCAGAAGAAACATCTTGGGCGACAGGACCGAATTCTGAGGTACGCTAGTTTACCTCCAGAAAAACAGAGGCCGCGCCGTCCGTCGCAAAGAATCCGAATGCGAAGGCGCTGATGAAGAAAAGAGTCAATCTAGAGACGACTCTAGGAGGCAGACCGAATGCTTAGAGCTCGGAGAGAAGCAAACGGTGCAAGAACAGGTTGAAAGCCTTGGCCATGTCGAATGTCGAAATAAGCTCATACAAAATACTTTTTATTTTATGTACTTATAGGTATAAATACTTAAATATGTTTTTAACAGTGAAACGTGTGTCTTATTTTTAAAATAATATTAGCCTTAATAATTAAAACTGCTACCCAAAGTCACTGTTCCACGCGGACGAAGTCGCGGGCACAGTTAGTCGTATAATATCGAGATCGACTAGTTTTATATACAAAATATGGCGATTTAGGTTAACCAAGGGATGTTATTCATTTATTATATTAGATTGAACAAGTATTGCAATATGCTGATAATAGGTAATACAAGCCCAAACTCTATTATTCTAATGTTATTAATTTACTGCATTAGTGATGACTTTGATAGATTTTTTTTTAAGTGAGGCTGCGCCTATAGACATTGTGATTAACGCTAGGCTAGCACGGCCTATACACCATCTGAACTAATTTGTGTGCCGATAAATGCGGCCAAACATGATTGAAACTGTTATTATTTATTAATATCTTGCATGCAATGTATGTACACCATGTTTATACAAATAAAGACTATCTATCTACTAAGAAAAATACATGTCAAGTCTAGATAAAATCAAAGAAAATAAAAATAAAATTTAATATATTTTAATAAGTAGTTATGTGTAACCAAGTTTTACAACCATCAAATATTTTTACTGTTACTGTAAATAAAAGTGATTACTTCTACTCGAATATTAAACAAGCAGCGGAGAAATAACAAAAAATAACACGGAACATTTTATAGGAGATATAGTAATTAGTGTAATGACATATTTACTTTATAACCTCAACGACTTGCCGTCGATGTGACACATGGTATATATTTTTGGCAGTTGTCACTTTTGAGTTTGACATTTCCACACAACAATAAAAGTCAAAAATTATAAAAATTGGTGATTAAATCTTTAAATTAAACAAAAATATATTCTATTTCATATTGTATGTTTATTACTTAGTAATACTAACTAATTTAATAATTTTAATATTGAAGAAAAAGACAATTTACATACACTTGCGCAAGTTTACGGTTTTTGAAATCCCTACAAAATAGGATACCCTTAGTTAGGTGTCACTTTGCATGGTGAAAATGAATTAAGATAAGATTTATATTTAGGAGCTACCTACGTTAGGGGGTTCCTAGTTATGAGATTGTTTAAGTATAGTTGGTGAAAACGGGCATAAGAATTACTAAGAACGTGGTTTTGTTAATGAACCAAAAATAACGGCGGCACCCCTGTTGAATAGCACTGCAGAACAAGTTTCACCATTAGGTACGAAAATTTCTCTTATCTATGTGGGTGGTCAGCTTTTTGTGCAGTCATTAAAAAAAGAAATACCGTCTTACTGAAGTGTACATTTTGAACATGCCCGACGAATATCATACATGTCAGGATTTTTTTTGATTATGGAGTAGAGAAACATATCAGATCTCTAGCTCTTTGGGGACGCAGAAGTCAGGAGCTGAAGGTATATGGTGTTGCCACTAAAATCCACCTCCGACGTTCGGGCTACTTCGTAAGATCGAGCTACACGTGGCACCGATCGGAGAGGAGTAGCCATAGCGTCTTTCTTCGATACAAAACAGTCTGTCATTTTTGCGGGGGAAATCTTCACACATACACAATTTTGACTCACATACAAAAACAATAGCCTGTCACTACAAACTCACACATAACAATAAAAACAAAGTATTGAGAATTCCACGCACACATAAATACAATCTGTGTCAAAATATCAGTGTAACGCGTAGACTCATTTGAGCTTACACTGTGACAGAGGGGCACGCCTGCGTATGGCTACTCCCTACAACAGAAGCGAACTTTAGTTCGCTTGTGTTTTCTAATAACTCTGACCATTTTATCCTCTTCTACAATTTTCTCATCTTCTTGCCGTCCCCTTCTCTCCACAATTCGTTGCTCATTCTCTTTATTTCTTATCCTTTTATCTTAAGTTCAAGTCGGTTGTTCACTGTCACTTTTAAATAATTCCTCCTCCATGTCACTGCCACTTGACTCATCAAGGTTCACACTATGATAGATAACTTTGATTTCATGGTATTCTTATATTTACGCAATTTTCTTATTTTTCTCCATATAACTTAGCAATTTTGTTAAACTGAATAGTTTTTATTAACGGTAAACTTAAAATTGTATTATACATTATCAAATTAATATTTGTTAAACAAAAACGATTGCACAACATTCTATAGAAGTAGGTTTTTTTTTTTTTTTTTTATGTTTGGCCCGCCAAAATGACTCTACTCTGCCTGATGGAAAGCATAAGCAGAATCCAAGAGTGGTGGTCACCATGCTCACTGCGAATGCAGACAATGCAGCATGGCGACCCACTCCATGGCGGCCTAGTGATGCTACTGCATCTTTTAGTCTAGTCAACAAGTATGGAACTTGTTGACCAGACTAATTGGGCCTCCGGTCTCGCACTCACCAACGAAACACGACAGCATGCTGTCATTTTACGTTGATTTTCTGTGCGAGGGTAGTACCGCCCCGGTCGAGCCGGCCCGTTCGTGCTGAAATCAGCGTGGCTCTACTACCTAATAACTTATAAAATTAGAAACTTAAAATAATAAAAGCAATATTTTAAAGCAGTTACCCTTATCGGACTCGATTCAAATTCAGCCACCAGGTACATCCAGTTTAGATCACAAATAAACAAATAAATAAAATTATAGGAAAAAAATTATTGTCTAAAAATTTCACCCATTGTCAACTTCGTTCGTATAGCGAAGCGTCCTGCCATAACAATTAGACGTCAGAAACTTGAACACTTCATGTTAGAAACTTGAATCACATGGTCTGGGTCTTTCCCAAAGATAGAGTAACACGGTAGGGAGTAGCCATACGCAGGCGTGCCCCTCTGTCACAGTGTAAGCTCAAATGAGTCTACGCGTTACACTGATATTTTGACACAGATTGTATTTATGTGTGCGTGGAATTCTCAATACTTTGTATTCGCTTGTGTTTTGAAATCACTTTTAAAATCTTTGCTATTAAGCAAAGATCTCAAAAGTGGTAATTTAGTAAAAGATCGGGATGAAAGTGAAATATGTATGTGTGGACAGATTTTAACGAAACAGTTTGGGATGGCAATACTACTAGAAACATATACTATTAAAGGCGTAGTGAAAATGATATATAAAAATGCATGTAGGGTACTTATCTTTTTTCTTATCTATTTAGGTAGAAAATAAAGTACTTTGGAGTTATTAAATTGCGAACATTTTATTAGGTCTTTACCTATGAAATTGCCGTTCTTCAGTACTGGTCATTTCAAATAAAAAAAAGTTTGTAATGGCTCTGTATTCTAAATTCAAATGAATTTTGTTTTAAAACCATGACATTCTATTTACAAACTCAGTCTTTTGTTTTTTGATTAGCGTTGTATTTTCGTTACATTTGAACATTTTTTGTCATAATGGATACTTTAAAAATTCTTGTAATTATGGGATATGAGTTCCGTCGTGGCACCAACGCGACACAAACGGCACGTAACATCAAAAACGTTTACGGAGAGAACTGTACAAACGAACGCACAACCCGTTATTGGTTTTTCCGGTTCCGTTCTGGAAATTTTGACTTGAAAAATGAAGCTCGGGTCGTCCGGAGACTTTGGTTAACAATAATGAATTAAAGGCGATTGTGGAAGCTGACGAAACTCAATCTACAGCTGAGCTAGCAGCAGCTTTTAATGTAAGCATCAAAACAATATTGATCCATTTGCGACGAATTGGCAAGGTAAAAAAGCTTGATAGATGGGTGCCCCACGACCTTAACGATCGCCTTGCGCTGCTCAACAGGCAAAGAAATGAAGGAATTTTGAAACGAATTGTTACGTGCGACGAAAAATGGATTCTGTTCGACAATCGAAAACGCTCAGCAGTTGATTAGACCCTGGTTCAGCACCAAAGCAATGCCCTAAACCAAAAATGACCCCTAAAAAGGTGATGGTCACTGTTTGGTGGTCTAGTGCGGGTGTGATTCACCACAGCTTTTTACAAAACGGCATGAGCATTAATGCAGATGTGTACTGTGAAGAACTGGAGAGAATGATGGAGAAGCTTGCACATCTGCAACTAGCTTTGGTCAATCGGTCGTCCCCACTGCTCCTTCACGACAACGCGCGACCCCATACTGCGCAACAGACAGTCTCCAAGCTGCAAGAGCTGGGGTTGGAAGTTCTCCCTCATCCGCCATACTCACCAGACCTTGCACCTACCGACTATTACTTTTTCCAAAATTTAGACAACTTTTTAGTGGGTAAAAAAATCAGTTCCCGAGAGGCAGTACAAAATGCCTTTGAAGAGTTTGTTGCCTCCCGTCTAGCTGATTTTTACAAGAAGGGCATCAATAAACTGCCAATGCGTTGGCAAAGATGCGTCGATTGCATGGGTGATTACTTCGAATAACAGAAATAAAAAAGTTTAAAAAAATAAGTACTTTCACTTATTGCATACAAAACGGCAATTTCATAGGTAAAGACCTTTTATTAACTTAGGATACAGAGTACAGAAAGTTTGAAGTTAAATCAGTACGAAGACTTAAAAGATTGGCTGTCAATGGGGAGTGGGTAAATTTAGAGTCAATCAGAATTTGTTTTAAGGGTTCTGTTCACTCTTCTCACCAATGCTGTGATCACTCTGTGATGCTTGAGATGTCTTAGGGCCCATAGATAGGACATTCAATCACTAACCTAATTCATTGGCGAGAAGGATGAGCTTTACGGCGATACACCGTGTTCTTAATCTAAACTAAAATCATTAAGCACTTACTGGAGTGTGTGGCTTCAGTGTTCTCGGCGTTCCAAGAGATATCTCTTGGGTAGATTCTTGTCTGCGTCTTCACACAATCATAACTCCTAAAGTGCTGTACAACTTCCAAGGTATTCGAATTACAACAAACTCGTATCAGCTATCACGGAACGCGCCTACAAAACTCGCGAGTCCACGACCTAACACAAAACGGTTTATCACTACAGAGACCGGGTCGATGGACAATACAATTAGCTTAATATCAATTAATTACGTTTTCAAACAATAAATCTTCGGCCGTTTTCAACACGCGTCATTCAAGTTCTTTTTTACATATTAACCTCAAACGTCAAAACGTCAAACACGAACAAGTGACAATCAAAATGTTGCAAGTACAATGACGTTCGAAATCCAACAGGTTCTGTTGGATTTCGAACGTCATTATAATGGCAACATTTTTGATTGTCATTTTTCTTGTTTGACGTTTTGACGTTGACAGGAGTACTAATTGAGACGCTTGGATCGGCCGAAAACGGTTTTCGCAATTGACTGCCGGTATAAGTAAATTAAATTGATAATTAGCTAATTTTCCAACGACTCGGTGTTTCGTCGGTCACCGTTATGATTGGTCTGGTTTGGACTCGCGAGTTTTAGTAATCACGTCAAAAAGGCGCGTTCCGCAAAAGCTAATACGAGTGTATTGTAATCCGAATACCTTGGAAGGTTGTGCAGCGCTTTAGGAGCCATGTATGTGTGACGACGCAGAGAGAATACCAAGAGAGATACCAAGGGCCCTTAGAACGTCGATATCAAGGACTTCACGCATCTCCAGTAAGTGCTTGATACTGCATTAGTTTATAATAAGAACACGGTGAAACGCCGTGGTTCATTGCTCTCGCCAGTGAACTAGTTTTAGCGATTGTATGCTTATAACATGGGCCTATAGGTATTGCAAACGTCACAAGGTGATCGCTGAATAGGCGAGAGGATTGAACATTTTGGTAGCAGAAGCGCGGTTAACCTCTGAGAGCTGTGAGCACTCCGTAGTACACTCAGAAGGTGATACCTCGTTGTTAGGTAGATAACTATACTGTTCCACTGTTGACATATCTTTGATTCCACTGATATAGTTGTTTAATAGCAGCCGTGTATGTGACCCAGGAGGTCCAGGAGACTGACGCGAGTTTCCTGATTGAGCGGTATAGCTCTCTTGATAAATTGATCAATGTAAATTGTTGGATTAGAAGATTCGTTCGGAATTGTCGCACTCCGCGCGAACAGCGAACGCTAAGCCCAATTCTGTCGCCGGCAGAGCGAAATGAGTCGCTTCTGAATTTGATCCGGTTGGTACAGTCTTCAAACTTTGGAGCAGAATTGGAGAGTCTACGAACTGGGCGTTCGAAATTGAAGGGTGCTGTCACGCGTCTCAACCCGTTTATAGATTCGGCCGGGTTGCTTCGGGTAGGAGGAAAATTGCGCAATGCGAATCTGCCGTATTCGGCTCGTCACCCCCTACTGCTCCCCAAGGGAGGGCAGTTGGTTGAGTTGTTGGTGACTGATCGGCATGTTAAAAACGCTCATGCCGGTTGTAACGCCTTTTTGGCTACACTCCAGAGGGAGTTTTGGATTTTGTCTGGGCGTCGTACCATACGGAACATCGTGTTTCGGTGCATGCCTTGTTATAGGAGCAAGGCTGCCACGATGCAGCCTCACATGGGGGATCTGCCCCCTGATCGGGTGAATGAGGCTAGGCCATGGGCGGGTGTTGGTACAGACTTTGCGGGCCCATTCTTAGTAAAAGGCTCGCGGCTGCGGAACGCCAAACAGTACAAGGTGTACATTTGTGTGTTCGTCTGTTTATCCACCAAGGCGGTGCATCTCGAGCTCGTTGCTGACCTCACGACGGAAGCTTTTATAGCGGGCTTGGACAGATTCGTTTCCCGAAGGGGTCTGCCAGCACTGATTCGTTCCGATAACGGAACCAACTTCGTAGGTGCAGAACGATACTTGCGAGATGTAGTTAGGTTTTTAAATGAAAACAAAGTGGATATTGGAACAGCCCTGTCCCGTCGGGGTATACAATGGACCTTCAGTCCACCAGGTTGCCCCCACTGGGGCGGGATTTTTGAAGCCGTAGTTAAGTCAGCTAAGACGCATTTAGGGCGTAGTGTAGGTCAGACCGCGCTGACATTTGAAGAACTCGTGACGTTGTTTTGTAAGATCGAAGCCGTTCTCAACTCGCGACCGTTGTATCCGCTCAGCTCGGATCCAAATGACCTGGAGGCGTTGACTCCAGGCCATTTCTTAATTGGTCAGCCACTTAACGCGCTGCCCGAACACCCGTACGAAGGTGTGAAATTGTTTCGGTTGTCTCGGTATCAGATGTTGCAGCAGTTTTCACAGAATTTTTGGAAAAGATGGTCTCTAGAGTATCTGCACATTCTGCAACAGCGCCTTTAGTGGACTGACAAAACTAGCCCCCCTAGTGTTGGTGACCTCGTGCTGGTTAAGGATGCTAACCGTCACTGCGTTGGCGCTGGAGGCGCATTGTTAACTTGTTCCCTGGTAAGGATGGGACCCCCCGGTCCGCAGAGGTTCTAGTTGGGGACTCAGTTATCAAACGAGCGGTAGCAACGTTGTCTCGCCTGCCTGTAGATTAGGGAACAGGTACGGACCTGTTCGGGCGGGTGACTGTTGGATTTCGAACGTCATTATAATGGCAACATTTTTGATTGTCATTTTTCTTGTTTGACGTTTTGACGTTGACAGGAGTACTAATTGAGACGCTTGGATCGGCCGAAAACGGTTTTCGCAATTGACTGCCGGTTTAAGTTAATTGAATTGATAATTGGCTAATTTTCCAACGACTCGGTGTTTCGTCGGTCACCGTTATGATTGGTCTGGTTTGGACTCGCGAGTTTTAGTAATCACGTCAAAAAGGCGCGTTCCGCAAAAGCTAATACGAGTGTATTGTAATCCGAATACCTTGGAAGGTTGTGCAGCGCTTTAGGAGCCATGTATGTGTGACGACGCAGAGAGAATACCAAGAGAGATACCAAGGGCCCTTAGAACGTCGATATCAAGGACTTCACGCATCTCCAGTAAGTGCTTGATACTGCATTAGTTTATAATAAGAACACGGTGAAACGCCGTGGTTCATTGCTCTCGCCAGTGAACTAGTTTTAGCGATTGTATGCTTATAACATGGGCCTATAGGTATTGCAAACGTCACAAGGTGATCGCTGAATTGGCGAGAGGATTGAACAGGTTCCACTTTGCCACCATATGTATATGGACACCGTTGCAGGTTTAAGGTGGAGCTTTACACCTTTCCAGTTTCCCAGTGTTCTGGATCCTGGAAATTTTGGCATTTATCCAGATCATGTTTAATCAAAAAGCTTGTGTGTCCTAAAGGCAGTAATTATCATGAAAATTGTGATACAAATAAAAACGTAAATGTCAACTGTAAAGGGCCACATATGGCAACATATAAGAAGTGCCCAGTATTTTTAAAGTAAAAAGAAATTAGAAAAATAATAACCAGACTGCATTGCACTTATCGAAAAACTCTGCAATTATATATAAAAGATAGACAAGGGAATAATCATCGTCGTGAGTCGTTTATCGTTGGTGAGTGCGAGACCGGAGGCGCAATGATGTCGAAGCATCACTAGGCCGCCGTGGTGTGGGTCACCATGCTACGTTGTTGCATTTTCTTCATTTACAATGAGTATGGTGACCATCACTCTTAGATTCTGCTTATACTTTCCATCAGGCAGAGTCAGAGTTATTTTGGCATAGCCATACATAAAAAAACGGCCAAGTGCGGACTCGCCCATGAAGGGTGCCGCAGCAGCAAGTAACATAATATAATTTTTATTATATTTTTATATTTGTGTGGATTGAATGAAAGATAAATTGCAGTTTACGATCTATGACGTATTAAAAAAGAACTACTTACTAGATTTCGTTCAAACCAATTTTCGTTGGAAGTTTCCATGGTAATGTACATCATATATTTTTTTAGATTTATCATTCTCTTATTTTAGAAGTTACAGGGGGGGGGACTCGCATTTCACCACTTTGGAAGTGTCTCTCGAGCAAACTATTCAGTTTAGAAAAAAATGATATTAGAAACCTCAATATAATTTTTGAATACCTATCCATAGATGAAAAAAAAATTTTGAGTTTATGTTCTAAGTATGGGGCCCCCAAAATTTATGTTTTTTTCTATTTTTGTGTGAAAATCTTAGTGCGGTTCACAGAAAACATCTACTTACCAAGTTTCAACATTATAGGTCTTATAGTTTCGGAAAAAAGTGGCTGTGACATACGGACGGACGGAATCGATAACGACTTCACTCAGCCGGACGCGAATGTCCCGCATTGTAGTGTCGCAGGTCGGAATAGTAGGCGGGTGCTTGCCGTGGTCATCGATTCGCGAGTTAGCCGCAAAGAGATCAACCAGCAGTTTCGCTTTCTCCTGCGGCTCAAGGGCAAGTGATCCGTCCGGATATTTCAGCGGTGGTAGCGAAGGCTGACAGAAGTTGGACTGCACGGCTTTAGCCAATCGCCAGAACTTTCGGCTACCCGTAGGGTATGCAACGAGTTCTTGACCAAGCCGCGCGATGCGTCTAGTCAACAAGTGGAACTTGTTGACTAGACTAATTGGGCCTCCGGTCTCGCACTCACCAACGAAACACGACAGCACGAACGTGGTCATTTTACTTTGATTTTCTGTGCGAGGGTAGTACCGCCCCTGTCGAGCCGGCCCATTCGTGCTGAAATCAGCGTGGCTCTACTACCTCTAATTATTCTTTTATTAAAGTCCCTAAAATGAGCTACTGTTCTTCCATTTACTATCTATCAAATTCTTATTAGATTTTTAGATATTTGATGAAATATAAAATATCCCTAGACTTTGTTGAGGTGTGTATGTACACCATGTTTATACAAATAAAGACTATATAGGGACTAATCCCGTCCACACGCCCACCACTGTAACTCCTATACACCAGGATCAACAGCGGTGACCCACGAACACACCGAGTTATGACATTTGGGAAGTCCCAGGCAAAATTAAACTGTCTTGGAACCCGCAACGAAATTAATCAGAAAAAACTGGAGGAGTTGGAAATAATAAGTCCACAAATAAAGACTATCTATCTAATGTACAAATACTTCAGTTGTTTAAGTTCGCAACTTATGTTCGCCTACCTAACAAGTTTCTACACCACCCAAAGGTTGACTGGTAGAGAATGCCTTGGGCATTAAGTCCGCCGATGTACAAACGTGCAGTTATAATTAAGTAAATATTTTTGAAATCAAAATTTACGATTTTCTCGAGTCGACAATAAAATTTTACTCTTCAACTAAATACATCAGAAAGCTCATTCATAAGTCGATTCAAATATTTTATCGTTTTTTTTTTGTGAAATATATTTTCAAATAATATAAATCTTTTCGGCATTCTGACCTTAGATTCTGACACGCAACGCCATCATATTTTTAAACTCGGTAGACTTTATGGATGGCAGCCATGGCATGTGTTTAGGAATGCGTTTTGTTAATGCAGTTGCAACAACTTTTTTATATTAATAAAATTATGTTACGACTGTTCTAATAACATGATAAATACATAAAAATAATTAGGATGATTCATTTAGTCTCATAATTCAGGATACAGGATCTGCCATTCTCCTTTAGTTCCAGATCCTAATGAATCGTCGAAGCCCAACGTGATAGTGATAATCATCGTTTCTTTGGCTACGTCGGTCAGTGTCTTCGGAATTTCCTACGTTTGTTATACGTGCGTAAAGAAAAAGAAGACGGGTGATACTCAGGTATAATTATATCATAACATCAATTGTTTCTATAGATTAATCACTAATCTCAGAAGCTACTGGGTCGATTTGAAAACATCTTTAAGTGTTCGACAGCTCAGTTATCGAGAGCTTTAGTTTTACATGGCACTATGGCCAATAACACCAATCAGAATAGTATATTTCTTTACCAAATTGCGTCAATCATATTTTTGTTACTTGTCCACTGAACACTGTCTTCTGGAAACTTCTAAAGCATCATACAGCATTCTGGAATATTAGGTTAGCTATTCAAAGCATTCTACACTCATTTGCAAAAAACGGTAGGTTTCGATTTTCTTCCTGGCTGAAAAATATAAAATACCAAAAAGGTTTTAATCATATGAACATGTTACTGGCCAGTTATAAAAGTGCCATAATGTTTATAAGAGTACATTCCAAATTCAAATTTTTGACTGAGTCTGGTTTTCAAAGAAAACAACTTTTAACTACGTTTTGTGGCCTTTCCCTATAGTTAATATCGTCTCTAATTAACTTTTTGTCAATTTTATTAAATTATCTGATGTACTTGACATTTAAAAGTACTGTTATTGCTGTTTAGCAATCTCGAAAATGGTAGATAAAGTGATAAAAGCGAGCAAAATTATTGCGCTGCTTGAAGAAGGTTGCAGCTAATGCTTCGTGGCTCAGAGGCTAAATGTAAGTCGGTCGACAGTTCAAAGGACCTGGCAGCGCTATCAAGAGACCGGTTCCGTCAAGAGAAGGCCTGGTTCTGGCAGAAAGACATGTACCGAAACGGGATGATCGTTTTCTAGTTAGTCAAGCGTTGAGAAATCGCAAATCTTCTTATGTGGACCTCAAGAACAGCCTTGAAGAAGTAAGAAATGCGCAAATTAGTCTATGGACGGTCAGGAGGAGGCTTCTCGCTATTAATATACACAGTCATTGCCCGGCACGCGGCCCTAAATTACTCCGTGGACATCGAGTTGCCAGGCTTAGCTCCGCTCGAAATTGTGTGTCATGGACTCATGAAGACTGGGATCGGGTATTGTTCTCCGATGAAGCCAGGATATCTCTGCATGGTGAAGACCGACGTCGGCGAGTGCTACGTAGACGAGGAGAACGCTTTGCAGAGGCATGTTTTGAAGAAATCACTCCTTGTGGAGGGGGCTCTGTTAAGTTTTGGGCAGGAATAAATTCAATGGATCGTACTGAGTTAGTCTTCATCGAAAACGGTACACTGACTGGACACCGATACATAACGGAAGTTCTAATTCCTTATGCACAACCCGCTTTAACCGTTCTTGGCGAAAACTCAATTTTTATGGACGACAACGCTCGCGCCCACCGATCTGGCGATGTGGAAGCGTATATGCTAGAAGTCGGAATTCGTCGTTTGGACTGGCCAGCTAGAAGTTCGGACCTCAATCCCATAGAGCATGTCTGGGACGTTCTGAAGCGACGAGTGAGAGTGCAGCCGGCTCCGCAGACCATCAGAGAGCTAAAGAATGTGATTATCGCGGAGTGGGAACGTATTCCCCAAGAAACCATAAAAGATATACTCGCTAGCATGCCCAGACGAATGCAAGCCGTGATTTCAGCAAGAGGGGGTCACACTCAATACTAAACTTTTATTTGCTTTTAATGTATTCAAGAAAAACAAAGAAATTATAATATAATAGTGTTTTGAGCTTAAACATTATTTATCAATAATTTAATCAAAATGTTATGATAAAACTGATGAAAACTATTCCTTCCTAATTAATTTATAAAATTCTGAGGATAACAATACCTAAAATTGTCAAACAAACTAATAGTAACTATAAAATAGTTCTGTGCTTATGTGCCCGTTTTTTTGCAAAAGAGTTTATTAATCCCTTAGTAAAACCAGTTGCCAGTGGTGACGAATTTAGAATACAAAGTACGCAGGACAGCAGCACTACAAAGAGAAAATAAAACTTGATACAAACTCTATGCAATCCGTCCTGGTCAGTGTGGTATAGGAGGCCAGAACCTCTTTGCTTAGAAGTGGGCTATCCAGCAATAGATATATATATAAAGCTGTTGATGATGATGTCAAACTAATTCGAAAAGTAGATAGTTTTGATCACAAAACACTTAATAAAACGTTTCAACATATTTAATACTTAAATTTCAGAATACCACTTCAAGTAACCGACTCCAATCACGTCCATTACCCGACGTGCCGATGCAAACACAACCGCTCGACTGTTACGACTACGTGTATTCATCGTCTAACTACGAAGAAATTGAACTAAATGAAACCCGCAATGAAAACTGCAGTCAACAGAACACGATGTATTATTGGGCACATCAATTTTACTCGAGTCGAAAATAGAGGAAACGCAATAACAACATCATGTATCGATCACATCTTCACCCGTACAGCGAACACACGTGCGCACAGCGGTTGTCAATAATGCACGGCATTACGACCTATGTGAACAAACCGGCGCGGCGGCGGCGGCGTCAAGCGCGTCTCAATATTCTATCGTAATAAAATTAGAAGATAAAATCAAATCCTGGAGTATATTTTAGAAAAATTTAAATCTGTTTACAAAAACTATCAAATCAAAACAATATTTATTTGTATCAGTAAGTATCAGCATTATAATCTAAAAATAAAGTTAAATTAATGATCGTTGTGACTTGTGCGAGTAGAAAAGTGATAGAATATAATATATGTGTAAGAAGAGATAAATATGAAAATAATAGAGAATATAGGGCAATTTATAACAAACTAGCTGTTGCCCGCGGCTCTGCCCGCGTGTATGTCGGCCAACCAACTCGGAAACCTTTTTGGGCTCATGCACAACACTTTTGCTGAAGAAAATGACATGATCATGTGCATACTTTACGATTCTTTAATAAATGAATGTTTGTCTGTATTTCCTATACATATATACACACATCAAAAGTGTCTAGGGATCAACATATGTGTCTAGGATTCAACATATATTTTTGCAATAACTTTTCTCCTGATTGATATTAATTAAAATTTTCTTTAAGGATTCATCAAATAAAGTGTTTTCGTTTGTCACAGTAACGATAAACCAAGTCACCTTTGCATTAATAAAGAAATTTGCCATTTTCCTAATAAAGGGATTTTTGACATTTGAACCACTAACATTAAAGTTCGAAAAAAAGACTGAAATAATAGTTTTCTTTAAAATTTTATTAGGTAACTTAAACAATTAATAATCCGTGTTTCTACCGCGAACACTAACAACACAAGAATCGGTTTGGCATACTCAAAATGAGTTCATCCAAATCACGCTGTGGAATGGCCGCCCATGTTCGTTGCAACAACAAAAAAAGGTCTTCTTGCGACTGGATACCCTCCATATTCGACAGAGCTCTTCTCTGTAGCATATCCCATGCATGCTCAATCGGGTTCAAGTCTGGCGACTGAGCAGGCCAGGGCCAAAGCCACATCTCAATCTCAAGAAATCCGCATAAAAATGCTTGATCCCTAGACACTTTTGATGTGTGTATATATATAGAAGATACAGAAACAAGTTATACAAACATATGGAGCGTAATAACCGTATCAAAAAAGATATAAAATATAATTTCCGATATCCAAAGGTGTGGAGTATAATTAACAAAAAATAACAAGTAAAGTAACAGAATCTATTGACACTGCGATCATAAAGTTTTTCGAAAATACTGCCAGCCTCTTAGCTAACTTGTTCCCTTAGACCTTAAACAGAATACAAAAAACATTTTGCATAATTGTAATAAACCGACGAAAGGAAATACAGTATGTTTCCACAGGTTTCTATTAGATTGCGGAAAGCGGACACAAACACTGTCTAATTCATAATTAAAAACATTATTGTCAAAAAAACCAAGGTAAGATATAAATAAATATAAACTAAGCAACAGTTAAAAAATCAGTTAGTTGGTATCATTTTTGATGACCTCGTTATCGATACGGAAGGATCAAACCATACATTTTGTGGGACTTTCTTTTTTTTAATAAGTAATCATTTTATTTAATATTTCTACATAATAGGTCTTTACCTATGAAATTGCCGTTTTGTATGCAATAAGTGAAAGTACTTATTTTTTCAAACTTTTTTATTTCTGTTATTCGAAGTAATCACCCATGCAATCGACGCATCTTTGCCAACGCATTGGCAGTTTATTGATGCCCTTCTTGTAAAAATCAGCTGGACGGGAGGCAACAAACTCTTCAAAGGCATTTTGTACTGCCTCTCGGGAATTGAATTTTTTACCCACTAAAAAGTTGTCTAAATTTTGGAAAAAATAATAGTCGGTAGGTGCAAGGTCTGGTGAGTATGGCGGACGAGGGAGAGCTTTCAACCCCAGCTCTTGCAGCTTGGAGACTGTCTGTTGCGCAGTATGGGGTCGCGCGTTGTCGTGAAGGAGCAGTGGGGACGACCGATTGACCAAAGCTGGTTGCAGATGTGCAAGCTTCTCCAGTTCTTCACAGTACACATCTGCATGAATGCTCATGCCGTTTTAAAAAAAGCTGTGGTGAATCACACCCGCTCTAGACCACCAAACAGTGACCATCACCTTTTTAGGGGTCATTTTTGGTTTAGGGCATTGCTTTGGTGCTGAACCAGGGTCTAACCAACTTGCTGAGCGGTTTCGATTGTCGAACAGAATCCATTTTTCGTCGCACGTAACAATTCGTTTCAAAATTCCTTCATTTCTTTGCCTGTTGAGCAGCGCAAGGCAGGTCTCAACGCGTACGTTGCGCTGGCTATCGTCAAGGTCGTGGGGCACCCATCTATCAAGCTTTTTTACCTTGCCAATTTGTCGCAAATGGATCAATATTGTTTTGATGCTTACATTAAAAGCTGCTGCTAGCTCAGCTGTAGATTGAGTTTCGTCAGCTTCCACAATCGCCTTTAATTCATTATTGTTAACCAAAGTCTCCGGACGACTACGAGCTTCATTTTTCAAGTCAAAATTTCCAGAACGGAACCGGGAAAACCAATAACGGGTTGTGCGTTCGTTTGTACAGTTCTCTCCGTAAACGTTTTTGATGTCACGTGCCGTTTGTGTCGCGTTGGTGCCACGACGGAACTCATATTCCATAATTACATGAATTTTTAAAGTATCCATTATGACGAAAAATGTTCAAATGTAATGAAAATACAACGCTAATCAGAAAATAAAAAACTGAGTTTGTAAATAGAATGTCATGGTTTTAAAACAAAATTAATTTGAATTTAGAATACAGAGCCATAACAAAGTTTTTTTTAATTGAAATGACCAGTACTGAAGAACGGCAATTTCATAGGTAAAGACCTAATATCTATAATTTATACATTTTAACAGCCACATTGTCCTACAAATTGTTAGCTACCACTGTTATAGTCTAGTCAACAAGTTCAAAAACTTGTTAAATAAAAAATGTCTCCTAAAAATATGTGTGGTAGCTCATTGGATTCGGAATGACGTGTAGAAAAACGTTTTTAAGGGTTTATTAGCACATAAAAAATTGCGATTGTTATTAACAAAATAAGAAAAAAAGCAAGGTATTTAGTTTTTCGTTAATAACTTCTAAAATAGTGATATTTAAGGAATTTTGAAAAAAGTTCCTGAAAGAGGAGGAAATTTCCAATAAAAAGTCCTAACTCCTGAAACTCTATATCCATTATTTATAATTTTTAGGAGCTTCATTTCTATTTAACACGTTTTTGATCTTGTTTACTAGACGTTTCATCAAAATGAAGCCACTCATGAAAAATTAGCTTGATAGTAATAACTTGTAAAATTGGTTCCGGGGATCCCGGACTATTTATTATCATGCATTAATAAAATCATAGAAACTTTCATGCGATACTCAAGAACCTTATGAATCCGAAATAAATAATACTCTAGCCTCTATGATACGTTGACTAGACAATAAATCTCTTTTCGCCTATTGCGTACACCGTTGTACGCAATAGGCGAAAAGATACTATAAGTATATGCAGAGCTAACACATCTCTCATGCAGAAGAGTGTTTTTTTTAGCTCCAAAAATATTTAATAACCTTTCTGAAGGATTTAAACAGTTGAATATAAGTAATTTTACACTTTACATCGTTGGAACTCACAAATATCTTGAAGTAACTATAGACCATAATAATTTCACTTGGAAATACCACGTAGAATATGTCTGCTATAAAATGCGTAGGGAACTTCCCAAATTTGTGAGGCAGTAAAGAGAAAATTCAAAAATTCAAAATGGATTACCAAACCCTAAGAATATCATAAGCACACTAAGCTATCTACCCCATTTTAATCTACTTTATTTTAATCCTACTAATATTATAAACGCGAAAGTTTGTAAGTATGGATGGATGGATGTTTGTTACTCTTTCACGTAAAAACTACTGAATGGATTTTAATGAAACTTTACAATAATATCTATACATCTATACATAATATAATAAAACTGAAAGAGTTCAATTCTGTACATTGAATAAAAATTTTAAAAAATACAACGGGTATTCATACAAGCCAAAAAAAAAATTTTGAATTTTTTGTCTGTCTGTCTATTGTCCGGCTTTCACGCAAAAACTACTAAACGGATTGTAATGAAACTTTTTTATTATATAGCTATCAATCCTCGGCAACATATAGACTATAATTTATTTTGAAGATCGGAATATCAGATATAAATTTTTGTCTGTCTGTCTGTTGTTCGGCTTTCATGCAAATACTACTGGACAGGCTTATGCGTTGTGTTTATCAACGTCTCCTTGCCATAGAATAACTTAAATATCGGGTCTAGAGTTTAAATCCAGCGCCATTGCGTATTGACTACCTGTCAAAGTGTAATAAAACATATCTATAGAAGCAAATAGTTCATGGCCCATGCTGTGATTAAATACCAACTCTCCGTGCATGCAGAACAGTCAGTGTATGAAACAGTCCCCAAAAGCCATGATTCAACAAACTATAACAGGCGAGAATGTCTACCCCAAGTACCGCCGACGTTCTCAGCAACAAGGAGTATTAGCTGCAGAAATTAGATTACGTGGCCAAAATCCGACGATGGTTGATAATAATAGATGGGTATTATCATACTCTCCTGTTTTATCCAAACCATTTAACGCCCACATACATAAATGTCGAAATGTGCATCAGTGTGGAGTCTATCAAATATATTTGTAAGTACGTAAATAAACGAAGCGATCAAGCCAATATTGCTTTACAAAATGAATGTGACTAAGTAACAAGATTTCAGTCTGGCCGTTACATAAGTTCATCCAAAGCTGTGTGGCGTATACTCAGTTTCCCTATCAACGAAAGACACCCACCTGTGACGCATTTCGCTGTAACCTGCAAGGAGGCCAGCGAATATATTTGAATATGCGATTGAGCGATTAGGAAAGCCTCGACAGATCACTTTATTGGCATTCTATGTCTTCTGTGCTATGTTAAACTGATGATTTTACTTATACTTTGCTCTGTGATGAAGCGCCAGCGTACTTTACATACTACAAGGAAGGTTAAACCGTAGAAAAAGAGGCACTCCAGTAGAGGGTGTTCCTGAAGTTTTTAAAAAAACACGTCATCGGAAGAGTACAACAGTGCACCCAAGCAATGCCGAGTGTTATCGGTATCCAATGGCCTACTTTATTCGAAGCTTTGAAAAAGTCGATGACCCGCAACACCCATCGTTTCAAGCTGCTTGCCGAGCACGACATCTGCTCGATGACAACCAACATTGGGATGACGCTCTCAATGAGGCATACGTCAGTGACTTTCAGATACTGTCCAATTGTGACAAAAATACCAAAACAACTTAACCGAAGATCACATTCGCGATATGCATCGAAATATTTCTATGAGCGAATTGAACCATCAAGAACGGGAAATTATTTCTAATCGCTGTTCAAATGAAATCCAAGACATGGTTTTGCCTGTTGGTGGAAATTCTTAATCTTATTAAGGGTTACCCGAAGCCATTTCTAACGAAGAGTGTAGTAATTGGGAGTACTCAGCTGAAAGTAATTACGATTCTAAGAAGCTTTTACATACTCTTCGCGATGGTATTCCGACTCTAAAGGACAAACAAAGGAGTATTTTCCATCGTGTTTGTAACAGTGCCAATAATTCTTTGGGTGAAATTATTTTTCTAGAGGCACTGGGAAAAAAATCTCACAAAAGTTATTCTCGCACAATTACGACCAGATGGTAAAATAGCACATGCTGTTGCATCCTCTGACACTGTTGCCTGGTGATTAAACTACACACCCGATATTTTAAAATTGCCTTATAATTAGAATTAACAGAACAACATGTTTGTGATAGTGACAAAGCGAGAGTTCTACGTGACTGTCATTTAATTGCATGGGATGAGTGTATAATGGCACATCGCAAGGCAGTTGAGGATGTAGACAGGATGTTGAGGGACATTCGCCAAAGTGATCGGGCCATCGGTGGAATTACAGTTTTGTTTTGTGGTGATTTTAGGCTGACTCCACCCGTAATACCACGGGGGACCCGAAATGACAAAATAAATGCGTGTCTCAAGAGTTCAACCCTTTGGCCTCATATTTCAAAACTAAAACTCACTGTTAATATGAGAGTGCGCAGAGGAGGAAACCAAAACGCCAAATAATTTTCCGATTTGCTTTTCAAATAGGTGACAGTAGATATCAGAAAGAAGAAGGGCTGATCTCACTGCGAGACGATTTATGCGAGGTTGTAAGTTCACTTGAATGACTCATATTATCAGTTTATGGAAATCTTACTAATATCACAACTCAAGAAGATTCTTGGGTTTGTTAGCGAGCAATTTTATCACCTCGAAACCAAGAAGTGATAGAAAGTCCTATTTCTATCATGGCCAGCTTTATGTAGCTTTGTCACGTGTAAGCAGTGCGCAAAGCCTGTCTATACTCACTGACACAAATGAAAAAACAAGTAATATTGTTTATGAAGAAATTCTGTAATTAATTTTCTTATATTACAAACTCACGCGTACACACAGATTTTCTTAAAATAACTTTGTTTTGTTTCTCTATAAATTCAGAAAAATGATTGGAAGATGAGATTGAGAAAAAAGATTTGAATTTGAATCTAAGCACGCGCGAACGAAGTCGCGGGCACAGCTAGTAATAGATATATATATCTTGTGTATTTGTTGCCAAATGTGTTAAACTGGTTTTCACAAGAAATTGATAAATTGTTATTTTCTCCAAACGTGAAGAAATCACGGTATGTCCTAAAGACATTCATACACCCACTCTGTAGATGTAAATTTTTGACTTGTATACTCTCAGCAAGAGAATCGCTTATTGTAAAGTATCTCTTAATTTATCTACTCAACTAGCGGCGAATTACTAACCATTGATAAACCTTAGATAAGTTTTTGTGTTTAGGGTAAGATTTGTATTACTGTAATTGTATGTTTTTTGAAAATAAAATAACAGATGGCGCTTATGTCAGTATATCAGCGCCATCTCTGAAGACTTATAGTCAGTCAAATAGTATCGCATTTATTTCAACTTCGGATACCCGCGGATATTATGTACGGATATTGGTGACATCCAGCACACCACTAGTTTGCACCTACTAGGTTTTAGTAATGGAAATTATTGTTTCTTTTGAATAATCACTATAATATATGAATAAATGATTGCTTTTATTATCTGTGATGTTACCTGTAAACAATCATGTTACCAATTAAGGTTTTTTTATTACATCTAAATTTATAAATTGTTTTTTTTAATGATTTTGGCATTGACTATCAAGCTTAACGGATGTTCTTATATCTGAACAATAGTTTGTGAGGCAGTAAAGAGAAAAAGAAAACTATTTAGGTTTGCATCACATGATTATTCACGGTGACAGGTGATTGCAATTTTCTCTAGAGATGCTACTAGATTTGTACTTATTGGTGGTATTACCTCGTGTAAGTTACTTTTATGTTTTAATATCTTATTTTTTTAATTTAAGACATTTGTAAAAATTCTAGTTTATCTTAGTAGCCTAAAATTAAATGAGCACATGACACGTAATTATAATTTGTAATTATTTTCCTCTGTAATGTGTATGATTTGTAGGCCACTAATAAAAATGAAGTAAATGAATCCCTTTTTCCCCCCGGACCGCTATCGCGTGCGTGCAGACGTGTTGTGTCACACAACTTCAATTTTTTTTTCTATTTTTGCACTGCCATCAGTCCTAAGTGTCCTAACTGGACTATTATCAGTTTAGGTGAGTGAGCAATTGGCGTTTGTGGTGCAGAGGTCAGTACCACCCTTAGAGTTAATTTGTATTAGGTACCACAGCTACCCTGTGAGACAACATGTCATATTTTTAGCCTGTTGATGTTTTTGGAAGTATCTTCCGGGACAGCTGACTCGTGGGGTTTTGTGATTACAACCTGGCCCTACACTATGCCAGCTGGCTGGAGAGTTAAACTAAATTAGTGTATTCTAAAGAAAATAGATTACAATAAGTTTATTATTATTACAATAAATAGGGTACTTTGTCTTTGCTGACTTATCAAAACCGTTTATATTTTCATCTGTATACTCTTTTTTTTATTAATTTAAACATGGATAAAGTTATTATGACCAGAAGGGCTAGTGCGCGCCAGGAGGAACAAACTCGAATTGGCACTGCAGGAATTAAAGAAATGCAAGGATATATGTCAGCAATTACAAGGTGAACAAGAAGAAAAGGAAGTATTACAACTTTTGAATAAAAAAAATACTGGCTGAAGGCCCAAATAGTCTAGTCAAAAGTTCTATACTTGTTGACTAGACTAAAAGATGCAGAAGCATCACTAGGCCGCCATGGTGTGGGGCGCCATGCTGCATTGTCTGCATTCGCAATGAGTGTGGTGACCGCCGCTCTTAGATTTTGCTTATGCTTTCCATCAGGCAGAGTAGAGTCATTTTGGCGGGCCATACATAAAAAAATAAAAAAAATACTGAGCTCAAGAATGAGATGGCAAGGTTGCACACACAACATTTAGAAGTATATGAGGCGCGGGACCAACTCCAACAGATATTAGATAAGTTTGACCAGTGCAGCGATGAGTTTGATACTACTATCAGGCACAATGTAAAACTGGTTAACAGGCTTAGTGAAGCACAGGACACTATTGATTGATGGATTAGTCTGCCAACGAGTCTCTTAGAGCAGTAGGTACACAATCACTGTTTGATCAGCTTGTTGGTTGCTCTCCGGACTTGAACCTTGCCGTCTCTGACTTGGATAGTTCGAGTAGTTTGCAGAGAAATAATGAAATCATGCCAATAGATCTAACTAAATCATCATTTCAACTAAGACAAAAGTTAAAAAATATATTAAAATCAAGAGATTCATTAAAAAGGTAAATAAAAATAGTACATTTAAGTCAAATGCAACCATTATTAAATTAAGAGAACAATTATGTGTTCATAAAAAAATAATTCAAAACAATAGAATAAAACGTGAGAATGATGAACAACAAATGCAGTCTGAGATTCACCGTTTGCAGGAATCATTACATTCTTTGTCATTGAATTATGAAAGTTCACAAAAAGAAATAGGAGAATACATACTGGTAATTAATGGTTTGATAGACTTGTGTAATGAGAATGAAAAGATGGTTATTGCTTACAAGGTCTATTGTGTAAAAAGAGGTTGTCTACACCAGTGTGTTCTCTCTTATTTTGAAATACCTATTATTTCAAAATAAGAGAGAACACACTGGTGTAGTCCAATGTCTTATTAGTTATTTATATTACAAGTTCACACAAAATCGCATACGATTGGTAAGATAAAGTTCGGTTAAGACCCAAGAGGTTAGCACGTGTGCTCGTCGTGCGGTAGCTTTCTGTACAATAATGCCCGCCGCCACTACTAGCCGTGACACCTACTACTCTATTCGGGGTTACCCGCTCTTATTTTAGTAACATTTAATATTGCCCACTGAATCGACTAAAGCTAAACCACAATTACTTATGCTTTTAGACGCATGAATTACAGGTATTCTAATAGCTCCTCTACACGTTGGTCCATCATTGGGTCAACATTGGGTCATCAAGTTGCCAATGGAATTGCTGCAAGCATCTACACGTTGGTGACGTTCAATGTTACTTGGGTCGTTTTTCAAGATGGACGTGGAAGCTACGCCGCTGCGACAATATATCTATGGAGTTCCAGTGAACACTGAGTAGTGGCCCATATAGAGACGCGTGCCGCCATCATTGGGCCAATATCCTTTTATGTGCGGCTGAAAAACCGACACCAACTCAGATCCATCGCACGCGCCAAACCACCAACTAACGCCAACGTGCGCCAACCTACGCCCTCTTCACGTTGGCTCATCATAGTAAGTCAATGTGTTGGGCCAACGTGAAGAGGAGCTATAACAATTGTATTCGGCCGGTGCAAGCGCATCTGTGATTTAGTATCGTACTGCCCTCGGTCGCGCGAAACCTAATGTATTGCATTTACTGTTAGTTATTATCTCAATTAAATCTACTAATTATCGTGCGTGTTGATTTGTGTATTTTCTATATTTGTATTTCTCTTCTCTCTGAACTTTTCAGTATTAATTATTGTGAACTATATTTCGCCATCTGTTTGTAGGTGTTATTGAACTTGTGCTTCCTACCTTTAACATTTTTTTTATTTCTGGAACTTTCTGTGAGTTCTATATTTCTTACCGCAGTCTTTAATAGATCAACACAGTTGTTGGTCGCCCTGTTCTGAAGCCAAATTGCTTCCTGTGTCAAGTGAGTTTGTAACTGATTTAGTAGAATTTTTTCATCTTCAAGAGTCAAAGTATCTCCATGCCAAATTTCATTGAAAGCGATAAGAGGATTTAACCGTGAAAGCTTAACATACAGAGTTACTTCCGAATTTTTCTTCCGAACTGCACGTTTGGCCTAGTGGTTTAACGGTCACCACGCCGTTTCCTACATCGCCAAGTGTCGTTGTTTCAAATCCCACGTAGGACAACACTTTGTGTGATCCACAAATTGTTGTTCTGAGTCTGGGTGTTCTTTCTGTCAGTTTCATGTATGTTTGTAAAAACCCCCGAGACACAGGATTTATGCCTAGTGCGGGAGTTGTAAAAAAAAATTATAACATGAGTATGGATGTGAATATATATTTAAATAAAAATAATACATTTGACATACTTTTATATTTTTATTTAAAACAAAAACCTTATCAGCAATTTGCATATGGTGATTCCGTATTTTCTGCTCTTGTTTCACAATGTAGATATGGCTGATTTTCATGCAGGACCTGAAAACAACACATTATGTTTGTACATCATCACTACATAGTATAAAAACTTTTTATAAAAAAAACCGACTTCCAACTTAAAACTTAATTCTTTATTCATTTAAATAGTAGTATTATAATGGGTGCTAGGTACCTAATATCTGTTTGAAGTCGGTGCCAAGTGACTATCGCTTAGACTTTTGTAATTGTTCGTTTGTATTCTTTTTGGCTTAGCACCGACTTCAAACAGATTTTAGGTACCTAGCACCCATTATAATACTACTATTTAAATGAATAAAGAATTAAGTATAGGCAATTTATGAAGAACCAGTTTATTTTACGCTTTTAAGTGTTTTTTGACAGAGAGTTTTCGTTGGATGTTTTTGGAAGTCGTTTTTTTTTTTTTTATAATAAGTTTTTATTTTACAGTTTTTAGTGCAAACAATCGTAGGTAAGTAGTAAGTTGAATTATTTCATCAAATTTCATCATCAAGAATACAAATTAAGGTACGTGTAATATTAAAATCATCCTCTAATCCCTAACTGTTGAAGAGTTTAATCTTCTATCATCAACTCACCTAAATAGCTTGAAAGTATACGACTGAAGGTCTTTAGATACGTATGAAATTGAAAGAAATTTTCTCCAACTCCTAACCGTTGAGGAGTTGTACCTTCCACCTTCCATCATCAGCTTACCTAAATAATTTGTAAGAATACGACTAAAGGTAACTTATATACATATGATATTTAAAGATTTATCCTCCAACTCCTAACCGTTAAGGAGTGGTACCTTACATCATCAGCTCATCATCATAAAATGATGACTACCAGACGCAAATACCGGTGTAACTTCAGAAAATATACGAAAAACATAGTATGTGCCTATAAAAAATGAGGGTTTCCCTCGATTTCCCTGGGATCCCATCATCAGATCCTGATATGCTGGCAATGGGACCACCACGGAAGCATACCCTGTCGAATACAAAAAAAAATTTCAAAATCGGTCCACAACTGACGGAGTAATCAGGTAAAAAAAACATACATAAAAAAAAAATAAAAAATACAGTGGAACATAGAACCTCCTCCTTTTTGGAAGTCGGTTAAAAACAAAGTCGCTTTCTCTGTCCCTATGTCCCTTTGTGTGCTTAAATCTTTAAAACTACGCAACGGATTTTGATGCGGATTTCTTTAATAGATAGAGTGATTCAAGAGTAAGGTTTTTATGTATAATAAATGCATAATATAGCATGGAACACTGTTAATTTTCGAAGTTTCTAATGTGCTGTAGCAAATAAACACATTTTTTTGCGCTTACATTGCAAACGCTGGTTGCACCCTACGACATAGATCAAAATAATGTACTACAGTATTGTACACCTTAAAAAGTACTACAAAAAAGTCCTCGACGGTATATGTCTATCTCTTAGGGATAACCCACAACAACCATTTTTTATTCATTTTTTTTTACGAGAAATAATGGCTTATTTACGAAGTGATTTTAAGCACTACGGAATGAATCCATAAACAATTAAGTAAATTAAATACATTGTGCATTTAATATAGATCAAAATGGCCCTTTACAGTACCTAATTTAAATGAATATATTCGAAGATATTACAGATTTAAAATGCACGAATCGTGTCGTCGGCGGGGGCATCTGAAATCCACCCGTGCGAAGCCGGGGCGGGTCGCTAGTATTTTATATAAATAGCACACGGTCAGCGTTTTTTTTTTTAAAAACAAAAAGTACACACACACACCGGTAGCGACAGCAGTTTTACCGCGGTCGCAACCTTCTGCGAAGATGTCATCTCGCAGAAGGAGGTGGCGGAGAAGGCCCGGGAGGATGATATCCACTCGGACCCCATTACCGCCAGCGAACCGGGCGGCGGAGGCGCGCCTATCAGCGCCTCATGCCCCTCTGAGTGTGGCCGCGGATGGTTGGGACGGGCTTTACCTTCCATCCGCTCCAGTGACCACCCGCGAGGGGGCGACGTACGCGTGTGCCGTACGTCGCCTAATTAGAGAGTCCATCAAGTGACGGTTCCCGCTTCTGTGCGGGCAGGCGCTGGGAGGGGTCCGGACGTGTTAATAACTGCAGTTCCCGGATTCCTCCCTTCACAGGCGCAGAGTGGCGCACCGTGTGGTTTTAGTCGGTTCGAGTCCGACACACCGCCCCGCCGCAAGCCCCGGTGGGGTGACGGTCCGAGGGGATTTCCACACGTTAAAAAAAAACAAAAAAGCAAGGGAACGTCTTGACTACAAAATCTTGCCGTTGAATGTTTTAAGCCGCCTGAAGGCCTCCAACTGGGGAGGGGAATGTGAGCCTCCCCTCACACACACTGGTTTTCTGTTAGGCCGTGGTATCACTCCGGTCGAGCCGGCCCATTCATGCCGAAGCGTGGCTCTCCCACGGTGAGAGTTTGGGTGTTTTCTATGTATAATATATGTATGTGTATGTATTTACAAAAAAAAGGAAATATGTATATTACATCAGATGTCTAGTACCCATAATAGAAGCATGTCCAAAAACATTATTATTATTTATTATTATAATATTACGGTACAAATGTACCGAACTAACTTGACATTTTAAATTGGCAAGAGGTATAGAGAGGTACCGCAAATATGTGAGATCTGTAATTGGATATCATAATGCGCATCATTAGATGAGATAAAGGAATTCCTAAAATTAATTAAAACACTTTTAACAGTGTGTCTTAGAAGAGGTAAAGAAAACAAAATTGCATAATTGTGTATAAATGATGCAGAAACATCTCAATAGGCCGCTATAGTGTGGGTCATCACGGTGCATAGTTGCATTGTCTGCATTCGCATTGAGTATGGTTACCACTGCCACTGTTGCACTGTCCTTACGGTGACGGATTAAGAATACAGGGTATCACCATCCCTACGCACCCCATGGGTGTCATAAAAGGCGACAAAGGGAGCAAACTACCAGGACAACAGCACTGCAAAGAGAAGGAAAACTTGACACAAACCCTATACCAACCCGTCTGGTCAGCGTGGTGTAGTAGACCCACACCTCCTTTCTAAGGAGAGGCATATGTCCAGCAGTGGACTGTTAAAGGCTGTTGATGATGGTCACCACTACTCTGGTTATGCTTTCCATCAGACAGAGTAGACACTTTTGCAGGCTCATCTATACTTATAATAAAAACTAGTTGTGCCCACGGCTCCGCCCGCGTGTATGTCGGTTATCGCTGCAAATAGTAGCCTATGTGTTATTCTGATGTATAAGCTATACTACTGTAAAGTTTCATCCAAATCCGTTCAGTAGTTTTTGCGTGAAAGATTAAAAAACATCTATCCACTCATCCATAATTACAAACTCGTGTCACAATGTTAGTTACCATACTCCTCTGAAACGGCTGTACCGATTTTTATGAAATTTGGTGTGCATATCGATTAGGTCTGAAAATCGACCAACATCAACATTTATTTAAAAATATATATTTACATTTTTTTTTAATTTTTGTCTGTCTGTCTGTCTTAGGGTTCCCAACCCTCCCGGATTGCCCGGGAGACTCCGGTAATAATGGTTAACCTCCCGACCTCCCGGACTGCTATAATTTCTCCGGTTTTTCTAGAAATTAAATGCATTATATTCTAATAACTACAAATTAAATAACCTGAGTTCCCTTTTAAAAGTAAAAAACACGTTATGCGCTTTCATTTGAGACCCCACTCGATGATATTTTTGCAGACATTCGGTTACTCTTCCCCACTTTCACCCCCATAACTTTTAAACGGCTCAACCGATTTTCATGAAACATGTCTAAGAACGCTCGCACGTAACTCACCTTTCATACAAAAAAAAGTAAATTGAAATTGCTTCATCCGTTCGGTAGCTACGGTGCCACAGACAGACAGATAGACACGTGATACTTGTAACACCCGTCTTTTTGGTCGGGGGTTAAAAATTAATTTAATGACTGATCTGAAAACGAAGCTACAAAGCAGACAAGCTGACCAATTTTATGGCAAAACTGCCATGGACTTATTAAAGTAGTTTTATGAACCGCAAAAACAAATTTCAAATGTGTTCAATAACTTTTTTATTTTTGACATATTTACAAAATTGAAGATTTTCAATACCAAGCAATGAAAATTTATCTTGAAAAGAGAGCTAATCACACACATTACCAGACTCCAGAAATTATTAATTTTCAATTTAACCAACCCCCGAATTCTCCCGGGTTGCTCCTTTCTAGAGTTGGCAACCCTAGTCTGTCTGTCGGTCTGTCTGTATCCTGGCCGCGCATTACGCCGAAACTACTGAATGGATTCAAATGAAACTTGGCATGATTTGAGTTCATACTACGAGGTAGGACATATTCTTTTTTTGCTAGAAAGCAGGTACTTTAAATATTGTTCCGTGATCTATTTATTTGCTTATACGACTTTAGTGTGTATTTATCGGTTAGTTCTATAGAATCCTAATAGATGGCGGTTTGGCATCTAAATTGCAAAGATATCCATCGGTGGCGCCATATTAATTTTTCTAGTTTATCCGGTAGATGGCGCCGTATTTCTGTTTCTAGAAATTTCAGAAATGTAGAAAATATTTACAAAAATATGTGGCGGTACGAAGTTCGCCGGGTCAGCTAGTTTAAAATAAAAAGATGTAAGATGAAAACTCACAATTTCAGCATATGGTGTCTCATCTATCTTGAGTGTTCTTCTATTATTCGGGACTGATTTCAGTTCCAGCTCTGCATACGTTATTCGCGTCGGGTCTTCCTGTAAACATATTATTTCAGTAAATCCATTCTACAGCTTGAACAAAATGCCTCACGATTAGCGTATGCGAATGACGCTCAAGAGGTCTCGATTTCGATTCTCGGGTCGGGGCAAAAATGTTTTATTGAGTTTGTCTGATTGTAGAAATGCTTAATGACAGCCTGAAGTTTGTAAGGTTAAGGTCTTAACCCTCGTGCATCGGAGAGCGCGTAAAGCTCGTCCGTCCTGTGCTTGATCTCTCCCCGGTCGTGTCGGATAACCGTCCCATCGTATTGTGAGATTGGGAGAACACAAAGTGCACCTGTGTTTGTGGACACTTGTGGACTATTATATCTCCGGCGGTGTTTGCTGATTTCCTTTGTGACTGGCCACTTTAGTCAAAATTGGCTAAGAATATATCATATTATTTTTTTTCCCTCGTCATCCTTCTTCCCAAATACCACAAAAAACTATACACCACTACGCCACAGTCTTTGGGGACTGAGCAGTATCAAAAAACATAACTAAACTCACTTCTTCGCTCCCACTATGATCCCGGGTCCTTTAAGCGGGGCGTAAAAAAGCATCTCACTGTGCGCCCATAGTGTGGGTCACCATGCTGCAATGTCCTTATTCGCATTGAGGATGGTGATCACCACTTTTAGGACCTGCTCATGCTTTCCATCAGGCAGAGCACAATCATTTAGGCACAGCTATAAAATTAAAAAAATAATAATAAAAATAAGAAGAATATATAGAAAAATACATACGTTATTATTTTCAGAAGCAGCTTTCTTTGACTTATTACGTTTCCAAAATACAATAAAAATTAATGCCAGTACAATCAATCCAATAATAGCGCCTCCTATATAGAAGTAGCCTGAAACAAAAATCAAGACACAATATTTTGAGAAAAAGACTGCACGGTTGGCCACGCTACTTTCTACTGCGCCAAGTGTTGGGGGTTTAAGTCCCACGTGTTACAACACTTTGTGTGATCCACAAATTGTTGTTCTGAGTCTGGTTGTTCTTTGTGTCCATTTCATATTGGTTTGCAAAGTGCCCCGCGACACAGGATATATATTTAGGAGTGGTCTATAAAAACAAAAGGTTGAACAATACTTTGTCAACAAATTGTTGATCTGAGTCGGGTCGTCTTCCTTCTCCCTTTCAAGGAGAGACCAAAGTCCAGCAATGGACTATTAAAGGCTGTTGATAATTATAATGACTCTGGATCTTTTAAGTTAAATCCCTCGCGACACGAGATGATATTCCTAGTTGAGAAGTTTGTCTTTTCTTACAAGTAAAATTTTAACAAAAATAAATTAAATTAAAAAGCTTTTTAAAAACAAGCTTTTACTGAAATGCCTCGAGACGAATCAAACGAGTCCAAACTCGATGACGTTGCGACGTTTCTTTACAGAGTTCCTATGGCCACCTTCCAGCTCCAGCATCAGATCAGCTACATGTCATTATAATATTGTATTGTCACGCTGTATACATTTGCTTGCAAAATTTCAACAAAATCGGTTAAAGATATCTGCTTCAAAATTGCAATACTTTGCAAGTTAATAAAAAGCTTGTAACAAAAACCGACTTCAAGATTCGACTCGATTTCTCTTGGATGCCATCATCAGATCTTAGTGTCCTTATCATGGTACCACCGTTGGGATATCTCCTTTCCATTAAAAAAAGAATCATCAAAATCCGTTCATAAACGACGTGGTTATCCGCGAACATACATAAAACAAAAAACATAATATATACGGTCGAATCGAGAACCTCCTCCTTTTTTGAAGTCGCTTAAAAATATATATTAACTTTATATGTACGTCACGTCACCTCAACGTCACATTACATCAACAGCCTTTATTAACAGTCCACAGCTGAACATAGACCCCTCCTTACAAAGGAAAGGAAGTTAGCCTATAATACCACGCGGGCTTGGTATAAGATTTGTTTCAAGTATTTTTCTCTTTTAAACCGACTTAAAAAAAGCTACCGTGGGAGAGCCACGCTTTGGCATGAATGGGCCGGCTCGACCGGAATGATACCACGGCCTCACAGAAAACCGGTGTGAAATAGCGCTTGTGTTTCACCGAGTGAGTGAGGATACCGGAGGCCCATACCCCAATCCCCTATCCCTACCTCAAAATTGTAAAAAATGTTATTTTGGTGTATGTACCGTGTTTAGCTATAATAATATATGCATTTACTAGAAATATTATTTTAATATTACAAACAGACACTCAAATTTTATTATTTGTATAGATACGTCACCACGGGAACACATCATATCACAGTTAGCTGTTGATTATACTATAGGCGTCCCTTTACAAATGCGTTGGGTTTGGGTTACTGTACGACAGTGGCTAGACGGGTTAGTAGTATGAATAAATAAATATTTCGGACATCTAACACACAACGCCATCTAGTCCCAAGCTAAGCAGAGCTTGTATTATGGGTACTAGATAACTGATATAAATTACATATATGTTATGTATATTACTTTTTTGTAAATACAACCATACAAAAACACCCAGTTCCGAAACAAATATTTGCAGATCATACAAACATTTGATTCGACCCGGGAATCGAACCCAAGACCACATGCACAGCAGTCGCGTACGCTACCACTGCGCCAACGAGGCAGTCATCTGTTTCAAATTTTCCTTTTCTTTGAAGTGCTGTTAAAGGCCTACCACACGTGCAAGTATCACCACAGTTATAACTGCGCAGGTAAAACTGTCATACATTTGTTTGGCGCGTGATACAATTTTACCAACCACACGCACGGTGTTCCGTGTACAAGCCGGGCCTGCGCAGGAAAAACTGTGGTGTTACTTGCGCGTGTGATAGGCCCCTTATCCTACGTAGTTAGATCCTTCAGTCGGGTCCTACGACACTAAGCCACGGATTAAGTATATGTATGTAGCGACACGTCGTATTCTTAATTATCCGTCTCCACACCGACACTTACTTCACAAAGTACTGTTATTGAAGATATTCTACCTGGCTAGTCTGAAAAGTTTATGACCTAACGACAATGATACAATATACTATTCGTCAGTGCCTAACGATGATACAATACATTTTCTTTTTCTACATAATCCCCTGAAACTGTACACGCTTCTCCCACCGATGCAAAATGCAAGTGCAAAGATGCACAATTACATTCACTAGCTCTTATTAACGAGTGCTGTTATATTTACATTCAAGTCGGAAAATTTGCAGACCACCTAGTATATTAGATCTTTTTGAAGCCTTAAAACAGAAGCCAAGTACACAGTAACCAATTAAATATTTTTACAAGCTTTTTATTAACTTGCAATGTATGTATGTTATGGTGGAATCTTAAAACTCAATTTTGAAGCAGGTATCTCTAACTGATTTTGCTGAAATTTTGCAAGCATATAATGTATACAGTGAGACAATACAATATTATAATGGAGCTGGAAGGTAGCCATAGGAACTCTGTAAAGACACGTCGCAACATCATCGAGTTTGGAGTCGTTTGAATCGTCTCGAGGCCAGTAAAAGCTTGTTTTTAAAAAGCTTTTTAATTTAATTTATATTATTATGTATATGAACCTGCCACGGTGACACTACTCCGCTTAACGGAAGGCATGAGCAGAATCTAAGAGTATTGGTCACCATACTCATTGCGAATGCAGACAACACAACAATGGAGTATGGAGACCCACACTATGGCAGCCTATTGAGATGCTTCTGCATTATTGGGCCTCAGCTCCGGTCTCGCTCTCACCAACAAGACACGACAGCACGAATGCTGTTATTTTAGGTGGATCTTCTGTGCGATGGTAGTACCGCCCCGATCGAGCCGGCCCAACCGTGCTGCAATCAGCTCGGCTCTACTAGTATATAAATATCACACAACTCAAACTCACTCTTTGACAAACTCTCGCTTTCTCCTCCTTTCTTCTCTTGATATTTAAACAAGCCAATCTCTTTTACATGTCTTGTAACTTCATAGTAGTGTGTTTTATTTTCTACTACAATACACAAACAATATAAAACAGAATTATTGTCGGCTTTAGTAACGTTCATTTTTGATACTTTTTCGTGTGAAAACATCTGTACTTGTCTGTTGGGCTTTACTTGTATTAAATCTGAAAAGTTATAAGTTATATGTATACATACACATCTATACAAATAAATAAAAAGTGAAGTATCTGTTTGTAATTTCAAATCAACAGCTTTTCACTTAGTACTACTAGTACTAGACTAATCGCTGGAACGGCTGGACCGATTTGACGGTATTTTCACTGGCAAGTAGCTGATGATATAAGGAGTAACTAAGGCTACTTTTTTTAGACTAGCTTTGCCCCGCCGCGTCACCCGCGGTTGTTGTTGTACCGCGGGTAATGCCGCAGGGCTCAGCTAGTCTCAAATATATTTACAGCTGGCTCAAGCGTGCATGTCGATGACGACTTACATGATAATACTCCCCGCCCAAACGTGCCCACAGAAGTTTTCACTCCAGAAACAGAATAGTTGCTGCAATCACATTCCACCGACGTTTCCTCATCATAATATTTTTCATTTTTTTGTGAGTATTTCGTTGCGGCTGAAAATATGTAATACAAGGTTTTAAACAAAAACTTTAAGAACTGCACCAAATGAAATGGGACCACACGGGAAGCACCAGCTTTCAAATAGAAAAAGAATCATTAAAATTCACCCAGTCGAAAGTTCTGTTTGAGGTAACAAACATAAAAACAGTCGAATTGATAACCTCATCCTTTTTTGAAGTGGCTCAAAAGTAGGTATGTGTGTCAGGACCACGCTATTCCTGTGGCGTAGCGACAAGAGCGACAAATAGCCCGCCATTTGGCGCGCTTTTGTACATTGCTCACTTATAGGCGGTCCACACTACAACGATATATCGTAGCGATTAAACTGTGCAGTTCGTTTGTGCAGTTTTATCGTACGTGTGGACGGAAATTGGCTCAGATTTTTTGGTTGGTGCAAACGATCGGAGGCATGAGCAAAAGTCATTCGATAAATCGTTGTCGATTTAACTGCACAGTTCGTCTGTGCAGTTATCGGTAGCGTGTGGACGGAAGTCGGTGCAATCGCTCAGTTCGTTCACAAATCTTGCTGTAAGCGGACGCGTTCGCGCACGTCAGTCAACTTATTTCATTCAGACTGCCTCGGTGGCGCAGCGATAGCGTATGCGACTGCTGTGCTTGGGGTCTCGGGTTCGATTCCCGGGTCGGACCAAATGTTTGTATGATCTGCAAATATTTGTTTCGGAGTTTGGGTGTTTTCTATGTATAATATGTATGTACTTACAAAAAAAAAGTATATATGTATTTGTATCAGTTGTCTAGTAACCCATAATATAAGCTATGCTTAGTTTGGGACTAGATGGCGTTGAGTGTTAGATGTCCGAAATATTTATCTATTTACTATTTATTTAATAAATTTACGTGACTAGCTGAACCCCGCGGTATTACCCGCGGTCATTGTCGTACCGCTGGTAACGCCGCGGGGCGAAGTTAGTCTAAGAAAAGTAAGTTAGCCTAAGTTACTCCTTATATTATCAGCTACCTATCAGTGAAAGTCCCATCAAAATCGGTCCAGCCGTTTCAGAGATTAGCTGGAACTAAGAGACAGACAGACACACAAAATTGTAAATGTTATTTTGGTACAATATATGTACCCTATATACATACATAATATGCATTTAGAAAAAGCGGTTATTTAAATATTACAAACAGACACTCCTATTTTATTTATTTCTTAAAAAAAGTCATACTTCTATAAGATATTATAGAAGTATGACTTTTTTTTAAGAAGCCACTCCTTACACCACACACGTATGTGATTTTCTTCTCTTTTTAACCGACTTCAAAAAAGGATCATCAATTCGACCGTATTTTTTTTATGTATGTTCATAAATAATCATGCTCCTGAAGCCGGACAAACACCCAGAAGATCCGAAATCATACAGGCCGATTAGCCTACTTCCTACACCAGCAAAAATTTTCGAGTCCCTGATGTCATCAAGAATACTTCCCATCGTTGAACAAAACAAGCTGATACCAGAACATCAGTTCGGTTTCCGTCGCAAGCACTCTACGGTGGATCAGGTACACAGACTGATCAATGAAATAGATAAGTCTTTCGAAGAAAAAAAATATTGCAATAGCGTATTCTTGGACATAGCACAGGCATTTGATAGAGTGTGGCATGAGGGGCTGTTATTTAAATTAAAATCCGTGCTACCCAACTACATCTACGGAGTCCTGAAGTCCTTCATACAAGACAGACATTTCCTAGTACAACAGGGCGGCGCTTTTTCAGCGCTCTGCCCTATCAACGCAGGAGTGCCCCAGGGTAGCGTGCTGGGACCAATACTCTACCTCATTTACACGGCTGATCTACCAACTTCAAATAGTATCACTACTGGAACTTTTGCTGATGATACCGAAATATTAGCAGCCCACGAGGACCCATCAGTTGCAGCGCAAATCTTGCAAACCGGATTGGATAACATTTCAGCCTGGTTAAAGAAGTGGAGTATAAGGGCTAATGAATCCAAGTCGGTTAATGTTACCTTCACACTAAGAAAATCCAAGTGCCCTCCGTTAAAACTTAACAATGTGGAAGTTCCTCAAGCAGATCATGTGCGATATCTTGGACTACACCTAGATAAGCGACTCACCTGGCAGAAACATATAATGACTAAACGGAAACAACTAGGCATCCAAATGCGTAAACTTTACTGGCTGCTGGGTCGCCAATCACAACTATCACTGACCAATAAGCTCCTCCTGTATAAGGCGATACTAAAGCCTATCTGGACATATGGGATCCAACTCTGGGGAACAGCATCCCACTAAAACGTCGAGATTCTCCAAAGATTTCAAAATAAAATCTTAAGAATGATAACCAATGCCCCTTGGTTTGTCACAAACGAACAGCTGCACCACGACTTGAAAATTGAAACGGTCAAACAGGAAATACTCCAATACACGAAATCCTACAGTAAAAGGATATATATACACCCCAACAGTTTGGCAAGTGACTTGATGAACAAAAGACACACGGCTCGCAGATTGAAACGCAAAATGCCTCAAGACATACTCAAACAGCAATAAAGTGGAGTAGGATGCGACACAGGTCGCATACCGAGCAAGCCAACTGACTGTTAAACGCCACTGAAAGCCATTTCAAATCTACTATTAAATGTCCCAGCAAGGAGACAGATCGTAGTGAACAAGAAGGACAAAAAAAAAAGAAAAATGTATGTTCGCGGATAACTTCGTCGTTTATGAACAGATTTTGATGATTCTTTTTTTAATGGAAAGGAGACATCCCAACGGTAGTACCATGATAAGGACATTAAGATCTGATGATGGCATCCAAGAGAAATCGAGTCGAACCTTGAAGTCGGTTTTTGTTTTTGTTAAAATTTTATTTGTTGTACAAATAAACAAACATTTCGGAAATCTAACACACAACGCCATCTAGTCTCAAACTAAGCAGCGCTTGTATTATGGGTACTAGACAACTGATACAAATACATGTATACTATTTTCTGTAAATAGATTCACATTACACATAGAAAACACCCAAACTCCGAAACAAATATTTGCAGATCATACAAACATTTGGTCCGACCCGGGAATCGAACCCGAGATCTTAAGCACAGCAGTCGCATACGCTACCACTGCGCCACCGAGGCGGTCAAATTAAGCCATGTTATCGCAAGCACGTCATCGCCTTCCATTGCGGACGACATGTTTATAGTCTGAACTTCTGCAGAGAACTGACGATCGATGCAGATATCGTTGACGTGTGGACGCTCTATGGACGTACGATAACTGTACAGTCGAACTGTGCAGTCACATCGCAACGATAAATCGTAGTAGTGTATACCGACCTGCTATGCTGCGTTGAACGAAACGCGTGAAATTCTCGACGCTTACGTCATTTTGGGTGTGAGAAAACTATCCCTAATATTAAGCGTTCTGGTGTTGCATTGTTTGGTTTAATAGTTTTATAGACGACATAACTAATAACAAAGCGCTGCATCCTAAAGCCGAGTCTCGACCTAACAAAAGTTGGCAGCTTTTGTGTTGTCAACACGTGTTGGTGACAAAAGTTTCTGTAATTTCCATGATATTTATTGGCTCTGTGGAGACGCTTAGTTGGAATGTTTTTCAAATTGTTGGCGACTTGGTGTAGAAACAATGGAAACAAAAGTTGGCGATTTTCTGAAGAGTTGTAAACAGTTGAAAACACTGAAATTGCCAACAATTTCGGTGGAAACGCGCCATAACGCCTCACTTTTAGGGCACCCACAAATAACTGCGATGCGATGCGGCGTCGCACGATGCGAATCAGATCGGAAGTTCTTGCGGTGCATTCGTGTGAGCTCGGAGATATTTGCGATGTGTTGCGAATTTGCAGTTATGTGTGGGAGCTGGGAGCCCTAAGTTAACACTCGATTTTACTCTTGATAATATTTTCAAACCGCGGGCCAAATATGAAAATCATTTTCAAGTAAACTCCAAAAACTTATATATTTTTTTTAGTTAACAGAAAATTAACAAATGTATGCAAATGACGTGATCTCAACGCTAAGTCACAATAAAATTCAATTTCGCTAATTCTCGTAATAGACCAAGAGCCCACGACAGTCAGACCTTCGTTATTTTATAAAAGCTGAAAGTTTTTCTGTGCATGACCCCTATATAGGTAAGAACGACCAGCGACTATAGAGTTTGGGTTGTGGTTACTTTAGCAGATAACAGGTAGTAAAGGTGTATAAAATAGTACCTAACTTTCGTTAAAGTATAAAGCTCAATTTTTTTATATTTTCTTCCGGATAACTTTAGAAATCTCGTGATCCATTGCCGGACACTTATGACAGTTGCTACCCCCTGCCAGACACCCCTAAACTATAATAAATTATAGTTGTACATTCGTTATAGTATAAAAGCTAAATTTTTAAACGACTACCAAAAAGGAGGAGGTTCTATGTTCCACTGTATGTACTTTTTATTTTTTTATTTTATGTATGTTCACCGATTACTCCGTCAATTGTAGACCGATTTTGAATTTTTTTTTGTATTCATAAGGGTATGCTCCCGATGTGGTCCCACTGCCACCATTACTGAACCTGATGATGGGATCCCAGGGAAGTCAAGGGAAGCCCTAATTTTTTTTCAGGCACGTACTATGTTTTTCGTATATTTTCTGAAGTTACTCCAGTATTTGCGTCTGGTAGTCATCATTCCATGATGATGAGCTGATGACATGAGATACAACTCCTTAACAGATAGGAGTTGAGGATAAATCTTCAAATGTCATATGTAGTTAGGAAGTGATTAAGAGCTCTATAGAAAAAGCTGCCAGAAAGGAGGTAGGGACAAGGAAAGGAAAAATGAGGGGAGACTGGTTTGACGAGGAAGTTAGAGAGGCTTTGGAGAGGCGGAATGTGGATAAAGCAGCAGCATTTTGTTCCAGGCAGACACCGAAGAGAACAATGCTACACATAGGTATTTGAGAATTGCAGCGAGGAACCTATGCAGAAAAAGAAGAAGAAGGCATTACAGGAGGACGTGCAGCAGCTAGACCGTCTTCGGATGCACAATACACTCAAGTTCTTCGGTGGGGTCAACGCACAGCGTTGGGAATTCCAGCCGCGATCTACAGTTTGTCGTGATAAAGTGGGATCATTGCTTACTGAAGAAAGAGAAGTTTCGGCTCGCTGGAGGGAGTACTTTATGGAGCTTCTAAACAACAGTGTAGCACACATGAACAAGAAGGCCAAAACTACTACTACGGAGAGCAGGACTTTGAACCTCTGAATCTGCAGTAAGTGAAAAGGGCCACGAAGACCTTGAAAAACACGGACAACATTACTTCAGAACTCCAGAAGTATGGATGACCCGAGTTGGAGGAGGCTGTGTGTGATCTTATTGATGACATATGGAAGAGCGAAACTATGTCCGAAGAGTGGTCGGTTGGAATCATACATTCCATCTTCAGGAAAGGTGACAAAACGAAGTGCGAAAACTACAGTGGAATCAATATCCTTTGTACTGGCTATAGAGTTTTGTCTAATGTGCTCTATTTTCGGCTATTGAAGTATGCGGAGGAGATTCTTGGTGAGTACCAATGTGGTTTCCGGCCCGATCGGTCAACAACGGACCAAATTCATCTACTGAGGCAGACCCTGGAGAAATCATATGAGTATGACATCACCTTACACCATCTGTTTACTGAATTCAAACAGGCGTTTGACAGGGTTAGCGCCGACAGACGCGCTGCGGCGCATAGTCTTGTTAGGCTGGGAGTACCTAGTAAACTAGTGAGATTAGTGGAGATGACGATGGCTGGTTCGAGATCGGTTGTGTCCGTACAGAATACATTAACTGAGCCGTTCGATATTAACACTGGACTGCCGCAGGAGGATGCTCTTTCGGCGCTGGTCTTCAACTTCACCATTGAATCTGTTATCCGTGAGCTCAACATCATAGGACTTTTGATACTCCGCTCCTATTGGCCGTAGCGTGGTGATATATGGTCTATAACTTACTCGATTACTGGGCTATTTAATACTGAAAGGTTTTTTTAAGTCGGACCTGAACTTCCTGAGATTACCGCGTTCAACCAAAGAAATAAACTATTTAGCTTTATAATATTAGCATAGATTTTGAGATCAAACGGTACTAAATTTTAAACGATTTTATATTATCAGATTCTACTCTCAAATATTATATCAAAATCTTCAGATGATATATTCACTCATTTGCCCTATATAGGTACACTATGTGCGAAAAGAGCGTGACCGGCAAAATTTAATGAAAATCTTAGAAATATTAAACGATAAATTGTAATCAAATAGGTCTTTTATTGCTGTTTGATGTTTTATATTTATACGGTGTCCAATCTCCATTAATATCCATAATCGCTTGGCATCTTTGCGGCTTACTTTCCGCCAATGTTTCAGCATAGCTGCGAGGTAAAGACCTCCACACGGACTTCAGTTCACGAGTGAGGCTAGCGACGGTCACTACATTTTTTGCCCTTAGTTTAAGCTTCATCCACGCCCAAACATTTTCAATTGGATTGGCATCAGGGGATTGTGAGGGCCAATCCAAAACGTTAATACCATGCTCCGCATTCCAAGTGGTGCAGAGCCGACTTCGGTGTTTAGGATCATTATCCTCTTGCAGAATCATGAAATCATTTTGGTGTGGAAACATCTTCTTAGCCGACGGCAATAATGCTTTTTCGTAAATTTTCATCATATTCTCAGCATCCAAAGTACCGCTAAACAAGTGCAGTGCAAATTGCCGAAACCCTTTTTTGAGAAGCATCCCCAAACATGCACCTTTAAAGGGTGTTTCACGGTTCGTACCATCAGTTTATTGTCAGCTGTAGTCCAAGCTCGAGTCGAGTACCCGGTTGCCCAAACTGAAGCTTCATCAGAAAAAAATATCTTGTCCCAATCATGGTCTTTGTTTTCGCACGCCCAATGCAGCATGGGGCAGCATTTTTCAATATGCGTTTCAGAAAGGAGAGTTCTCTTCACATTGCTTCGATATTTCAGTCATTTTGTACGTAATTATTTTTATGTTTATCTTTAGCATATTTTAGAGTTAAACGTTTACAAATACATTAGTTTTTACTTTTAGGATCTTGTTACAACGTAATACTCTTTACAACTAAACGCCTTTTGATAGTGTCAAATGATATGATTAAACCCTTTTTCTTCAACTTTTCTTGCCCAGAGCAAAGTGATAATAAAGGATTCCTAGCAAACAGCTGCACAATCCGTTTACCCTCTGCAACAGACGTCTTTTTCGATTTGCCACGATCTGGTAAGTCATCCACGGTTTTTATTTGTGAATATCTCCTCACCCACTATCTCACGAAGGCCTTGGACTTTTTCATTTAATGGGCGGCCTAGTCGCGGGACATTTTGGGACCTTTCGGATGAGTACAGAGAAACACAGCTTCAAATCGGGAAGCGTACGCGGCACTCATTGTAAAAAAGAATATTTTTAACAAGGAAAACTGGAGGGAAAACTTATGTTCTTACAATGCATTTTAGACAAAGGATTATTCTATTCAGCCTTATATTTATTTTTATAAATTGCATTCCAAAATTTAAAAATATGCCGATCACGTTCTTTTCACACACTCTGTACTTTAACAGACAGAAACGTCGGCGTATGGCTACTCCTAACCTTCTTGCTCTATGGTTCAATGTAAGGCTTTTAAAAGTAATTTATGTCGTGGATAACGATATCGTTTGGTATTAAGTTGGTCAATTGATTGCCATAGTACTCGGTAGGGGTAAACACCGTGACGTCACTTGATAAAGTAATGGCGGCACGTGGCCAGAGTCGTATTGAAGGGTGGGGGATTGAAACGGCACATTATCATTCGGAACGCCGACCCGGTCACTGGTCCAAATTGAAACTGTCGGTTTAGCTTGCTTACTTTAAAAAAGTGTTATCATAGAATAAAGTAATATTATGCATAGTATACCTACTTATTATTATTCGTCGCTTAAACATGGACCCTGTGTCATCTACTCAGATGTATTAACTACAGAATTCTAAACATTGGTCCTTCGAGCCGGATATGACGCGCCCTCCGCGCGCCTCCCAGTGAGGGGAAAGATTCATGCGCTGTGCGCGTGAACAGATAAAACTATCGCTCAGTCATCGCTCACGCCGACATTATATAAAAACTTGTACTTACAATTTAAAACTGTCCATTTTGTAGAATTTATTTGTTTATATTTTTGGTTTTGACTTTTAACACACTTCAAGATGGTATTATTATCAAATTCTTCGTCGCTTAAACATGGACCCTGTGTCATCTACTCAGATGTATTAACTGTATTAACTACAGAAGTCTAAACATTGGTCCTTCGAGCCGGATATGACGCGCCCTCCGCGCGCCTCCCAGCGAGGGGAAAGATTCATGCGCTGTGCGCGTGAACAGATAAAACTATCGCTCAGTCATCGCTCACGCCGACATTATATAAAAACTTGTACTTACAATTTAAAACTGTCCATTTTGTAGAATTTATTTGTTTATATTTTTGGTTTTGACTTTTATCACACTTCAAGATGGTATTATTATCAAATTCTCCGATCGTTAGTTGGAATATGTATTTTTTGACGTTTGTAGCCGCTGGATAGTTAAAGGTCAGGTTTACTGCAACAAATATAATTAAAGTTAGAACGTTTACACACATGACATTTTAAAACCGAATTTGAAAGCTCTCAACTTAGATTATATGTATGTCTAGATCGCGCTATAATAGTTCAAAATAAAAAAGAAATGAGACAACTTTTCGGTATTTGTACGCCTCACGTCATTTTCATTTCCTAGTGTGCGTGCAATAATGAGACCAGTTCTTAAAAAAATCTTTTTATATGTAAAATATATTTTAATGTTGAATCTAATTTTAATCTGGATATCTAATTTAATAATATGACTTGAAATATGTAATTACATAACAACCCATAATGTCTCACTGCTGAGCTCGGATCTCCTCTCTGGAGAGGGTTAAGGCCATACGTCCCCACGCTGGCCGAGTGCGGGTTGGGGACTGGCAAGGCAATGTTGTAGCTACGTGATCTTGCCGTGGAAATATGTAATTAAATTTGCCTAAATGTCTCGCTCAACACGTGAAATTAGGCTTTTTGTCACACACGTTACCAGAACTTGTACTATGAAAGATAGATTGACTAAATAGAAAAATATTTTATTGTAAACCCATATAAAGAAAATACACAATTTTCAGAAGAAATAATTGCTGATCGTACAAATATTTTGCCCGAGCCGAGAATCGAACCCGAGACCTTTGCACAGCAATTGCATAGGCTATTACTACGATACGCCAAGGCAGTCACGGCCAATCTATGTATTATAATCCTACCAAAAATTACTTAACGCACCTACAAAGTATTTCCATTAAAATTTAAATTTAAAGACCCTTTTAATGATTTCCATATAAATTTTATCGCTTTTGGAATATTACTAATCATATATTAGAATAAGAACATGAAGAATCGTCCAGACCGTTAACATTTCTTTCAGATCATACAGATATTCCACCAGAATGACTGCGTCGTCTGCAAATCGCAAGTGTGAGAGTTAACGGCCATTTATATCGATTCCCCCTCTGTTCCTATCGAGCTTGAGAACGTCTTCCAAGGCATTGCTTTACAGCTCAGGAGATGTAACATTTCCCTCGATGCGTTTGGACCGTCCAATCGTTTCAGTCATACATAATTATCTATATTATAATAGTATTGACCGAGGGAGAGCCACGCTGCGGCATGAATGGGCCGGCTCGACCGGAGTGATACCACGGCCTCACAGAAAACCGGTGTGAAACAACGCTCTCGCTGTGTTTCACAGAGTGAGTGAGGATACCAGGGGCACATTCCCGAACCGCTCCCCCCATCCCCCAAAGCTCGGCAAAGCACTTTTGACGCCACTGGTGTTGCGGGTGTCAATCAGTGGCGGTAATCGCCTTCCATCAGGTGATACTTACTGCCAATTGTGTTGCTACGCTCAAAATTCCAGAACCGCTTGACCAATTCTGTTTTTTTTTATAAAAGTAAGCTAGATGGCGTTGTGCGTAAAATGTCCGAAATATATGTTTATCTATATCTATACCAATAAATAAAATTGGAGTGTCGGTTTGTAATATTAAAATAACCGCTTTTTACTAAGTGCATATTATTATGTAGGTATGTATACACGGTACATATACCAAAATAACATATTTTACAATTTTTGACTGTCTGTCCGTCTGTCTGTTTGTTTTGGTTAATCTCTGGAACGGCTGGACTAATTTTGACGGGAATTTCACTGATAGGTAGCTGATTATATAAGAAATAACTTAGACTACTTTTTTAGACTAGCTTCGCCCCGCGGCTTTAACCGCGGTACGACAATAACCGCGGGAAACACCGCGGGGTTCAGCTAGTATTTAATCACTTTTGACTAAAAAAGTGTGTCAGGGAAGCTAGGAATTACATAAAAATATCCGTGTGGTGACGTCATGGAATTGTTACTTACCTGCAGGAAAATATTGTCGCAATACTAATTGCGTTGGATAAGAATAACTACATTCTACAGCTTTATTTTCTCCTACTTTTAAATGCTTCGGTTCTTCTTTCGAAGTACTAGTATGTACAGTTACTGGAGGTTCTGAAATGAAGAAGTACAAATAAAAAATTAGAAAGTAGGAATTCTAAAAAATATACCTACTCGATTATTTTATGTTAGCTCATAAGGCAGTAGAACCACGCTGATTTCAGCACGGTTTCTCAGAAGACCAACCTAAAGTGATAGCATTAGTGCTGTCGTGTTTCGTTGGTGAGTGCGGGACTGGAGGCCCAATGATACAGAAGCATCTCAATAGACCGCCATAGCGTGGGTCACCATGGTGCATTGTTGCATTGTCTGCATTCGTAATGATCATGGTGACCACCACTGTTGGATTCTACTCATGCTTTACAGCAGGCTTTGGAAGGCTCATACATAAATTAAAAACAATACAAGATAAATAAAATATGTAAATGGAAATCGAGTTCTTCATTTAGACAAGAAACATTTAAAACTTTCATAAAAACAATTCAATGTGTGTAACTTCAAAATTGTTTGATGAATAGAATTAAAGACTGGTGGTCACCATATTCATTGTGAACATCACTCTCTGGTGGCCTAGTGAGATGCTTATTCATGCCCTGCTTATAGGACCCGGGATCATAGTAGACGGGAAACACGTGCGTGGAAATAACAATAATCGTACCTGGTTTTTGTACTCTATTCAAACACGCCAGTATCGGAGAAACCGTTATTAATATATAAAACCATAAATACATTTATGAAAACAACGTGAATTCAGTACAATCCATCAACACGATTAGTTTAAAATAACTGTGTAACTATAATATTAATACTGAACAACATGAAAACATTAAAATGTATATATTAAATTATATTATCGATACAATTGTCTATATATAGCATTATGTTTGTGATGCAATATGGTAAATAATAAACAGTAAGTCAATTATTATGTGTAATTTACCTTGAATAAATCTATATTAAATATTAATATTAGCTGAAGAGTTTGTTTGTTTGGTTATACGTCTTAATATCAAAAAGTACTGGTTCGATATGAAAAATTATATCACTGTCAGATTATCGAGGAAGGTTCTATATTCAAATTCTACGACCAAATGGAACGGAATATCGATAAAAAATGTTACAAAAATGGAGGAAAATTATTCCCTTTGAGAGCTCCGTGTCAAGTGTCCGTGACAGCATATGTCTATCTAATAAGGTTGGCCCACAATAATCATTTTCATGGTAAACAAATTAGTTCACGCTGTACCTATAGCATCACGTTATGGGCAATAAGAAATAAATAAATAAATATTCCGGACATCTAACACGCAACGCCATCTAGTCCCAAGCTAAGCAGATCTTGTGTTATGAGCACTAAACAATTGATATAAATACACATATACTTTTTCTTTGTAAATACATCCATGTATGAATCGAACTTGAGATCTCAAGCACACAGTCACTATATTACCAATATCCACTGCGCCACCGAGGCAGTCAAACGCAGACGAGGTTGCAAGGTTCAGCTGCTGAAATACATATGTAATTTACATAATGTTAGCTTGATCCTACCTCGCTTCGCTGTTGCTTGCATTGATCGGAAATTAGGAAAATAGCAACGTTGAAGAGTTGTCGTGTCATCGGCGGGAGGAATTTTGATGCCTCTACGGTGCGGTGATACGATTCATGACCCTCTATGGAACGCCGGTATAGGCCAAGCGCCTATCGGCCTCCTCCCGCTGCTGAATCTAGCTCAATTAACCGCAGCGGGTAGTGCCCATTCGAATCGTTAATGAATACCGCACCATCTCTGGAGGCGGCGCCAGTACTGGTACTTTTCCGATCTTTTGATATACTGGCGGATATGGACGCGAGGTCTATTCTATACATTGATCATGGGGATACCTGAAATAACATGGGCCAATCTTCCTCATAGCAGGGTGCCCAAGACAAGCACTCAGGGTGGTTTTTAGAGGAAACACCACATACCCCGTAAAACTTCAACACTTCAACTTCAACACCGTAACACTTTCCTCCGCGGCTCTGTTCGGTTCACGTGTGACGTCGCGTTTTAATAATTTAAATATTGTTTTTTGTGTATCCTTGCGACTGTTACCCGGTTTGTGAGCGGTATAAGGTTGTGTATAGTGTTTCTGACAAATAATCTGTAAGTTTTACGCCTTATAAATACAAATATTGTGTTAGTTTCTTTTACTACGGCTATCGGTAAGTCAATTTATTTTATTCTTAAAGGTAGGTAGGAGTAATATTTTGTTTGTATTAATTTTATTTTCGTGTTTTTTGATTTTGAAGTTGTTTTTTATTGATATTTCTTTTGTCTGGTGTGTCTTTGTTTGGCCATGTCGGTTGTTGGCGAGTTGCCGGATCCCGGTGGTACAAATGAATTTCAAACACCAACCGGAAAAGGATTGTTTGATAGAATGTCGCCATCAAATTTATCGTCAAAGGAAAGTAGAACTGAACAAATTAGGGCTTCGGACTTGGGCGAGAGTGTTTCGTCTCTTAGTGGTCGTGATAGCTGTGGGGAGTATGATTATTTTGAGTTGGTGTCTCAGGCAACCGAATATTTGGCAAAAATTAACGAATTGGTAAACGATCAGGGGTCGTGAATGAATGTGGGGAATAGGACCGCCATTATGGACGTAACCCAGCGGATTACCGGTATCGTCTCATTGTTGGCAATTAAATCTGCTAGCAATGAAACGAAATTAGCGAATCTCGAGCGCCGGGTGGGGGTGTCGCCGTTCAACAGCCGGGCTTGACGTACGCGGACAAGCTTAGGCTTCGCTTACCACCTGGATCAGCCCCGTGTCCGGTGTCCGCTGAGGCACGCGTATCTAGGCCGTGTGTTATTGCGTATCCTACTACGGAACGTTCAGCGGACTATGCAACTTCGTCAGCTACAAAAGAAGCTCTCATGAAGTCTATTAAACCTAGCGACGAAGGTTTTCAAATTGTAGGCGTCAAAAAAACCGCAAAGGCAGGCAGAGACTTGGGCATCATTCTGTGTCGAAGGCGCTTACGATGGGGTGTCCTCAAGGGTCAGTGCTGGGTCCATACTTGTGGAACATAGGCTTCGACGATTTTCTGGCAATGCCTGTGCCGTCCGGATGTACCCTGAATGCGTACGCGGACGACGGTTTGTTGTTGATAGAGTCGGATACTAGAACGGGGCTTGAGAGGCTGGCCAGTGAATGTTTGGACTTAATATCTTGGTGGGGTGGGCGTAATCGGTTGACGTTTGCACCAAACAAAACCTTCCAGCTACTTCTGAAAGGTAACCTTAAATCACCGCCGTGTATTAAATTTGAAAATGTTACTATTAAAAATAAAACCTCGGTTTGTTATTTAGGATTGGTTTTAGAAAGACATTTTTCATTTATTGAACATATTAGAACAGTTAATGAAAAGTCTAAAAAGAGTTTCTTTGCACTGACGAGGATATCAACTGCGACATGGGGTCTGTCATATAGTACACTAAAGATCATATATGGAGCTACTTATTTGGGTTCTATTTGCTATTGTGCTCCTGTATGGGCAGATAGGGCGACTGTAGGTGCTGTCCGTCGCAAACTGTTACAAGGCCAACGACCTGCATTGATTTTCTTGTGCAAGGCATATAGGACGGTTAGCACTGAGGCTTTACCGGTGTTGGCAGGTGTTCTTCCGGTCGATCTCGAGGTGCAAAGACGTGCAGCCATGTACTATTCCACACTACAAAACATGGAATGCGATTTTTTGGGCATACGAGACCGCGGTAAAATCATAAGATTGTTTCAACAGCAATCCAATGTTTATAACGACCTCTTGGATGAATGGCAGCAACGATGGGACGAATCATCTAAGGGGCGCCACCTCTACCAGTTCTTTCCATCTGTTCGCAAACGGTTGTCAAGGACATGGCTCGAGGTAGATCACTGTGTCGCTCAATTTCTTACAGGCCACGGTAACTTTAAGAGCAAACTATACTCATTTAAATTAGTCGATTCACCATTGTGTCAATGCTCAACACCTGATTCTAGCTGTGAACAGTCGGCTCATCATATCCTCTGGGAATGTAGTCTTTGGTACAATGAACGTAACATGATGCTAAATAGCTTACAAATGACGTCTGGGGTAGTATATTATGGGGATCTTGTGTCAACTGCGGTGAATTTCCGTGCGTTTAAGCGATTCTGCCATACATACTATAGAAATCAAATATAGCTCACTTAGGACCCATAATATTTTTATCCGTGGTGCTTCCCGGTTTGAAAAAGGCGTCTGCCTATTTTGACTCCATTTTGTCTCCCGCTTTGCTAAGGAGGGAAGTGGACTTATTATATTTCCAACTCCTCCAGTTTTCTTCAGATTAATTTCGTTGCGGGTTCCAAGACAGTTAAATTTTTCCTGGGACTTCCCGAGTGTCATAACTCGGTGTTTTCGTGGGTCACCGCTGTTGATCCTGGTGTACAGGAGTTACAGTGGTGGGCGTGTGGGCGGGATTAGTCCCAGTTCATACCTCGTAAAAAAAGCACCGCATAAGACTCTGGCTGCTAAACCTGAGGCCATGGGTTCTATTCCCTCACATGACATATAGCTGTGGGATAAGAAGGGTAATTTATTGTGTCTGTCTGTGTAATTTATGTACACTAATATTATAAACAGGAAAGATTTGTATTTTTGTATGTAGCGAATAAACTCGGAAACGAATGGACCGATTTCAAAAATTCTTTCACCATTAGAATCGTACATTATCCCTGAGTGACATAGGTTAGATTTTATTCCCGTATTCCCACGGGAACGGGAGCTACGCAGGTGAAACTGCGGAGAGTTGCTAGTCTACAATATGTATTTAGATATTATTATATTTATACTCTTTGTGCTGAAGCATTGTGCGGGTGACAGGTGATTTTATTTGTAGACTAGAACATTCTGGTTGGTTTAATTTAATTTACTACAGTTATTAATGATTTAATATATTGCGAATATGGTACAGCTGAAATACTAAGTCATAATTTGTAAATCGCGGCAACTCAAGCGTGAAACGAAATGTTAATGAAACTGTCACCCGCACCATGCTACAGCGCAAAGAGAGTAAGTACATTTATCAGCAGTCAGCAACCTTCGAATTCAGTTCATATTCAGGCTTGAAAGGTCTGATGCCAGGTAGTCCGTGGACAAATTGATATTCAGGTAAAACTGGTTGAACTAGTAGCCGACCCCAATTAATCTTGGGGATAATAAAGGCTATACTATTTCAATTTCTTTATTTTCTCGATGACAATTCTAATTTGATAGTTGTAGTGTTGTGACCAAATAAGTAATGATATCGATCGCATACATTTATTATGTTTTGAACAAAGACAAATACTACAAAAACATTCAAATATATTTTTGCAAGTTGGGAACACTCAATGATCCACCACCATTTTGTGTTTGTTTTAATATGTCACTCGCAACAAGACGGTCGCGCTTTAAAGTCACTACATTTCTGTTCGCTGAGTTTTTTCACATTATCCATACATACGTTACGTTGTGTATTTTGTGTTCCTCCGTGTTGATTGCTGCCCAACTGTCAAATGTCAAAATGCCTAAAGGATCTATTTTGAAAAGGCAGGTGAGAGAACTGGTTATCAAGGTTCGTAATTACTTTGAAGCAGAGTATCAAAATGATGGCCCGCTATTACCACTGTCGCAAGTACGAGAGCGTGTTTACGCTGCATTAGGAATTAGTGGACCTACAATTTCAAAAAATACTACCGGTACAAGCGGCACACAGGAAAATAAGCTTCGTACGCCGATGAAAAAATCGCCAACCACGTCGTGTGACATCGGTTGACAACTTCGACGCTGTCGCTATTCGCCGTCATATATATGACTATTACTTTCGCGAAGTAATTCCAACACTTAAAAAACTTGTTTCTTTACGTGAATGTGGTTTGTTCCATGGCCAAAAATCGTCATTTAGCTTAGTTTTGAAAGAAATTGGATTTTCTTATAAAAAATCGAACGAACGTAAAATATTGATGGAGCGCCACGACGTTGCTATGGCTCGCTGCGAATTTTTGAGCGAAGCCAAAAATATATCATATTGGTCAAATGTTATTTTCACTGACGAGACTTGGTTAAATGCAAACCACACAGTATCTAAGAACTGTACTGACGACACCGCCGCTTCCACTAGTTCAGTGCCAATGGGAAATGGTGAACGCCTTATCATATGCCATGCAGGGTCTACGAAAAGATTCGTGTCAGATGCTTTACTGGCCTTTAAATCCAAGAAAACAGTGGACTACCACGAAGAAATGAACGCAGAGATTTACGAAGGATGGTTTAAAGAAATGAGGCAATCTAAGAAATGGTGGAATCTCTGGAAGAACTGTCGATAATTATTATGGACAATGTTACATATCACTCCAGACACATTGATAAAATGCCGACGCAGGCCAATAAAAACAAGAGATAATTGACTATCTCTAACGTCATGGCGAAAATGTGGATAATACTTTATTAAAAGTACAATTAGTAAATATTTTAAAATAAAAAAAAGCCTCCCTGAAAGATATATTACCGACGAAATGGCTGCCGAATGTGGTCATTGGGTTCTTCGACTTCCGCCGTATCATTGCCAGTACAATGCTATAGAACTAATATGGGCAAATCAAAGGACACGCCGCTCGAAACAATACCCATCCCCCTTTTACGGCAAACAAGATGTTAGATTTATTAAAAAATGCATGTACGGAAGTAAAACATTATAGCGTCGGATTGGCAAATTCATGTGGCATTCGATAATATAGAAGTACAGGAACTTATAATATATGTTAGGGAGAGCTCATCGAGTGACAGTGACGATTCATCACATTTTGATTAAAATAAATAAATAAAGAATCAACATAATATAATTACATCTTGTAATAAAATGTAATATTAGTTAATAAATTTGTACAAAATTATCCGGCAATAGTTTAGTTTCTTACACTTTGTAAAAAAATATCGGGTCTGGTATCGTATTACATTTATCGATAGCTCCATCCCTATGAGTTTCCATCCATCTGCTATGACCTTGTACGTGCGTAAGCGTCATAATGTAAAAAAGACGCTCGTTCAAGTTTCCACAAAGAGCTGTCATCGAGAAAATAAAGAAATGGAAATAGTATAGTAAGATGAAGTTCATCAATAGTCAAATGTCTGGTTATCATAGCACAGGCTGTGCAGGCAATGCGGCAAATGGGTGAGGACATTAAAATTACTGTTTATGCCTATAATGTGCAATGATATTTTCATTATAACATTTTCCTTTTGTGGTTACATATTCCTGATACATAAATATCGTTTTAAAACTACCTATTTAATGTAGTTTCGATAACATTGTACAAACGTTATTTGTTTTGCCTTAAATTAATTTAAAACACATTTTAACAAGAAAATTTTGAATAATCACAAATTTTAACAAAATAAAAACGACTTTAACAACTGGACCAAATTGAAATGGGACCACACGGGAAGCACCAACTTTCAAATGAAAAAATAATCCTCAAAATCGGTTCACCCAGTCGAAAGTTATGAGATAACAAACATAAAAGAAAACAGTCGAATTGCTAACCTCCCCCTTTTTTGAAGTCGGTTAAAAATCAATAATCGGATTTAAAGTAGTCCTTAAACTTTTGATAAAAAAAAAATTGTATGGAAGGTGAGTTACGTGCGAGTGTTCTTAGACATGTTTCATGAAAATCGGTTGAGTCGTTTAAAAGTTATTTACTTTTTAAAGGGAACTCAGGCTATTATGTCGGGGGTTTTTTATCCTTAGATTATCTTCCCACGCAGTCTGAGGCACAGCGACCGATCATGAATCTGATTAATTGATGTTATGTGACTTGTGATTTGCTGTGCCCTTCACTGTAGGGCACAGCAAATCACAAGTAACTACAGGGTCCACGATTGTCCAAATAAATGATATGAATATGAATTTGCTAAGGTAGGTACATAATGTGAACTGGATGTGGATGTTCTTTCTTTCTTTCATGTATCTTTCTTTACATAAAACAAGTTAAATACTTACCAGTCATACTGTATGTGGGCTTCTCTCTTGTATGCAAAGCATTTCTGTACACAAATTTCTCCTTTTTAGAAATAAACTTTTCAATGTTTAATGAATTTATTATAATATGTACACAACTCAATGTAGAGTCGGTATCTTCTTGTTGAAAAGCCGGATATACTGGACCCGAGTATAAACTTATATTATTAATAACGTTGTCCTTTGTCAGAAATATATCTGTAAAGTAAATAAAATCGTAAGTAGGTATACATACATATTTTGAAGGTAGTAGAGCCAGGCTGATTTCAGCACGAACGGGCCGGCTCGACCGGGGCGATACCACACTCTCACAGAAGATCAACGTAAAATGACAGCGTTCGTGGTGTCGTGTTGGTGAGAGCGAGATCAAGCCCAATTATGCAGAACCAACTCAATTGGCCGCCATAGTGTGGGTCACCATGCTGCATTGTTGCATTGTCTGCATTCACGATGAGTATGGTGACCACCACTGTTAGATTCTGCTCATGCTTTCCATCAGGCAGAGTAGAGACACTTTAGAAGGCCCATTAAAAAAAACAATATTCATACTGATAATATTAGGTCTTTACCTATGAAAGAGTTGGGGATGGAAGCTCTCCCTCATCCGCCATACTCACCAGACCTTGCACCTACCGACTATTACTTTTTCCAAAATTTAGACAACTTTTTAGTGGGTAAAAAATTCAATTCCCGAGAGGCAGTACCTACAAAGTGCCTTTGAAGAGTTTGTTGCCTCCTGTCCAGCTGATTTTTACAAGAAGGGCATCAATAAACTGCCAATGCGTTGGCAAAGATGCATCGATTGCATGGGTGATTACTTCGAATAACAGAAATAAAAAAGTTTGAAAAAATAAGTACTTTCACTTATTGCATACAAAACGGCAATTTCATAGGTAAAGACCTATTATAATATTATATAGCGATATTGTGTCTAGTCTTTCTGTCTGTTACCTTTTTACGCTTGAATCGCTGAACCAATTTAGCTGAAATTAAGTATAGAGATAGTTTGGGTCTCTGAGAAGGACATGAAATAATCTTTATCCTAGAAACCATACTTTAAGAAGGTTAAAATATTTAGTTATAGGTAATCGAAAAACGAAGAACTAAATTAGATGAAATTGATATGTTTGAACAGTTTATATTCTGGGGAAGGATACAGAATAGGTTTTTTCACCTTAAAATCACCCTTTCAGGGTTTAAAATATTATAAATGCGACAGTATCGTTGTGTGTTTGCTTTACACGGCTGTATCGCTAAGCCAATTTCAATGAAACTTAAGATTGGAGCTTTGCAATGTTTTAACTTACTGTTACGATGCCTTGCTTCTGTAGCTGTTCGTTTATAATCAAATAAATAGATAAATGATAGATTTTCTGGAGTAAAAAACATGAAAAGACACACTCAAACTGCGAACCTTTTTCTTTTTTGGAACTCTGTTAAAAATCCCTTTCATCTAGTTTTAGAGGTCATTCTGTTCAGTAGGAATATTCCTGTATCGCAAATGACTTTAAACATACATGAAAGGTTCTTATAGAACACCACGACAATTTGTAAATCACACAAAGTGTTGTACCATGTGGGTTTTGAACCTACAACACTGAGCGCAGTAGAAAGCGACGCGTGGCGTCCGCTTATACCACTAGGCCAACCGTGCAGTCAAAATGGTGAACTTAGTACCTAATCCACACTAATATTATAAATTCGAAAGTAACTATGTCTGTCTGTTTGTCATGCTTTTACGGCTAAACTGTTACACCGATTTTAATCAAATTTAGCATGGAGATTCATACTTTGATTTTTGAGGAAGGACATAGGCTACTTTTTACCGCGATAACCGACAAACAAGCAGGCGGAGCCGAGGCCAAAAGCTAGTCTTTAATATAAAAAATAAAAACCATTCTAGAATCATGGACTCTCGTCCATAAAATTAGAGAATACTAAATTAGAGAATAGGGAATACCTAAATAAAAGAAATCTATAGATTAACTACGATTTAGGCTGACTTATGGTCCGTACTCACATGCAGTATTACTCGATAGTTTTACTCCAAAACGACTATAAATTAACGTGTGGACCGTAAAACTCACAACTCGAAGGCTCACGAGCTGGCTCGATGGCTCGATCTCCTTTTACGTTTCTCCTTTTCATTTTCTTTAAGTCTTTTATAATTAAGAATTGCTAGACTTGCTAAATGTATCCACCGTCTCCTTTGTTGAACAGACATCTTTTGGCTCGAACGGTTCGGTGAATACTGAACGGCGAGCCAAAAGATGCGTCACTCGATAGATGAGTGCTGAATGTGTGGACGAAAGCCCATGCCGTGGTTTTTGCCTGAATTGTTTGCTCGATCGAGTAAAACCGTATGAGAGTACTTAGCGTTAGATTTTTGTATGTAAATGTTTACATTTAAAGACTAGGAATGAAATTACTTACAATTTTTATTTGGATACTTTGGATACGAGTATGTTTCACAAGAGAAATAGAGTTGAGAAGATTCATTGTAATATGTTCGTGAAGAATCTGAAACAATTTTGATACATCATTAGCTTTTTAGGGATCCGTACTGTTATGTTGTAACAAGATCCAGAAAGTAAAAACTAATGTATTTGTAAACGTTTAACTCTAAAATATGCTAAAGTTAAACATAAAAATTATTACGTACAAAATGACTGCGTAATTATCTAATATTGGCAGATTGATCATCCTCTAATACGTAACTCTTGAATAGTTTAACTTTCTATCATCAGTTCACCTAAATAACTTGAAAGGATAGGACTGAAGGTCTTAAGATACGTATGAAATTGAAAGAATTATCCTCCAACTCCTAACCGTTGAGGAGTTGTACCTTCCACCTTCCATCATCAGCTTACCTAAATGATTTGAAAGAATACGACTACAGGTAACATACATACATTTGATATTAACATCTACCAGACGCAAATACCGGTGTAACTTCAGAAAATATACGAAAAACATAGTATCTGCCTAAAAAAAATGAGGGTAAGTAAATATGGTGGCTGTTGGATTTCGAACGTCATTGTACTGGCAACATTTTGATTGTCTCTGGTTCGTGTTGGTTTTGACGTTTGAGGTTAATCGTGATAGAACTCTCGTGAACAAGTCGAGTAATGGCGGGCGGTAATTTAATTTGATTGTGATACTCGCATAGCTTCCGCGTGAGATTGATTACACCGTGAGTTTTGTTAGGCTAACATACTTGTAGGCTCGCTGTATGCCAGCGTGAGACGATTACTAGAAAAAGTTAATATGTAAAAAAGGACTTGAAAGACGCGTGTTGAAACCGGCCGACGAATTTATTTGTTATTGTGAAAATTAATTGATAGTAAGCGAATTGTATTGTCCATCGACCCGCGGTCTCTTTAGTGATAAACCGTATTGTGTTAGGTCGTGGACTCGCGAGTTTGTAGGAGCGTTCCGCGTTAGCTGAAGCGAATTGTTGTATTCCGAATACCGTGGAAGTTGTACAGCACTTTAGGAGTTTATGTTTGTGTGAAGAAGCAGAGCAGAGAAGATTCTACCCAAGAGATATCTCTTGGAACGCCGAGAAGAACATTGAAGCCACACACTCCAGTGCTTAATGATTTTAGTTTAGATTAAGAACACGGTGAATCGCCGTAAAGCTCATTCTTCTCGCCAATGGACCAATAGCTTAGTGATTGTATGCCTATCTATGGGCCATAGGTATTATAACCTTCATCAAGGTGATCGCTATCATTGGTGGGAGGAGTGAACAGTGGCAATTGGACCACCTCGGAAGCATACCCTTTCGAATACAAAAAAATATTCAAAATCGGTCCACAATTGACGGAGTAATCGGTGAACATACATAAAAAAAATACATACAGTGGAACCTATGTTCCACTGTATGTATTTTTTTTTCCTCCTTTTTGGGAGTCGGAAGGAATTATCGACGATACATTTTTTAAAAGATTTCTGTAGCTACCAATAGTCCCTATAGCGATTTAACAACAATAATTCTCTCGTAAAATGTAACTTTGACCGTTAAAATCTTTCCGATAAGTTTTAAATAATGTTTCAATAATGTCTTAAATGATGTTCGTTGTCATTCTATGGTGTGTTTTATTCTAAAAGTCCCACAGTGCAATAAACTAGCGTATGTAATTACATAGGTTGGCTGTAATTTTATTTATAAGAATCCATTGTTTGAAAGTAATTTTTTGTCAGTTCCGTACATAATTGCAACTAATTTATCTAATAATTTTATTCTAAATTGCCACCAAAATTAGAATATTTTAAATGACGCTTGAACATTAGAAATGTAATTGCAAAACATTGTGAACAATTCATAACTTTGTTTGGGTTCAAGGTCATATTTGATGATATATGGAATGTTATTCATAAATTGCTGTTCTTTATGATAACTTCTAACCATACATTGTATTATAACCACATAGCTATTAGTTCCATTACTAAAATAAAGTGATAACTCTCCTTTGGCTTTGCCGTAGTCGGGTAATTAACGTAATATTTTAATGAAAAATAAATTTCGATGTACCGACACATTTTTAAAATAAAAGTAGCTTCACTTTTTTCTAATATTTGTAACTACCTGTAAATTACATTTTTATAATGTAATTTCTTTGTAACTATGGCGTAGTGGTTGGATGACCGTCCGGCAACTAAACCCGTTGGGGGTTCAAATCCGGAATAATTAATTTATTTTTTATACTTAATTGATTAAATATTGTTTCCGTTGGTCATCACTCCACTCCGTTATTTGATTAATTCGCGAAAGACACCGACGACCGTTCCGGGTCTTGCCTAGTGCTGGGTATCGAATCTTTCGCGCTTCAAATGTCCTGACGGCGCGTTTCAGATAAGTCAACTAGACTTGGGATTAAACCCAGTCGACCAGACTTGGGATTGAACCCAGTCAACCAGACTTGGTATTGAACCCAGTCAACCAGACCTAGGATTGAACCCAGTCAACCAGACTTGGGATTGAACCCAGTCGACCAGCCTTGGGGCTGATACAATCGACCAGCCTGCAGGTGCAGCAAAGGGGTCCACCCTTCGACCGCAGTCCTTCGTGCTTACCGCAGACAGCGGCCTCCGTCTCCAGTACGACCGGTGCGCGACTGACATCGTCGGACACCCATCCACGGCCCGTCTCCATCTTAAAGAACCCACGCGGCGGGACAAGAATACGGAGTGTCACCACCTCTATTCATCTCAAAGGTCTCGTCAGAGCCAAAAAGAAGGAACACTTGACACAAACTCAGCCAGCGTGGTATAGAGGGCTAAAACTTCCTTGCTGAGGAGAACCCTATATCCAGCACTGAACCCTCAAACGGTGATAATAATGATGATATCTTATCAGGCAAAATAAAATGTATTTAAGAAAACGCCTTACGCTTCTGCTCGCGCCTTGGAGTCCAGGTATGATGACATAATGTCATCATCTACTTACTTGATACTGCTGATGATGATGGAGAAATTCTTATTGGTATACGTTTATGCTCTTTTGTTTCATCAGAATATTTCGATTTCTGGTAGCAAACTACTGCTGTATTATTATCTAATTCTTCCATCTTCATAGTTAACGTACTTCCAGATCCAATAGTAAAATTAACTGAAATAAGTATTAAAAAATGAATATGAGGGTATTTCAGTTAAAAAAGCCAAAGCATAAAACCTTAAAGAAGTTATATTAGAGTTAAAAATCCAGAGGATCATCGGAGGGCCATCCCCTAATCCCCCCTATGATGGCGCAGTTGAAACACATGCTACCCCAGGAAGGTACCAACTGCGCTAGAGTTGGAGAATCCCTCTCTGGGCGTCCGCACTCAGACCACAACGCGCCTGAGCGTGGATGCCCAAGCATCCAGCAATACAGTCCAGTAATACCATAGCATCAACTATGCAGAGAATGCCCCATGGCATTAAGTCCGCCTATGTACAAGATGTGCATTAAGTTTAAATAAATAAATAATAATGCCTCGGTGGCCTAGTGGTAGTGTATGCGACTGCTGTGATTGAGGTCTGGGGTTTAAATCCTGGGTCGGAACAAATGTTTGTGTGATCTACAAATATTTATGTGGTCACGCTGGTCTTGGACTTTTGCAACATCAGAGGATTACATAGTAATCTTGATGCTGTCCATTACCACCTCGAAACAGCCTTGCTCTTTTTGACTGAGACACAGATATCGTCTTCAGCGGACACATCCTACCTCACTTACCCTGGGTACGGACTTGAACACTCTTTCATCTCTAAGGCCGGAGTGTGCGTGTACGTCGGAGACGATATCAGCTCTCGTCGCCTCAGCAATCTTGAAGGTAAAGACCTCTCCATTTTATGGCTCTGTGTAGACAGCGACGACCATCCTCGCGTCTATACCTGCCTCTATAGGTCCCATAGCGGTGATGCCGAAACTGACCGACTCATTGAGCACATCCAGATGGCTACAGACTTCGTGCAGCAGCAGATCCCCTCAGCAGAGATCGTTTTACTTGGTGATTTTAACGCCCACCATGCCGACTGGCTCAATTATGGTAAAACCGATCATGCGGGGAGATCTGTTCATGACTTCGCCCTGGCATATGGCCTGACACAACTGGTTACCACGCCTACTCGATTCCCAGATGTGGAGGGCCAGAATCCTTCACTGTTGGACCTTCTGCTGACTTGTCATCCGTACGGTTACCGCGTATCCGTTAACCTCAGACCATTGCCTTGTCCGGAGTACAGTGCCTTTCACACGCTCACCGTGATCGCGAGTTGCACGCAGCCGTCGTGTGTGGCACTACAGGTCAGCAGATTGGGATGGGATGTGGTCCTTCCTTGCGGCCTACCCTTGGAGACAGTTGTGCTTCTCGCCGGATAATCTCAACACCGCCGCTTATTCCGTTGCTGATGTCGTGCTGCAGGGTATGGACCTTTACATCCCATCCTCTGTGGTCCCTATTGGTGTCAAGTGTCGGCCCTGGTTTGGTCCATCTTCCAGAAAAGTTTCTCACTTGAAGCTAGCGCGGTGGTGGTGCGGGATGAAAATACCAGCGCTCTGAAAAAGGAATACAACTTTGCCTCCAGGTCCTTCAAAAGAGACATTGCAAGGGCGAAGTCGGAGCACATCTCTAGGATTGGCGAGAGGATTGAGCGTCTTCCTTCGAGAACTCGGGCATTCTGGTCTCTTGCCAAGGCTAACGAAGATAATTTTTGTAAGCAATCCCTTCGACCTTTGCATATAGGAAATAATCCGTTGACCTATCACGCAAAGGAGAAAGCCGATCTTCTGGCAAAACACTTTGATGACGGGTAACAGGAGCTGCCTACCATACCGCGGTGCGAGAGCCGTATGCTGGATATCCAGTTTAACCAACGCTTTGTGCGCTTATCACTTTTATCCCTTGATATCAATAAGTCGAGTGGCCCGGATGGAATCCCTCCTATTGTGTTGAAGATGTGCGCTCCAGAGTGGCTCCGGTCTTAACGAGTCTTTTTTGGCTTTGCTACTCTTCTGGCGTAGTCCCGACATCATGGAAGGCAGCATTGGTCCACCCGATCCCTAATAAAGGCGATCGCTCAAATCTGTCCAACTACAGGCCGCTAGCAATAACTTCCCTTTTCTCGAAAACAATGGAGTCCATCATTAACCATCAACTCCTGCGGTACCTAGACGGTCACCATCTGCTCAGTGACCAGTAGTACGGTTTCCGTAAGGGTCGATCAGCTGGTGATCTTCTAGTAAAACTGACACATCGTTGGGTACAGGCGATTGAGACTAAGCGGGAAGCCTTGACATTTAGTTTGGACATTGCGAAGGCCTTCAATCGGTTCTGGCACAAAGTGCTTTTTTCCACTGCTGCTGTGGGCTTCCCGAGAAATTATGCGAATGGGTCACTAGCTTTTTAGCAGATAGAAGCATATATGTAGGTCGTAGTCGATGGTGAATGCTCTGACTCCATATCTGTGAATGCTGGTGTCCCTCAAGGCTGGGTGCTATCGCCTACTTTGTTCCTCCTCCATATGCATGTCATAATACTGCAAATTAGAGGCATTCATTGTTATGCGGATGACATCACGGGCAATGCTCTCTACCCAGCCGCGCTAATATTTCTCGAGAAAACGTCATTGAGAGTCGAAACAAACTTGTGACTGAAATTGAGACCTCTTTAGAAAAGGTCTCAGATTGGAGTAGTCTCAATTAAGTCCATTTTAACCCCACAAAGAAACAAACTTGCGCGTTCACCGCTTAAAAACTGCCGTGGGTCGTATGTCCTCGGATTGGAAACACTCCCCTATCTGCCTCAGCCAACATTGGAATACTTGGTGTCGACATATCGAGTGAAGTCCAGTGCCGTGGTCATTTGGAGGATACGGCCAAATTGGCCTCGAAGAAGCTTGGCATGCTCAACAGATCGAGACAGCCTTCTGCTTTATAAAGCGCAGGTTCGGCCTCATGTGGAATACTGTCCTCATCTTTGGGCGGGGGCCCCCCAGTACCAGCTCCTCCCTCTGGACCGCATTCAACGGAGAGCGACTTGAATCGTCGACTGCCAAGAAATTTCAATTCGGCTGGACCCTTAACGCTTATGTGGCTTCGCTGTGCATCTTCTACCACATTTGCTATGGGGAGTGCACCGAGGAATTGTTCGGACTGGTCCCTGCCGCCTCTTTCCGCCATCGTCCTACGCGACAGAACTTTCATCCCCATCATCTAGATGGTTGGCAGTCCACAACTGTGCGCTTCTCAAGAAACTTTCTGCCACGCAAACAAAAAAAAACAACTTTCAAGAAAAGAGCGTACTCCTTCTTAAAAGGCCAGCAACGCCTCTGGTGTTGCGGGTGTCCATGGGCGGCGGTAATCACTTACCATCATGTTATACGTCTGCTCGTTTACCTCCTATTCAATAAAAAAAAATCTGCTCATGACTTTCATCGGGCAGGGTAAAGTCACTTTAGCACATAGTCACATTTTTTATGCATAAGCCATGCATAAAAATGTACATACTTAAATATTGCTAAATTCAGCTTCGTATCATAGTAACGATAAATATCTATACGAGAAACATTAAGGCGACTACATTTCAGTACAGCGAACATCAGTCGTGCGACATCACATCAGCTCAAAAATATATTTTTTTCTTTACAAACAAAGCCATCTAGTCCCAAGCTAAGCAGAGCTTGTGTTATGGGTACTAGATAACTGATATAAATACATACATACTTTTGTTGTAAATACATACATATTATTCATAGGAACATCCAAAATCCGAAACAAATATTTGCCGATCATACGAACATTTGGTCCGACCCGGGAATCGAACCCGAGATCTCAAGCACAGCAATCGCATACGCTACCACTACAGGCAGTTAAAGGCTAATTTATCATTTGTGCGACTGGATGTATTCTCGATACGTTAATTATAACAAATTAGGCAGAAGATCTTACAATTTCCAAATTCTTGGATCCAATGTGATGTAGAATGCTCATCGATATTGTTACATTCGAAAACTAGTGTTGATCCAGCAAAGACGTCTGAGAAAAAAAAACAATATTTATCTATCATATAGTAGTGTGGTGGCGGAATAAGAATACAGAGTGTCATCACTCCTGTTCATCAAGGGAGGGAGCAGATTAGGCAGAACAACCCGTCTGGTCAGCGTGGTATAGTAGACTGTTGATTATGATAAAGATGATCCATCATACTCGTCAATGTACTTTCTATTCATTTACTCCAGTTGCAGGCGTTCATGGGCAGGGGGATGGTCACTTTACATCAGGTGACACAACTGCTTGTTTACTACCTTCTATTATAAAAAAAACTAACACAGCTCTGTTTCTGACGGAATCCCCAGCCACAAACATAAATGAAAATACAAAAGAATAGAGACCTTCCTGAAGTAGGTGAAATAATGTGGGTAATTTAAAAAAATGGCTTAATGGTTATGTACAACCAGTACAACGCAGCTAAGCAGCAGCGTCGATTACGTCATACTTACGCTTAGGTACGGTATACAAAAAAGGAATTCGCTATTAAAATTCGACTTAGAGAAATTAACGCATCCGTGTTACAAAATGACAGCTAGGAGAAAGAGTTAATCCCACCAAAAACATTTTCATGTAAAATGTTGCCAAGACGACTGCATAGGTATGGCTTACCCTATGAAAAAGATATCAGATCTCATTTAGAGCCGAGGTTCCGAATCTACACGCCCTAACTCTACCAACCCTAACTTCACAAACTCTACATCTCAGTAAAAATGTATGGCTTCGCCGTTTTGCTACCATACCGTCACGAAGGGGAAACGAACGCCTTTTGTGTTTGCAAATATCTAGTTTCTGAAGTAATGTGTTATACGGATATTTAGTTTCTGAAGTAACGAAACAGCCAAGCCATACATTTTTACTGAGATGTAGAGTTTATGAAGTTAGGGTTGGTAGAGTTAGGGTGTGTAGATTCAGAACCTTGGCTCTACATGAGATATGATATCTTTTTCACAGGGTAAGCCATACCTATGCAGTCGTCTTGGCAACATTTTACATGAAAATGTTTTAAGTGGGATTTTATTTATTTTTGTAAGTTGCTTAAGGCAGTTTCTTTTTTCGTTTTTGGGCTGTATTTCTTGTACATCTTCTTTCTTCTTTCGAAAAAGTCCGTGTACCAAAAATAAAGCCTCTAGCATAAACATTTGTGAAAGTGTCATACAAACTTCCACCTCCGAATTTGGGGGTTGGGGGGCAAAAGTAATAGTTTTTTTTTTTGTTGTTTGTACACTAAACTTAGTTAACATACCAAATTTCAGCTTTCTAGCACTTCAGAAAGTACCTTAACAGTTTTGATGATCATCAATGTGTCAGTGACGAAATCGGTGTTTTTTAGGTATCAATAAAATCTAAAATATCAAAGCTATGCAATTGAAACTTTGTACGTTTTATTAGTCTATTAGTAACATTCCTGAGAATTTGAACGATCTGGTATATCGGGAACCAAAGTTATGAGGGTTCAAAAAACGACGAAACACTTCGAGAAAAGGTAGTGTAGTGCCCTTGCGCTTCGCTTGGGTCGTCTTGGCGGGGGCACGACCGTGCCCCCAGATTCTTTTATTAAAAACTTTTCTTACCACATTTTGTCTGCCAGTCTACATTATATATTGTGCGGTATTGGCTTGATGCATTCTCTTTCAAACTACGTCCTTTATTATAGCCTAGAAATAAAAAATCATGAAGTCTATATATAAGCAAAGTATTACTAACTTATTAGGCTAGGCTCGTTCTGTGTGTTGACGGGTGTATGTATATTCAGCCGGTGGGTGTGGGTGACGTAAAAGCTGACTTAGGGAGCAAACTCTACAGGACAACAGCACTGCAAGGCGAAGAACAACTTAAAACAAACCTCATAGCAACCCGTCCGGTCAGACCGGTATAGTAGCGCAACACCACGGTTTTATGTCCAATAATGTACTGCTTGTAGCTGTTATTCATTAAAATGATGATTAAGCATATGTACTTTGTTATAGGTATAGATAAAGAGATTATGATACTTATTATCTAATATTATTTTTTGTAAATAAGCCGGACTTTACATCTAGAAAGCGCCGGTACTTCCCTAGACTCACTCTGGGAAAAGTGCCGAAACAAACCACAGACGTGTCTTTTTTAAGTCCGAGAACATTTATTAAATAAATATTTTACGTTATCCACAGGCCACGTCATACTTATCTAATAAAAGAGCTGATGCCTGCGGCTCCGCCCGCGTGTGTGTCGATTATCGCGACCAAAAGTAGTCTAAAAAGTATTCTCCAAGGTCCAATCTATCTCTTTCTTCTTTTTCTTATAAATACAACTTCTGTATTAGGAATATACATCCTGTGTCGCGGTTACTCTCTATGGATGATAGAAGACTCAAGAAAGAAATTTACAGAGCGAATATGTGTGGAAGATGTGGAAGTGTCAGAAGAGGTCGTCATTTACAGACCAAATTGGTGATATTCTGAAGAAGGGTGGTGTACAAAAGCAGCAGGAACGTACGAGCATACATGCAGCGATAAATAGATGTAAATAAAGCACAAGAGGTGTGTCAGGACCCTTATAAGTGGAGATCAATTGTCTCTGCCTACTCCTTTGTGTAACAGGCGTGACTTTATGTAAGTACTAGTGGTTGCCCGCGGCTCCGCCCGCATATATGTCGGTTATCGCGGCAAATAGTAGCCTGTGTGTTATTCTGATGTATAAGCTATATTACTGTTAAGTTTCATCCAAATCCGTTCAGTAGTTGTTGCGTGAAAGAATAACAAACATCCATCCATCCATCCATACTTACAAACTTTCGCGTTTATAATATTAGTAGGATAGGTAGTATAGATAGATGTTACAGTATGTATGCAGACCCATTAGAGCAATAAGGTAGGGAGTAGCCATACGCAGACATTCCCGTCCGCCAAAGCATGAGCCCAAATGGGCCTACGCGTTACACTGTTATGGATACTGAATGTGTTTATAAGTGGATGAAATATTGAATGAATTGTTTTTTTTTAAATTTATTTAGAAACTTTTACAATATTATAACAGGATAAATTCCGAAGGCAATATTGCAAGCTTACAACTAATTATAGAATATAAAAAACCAAAATGTTAAATACAATTAATCTATACATATAATTAAACTGTAGAAGAGTTCAATTCTGTACATTGAATGAAAACTAATAAAAATACAACTAGGGGTTTTCATACAACACAACGTAAAAAAAAATCGGCAGGAATCGACAAACTATAACAGGCGAGAAAAGCTAGCCCACGTATCGCCGACGTTCGCAGCGGCAAGGAGGATTTGCTGCAGAAATTCAATTACGTGGCCAACATCCTATGATGGTTGATAATAATATATGAGTAGTACCATACTCTCCTGTTTTATCTAAGACATTTAACGCCCAAATAAATGTCGAAATGTGCATCAGTTTGGAGTCTATCAAATATATTTGTAAGTACGTAAATAAAGAAAGCGATCAAGCCACAATTGCTTTACGAAATGAATGGGACTAAGTAACAAGATTTCAGTCTGGCCGCTACATAAGTTCGTCCGAAGCTGTGTGGCGTATCTTCAGTTTCCCTATCAACGAAATATATCCACCTGTGACGCATTTCGCGCACGTGTACGACGTACATGTGGAAGGAGGCCAGCGAAAATATTTTGACCCTGAAAATGTAACGGAGCGATTGGAAAATCCTCGACAGATCACTTTATTGGCATTCCTTCAGCGATGTCAGACTTATGATTTTACCATAACTTTGCTCTACGATGAAGCTCCAGCATGCTTTACATACAACAAGAAAGGTTTAACCGTCGAAAAAAAGGCACTCCAGTAGAGGGTGTACCTGAAGCTTTTTAAGAACACGTCCTCGGAAGAATATATACAGTGGACCCAAGCAATGTCGAGTGTTATTACCTGCGTTTGTTGATGCAGACTGTCCGAGGGCCTACTTTATTAGAAGCTTTGAAAAAGTCGATGACACGTAACACCCAACGTTTCAAGCTGCTTGCCGAGCACGATATCTGCTCGATGATAACCAACATTGGGATGACGCTCTCAATGAGGCATGCGTCAATGACTTTCAGATGCTGCCCAATCTTAACAAAAATACCAAAACAACTTAGACGAAGATCACATTCGCGATATGCCTCGAAATTTCCTATCAGCGAATTGAATGACCAGCAACGGGAAATTATTCATAATCGCTGTTTAAACGAAACCCAAGATATGGTTTTATCTATTGGTGGAAATTATTTGTATTACTAAGGGTACCCGAAGCCATTTCCAACGAAGAGTGTAGTAATTGGGAGTACCTACTCAGCTAAAAGTAATTACGCAGTTGAGGCTTATCATCCCCCATCAACCAGCTCATTCGCCAAATTGATTGGGCCATGGGTGGAATAACAGTTTTGTTTTGTGGTGATATTAGGTTACTCCACCTGTAGTACCACCAGAACTGACAAATTAAATGAGTGTCTAAAGAGTTCAAAAATTGGGTTTCATATTTCAAAACTAAAACTTACGGTTAATATGAGAGTGCGCAGAGGAGGAAACCAAAACGCAGAAAGAAAGAATTTTCCGATTTTCTTTTCAAATAGGTGACGGTAGATATCAGAAGGAAGAAGGGCTGATCACACTGCGAGACGATTTGTGCGAGGTTGTAACTTTTCACTTGAATTACCAACTTATCAGTTTATAGAAATCTTATTAATATCACAACTCAGGAAGATTCTTGACTTTGTGAGCGAGCAATTTTATCACGTCGAAACCAAGAAGTGATAGACATAAATAATATTATTATCGAGCAATTTGAAGGGTCACATGTTGAGTACAATGCCATTAACAGTGTTGTCGATCAAGATGAAGCTACGACGTATCCAATTGAGTTTTTAAATTCTTTGTCCGCACCAGGTCTTCCGCACACGAGTGCCTATAATCTTAGTGAGAAAATTGAGTCTACCAAAATTGTGTAACGGCACAAATTTAAAAGTTATATCACTCCAATGGAACGCGATAGAACAACAAATGTTGGCTGGATGTGGTGCAGGACAGCGTTTTTGCATTCCACGAACACCATTCATCCCAAATAACTATCCGTTGAGATTTAAACGTGTGCAGTTCCCATTAAGTGTGAGTTTTTGCATGATGATAAATAAAGCAGGGACAGACTATGAGTCGTGTTGGTGTAGATCTGCCAAAGTACTGTGTCTCTCATAGCCAGTTTTATGCAGTTTTGTCATGTGTACGCAAATGAAAAAACAAGCAATATTGTTTACGAAGAAATTCTGTAAATAATGTTCATTGTTCGTATACGTATTACAAAACCATACGTACACATAGACTTCCTTAAATTAACTTTGTTTTGCTTCTCTATAAATTCAGAAAAATGATTGGAAGATGATAGTCTAGTCAACAAGTACAAAAACGTGTTAAATAGAAATAAAGCTCCTAAAAATATGTGCTATAGCTCAATCGATTCGAAATGACGTCTAGAAAAATGGTTTTTAAGGGTTTATTAGCACATAAAAAATATCAATTGTTATTAACAAAATAAGAAAAAAAAAGAAGATATTTAGTTATTCGTAAATAATTTCTAAAATACTAATTTTAAGGAATTTTGAAAAAAGATCCCGAAAGAGGAGGAAATTTCCAATAAAGTCCTAACTCCCGAAACATTATCTTTTTCAAAAACCAAAAAAATGATTTTAAACACTAAAAAAATAATTTAATTTTTTTTAAAAAAAAAAAACATTATATGACCTATGCTAGATGGTAAAAAAAATTTTTGAAAAATCCTAAAACAGACTATTAGTTTAAAAAAAATCTTAACAAAAACTTAAAACAATTTTTTTATGTTAATTAATGCCTTTATCATATGCGAAAACAGCAGTAATAAGATATTACTCAAAAAAAACAGTTTGAATAACATTTTTTAGAAATTCATTTCTGTTAGTTTAAAAAAAAAAAATTAACAAAATAATAAGCTTTAAGAATTGTTTTTTGCATAACTTTATTACGTACCTAAATAAAAAGAGCTCCACAAGGCGGAAAATTTTTACACCAATTATTTAAACTTTTATGCCTTAATTTATAAAAACAGAGACAGGAAAAAACTAGGTAATTAACAATGGTGTAACTTTTTGAAAAATCGACATAAATGTTTTTTTTACCGTGGTTTTTTTTCGTTCAAGTGTCTAGATTACACCATAATTTATTCAAATTTTTAAATAGTTATCTGATACTATAAAAATATATTTTAGGTGATATACCAGTTTTTCAGGCGGCGCGCCTATTCCGTAACGACCTCGCGGAGCCCAATTTTCAGCGTTATAAACAATTATAAATATTAGAGATATTGTTTCGGGAGTTAGGACTTTTTATTGGAAATTTCCTCCTCTTTCGGGATCTTTTATCAAAATTCCTCCTCCAGGTAGTAGAGCCACGCTGATTTCAGCACGAATGGGCCGGCTCGACCGGGGCGGTACTACCCTCGCACAGAAAATCAACGTAAAATGACCACGTTCGTGCTGTCGTGTTTCGTTGGTGAGTGCGAGACCGGAGGCCCAAATAGTCTAGTCAACAAGTTCCATACTTGTTGACTAGACTAAAAGATGCAGCAGCATCACTAGGCCGCCATGGTGTGGGTCGCCATACTGCATTGTCTGCATTCGCAGTGAGTATGGCGACCAATACTCTTGGATTCTGCTTATGCTTTCCATCAGGCAGAGTAGAGTCTTTTTGGCGGGCCAAACATAAAAAAAAAAAAAAAAAAAAAAAAAAAATCCTTAAATATTAGTATTTTTGAAGTTATTAACGAATAACTAAATACCTTGTTTTTTTCTTATTTTATTAATAACAATCGCAATTTTTTATGTGCTAATAAACCCTTAAAAAACATTTTTCTAGACGTCATTCCGAATCGAATGAGCTATCGCATATATTTTTAGGAGCTCTATTTGTATTTAACACGTTTTTGAACTTGTTGACTAGACTATGAGATTGAGAACAAAGATTTGAATCTATCTACGCACGCGCGAACGAAGTCGCGGGCACAGCTAGTATTATAATAAAACGAATTAGAATTAATAAAAGTAATGAATAAGTAGGTATACCTATCTTAACTTTATATTTCAGAAATAATGCAACTTTGCGCTATTTCTGCGAATTTCGGCAAGCTACAATTATAGATGTCTATTTTCGTATCAATTACGTTAATAATCCGTATGGCACGCGACAAAGGGGCAAATTTAAGTAGGTTAGTCCTCGCCATCGGGACGGTGAGTGCGGCTGGGCGACGACGAGCGCCCACCCGTTCGCTAGGGGCACATAGCTGTAAGCACTCCAGCACAGCCGGGCCCTGTACCATGATACCTGAAACCATGCTAAGCATCAGTCAGGTGACAACTGATTTGCGCATAAATACTTGCGTGTAATGCTGATTCAAATACTTTAGCGAACGCAGACAGCACTGCGACCGGTCTGTATCCACTTACGTAATCATTATCACTACCCTTCGGAACTGGTATTACTCTTGTGACTTTCCAATGGTCCGGGTAAAGACATTATTTTAAGCACAGATTAAAGATGTGCAACAAGGGTCTCCAGGACACCTCACGACAGTCCCCGATAATACACGGAGGTATACCATCAGGGTTTACAGAATGCTTGGGTTTAAGGCGGTTTAGTGCCGATCGTAGCTCCCGCTCAGTGAGCTGACCCACATGCACCCTAGCTGCGCTCGTCATAGCGCCGGCTGATCGTTTAGCCTCAACCGGGTCCAATATTGGTCGCTCCTCACGAAAGTATGTAGCAAAATTTTCTGCACACTCAGTCTCACTCAATACCCTACCATCTTTTCTTATTATATTTTAATTACGCCTACCTTGTTTCTTTCTAATGTAATTCCAAAAAGATTTCGGCTCCTTATTAATGTTTATCTGTAATCTATATTGATAAGATTTATAGGTCGACAAAATTTTACGTTTCACCAATGATCGATACCTAGAAAACGTTTCGTAATCACACTGGGAACCTGTAATTTTAAAAAAATTGTGATATCTTGATTTTTCCTTGAGGTCGCGTATTAAATCTGACGTGTACCATTATGGATACGTGAACCTACCACCAACTATATTTAAGTCGTTGTTTGCGGGAGTACAATTATTAATAGGCGCATTAATTAACATATAGAAGCAGGTCAACACCTCCTCCGAGCTTTCAATGTCATATAAAACGTCCCAATGCAATCCAACCTGCTGAAAATAACATTGTAAAGTTACATTTATTAAAGTTCCAGTGATTACTATAGTTGGTTACAATGTCTATGTCGTCCTGGCTAGGCACCTGAGTAGCATTCCGGCTTTTAGTTTAGTGTGAGGTTAAAATCTAACGGCGGATGATGAACGTCATTGCCTACCAAAGGCTCATCCGATATGTTGATTTCTATCTTGCTAGTCAATAGATTAATAAGTACTAAATCTAGTGTACGATTATTTATATTACCAATATCATTTACCTGCCGAAATCCGCAGAAAGCATTAAAATATTCCAAGTAATTTTGCACTTCTACCCCCGCTGAGTGCATGTTAAATCACCAACTACTATTACGGATTCATACTTTACACACACATTTTCAAGAATTTGAAATAATTTCGTATACAGGGTGGATATGACAATACGACATTAATCTGAACTAGACCTACCTGCACATGTTACAATTCCACCTACAAAAGTTCCAAAAAAATGGTTCAGTAATTTAGCCATAGGACACTATTTTCCGTTTTTGAATTTTACTACACGATGTTGTTGGGTCAATGACCGATGTTACCTATCGTCGCCGGCTCGCGCTGTCGCACGCGCTCCCTTTGAACCAGCCACCGCATCGGCGCGAGAGCCCTGTGTTTAATAGGTATTTTGTAGTGATTTTATAGTGACGTGACAGGGCATTAGACAGAGACAGACATTAGTTTGTGGCGAATTCTATTTCCAAAACGAATTCTCTTTGACACTGACAGCGGTCAGACGTTTTGAGATGATTAGAAAGGAAACGATTGTTTTTTTTATTATTATTTATTTAATATTTATTGTTTACAATAATAAAACCTTATTCTAAAACATAAGGTCCACAAAACTGTTTTAAACAGTTTGTCTGTGGACTCAGTCGAGTCTCTATATACAATATGCTTGTACGCAACACTGCACACGTCACACCCATGCATTAGCTACCTCAGATAGGTACATGATACGTGCGCATGCACAGTCCTACGCACAATGCACAGTCACAAATGCATATTTACATAGGTACATGCGATACACATAACACTATATAATAAATATAAAACTTATAATAATATGTGGGTATAATATATTTAACTACATCCATATATACATATATTTATATATATTTTTGCCATCAAACAAGATCCAATAAGAATTGCTTTAATTTTCTTTTAAGTTTGTTTATATTGGGTTCTTGTCTAATATCCACCGGCAAACGGTTCAGTACATATGGTAACCGTTTTTTTAGGGTTCTGTCACCATAGTAGTTAGCAACTCTTGGTACATGAAACCTACCAGTAGTCGTCGACCTTGTTCCGTGAGAGTTCGGAACAAGCGATAATTCATGCTTTTGATTGCCACGGCGTAGGTTTATTACTAACAGGTATATATGTCTTAATTTAGCCGGGAGGATATTGCATATTTTAAATAACTTTTTGTAATCATCTTTACAACTGATTTTAGTTTTATTGTTTACCAGTAGCTTTAGGAATTTAATTTGTAATGTTTCTATTTTATCCATATAGGTTTTAAAAGTCAAGCCGTAGCAATCAAGAGCATAACTTATGATAGGTTCAACCAATTGTTTGTACAGGCATTTCAATGTGGTGCTAGGTACCCTAAAACTTAGGTGATAGAATTTTCCTAGTAATATTCTAAGTTTATCACAAATTAAATCAATATGGGACGACCAGGAGAAACTGACATCAATCTTCACTCCAAGGTAAGTGACATTGTTTACTTTTTCTATTGGTTTACAATTACAATTGTTTAGGTGATTATGATGACATGAGAAGCTATGAGCTATGATGGGGGGTGTTACACCTGAGGGGCGCAAGTAAGGCGAGTGTATTACCATAAATTTTGTTTTATCCGAATTAAGTACTATTCCATTGTCATGTGACCATTGGACTATTGCGTCTACATCTTGCTGTACTAAGCGGCAAGTCTCCGCCAGGTCGGTACCGGCGCGCAGTGTGCAGAGGTCGTCAGCAAACATATGTGCGGAGCAGTGACGTAATACACCACATAGGCCATTAACGTGCATAAGATAACAGACCGGAGCGCATCCCGACCCCTGCGCCACGCCACACCTGACCGTCCTCTCCTCGCTAAGGGTCTCGCCCACTTTCACACTGTAGGATCGCGCAGTGAGGTAGTCCTGGAACCATTTGTTTAGTGGTTCGCCTACCCCACACTCCCCCATAGCTTTTAATAGTGTATCTGTTTCTAATGTATCAAAGGCTTTTTTAAAATCGTAGAATACGGCGATAACAAACTTTTTTTCGTCCAAATAGGTATTTATTTCGTCGGTGAAATCCGATAGCAAGGTGTTAGTACTTCTGTTTCTTTGGAATCCATGTTGGCAACTACACACATCAAAAGTGTCTAGGGATCAAGCATTTTTATGCGGATTTCTTGAGATTGAGATGTGGCTTTGGCCCTGGCCTGCTCAGTCGCCAGACTTGAACCCGATTGAGCATGCATGGGATATGCTACAGAGAAGAGCTCTGCCGAATATGAAGGGTATCCAGTCGCAAGAAGACCTTTTTTTGTTGTTGCAACGAACATGGGCGGCCATTCCACAGCGTGATTTGGATGAACTCATTTTGAGTATGCCAAACCGATTATTGTGTTGTTAGTGTTCGCGGTAGAAACACGGATTATTAATTGTTTAAGTTACCTTTTAAAATTTTAAAGAAAACTGTTATTTCAGTCTTTTTTTCGAACTTTAATGTTAGTGGTTCAAATGTCAAAATTCCCTTTATTAGGAAAATGGCAAATTTCTTTATTAATGCAAAGGTGACTTGGTTTATCGTTACTGTGACAAACGAAAACACTTTATTTGATGAATCCTTAAAGAAAATTTTAATTAATATCAATCAGGAAAAAAGTTATTGCAAAAATATATGTTGATCCCTAGACACATATGTTGATCCCTAGATACTTTTGATGTGTGTATTTAATATTTCGGTTTTGTGTAGATAAGATGAGAGTTGGTTTACTATACATTTTTCTATAATTTTGTCTACGCTGGATAAAATAGCTATAGGTCTATAGTTAGAGAATAGTTTACGATTACCGTTTTTATAAATAGGACGGATTATTATGCTTACTTACAGATAAATTGACCAGATTAGCAAGTACTGGACCCACTTTGTCTGCTACTAGTTTAAGATCAGACATACGTACGTGATCCGCACCCGGTGACTTCTTAGCGCTCATATTTTTAATGACATTTTTGACAATTTCGCTATCTACCGGTTGCCACCTCATACATACGTCTGTTTCTTTTATATAGCTCCCCCTATCCAACCATTTATCATGGCAGTTATGTTTAATGAGATCAATATCGTTAGAAAAAGTTGACGCGAACTTGTTACATATTTCTTTAGTATTACCCTCTGTTGTCATATTATTCATTATTATATTGTCTAAAGATGTTTTTCGTTTACCTAATAAACTATTAATTTTATCCCATATTTTCTTAATATTTCCATTACATTCTAATATACTTTGTTTATCGTATTTGTTTTTACTGTTAGATATGGCTTTTGTACATTTATTTCTGTATCTGGTATAGTCAAGGCGCTTTATTATATTTTAGGATCATTACACCATATATTAAATAGTCTATCTCTTTTATGTATCATATATTTTAAGTTTTCAGTAATCCAGGTTTTGTTGTTACGATTACTTTCTCGTATGCAGTTTTATAACAATCTTTGTAAATATTTTGAAATATTTGGCTAAATTCCGCATATAATTTAATAGGACATTCAATATTTAAAAGTTCATCAAAGTTAGTTTTCAGTAATTTCTCCCTGACACAACGATTATCTAAAACGCGACGCCCCTCGCGCAACGAAGGCTCGGCAGCGAGCCGCCGTCGGCGGCGGCGTTGACTCGAACTCGGTATGTTGTTGTCGGGTGGCCCTGCGGCACGTTTCCACTCAACTGCGGTTGAAGTAAAATAATGATCCGATATTTTGTGTTTTATAACAGACGAATATATTGCAGATATTTTAGTATCTCTAATGTATATGTGATCTAAGCACGATGCTACTGTGGTTCCGTTGACTATTTCTTCGCGTGTAATATCGTTAATACATTTTATGAATCCGTTTTCTGCTAATAAGTTTTCGTATGCAATCACATGATTCTCGCGGCTATTTAATAAATTAATGTTTATATCACCACATATTAGTACTTTTCTATCTAACGGCAGACTGTGTAAAAGACTTTGTAATTCTTTTAGAAACTGTGATGTTTTATCTTGTTTATTAAATTTAGGTGGTCTATAGATTGATACTATGTATATTTGTTCATTGTGGTGGAGTAGTGTAATGGAAACGCATTCCGCACTGTGCATCTTAGTGGCCGGTGAAGACCCAAACCCTACGATGATGGAGGCTGGTTTGTTCCTTGTAGAAAAAATTCGGCGAGCTGTTTCGATATCGGTAGTATCCACCTCCAATTTGGTTCCAATCTTAGCTACTATTTCTCTTAAGTTTTCATTTGGTAATTGCTCCACTCCAACAATTTCAATATTATGTTTTCTGATCGCCTGTTCGTATTCTTGTAGTTTTTGTTCCAATGCCTGGTTACATTTCTCCAAGTAAATACATTTATTGGTAGTACCCTCAGTAATTTTTTCAAGCTTGGTAATTTTATCTTTGGCTTGTTTATTTTCCGCCATTAACGTGTCGTATTTGTCGGAGAGGACGCTCATACATCGTTCTATGGATTCCAGCCGTTTAATCACTCCAGGCAAGGCACTCACCTTCTTTTGGATATCTTTTAATATTATATCCATTTGTTGTGCCTCCCCCTCCTCCGTTACCTCTGTCTCCTCCTCGGTGTCGTCATCTTCGCAATTATTGCAGTAAATTCGGGACCTACCTGCTTTCATGTCTGCCGATAGCCCCTTTACGCACGCTCTGTGAAAAATGCCTTGACAAGAACCTTGACACACGAAGTGTGATCCCTTCTTAGCCAAAACCTTTTTACATTTAGAGCACTGCATTGTAGTACTTAGATGTTATTTATTTTATACACAAACACAACAACACATGTAGGTATTCGCAAATCGCGCTTGCGCGAGGCGTCAACGTGCGTTCCGCTAGATGGCTACGCCGAGACTGAATTGTGATGTGAATAATATGTGTTTTTAATTGTATGTGCTTTTAATATTAAAGACCTTGTTACTGGTAGCAGTTATTGTTATTGGAGTCCCTCAGTGAAAGAATCGGTCCCCAAACTGGTGACCCCGACGTGATTACAACACATTGCGTTTATGCGTCTAACGAAGACTTAGAGTTGATTGGTGGACATCATCTGACCTGAGGCGACTCGCTACACTGCGGAAGCTGCCTACCGAACCAAAATTCATCACCTGCTTCTTATATTTCAACCGTATTCAAGTGCAAGGAAGTGTAACAGATTGACAAAACCAGTGTATTTTAATGCTAAAAGTCATAAAATAATAAGCTTTTCGTCATCGCACGTAGGTTTGCCAATTGCAAGAATATAATTTAAACCGTTAATTTTCTTCCAGCAATTGGTCGTCAAGCATATCAAGATAACTTTTTTGACATTCGACCGACGGCCCTAACTGTCATCGACCGGTGACACGTCCCGATTCACTCAAGTAATCTAAAGAAAAATAAAAAGGAGTTTTTATTTATTTTTTTGTAATTAAATTTAGTCTTAAAAAAATGTCATGTAATGTGACAGATTTATTTAAATTTACTACATATCAATCAACCAAATAAGTTTAAGGTTGATTATTTATTACTTTTAATTGTCTACGACTACAACAATAAGTTCGTGATTTAATTACTTTTTTTTTTTTCTTTTCTTGTTAGCTTTGTACCTTGCATTATTGTGTGTCCATTTAATGTTAGGTTTCAGTTCCTGTTTTAATATTTAATTACACCGTAAATACGTGTAACTACTGCCATAATTATTAAATTTGTCTGCCAGCATCATTTTCCCACGCTTTAGGTCTCACTGTTACCGGATACAATTAGTTTTATGTGGGGGTTTGGTTTGGTATTTGTGTGTGTGTCTTTCATCGTCATCATCATTCTACTTACCTTTCTCTCTCTCTACTTTACTATTATTTGTTACACTATGGAAGACCTACAAGCACGCCTCGCTGTCCTTGAAGCCGAAAATGCTGCATTACGAGCTGGACCTTCGCAGCCTAAGAATGAGATTATTCAGTCAAAGCCTGAGTCTACTCTGCAGATTTGCCGGGTCGCTATTAAACTACCACCTTTCTGGCCTGACAGAGTTCATGTTTGGTTTGCTCAAGCAGAGGCACAGTTTCTTCTTGCAGACATTACCCAAGACGCTACGAAATATAGTTATGTCCTCAGCCAGATAGACCATAGGATTGCCGGGGAAATTGAAGATATTGTTATTAATCCACCTGTACAAGGAAAATACGAAAAACTGAAAGAAACTCTCATCAACAGGCTGTCCTCATCAGAGGAGCAACGCCTAAAGAGACCGCTCAATGACGAAGAGCTCGGGGATAAAAAACCATCCCAATTCTTACGTCACTTACTTATTTCAAAGGTTTATTGATGAGGTCACTCGGGGTCTCGATTTGTGTTTCTCGTACGTGGATGACATTTTGGTCTTTTCGGCAGACGAGGTCCTCCACCGTGAACATCTAAGAATCTTATTCCGCCGACTACAAGATTATGGTGTCGTGATAAACCTCTCCAAATGTGTTTTCGGTGCACGTGAAGTTACTTTTCTGGGATATCGTATCAGCCCTGAAGGAACTCGACCCCCTCAAGATCGTATCCAAGCCATTTTGGACACTTTCCCCCTCCTAAAACCGTTCAAGGGATGAGACGTTTCCTCGGTATGTTGAATTACTACCGTCGTTTTATTCCTCACGCTGCTCAGTTTCAGGCTCCGCTAATAGACGCAGTAGCCTCAGTTGATGGCAAAGGTGCAAAGCCATTTATATGGTCACCCGAGCTTTTGCAGCAATTTGATGCCTGTAAGAAGAGTTTGTCCAATGCTACGCTGTTGCAACATCCTGTAAATGGTATGCGTCTCGGATTATTTACAGACGCCTCTAGCGTTCACATCGGGTCTTGCCTTCAGCAGTATAGGAACGGTCAGTGGTTTCCCCTTGCTTTCTTTAGCAAGAAGTTAACCACCAAACAATCACAATGGCCTGCTTATTACCGCGAGCTTCTAGCAGTGTACGAAAGTGTACAACATTTCAGATATATCCTTAAGGTCCAACATGTAACTATATTCACGGATCACAAGCCGCTGTTATATGCCTTCGTACAGCGTCGGGAGAAACTCCCTCCAGCTCAACTAAATCAGTTATCTTTCATTAGCCAGTTTACCACCGATATTCAGTACATAAAAGGAGAGGACAATGTCGTGGCTGACGCAATGTCTCGTATCGATGCCATTACTCTTGAGCAAGAGTACGAAGCTCTTGCTAAATCACAGGAAGCAGACCAAGAGTTATCGCATCTACGACAACAACGCTCTTCCAGCTTACAGTTGACTAATCTGTTGATACCTGGTACCAATATCTCAGTCACTTGCGATGTGTCTACTGGGAAGCCGCGGCCATATCTGACGCTTGCCTTTCGTAGGTCCACCTTTAAAAAGCTTCATGAATTAAGCCACCCCGGTGCACGGGCTACTACGCGCCTCGTTACTGAGCGCTACGTTTGGCCATCGGTGAATAGAGACTGCAAAGAGTGGGCCCGCACTTGTCAAGAATGTCAACGAGCCATAACTCCGCTCCTCTTGGAAATTTTGACCTGCCCTCCGGGCGGTTTCAGCATGTCCACATAGACATCGTCGGGCCCTTGCCAGTCTGTAATGATTATCGGTACTGTCTAACCGCAATTGACAGATTCACCAGATGGCCTGAGGTTTGGCCCATGCGTTCCATCACTGCTAAAGAAGTAGCTGATACTTTCACACGTGAGTGGATATCTCGTTTTGGAGTACCGTTGGTTATCACTACGGACCAAGGTACTCAATTCGAATCCGATTTGTTTAAACGTTTAATGATTCAATATGCTACGAAACGCATCAGGACAACCTCGTACCACCCTTGTGCCAACGGCATGATTGAACGTGTTCATCGACAACTCAAGGCCGCGCTTTCATGCCACTGTGATTCCTGGGTTCGCGCGCTACCTCTTGTACTTCTCGGCATGCGGTCAGTTTTCAAAGAGGATATTAAAGCTACTGCTGCTGAATTAGTTTTTGGAGAACCTCTCCGTTTACTTGGTGAGTTGCTAGTTCAAGAATTCAATCAAGATAATTTTAGTGACCCGGCAGACTTTGTGGTACAGTTACGACATAAAATGTCCATAGTTCGCCCCATTCCCGCATCCCGTCATTCCCAACCAGCACCCTTCATCCATAAAAGTCTTTCATCAACCACACATGTTTTTCTTCGGGACGATACCGTTCGACGTCCCTTACAGCCACTATATATGGGCCCGTACCAGGTTATTGATCGCGCCAGAGATGGAAAGACTGTGACCTTGGAAATTAAGGGAAAACGCGTCGTGGTAAGTGTTGATCGAATCAAGCCTGCCTTCATCGATAATTTCAATTATTCATCTCCCGAAGCTCCATTACCGCCATTACCCATTCCTTCAGTTCCCCGACAAATTTCTAAGCCCATATCACCCTCTTCAATCATACCTCCTGCTTCCTCTCCTTCGTTGCCATCAAATACTGCAAACACCAAACCCCTGTCATACACAACACGCTCAGGCAGGCGGGTCAAATTCAAGGAATATGCCGATTACTGCAGCTAAAGCCCATGTTTTATCCTTCTCCGTGGGGGGGTGGTGTGGCGAATTCTATTTCCAAAACGAATTCTCTTTGACACTGACAGCGGTCAGACCCAGTTTATTTTACGCTTTTAAGTGTTTTTTGACAGAGAGTTTTCGTTGGATGTTTTTGGAAGTCGGTTTTTTTTTTATAAAAAGTTTTTATTTTACAGTTTTTAGTGCAAGCAATCGTAGGTAAGTAGTAAGTTGAATTATTTCATCAAATTTCATCATCAAGAATAATACAAAATAGGGTACGTGTAATATTAAAATCATCCTCTAATCCCTAACTGTTGAAGAGTTTAATCTTCTATCATCAGCTCACCTAAATAGCTTGAAAGTATACGACTGAAGGTCTTTAGATACGTATGAAATTGAAAGAATTATTCTCCAACTCCTAACCGTTGAGGAGTTGTACCTTCCACCTTCCATCATCAGCTTACCTAAATAATTTGTAAGAATACGACTAAAGGTAACTTATATACATATGATATATAAAGATTTATCCTCCAACTCCTAACCGTTAAGGAGTGGTACCTTACATCATCAGCTCATCATCATACAGATATACATACTTCAAACAGATTTTAGGTACCTAGCACCCATTATAATACTACTATTTAAATGAATAAAGAATTAGGTATAGGCAATTTATGAAGAACCAGTTTATTTTACGCTTTTAAGTGTTTTTTGACAGAGAGTTTTCGTTGGATGTTTTTGGAAGTCGGTTTTTTTTTTTTTTTTAAACCTTGCGGTTTTCGTTTTTTTTGTGATTATTATGGTGACTGTGTAATTTAAAAAAATGTAAATACATAATATTACTTGTGCTATTTAGCTTACGCGTCGATAAAGTAGGTATGTACTTTATAAACCTAGTGGCCTTCGCCCGACGTTCGGTGCTTTAGGTACTTATTTTACGGCCGCCCGGCCGGGACCGCGCCGCGGCCACTCATAAGGTTAGTGAACTTAAATTACAAATGGTGTCCTTATTGGCTTTAATTTTTAAGATATTTAGTTCTTGTTTTGTTAGTTTGTTTGAAAATTTTGATTTTTTAATATTCGTTTTCGGATAATTTAAACAATCCCAAAGTAAACCAATACATTTAAATAGCCCACGGTTTTGTTTCATGTCGTATTGTCATATCCACTTTGTATTCGATAAAAATACATTTGGGTGGAATATACACTAAACGACATAAAAATAACAATTTATTTCTGTGGCTGATTGTTGCACACACAATTTCATATAAGGCTGCATCAACATTGTCGTCGATCCGGACTCGATTAATTTTAAACCGAGAAGATACCGCTACAAACACGCCTCCTTGTTTTCTTCCGTCCGACCCGGTCACAACGTAATATTTTATATTCGTCTGGAATAAATTCACCGTCTTTTATAGACCCATTTAGTCCAGACTCGGTAATTGCTAATAAGTCATAATTTGATGCTAACACATTCTTATAAAACGTCTCCGTCTTTGTACGCAGTCCTCGAACGTTTTGATAATACATTTTAAAGGACTTAGTGGTTTTCCTCTCCTCTTTTGGCAAGTCTACGGGGTTTACGAAACCACACCCATTCATTTAAACGAGTATTAAGGTATTGTCTATATTTATTATATATCAATTGTCTATATTTTTCACTGTATCAAATTCAAACTCCGGTACTCCTATCATAAAAGACTCGTAATCCCTTTTAGTTCTAGGAATGATTTTTTCCACTTTCACATCATCTGATGTACAAATAGATTTAACGTGTTCCATTAAAGTCTCCACTGATGTATCCGGATGCAGAGACCAAATATGCAAAAACTTCTTTTTTTTGTATAGCTTGAAACGAGGAAATCTGCGAATTTCCTACTTTTAAAATAGTAGCAGTCTTCTTCCTACTGACAACTTTCCAATCGTTATCATATTTACCTGGTTTCTCCACAAACTGCTGCTTAAATGCTGCAATATTTTCATCCGTATTATTGATCTGTGTGTGCACCCCCTTAGATTTGTTTCGCTCCATCGCTCGTCGCGCGCGATTTGTAACATTCGGATTATATTCCGATAGCGTTGCAGCGTCCGCTGCCATCTCGCTCTTACCTTGCATAGCAGTTACCTTGCGTGGTTCGTCTATCTCGCTCACACTTGTTGATATTAGCAACTATTCGATTTTAGTGGATAAATCTTCTATTACCCTCGATAAGTTATTAATGGTTTGCTATTGATCATCAATTTTCTTGTTTTGTGCCTCAATAAGTGCAGATTGGCTCGTGATCTTCAACGTCACAGCTGCAATCTTCTTGGGTAATTCGCTTATAATCATTTCAGAGCTAAATTTGGACATTTTACCAATAAACTATTTAAAAACGCTGAGACAAATTTCGCGTGACATGTAAAAGTTTATGTGAGTGTTCGTAGCGACAGGCTATTGTTTTTGTATGTGAGTTTAAAATGTGTATGTGTGAGAATTCCCTTCCGCAACAAATGACAGACTGTTTTGTATCGGGAAAAAACGCTATGGGTACTCCCCTCCATTCGGTGACCCGTGTTGGTCTATGACAGAGGCCCTTGAGAAGTGTTAGATATAATATACATTATGATATTTTTCTAATGATTAAAACATTCCATACCTGCTATATCTTTACTTGTACATCTGTTAACGTCCTTTAGTTTTATAAGATGTCTTGTCGCACATATTTCGTTATTATTTTTAAATAAAGTAATATATAACTCGCCGCTTTCATCCATTAATGCACTCAATGGCAGTTCAATGTTGCAAGGGCAGCTTCCTGCTACGCCAAACTTAGCTAAATGTACAGTAAAAAAAATACTTTAGGTTAGCACAATGATATAGGTACACCAGTGGGTACACCTAGCGGATTTCAGGGAGACCAACCAACTACGATACTACCTTATTTCGGACCACAGCGCACTTGCACAAATCACAAGGCCTTACCTACCTCATATGAAAACTGGCCAAGTCAGACTTTAGGCTTTAATATATTATCCTAAGTTTTAACAAGAAATGATATTCTAAGTTGTTATAAAATATTTTGTGTTGTAATATTTCAGGCTGACCATAGAATTTGGCACCCGTTTAGATCTCACTTCCTTTGTCGTTGTAGTGAACTAGTCCCCTAAATAACAAGCCAAGTGGGATGGTCCGTACAAAGTGATTACACGGATGAACAACGTGACCTACAGGATTCAGCGATATCAAAGAGGAGCATTTAAAATAGTGCATATCGACCGCCTGGCAAAATATCGTAGTAGCAATAGCGACGCTCGGGACGAGCATCTCAAAGGGGGAAGTGTTACGAAGAAAGATTATTCGCAAATATTATTCGAGACGTATCTACGCACACAAACACCCACACGGAAACTTCTCGTCGATCTTCTGAGGCACGAAATAATTAACCTTATTTCTATGCTCATAGCGTTGAATATGGATTGGTTGTTGCGCGATTGTTTACAATGAATTTGCCGGCGGCGCGTCCTTGGTGAATGAACCCGAACGTTCGACGCGATTCCAGAAAACGGTAGTAAAAATAATAATAGATATAAATAGAATGTATCGCGGGCCGCAGTTCAGTTCAGTTTGAGCTATAGTGTGATAAGTTATCATCATCGCCAATTATCATATATACAACTTCCCAACATCAACCATTGGGCCGTTTCTCGCCAGGCATGATCAGTTTATCTGGGAGATCATGGTCTGTTAGATTGACATGACTGACACCCGTTCCTCCACAACGTAATGAAAATTATTCGAAATGAATTTAAGTAACTTATTGGGCCGCATTTACCCTAAACTGATGAAATATATAGATCACTTTGAGATCCCCATTTCCTGGTACCTCTTCTGTATGACGAGAGAAACTATCCTACCGTCGTTCTTTGTCTGTCATCTCTTGGCATGACTTCTTCACAAATTAAGCCTTAGAATCCCAAGAAATTCAATTTCGGATAGAAAAATAGCGTCTTGCATGACATCAAGACGAAGATGAACGCCCAGGGCAAACAAGAGCGACAAATGAATGAAATTGAAAATTCTAATTGTAATTCAAAATTATCAGGTTTTCACTAAATGCATAATATGAAAATGTATACGGTACTTACATAAAAAAAAATTTGTCTCCGTCTGTCTTTATTCCGGCTAATCTTTGGAACGGCTTAACCGATTTTGACAAGACTTTCACTGACAGGTAGCTGATAATATAAGGAGTAACTGAGTTTACTTCTTTTAGACTAGCTTTGCCTTAGGGTGTTACCCGCGGTTGTTTTTGTAACTTTACTGCGAAGCGAGTTTAAAATAATTAAATGAAAATTTATAATAAAAGATACGTACAGGTTTTTCCATGAAACCAATATGAATTTACTTGATCGGGTACGTTTGATAGGTTAAATTGGGACTTTAAGTGGACTTGTTCAGCTAACTGACGGCAGGAGAACGATAGCGCTTGAAATATATCTGAAAAACATATACTAGTTAATTTTTACAAGAAATACTGTCCCTTTAACAGGAAATTTATCATGTCATAACTACTTCATTTATGGTTGATGGAGCAACTACAATCCAAAGAGAAGGATAATATTTGACACAAACTCTTTTTTTAACGTGTGGAGACCCCCTCGGGCCGTTACCCCAGCGGGGCTTTTTTTTTATTGCACCTCCAAGCCTTTTCTAATCTAAATCATTCATAACAGTTCTCGCTTGTATGCCTCTCGCACTTTCATTCTACATACTTGTTCTTTCTTACATTCAACCTTACATACATTTCAGGTGGGATTCCTGTTTTTCTACTATACTACTATTTTATTGTTACTATTTTATTCTCGGGGTAAATAATCTGAGACTTATGTTTTTATTATGTGCAGTTAATCTTTTACATTATATGTCTATTTACAATATCCCCTCCGGTGAAAAATCGTGCTGAAATCAGTGTGGCTCTACTACCTACCAAGTCTTAATATTTAATTCAATACTCTGAAATATAGTATAGAGTTATTTACATACCTTGAGAGTGCTGCCCAAAAGTTTGCTTGATAATAACCAAAACATACAAAATTGCCAATCGTTGAAAAAGGTTCATGACGTTTTCGACAATAAGACGTTTTAATATCATAATTATTCTATTATTAGAAGGTTTATTGTTTGAACATCCCCCAATATAAAACACAACACAGATATACACGTAAACGGAAAAACCGAGGCAACCGAGCGCGGGCCCTATACGAATACCAACGGTACAGTATCTGAGGCAGCAGCAATATGCTGAGATAAGGACCTTTTCTGGCAGTGCACAGGGCACTTTAATTACTTTTATATTCTAATTTAACCATCTGTGCTCATGTGGATGTCAGAATACATGATTTTCTTTCTTTGTTCCAATTCTTTACAACAAACTCACACAGCACAATTTTGTCGTTAGTTTATACGCAAGCAACTACTTATTTATGTCATATAATGATTTGCTACTAAATTAATTAATCATTTTCCCTATAAATTTACCTAAATGCAAAACATGACTAAGAAATATATGATACATATTTAGTAGCGATGAGTCATTATTTCATTATGTAATAATGATAAGCCCTTTATTCCGAAAACGAGGTTTACATTTAATTTTTTACAACTAGATTTACAAGATGTACCTGATCACGGCGTATTGATGGGCAAAGGCCTCCTCTAACATTTTCCTTTGCTTTCTGTCACACTGGCTCCAATTTCCCTTGTGTCACGCATCATGTGCCCTGTTCATCTCCATTTCTGTTTATCTATTATTTCCAAAACGTCAGTTAGTTTGTTTTGGTACGGAGATCGATGATCCTGAATCTATCTTTCCTTTTTGAGCCTGACATGATCGTCTCCATTGCCTTTTGGCATTTGGCAAGGCTTTCTCTTATTATTTAATTGCTTTCCGTTAATTCTTGCGATTATCGAAAACGTACAATGAACCACCGACGATTTCTTTCTCTGCTTTTTTTATGTTTGGCCCTGCCAAAATGACTACTCTGCCTGATGGAAAGCATAAGTAGAATCCAAGCGTGGTGGTCACCATATTACGTATGCAGACAATGCAGCAAGGTGACCCACACCATAGCGGGCTAGTGATACTTCTGCATCACTGAGCCTTCGGTCTCGTACTCACCAACGAAACACGACAGCACGATCGCTGTCATTTTACGTTGATTTTCAGTACGAGGATAGTACCGCCCCGGTAGAGCCAGCCCGTTCGTGCTGAAATCAGCATGGCTCTACTACCTTTCAAAAAAAACTCCTTTTTGACCTATATTTTTCTTTATTGACGAGGTGGAATATCGCTTCGGATTTACTAAACCTTGGTCCTCGATGATATAAGAACCAGGAGCATGTGGTTATTGACCACTCTGACAGTCGACCTCAGGCGCCTTGCTGCTTGGGAGGATCAGGACCATATTATTTCTGGTTCTTCCAGGATCTACGCCGCGCCTTGTTAGGCCCTATCCCGGGAAAAGACTTTCCCTATCAGTCTCGGTTCAGCGTTCAGGCTGCTATCCCATCTTCTACTAACTTACTAACTAGGAACTAACCTGTCGCCTGAGGCCTCTCTCTCTGGCAGCTTGAGGCCCCGTCGATAGCTGCTTTTTGACTTAATCAAAGGTTGCTTGAACGAAATTATGTATGATACTTTCACGATAATATTGGTGAGCAAATAAAGAATCTTCTCTCTAATCTACTCGTAAAATACGGTTAACTTAAAGAAATATCATTATCAGTTGCCTTTAATAATCCCCAGCTGGACATAAACATCTCCTTAGTAAGGAGGTTATAGTTACTACACTGTGCTGATCAGCCGGGTTGGTTTATAAACATCTCCTTAGTAAGGAGGTTATAGCCTACTACACTGTGCTGATCAGACGGGTTGGTTTATAAACATCTCCTTAGTAAGGAGGTTATAGCCTACTACACTGTGCTGATCAGACGGGTTGGTTTATAAACATCTCCTTAGTAAGGAGGTTATAGCCTACTACACTGTTCTGATCAGACGGGTTGGTTTATAAACATCTCCTTAGTAAGGAGGTTATAGCCTACTACACTGTGCTGATCAGGCGGGTTGGTTTATAAACATCTCCTTAGTAAGGAGGTTATAGCCTACTACACTGTGCTGATCAGACGGGTTGGTTTATAAACATCTCCTTAGTAAGGAGGTTATAACCTACTACACTGTGCTGATCAGACGGGTTGGTTTATAAACATCTGCTTAGTAAGGAGGTTATAGCTTACTACACTGTACTGATCAGACGGGTTGGTTTATAAACATCTCCTTAGTAGTAGTTTGGTAGGTAGTAGAGCCACGCTGATTTTTGCTGGACAGCAAATGGTAAAGTTTTCCTGCGTAAAGCTGAAGGTAAACCGCATACACTTATTAACTCCGAGGCAGACCTGGCCAATCTCAACGCACAGCCATGACTAGCATCCTTAATACCATCTCTCTTTAATACTACTTTTTACTTTTTGTGCTGCAAGATGTTTGTATTTTGCTGTAATAGTTTTAAGAAACATTTTCATAATTGTTTTAAAGACATTTTTCACTTTACTTTCATTAATAATTTCTTCCATACATACAATCACACAACAAACAATACCTTAACTTTATATCACTTTTTTGCATACTCAAAGTATCACTACTCACTTAGTACACACCCAACACATACATCACATGGGGAAATGAGGATAACGTATGTGAGCATAAAAGTTTTCTTATTAGCTATGTCTTATTTGATATCCAGTCTTATTGGGTCCACTCTGGAACCCAGGTCACATAAGCCGTGCTCAATCATCGTTTGTTTTTGTTTAAATGGCTAATATAAATGAGTTAGCGGTTTCGGTGGAAGCCCTACAGGTGTCTCAATCTTTCTTATGTTCCCCTAATCAATGCTCACGCCACGTGGTCCATACTAAAGGCACGCTGAATATTCTTCAGGTCAATATCAGAAGAATAAACTGCAATTTCGATGGTTTAAGTGTTCTTCTATGCTCTATGGATGTAAAATGTGACATAATTGTCCTCACTGAATGCTGGTTGCGTAAAGTGATTTCTATACCCAAATTGAGTGGCTACACTTCCATGAGTTCTACCCACAATAACCAAAACGACGGTATTATCATTTATATACGCTCTGACTTAAATTATACAATCACTCAGCCAGTATTTCTAGATGCAAACTGCATGATGCTAAAGTTAGCACCAGATATAGCCATCGTAGCTTTATATAGATCACCTTCTATCAGAAATATTGAAAGATTTTTGGACTCGTTGAATGCTACACTTGCATCAGTTTCATCTTCTTCCACTGTGGTGGTAGTGGGTGACATTAATTTATTTATTTATTTATTTATTTATTTATTTATACAATCAGCTGCTCACTGCACTTACAGTTTGCCCAACACGTACAGTGAGCCAGTACAATAATTTTTATTTAATAATGTTAACAATAGCATAATTGATGCTTATCAATACTAATATTAAAGCCTACTCCTAAGGAAAAGTACACAGAATTTAAAAAATGTACTTAATTTGGTATGGAATAAGTCGATATCCGGGTATTGAGCAATTAGAGCGTTGAGCAGACTAACTGCCTGGCTCGTGGGAGCGTATTGTGCCGTACACGTTCGTACCTGCGGCGCAGTTAAGAGACGGCAAGATCGTAGCCGTGTATACTGGTTTGGTACCCAGAACATGCAACGAGACAGCGTATTTGGATTTTCTATTTTATTGTTTAGTAACAAATAATAGTGTACCATTAGAGCACACTTACGACGCATTGTAAGTGTATCCAGGCCTACCATGCCGAGAACGAAGAGCGATGGGTATAAATATGGGTAGAACCCATATAGCTTTTGGTATAAAAATCGCGCGAATTTCCGTTGGACGCGTTCTAGCATCGTATTGTACCTCGTCTCGTGCGGGTCCCAGATTATGGAGTTATACTCCAAAGTACTTCGAACAAAAGAGAAGTACAACACGATGATAGTGTTCCTGCATCGAAAAGGCGAAGACATCCTCATCACGAAACCTAAGGATTTAAAACTTTTTTTACATAGATTGGTGATATGAGTATTGAAGGTCAGGCGCGAGTCCAGAGATAAGCCTAAATCGCGTATTTCTGAGACTCGATCCAGCGGGACACCCGATATTTTGTAACTGTGGGTGTACGGAGAGCGAGATCGACTAAATGTCATCGTTTTGCATTTAGATACATTAAATTCTAACCGGTTGTGAATACCCCAGGCCACAACACTATCTATGTCCCGCTGGAGCGCTTCACAGTCTTCCGGACTTCTGATTCCCAGGAACAGCTTCAGATCGTCTGCAAACATCAGGCAGTGGGCTGATCTAACTATACTGGGCAAGTCGTTGATCATTATTAGGAACTGCGTCGGTCCTAAGATGCTGCCCTGACTTACACCTGAACGAGTGTCATATGCGTCCGATTGATAATTACCCAACTGTACAAATTGCCTACGATTAGAGAAATAGCTGGCAAATAATTTTAGTAGATTTGGAGTAAATCCAAAGGCTGCAAATTTTTTTAAAAGTACTGCATTATCGACACGATCGAACGCTTTTTTAAAGTCAAAGAATGCCACGTCTACTTGTCTACTATGGTCCATTTCAGTGACACAATAGTCGACAAAGTTAATAAGATTAGTTGAGGTAGATTTGCCAGTTCTAAACCCATGCTGACACTCGCTTAGCTGTTGCTTTATTTGTCTGGTGATGTGGGTGTTTAAGATGTATTCGAAGATCTTTCCAAACGCTGACAAAACGGCAATAGGTCTATAGTTCGTGATTTGAGATCTGGAGCCGTCCTTAGGAATAGGTGTAACTCGCGAGATCTTCCATACTTCGGGATAAGTGGCGGTTTTAATCGCTATGTTTAAAATGTGTAACAAAGGTTCTTGTAGTACAGTAATACAGTCCTTTATAATGTAGGCAGGTATACCATCAGGCCCAATTGATGATCGAGACTTTAAGTTTTTGACTGCCTGGAGTAGATCAGATTCACTGACATAGTCAATATTGACACATGAAGAGCATAAATTATTACCAAGTTCATTTGTTGTGAAATCAGATGAAAAATTTAACGGGTCTGCTAAGAAGGTTGATTTAAAGTACGCTGCGAAAGCATTTGCGGCATCAAGCCCAGAGACACTATGACCATTGAACTCGAATTCCGAATGGGACTGACGCAAAGTACGTTCTGATTTGATAAAATTCCAAAACGTCTTAGGATTACTCTTTATATCAGCCTCGGCGCGATCAATAAAATTAGTATATGCTACTTTTATTAATTTCTTTGTATGTTGCCTATAAAAGTTAAACATTTCTCTGTTGAAATCGAGATGGGACTGTCTAAACTTCACCAAATGATAATGTTTGTATTTAATATTCTTTATAATTTCTGGAGTATACCAGGATGGATACACATACCTGGTACACTCGGAGAATTGCTTTTTAATTGGAACATTAGCGTTCAGAACAGTTGTTAATTTGGTATACAGAATTTCTAAAGCGTTATCGACATTGGTTGTAGACACTACTTCAGACCAAGACAGTGATGCGAGACATGTATATAAATCATGAAAGTTAGCTTTTTTAAAGTTCCATTGAGGTGAACAGTGTTCTAATGTATGTGAGGGTAGCGGCTTAGCTCGCGCGACCGCCGGAGGCCGCGGGACGCTCAGCCGAACACCGAGCGGCGGGTGATGTGCGTCCGCCGGCACTAACGGCTCCACATCGCCGATAATACACACGTGCTCATCGCCCAAGTTGCTCATTACCAGGTCTAACATATTACCGTAAAAGTTTGCTATTGTGTTATGCTGGATCAATTTACAAAATGACAGAAAATAGGCATAGTGCAATGTTACATTTTGGGAACATGAGTTTAAATTAAAATCACCTAATATGATAACATCTAATCGTGCATGGTTTTCAATGACACCTTCTAGAAATGTAAATGTATTTAAATATTTTTCATCTTTTGAATTTGGCGGTATATACACAACACATACTAATATTTGCTTATATTTTAAAGTAACAATGGCTGCCACGACTTCAATATCACTACAATATTCATTATGTACTATTTGCTGGACAGAGTATTGTGATCGCACCGCTAACAACACTCCCCCCCAACCAGCATCGTTAGCGCGATCCCGGCGTATTACAGTATACCCGTCGGGAAATACTTCTCCGTCGTGTATACTACTCACTAGGAATGTCTCTGTCAATGCGTATATATCAGCCGATTCAGTTAGAACAGATAACTTAAAGTCATGTAATTTGGATCGTAAGCCTCTAACGTTCTGATAAAACATATTGTAACACTTAGGCTTTGGTGGTTTGTACATTTTGCTTACGAAATCCATTCCGCCACTGTTTCACATACACATCCTCAGGCCAGTTGTCAGGAGACATGAAGCAGTCCAAATGTTTCGCTTGAACACATAATTTAAAAGATGCATAATCGCCGCGGGCTTTAAGTACCTCAGCAGTGCAATGCGCTCCAGGACAAATATTATTCAAGTACTCTAGTACTTGTTCGGCTGTTGTTCCTACTTTTAAATAATATAAATGTAGGTATGTCTTGCGTTCCGCAGCCGATAACGAAGAGGGGATCGGTGCGGCCGTACCACGGGTGGCGTTCTCACTCGCACGTTTAGATGAAGGGCGCGGGCGCGGGCGGCTTACCTCGCTCCAGTCAGCCTCTTTCGCTGTCGGAGAACTCTCGCGCAGCTCGACCGGATCATTTTTTTCACCACCAGATGGCGGTGTCGATGTTTTGTTGTCCGTAGTAGGGGCCAAGCTCGGTGACGGTGTTGGTATCACTCTCGGTTTCGTTGAATTCTTGCGAGCGCCAGCGGAGATAGCCGATGTAGCTCGAACGCGTGCTTCGCGGATTGGACGGGTATTCGGTTCAGACCGGGGATTACCCTCGCAATTATTAAATGTGTTTTTAGTGGTTGCTGATTCCTCACCAATAAATTTTTTTATAAGCTTATTTTGCTCCAGTATAAGCTTTTCGAGCGCAGACACTTTGTTCTGCAGTACGACTACAGACTTATTCAGCTCTAGAATAGTAATTTCCGCGGTTTTATTGGACATTTCGCACTTTTTCACGTATTATTACGGAGATAAAAAAAGAACACTTGACCAAATACTTATTGAATTCCAATAAGAGTTCAGTGCTTTTGTTCACATCTGATGCACATCTGGTGGACACATTCGGCCGTTGTAAGTTTCAATCTTCTATTCTTTTGTTTGCAGCTATTGATTCAAATGACCGTTGGGAATTTAAATAACTTTCACTTAAGTTGAAATTTTTGTTGGCGTTTAACGAAAAATGTATATTTTATTATAATATTGAAATAACTTTGTTTATATTTTTAAGAGTTGCCTGGCAAATTATACACAGATTCGATGTTAATTTGTGCACTTAGAACACTCAATCACTCTCACCTCTGGTTTTATAGTTGTAACTCTGTAATATATACTTTTTGTAAATACTAGATAACGTTTTTGCTTGTTTATTAATGTATTTTTAGCACGAAATTCACTTTTTGATGGAAAAAATTACTGTTGTAACTATTTTTTACATTAAAATACTACGGAGCTCCTGAATGACGCGACCGCTCGCTCGAACGCTCGAATAGATAAATATCAGCCCAAATAGTTCGGATAGAAATTGCGAAGAATATTTAACCGTAACCGCTTTTCATGGCCTGCTTCCCGCTCATCTCTTGCCCACGCGACTTGACAGGTGTCTCGATCACGTGCTATTAAAATCGAACAAGACCTCTACCACCCTGATTCTTGATTCATATGTTACGGATCACGCACCCGTTCTTTTGTGTATCGACACTGTTCATCCATGTATGAGGCCTAGAGGTTACATAAGACATACGGATCTGACGTCTCTGGTTAGCTACTTAGAAAAAACCGATTTTACCAACATACTAGAAAACAATGATCCTAACGAAAGTGCAGCACTTCTAGTTTCTACGCTATCAAGTGCTGTAGACAAATACAGTAACATTAAAAGTGTACCTCTGAGAAAAAGGATAATTAAACCCTGGATTACCCCGGGTCTCTTGAGATGCATACGAAACCGAGATAATTTGCATAAAAAATCACAGTTAGACCCCAATAACTACGTTGCTAAATTAATTTACGTTCGGTACCGTAACTTCTGTAACAACCTTCTAAAGGCGGTCAAACGTAAATTCGATCAATTTGAGCTCCAGAAGGCGAAGGGTGATCCGAGGGCTATCTGGAGTGTATTAAAATCTATAGCTCACTTGAACAATAAATCAGATAACGCCACGGAAGATCTTATGAACATGCGTAGTGATCATCAGATGTCAGTCGATTACATCAACAATTATTTCGTAAATGTTGGAGCCAACCTAGCCCGAAATATTCAACGGAAACAAACCCACATACGAACTGACTCACAGACGCACAATTTGATCAATTTGCAAGGTAACTCTCTTGTGCTATTGGACACTGACTTTCCAGAAATTGACACAATTATCACTGGTTTAAAAACAAACTGTGCTGTCGGTTACGACAAGATACCAGTATCGGTGATTAAATCAGCCCGACATGTGCTAATACCTGTCATTAGTCACGTTTGCAATCTTTGCCTAACTAAAGGAGTATTCCCTGATGTCTTTAAACGAGCAATTATTCATCCCATATTCAAGAATGGTGCTCGGGACCGTATCGAAAACTATAGGCCTATATCTATCCTAACCAGTTTATCAAAAATTCTTGAAAAAATTCTAAATAAGAGACTGCTTAACTTTCTAGAACACAATAATGCCCTAGCCCCAAATCAGTATGGTTTCAGGAAAAATAAGTCAACTGAAGATGCTGTACTGGATTTGACTAACTCTGTCGTTGAAAACCTAGACACTAGGACTAAAACAATAGGTATTTTCCTAGATTTGGCTAAAGCTTTCGATACGGTCTCCACACATATCATGTTGAAAAGGTTGGAGAGTATAGGAGTAAGAGGCGTTGCCTTAGATATTTTCTGTGACTATCTTAGTAGGCGCACTCAACGTGTAAAGGTAAACAACACTATCAGTAATGACGAAAACCTCGTTTTTGGCTTACCACAAGGCAGCGTGTTGGGCCCCACACTATTCCTCGTGTATGTAAATACACTTAGTATGCTCAAGATCCCAAATTGTAAGCTATTAGCCTATGCCGATGACACTGCACTTATTATAAGTGGTGATTCCTGGAATAATGCAACCCAATCCGCCGAAAACGCTCTTAAAATTGTTATGGATTGGCTTGACTCGAATTTACTTACCTTAAATGTGTCCAAAACTCAATTCATAACTTTTACAGCGAACTCCGCAACTCAACCAACTACGATCAACTTGAAAGCACATAGTTGCTCAATGAATGCACCTAACACCTGTCAGTGTCCTTTTATACAGAGAGCTTCAGATATAAGGTACTTGGGTGTTCAGATAGACTCTACACTTAGTTGGGATAAACACATAGAACTCACTACAAACCGTGTTCGCAAGTTGATGTTTCCGATGAAAAAACTTAGAACTGTTGTTGACGCCATGTTGCTAAAGAATATATACCTTGCACTAGTACAGCCTCTCATTACCTACTGTATAGTGGTCTGGGGAGGTACTTACAAAACCTCAATGCTTCGACTTGAGAGAGCACAGCGTGCTGTTATAAAGACAATGCTAAACAAAAGATTTCGATATCCCACTGCACAACTATATAAAGAGATCTCAATTCTCACCGTGAGGCAGCTCTTTATACTTCACGTTGTCATGCGTAAACACTCATCACTCTCCTATGTTTGCCCACGGGCTGACAAGCGTCGCAAAGCTCGGGTCTGTTCTGCGCCCAGAACAAAAACTGCCTTGGCGGGCCGACACTATCAAAACCTCAGCTGTCGCCTTTACAACATTCTAAATATAAAACTCCAAATATTCTCTCTTCCTAAACATAAATGCAAAAGGGTGCTGGTAGAGGGCCTTCAGCCACTTACCTACGATGAGACTGAAGGACTACTTGAGGGTGGAATGTAACTGCACAATTTGCATGGCAACGTTAAACCGTCTATTCCTAAGGTTCCTGTAATCACACAGATCCATTCACGCATTGTACATTAACCTTATTCTCACACACACACACACCCAGCCATACACGCAGGCACACGCACACACACACACACACACACACATATACACACACACTTTTTCATTTTTGTTTTATTTTTGTTTTCTCTTTTTATATATTAATGTTAAAAAATTACCTTGTATCAATAATGTCGAACACCATGTAACTCCTAATCTTAAGGCTCATCCTATATATTGGGGGATGGCGTCGGTGTCTGTCACACAGTTCTTACTAGCTCAGACACCGTCGTTTCACTCTATCCTATTTGTGAATTATTAATTAATGTTACCACATATTAGATTTTAAGCTGTACCTTGTAATTGAGATAATAAAATATTATTATTATTATTATTATTTCAGCACGAACGGGCCGGCTCGACCGGGGTGGTACTACCCTCGCACAGAAAATCAACGTAAAATGACAGCGATCGTGCTGTCGTGTTTCGTTGGTGAGTGCGAGACCGGAGGTCCAAATAGTCTAGTCAACAAGTTCCATACTTGTTGACTAGACTAAAAGATGCAGAAGCATCACTAGGCCGCCATGGTGAGGGTCACCATACTGCATTGTCTGCATTCGCAATGAGTATGGTGACCACCACTCTTGGATTCTGCTTATGCTTTCCATCAGGCAGAGTACAGTCATTATGGCGGGCCATACATAAAAAAAAAAAAAAAAAAAAAGGAGGTTATAGCCTACTACACTGTGCTGATCAGACGGGTTGGTTTACAAACATCTCCTTAGTAAGGAGGTTATAGCTTACTACACTGTGCTGATCAGACGGGTTGGTTTATAAACATCTCCTTAGTAAGGAGGTTATAACCTACTACACTGTGCTGATCAGACGGGTTGGTTTATAAACATCTCCTTAGTAAGGAGGTTATAGCCTACTACACTGTGCTGATCAGACGGGTTGGTTTATAAACATCTCCTTAGTAAGGAGGTTATAGCCTACTACACTGTGCTGATCAGACGGGTTGGTTTATAAACATCTCCTTAGTAAGGAGGTTATAGCCTACTACACTGTGCTGATCAGGCGGGTTGGTTTATAAACATCTCCTTAGTAAGGAGGTTATAGCCTACTACACTGTGCTGATCAGACGGGTTGGTTTACAAACATCTCCTTAGTAAGGAGGTTATAGCTTACTACACTGTGCTGATCAGACGGGTTGGTTTATAAACATCTCCTTAGTAAGGAGGTTATAACCTACTACACTGTGCTGATCAGACGGGTTGGCTTAGGACATTTTTTTAACTTTCCTTCTCTTTGCAATGCTATTCCTCCTTTGTTCTGTTAGTCGACTCTTACGACACATTGATCGAAGTACGACACGAACAGAATGAATAGGGATAGCGAGTTTCATACATCTTCTATTGCTTTTACAAGGTATGGGGAGTGCTCCGAGGAATAGTATTAATAATAGTAATAATAATTTAATAATAATAATTTATTTGAAACCCATGTTACAATATTGTGAAATTAGGTACACTGTTTCTAGTCTACTTAAGTTAACATATAACAAAAATACAACAACTGCAATGGGTATAGATAGAACTTCCAGCAGGATGACATTTCGATGTTTAAACTAGGCTCGAAGCCTGTACTATAAGCATCCGCCTTCTCCTGATTGAATTATAATAAAATAACATTACACAGTGTGTTTATATAGATTTCGGCAACTAAAGGTTAATTACATTCGTCTGGCCAGCAGCAATGAGTAAGTTAGCTGATAGAAATACTACATTTCACATATTATTCTAGTGGGTATTTTAATAACAGTGTATAGAATATGTATAGAATAGTTCCAACTGACCCCTACCGCCTCTTTCCGCCATCATCCTACGCAAGAGCTATACAAATAAATAAAATTGATGTGTCTGTTTGTAACTTCAAACTATGTAATAATGGCTCTTCACTATATGGATTTGAAAGTTAGTTACATGTTAGTTAGTTACATGAAAAAAAATATATAAAAAAGTTTTTTAATTTAAACGGTTTTATCGAAAATAATGTACTAAAAGGTAAAAAATAAAAAAAAATTGTCTGATAAAAAATAAATCGTTGGGCGTAGCGTAAACTGAGTTGACTTGATGGAAACACGGGCCCAACGATTTTATTTTTTATCAGACATTTTTTTTTTTTTTTTTACCTTTTAGTACATTATTTTCGATAAAACCGTTTAAATTAAAAAACTTTTTTATATATTTTTTATTTTCAAGTTTTTAGGTTTAATTTTTCATAGTAATAATCAGATACCTAAATTACAGATTCAATTTCTAAATTTAAATCTTATTATTATACGCCATTTGGTGGCTGCGCCCATCTTAAATATTGAGGTTGTATAGTGCACTGTATTCTTCTTGTCAAGCCCTTTTATTTGATACCCATATTGGTGGGATTGATAAAAAATTGTTATCAGCCGTTTGGTAGCGGCGGCCATCTTAGATATCAATTTTGCATAGTAAATAGTATTCTACTTGTTGAGACCTTTCATTTGATACCCATGTTGATGGGATTGATAAAACCTAAGTTATCCGCCATTTTGTAGAGGCCGCCATCTTGGATTTTAATTTTATATAGTACATTGTATTATACTGGTTGAGCACTTTCATTTGATGCCCATATTGATGGGATCGATAAAACCTACGTTATCCGCCATTTTGTAGCGGCCGCCATCTTGTATTTCAATTTTTTATAGTATATTGTATTCTGCTTGTTGAGCCCTTTCATTTGATACCCATATTGATGGGATTGATAAAACCTACGTTATCCGCCATTTTGTAGCGGCCGCCATCTTGGATTTCAATTTTTTATAGTATATTGTATTTTGCTTGTTGAGCCCTTTCATTTGATACCCATATTGATGGGATTAATAAAACATAAATTATCTGCCATTTTGTAGCGGCGGCCATCTTGAATTTATAATGATAATGAATAAACATAATTGTATTGTCACCAAAATCCAAAGTGTATACAAAATTTCAGATTAATCGGTTGACAGGAAGAGGGTGAAATTTGAATTACTAAATTTGACCCAAGAATAATAAATAAATAAAACAAACGGGGTGAGCTAAATAAAACCGTTTAATAAAACCGTTTAAAAACAGAAAACTTATATCTGTCTGTTAGTTTGTTCCAGCTAATCTCTGGAATGGTTGGACTGATTTTGACGGGATTTTAACTAGCAGATAGCTGATGATGTAAGAATTAGACGACTTTTATTTAATACTAGCTTCGTCCTGAGGTATCACCCACGGGCCCGTGGATAACACGGCTCAGCGCATTTATCAGGAATAGGTATTAAATAATAAAAAACCAGGTATAAGTCAACATTTAATTTAATTATGCTAAAATCAAAAATAAAACATACAAAAACACCTTAACGTAAAGTAAATAAAATTTTATGGATACTTATATCGTTACATATAATTATTCAATAAAGCTGTTTAAATTAAATAAGTTATGAATAAATTGCTAAAGCTGTAAAAAAACTAATAAACAAAACGCAAATAATAGGTATTTACCTATGAAATTGCCGTTTTGTATGCAATAAGTGAAAGTACTTATTTTTTCAAACTTTTTTTTTCTGTTATTCGAAGTAATCACCCATGCAATCGACGCATCTTTGCCAACGCATTGGCAGTTTATTGATGCCTTCTTGTTGTCTAAATTTTGGAAAAGTAAGAGTCTGTAGTACTTTTTCCAAAATTTAGACAACTTTTTAGTGGGTAAAAAATTCAATTCCCGAGAGGCAGTACAAAATGCCTTTGAAGAGTTTGTTGCCTCCCGTCCAGCTGATTTTTACAAGAAGGGCATCAATAAACTGCCAATGCGTTGGCAAAGATGCGTCGATTGCATGGGTGATTACTTCGAATAACAGAAATAAAAAAGTTTGAAAAAATAAGTACTTTCACTTATTGCATACAAAACGGCAATTTCATAGGTAAAGACCTATTAATACAAAAACGTTTTCGTCCTCGTATATAATCGAGTACTGAAATACGCTACATCTTTCATTAAAATCTTGAAAATTGCTAACTATTTAGTAAAAATATAAAAAGAAAGAAATGATATGCTAAAATGACGATTTTATAGCCAATTTCACAGGTACAATGGCAGTAGAGCCACGCTGACATCAGCACGGTTGGTCTAGCTCAACCGGTGCGGTAGGTACTACCCTCTCACAGAAAATCAATCTAAAGTGACAGCATTCGTGCTATCGTGTTTCAGGTTGCTGACTGCGAGACCGGAGCAGGTCCAATGATGCATAAGCATTACTAGGTCTCCATTGTGTGGGTCACCATGCTGCATTGGTGACTTCTACTCTTGCATTCTGCTTATGCTTTCCATCAAACAGAGTACGAGTCTGCCGCGGCAAAGCTATTGCATAGCATTTTTATCAACTTATGCAATTATATTTATTTATTATTTATGCAGTATGTATAATATTGTGAATGAAAAATACTAAACTATTAAATTAGTACCATCATCGTCACTAGATGGCGTTGATCATTTTTTAAAGTAGCGATATGGTTTCGTTACACAGCATACTATAAAAGGTTTAAACTATTCCTAATAAATGTCTTCGTCATTGAACAGGTTGTTTTATTCACAGTATTTTTTTTCTTTGAACATGTATACTAACGCACATGCGGTGAGTGTGGCATTATAAAGATATGATAGATACCTATACACCTATATACTTTCTCACAAGCAACCGGATATGCATGTTAAAGAGTATACCTACTTGGGCAAAAACATTCAGGTCGATAGAAGGCGCTGTACCAATTTCTTATAAAACTAAATCGCGAAGTTTAAGGTCTCCGTAGTTTAATAACCTCAGTGATGTTTTTGAATAAAATAACTTTCTTTGGCATACCTAGTATGTATTATTTATCGCATTAACTTAGATCATCTCAATAACTATGTATTATAGACAAACCTACTACTTTTTATACGGTTGACAATAAGTAGGTTCTACGTATTCAGTATTTCCACTATTGACATAACGAGAGTCAGGAAAGACATTGCCGTAATCATTTTTATTTTTTTGCCTCATATCCTTAGGCACAACTTGGGTATACAATTCCTTCACGCTGGAGTACTGCGGGTCTTCAAAATTGCTAGGCGGAGTCTTAAACCCTCCGCCAATATCCAGTTCAGCGTAAGTGGGTCCTGGATTATCTTGAAATCGTCTGGGAGGTCTTTGGCTTTTAGGTATAGGAGTGGCATAAGGATCATCAGGACCTTTGACAGGTTCTGCATAAATATTGCTATCATTTCTAATGTCTACTGGCACATGGTAGTTTTGTTCTTCAGTCCGCGACCACTGTTCTGGATAAGGAGGTATGGAGGTTTGGCTGTTCTGATTTTGAAGATTTTCATAATTGTTGGCACCTGATTCTCTCTGAAAATGATGGTCTTGGTTTTAATAATGGTTCCGATAGCTTTGATCACAACTGCTTACTTGGTTTGCTTCCTTAATCGGCTTTTGAGACGGTTCCTATTCACCCCGTAGTTATCAACACACGTGATGAATAATAAATTGTATTGTACTATGACAACTAGATTGACTGATATAATACATAAATACGTATTATTCTAAATACTAATACCGTTAAACGAGAAATTCTTGTATATATATAAATATATATATAATCTGAATCTCGGAAACGGCTCCAACGATTTTCATAAAACGGGTTTCGGGGGCGATAAATGGATCTAGCGATAAATCATTTTTAGAAGATGTCGTTTTATTCGTATTTTCAACAATCAAATAATGTACATCTAACGCCATCTATCGCAACTCGAGCAAAACACATTAAACTATACTGGAATTAGGTGCAGAATAAACAGTACCAGGGCGTTTCACCGAGTGAGTGAGTGGCCTCACTCACTCGGTGAAACACAGCGCAAGCCGGAGGCCCATACCCCAACCCCTCTCCATCTCCCTCCCCCATCCCTCAAAGGCCGGCAACGCACTTGTAACGCCTCTCGTGTTGCAGGTGTCCATGGGCGGCGTTAATCGCTTACCATCAGGCGATACGTCTGCTCGTTTATCCCCTATTCCATTAAAAAAAATGCTGATGATCAAGTAAATAGCATGTATATAGAAGTGGCCATAGAGTAGCCCAGGACAGCGGACTGGAGTGGATTAGCCATCTTTTCCCGATACAAAAGAGTCTGTAATTTGTTGCGGAGGGGAATCTTCACACATACACATTTTAAACTCACATACAAAAACAATCGCCTGTCACTATGATCTCACACATAACTATGAAAATATAGCATTCAGAATTTCACTCACACAAATACTTTTTGTGTCATAACAGCGTAGGCCCATTTGCATAATGGCTACTCGCCACGGTATTGCTCCATGGCTTTATAACTCCATTAAAACTACAAGATAATAGAATGCTATAATACCTTTTGGCTGCTTTTTCTCATCTTGTATATGGCGATGACCACACAGCTTAATACAACGCACATCAACACTGCTATCGCCGCGATGGCCCATAAAGGAATCTCCAATCCATCTGAATCAAGTTTACATAATTATTTTACTAATATAGAAAAATCTACGTCTACAGGCGAAACGACTGCACGGTTTTCCCCTCCGTTTTTCCTGCCTTTTTTTTGTGCGGAGATCCCCTAGGATACCGCCAACTGGTAGTTAAGATGGCACCAAGATAGCCGAGTTAAAACTTGACTACGATCGTCAATGACTGAAAACGGACTTGTCGGATAATTACTGAGTGAGAGTTTTGGAAGCACATTAGAACGAAATAAAAATAGTCGCATGGTCGCACAGGGCCGCGTTTTTTTTTTTAACCCCCTACCAAAAATAGGGGTGTTATAAGTTTCACGTGTCTGTCTGTGGCACCGTAGCTACCGAACGGATGAAGCGATTTCAATTTAGTTTTTATTTTGTATGAAAGGTGAGTTACGTGCGAGTGTTCTTAGACATGTTTCATGAAAATCGGTTGAGCCGTTTAAAAGTTATGGGGGAAGAGTAGCCGAATGTCTCCAAAAATATCATCGAGTGGTGTCTCAAATGAAAGCGCATAACGGGTTTTTATTTTTAAAGGGCACTCAGGTTATTATATCGGGTTTTTTTTTTATTTTGAGAATTTATTGTTATTAATAAATATTAAGGACATCTCACACACAACGCCATCTAGTCCCAAGCTAAGCAGAGCTTGTATTATGGGTACTAGATAACTGATATATATATATTACTTCTTTTTGTAAATACATTTATGTATATTATACATGGAAAACACCCAAACCCCGAAAAAATATTTGTAGATCATACAAACATTTGATCCGATGCGGGAATCGAACCCGAGACCTCAAATACGCTACCGCTGCGTCACCGAGGCAGTCGCAAGTAGAAAGGTCACTTAGTGGTAGGTAAGTGATTTCTTATCCGTGGATATCTCCAACTCAAAAATCAGAAGTGTCCTGCCAACCCATTCAGTACTTCCCCCACAATCTAGGTGGCGAGGGGAATCATTCATCTAGTTTAATCTTGCCCCACCCCTGAGTAACTTCTTTGTATAGTTTGTTCATTTTCATAGTGACATTTTAATCGTGCCGCCCCGGCGCGTGCGGTTCATTGTCAAGGGAACGCCGACACAATATCAAACAAGTCGCCAAGCCATTCGCTCACTAGTAAGTACATATAAAAAAAAACTTACTTGTGTGTGTGTGTGTGACAATGAAGCGTACGCGGCACAATCAAAATGACACTATGGAAATGAACAAACTATACGCCCATGAGCCAAGACGTGGTTCCGTCGACTTTCTTTCTACATTCGTTACAGTCTTCTATTCTCTTGTATTATTGGCAAATTTTTGTTATGATCACGTGACTTAGCGTAGACATCACGCCATTCCCATAAAGTTAGTTTTCTAGGATGCCAACTTGGTAAGGGATGAAAAACCTGGATGAAAATTGGCACAGAAATAGAATAAGTATCAGTTCTGTATCCCGAAAAAAATACTGCATGGTTGACCTAGTGGTTTAAGCGGACGTCACGCCGCTTTCTACTGTGCCAAGTGTTGTGGGTTCAAATCCCACATGGTGCAACATTATGTATGATTCGCAAGTTTTTGTTTTGAGTCTGGATCCATTTCATGTATGTTTGTAAAGTCCCCCGCGGCACAGGATTTAAATTCCTAGTGAGGGAGTAGTCTTTTAAAAAAAAATGTAGTGTCTCCGTGGAATAAGCAAGGTAACCGCGAGCATCGCTGCGAGGCACAGCTAGTTAGATGTTAAATAGAGGTGATCTCGAGAAAGTTTCGCAAAGTCGTTAGATGCTGGTAACACTAGACCTGTTGTTGTGTCCAATGGTAGATGATTCTTGGCTGAGATGATGTTTTTTTTTTTTTTTTTATGTATGGCCCGCCAAAATGACTCTACTCTGCCTGATGGAAAGCATAAGCAGAATCCAAGAGTGGCGGTCACCATACTCACTGCGAATGCAGACAATGCAGTATGGCAACCCACACCATGGCGGCCTAGTGATGCTGCTGCATCTTTTAGTCTAGTCAACATGTATGGAACTTGTTGACTAGACTATTTGGGCCTCCGGTCTCGCACTCACCAACGAAACACGACAGCATGAACGCTGTCATTTTACGTTGATTTTCTGTGCGAGGGTAGTACCGCCCCGGTCGAGCCGGCCCATTCATGCTGAAATCAGCGTGGCTCTACTACCTATACTACCTACTACTAACTCTAATAGTTAGACGATATTTTTACACAACCATAATGAGTCATGTTTTGTGGCACTTGATAGTCGGCTAGACTGGTATGATTCAATCAATTGTTTTCTTTAATAAAGACAACTCCCGCATCTATACAAATAAATAAAATTGGAGTGTCTCTTTGTAATATTAAAATACAGAACGGACAGGCTGTTAATATTACCCCTCTGTATTTTTACTTTATATAGAACTAGCTGACCCGGCGAACTTCGTACCGCTATTTACATATCAGTCTCAGCTTCACACAGGCAGTGTACAGTCGCGGAAAAAAAAAACACTTTTCCCGTTATCTTTTATTTTTTTTCTTTCTAGCAAAATAAGAATGAAAGAAATCGGACTATGTGATATTGAATTACAACGAAATACATATTTTGACTTTCATCCCCTCTCTCCGGGAAACCGTGCTGAATTTCCGGATAAAAAGTATCCTATGTCCGACCTCGTAGTATGAACTCAAATCATGCCAAGTTTCATTTCAATCCGTTCAGTAGTTTCGAATTGATGCGTGGCCAAGATACAGACAGACAGACAGACAGACAGACAGACGGACAGACAGACAGACAGACAAAAATGAAAAAAATACAGTTTTGGGTTCAGTATCGATTATAGAGAGCCCTCCAAAAAAAAATTTCTAAATATCTTTAATGTACAGAATTGGACCTGTTACATTTTTATTATAAGTATATATATATATATTATAAGTATACTTATATCCCTGTGCGGATAACTTAGATTTCATGGTATTCTTAAATTTCCGCAAGGGCAAACTCCTTATAACTTAGCAGTTTTGCTAAACTGAATAGCTTTGAGTAACGCTTAACTTAAAATTGTATTAAGCATATATTATTAACTAAACCGATTTTTTTTATTGTTTATTAAACAATAACGATTTTAAGACCTTTTATTTAACTAATAATATTAGTAACAAGTTCATTCGGGACATAAGTTAACACAGTATTTTTAGGCAGTAACCCTTATTGTATTAGGTTAAAATTCTAAGGTTAAAAAAAAATATTAAAAGAAAATAATAGCAAAAAATAGATAAAATATTGTCTTGAAAATTTCATCTATTATCAATTTCGTTCGATTAGCAAAGCGTTCTGCTATATCAATGTACCCCTCATGTTAGGAACTTGAAATCACATGGTCTGGGTCTTTCCCAAGGATAGAACAACACGGTAGAGAGAAGCCATATGCAGACGTTCCCCTCTGTCAAAATATAAGCCCAAATGAGCCTAGCCAGCGTTACACTGTTATGATACAGAATGTATTTATGTGTGCGCGGAATTCTTAATGTTTTGTTTTTATTGTTATATGTGAGTTCGTAGAGACAGGCAATTGTTTTTGAATGTAAGTCAAAATTGTGTATGTGTGAAGATTTCCCCTCGTTTTGTACTTAGGTTTTGTATCGGGAAAAGACGCTATGGCTAATCCCCTCTGTTCAGTAGCCCGTGTAGCTCTATCTTACGCAGTAGCCCGGTCGTTGGAGGTGGGTTTTAGTAGAAACACCACATACCTTCGGCTCCAGACTTCTGCGTCCACAAGGAGCTGGAGATCTGATATGTTTCTCCATCCCGTAATAATATGCCCTTTCATGTACGATATTCGTCAGGCATATCCAAAATTTACACTTCAGTAAGAAGGTATTTCTTTTTAAATAATTTTACTTAACAAAAAAGCTGACTACCCACATAGATAATAGAAATTTTCGTACCGGGTCGTAAAAATGGTTCTGCAGTGCTATTCAACTGGAGTGCCTCCGTTATTTTTGGGTCTGTAACAAAACCACGTTCATTGTAGTATAAAAATAACAGTCTTTTTTACTAAATACGGTTTTTTTACGATACTTTACCTAAATCCATTTAAGAAATTCCGATAAATTAGTTGTCCGTATGTCTGTCACTCAGTTTTATCACATACTCACGCATAGGCCTTAAACGACCATATTTTGTCCAATTACAAGCCTATTATCGTCAAACAGATGGCAAACGTTTAAGATGAAAAGAAAAGCAGTAAATGAAGTAAGACAATGATGGTAAAGGGTTATGTCTTATGCGGCTAATTGGGGATGGCATGCATTCGACCAGGTTTGAGCACACCCCTTGTTGAGCAATCTGAATCATTTGATTTTTATTTTCAGTTAAAATAACATCAAATACTTATGTATACGCAACGAAAGCTCGTAATACGCAGGTCTACTACTCGGCGAATGTGACACACTGACAATTAGTTATTCAGTTTTTGGGCCAGAGCTTGATAGAAGCACTAACAACTATTTTTTGTTAACGACAACAAGCTGTGTAGGTTAGCGATCAATCTTAGTGCGCCTAAATTCAATTTTTGATAAATAAATAATTTAAAAAGGGGATTATCAATTACTAGTTCGTGTTCTCAATTTGCAATGGAGAAGAAATGTGCTAGAATGGACACCGCGATTAGTGTAAAATGCCCTGGGGCACGATGTGTAGATGATTTCCTTCTGGTAAACCTTCGTTTAGCAGTGGACGGCGATAGGTTGATTTGATTCTTAATGTGACCAAACTGAGCCCTTCAAAATATGACCCTGGACAAAACTAATTAAAAGATAATACTAAGAAAACTTCATCAGTAAACTTATAGCAGAGTTTTTGGGCTAGTAAATTCCTTACACGGATCTGAAGGTCAACTGCGATTCGAAAATTATATCAAATTCAGTCCCGATTCATTTTCGATCTCACAGAATGTTACAAATCATACTAAAAATATAGAACGTTTCAGATACTTTCAGAAGTTTTTAGGCAGATTTTGAAACAAGTGTTTGGAGACAGCTAATTATTTGGCATACTTCACTATTCTTCTAGAACTTCCTATAAGATAAACTCGGTCAATTCATAAGTGCATATCTGCTTCGATCCGGTGCAGCTTCATTCTTGTTTTTGCAATATTTTACGCTTTAATTTTATTTAACACTAAACGCAGAAATGTTGTTGGTTGATGATTATTACTATTCTATAACAAATTTAAATACCTAAATGGCAGATTCCATTTTCATTTCACATAAATTATTGTTTATTAAATTACAATTAATACAATTTTAATTCCAGAGAACCCTATTTTTATATTAAATTGATATTTCTGTAAGACAGAAAAATGGCAAAGCAAGTTTTGGAACTATTTTTGTAGGTGTTTAGGAAAAATTTAAACATGTGATTTTAACAAATATACGTTCCAACGGACCGCCTAAACTACTAAACTCGTTTTACTTTTTATTGCGCTGCTGCCTTAGATTTGCTGCTAAATAATCAAAATAGGATCTTTGTGCATCCTCTGAAAATAGCTCATTGGCAACTGTAGTATACCTATCCAAATTCAACGGTCAAAACTGTTACTATTATGGGATATTGACAGATGTTTTTCCCGCTATGAGCAGCTTATGGGGCTTTGGCTGTAATATTAATATGGTAGAATATTATAAGCTACCTCCCCTCAGATTCGTTGATCTACCTTCAAATGTTATATAAAAGGAGGTGTAATTCAATGTTAGGTCGATTAGTTAGTGAGCGGTCGAGCTCCTCTTGTCTCCTAGTTCTAATGTATTTATGCAGTGTGTAATTGTGATGAATAAGTTAAGGTTATTTTGTTAATATGAAAATTATAAAAAGTGTTCTATAAAGCAATCGTGTATATTTTTAAGATATTTCTACTTGCAAACATCAAAAGTGTCTAGGGATCAACATATGTGTCCAGGGATCAACATATGTGTCTAGGGATCAACATATATTTTTGCAATAACTTTTCTCCTGATTGATATTAATTAAAATTTTCTTTAAGGATTCATCAAATAAAGTGTTTTCGTTTGTCACAGTAACGATAAACCAAGTCACCTTTGCATTAATAAAGAAATTTGCCATTTTCCTAATAAAAGGATTTTTGACATTTGAACCACTAACATTAAAGTTCGAAAAAAAGACTGAAATAACAGTTTTCTTTAAAATTTTATTGGGTAACTTAAACAATTAATAATCCGTGTTTCTACCGCGAACACTAACACAAGAACATCGGTTTGGCATACTCAAAATAAGTTCATCCAAACACGCTGTGGAATGGCCGCCCATGTTCGTTGCAACAACAAAAAAAGGTCTTCTTGCGACTGGATACCCTCCATATTCGGCAGAGCTCTTCTCTGTAGCATATCCCATGCATGCTCAATCGGGTTCAAGTCTGGCGACTGAGCAGGCCAGGGCCAAAGCCACATCTCAATCTCAAGAAATCCGCATAAAAATGCTTGATCCCTAGACACTTTTGATGTGTGTATAATAATATGGACATTGGTACCAGTTATCAAAATAAAGTGATACTTCATGAATCTGGTGGTGTTAGAAGATAAATTTAGTAACAAATTTAGTATTATAGCAATCCCTTTAAGGACTGCTGTTTGCATTGTTGTAATACTGACGAAAATCATATCTTTACTATTATTATTATAAACTTGTTCTGTGATTATAAAGCTGAAGAGTTTGTTTGTTTGTTTGAACGCGCTAATCTCAGGAACCGCCGGTCCGATTTGAAGAATGCTTTCAGTGTTAGATAGCCCATTTATCGAAGAAGGCTATAGGTTATATATCATCACGCTACGACCAATAGGAGCGGAGCACCAATGAAAAATGTTTCAAAAACGGGGGAAAATTATCACGCTACGGGCAATAGGAGACGCAAACGAGGTTGCGTGGGTCCTCTAGTTTTATATATTATAGCCTATGTGTCAATCCAGGGTGTCAGCTTCCTGCATACCAATTTAATAAAAATTGCTCCAGTCGTTTGCGTGTGAAGTATAACAAACATACACACTCACAAACTTTCACCTTTAGAATATTATCTATACTAATATTATAAAGCTGAAGAGTTTGTTTGTTTGTTTCAACGCGCTAATCTCAGGAACCGCCGGTCCGATTTGAAAAATTCTTCTAATGTTGTATAGTACATTTATCGAGGAAGGCTATAGATAGGCTATATATCATCACGCTAAGACCAATAGGAGCGGAGCATCAATGAAGAATGTTTCAAAATCGGGGGAAAATTATCACGCTACGGGCAATAGGAGACGCAAACGGGGTTGCGTGGGTCTGCTAGTATTATATACTAGTGTGATGTGATGTGATGTGATGATGTGATTATTCCATCACTTATGGAAAGCAACACGGCAGGTAGAAGCCATACGCAAACGTTCCCCTCTGTCAAAGTACACACATCAAAAGTGTCTAGGGATCAAGCATTTTTATGCGGATTTCTTGAGATTGAGATGTGGCTTTGGCCCTGGCCTGCTCAGTCGCCAGACTTGAACCCGATTGAGCATGCATGGGATATGCTACAGAGAAGAGCTCTGCCGAATATGGAGGGTATCCAGTAGCAAGAAGACCTTTTTTTGTTGTTGCAACGAACATGGGCGGCCATTCCACAGCGTGATTTGGATGAACTCATTTTGAGTATGCCAAACCGATTCTTGTGTTGTTAGTGTTCGCGGTAGAAACACGGATTATTAATTGTTTAAGTTACCTAATAAAATTTTAAAGAAAACTGTTATTTCAGTCTTTTTTTCGAACTTTAATGTTAGTGGTTCAAATGTCAAAAATCCCTTTATTAGGAAAATGGCAAATTTCTTTATTAATGCAAAGGTGACTTGGTTTATCGTTACTGTAACAAACGAAAACACTTTATTTGATGAATCCTTAAAGAAAATTTTAATTAATATCAATCAGGAGAAAAGTTATTGCAAAAATATATGTTGATCTCTAGACACATATGTTGATCCCTAGACACTTTTGATGTGTGTATAAGCACAAATGTACCTATGCGTTACACTGTTATGACACAGAATGGGTTCTTATGTGTGTGAAACTGTAAAGTGAGTCTAAAATGTGTATGTGTGAAGACTTCCCCTCGTAAAAATGCCAGATTGTGTTGTATCCCTAGCTATTCCCCTCCGTTCGGTGGCCCGTCTTTCGCTATTTTTGTTATGGAATATGTGGGAATCGAGCAGACGTATCACCTGATGGTAAGCGATCACCGCCGCCCATGCACACCAGAGGCGTCACAGGTGCATTACCTGCCTTTGGAGAATGGGGAGAGGGATGGGTGGAGGGGTTGGGATATGGGCCTCCGGTATCCTCACTCACTCGGTGAAATACAGCGCAGGCGCTGTTACACACCGGTTTTCTGTAAGGCCATGGTATCACTCCGATCGAGCCGGCCCATGCATGCCGAAGCGTGGCTCACCCACGTTGAAGCGTGGCTCTTCCACGGTAACTATGCACAGGATATGTTAATGTGTGTGTGAAATTTCGTAGTGACAGGCGATTGTCTTTGTGTGTAAGTCCTCCCGAAAAAATACTGACTGTTTTGTATCGGGAAAAGACGCTATGGCTACTACCCTCCGGTCCGTCGTGACTTTCGCTGAAGATAAACTTACCTATCTGAACAGTAATACTGCTAGCCGTAGTAGTCGTCGTCGTAGTGGTAGTCGTTAGAGGTCTCTTGCGAAATAAAACCTTAATGCGCTTCGTGATCACTGGAGTCGTCTGGGGACTGTTTGAGTCCATTTTGTCCCTTAGCACACATTCAAAAACATTATTGTCATGCTTAGATGTCAGTGTTAATTGTTTACTTGTTTTTAGTTCTGAAAGAAGTTAAGACATTTTATGAATAATCAGACTACTAATAAACATAAAATATTCTCAATTCATATTCTCTCCTACTCGCGAGTCGGACTCGCCCATGAAGGGTTCCGAAGCAGAAGTAACATACTATAAAAGTTCTTGTAGTTCGTTGTAACTTTGATCGATGTTATAATAATAGTGTATTTTTTTGCGGTTTACGATTTATGACGTATTAAAAAAAACTACTTACTAGATTTCGTTCAAATCAATTATCGGTGGAAGTTTACATGGTAATGTACATCATATTTTTTTTTTTTTAGTTTTATCATTCTCTTATTTTAGAAGTTACATGGGGGGGGGACACATTTTACCACTTTGGAAGTTAGATTAGAAAACTCCATATCATTTTTTAAGAACCTATCCATAGATACCCCTCACGTATGGGTTTGATGAAAAAAATTTTTTTGAGTTTCAGTTCTATGTAGGGGGGACCCCCATAATTTATTGTTTTCTTTCTATTTTTGTGTGAAAATCTTAATGCGGTTCACAGAATACATCTACTTACCAAGTTTCAACATTATATATAGTTGTTATAGTTTCGGAAAAAAGTGGCTGTGACATACGGACGGACAGACAGACAGACAGACATGGCGAATCTATAACGGTTCCGTTTTTTGCCTTTGGCACGGAACCCTAAAAACGGATTGCTGTTCATTAGTCTCACTTGAAGTCGGAAATGGCTGTACTGATTTAGATGATTACAGTCTTGAAATAATTGTGGAAGCACAGGAAAAAAACTTACGAAGTAGCGGGCACAACTTGATCTATATAAATTAAACTCAGATAATAAATGACGATATTGATGAAATTCTTTGTTTGCCCGTGTACCATAACAGTTCAGATAAAATATTATAATCATTGGACCAACATTCCAATCTATAGCAACCATAATCCATACTCCATGTTTTACTAATACGATAAATTTGAAAGTAAATCTGTCTGTCTATGTGTTTATTAAGCTTTTACAGCTACACCACCGAACTGATTTCGATATAGAGATTGATTTGACTATATATATTAGTTCAGACATTTGTTACTACATTTCCCTTATCTTTGTCAGTTGACGCGATATTGAGTAGCCTACGTCCTTCCTCAACAATCAAAGAATAATAACCGGCACGTAACTTGGCCAGATTTCGGGGTAGTGGAGGTAAGTTCGCGCATAGTACACTTAGTGCAACCAATCAAAACAAACGAAACCGAAGTGTAGCCGACTGACGCTCCAATCGCTTGCTCGTAACAATGCTACTACAATTCCCGCGTCCCTCTATGAACCAACGGGACCTAAAAAGCGACTTTCTGCGCATCTAACGAATCCGGCCAAGCTACGTGCCGGTCTCTATATCTCCATGACAAATTTCATTGAAATCAGTGCAGCGTTTTATTCATGAAAGCGTAACAGACAAACAAGAGTTACTTTCGAATTAATGATTTTATAGTATGGGAGGCATTAGAGGCTCTTGGTTAAGTGGAAACGTTGAGAGAGTGGTGTAGGTCACCATGCTGCATTGTTGCATTGGCCATGGCATTGAGTGTGGTTATCACTACTCTTGGATTCAGCTCATTCTTTTTATCAGACAGAGTAAAGTTACACTGGCAGGCTTATATATAAATAATAATCTTACCTTTGTTGTTGAATTTATATATGACTTCCATAACAGCATTAGCAGTTTCATCCTTTGAATCTTTACATTTTAGTTCTACTTGTTCTCCCTCCTCAAATTCATAGTAAATCCAAGAGTTCCGTTCATATCCGTCATATTTAAATAACTCTATTAAGATATTATCGCCGGGTAAATCCACTTCGAGCCTTTTGTTTTCTGTAAAAAACAAAAAAGAATTTCGTAGAGAAATTCAACTTTAAATATAAACTTTATATCGTATGGGTTCATCAACAGCCTCTAACTGTCCACTGCTGGACATAGGTCTCTCCTTAGAAAGGAGGTGTACTGTATTATTCACAAGAAATAAAATGTTTTTAATATCAAATAACTGAAATTTGAAATGTTTAAACTACTGAACCCATATGATTTAAAAATACAGAGTGTCACCCCTATTCATTATAAGAGGTTACTTGGAGACGAACTGCGCAGGACAACAGACCTGCAAAGAGAAGGTAAACTTCAAATAAATATTTCGGACATCTAACACACAACGCCATCTAGTCCCAAACTAAGCAGAGCTTGTGTTACGGGTACTAGGAACTGATATAAATACATAATCATATGCTTTTTGTAAATAAATTAGTATATTCCAAATATTTGCAGATTATACAAACAGTTGGTCCGAGCATCGAACCAGAGACCTCAAGCACAGCAGTCGCATACGCTACTACTACACCACCGAGGCATTGAAACAAAGTCTATACCAAACCATCTGGCCAGAATGGTAGAGTAGGCCATAAAGCTCATTACTAAGAATAGGTTTAACAGTGAACTAAAACAGAATTTCTGAGCAGAAATTACTTCCGACGAACTAATTATTATGTCGTCGATTAAAATCTATTTTGACAGCTTACCTTTAAAATACGAATCCAATGTATTTGTAATAACTTTTATGTTATAAATTGTTCCTTCCTTCTCACACAGATAGCAATTGTATACAAACGGAGTTGTAAGTGACTTTGTAAATGTTGTCGTACCTGCAATTTGAGGTAGCATTAGAAAAGTGATAAAAAACACGTAATTTTTAATGGGTAAAAAGTAGAGATGTGCCGACTAGTCGACGACTAGTCGGTAAAGCCGACTATCCGGCAACAATCGTAGTCGACGATTAGTCGCCGAATAGTCGGCAAAAAGCGCCGACTATTCGGCTTATTACTTTGTATGTATTTCTCAATAATATATTTGTCAATTTTTATTTTATAATTAGTTTTAGACATTTCGAAATGTAAAACAAAGCAATCTTTCTTTTGATAACCAGATTCTAAAGTTACTAGCTGATAAAAAACATATCTGACATTTATTTAAAAAAATGTTTGCTTAGTGTTTGCACTTTTTTCCTTTCCACCACTAGAAATAATCATTGACATTGATTACACATAACAGCATTAGGGTACAATACGACGGCGTGGCCTCTGATTTTCTGTCGCCCACACTGTTTCTTCTTTAGTCGTTTAGTTAAGCAGACAACAGCACAGTCCATGGGCGATATTTTGGACAACTTGCAGTCAAGCTGCCAGAAGTTGAGGAAAAACGACAGGAGCTTGTCTCTGAGCTCAACCTTGTTCTGGGCGGCATTTCTCAATGGGGCTATCAGAATCTGGTCTAGTTCAATGCCAAGATTAACGTGTGTTCGCGTTATCTGCCAAAAAGTCTCCATTCCTTCTACTTCTACTTTTCGGAACACTCAAATGCAATTACAAGGTAAGCTCGGTATCTTTGGCATGGATTTCTGCAGAGATCTTAACCGGCACGAATACGTTGAGAGTGTCACCAAAGCAGCCTCGCGGAAGCTAGGTGTTTTAAGCAAAGTGACACAGTTCTTCTCGCCAGAGCATCCGTGTCTCCTTTACAAGACCCAGGTTCACTCGTGTGTGTCGAAGCTGTTCTGCCGAGCTTCGAAGCTTAGATAGGGAGGACCGACTGTGTCACTCACCGATTCACTCAGATACTCACCGGGCACGGTTGCTTCGGAGAGTATCTGAACAGAATCGGACGTGAGGCTACGGCACAATGCCATCACTGCGGGTCCGACCGGAACTCCGTCCAGCACACGCTGGAGGACTGCCCTGCGTGGGAGTCCGAGTGTCGACTCCTGGTCGGACAGATCGGACGAAACCTGTCACTACCAGCATTGATCGCGGCAATACTGGCGAGTAGTGAGGGATGGGAGGGGAGGCCGTGGTCTCCTTCTGTGCAGACGTAATTCTTCAGAAGTAGTCCGCAGAGCGGGATCGGGAAAGGGCCGTCCCCACTCGCAGGAGGCGACGAAGGGACTGCGGTAGAGGCCGCTACCCCCCCAATCGACGCTAAAGGGTCGTTGTGGCCACATCTAGCGGATATAGCACCCATGGCAGTCCTCTATCGCCATTATCATGGAGAGTGTTCTGAAGAGCTCTTCCAACTGGTCCTCTCCTCTACAGGACAGCACGTACTGGCATTGGAAGTCACCGCTTCAGAGTCGTAGAAATACGCTCTGGAACTAAACGGTTCCGTTCTGCCAGCGCACGTGTTTCCCTTCCACTATGATCCCGGGTCCTTTCAGCGGTTCGTGAAAGAGCATCTCACCAGACCGCTATAGTGTGGGTCACCGTGCTGCATTGTCCTTATTACCTACCTACTACCTAAATTGAGGATGGTGACCACCATTCTTGGATTCTGCTCATGATTTCCATCAGGCGGGGCAGAGTCATTTTGGCAGCAAATACATAAAAGAAATTGAGAGCATCACTAAGGCGGCCTCGCGGAAACTTAGCGTACTGAATAGGTTGAGACGGTTCTTTGCGCCCGAGTCTTCTTTCTGTTTTCTTTATAAGACCCAGGTTCGCTCGTTCGTGGGGGACTGTTCTTATCTTTGTAATGGATCCACGCAGAATTTGCTTGATGCTCTTGATCGGTTGCAGCGGCCAGCAGTCCGCATTATCAACAGTCCCGATGCCACCGAGTCCCTTGAGTCTTTGCACTTGCGGGGAGATATCGCCTCTGTGACAGTCCTCTAGCGTGTTTACCATGGACAGTGTTCTGAAGAGCTCTTCCAACCAATCCCACTTTCTCCCATCTTCTAAAGGACAGCACGTACTGGCATTGGAAGTCACCGCTTCAGAGTCGTAGAAATACGCTCTAGAACTAAACGGTTCCGTTCTGCCAGCGCACGTGTTTCCCCTCCACTCCCGGGTCCTTTAGGCGGCGTGTGAAAATGCATCTCACTAGGCCTCTCTCATTACGCTATACTGCAGTGTCTGTGTTCGCAGTGAGTATGGTGTTGGATTGTTGGATTCTACTCAAGCTTTCATCAGGTTCAGCAGAATCACTTTTGCAGGCTTTCAAATAAAAAAAAAAACAAAAAACATTGTCCCCATGTTTAAAAAAACATCGGCACAAGTAATTTTATTTTTCATTTAACTCTGCATTTCAATCAACAATAATAATCATATCTTGACACAAAAATATTTTTTACACTAAAACACCGCTCCGACTCCGACCATTATAGAAAAGCATAAATGAAGAAACAAGGTTCGCAGGCAGCGTTTGCGACTGGGGCGCGAATCAGCTGTAATCGAAGAGTTACGGAAATGTCAGAGACCACGATCGGTTTGGCCGATTAGTCGGCCGACTAGTCGGTCTTTTTAGGACCGACTAATCGGTTAGTCGGCTAGTCGGCCAAAGTACTGATTGGCCCATCTCTAGTAAAAAGGCAAAAGTAGTTTATAACACCGTTTCTTCCCATATAACAGATATGGAATGCTTAATGAGTTACTAAGTACCGCAGAAATAAATTTACAAATACTTGCTAATGCAAATACGAATATATATATACACAGGGGCGGATTATACTCTTCGGTCTTCTGTATAATCTGCCGCACTGTATGGATGTGGTCTCGGAGTCCACATCCACACAGTTTTTCCATCCACATGATTTTAACCCATAAATACCACGCTGGGCAGGCGGGTTGGTGATCGCAGATCGTAGCTTATTGCACCGGTGACGCTGCTGCCCGTCACCGGCCTGTCGCGTTTATTTACGCCTTTTTGGGATGGATATACCACCATTGGTCGGTCGCCAGAGCCTCGTTCGTCGTTCAGTAGGGTGCACCGCGTGCAGGTGAGGTTGGCTGAGAGCAAAAAATTGTGGTTCATCCTCTTACACCCCCGCGTTGCGTTCAGCTGTGCACAATGGTGTGCTGGCCCCAACCCTTGAGTATGGTAGAAGAGGCACAAAAGAAGAATTAATGCTGTAGAGATGCCTTCTCTGAGAAGTATATATGGTGTTAATGTAGCTCGCAAAATCAATGGCCCGTGAGACCATAAAGTTCTTAAGTGGCGTCGGCGTACCGACGCAGACGCAGCGTTGGTAGGCCCTCACAAGGTTGACAATGCGAGCAACGCGACCGGTTGTTGCAGAGAAACTTGGGGGAGGCCTATGTCCAGCAGTGGACGTCTTTTGGCTGACATGATGATGATGAAAATTAACTCACCGGTTTTACAATTCTCTTGATCGTCTACAGCTGTTCTATCAAATTGGTTACTTGTACATGCTAAATCCACATTTTCACCATCGAAGGAAAGGTACTTTATTTTAGAGGTTAAGGCATAATTACCTTGAAATGGTCTGGCTATTAACTCATTAATTGTAATATATCCCACATCTGTAATCAAAAATCTCTGTGAATGAAATCTGTTTAATAATTTTTTTTAGGTATTGGAGCCAAACTGATTTTATGCAGACTCAAGCGTGGTTCTAGCCTCTCACAGAAAACCTAAAATGATAACATTTGTGCTGTCGTGTTTCGTTATTCGTGAGTGCGAGACCGGAGACTGCCAAAGATGCAGAAGCCATCGTGTGAGTCACCATGCTGCATTGGCTGGTAGATTTCTCAATGAGTATGTTGTCCACTACTCTTGGATTCTGCTCATGCTTTTCATCAGGCTGAGTAGTCACTTTGGCAGGCTCATATATAAAATAAAAAAAAAGTTAAAAATTAAAACCCAACTAGGACAAAAAACAACGCTGAAAAAGTATGGAACAAGTTTCAAAGTTTACGTAGAAATATACCATAACACATTAACAACGCGTGACTACGGCTTTTAAAACTTGTTTCATACTTTTTCAGTGTCGTTTTTTGTCGTAGTTGGGTTTAGTTTTTACTTTTTTTTATTTAAAATGTTTTGGTGCCTCTAAAGTATTAATTTCTTTGCAAACTATGTTTTAAATAGGTGGAAATACCATAGAAATATCACAATTATCGAATAAAGACGGACAAAGTCACGAGAAAATGCTAATCTTATATCTAATATTCTCGTGTTGTTCTTCTCTGAAACGGATGGACAGATTTTTATGAAATTTGGTGTGCATATTGGGTAGGTCTGAGAATCGACCAACATCTATTTTTACAACCCATTTTTTTAATAGCAAAACAACGTTTGCCGGATCAGCTAGCAATATATATAAAGTACCTAGTTAAGGAGCTATGAGGGAACAAATGAACATACATACGTAGCCTGTCAAAATCATAACCCTCCTTTGGCTTTGCCGTAGTCAGGTAAAAAGAAAAACCCTCCCTTAACAGTCGGGTCAATGAACTTACTATCGGGTATTGTTTCCAGGACAAACGTCACTTTGATGGTGGTATAATCATCTTTGCCATGGTATTTACAAATCATTACAGAATTATTGTGACGAGCTTGTAGTTTAGTACGAAAGCCAAAAAGCTTACTGCCTTTATCCTGCAGTTGTTCTTTGAACATGTCTGAAAAAAACAATTAGATAAATAAATATTTCGGACATGTAATACACAACAATGTTCAGCTTCAAAATAAGCTGAGCTTATACTATGATAGCTAAAAAATAACTAAATTTTTTCATTCCCTCTCCGCCCTGTTTGATGATGCATATTTGAGCTTATATACCGTCATCCACTCGGTGAAAATAAAGCTTGTGAATCGGTTAATCATCATGAAATAATTCATTATTTCATTGGTTTTAATTTTGTTCTAATATATTTCTTTTTCTAAAATAAAAGTAGTCTAAGTTACTCCTTATAATATCAGCTATCTGCCAGTCAGTGCCACTAAAAGTACTGACTAAATTGTTCCAGCTGTTACAGAGATGAGCGTAACAAACAGATACACACAGAGATAAATATTTTAAAATTTTCTTTATTGTTGTACGTACCGTATATACTTTCATAATTTGCATTTAGTGAGAAGCTGATATTAATTATAAACAGACACTTAAAATTTATTGAGGAGATAATACTTACTATCCAAATTTTGTGCATAATCATATTTAAACTCAATGGGGGATGGATTATCAGTATCCTTAAGTGCATCAGTCCCTGGTAAACATTGCACTGTAACTTTATCGCCCTCTAAATAATAGTAAACAGCAGAATGGTAAGATTCTTGCTCCGTATAATCCCTTCGCTCAGTTTGTATTGCTATATTATTTACCAGAACAGTTTGTGGAGTTTCTGTAACAAAGTTCAGTTCAGTTTTTAGTTTCATCATGATCATCAACAACCTTTTATAGTCCACTGCCGGACATAGGGCGTTTCCTAGAGAGGAGGTTTCCCTACTATATTACACTGGGCAGACATGTTGAGATAGGGTTTGTTTCTAGTTTTCCTTCTCCTTGCAGCGCTGTTATCCACGCAATGGCTTATTCCCTTAGTCGGCCTTTATGACATCGACACGGGACGAATAGGGGTGAAGATACTGTATTCTAATTTGATCTGATGATCTGATTTGACTGCACGTTTGGCCTAGTGGTTTAGCGGTCACTACGCCGTTTCCTACTTCGCCAAGTGTCGTGGGTTCGAATCCCACATAGGACAACACTTTGTGTGATCCACAAATTGTTGTTCTGAGTTTGGGTATTCTTTGTGTCCGTTTCATGTATGTTTGTAAAGTCCCTCGCCACATAGGATTTATTCCTAGTGCGGGAGATCTTAATCCGTCTGCACAGCGCAGTATTAATATATGTCCAGCAGTGGGCTATTAAATGCTGATGATGATGTATTAATACACTCTAGAGTCATTAAGTTCCGCTCTTTTATTCACTTTCTGATCAATCACAGAGAGTATTCCGAGGAATTGATTAGATTTATAGCAAGGACAGCTTTCCATCATTGTCCATCAACAGCATATAATCGTTTATGCATTCCCAGTCATCGTTTCCTCAGCTGAAAGACTTCCACTGCTGAACATGGGCCTTCTCCAAAGCTCTCCACAGTACTTTCCCTGTGCTACCCGTATCCAACGGCTTTCCGACCGACCTTCGACAGGTCGTCGGACTATCTCTTGGGGGCCCTACCAACGCTGGTTTTTTTTAGTTAAAATTTAAAACAAAAAGAAAATACTCGATAGCGGATGACTGAGGAAGCAAACTACGCAGGAAACAGAACTACAAAGAGAAGAAAAACTTAACACAAGGTATATCAACTCATCTGAGCAGTGCGGTATAGATAGATAGAGAGAAAACTCTTTATTTGTACACCGTTTTACATATTTACAAGAGAGTACATTAGATGACCAATATATAATGTAATGTACAAAGGGCGGTCTTATTGCCAAAAGCAATCTCTTCTAGGCAACCTTAGGATTGATCAAATTATATCCAAGAGACACATATACATATATCTCCTGGCTACGCCGAATTTATATATAAGTTATAATACTGAATAATAAATAGAAACTCTTGTTATCATAACACAATTACCTAAAATGGAATTGATATAATGTAATAAATATTTATTTGATATGTCACGCACTCTCATACACTCATACATTCATAACTCATTCAATGTTCTTCCTACTCCCCATTCCTATAACCTGACCTGTCAGTCAGTATCATGACAGTAGAAGTTGTCTGAGCGCCCTCGACGCGAAAGCACTCAATTATATCCGCTACTACAAAAACGCGTCTACTGGCCACCCGCATAATAATCAAATATACTTCATGTCGCATAAAAGCCCAAAAATCCCGTGTACCAATGTTTTCAATTGTTTTGTGTTCGTGCTTGTGAAAAGAAAACTCAATTAGTGACTTGGTAGTGCATTGTACGACCAGTACCAGCTGAACTATCGAAGAAGCTCAAAAGGTCAGTTCCTACTCCTTATTTGCACGTTCATCCCCATATATCCACTTATACACACATATATACACATACATAATATAAACTAATTACCACAAGCATTTAATTATATCACATATGAAAATATGATAGGCCATAAGTTTATTTCTAAGGCATCGCCTATATCCAGCAGTGGACTGTGACTGTTTATGATGATAAGACTCGCTTATCCCGTAAGAATCAAATCGGTAACACTTACCTAATAATCTCACATGAACCTCAACGAAACAATCTAATTTGGTGAAATTCCCTTTCAAATCCTTGTCGTAGACTACCGGTGGTATCCCAACGTTTATATTTGTATAGATCGTGCAATTCCAAAGACCTGACATTTGTGGTGTTGCTATAACACTCTGTAAAAAAGGAAAAATATTTTAACGCTAAGACACATTCTTCCTCCTAGTGATTTGCTGCCATTAGCTGCCAAAATGAAAGCATGCATAGAATCCAAGAGCGGTGGTCACCATCCTCATTGTGAATGCGAACAATGCAGCATAGTGACTGACACTATGGCGGCCTAGTGAGATGCTTTTATACGCCTCGCTTGAAGGACTCCGGATTATACAAATAGGGAAACACGTGAGCTGGTAGTGAGTTTCAGGTTTTAACTGCTCTCCAAGATAAGCTACCTAATCCAAACCACTCCATAAATAGCAGTATGTTTGAGCATATTGACTTTCCGATAACGATTACCATAGATTTTCATGACAACCAGCACCAACGGCTTAACGTGTTCTTCGACCTTACTTCCATACACGGGGCAGATATAAGGGATTTCTTGTTAGAAAAGCAAATAAACACTTTTTGACCAGACCCGGGAATCGAACTGGAGACATCTTGATTGGCAGTTGCACACGCTAGCCACAAGACTAACAAAACAGTTTCTGAGTATTCTTATAAGGTTCTGAAATAATCTTTCAAAGGACGAGAGAGAAACCCTTACTCACAGTGACTGAATTTCTTGAAGATTTCTTTGGGTTTTTTACAAATACATAGCTTGGATTGGCATTTAAAACGCACCTGCAAATGAAAACAATATTATTTAAGCAAAATAATAATAATAATAAAGATTTCGGACATCTTACACACAACGCCATCTAGTCCCAAGCTAAGCAGAGCTTGTGTTATGGGTACTAGACAACTGATATAAATACATATACACTTTTATTGTTTTCTTAAATACATACATATTATACATAGAAAATATCCAAACTCCGAAACAAATATTTGCAGATCATACAAACATTTGGTCCGACGCCAGAATCAAACCCGAGACCTCAAACACAGCAGTCGCATACGCCACCACTGCGCCACCGAGGCAGTCATTGCAGTGGACTGATAAAGGCTGTTGACAATGATGATGATCCATACTCTGTCTGTTACGCTTTCAAGGTTGAACCGCTGCACCAATTTCAATTAAGTTTGTCATAGATATACTTTGATTCATGAGGTAGGATATAGGCATATACAAATAAGTACAGGAAAGCTCTGCTTAGCTTGGGACTAGATGGCGTTGTGTGTTAGATGTCCGAAATATTTATTTATATTTTTTATTTATTTATACTGCTGGACATAAGCCGTTCCTTAGAAAGGAGATTGTAGCCTACTATCTATATATACTACACTAGGATTGGAAACGGAAGTACGAATACTTACTGGAAATAGTTAAAGTAGTTATTAGCAGTAGCATAATTTATACTAAGCTTCATGTCTTCGTTTTCTAGTATAATGGCCTTTGCTGGCTTTTGCCGAGTTTGTTCACATGATACATAACCGTCTTTAAGTTCTACTACACTAAATTTTACTTCTGAAACCATAACAAATAAAGGTCATTTTATAATGCAGAGTGGTGGTAGCCATAGACCAATACAAATAATAAAACGTTCGTTCCCTTCTAAACGGATTTACATCTATCTACACACATCAAAAGTGTCTAGGGATCAACATATATTCAAAAGTGTCTAGTGTCTATTAATTAAAATTTTCTTTAAGGATTCATCAAATAAAGTGTTTTCGTTTGTCACAGTAACGATAAACCAAGTCACCTTTGCATTAATAAAGAAATTTGCCATTTTCCTAATAAAGGGATTTTTGACATTTGAACCACTAACATTAAAGTTGGAAAAAAAGACTGAAATAACAGTTTTCTTAAAAAAATTATTAGGTAACTTGAACAATTAATAATCCGTGTTTCTACCGCGAACACTAACAACACAAGAACATCGGTTTGGCATACTCAAAATGAGCATCCAAATCACGCTGTGGAATGGCCGCCCATGTTCGTTGCAACAACAAAAAAAGGTCTTCTTGCGACTGGATACCCTCCATATTCGGCAGAGCTCTTCTCTGTAGCATATCCCATGCATGCTCAATCGGGTTCAAGTCTGGCGACTGAGCAGGCCAGGGCAGGACATTGATAGCTGCGGCATATCCGCATAAAAATGCTTGATCCCTAGACACTTTTGATGTGTGTATATACTTATAATAAAAATGTTACAGGTCCAATTCTGAACATTAAAGACATTTTGTAACATTTTTTTTTGGAGCCCTCTCTATAATCGATACTGAAGCCAAAATAGTATTTTTTTTTACTTTTGTCTGTCTGAAACTACTGAATGGATTCAAATGAAACTTGGCATGATTTGAGTTCATACTACGAGGTAGGACATGGGATACTTTTTATCCCGAAATTCAGCACAGTTTCTTGGAGAGAGGGGATGAAAGTTAAAATGGTACTTAGTTGTACCTAATTCAATAACACATAGTCCGATTTCTTTCATTCTTTTTTTGCTAGAAAGAAAAAAACAACGTTTTTTTTTGTCCGCGACTGTACACTGCCTGTGGGAAGCTGAGACAGATATGTCAATATAGCGGTACGAAGTTCGCCGGGTCAGCTAGTTTTAAATAATTTTATGTCCACTTATACAACAAAAGTCACAAAAACAGATAAGTGTGAGTACCACGATTGATTGTGAGCAAAGTTTCATAGCATTGAAACATAACCGTGCTCTATGTCAAGGAAAACAGTTCTATATATTTATACAATGATTGTTACACATAAAATCCTTTGTTATGCAAACAACCATACAAATATTATAAAGCTGAAGAATTTTTCTGACCCGCTAATCTCAGAAAGTACTGTTTCTAATTAGAAAATTATTTTGTTGTTGGATAGCTCAATTATCGAGGAAGGCTATCGGCTGTATAACATTATGCTCGCAGGGAGCTTAGTAGGAAAAAATATTGCAAAAATGGTGACAATTTTGTCATGAAAACGTCACTTCTCGAATGTTAAAAGTCATGGGGTGTATTTTTCTAGAAATGACTTATTATAAGCAGAAAGGATTTTCTAAATTTGACGAATTGTTTTAGAGATTGGCACTTAAAAGTTTGTAAAAGAAATGATCCCGTAAATACTCGTAGTAACGTATAATACACGATTCTATGCGAGATGACAACAATAGTTGTTTTTAACCCCCGACCAAAAAGAGGGGTGTTATTAGTTTCACGTGTCTGTCTGTGGCACCATAGCTCCCGAATAGATAAAGCTATTTTAATTTAGTTTTGTTTGTATGAAAGGTGAGTTACGTGCGAGTGTTCTTAGATATGTTTCATGAAAATCGGTTGACCTGTTTAAAAGTTATGGGGGTGAAAGTGGGGAAGAGTTATCGAATGTCTGCAAAAATATCATCGAGTGGGGTCTCAAATGAAAGCGCATAACGTGTTTTTTACTTTTTAAAGGGAACTCAGGTTATTATGTCGGGGGTTTTTTTTAATTTTGAGAATTTATAGTTATTGCGTATTGCATTACTTATCTAATCATTTTGTATTTTACACGAAATTTCCACGTAGGTAAATACTAATAACAAAGCTAATTTGGCTGTGATACTTTTCCTTAATAATACCTAACTGATTAATATACGTCAGCAGCCTTTAACAGTCTACTGCTGGACATAGGCCTTTCCTCAGAAAGGAGGTGTTGGTCTACTACACGACGCTGACCAGACGGGTTGGTATAGGGTTTGTTTCAAGTTTTCCTTCTCTTTGCAGTGATGATGTCCTGCGTAGTTAGCTCCCTTAGTCGGCTCTTACGACACCAATGGGGTGAATAGATCACACTCTGTATTCTTAATCCATCACCACACAAACAACGAATGAACATATTAGGACTATAATAAAACTTCATAAAGGAAACATACCTGCAAAACACCACGTTATCCCACTAAATATACAAACAAACAATAATATGTTGCACATTTTCTTATTTCATATTCACATTACTAACGTTAAAAGTATGATTTAATTATAATATTAAATTAAAACACGAACGAACGCCTTGGTCAGTCACTGCGCACTGTTTCATCAAAAACCTACATAAATACTCGTAGTTTAAACTACATTATCCTGTAGCATTTGTGTTTTAGATAACTTATTTATTTGTAAATATATTTCATTAACCGACTTCAAAAACAGAGGAGATTTAGTAGGGTAGTACTTTTGTAGGGTGTATTATTGATGGAAAGGAAAGTAAAATAGACTTTATACATTACATAAAATAATAGCAACACGTAGTGTGAGGGACCAAGACTAAACATACAATAAGATGAATAAAACATACCTACAGACATTCCATGCAGTATAGCAAGCTATGGGACATTGACGTCTCTCAGGTAATATTCCTTTACTAGTCTCTTAAAGGCAGTTAATATTTTCGCACGTCTTATTACGACTGGTATGGCGTTCCGTATGCGAACTGCTTGTACAGAGAAGGAATGGTCGAGGAATTTGGTTGTATTTCCTGGCATTTTCAATTTCAAATTCTCTCGACGATTTAGGATGTGAGTCGAGTAGGAAGTTAAACCGAGATTTCAGGTCGCGTGGAGTAAGTGGATTGAAGAGAATATTGTACAGAAGAGAAAGAATGTGTGCATTCCGGCGAAGGCGAATGGGTAACCACTTAAGCTGTTTACTAAATTCGGAGACATGATCATATTTGCGTTATCCAAATATGAATCTTATACAGAGATTTGGAGTCTCTCAAGCTTATTTAATTGGTATTCGGTAAGATCGAGATAACTGGCATCAGCATAATCAAGGATGGGGAAAAGAAAGGATTGTGAAAGAGCAATCTTCGTAGATATGGGTAAGAAATTGCGTAGTCTGCGCAAAGACCCCGCAGTGGCAAACATTTTGCGACTCAGCTCCTCTGCAGCTGAGGACCCCAGGATAAGGTACTATCAATATAGATTCCCAAGTTCTTCACCTTGTCACTGTATGGGATAGGTGTGCTATTGCACGTGACTTGAGGCAATTTTGTCCAATTAATTTTGGAAACCATTCGAGAGCTTCCAACGACAATGACCTGAGTCTTAGATGGATTCATTTTCAAACCATTGGTGTTGCTCCAGTTAAAATTTTTATCCAGGTCAGTATTAGTGGTTTTAACAGCATCGGCCAGATTAATCGGTGATGTCCTGGTGTAAATTTGGAGATCATCAGCATATAGGTGGTAGGAAGAAGAAAGATCATTAGTGTTGGTGTTGTGGTGACTTCCACATACAGTGCAACAGAAATATACTACAGCGCCATCTATCAATAGATACTATCAATCCTGAATCGCGCAGTGAAAGTTCGCGCGCCAATTAAGATACATACAACATCCCAACATCAACCGTTGGGCAGTTGGCCCGCCAGGCATGATCACCTCGCCTGGTCGGAGGATCCTCCCTTTGTATTGGAGGGACATGACACAGCTGTCCCCCACAGTGTTAATAAAAACAGAGAAAAGTAGGGGAGACCAAACAGGTAGTTGTGAAACCAGTCAATCGCCGTTGGAGAAATGTTGAAAGAGCGTAGTATACACAGCAAAACGTCGAAATCAACGGTGTTGAATGCATTGCTAAAGTGTAGGAGGGTCGGAACTGTAAGCTGGCCATTCTCTATAGCAGATCTGATGTCACCCGTAATATGGATCAGGGTGGTAATGGTGCTGTGACCGGATCGAAAGCCAGACTGGAGAAGTTAGGTTTAGTAGCAGGTTCCGTGATAGGAAATTTGAAAGCTGAGAATGGATAAGGCGTTCAAGGACATTGGAGAGAAACGGGAGAATGGAAATCAGGCGGTAATCGGAGAAGGACCCGGGATTTTTCTTTTTGGGGATAAGGATTATTTCAGCATCCTTCCAAGCCTTTGGAAACACGCTAAGAGATTGAATAGTTTAGGATGTGACTTATGACAGGAAGAATTTCATCAAGGATCGGGATGATCATACTACGGCTAAGACAATCTGAACCCATTTGAGGTTTCAATAGATACTATGCTCTTCCTAACATCACAATCAGAAAATTGACTAAAGAAAACGGGAGAACAGTCAGGAGCTGGAGCAGAAGTAAGAAGGTTTGTATGTATGTATGTATATTTTTTGGCACGTCGTAGAGCCTAAACGGCTAGTCGCATTTTTATGTGAGTCGTCTTAGTCGTAAGAGTGACACTGGGTACATCAAAACTAAAAAAAATACAAAATTAAGGATTTTTGGAGCCAAAAAGTAATCTCAAAAAAGTTTATGTTTCAAAATAGATGAAGTGTGGTATCAAAATAAAGAATTTTTAACGGTGATTAGGAATATATGTATAACATGTGTTTTATTTAAAAAAACAATAATTTAATAAAGATGGCAGATGTTGACGCAGTCGGGTTTTTTTACTTATAAATTATTTATTTTACCTAACTACGGCGAAGTCAAAGAGAAAGATAATAATTTTGGCAGTCTTTTGTTTATTCCACCGTAGCTTAGCACCTAAGCTTCTGAACCGATTTTAATTAATGATGTGTCAATAGATTCGTAATAATGGCGCGGGTGACGTAGGTTATATTCATTTAATGAAAACTTTGCACGTACATAGTCGGGTCAGTTTTATTTTTGTTTATATTCATATAATAGCAAATAATATTTCGTCCCGTATAGGGAGTTTAAAAAATGAAAATAAGATAATAATAAGTTTATTCATTCACTCTTTCTTAAAGCTATTACAAAAATACAAGCGATTGTTACAAATCCTTACATTTGTAGGTTAACGTCGGCAACCATAATAGTATTAAACTGTGCTATAGCTGCCAGCGTCTTCCACTCTGGGAACTCATAATTGGGTCTTCTTCATGTTCCACAATACAGTTATCGTAACTAACTGATTCGATCTTTAGAATAGGTACAATGTCGCCCAGCCAGAACTCTCTTATGTGGTGGTATGCTGCAAACTCTGGTTTTGTTACGTTTAAGTGGCGGAATGTAGGTCAGAGTTTGATGTTTACGAAGTATAGTATTCATTATAAACATCTGTCGTACAGTGAGAATAGAACATTCGCGATAAAGGAGGGTTGTGGGATACCTTCGGGGTTTACTGTAGATTACCTTTATGATTGCACGCTGTGCGCGCTCCAATGGAAGAAATGTGCTAGTACAAGTACCACCCCATGCGACTATACAGAACTGGAACAAGGATTGCGCGAGTGCATGATAAACACACAGTAATGTAGCAATATCTGCAGACCTTCTGAGTTTATAAAAGAGAGGTATTAATTTCCTAATGCGGGCTGTCAAAGACTGAACATGTAGGTACGTGATGATAAATGAACAGGGACCAGTTAAGATGTCTATCCAGAATTAGACCAAGATATTTTATGCTGTGGGTGAAACTAAGCTAAGGAAAGTCACATTCGCCATCAAATCTATCACAGCAATGTGCCTTAACGCACAAATCAGTGAGTGGTTGAGTATTAGATCGCGGGTCAAGGTTATGTATTTGGTCTTATCTAGGTTTAATGTCAAAAGGTTGTCATTCAACCACTTCATAATCTCCCTGAAGGCCTCCTCGGTAAGTTGCTTGGCCTGAGCCCAATCAGTCCCGTGTACAATAAGTGCTGTGTCATCCGCATACGTAATAATGCTGCAGTTGGGTAGTAAAAGTTTACACAGACTATTTATATACACAAGAAAGAGGGAAGGCCCCAAGACACTACCTTGAGGCACGCCGAAAGAGAGACCAATGTCATCACTCTGATGATTTCTGACCTTAACACACTGTACGTTTGGAAAGATAGTCCCGAAAAATATCTAACACAATTCCTCTTATACCAATCATTTCCAGCTTATGCAAAAGCAATGGTATCGATATGGTGTCATAGACCTTAGATAAATCTATGAAGACCCCTACTACTTTATAATTATCATCAAGGTGCTTAACAACAGTTTCAGTAAGTTTCAAGGCAGCATCTTCAGTAGATCTACCCTTTACAAACCCATAATGATTTTCGGCTATCACATGAGTATTACTTAAGAAATTTATGAGCCTGTTATTTAAGAGTTTTTCCAATATTTTAGACACTGTTGTCAGCACAGAGATGAGTCTACAATTTCCAGCAGAATTTCTGTTTCGATTCGTAGATTGAATAGGTGAGTCAATGGTGGAATTAGGGTATTTCTCGACTCCTTGATAACTCGGGTTGGAATGCCATCTACACCTGTAGCACAGTTACTTTTGAGATTCATTATAATAGCTTCAACCTCACGCTGATCCGTATCAAACAAAAACATAGAATCGTTTGGTGACAGAGATGTGGAGGCTTTTGTCACATTATTTAAATGGATGCCTCTCTTCGATACTATGTCATTTGCCAAAGTTTTACCAATCCCTGCAAAATATTCATTAACAAAATTAAGTGAACCTTGCGGTTCTTCGGATAAAGTTAACAATTCAGTTGGCGAAAGTGTTTGTTTTTTTATGGTTGGTTACTTTATTAACAGCTGTGTTCCACATTTCCTTTGGATTATATTTGTAGTTTTTGAACTCATCCTGCTCATATTGAATTTTTATCTTTTTTAAGAGATTATTGCAATAAATACATAAAAAAATTATGGGAGCATGATCAGTGATCAGCGAATCCAAGATAAGGGTCTTAGCAAAACGGTCTGATCTTACAAAAACATGATCAAGACATCTATCCATACGCGTTGGAAGAGTATGTGTAGGTACTAGTCCGTACGATGCTGCAAGATCCAGATATTGATTACGATTTGAATCATTGCTGTTAGAAGCTATATTTATATCTCCAACCAAAATAACAGATTTAAGAGGCCACAATGAGGCTATGCAGTTTTCCAGGGTGTCACAGAAATTGTCTATATTTTTATACGATGCAGACCTATATACTGCCAAGATTGCTATTTCGTTTGAAAGTTTCAAGATAAGGCTGTTAGCGTCGTTTATACGTGTCTCCATTACAACTGTTGGATTTCGAATGTCATTATAATGGCAACATTTTGATTGTCACTTTTTCGTGTTTGACGTTTGAGGTTAATTAAGGACTTGAAAGACGCGCGTTGTGAATGGTAGACGATTATTGTTTGAAAACCGTAATTAATTGATATTAAGCGAATTGTATTGTCCATCGACCCGGTCTTTAGTGATAAACCGTTGTGTGTTAGGTCGTGGACTCGCGAGTTTTGTAGGCGCGTTCCGCGATAGTTGAAGCGAGTGAGTTGTAATTCGAATATCCGTGATAGCTGATACGAGTTTGTTGTAATTCGAATACCTTGGAAGTTGTACAGCACTTTAGGAGTTTATGTTTGTGTGACGACGCAGAGAAGCAGCTACCCAAGAGATCTCTTGGAACGCCGAGAACACTCAAGCCACACACTCCAGTAAGTGCTTGATGAATTTAGTTTAGATTAAGAACACGGTGAATCGCCGTAAAGCTCATCATTCTTGCCAATGGACTAGTAGCGATTTAATGCTTATACTCATGGGTCCTATAAGTATTACAGGTATCACAAAGTGATCGCACCCACTGGTGAGAAGACTGAACATTTTGGTAGCAGAAAGCGTGGTTAACCTCTGTGGCACTCCGTAGTGCACTCAGAAGGTGACATCTCGTTGTTAGGTAGGTAATTATACTGTTCCACTGTCCACATATCTTCCATTGATTTAGCTATTTAGAATAGTATTTGAAACAATTTATTAGCATAATGATTGAAGTGGGTAGGTCAAACATTTAATTATTGGATTAATGTAAAACTTATTTTACTAATTGTTTACTGGTTTGAACTATATTGTATACATACTAATATTATAAAGCTAAATATTATAAAGCATTATGATATCAAGGGTATTTATGTAGAAGTAAAATACTTTTTGTTTCACCCCATTCGGACATTTCGTTTAGAAGTTATCACGAGTATAAGACGCTAAGAGTTGGTACCTATTATTGAGTTATTTGTCAAAGAGTTTTCATCAACATAATACCTAATATTAGTCTTTATCCAAATAAATGTGTCGTTGATTATGAGTATTAGATCTTAGAAGAGTATAATAAATACATCTATACTAATATATAAAGCTGAAGAGTTTTTGTTTGTTTGAACGCGCTAATCTCAGGAACTACTGGCCCAATTTGAAAAAGTTCTTTCAGTGTTAGATAGCCCGTTTATCGAGGAAGTTTATCGAGTTTATCTATATCATCACGCTATGACCAATAGGAGCGGAGTACCAAAGAAGAATGTTTCAAAAACGGGGGGAAATTATTACGCTACGGGCAATGGGAGACGCAAACGACGTTGCGTGGGTTATCTATACTAAATATACTAATATATAAAGCTGAAGAGTTTATGTTTGTTTGAACGCGCTAATGTCAGGAACTACTGATCCAATTTGAAAAAGTTCTTTCAGTGTTAGATAGCCCGTTTGTCGAGGTGCTTTATCGAGTTTATCTATATCATCACGCTATGACCAATAGGAGCGGAGTACCAATGAAGAATGTTTCAAAAACGGGGGGAAACTATTACGCTACGGGCAATAGGAGACGCAAACGACGTTGCGTGGGTCCAGGGCCCTCATAGGGGAGATGTTGGGGGCGATGTTCAGGCCAACATCGCGCGCGGTTCCCCGACCTATTGGCAGGCCAGTGGGTCAGCTGGAGCTGGCACGGGCGGGTGTGCGGATGCACCCTCGAGTATGGAGCGGTTCGTTAGAACGCCGCCTCGGGTGTCATCGCGCTCGCCGCCGACCACTAGAACGCCGCCTCGGGTGTCATCGTGCTCGCCGAAGATGACGACATTTCGTCGATTTTCGCCGCCCATCATGGAACGCCCTCGGTTGGATCACCGCACCCCCCCTATCCGTGGACGGCACCAAGTGGAGCGCCGCGACTGGAGGGGCACTTACGAGGGACCATGGGATCCCTACCACGGCACTGATATGCCCGGTTGCTTGGGCTATAATGCGTGGGGCCCCGGGGGCCCCCGCTGGGAAATTGCAGCCCACTCAAATTTGGTCCCCAATCGGAGGCCAAATTTGTCTTGCCCACTGCCTCCGTGTGTGTTTGGGGTTTGATTTCGACACCCCAGGTACGGTTGACGTGCTACTGGGAGTAGACGTTCTGGGTAAGTTTTGTTGTCGGATCGGCGAGTCTTGCAGCATGATCGACTCATGGCTGTGGAGACATGTAGCAGGAGAATTGAACCCGTCGGATTGTGCATCCAGGGGATGCCGGGCTCCTGAATTGGTTAACAATCAGTTATGGTGGGGCCCTCCTTGGCTGGCAAGAAAGGAATCGGATTGGCCCCTTAACAACGCGTAGTTGTCTATGGACTGTGATATAATCGCAGCCGTGTATGTGACCCAGGAGGTCCAGGAGACTGAAGCGAGTTTCCTGATTGAGCGGTATAGCTCATTTGATAAATTGATCAATGTCAATTGTTGGATCAGAAGATTCGTTCGGAATTGTCGCACTTCCCGCGAACAGCGAGCGCTAAGCCCAATTCTGTCACCGGCAGAGCGAAATGAGTCGCTTCTGAATTTGATCCGGTTGGTACAGTCTTCGAACTTTGGAGCAGAACTGGAGAGTCTACGAACTGGGCGTTCTAAATTGAAGGGTGCTGTCGCGCGTCTCAACCCGTTTATAGATTCGGCCGGGTTGCTTAGGGTAGGAGGAAGATTGCGCAATGCGAATCTGCCGTATTCGGCTCGTCACCCCCTACTGCTCCCCAAGAGAGGGCAGTTGGTTGAGTTGTTGGTGACTGACCGGCATGTTAAAAACGCTCATGCAGGTTGTAACGCCTTTTTAGCTACACTCCAGAGGGAGTTTTGGATTTTGCTGGGCGTCGTACCATACGGAACATCGTGTTTCGGTGCATGCCTTGTTATCGGAGCAAGGCTGCCACGATGCAGCCTCACATGGGGGATCTACCTGTCTGTTTATCCATAAAGGCGGTGCATCTCGAGCTCGTTGCTGACCTCACGACGGAAGCCTTTATAGCGTGCGTGGACAGATTCGTTTCCCGAAGCTGCTGGACTGGGACTGCCAGCACTGATTCGTTCCGGTAACGGAACCTACTTCGTAGGTGCAGAACGATACTTACGAGATGTAGTTAAGTTTTTAAATGAAAACAAAGTGGATATTGGAACAGCCCTCTCCCGTCGGGGTATACAATGGACCTTCAGTCCACCAGGTTGCCCCCACTGGGGCGGGATTTTTGAAGCCGTAGTAAAGTCAGCTAAGACGCATTTAGGGCGTATTGTAGGTCAGACCGCGCTGACATTTGAGGAACTCGCGACGTTGTTTTGTGAGATAGAAGCCGTTCTCAACTCGCGACCGTTGTGTCCGCTCAGCTCGGATCCAAATGACCTGGAGGCGTTGACTCCAGGCCATTTCTTAATTGGTCAGCCACTTAACGCGCTGCCCGAACACCCGTTCGAAGATGTGAAATTGTTTCGGTTGTCTCGGTATCAGATGTTGCAGCAGTTTTCCCAGAATTTTTGGAAACGATGGTCTCTAGAATATCTGCACATTCTGCAACAGCGCCTTAAGTGGACTGACAAAACTAGTCCCCCTAATGTTGGTGACCTCGTGCTGGTTAAGGATGCTAACCTACCGCCACTGCGTTGGCGCCGGGAGCGCATTGTTAACTTGTTCCATGGTAAGGATGGGACCCCCCGGTCCGCAGAGGTTCTTGTTGGGGACTCAGTTATCAAACGAGCGGTAGCAACGTTATCTCGCCTGCCTGTAGATTAGGGAACAGGTACGGACCTGTTCGAGCGGGTGACTGTTGGATTTCGAACGTCATTATAATGGCAACATTTTGATCGTCACTTTTTCGTGTTTGACGTTTGAGGTTAATTAAGGACTTAAAAGACGCGCGTTGTGAATGGTAGACGATTATTGTTTGAAAACCGTAATTAATTGATATTAAGCGAATTGTATTGTCCATCGACCCGGTCTTTAGTGATAAACCGTTGTGTGTTAGGTCGTGGACTCGCGAGTTTTGTAGGCGCGTTCCGCGATAGCTGAAGCGAGTGAGTTGTAATTCGAATATCCGTGATAGCTGATACGAGTTTGTTGTAATTCGAATACCTTGGAAGTTGTACAGCACTTTAGGAGTTTATGTTTGTGTGACGACGCAGAGAAGCAGCTACCCAAGAGATCTCTTGGAACGCCGAGAACACTCAAGCCACACACTCCAGTAAGTGCTTGATGAATTTAGTTTAGATTAAGAACACGGTGAATCGCCGTAAAGCTCTTTCTTCTTGCCAATGGACTAGTAGCGATTTAATGCTTATACTCATGGGTCCTATAACTATTACAGGTATCACAAAGTGATCGCACCATTGGTGAGAGGAGTGAACAACAACACTGTGCTGAATTTCAGTATTGACGTACACAATAACACCGTCGTTCTGGTTACAGTAGTCTGAAACATAGGATAGATAGCCAGGTATTTCCGGGACAGTTGGTAATTTACTGAGCCAGCACTCAGTGAGCACAATAACATCAAAGGGCAAGGCTACTCTTTCTAATAAAACGGTAAAAGCGTTAAAATTACATGATAAGCTACGAATGTTAATTTGCATAATAGTGATGGATTCCCCAGGAGAGTCAATCAAGTAGTAACATTTTCAGGGTTACATACCACTGTTGGGGATATATGTAAAGAATCTAAATCTTCTAAAATATTAGTTATTGAATCAGCCATTATAGTTGAGAGAAATTAATATTTGTGTATGACCAAATGACAAGTGAACACATGTGAGTTAGGTCTATGGACTGTGTATAAAAATCTATAGACAGTAAAGTGCACATTTTAGCTTGATTTACTGATTGAGTGTGCATAGCTATACTCATACATGTTTTACATGTTAAAAGGAATAGAGACTCAACATTTTTCTTGACAAAAATGTGTGTATGTATGGTGTGGAAAAATACTAAAATGTGTAATATAAAGAACAGTGTTGCTGAACGTGTATATAATAAGCAATTGCACCCTGGAACAGACAAATTAAGCTAAAACATAAGAGTAAAAACTAAAAACAGTATAAATAAAACGATAACATGATTGAAAGAGTGTAACACCTTTCGAAGGAAAATGTTATGTTGGTAGGCGGATAGTTAGTCATCTTGATTAGGGAGCAGGTTCCTTAGATCGCCTTCGGTCAGAATGCGATGCCTGAGTGCACCCTCTACTTTACGCAAAAATACCTTTCCATGAGTAGTCCAACAGTATTTGTAGCCTTGATCCTTACTGAACTCGCGGGCGAGGAAGTACACTCTTCTAGCAGACTGAGTAAGTATTTCTGAGATAAAATCAGGTTTAGGCGGTCCATCAATTTTAAGAGTACAAGTATTAAGTCTATTGTCGTTCCTCGTCTGGTTGTATGCCTTAAGTGATTTCAATATTTTTTCTTTGAGCATTACAGAAGACGAATTACGTGTTGTCGTTTGCGTGGACGTTGTCTACTGGTTACCTTGGAAGTTTCCTTTTCTGTATCTGTGACTGGAGCTGAACTAAGGTTTGTGTCTGATTCAGTGACCTGCGGCGAGGCCTGTGGTGGCGTTCTTTTCAAGGGCATTTTTTTTATTATTTATTTAAATTTCCCTTGATTATTTATTTATTTCTATTATTGACGACGGAGTGACAGCAAACACAACTTATCGATTCAATGACCAGAGTGGAGAGGTTTGTCTTTGTCTGACTACTGACCAATTTGTCTGTTAATATACTTATACAACCAGTCGTACATCTCCAAAGGAAATCGGTGGAAGCATCTGAAACGCTTACATCTCCTGGCAGTATGTCTTTTTCTTTTTTCCTACCAGTCATAATAAGTTTATTGACTGTTCGGGAAACTGGAGGAAACAGGAAAGAATGGGAATAACACTGTAATTATCGGTTAATATTGTCTATAGGTACTAATATTATCTATAATATAATATCATAGCCCAGTTGCACTCGGTGATTAGAAACAATCACCGAGGGTAAGCAATGACGGCGCGGTCAGTACCTGGATGGGTGACCGCTAGTGGCATGTTACCATGAGCGTCGCCGTGATTCGGAGGTCACATTAAGCAATCGGTCCCGGTTGCTATCATATGATAACAGTCGTGAAGCTTAGTTGGAAGCCCTTGGGCGGCTTAAAAACTTGCAACGGCAAGATAATGTATAGCCAGTCCCCAACCCGCACTCGGCCAGCGTGGGGAGGTATGGCCTTAACCCTCTCCTGCGAGGAGACCCGAGCCCAGCAGTGGGACATTATGGGTTGTTGATGAATCTCGGTAACGGTTTAACCAATTTAAATTCGTTTTTCACCAATGCGTTGCGGTTTCCTCCACTTAACATTTAGTGTTTGTTTTATTTCAATCGGTTCATAAATAAAAAAGTTATGTCAGTTTGAAGAATCACCGCGATAACCGAGTTTTACGCGGGCGGAGCCGAAGGCAAAAGCTGGTTTTATAATATGATTAATATATATTGATGTACAGACATCGACCTCTTAATATAAATAATAATAATAAAATAATAAATATTTCGGACATCTAGCACTCAACGCCATCTAGTACCAAGCTAAGCATAGCTTGTGTTATGGATACTAGACAACTGATACCAATACATATATACTTTTTTTTTGTAAATATATACATATTATACATAGAAAACACCCAAACTCCGAAACAAATATTTGTAGATCATACAAACATTTGGTCCGACCCGGGAATCGAACCCGAGACCTCATGATCAGCAGTCGCAGACGCCAACCGCGAGACCAACGAGCCAGTTGGAACGGCTGTACCGATTTTGACGGGACTTTCACTGATAGGCTGATGAGATAAGTACATATGTTAATCAGCTGTCTGGTTACTATAGTACAGCCTCAGCCCGGTTCGGGACGACAGACAGCCGTGTGTGAGATGAAACAAGCTATCATCAAACTTATAATCACCTAATAGGTACTTCGATTGTTAGTGGCCGTGTTAACATCAGTTTATGTCCACAACTAATACGCATTTATTCCCTCATATAAACGAGGAAAATTCATCGCCATATTGCGGAAAACAAACGGAATTAATGCCCTCTAATGGTAACGGTGAGTTAAAGACTTCATAAGTGATGACACTGTCATCATTATTTAGCTATCATTGGCTGATGCACGGTTTAGGTTACAAAGAGTAGCGCTCATTCATGCCTACATGTGATAACAAATTGTTGTTCTGAGTCGGGGTGTTCTTTGTGTCCGTTTCATACAGGTACGTGTTTAATAACCCATTAGCCAAGATGCAAGACTTTGGCTTCGAATATCTACAATCACTAACGCTTCTAGCCTGCTGTATTGTTGGCTGATACATTGTTTTGACCTCGTTACTTAGCATTGAGATGACGTCATTTGTTAGTTTCCTAATAACGTTAGTTTGTAGAATGTCAACTTAGCTACGGTGACTGACTTGATGGAACTATTCCTTACACTCACCAAACCAATCCACTCTGAGTAGTAATGTCCATGTATGTGCAATATACAATGGCTAACATTTCATTCTCTTCTTATTAATAACTAGCCGACCCACGCAACCTTGTTTGCGTCTCCTATTGCCCGTAGCGTGATAATTTTCCCCCGTTTTTGAAACATTTTTCATTGGTGCTCCGCTCCTATTGGCTGTAGCGTGATGATACATAGCCTATACCCTTCCTCGACAAATGTACTATCCAACACGGAAAGAATTTTTTAAATCGGTTTCGGCGGTTTCTGAGATTAGCGCGTTCAAACAAACAAAGAAACAAACAAACCAACTCTTCAGCTTTATATAGTATAGATTTCTTTAACTATGCTTTGGCCTACTAAATAACACTGGCCAGTCGGGTTGGCATAGAGTTTGTAGCAGGGTTCCCTTCTCTTTGCAGCGCTGTTGTTCTGCGTAGTGTGCTCTCTTAGTTGGACTGTATAGGGGTGGTGTCATAGAGTTTGTATCAGGGTTCCATTCTCTTTGCCGCGCTGTTGGTCTGCGTAGTGTGCTCTCTTAGTTGGACTGTATAGGGGTGGTGTCATAGAGTTTGTATCAGGGTTCCATTCTCTTTGCCGCGCTGTTGGTCTGCGTAGTGTGCTCTCTTAGTTGGACTGTATAGGGCTGGTGTCATAGAGTTTGTATCAGGGTTCCCTTCTCTTTGCAGCGCTGTTGTGGTGGTATATATATACATATGTATATTAGAAACTATCTGGGCCCACGGTGTTACACACGGTACGATATCAACAGCGGGCAAGGCCGCGGAACAAAGCTAGTTTAAAAAAAGTAGCCTAAGTTACTCCTTATATCATCAGCTACCTCTCAGTGAAAGTCTCGTCAAAATCGGTGTAGTCGTTCAAGAGATTAGCCGGAACAAACAGATTCGGAGACAATTTTCATTATTGGTTTTTGATTTGATGTAAGCATAGCATAATATACTTTCATATGCATTAAGTGAAAAGCTGTTAATTTTAAATAAAAAACAGACACATCAATAATTTATTAATTTGTATAGATTTCCCAAATGTCGAGTCCACCACGCCCCAGTCTGCATTTACTGACTACGGATGACGTCGAGTGACTAATGATGTGATTAATTATTATATGAATTATATTTTATTTGGTATTGCATAACGTGATCTGTGTTACCGTTATTATTTGTTTTTATCCTGTAGTGACATTGCTAGATGGAAAAACTCAATAATGGATCAGAGAAACAGCCCCCCTAGCCAAGTTGCAAGCGTTTTTCTTTCTGCAATCGTTAACGGCTAAATTCTAGTGTGTCATTGGCTAATCTTAGACAAAGTATTAGCCAATAACACACGAGAATTTAGGCGTTAACGATTGCAAAAAGACAAACGCGTGCAACTTGGCTAGGGAGGGAGATTTATTTGCCTACTAGCTGAAACCCGTGGTGTTACCTTCGGTTAATGTCGAAGCTAATCTAAAAAAAGTAGCCTAAGTTACTCCTTACATCATCAGCTACCTATCAGTGAAAGTTCCCTCAAAATCGGTACAGCCGTTCTAACTGCCTCGTTGGTCTCGAGGTTCGCGTGTGCGACTGCTGATCATGAGGTCTCGGGTTCGATTCCCGGGTCGGACCAAATGTTTGTATAATCTGCAAATATTTGTTCGGAGTTTGGGTGTTTTCTATGTATAATATGTGTGTATTTACAAAAAAAAAGTATATTATGTATTTGTATCAGTTGTCTAGTACCCATAACACAAGCTCTGCTTAGCTTGGGTTAGATGGAGTTGTGTATTAGATGTCCGAAATATTTATTTATTATTATAAATATTTGTTTATTATAGATTAGCCGGAACAAACAGACAGACCGACAGACAAGAATGGTAGAAAATGTTATTTTGGTATATGTACCGTGTATACATACATATGCATTTAGTAAAAACCGGTTATTTTAGTATTACAAACAGGCACTCCAATTTTAATTACTTGCATAGATGTATAGTTTTTTATTATTTATTTATTTAGAGTTACCATTAAGACCAATAGGAGCGGAGCACCAATGAAGAATGTTAAATCGTCGATTGCCAAAGACTTTCAATTCGGCTAGAGACTCTATGGCGCTACGTAGAGATGTGGCGTCGCTGTGCATCTTCTACAGCATTTACTATGGGGAATGCTCCGAGGAAATATTCGAACAGATCCACGCCGCCTCTTTCCGCCATCGTCCTACGCAACAGCAGTTTCATCCCCATCATTTAGATGGCTGGCAGTCCACAACTGTGCGTTTTTCTAAAAACTTTCTGTCTCGTTCAACAAAACTGTGGAATTAACAGTCGCCTGCGGTATTCCCGGACCAATAAGACCTTCAAACCTTCAAGAAAAGAGCGTAATCTTTCTTAAAATGCCGGCAACGCATTTGTGACGCCTCTGGTGTTGCGTCACCTGTTGCCCGCAACAGGAGACGAAAACAAGGTAACGTGGGTCAGCTAGTTGGATACCAATATTTTGTTTTGACCACCTTTTTTTTTACGTGTGGAAACCCCCACAGGCCGTCACCCCACCGGGGTTTGCGTTAAGAGATGTCATTCCTAAACATTTTCGTTTCCTACAACGATTACGTTTGTAGAATGAAGTAGGTATCTGTGAGTGTGGTGGGGTGTGGAAACCACATAATATTATTAACGTAATAGAAACTTTTGTTATACATATAGAAAAAAAAAATTCTATCAAATCACGGACATCCAACCATCATTAGTTACCATTATCCTGTTTATTACTAAAAATAATTTTCCTGAATTACAAGTAGCAAGTGACAAATGAATATATTTTTATTTGTCCTTATATTTGTGGAATATATCAGTGATCACCACTAGTAGAGCCACGCTGATTTCAGCACGAACGGGCTGGAACTACCGTCGAACTGAAGATCACCGTGAAATGACAGCGTTCGTGCTGTCGTGTTTCGTTGGTGAGTGCGAGACCGGAGGCCAATGATGCAACAAGCACAAGTACAAAATTCCAAAAGTCCTTCAGAACACCAAATCTTTGTACCTATTGTTATTCAACCGGTGATAAAATAAATATCTTCAATAAAAAATAATAATGACGTGATGTGTCTAGATAATATGATATGACATAATAAGAGTCTCCCCCTTTTTTTTAGGACGCCGAATATCCCGAACGTGGGTCTTGGGCAGTCTGTCCTCACTGGACAGCAATCAAATTCTTGATATGACACTTTCTGTAATTTAAAACAAAATTGGCGACAAATATTTATCTATCAGATAATATTTATTTAGATACTATAATGAATCACGATTAGTCTAGTAATTTTGTTGTTGTTCTCTCCATAACCAACAGATATCACAGTGATATCTGTTGGTTTTAGCGAGAACAACAACAAAATTTACTAGACTAAAATTTTGGAACACTGCCATCTAGCGATACTGTCAAGAACAATTAGAAACTTCTAAACATCAAGTTCTTAAAATTAAACTAAAACATTCAATGACTAATCTAGAGGGCGCTATAAGTATATTTTTTTATAAAAAATAATAATAATAACTTAGGATTGCACGCTTAGTTACTCAACCGTGAAATATCTTATTATATTATTTCTAGCTGATCCGGCAAACGATGTTTTGCTATAAAAATAAATAAATAAAATTGGGGTATAAAAAATAGATGTTGGTCACGAATGTTGGTCGATTGTCAGACCTACCCGATATGCACACCAAATTTCATAAAAATCGGTCCAGCCGTTTCAGAGGAGTATGGTAACTAACATTGTGACACGAGAATTTTATATATAAGATTTATGAAGTACCTATCTATCATGAAAAATAATCACATAATACATTTTCATAGACGCAGCGTACGTTACATTCAGAACAACTTTCGGGGAAATATCCAGAAAGTAGGTAATTAAAAAATCTTCGCATGGCATCGTATGTAGTTTTTTTTATCGTAAGGTTGATAGAGGGAGTCTCTGGAGGCTGGGAGGGGTCCGGACGTGTTAATAACTGCAGTTCCCGGATTCCTCCCTTCACAGGCGCAGAGTGGCATACCGTGTGGTTTTAGTCGGTTCGAGTCCGACACACCGCCCCGCAGCAAGCCCCGGTGGGGTGACGGTCCGAGGGGATTTCCACACGTTAAAAAAAAAAAAAAAAAAAAAAAAAAGGGAGTCTCTAGAGCAAAAACTTTATAACCATTTTTTAAGAATAATAGGCGAACGGAGTAGTATAAAATTTGGCAAGTACAGTTAATGTATAAATGGAGGAGTGCAGAAAGATACAAAAATAAAAATGTATGAACATTGGTCAAATTTTGACCACTTGTAATAATAATAAAATAATAACAAAACAATATTCATTCGAATTTGTTTATTATATTTGCTTTAACGGTTCATTTTATCAGGGAACGTGCAGGAACTATAGGTGGCAGCGACACTATGTGGACAGTAAAGAAACTTATCAGACCTATCATCGTGCCTTTAAAGTTTTAAATATGTAAACAACATTTTCTCTTAGATTTTAATATGTTTTACTATTTATAAGATAAAAGTTATAACATGGGTTCCGGTCTATCAATAATCATGGTCAGATTGGTCAGCGTGGACAAAATATGTCAATTCCTATCAGTATTTATTTCCACAGACTTAATTAGCTCGTTGTATTCAACTTTGGTGTCTTTTAAATTTTTATGATTTTTCTTTACCAGTAAAAATTGTAGGAACGTATGACGGATGTTAAGGTTTTTCTGATTTTTTTGTTGACAATGAACAGTGCCGGATTAAGCCAGCGCGTGGCCTGTAGCAAATTCGGCCAAGGGGCCCTTGGTTTGCTTTAGGTTATCAAGTTATGGTATTTCAGACATTTTTTTCGGAAATTTAACACATGATTGCTATCTAGTCCTAAACTAAGCAGAGCTTGTATTAAATTAAATACATATAAACTTTTTTTTCTACATACATACAGAAAACACCCAAACTTCGAAACAAATATTTGCAGATCATACAAACATTTGGTCCGACGCGGCAATCGAATCGAATGCACAGCAGTCGCGTATGCTCCCGCTGCACCACCGAGGCAGCCTAATATCAGTATTAGACTCAGATTAGAGTTCAATACAACTGAAAATGTGGGTGAGTGACTAAATGGAGCGGCTATGTAGGAACACGTATATCTCATCATCATCAGCCTATCGCAGTCCACTGCTGGACATAGGCCTCTCCAATTGCGCGCCACTTGGTTCGATCCTCGGCTTCTCGCATCCAGCTCGTGCCAGCCGTCTTGCGCAGATCATCACTCCACCTGGCCTGTGGACGTCCTACACTACGTTTGCCGAGACGCGGTCTCCACTCAAGAACCCGTTTACCCCAACGGTAATCAGTTCTGCGGCTAATATGGCCAGCCCACTGCCACTTCAGCTTGCTAATCCTTTGGGCTATGTCGATGACCTTGGTTCTCTGCCGGATGACCTCATTCCTGATGCAATCCCTCAGAGAAACGCCGAGCATAGCCCTCTCCATAGCACGCTGAGCGACTTTGAACTTGTGGACCAGCCTTGCCGTAAGTGTCCACGTTTCGGCTCCGTATGTCATGACGGGTAGGACGCACTGATTGAAGACTTTCGTCTTAAGGCACTGTGGGATCGACGATGAAAAGACCCGACGAAGTTTCCCAAACGCTGCCCAACCCAGTTGAATTCTCCTGTTCACCTCATCCTCAAAGTTGCTGCTACCTAACTGCAAAGTCTGCCCGAGGTACACATAATTTTGAACAACTTCGAGAACGGCACCGTGTACTGCGATCGGTTCCGGTCGTACATGTTAATTGAACATGACCTTGGTTTTGTCCAAGTTCATCCGTAGGCCGATGCGCACAGAAGAGTCAGCCAGGTCGTTCAGCATCTGTTGTAGGTCCTGCAGCGTCTCTGCCATAATGACGATGTCGTCCGCAAATCGCAAGTGAGAGATGTATTCGCCATTGATATTTATGCCACGTCCTTTCCAGTGTAGCGTCTTGAACAGATCCTCCATTGCATTTGTGAACAATTTCGGGGAAATAACATCCCCTTGTCTCACTCCTCGATGCAATGGTATGGGCCTTGTTTGCTGATTCTGTACTTGGACGGACATGGTGGCGGCTTCGTAGAGACATCTCAGCACTTGGATGTATCGCCAATCCACTTGGCAACGCTGCAGGGACTCCAGAACAGACCAGATCTCGATCGAGTCAAAGGCCTTCTCATAGTCCACGAATGCTAGACACAGGGGCTGATTATACTCCTCTGTCTTCTGTATAATTTGCCGCACTGTGTGGATGTGGTCTATGGTGCCATATCCGCTCCGAAATCCAGCTTGCTCTGGTGGTTGAAATTCGTCGAGTCTTCGCGCAAGACGGTTCGTGATGACTCTTGAGAACAGCTTGTAGACGTGGCTTAAAAGCGAAATGGGTCGATAGTTCTTCAACCTGGTCTTGTCACCTTTCTTGAAGAACAAGATGACCACACTTCTGCTCCACGCCTCTGGAGTTCTCCCTTCGAACAGGACAGCGTTAAAAAGCTTTTGGAGCTCCCTCAGTACGGGCTTACCTCCAGCCTTTAACAGTTCTGTTGTAATGCCGTCCTCTCCAGGGGCTTTTCCATTTTTAAGCTGTCCAAGAGCCATCTCGATTTCGTCAATGCTGACTTTTGGCAGATCTTCGGTGTAGTGGCGTGTTAATGTGGCTCTAGAGTCCTCATTTTCGGAATCAGGTCGAGATGCATGCGAAGCGTACAAACCGCCATAGAAACGTTCCACTTCCGAAAGGACGACCGGCTTGGAAGTAACGACTTCTCCACTTGCTGTAGTCAGCTTCGTCAGGTGGCTTCTTCCGAGAGATTGAACAAACACCTTTGACCCCCGATTCTGCTCGATCACATCGGAGGCCGTGTCGTACTAGTTTGCTGATCTCTCGGTTTAGAGTCCGTTTTGCCGACGAAGTACACCTTTGACCCCCGATTCTGCTCGATCACATCGGAGGTCGTGTCGTACTAGTTTGCTGATCTCTCGGTTTAGAGTCCGTTTTGCCGACGAAGTAAGAAGTGGGTTTTCATGTCGTTCCTTCACTAGCCCTAGGGTCCTTTCCGAAAGCTTAGATTTCCTGCCCTTACGCTGCATTTCACAAAATCTCGTACCTTCTTCCCTGAGGATTCGAACCACATTTTCAAGGTTCTGGTTCACGCCTGTTGTCCATAGCAGCAAATCGGTTTTCCAGATTTGACTGGAACTTTTCAGATCCCATTGCGGCTTGGAGCAGAGTTGGTCGGAGCCTGGATTTCATCAATCGGACACGTTCAGCTTCAAAGTTGATATTCAGAGAGCCTCGGACGAGTCGGTGATCACTACCGGTGTTAAACCTATTGATCACTGAGACGTCTCTGAATATGTGCTTTCTGTCCGTCATGATAAAATCGATCTCATTTTTAGTCATAGCGTCGGGGCTTCGCCACGTCCACTTCCTTTGGGGCCGTTTCTTAAAGAACGAGTTCATCAAGAACAACCCCTCTCGTTCGAGAAAGTTGACTAGCATTTGCCCCCTATGATTTCTGCTTCCAAATCCATGGGATCCTATTACCGATTCGCTGCAATTTTGTACTCCCACTTTGGCGTTGAAGTCACCCATAACAACGTTGTAGTGGGTTTTAGTAGTGAAGTGGAGGGCCCTCGATATGTCATCGAACATACACTCCACCTCATCGTCCGAGTGGGCCGAGGTCGGTGCGTACACTTGCACTACCTTAAGGCTATACCTCTCGGTGAGCTTGATAATGTGGTACACTACCCTGTTCGACACACTAGACATTTCCACAACGTTGCTAGATAGGGACTTGTTAACCAGAAACCCAACGCCACCTTGAGACTGTTGGTCTCCCTCACGGAAGTACATGAGATGGCCTGAGTCAAGGGTTATGGTGTCCTCCCCCCTCTCTTCGGACTTCACATAACCCCAAAATATGCCATCTAATTTTCTCAAGTTCCACCTCGAGTTGTGCCAGATGCGAGTCTAGCCGTAATGTGCGGCCATTAAACGTAGCCAGGGTCAGTCGGTTGTGGTGGCCTGCCGTAACCCGGAGATTCTTAGCACCCCCCGCCTCGCCGTTACCATGGTCGCCACCATGACCAGGAATAGCGAGACTGCCGGGAACTGGGGGCCGTGGCTTATTTTGCAGCTGCATGGAGGTTAATGCCCATAATCACCACGCTGGGCAGGCGGGTTGGTGATCGCAGGGCGCAGTTCCTTGCACCGGTGACGCTGCTGCCCGTCACCGGCCTATTACATTTAACTACGCCTATTGGGATGGGTATACCGCCATCGGTCGGTTGCCAGAGCCTCGTTCGTCGTTCAGCAGGATGTACCGCGTGCAGGTGAGGTTGGTTTGAGGCGAAAGATTTGGGTGCGTGTAATGATGCCAGTTTTTGAAATAAACTCCCTTTATTTTTTTACGAATCAATTTGGTTGGCTTTTTAAAAGTTTGGGTAGTAAAATAGTTCATACGCATATTATCTTCTTCTTATATATAAAAAAAAAAACAATTGCTGTTCGTTTGTCTCGCTAAAACTCGAGAACGGCTGGGCCGATTTAGCTGATTTCAGTTTTTAAATGTTTATCGTAGTCCAGGGAGGTCTAAACGGTGATTTTTAAAAAAAAAAACTTGAAAATTCTAATGTCACGTGTACGAAGTAGCGAGCACGGCAGGCGGCTAGTTACGAATATTTATTAGGTACAATCAAAGTTACATACAAACAATCAAATTCAAATTTATATTCATGTAAGTAAATGACATTCATGATACTTATGAAAGAGCTATTTTAGCTATTTTTAACGGTCAGTTAGCGATTGGGGTTGAGCCATGAGAATTGACAAAAACTTTGGCCACTGTTTTTCATTCGCCAAGGGGTCACAATTATTGGTGTTACAATAATATGGTGGAATGTCAACTGGTGTAACTAAAATGCAATGCTTGACTAACAATGTGAATCAAACATACAACCTTAGCGACCTTATTCTACACTAGTTTTTATATTACCGGTTAGTATTCAAATGTCGAGAACAAGTTCTTCAATTAGCTATATATTGCAATCGTACTTTCAAATAATTTTCTTCTATTAGTAACTTTATTGGATTCACTTGGTGGTGACGTATTTGACCATTCGTAAGTTTAGTCAATTAGTACGAAACACATTAATAACAAATAGTTTGCCCAATTAAAAGGAGACAAATTTCGATAAAAACTGACAACACTGAATTTTGTATTCGTATTTGAATTTGTATTTGCTTTGGTGGTTTCACTCTTGTTTTTCAGTGCGCGTCTCTAAATTTGCTAATATTTAATCCAGAAAAGTTTTTTTTAAGTATTAAATAAAACAAAACTATTTATTTATAATTTAATAAATAATTTATTTATAACAAATAAACTATTCTGGATTTAATACGAGCAAATTTAGAGGTAACAATTCCAATGATAAGCAAATCTTGCTCTATACTCATCAAAGTAACATGATTAAGTCGTTCTTGGCCCACTGTGTTCCTTAACTCATTTTTCATGCATTTAATTTAATGTTGAAAAAGAACGTTCGCCAATGCAGTTAGTCATCATGAGAAACAAGTACATACTCAAGGCAATATCTGTGTTTGGAAAACATGACTCTAAAGAATTATATAATAAAAGTTTATAAAATTTCAGTTCCAGAGACTCGTGTTTGTTGATGTCAATAACAGTAGCCACATCTGTTTTCAGCAACTCCACGAACTGCACTAATTCATTTCCTAGGCTGTTCTCCAAATCATCTTTGTAAGCACTGACCATTATTGAGGATTTTTCCAAAATCAATCTTCCAATCAACAAGCCAACACCACGCGTCACATGTCCATACCAGGTTAACCTGTTGCTTCTCAACTTTCCATCCAGTGGTGCTACTTTCAAGCTTCCTCTAATGTAGTCATTCTTAACCTTATCCATTCTAGTCACACCACAAATGCATCTCAACATTCGCATTTAAGCTACATGCAGGTGTTTCCCATCTGTTTTCTTTATTGGCCAACATTCAGATCCATGCAGGACGGCAGGTCTAATGATCGTTTTATATATTTGTCTTTAACGTCAAAGGATACTTGGGATCGTAAATAGTTCCTGTTACCTGCCGCCACTTCATCCATCTGAATTAATTCGATGTTATTCGCCATTATTTTGTAACAGCGAACCGAGGTACGAGGTACTTGAAATCGGTGCAGACCAGAATCGCTGTTCCATTCAATGACACGGCAGTATGGCCAGAGAAACCACCAAAATCGCAACACATGTATTCGGTTTTAGCTCTGCAGATTTTCAAGCCAACATTCTCTAGTCTTTGCTGCCATGTCTCTAGTCTGCGCTTGACCTCGGACGCGACTTCACCGACCAACACACTGTCGTCTACAAATAGCATGGACTTGGTGCCTCCTCCTGTATGTCCGATGTCAAAACATTCGGCTAAGAGCCGATCCCTATTGGAAACCAACAGAGACATGAATTGGTCGGTGTTTCCCGCAGCTGATCTCACATAGGTGCTAGATCCTCTGTACATCGATAGAATCAATGCCACAAACTTAGCAGGCACTCTTTCTTCTTTCAAAGCCCACTACAAAACTTCTCGGGGCACCCTATCATACGCTTTTTCTAGACCAACAAACACCATATGCAAGTTTTTGTGTGCCTGTCTGTATTTCTCACACAATTTTCGAATTGCAAATATGGCATCTGTTGGCCCGGGAAAAAATCCAAATTGGTTTCGACTTATTGCACTTTCCTCTCTCACTCCTCTCTCAATAACTTTCTCCCAAACGTTTATACAATGTGGATGGAACGAGCTTTATTCATCAATAACTGCCACATTCCTGTACATCTCCTTTGTTTTTAAAGATGGGCACAAGCGAACTTAAACACCGTTCATCCGGGATTACCTAATGGCATGCAAGATATTTTACGCTTATCTAAACTTATTTTTTTTACGGTCAGACAGGCGTTGGAGTGCGGGGCCCCCCAAATCGCGGGGCCCGTAGCATTTGCTACTCTTGCTACGTGCCTAATCCGGCACTGACAATGAAGTGCACTGCATAACGTAACTTAGTTAGGAGATCAGAACTGCACCCATAATAATTATTGTAACATGTTAGTTATTTGACAATGTAGCATCTATTATACCCATGTACTGCAATACATATTTTGTAAAATGTCAATAAAGTTTTTATTATTAATATTATATTGTTGTATTTCTAGTAAGACACTAGACAACTGATAGAAATACATACCTATTACAATAAATACTTTTTAAATGTATTAAAAATACCGTTATAGACGAAAATTACAAAACAATAGGTAATTAATGTCACCCTCACGTTTCAAATTGCATCTCTTAGTTTCAAAGTATGCATTTGTGCAACAGACATCTACATTAATAAATACTCGCGCAAGCGTACCTAACTAGAGAGTAACTAGATAAATATCCACCTGCACTTGTAATATTTTGCCCGAAATCACAAATCACATGGAAGAAAGGGACACAAATAATATTTTTAATAACTCGAATAAACAAGAAGTACATAATAATTGAACATATGTTGTGATCATCTAAGACATCTTCATTCAGTCGTTTTATACGATCGAATAGTGTTGAAATTATCAAACACGACAATCAATTATTTCACTTGCGTGAAAGCTACAAAGTGTAGTTTTGTTTGCGGTCGTTTGACGGCTGACGTCGCGGCCATTTTCCACAATGGCCGTCAGAAACGCGACATCTATGCAGAGTTTAGTGTCATCGCGAGCGTGCGTAGCTTGGGTTGTGTGTGTTTTTATCACCACTGTATTGTTTGCAACCATTGTCTATAGAAATGTGACACGAAACATTTCTGAGAGATAAAATTATTCACACTATTATTCTTTTAGTGAGAAAAAGTTTACGTATTATATATTGTTTCGTGTTGTATTTTATAAGGTCGTTACGTAGTAAAATAATGAATTTAACACGCCGCCGCAGTCTTCTGTATGAATTGTAAGCCTTGTTGTGAGATCGATTTTTAGGTGTTATTAATGAAATTACGGAGGTGTTCGCGAGTGATATTGTTATATAAAGAACCAGTTTTGAAGGACTCCCGTTACTGTTGTGTTCTATCGTGCAGGAGGCGTAGAGCGCTTATAATCGATATAAGTTAATAAAAAATGCATATTTACCCCATGGTTTCATAAAGGATCGGGTCAATACGGTACCGGCTCGAACGGAGTTACGAATGTTGTTTATTCGCTTTCAAAGTGTGGTTTTGTTGATGACTGCAGTGATCCCCATTTTAATATAATAAAGTAATGGTGATTCAAAAAATATTCCTGCTGTTTTGTTGTTTCAACGTTTCTGCAGTACAAGGTTAGTAAACAAAACATTTTTTTTTAAATTAAGATTTTTTTTTAAATTAGATTATCTCAAGGCAGGCAGGTACATAATTATATCTAAAATTTTGTCTATTATTGCGAGCAATTCAAAAATGTTACTTATTGCAAGGTTTGCATTTAAAAACGCACAATCAAAATTGCTATTATTTAAATGAAATAAACTATAGATTTTGCTTTTATCGTCGCTTGTCACTACAATCACAAACTACTACAATCTATTCAAGACAAGATTTAATCTTAGAGCATAAATACCGATTTAGTAGACAATAAAATTAGTTTTATTTTATTATCTGTCAAAATTTCTATGGAATAGATTGATTTGTTAACGATTGATACTTGTTTGTACCTCACATTGATATGTAATGTACCTGAATTCGTCAATTCGCGCTTACGCGCTATTGGATAACCTTATTATCTTTATATTTCTTTTTACTCAATATTTTTAATAAACGATTTTAACAATTATGACAATGTTTGTGTTTATTAAAATTTATTTGTTTTGTTTTTTACGGATTTGTTCGATCTTAATATTATTGCAAAATTGTAATGTGGAGTTCAGTAGATGAATGTGTCAGCCTGTACAAGACAAAACTATTTTTATAATTATCGTAATTATAAGCCATACATAACTTTTATATTGTTTAACATAAAAATGCATTGGGAAGTTGTTATTGTAACCCTTGATATGTCTAGAGGTCATCAATTGTTATAGATTTTGTACTTTTAATTTCATATGCAGTCTCGTCTCATAGTCAAAGCCTGTGCTATGGTACCCAGACAGCCAGTAAACATACTTATACATTAATAAACACATACTTACATATTACAGACAAATTACACCCAGACACTTAAAAAACCTACGTTCAGCAGTGGACGGCGATTGGTTGATTGACTTAAAAAACAGCTTGTCAGATATTTATTTATCATGGGCAGCAGCATCAAAGCCACAATGCCTAGGTCAGCAGGCAGGGTCTATAACCAATATACCTACAGGCCTGTCATCTCTAAAAACTAGATGTGCAACTGACAAATCTTACTCTGTATGTCAATAAATCACTACATAGTATAAAACAAAGTCGCTTTCTCTGTCCCTATATCCCTTTGTTTGCTTCAATCTTTAAAGCTACGCAACGGATTTTGATACGGGTTTATTTAATAGATAGAGTGATTCAAGAGGAAGGTTTTTATGTATAATAAATGCACAATATAGTATAGAAACTCTGTTAATTTTCGAGGTTTCTAATGTGATGTAGCAAATAAACACATTTTTATGCGCTTACATTGCAAACGCTGGTTGCACCCTACGAGATAGATCAAAATAATGTACTACAGTATTGTACACCTTAAAATGTACTTCAAAAAAGTCCGCGACGGTATATGTCTATCTCTTAGGGATAACCCACAACAACCATTTTTTATTCCTTTCTTTTTACGAGAAATAATGGCTTATTTACGAAGTGATTTTAAGCAATACAGAATGAATCCTTATACAATTAAGTAAATTAAATACATTGTGCGTTTAATATAGATCAAAATAGCCCTTTACAGTATCTAATTTAAATGAATATATTCGAAGATATTACAGATTTAAAATGCACGAATCGTGTCGTCGGCGTGGGCATCTGAAATCCACCCGTGCGAAGTCGGGGCGGGTCGCTAGTAAATAAATATTTTGGACATCTAACACACAACGCCATCTACCTAGTCCCAAGCTAAGCAGAGCTTGTGTTATGGGTACTAACTATACAACTGATATAAATACATACACACTTTTCTTTTGTATACATATTATGCATAGAAAACATCCAATCTCCGAAACAAATATTTGTAGATCATACAAACATTTGGTCCGACCCGGGATTTGAACCCGAGACCTCAAGCACAACTGATGCATACGCTACCACTATGCCACAGAGGCAGTCAATATTTTTTATCTAACTGCAGTGAATCCAAAAGGAAGGGTAATAGATTTTTGCTATCTATGTATGTTTGTCCCATTATAGTGCCTAAACTACTAACCCAAATTTTAATGAATGAGGTGTCACTAAATTTGTAATAATGGAGCGCCTGATGTAGGCACTTTCTTCCAATTGACGATTGAAGACTGCACGTTTGGCCTACTTAGTGGTTTAACGGTCACCACGCCGTTTCCTACTTCGCCAAGTGTCGTGGGTTCAAATCCCACGTAGGACAACACTTTGTGTGATCCACAAATTGTTGTTCTGAGTCTGGGTGTTCTTTGTGTCCGTTTCATATATGTTTGTAAAGTCCCCCGCGACACCGGATTTATTCTTAGTGCGGGAGTTGTCTTTTTAAAAAAAAAAAAACACAGAAAGCTCTGCGATTTGTGAAGGAGATATAAAGTTGAAGCTATTATGTGAAATATGTTACAAAAATGCTCTCACACGGTTATATTATAATTATGTACCTAAATATCTATAGTTTTACAAACTTGAAAGAAATCCATAGACTAGGTTCCGACTGTTGCCACCAATTTGGCTGTCAAATGTCAACACCTCTTTAAATTCTCTGCTTGGCACGTCTCCACCGAAATTTGACAACACAAAAATTGCCAATTTTTGTTCAGTGGACACTCAGTTTTATAGAAACTTTTGTCACCAACACGTGCTGACAACACAAAAATTACCAACTTTTCTTCGGTGGAGACCCGGTTATACACACCAGTACCAGAGAATTTACATGGAGAATTTATAAATAAAACAGTGAATATAAGTACAATTATGTTTCATTACCATAAACCTGTAAGTAGTTCTAATAATATAGTATGTATAAGATACAAATAATGAAGACACTCATAAATAAGATTTATCCAATAATACTTGGGAAGTCCCAGTGGAAAGTACAACTGTCTGGGATCCGGCCATGAAATTAAATAAGAGTTAATTGGAAGAGTTGCAAATATAATAGGTTTACTTGATTTCTTAGCAAAGCTTAAGACACAAATTTTTTTTTTCTTTATTAAGTGTCTAAGGCAGAATCTATTATAGTATATGCCGATACAATACACAGGTACTTATATTGTCATTTAGTGTAATTTCTCCACTATTTATGGTGACATACTGTACAACTGGCCTATAAACTCCATGAAATTCAAATACATTATTTATATCAGACTTGTGGTAGTACCACCAGATGTCGCCGTTTTCATTTTGACATGAGATACTAATAAATAGATCTAATTACTATAATCATATGACTAAATAAGTACCTGGATGACTGATATCTGCTTGGATTTTTTAAAATGATTTCTAGCTAAATTGATTTGACACCCCCAAAGCCCTGTATACTAAATTTCATGAAATATGTTGGAGCCGTTTCCGAGATTCAGATTACATATCTACGAGTATACTATCTATACTAATATTATAAAGCTGAAGAGTTTGTTTGTTTGTTTGAACGCGCTAATCTCAGGAACCGCTGGTCCGATTTGAAAAATTATTTCAGTGTTGGATAGTATATTTATCAAGGAAGGCTATATATCATCACGCTAATACCAATAGGAGCGGAGCACCAATGAAGAATGTTACAAAAACCACGAACAAAATTACACTGCAATGGATAAAAGGGCACAGTAACTCAATGGGTAATGACGCTGCAGATGAATTGGCTAAAAGGGGATCCGAAACGACAGTGTGTGGACCGGAAGCACTACTGCCTTTGCCCCAAGCCCAAATAATAACATGGCTGCGCGCCAAAATCGAAGAAAAACACAAAACAGAATGGAAAAACAACGAAGGATGCAGGCAAAAAAAAGGGCAGTTCCGGCGGCATCAAAAAGACTTGCCCGCTACCTGATTAGACTAAAAAGGGACGATCTCAGGAAGGTCACAGGTATCCTGACTGGGCATTGTCCCCTTAACAAGCACCTATTCACTATAGGTGCAACAGACAGCCCTCTGTGCATGGAGGCAGAAGAAACGCCGCAGCACGTTTTCACGGAATGTAGAAGTGTGGCAGATCAACGGGCGGACATCCTCCAATCAACATCACTCCCAGAAGCATGTAGTGACCTGAAAAGGCTGCTGAGCTTCTGGGATGATCTAGGATGTTTGGAGTAGGCAGATGACATACTCACGTACAACGGCCCAATTAAGAGGCTAAGTGCGGAAATGGCCCGGTAAAACAAACAAACAAAAAAAGCGGCCAAGTGCGAGTCGGACTCGCCCATGAAGGGTTCCGTAGCAGCAAGTAACATAATATAAAAGTTCTTGTAGTTCCTTGTAACTTTAATCGATATTTTTCGGTTTACGATTTATGACGTATTAAAAACAAACTACTCACTAGATTTCGTTAAAACCAATTTCCGGTGGAAGTTTGCATGGTAATACATGGTATATATTTTTTAGTTTATCATTCTCTTATTTTAGATGTTACAGGGGGGGGGGGGACACATTTTACCACTTTGGAAGTGTCTCTCGCGCAAACTATTCAGTTTAGAAAACAATGATATTAGAAACCTCAATATCATTTTTGAAGACCTATCCATAGATTGGTTGAAACACGTATGGGTTTGATGAAATAAAATTTTTTGAGTTTCAGTTCTAAGTAAGTATGGGGACCCCCAAAATTTATTGTTTTTTTTCTATTTTTGTGTAAAAATCTTAATGCGGTTCACAGAATAAATCTACTTATGTATAATATGTATGTATTTACAAAAAAAAAAAGTATATATGTATTTGTATCAGTTGTCTAGTATCCATAACACAAGTTCTGCTTAGCTTGGGACTAGATGGCGTTGTGTGTTACATTGTCCGAAATATTTATTTATTTATTTATTTACTTACCAAGTTTCAACATTATAGTTCATATAGTTTCGAAAAAAAATGGCTGTGACATACGGACGGACAGACAGACAGACATGACGAATCTATAAGGGTTCCGTTTTTTGCCTATGGTACGGAACCCTAAAAAACAAACAATGCTGTCAGCCCAAGTATGGTTTTTAGTTATCATGTGCTGTGTTCAGTATGATATTCTTTTGAAAAAATCACATAAGTACCTATTTGCTTATTTTTTCACCGACTTCATAAAAGGAGGAGGTTTTCAATTCGACTGTAACTTTTTGACTGGGTAAACTGATTCTGATGATTCTGTTTTTAGGGTACCGTGCCAAAGGCAAAAAACGGAACCCTTATAGATTCGTCATGTCTGTCTGTCTGTCCATCCGTCCGTCCGTCTGTCTGTCTGTCTATCCGTCCGTATGTCACAGCCACTTTATTGCGAAACTATAAGAACTATACTGTTGAAACTTGGTAAGTAGATGTATTCTGTGAACCGCATTAAGATTTTCGCACAAAAATTAAAAAAAAACAATAAATTTTGGGGGTCCCCATACTTGGAACTGAAACTCAAAAAAAAAATTTCATCAAACCCATACGTGTGGGGCATCTATGGATAGGTCTTCTAAAATGATATTAAGATTTCTAATATATTTTTTTTCTAAACTGAATAGTTTGCGCGAGAGACACTTCCAAAGTGGTAAAATGTCCCCCCCCTGTAACTTCTAAAATAAGAGAATGATAAAACTAAAAAAAATATGATGTACATTACCATGCAAACTTCCACCGAAAATTGGTTTGAACGAGATCAAGTAAGTAGATTTTTTTAATAAATGGTAAACCGCAAAAAAAAAACACTATTATTAAAACATCGACCAAAGTTACAACGAACTACAAGAACTTTAATATTATGTTACTTGCTGCTTCGGAACCCTTCATGGGCGAGTCCGACTCGCACTTGGCCGCTTTTTTATTTGAAAGCTCTACTTACTTACTCTACTCTTATTTATGATCAATATTCCTATGGTTTTACTTTACCGATAAATAGCCTAAATAATTGAATTAGGAAATGCAACAGTTATATTTCATTTAAGTACATTGTCTAAATGAAATTCTTTATTAGCTAAAACTACTATTCTTTTTAAAAAACTTGTATAGTATACACACATCAAAAGTGTCTAGGGATCAAGCATTTTTATGCGGATTTCTTGAGATTGAGATGTGGCTTTGGCCCTGGCCTGCTCAGTCGCCAGACTTGAACCCGATTGAGCATGCATGGGATATGCTACAGAGAAGAGCTCTGCCGAATATGGAGGGTATCCAGTCGCAAGAAGACCTTTTTTTGTTGTTGCAACGAACATGGGCGGCCATTCCACAGCGTGATTTGGATGAACTCATTTTGAGTATGCCAAACCGATTCTTGTGTTGTTAGTGTTCGCGGTAGAAACACGGATTATTAATTGTTTAAGTTACCTAATAAAATTTTAAAGAAAACTGTTATTTCAGTCTTTTTTTCGAACTTTTATGTTAGTGGTTCAAATGTCAAAAATCCCTTTATTAGGAAAATGGCAAATTTCTTTATTAATGCAAAGGTGACTTGGTTTATCGTTACTGTGACAAACGAAAACACTTTATTTGATGAATCCTTAAAGAAAATTTTAATTAATATCAATCAGGAGAAAAGTTATTGCAAAAATATATGTTGATCCCTAGACACATATGTTGATCCCTAGACACTTTTGATGCGTGTATTTCATTACCTCACTCTGGACCCAATAGCCTTAAGCTAGTGCCTCTTGTGTACCCTGAAAAATTTATGTACCGAATGTTTTATTTTGCCAAATTAATTGTATTCATTACTATAACATTAACTAATTTTTAATTTTTTTTCTTTTGAGCTCATCATTACTCTTTATTGATAAACTGTTTGCTTAAAACATCCTTCGCCCGAAGTCTCACCAGACTTTTTCATACTAGTACTTAATGCTGAATTCAGCATGGTTAGGTCGGCTCGAAGGAGGCGGTACCTACTACCCTCTCACATAAGACCAACCCAAAGTAACAGCATGTTAATGCTGTCGTGTTTCGTTAGTGAGTGCGAGACCGGAGGCCTGATGATGCAGAAGTGTCTCAATAGACCGCCATGGTGTGGGTCACCATTCACCATGCTACATTGTTGCATTGTCTGCATTCGCAATGAGTATGGTGACCACTACTCTTGGATTCTGCTCAGGCTTTCCATAAGGCAGAGTAGAGTTACTGGCAGGCTCTGATATAAAAAAGCGGCCAAGTGCGACTCGGACTCGCCCATGAAGGGTTCCGCGGCAGCAAGTAACATATTTTTTTTTATATTTGTGTTGATTGAATGAAAGGAAAATTGCAGTTTACGATTTATGACCTATTTAAAAAAAACTATTTTCTAGATTTCGTTCAAACCAATTTTCGGTGGAAGTTTGCATTTTAATGTACATAATATATTTTTTTTAGATTTATCATGCTCTTATTTTAGAAGTTACAGGGGGGGAGGGGACAGACATTTTACCACTTTAGAAGTGTCTCTCGCGCAAACTATTCAGTTTAGAAAAAAATGATATTAGAAACCTCAATATCATTTTCAAAGACCTATCCATAGATACCCCACACGCATGGGTTTGATAAAAAAAATTTTTTGAGTTTCAGTTCTAAGTATGGGGACCCCCAAAATTAATTGTTTTTTTTTTAATTAGTGTGAAAATCTTAATGCGGTTCACAGAATACATCTACTTACCAAGTTTCAACATTATAGGTCTTTTAGTTTCGGAAAAAAGTGGCTGGGACATACGGACGGACAGACAGACAGACATGACGAATCTATAAGGGTTCCGTTTTTTGTCTTTGGCACGGAACCCTAAAAAGTATGTATTAACGAAACAGGTCCAACCGTTTTCGAGTTATACTCATACAAACAAGTAGTATTTAAGTTTCATTATTTAGATTATGTTTCTATTCATTCTAACTACAGTTCTGCCAAGAAAGGCGTAGCGGTTATAAATAAACTATGCTCACGTAATGCTAAACCACTACGGAACCAAACCAGTTTGGCTGGAAAATGTTCTAGGATATCACATTGCAAGTACTTATAATAACTATTGTTTTATTACTACTTCGGTTATCGCGGTACATACCTAGTATCTCTATGCTCGAATTTTATCAAAATCACGTTCATAGTTAGGATTAGCTGACGAACGCAACTGGCAGGGAAGTTGTAATTATAACCCTTGATATGTCTAAAGGTCGCCAATAGAGTATTACACCCATTTTTGAAAAGTGTCTTAAGTAGGTAATTAGATTCTATAGTGCTATTAAACCGCTAAAAAATACAAATATTTTATAAATCGATAAGTTCCATAAAAATGCATTTAAATTTTAAATTTTCAAATTTCGCGCTTAATTTGTCAGAAACGCTGGACGCAGTGGACTCATATTGCTCTGTTATATTGACGTCAGTTGGCTATGTAAACAAATGAGCTGACAATCTAAAGCATACGCTGATCAGTTGACACTTTATTTTACAAAGCCGTTTGACGTAATAACATGGCAGCTACTATTTCACGGTGGTAAAGAACAGATTTAAAAAACTGAAACCTTTAAAATAAATTATAAAAAATGTTTTATTATTTTATGAACTAAAACTAATATTTTCCGACTGCTTTTTGCCTAAGGTTAATAATAAATACCCCATTGTTAAAGATTTTGAACTTAACTTAATCTCATATACAGTCTGTCCCAAACTAAGCAGAGCCTGAACTATGGTAATTAGACTATTTATAAACATACCTTTATATTACTTATTAAACACATGCATATTACAGATAAATCACAGAACAAATATTCATGTTCATCACATAATAATTGTCTGTCGGATTCGAGCCCACGACCTCTATCTTAGCACTCAAGGTTACTAACCAAACAACAGGCCAGTCAATCACAATAGTAATACATGAAACAAGAATCCCCGAAATGGTGATTCCATTTGACAGGCGGCGTTGCGTTCGGGAACCTAAATCCATATTCGAAATACATTAGCTAATGTGTATCTGGTTTCCGAACATCCCCTGTGTACGAGAAATCCGTTCGGTCAAATTTCGAAGAATTCAAATTTCGAGATTTAAATTCGTCGAATTTCGAACTTAAAACGAATATAAACGGTTATTTTTTGGTTCAAATTGTGTTTTATGTCATTTGAATGTGTAATTTAGTTTCTTACAAACATTTACAAACGTGTTAGTGGAGTTTTGTTTAAGATTATATCTTAGACATCTTACTGCCTCATTAGTTTAGCGTATGCGTTTAGCCCGGAGAGTATGGAAACTGGCGATGTTGCACTCCCATCTCTCGGAGAGCACGTTAAGCCGTCGGTCCCGATTGTCATGAACCTCTACGACAATCGTTATTGGGAAGTCACTGCCCTTTAATACACTGAAAACTAATTCAACCTTCGAATTCAGTTCGCCCTCAGGGTTGCGAAAGTCTGATGCCTCCTTCGCTTCGTTGAAATATATATAATAGGTCTTTACCTATGAATTGCCGTTTTGTATGCAATAAGTGAAAGTACTTATTTTTTCAAACTTTTTTATTTCTGTTATTCGAAGTAATCACCCATGCAATCGACGCATCTTTGCCAACGCATTGGCAGTTTATTGATGCTCTTCTTGTAAAAATCAGCTGGACGGGAGGCAACAAACTCTTCAAAGGCATTTTGTACTGGGTACATAAGAGCTGGGGTTGGAAGCTTTCCCTCATCCGCCATACTCACCAGACCTTGCACCTACCGACTATTACTTTTTCCAAAATTTAGACAACTTTTAGTGAGTAAAAAATTCAATTCCCGAGAGGCAGTATAAAATGCCTTTGAAGAGTTTGTTGCCTCCCGTCCAGCTGATTTTTACAAGAAGGGCATCAATAAACTGCCAATGCGTTGGCAAAGATGCGTCGATTGCATGGGTGATTACTTTTTTTTTTTTTTTTATGTTTGGCCCGCCAAAATGACTCTACTCTGCCTGATGGAAAGCATAAGCAGAATCCAAGAGTGGTGGTCACCATGCTCACTGCGAATGCAGACAATGCAGCATGGCGACCCACACCATGGCGGTCTAGTGATGCTACTGCATCTTTTAGTCTAGTCAACAAGTATGGAACTTGTTGACTAGACTAATTGGGCCTCCGGTCTCGCACTCACCAACGAAACACGACAGCATGCTGTCATTTTACGTTGATTTTCTGTGCGAGGGTAGTACCGCCCCGGTCGAGCCGGCCCGTTAGTTCTGAAATCAGCGTGGCTCTACTACCTTTCAAAATTACTTCGAATAACAAAATAAAAAAGTTTGAAAAAATAAGTATTTTCACTTATTGCATACAAAACGGCAATTCATAGGTAAAGACCTATTATATTCAGGTATAACCGATTAAAGTAATAACGACCTCAAATAATATTGACAATAATAAAGGCTAGGAAGATAAAGATCTTTAACATCTTAAATATTTATTTTGCATGATCTAAATACATATTAGCAAAATGTAATTTGTACACCCTACTAGGTACCACCCACTGGAACAACCACATAAAATATTATTATTACAACCACTTCCTAAAAAACTTTTTATAAAAAAAAAAAAAACCGACTTCCAAAAACATCCAACGAAAACTCTCTGTCAAAAAAACACTTAAAAGCGTAAAATAAACTGGTTCTTCATAAATTGCCTATACCTAATTCTTTATTCATTTAAACAGTAGTATTATAATGGGTGCTAGGTACCTAAAATCTGTTTGAAGTCGGTGCCAAGTGACTATCGCTTAGACTTTTGTAATTGTTCGTTTGTATTCTTTTTGGCTTAGCACCGACTTCAAACGGATTTTAGGTACCTAGCACCCATTATAATACTACTATTTAAATGAATAAAGAATTAGGTATAGGCAATTTATGAAGAACCAGTTTATTTTACGCTTTTAAGTGTTTTTTGACAGAGAGTTTTCGTTGGATGTTTTTGGAAGTCGTTTTTTTTTTTTTTATAAAAAGTTTTTATTTTACAGTTTTTAGTGCAAACAATCGTAGGTAAGTAGTAAGTTGAATTATTTCATCAAATTTCATCATCAAGAATACAAATTAAGGTACGTGTAATATTAAAATCATCCTCTAATCCCTAACCGTTGAAGAGTTTAATCTTCTATCATCAGCTCACCTAAATAGCTTGAAAGTATACGACTGAAGGTCTTTAGATACGTATGAAATTTAAAGAATTATTCTCCAACTCCTAACCGTTGAGGAGTTGTACCTTCCACCTTCCATCATCAGCTTACCTAAATAATTTGTAAGAATACGACTAAAGGTAACTTATATACATATGATATTTAAAGATTTATCCTCCAACTCCTAACTGTTAAGGAGTGGTACCTTACATCATCAGCTCATCATCATAAAATTATGACTACCAGACGCAAATACCGGTGTAACTTCAGAAAATATATGAAAAACATAGTATGTGCCTATAAAAAATGAGGGTTTCCCTCGATTTCCCTGGGATTCCATCATCAGATCCTGATATGCTGGCAATGGGACCACCACGGAAGCTTACCCTGTCGAACACAAAAAATAATTTCAAAATCGGTCCACAACTGACGGAGTAATCAGGTAACATACATAAAAAAAAAAAATAAAAAAATACATACAGTGGAACATAGAACCTCCTCCTTTTTGGATGTCGGTTAAAAAGGAGATTCAACGGGGTGGGTTGTTTTATTTTAAGTTCGTAACTTCCGAACTCTGTAATTTATAAGACGATTTGAATAATCACTACATAGTATAAAACAAAGTCGCTTTCTCTGTCCCTATGTCCCTTTGTTTGCTTAAATCTTTAAAACTACGCAACGGATTTCGATGCGGGTTTCTTTAATAGATAGAGTGATTCAAGAGGAAGGTTTTTATGTATAATAAATGCATAATATAGTATGGAAACACTGTTAATTTTCGAGGTTTTTAATGTGACGTAGCAAATAAACTAATTTTTTTGCGCTTACATTGCAAACGCTGGTTGCACCTTACGAGATAGATGAAAATAATGTACTACAGTATTGTACACCTTAAAAAGCACTACAAAAAAGTCCGCGACGGTATATGTCTATCTCTTAGGGATAACCCACAACAACCATTTTTTATTCCTTTCTTTTTACGAGAAATAATGGGTTATTTACAAAGTGATTTTAAGCAATACAGAATGAATCCTGATACAATTAAGTAAATTAAAAACATTGTGCATTTAATATAGATCAAAATGGTCCTTTACAGTATCTAATTTAAATGAATATATTCGAAGATATTACAGATTTAAAATGCACGAATCGTGTCGTCAGCGGGGGCATCTGAAATCCACCCGTGCGAAGCCGGGGCGGGTCGCTAGTTATTATATATTAAAAATAATTTAAACAAGCCCGTAAGTGTAACAAACAAACGAACGTACACTCGCATTTACGTAATATTAATATGGATTATTTTGATTGCGGCTTGAAAGATAAAGGGGTCATGATTTTTAAATGAAGTTATTACATTTGACGTTCGGCAGTTGTACATTTCCACACGTTGCGAATATGCTGACAAGAAGCGAACAAAGGGTTAGTCATTACTTTTGTATTTAGTTTTTTTTTTTAAAGTAATTAAGTAATGGTATAGTGATCCGTAGTTACACATCCAACCGTTGCAAAGTGTCGCAATTTACTGTTATTATTTTTTAAATTTCGAATTTATATCACGTGGCAGGAGCATAGTAATATGGCCAAGAGTGAGAGCTAACCTAGTAGAATATACCAAGGAGGTCGTTATATTAGATTATGAAGTTTATCTACCTTAATAACAGTGCTGTAAGTAATATTATTAGTTTCGTAATTAACAAAATGTGTATTTAATTCATACAGACAATACTCGATCCACGAAATACTTTGTCTTTAAAAATATGTACACCTACTTCCTACTAGTATTATAAGCTAAATACTCCCCGCCTAGTTACCTGTGTACAACAACCGCGAGTAACACTCAGTCCAGCCGTTCCAGAGATTAGCCGTAACAAACAGACAGACACAAAATTTGAAAACTTGCTTTTATGATGTAAGTATAGTTCATTCGCTTAGATACGGTCACCTTGATCGATATGCGCCGTCGCACTTACGGCAAACCGCCACAAAATCAAAGGGCCCGCCTGCGGAGAACACCCACAAGCAAGAATGATTTGTCAGTTTACGCCGTTGTATGAATTAATATTTTTAACCGACTTCCAAAAGGAGGAGGTTCTCAATTTCATCGGTTTTTTTTATGTATGTCCATTGATTACTCCGTCAATTGTGGACCGATTTTGAAAATTCTTTTTGTATTCGAAAGGGTATGCTCCCCATGTGTTCCCATGGCCACCATATCAGGATCTGATGATAGGATCCCAAGGAAATCGAAGGAAACCCTCAAATTTACGTGAGCGCCTGCAATAAAGTTAAGGCAATTGTCTGCATGCCTTCATATTCTGTAGACATAATTTAATTTTATAATATATTGTCTATTTGAGATTTTATTACAGAAAATTACCTGAAGTCCTTTCGATTCTATACAGTATGTATATTACCTTTAGTCGTATTCTTTCAAGTTATTTAGGTGAAATGATGATGAGAGACTTGAGAAAGACTAAAAAGCGAAAAATAAAAAATAAACTTCGTTTAAAAAAACCGACTTCAAAAACTAAAAAGTATAAAATAACTTAATTTGTATGTGCTACCTATTCATAGGTTTGAAGTCGGTGCCAAGCCAAAATGTAATAGTAGGTACCGCACTCGCCGCGCGTGACCTTGAACGGGATAGCTGCTCTTCGCGTAGAACAAAACAACCGAAGCGTCGGTGACGTCGTTGACGTTCGTCTCGAAATATCGAGAGTGTGGTACCTACTATTACATTTGGCATGGCACCGAATTGAAACTTATGAATAGGTAGCACATACAAATTAAGTTATTTGATACTTTCTAGTTTTTGAAGTCGGTTTTTTTAAACGAAGTTTTTTTATCGTATTTCACAACAATAACCACAATTGCGTGAGGGTGCTCCAACACTATCTAAACGAATGGACTATACCGTATATACTTTCTTATCCATTTAGTGATAAGTTTCAATTTTTTTGTACACAGAGACTCTTCAATTTTATTTATTTTTTATAGAAAATACTAAATAGCTGAGTCCCGCGGTTATTGTCGTACCTCGGGTGACGCAGTGGGGTCGCCCCACTAGTCTAAAAAAAGTAGCATAAGTTACTACTTAGGTATATCATCAGCAACCTATCAGTGAAAGTCCCGTCAAAATCGGTCTAGCCGTTCCAGAGAATAGCCGGAACACACAGACACACAAGACAGACGGACAAAAATAGTTAAAAATGTTATTTTGGTATATGTACCGTGTATACTACATATGCATTTAGTTAAAAGCGGTTATTTTAACATTACAAAACAGACACTCCAATTTTATTTATTTGTATAGATATCGGTCGACAGGCAGAAAATGCTTATTCATTGATTCCACCGATGTATAAATAAAAATAAAAAATATATATATTACAACTTAAAATAGTTTTTCTTCTAAATAAAACAGGCTTTGAAAACACAGACCAAAGTAACCACACGAAAACGAATGAAATTAATACATTTTGCAAAGGTCATAATTTAAATGCAAGGACAGAGGCTCTGGAAGAGGGATCAAAAGAAACTAGCCGAACTAATTTACATTTCGTGTGTATGTATGACCAGTGGTAGGTATGGGGTTAGTTTTATATGTACATATATATTTGAGACCACATATTTTCTTTAGTATTCAAATTGCGTGAAAGTGTATGTTTGGCGAAATGTGTTGCAGGGTTATTATTTATTTATTTAATTACGAAAAATAATTAAGTACAAAGACTTATCAAATAATATATACATATATAGGTACATCTATACAAATAAATAAAATGGAGTGTCTGTTTGTAATATTAAAATAACCGCTTTTTACTAAATGCATATGTATGCATGCATGGTACATATACCAAAATTTTTTTATAAAAAAAAAAACCGACTTCCAAAAAACATCCAATGAAATCTCTCTGCCAAAAAACTGTAAAATAAAAACTTTTTATAAAAAAAAAAACGACTTCCAAAAACATCCAACGAAAACTCTCTGTTAAAAAACACTTAAAAGCGTAAAATAAACTGGTTCTTCATAAATTGCCTATACCTAATTCTTTATTCATTTAAATAGTAGTATTATAATGTGTGCTAGGTACCTAGAATCTGTTTGAAGTCGGTGCCAAGTGACTATCGCTTAGACTTTTGTAATTGTTCGTTTGTATTCTTTTTGGCTTAGCACCGACTTCAAACAGATTTTAGGTACCTAGCACCCATTATAATACTACTATTTAAATGAATAAAGAATTAGGTATAGGCAATTTATGAAGAACCAGTTTATTTTACGCTTTTAAGTGTTTTTTGACAGAGAGTTTTCGTTGGATGTTTTTGGAAGTCGGTTTTTTTTTTTTATAAAAAGTTTTTATTTTACAGTTTTTAGTGCAAACAATCGTAGGTAAGTAGTAAGTTGAATTATTTCATCAAATTTCATCATCAAGAATAATACAAATTAAGGTACGTGTAATATTAAAATCATCCTCTAATCCCTAACTGTTGAAGAGTTTAATCTTCTATCATCAGCTCACCTAAATAGCTTGAAAGTATACGACTGAAGGTCTTTAGATACGTATGAAATTGAAAGAATTATTCTCCAACTCCTAACCGTTGAGGAGTTGTACCTGCCACCTTCCATCATCAGCTTACCTAAATAATTTGTAAGAATACGACTAAAGGTAACTTATATACATATGATATTTAAAGATTTATCCTCCAACTCCTAACCGTTAAGGAGTGGTACCTTACATCATCAGCTCATCATCATAAAATGATGACTACCAGACGCAAATACCGGTGTAACTTCAGAAAATATACGAAAAACATAGTATGTGCCTATAAAAAATGAGGGTTTCCCTCGATTTCCCTGGGATCCCATCATCAGATCCTGATATGCTGGCAATGGGACCACCACGGAAGCATACCCAGTCGAATACAAAAAAAAAATCAAAATCGGTCCACAACTGACGGAGTAATCAGGTAACATACATAAAAAAAAAAAAAAAAAAAACAAAAAAAAAAACATACAGTGGAACATAGAACCTCCTCCTTTTTGGAAGTCGGCTTAAAAGCGTAAAATAAACTGGTTCTTCATAAATTGCCTATACCTAATTCTTTATTCATTTAAATAGTAGTATTATAATGTGTGCTAGGTACCTAGAATCTGTTTGAAGTCGGTGCCAAGTGACTATTGCTTAGACTTTTGTAATTGTTCGTTTGTATTATTTTTGGCTTAGCACCGACTTCAAACAGATTTTAGGTACCTAGCACACATTATAATACTACTATTTAAATGAATAATGAATTAGGTATAGGCAATTTATGAAGAACCAGTTTATTTTACGCTTTTAGGTGTTTTTTTGGCAGAGAGTTTTCATTGGATGTTTTTTGGAAGTCGGTTTTTTTTTTATAAAAAGTTTTTATTTTTCAGTTTTTAGTGCAAACAATAGTAGGTAAGTAGTAAGTTGAACTATTTCATCAAATTTCATCATCAAGAATACAAATTAAGGTCTATACGTACGTGTAATATTAAAATCATCCTCTAATCCCTAACTCTTGAAGAGTTTAACCTTCTATCACCAGTTCACCTAAATAACTTGAAAGTATACGACTGAAGGTCTTTAGATACGTATGAAATTGAAAGAATTATCCTCCAACTCCTAACCGTTAAGGAGTTGTACCTTACATCATCAGCTCATCATCATAAAATGATGACTACCAGACGCAAATACGGGTGTAACTTCAGAAAATATACGAAAAACATAGTATGTGCCTATAAAAAATGAGGGTTTCCCTCGATTTCTCTGGGATCCCATCACCAGATCCTGATAAGCTGGCAATGGGACCACCTCGGAAGCATACCCTTTCGAATACAAAAAAAATTTTCAAAATTGGTTCCCGGATCTCTTCTATCTCAGTCGCAGAGAGGCAAATCGTGTGGTTTTAGTCGGTTCGATTCCGACACACCTAACCGCCCGGCCGCAAACCCCAGTGGGGTGACGGCCTGTGGGGGTTTCCACACGTAAAGAAAAATACTTTCTTGAGTCTGTTCAGAAACAAGGGAAAACTATAAAAAGAAAAACAAGTATGATAACAACCTTCAATATTTTATCTTTTTTTTTTTAAAGACAACTCCCGCATTAGGAATATACATCCTGTGACGCAGGGGACTTTACAAACATACATGGAACATGAAACTAATTTTGGGTCAGACGGTCGTGTCTATCATTTTTTAACCGACTTCCAAAAAGGAGGAGGTTCTATGTTCCACTGTATGTATTTTATTTTTTTATGTATGTTCACCGATTACTCCGTCAATTGTGGACCGATTTTGAAATTTTTTTTTGTATTCGAAAGGGTATACTCCCGAGGTGGTCCCATTCCAACCATATCAGGGAATGGGATCCTAGGGAAATTGAGAGAATCCCCAATTTTTATAGGCACATACTATGTTTTTCGTATATTTTCTGAAGTTACACCGGTATTTGCGTCTGGTAGTAATCATTTTATGATGATGAGCTGATGATGTAAGGCACAACTCCTTAACGGTTAGGAGTTGGAGGATATATCTTTAAATATCGTATGTATATATGTTACCTTTAGTCGTATTCTTTCAAATTATTTAGGTAAGCTGATGATGTAAGGTGGAAGGTACGACTCCTCAACGGTTAAGAGTTGGACGATAATTCTTTCAATTTCATACGTATCACAAGACCTTCAGTCGTATACTTTCAAGTTATTTAGGTGAGCTGATGATAGAAGGTTAAACTCTTCAACAGTTAGGGATTACAGGATGATTTTAATATTACACGTACGTATAGACCTAATTTGTATTGTTGATGATGAAATTTGATGAAATAGTTCAACTTACTACTTACCTACGATTGTTTGCACTAAAAACTGAAAAATAAAAACTTTTTATAAAAAAGGTATCATAAAGGGATAAAGGTTCTTCATAAATTGTATACCTAGTTCTTTATTCATTTAAATAGTAGTATTATAATGTGTGCTAGGTACCTAAAATCTGTTTGAAGTCGGTGCTAAGCCAAAAAGAATACAAACGAATAATTACAAAAGTCTAAGCGATAGTCACTTGGCACCGAATTCAAACAGATTTTTAAACAGGCAGAGTCATTTTGGCGGGCCATACATAAAAAAAAAAGAGTTGTGGTCACCATATTCTTTGCGAATGCAAACAATCCAACAATACAGCATGGTGACCCACACTATGGCGGCCTATTGAGATGCTTCTGCATCATTGGGCCTCCGGTGTCGCGTTCACCAACGAAACATGACAGCAGGAATGCTGTCATTTTAGGTGGGTCATCTGTGAGAGGGAACCGCCTCGGTCGAATCGGCCCTTTAGTGCTGACATCAGCGTGGCTCTACTACCTTAAAATTGCTTGCTGCGTCAATTTAAAATAATACGGTTGGCCTAGTGGTTTAGGCGGTCGCCACGCCGCTTGCCAATTCGCCAAGTGTTGTGGGTTCAAATCCTACACGGGACAACACTTTGTGTGATCCACAAATTGTTGTTCTGATTTTGGGTGTTAATTGTGTCCGTTTCATGTATGTCTGTAAAGTCCCCCGCGACACAGGATGTTTATTCCTAATGCGGGAGTTGTCTTTTTTAAAAGAAAGAAAGAAATAATAATATGAGGAATAGTCTTAAATTATATTGAAAACAGCTCTCTTGAGATACCATACTAAGTGATAAGTGTTTAACCCTTGACTTAAACGTCTAGATATAAAGTTATAAATCAAACAGTCAACACTATAATTAGTCACAGCATTATTGATCGTGGGAATTCAAGCGTTAATAATAACATATATAGGATACTAACTTTTACCTGCGGGTCCGCCCGCGTTTATATCTGTTACTAGCAAACCCGCGGGGCGACGCTAGTCTAAAAAAAAGTAGCTTAAGTGACTCCTTATATCATCAGCTACCTATCAGTGAATGTCCCAAAATCGGTCCAGCCGTTCAAGAGATTAGCCGGTACAAACAGACAGACGGACAGACACAGACAAAAATTTAAAAAATGTTATTTGAAGTTAGAGGTCTCGGAGTATCCGGCAGTCGTCAGTTCGAGTTCAGGTAGACCCTAAATGCTCATCTTACTGGTTATATTCCCCATATCCATCCAAAGAACCAACTAGGTGACCCACGCAACTTCGTCTGTCCACCTTAACATATGTTATACCCGTTTTTGTAACATTTCTCATTGATACTCGGCTCCTTCATATAGATCATAGGTAGCATGATGTTAAATAACCTATAAGCCTTTATCGATAAATGGGCTATCTAATATTAAAGTTTTTTTTTTAAAATCGGACCACTAGTTTCTAAGATAGGCACGCCCAAGCAAATAAACTTCTAGAAACGACTCATTTAAAATAATAATAGTATGCGATTGCGTAAATAATGCATATTTATGCGATTTTATTATATCATTTTATTATTTAAGTATTTCAGAATAAACTTCTTTCGAAGTATAAAGAATTTTGTAAATAAATTTGTATTAAATGACAGAGTTATGCCCGAACATGCATAAAAAATGCTGAACATGTACAAAAAATGCCGAACATGCACAAAAATGCTGAACATGCCTTTTGAACATCTAAAAAACAATCTTATTTACTTAAAACGAAATTAATAATACTTTACTAGTTAATAAAGGTTTCTAACGCAACAAAGGTATTTCCGTATCCTCGTTCTACATTCTATCGAATAATTACAGCAATTTGCTCAAATTGCCCACAAATAGCTGGCTCACCGTCGGTAAGCACTGTACCTACTAAGTAAGTCTGTTAATCGGAATCCTGTAGCTATTATATGTACTCATATAATTATAAGTAGACCTTCGTCTTGAAGCCGGGCTAGATAGTTTTCCACTAACTGCGCCCCGCGGTATTACCTGCGGTGTTTTTACTTTTGAATCGGATATGCTTAGCTATTTCCTTGGTTTTAATTTTGTTCTCACGTTTTTTTTTATTGAAAATTAAAGTAGCCAAAGATACTTCCTATAATTTTGAATTGATTTAAAATCAATTTTTATATAAAATGAAAATGTACAAACAGACACCAATTTTATTTATTTGTATAGATTCCTGTCGAATTCAGATCACTATATTCACTGGTACAGTACAGATATATTCACTATTGCACACGCAACCAGTACACCTCATCATCAGCCTATCGAAGTCCAGGCTACTTAAAGATTTTAAGATTAAACAATTAATCTACCTGTCTGTCTGTTTGTTCCGGCTATTCTTTTTAACGGACCGATTATAACGGGACTTACACTGGTGGATAACATTCACAGCAGACTTAAGGATTAACACGTCACATGACCATCTCGATGATGACTTAGGTACATGATCTTACTCCCCATCCAAACTTGCCTATAGAAGCTTTCCCTTAAAAAAAAACTACCAGTACTATATTCAGTACATAAATCCTTTATGTATTAGTACTGTTACGAAAGGAACAACCAGAATATTCGGGAAAAAACGGCGACAGTCAGTTCGGCGCGGCGGTACAAATTTTTGATAAGTTCTAATAATAATACATGCACAGAACAATGAATCGTACCGGAATTAACGTAAAGTCGAATAAAGATTAATTGTCGCGCGTTTGACTTGTTACATTTCTTGGAAACGGGCATGTTCGAAATTTTTTTGGTTGGCTGTTCAACAGTTGGAATCGTCCAGAACGGACGGCCGCAGTTCAGTTCAGTTTTAGCTACAGTGCGACAAAGATCTGAGTGATTTAAGTGATTAACTCAGTGACCTCGGCGATCATTACCAAGAGATTATCTTTGGTTTTAAGAGTGTTTATAATAAAGTCTCTTTTAGTCGTCATAGACATATTTTTCAAATTCGTTGAACCCTATCTAATAATGCTTGTTCTATTACATACACAATGTCTTTAGATATCAAACGGCAACTCTGATAATAAATAGAAAGCGGGGTGCGTGCGTCAAATGGCGTATAAAATGTTTATGGGGTTCCTTTACTGCATTATTTATGGTCCACAGTATTGTAGCACGTTATGGAGTTGCCGCTGATCTACTTCGTGTATTGTCCGTGTTAAAATCTGATTTCTTTTGCTAAAATTCATGTAGCTTCGTTTTTTTAGGGTAGTTTTAGATTTCGGCTCGCTTTTTTGAATGACATCAAACTTCTTTACGCACGCTTGACTTGGGGAATAAACTGGTGAATGCGTGACGAGAGCGTTACGAAAAGTGTGATCGGGCGAGGCGAACGGAAGTTGAGAGGGAGATATAAGTATTCTGTATATTATTGTAGGGTCTAGAAAGAGAGGTGCTAGCACACATTTTCTCTCTCTCATAGCCAGTTATATACAAAGAAGTTTTACTTCAGTCAATATGATCTAAAACACACTCGTTTTTATTTTATGTGGGTATGGGCCTGCCAAAGTCACTGTACTCTGTTTGAAGGAAAGCATAAGCAGAATCAGAATCCAAGAGTGTCGGTCACCATACTCATTCCGAATGCAGACAATGCAGCATGGTGACCCACACCATGGCTAGTGATGCTTCTGCATCATTGGGCCTCCGGTCTCGCTCTCAGCAACGAAACACTACAGCACCGTGCTGAATTCAGCATGGTTCTATTACCTCGAAATAGAAGAAATAGAAATCATTAGTCTAGTTACCATAGTATAAGTCTGGGAAATGACCTAATGACTGCCGTGTGTGAGATGTCATCATCAGCAGTCTTGTACAATCCATTACTGGACATAGCCCTCTCCTTAGAAAGGAGGTTTTGGTCTACTATCTATACCACGCTGACCAGACTTTTTTTTTGTTTTTTTTTTATTGGAAGCGATGACCGCCTCGGGTGGACAGCCGCAATACCAGAGGCGTCACAAGTGCGTTGCCGGCCTCTGAGGGATGGGGAGGGGACTGGGGGGAGTGGTTGGGGTATGGGCTTTCAGTATCCTCACTCACGAGGTGAAAAACAGCGCAAGCGCTATTTCACACCGGTTTTCTGTGAGGCCGTGGTATCGCTCCGGTCGATCCGGCCCATTCATGCCGAAGCGTGGCTCTCCCACGGTAAACGGTTTGTACATAGAGTTTGTGTCAAGTTTTCCATCTCTTTGCAGAGATGTTGTACTAGTAGTTTTGCTCCCTGAGTCATCACACAGAGTGTGAGATATTTGAGGTTATTAACACTATTAGATTGCGCTTTTGTCACACAGCTTTTATTTTGCACTAGCTGAGCCCCGCGGTGTTACCCGCGGTTATTGTTGAACTTTTACAACAAAGTCAAAAAGTAGCCTAAGTTATAAATCCCGTCAAAATCGGTCCAGCCGATTCATATAATTTTTTTAGGGTTCCATACCTCTAAAGGAAAAAACGGAACCCTTATAGGATCACTTTGTTGTCCGTCCGTCTGCCTGTCTGTCAAGACCCTTTTTCTCAGGAACGCGTGGAGGTCTCAAGCTAAAATTCATATCAAATACTCAGGTCTACCGTCCAATGTGGTGTAGTCTAATACGCTGAAAAGTGAATATTGTATTAGTCATAAGTTATTACTACGTAAGTGAACATAAGAACTGTGTTCTTATGAGAAATAAATTCTTTAAACACAATCCACTACCTCTGGCTCTGAAGTCTGAACCACTAACCACAATCTATACTAATATTTCTACACTAATATTGTAAAGCTGAAGAGTTTGTTTGTTTGAACGCGCTTATGTCATGAACTACTGGTCCGATTTGAAAAATTCTTTCAGTGTTAGATAGCCCATTTATCAAGGAAGGTTATGGGCTATATATCATCACGCCAAGACCAATAGGAGCGGCGCATCAATGAAGAATGTTACAAAAACGGGGGAAAATTATTACGCTACGGGCAATAGGAGACGTAAACGACTTTGCGTGGGTCAGCTAGTCCTGTATAAAATAGAAAGCTTTACCATATATGATGTAGTTCAGCTGTAAAGATAGCACAATAGTGACTCGGGTACTAATAAGCCGGTCTGAATTCGTTTGGAGCAGTTTTATGACATTTTTATGTTCGGTACGAGTAAAGTTTTATGGCTAAAACCGCCGTTCGCAATTTCACGAAAACCTCATGAAAATTTACTTTGATGTTTTCTATCTATACGCACAAATGGCAGTACCTATTGATGTAATTCTACTAAGTATCTACACTGCACGGTTGGCCTAGTGGTTTAGGCGGTCGCCACGCCACTTGCCAATTCGCCAAGTGTTGTGGGTTCAAATCCTAAACGGGACAACACTTTGTGTGATCAACAAATTGTTGTTCTGAGTTTGGGTGTTAATTGTGTCCGTTTCATGTATGTCTGTAAAAGTCCCCCGCGACACAGGATGTTTAATCCTAATGCGGGAGTTGTCTAAAAAAAAAGAAAGAAAAAGTACCCGTTGATCTGAATTCGACAGGAATCTATACTAATAAATAGAATGGTGATGAAGTGTCTGTTTGTAATATCAAATTAACAGCTTTACAATCTAGTCAACAAGTTCCATACTTGTTGACTAGACTACAAGATGCAGCAGCATCACTAGGCCGCCATGGTGTGGGTCGCCATGCTGCATTGTCTGCATTCGCAATGAGTATGGTGACCACCGCTCTTGGATTCTGCTTATGCTTTCTATCAGGCAGAGAAGAGTCATTTTGGCGGGCCAAACTTAAGAAAAAAAATGCATATAAAAGTATAATATATACAGGAGCCACATCAAAAATTTATGTGCTGTTTGTTCCCGCTAATCTCTGAAACGGGCGGACCGATTATGACGGGCCTTTCACTAGTTGATAGCTGTTGATGTAAGGAGTAAATAAAGCAACTTTTTTTAAGACTAGCTTCGCCGTGCGTCGAGTATTTTATAATATAAAAGCAAACATCTGTAGTAATAAGGTTAGCAAAAAGTAAAATTTTAGCAAAAAAAAAAATACGACTTCAAGAACTGGACCAAATTGAAATGAGACCACACAGGAAGCACCAGTTTTTAAATAAAAAAAGAATCATCAAAATCGGTTCACCCAGTCGAAAGTTCTGAAGTAAATAAAATACATTCGAATTGAGAACCTCCTCCTTCTTTAAAGTCGGTTAAAAAGCTTTGCGAGATTCAAGTAAAACTTGAAATTGTACCTTAATATTGTAATTTTTTTATTAATTTAAATTGGCCTTAACTTTCAACTAGGTAAATTACCGTTCGAAAACGGGAGCACACACGTCGTATCAATTTATAATATGGCAACATTCTCTTCGACCTTTATTGATTTTTATAGTATATGACATAAATGTCACCGAAGAGAAACTTTTTAAATGGCACTTATGAAATTGCCTTTGATTTAATGACCGCACATTGGCTGCAATTTGTACAGTGTTGCCATCATAAATCATTAAAATAACTCAAATTGTGGGACTTGTTAATGATTGGAAATGTGAAAGGTTTATTATTCATAATGATACGTATTTAATTATGTATTTTTAAGGTTCCGTAGTTCACGTCTCGGAACCCTTATAGTTTCGTCATGTCCGTCCGTCCGTCCTCGGCTTAGCTTCTAAACGATTAGTGCTAGAAAGGTGAAACTTGACAGGGAATGTTTAGTTAACCCCATCGACGAGGCGCTCATAGCCCACTTGCACTCGGTGATTAGTAACAATTACCGAGGGTAAGCAACGACGGCGTGGTCAGTGCCTTTTTGGGTGATCGCTGGTGGCATGTTATCATAGGCGTCTCCGTGATTCGGAAGTCACGTTAAGCAGTCGGTCCCGGTTGTTATCATATGATAACAGTTTTGAAACTTAGTTGGAAGCTTTTGGTTTGGGCGGCTTTAAAACATTCAACGGCAAGATTACATAGCCACAACGTTGCCTTGCCAGTCCGCAACGCGCACTTGGCCAGCGTGGGGACGTATGGCCTTAATCCTCTCCTAAGAGAGCCGAGCCCAGCAGTGGAACATTATGCGTTGTTGAGAACCCTATCGACAAAGTTTTTTTTTTAATGTTATACTGGTCAAACGAGTAAACGTATCACTTGATGGTAAGCGATTACGGCCGCCCATGGACACTAATTAATTAATTTAATTTTAATTTATTTATTTAACACCAGATAACAAAAACTTCAAAAAAACACAAAAAAACTCGCAACACCAGTGGCATCACAAGTGCGTTACCGACCTTTAGGGGATGGGGAAAGGGATGTGGGGAGGGGTTGGGGTATAGGCCTCTGGTATCCTCACTCACTCGGTGAAACACAACGCAAGCGCTATTTAACACTGCGAAATAAATATTTGTAGATCGTACAATTATTTGGTTAAGGGAATCGAACCCGAGACCTCACACAGCAGTCGCACACGCAACCATTGTGCCATACAGGTAGCCTCTAAGCACCTAGTCCCTAGTCTCAAAAATAAGTTAAACTTTAAGCTGGCCTTGCTTAATTCTTAGTGTCAAAAGCGAAATAAAATGGAGTTAAAACGTAGTGTATGGAGTAAACGATGTTCAGTAGAGTTCCGAAGAGAATGTAGAAGTGACACGGTGTAAAGGGGTCGCCACTAGAGGGCGCTGCACTTGAGAGCCCTTCAAATTATACAGGTGAACGTTAAGAGATGGGAAATGACGATATCGATATGAAGTTGTTACGTTGAATGCTATAGCTAGCTGAAAATTGTATTTTTTTTGAAATCGGGGTAAACGGATAGGCAAGTAACTTAATTATTACCGTCCATAGATGAACCGGTCCATTTATGTAGAAACATAAATAATAAGGATATCAACAGCCTACCGTAGTCCACTGCTGGACATAGGCCTCCCCAATTACACGCCACTTAGTCCGATCCTCGGCTTCTTGCATCCAGCTCCTGCCAGCCGTCTTGGCAGATCATCAGTCCACCTGGCCCGGCTCCGCCCGCTTGCATATCTGTTTTCTCTGCAAAAAGTAGTCTACGTGTTAATCCAGGGTGTCAGCTTCCTGCAGTCCATATCCAAATTTTATCAAAATTCGTAATATTGTTTGCGCGTGAAGAAGTAACAAACATACACACTCCCAAACTTTCACCTTTATAATATTAGTGTGATGATGATATTTCAAAGTGTACTGTGACTTCTACAATATGCACAAACCCAGACAGATTTAATATTTTTCATTTTAGCGTTCAATTTGGGTGTTTGTTTAATTTGTGTTTGCTATTTTAAAACCATGAACCGATTTACCTATTTAAAAAGTGGCTGATATACTTTTTATTAAAATAAAATCATAAAATAAACATCTAAGGGCCCACATTCAGAAATGAAAAAAAAAAGTTACAACAATTCATCGCAGCGTTACTAAAAGTTATTTAAGTATGTCGATATCGACAGTCGAAATATTTCACATCACTAAGACACTTGAGCATCGTTGAGCGGTAGCAAGATTTTTCTGCTTACGTCGCTTAAAAAAAAGGAAAAGGTCACGGGGTCGGCCTTGTTTCGTTAACCGCCCCCTAGGGGGTGGGAATTTATAATTTTTGCTTGAACCCCTTTCGGTCTGTATTCGAGTATCGAATTGGAGCTGCGTATTATTTGTAGTAAATTATTCATATGCTGTCTGTCTGTCCGTCCGTATGTCACAGTCACTTTTTTCCGAAACCATAAGAACTATGCTGTTGAAAATTGGTAAGCATTAAGATTTTCATACCAAAAAAAAACAATAAATTTAAGAACTTATTTAGAACTGAAACTCAAAAATTTTTTTTTCATCAATCCCATACCTGTGGGATATCTATGGATAGGTCTTCAAAAATGATATTGAGGTTTCTAATACCTATCATTTTTTCCTAAACTGAATAGTTTACGCGAGAGACACTTCCAAAGTGGTAAAATGTGTGTCCACCCCCCCTGTAACTTCTAAAATAAGAGAATTATAAAATTAAAAAAAATATAAGATTTACATTACCATGCAAACTTCCACCAATACTTTTAGAGATTTAGTAAGTAGTTTTTATTATACGTCATAAATCGTAAACCGCAATTTACCTTTCATTCAAGCAACTCAAATATAAAAATAAAAAAGAACATTTAATTATGTTACTTGCTGCAACGGAACCCTGCGTAGACGAGTCCGACTCGCACTAGGCCGCTTTTTTATAATATGATTTAATGATTCACACGGGTTATTATTATGAATCTATTGACACCACATTCATTCAAATTAAAAACAGACGCTACAGTGGGACATACAAATACAAACATACATATACTGCCAAAATCATTACCCTTCCTTTTGGCTTTGCCGTAGTCGAGTAAACATACTGCCGGATTTCTGAGAACCTAAAAAATATTTTACTTATACGATAAACTTTATTCATTTGATCTGAACCTAGATTGTCCATCTTTTATAACAATACGAGGAATATTGCTTAATTATGTATTGGTGGTTAATTTGAACCGTATGCATATTAACATATGGTAGTAATTCCATTTCAGATTAATTGTGTATATATATACATAATATCTATTAAGTATTGCTGATCATTATATTTTTTTACCTAATATCAACTTATAGTGAAACAATTTTTTGCACATTTATCTTGTTTTTGTTTTAAGATGATAAGTTCTTTGTTCCGCGTTTTAGATGCTGTTTTACCGGTGGGTTTGCTTGCGTTATTGTTTTAATTAATCGTTTTCGAGATGATAGTGGAAGCTTATGTATTTAAACATATTGCTGATCCCCATTTTAGTTATATTTAAGTAATTAGAGGAAACGATTATTACCGTGGAATGTGTCATACTATATAGGTACACATACTAGCTACTTACTACTACTACCCGGCGAACATCGTATCGCCATATTTATTTATGTGAATATTTTCTAAATTATCGAAAAAACCTTTATTAGTTAGCGCTGTAGTGTATAGAAATAAGCGGTTTAAGAGAATATAACACCTCCTTTATTTCAATTTTTTTTTCTATACAAACTTTGTCCTCACAATAACGAACACGTAGAAAAAGAATTATCCAATTTGCTGCAGCCGATCGGAAGTTATGCGCGTTCATACATACATTTCGGCAATTCATTTAATGTACATATATAATATATAATTATATATATTTCTAATACCTAACAAATTATCGTGCACGTGACACATGAATTACTTATTCTGCAATCTATTCGAACCCACACCCTCTGGGCTTAGCAGACAGGATCAGAATTTCAACACGAACGGGCCGGTACTAAAATCTCACTGAAGGTTAACCTAAAATGACGTGTTTCGTTAATGAGTGCGAGACTAGAGGCCCAATGATGCAATAGCATCTCAATTGGCCGCAGTAAATGGTCATTGTTTCAAAATCAATTCTTCGAACAACTTCAAAAAAAATCGAAGTTACCCCTTCTGCCACTCAACAAACAGGATCAAACAATCTTGGCGACAAACAAACAAAAAATAAATAAAAAGAACTGTTCTATTTTTGTGGACGTCAGCAGCTGTGCCGATGTAACTTTCGACACATTTTTTGTGCCGAAGTGTCAAAACATTGGGCGTGAAAACTTCAGAAGTGGCGGCCATTTTTTCTCAACGTAATCTGTTTGTTAAACATTTGAACCAATGTTGGTTTGAGTTATAACTTCCTAAACGTACTAAGTACTAAATGTTATGTTTGAATTGTCGGTTCGGTTGTAAGCAATGTATACTGCAACCGAAAATTCGAACATACAAATAGAGATGCATTACTTTCGTGCAGTCTGATGACTTCCATGTGGTGGGATTAACAAAGCGTCACCACTTCTACACATTCATTCCGTGAGCCCAGTGAGAGAAGAAATAAATGTCGCAAGATAACACAGCACTGCAAACAGAAGGAAAACTTGACATAAACTCTATACCAATCCGTATAGCCAGCGTGGAATTGAAGACCAAAACCTCATTTCTAAGCCTTCAAGCTCCAGTAGTGGGCTGTTAAAGACTGTTGATGCTGATGTACAATCGGAGAATAGATTTAGAAACGTTACCATGAGCGGTCTTAGCGCAGTCTGCGGTTCTTGAAGACAACCAAGATTGTATAGAACTTCGATAGCGCTAGTACTTGGGTTGTGGAGATCTGATGACAGTCGCTCCATGTGAAAATCGAAGTTCAGCCGTATGTTTATATATGAGCCCATCAAAGTGACTCAACTTTGTCTGATGAGAGTAAGCTCCAGAATCCTCCAGAAGCAGCAGAATCCAAGATAGTAGTAGAATGGTGGTCACCATACTCACTGCGAATGCAGACAATATAAAAATGCAGCTTGGTATATGGTATCCACACTATGGGGTCTATTGAGATGCTTCTGCATCATTGGGCAGTCGGTCTCGCACTCACTAACGAAACACGACAGCACAAATGCTGTCATTTTAGGGTCGTCTTCTGTGAGAGGGTGTACCGCCTCGGTCGAGCCAGCCCGTTTGTGATGAAATCAGCGTGACTCTATTACCAACTTAGTTGGATAAACACAAATGGTTTAGTATTTTGAATACCTTACTTACCAATGCTCCCTTATATTTTATAACAATAGAACAAATAGAGGTCATGAATCAATAAAATTAAAAAAGAAATTGATGTCAATTGCCAAACCGGGCGAGGGTCTTGATTGGACAACAATCAAATGATTCTGATGTTGATACACATGACCAGTATCTTGTATACCAGTGAGGATGCAAACAAACGGATAAACGATTGCTTATATAAATTAACATTGGAAAGATATTAGAGGAATAAGAATAATAATTAGGCTAAAGTACCAGACTGCTGATAAACAGTTTCTTCTGCCGTCTGTTCGCTTAGATCTTTTAAACCACCTACTTGTAATGTATGCGTCTATTCAGTCAGTTCACTTAGTAACGCATTAATTCATTCACTCACTCATCGTACTATCTGTGAATGAATGAGTAGGAATCATTATCTCATCTCTAGTGCACGTACAGTCGTGATACAGTTCAGAGAACTGTGAGTGACGGAGGTGAGTGGGCGCGTGCGTCTAAGAGCCGACAATATATTTGGATATACTACACTACTTAACGGATTTCAATGCAGTTTTCAGCAATAGATAGAGTAATACATGCATATTATAGTAGGAGAAATCCGAGATTTTAAAAACTTCTGTGCGAAGCCAGGCAATGACGCAAGTTTTAGATAAATTATAGTGTCCATCCTGACTATATAAACAGTTTAAGTTTGCCTGGGACTTCCCGAGTGTCATAACTCGGTGTGTTCGTGGGTCACAGCTGTTAATCCTGGTGTACAGGAGTTACCTGTAAAATCGCATCATCGAAGGTTTTGTAAATATATTTATCATCTTCAAAATAACCTAAATGATAAAATAGGCGGAGGAGGGCTTACGCTTTCGTCACATAGTTAATATCATATTATTATGTATATATTTTTTTAAATATGGGTTAGGTGACATTACGTGACAGACGTATCGCCTGATGGTAAGCGATTACCGCCGCCCATGGACACCCGCAACACCAGAGGCGTCACAAGTGCGTTGCCGACCTTTTAAGGAGTACGCTCGTATCTTGAAGGTCGTATTGGTCCGGTAATACCGCATGCGACATTTCATATACGGCCAGTGTTGTATTAATAAAAAAAGTCGGTTAACAAATAATTATGTTTTCAAAGATGATTAAAAAGCATTTTTAACGTTTGCTACTCGAAATCTAGAAAAATAATACTATATCCCATAACATAATTTTTTAAAGACATCTCTCACACTAGCGATATATCCTATGTCGCGTAGGACTTTATAAACATACATGAAACGGACACAAAGACCACCCAAACTCAGAACAACGATTTGTGGATCACACAAAGTATTATCGCACAGATTAGTGCATTCTTCTTTATTTTTGTTTTAAAGACACCCTCCCAAATTATTTAAAATAACCTGTGTCGTGGGGAACTTAACAAACTTTTATGTAACGGACACAAAGAACACCCAGACACAGAAAAACAATTTGTGCATCACACAAAGTGTTGTCCCACGCATCACACAAAGTGTTGTCCTACGCATCTTTGCTTTTCTCATATTTCTATGATCATCATTAACAATGGCGTCTTAACCCCTATATTTAAGTAGGTACCATCTTTTATTTATTTCACTTAAAACCGTCTGCAACCCGTAATTATCAAGCTAATAATATAGTGCATCTAATTCTCACAATGAAACGAGAACTTCCACACTTATGATGAAAGGGGCCGCTAACTCAAAAGGGCGGGAAAAAAACAACATGGCGTCGACATTAATCATTTGGCTGACAAACGGCGTCCGCGCAGCTTTCATACGTTGTCTTGAAGTTAAAATTGTCTTTTAAAGGGCTATAGAAACTGTTACTTTAACATTTGTTTTGAAAGCTTGTTTTACTTAATACATATTAGGTACTAAGTAGCTGCGCCATATTAGGTACTAAAAAAAAGTAGTCTAAAGGCGCGTCTTCATCGAAATTGTTTGGCAACTTCAGTGTTTCCAACTCTTCAGAAAATTTGCCAACTTTTTTTTCCATTGTGTCTACACCGAGTCGCCAACAATTTGAAAAAGATACCAACTATGCGTCTCCACAGAGCCAATAAATATTTGCAACAAGCTTATTCTTTTGATGTTTACCACCAAAAACAGAAACACGGTTCCCAACATTTGTTGACCATTTTTGTTGCCAACACAAGGAAATTACAGAAACTTTTGTCACCAACACGTGTTGACAACACAAAAGTTGACAACTTTTGTTCGGTGGAGACTCAGCTTCAGACTTAGGTTAGGTTTTTTAGGCTGGTTGTTATGGGGAGCCTTGGGAGTGGCCTATGCCCAGCAGTGGACGTCTTTCGGCTGAGATGATTATGATTCAAAAACAACAAAACCGCGGGTAACACCCCGGGTCGCAGCTAGCAATATATAAAATTTACTAGTTTTTGTGGCTTAGCGCGCGTGTTGTCGGTTATCGCAGCAAAGACTAGCCTATGTCCTTCCTCAAGAATCAAAGTATCGCTATACCAAATTTAATTGAAATCGGTTGTGGTTAGGCCGTGAAAGCAGGACAGAGTTACTTTCGCATTTATAATATATCTAGCGACCCGCCCCGGATCCGCACGGGTGGATTTCAGATGTACCCACCGATGACACGATTTGCGTATTTTGTAATATCTTCGATATATTCATTTACATTACATGCTGTACGGGGCCATATTGATCTATATTAAATGCACAATGTATTTAAGGTAGGTACTTAATTGGATAAAGATTAACGCTATATTGCTTAAAATCGCTTCCTAAATAAGCCATTATTTCTCGTAAAAAAACAGGAAATAAATAGTTATTGTTGGTTATCCCTAGAGATAGACATATATACCATCGCGGACATTTTTGTAATACAGCATTATACCCTTTTAAGGTGTATAATACAGTAGTACATTATTTTGATCTACCTCGTAGGGTTCAGCCAGCGTATGCAATGTAAGCGTAAAAAAAGAGTTTATTTACACATTAGAAACCTCTGAAATTGTCAGTGTTTCTTTACTATAATATGTATGTATTATACACATAAACCTTCCTCTTGAATTACTATATCTACTAAAGAAAACTGCATTAAAATCCGTTGCGTAGTTTGAAAGATCTAAACATTTATAGGGACAGACAGACAGCGGAAGCGACTTTGTTTTATACTATGTAGTGAAGTATGGATAATATAAACAGTATTTATATGAAACTACCCACATTACATTAAAACAACATACATTACCTAATGTTTGTTACAAGAAAAGTCTGACAAGTATAATACCCCACATCATTTTCAGTCAACATGTCTTTGTTTTGTAGAACATGAAAGCGAGGTACAGATCTGCCCCGTGGCTATTCGCGGACATCTTCATAACATAATGAACTAGTAAACTAAATATTTTCTATTGTATATATATATACTAGTTGTTGAACGCGGCTCCGCCCGCGTATATATCGGTTATCGCGGCAAATAGCAGCCTATGTGTTATTCTGATGTATAAGCTATATTACTGTAAAGTTTCATCCAAATCCGTTCAGTAGTTTTTGCATGAAAGAGTAACAAACATCTATCCATCCATCCATCCACCCATACTTACAAACTTTCGCGTTTATAATATTAGTATAGATATATAGTTATGTACAGTTATACTACGCTTAAGCCTTAAATAATGTACTTAATATATAACCTTTGGATTTATGATAGTTTCTTTTTTTTTTTAATACAGTAACTAAGCCCCGCGGTGTTATCCGCGGTATAACCATTTTCTTTTTACGTGTGGAAACCCCCACAAGCCGTTACTCCACCAGGGTTTGCGGCGGGGCGGTGTGTCGGAATCGGACTGACTAAAACCACACGGTGTACCACTCTGCGCATGTGAAGGGAGGGATCTTGGAACTCCTGATTTTAACACACCCTTACCAGCGCCTTCCCGCACTGAAGCAGGTACCGTCTGCAGGGAAAATCTCAATTTAGGCGACGTACGGCACCCGCAAAACGCTCCTTCTTGCAGGTGACCAATAAAGCGGATGGAGGGGAATACCCGTGCCGACCATCCGCAGCCACACTCAGGGCGGCATGAGGCGCTGGTAAATCCGCGGTACAACCAAAGCTAACCTAAGTTACTTCTAATAACATGAGCAATCTGCCGGTGAAAGTCCCGTCAAATGCAGACTATGCAACAATGCAGCATGGTAACCCACACTACATCGGCCTATTTAGATGCCTCTGCTTCATTGGATCTCCGGTCTCGCATTTACCAACGAATCACGACAGCATGAATGCTGTCATTTTAGGTTGGTCTTCTGTGAGAGGGTAGTACCTCCATGATCTGGCTGAAATCATTGTAGCTCTACTATTTTTAATACAGAGGTGGTGATACATCGTATTATTGTTTATGTCATTTCAGGGAAAATTACTTATTGTGTTTATACACAAAAAGAAATCCCCTACAGAAAACTATTATAATAATGTCTATTTTGTTATCGATAATACTAAAATAAATGAGACAAAACAATTCTAAAGATTTTTTTATTGAAAGTTTCATCGCTCTCGTCTACGCCCCCTCAGGTACACGTATTATAATACTTTAGTCCGTAACATGTTGACGTACATTAGGGAGCAAGGCAGTGTCGGATTACACGTTGAACTGAGCACTGTCCTAATGACATGTAGGCAAAGAGCTGGAGGCGTTTGGGTAACATTAATATGTATTTGTGTTAAAACGTTGCGTTTTCAGTGATATACTCATGATGATGGACACATGTTACGCCTTTGCCCAACGTTATTATTGTATTATTATATATACTCTTGAATTCTGTTCATGCTTTCCATCAGACAGAATATAATCGTTTTAGCAGGTTCATATAAGTGATAAATAACCTTAGTAAACGAGTGTTACGCAAATTAAATATTACATTTTATTTTATTTACAGTTAACAATTAAATATATTCGTTTATTCTGCAAATAAGTTACCAGAGTATTCTTGAAACTTGAATTCTTTTAGAGCAGCTGAACATTTTTAGCAAATTAATTCCAACTTGCTTGAATCGAAACTGGAAAGAAAGGACGAAACAAACTTAGAGGTTTTAAACTCTTTAAAAATCTAATCGTGTAAATAATATTAACTCACGACGAATATTTTTGCTAAAATCAAGTTTAACCGAACTGTTAGAAGCGACATAAATAAACAAATACACTAATCAAAGAAAATGTTTTATATTTCTACAAATACATGTATATTTTTAAAGCTAATCTAAGGTAAATCTCTTTGTTAGGAACAACAGCCGTGCTACAAATGCTTCGTATTTAATTAACATTGGCAGTTTCCCGCAGTTAGCTCCTCGCCTATTCCGCCCTAAGGGCGGCTAATGCAGTAATTACTGCACTCGGTTTTGTTATATTCTTGTTCCATCCCATTCAGAGAAGCGTACAAACATAATCCTCTCATTTTATTTTGTTTGTAGTTACAATGTTTTAGACATTTTAGACTAATAGATGCACAAGCATCACTAGGCCGCCATAGTGTGGGTCACCATGCTGCATTGTTGCATTCGCAATGAGTATGGTGGCCACCACTCGTAGATTCTGCTTATGCTTTCCAACAGGCAGAGTAGAGTCATTTTGGCGGGCCAAACATAAAAAAAAAAAAAAAAAAATTTGTTCTTTTTAAAGCCAATAATTAAGTTAAATATAAATTTAATTGACTGTCGGTGGTGCAGTGTTAGCGTACGCGACTGCTGTGCTTGAGGTCTCGGGTTGGTCGGGGTTCGATTCCCGGGTTGGACCAAATGTTTGTATGATCTGCAAATATTTATTATTTTCAGATTTTTGGTGCTTTAAGTATATGTATAATATATGTGTATTTACAAATAAAAAAAAACTTCGTTTAAAAAAACCGACTTCAAAAACTGAAAAGTATAAAATAACTTAATTTGTATGTGCTACCTATTCATAGGTTTGAATTCGGCGCCAAGCCAAATGTAATAGTAGGTACCACACTCGCTATATTTCGAGACGAACGTCAACGACGTCGCCGACGCTTCGGTTGTTTTGTCCTACGCGAAGAGCAGCTATCCCGCTCAAGGTCACGCGCGGCGAGTCCTACTATTACATTTTGGCTCGGCACCGACTTCAAACCTATGAATAGGTAGCACATACAAATTAAGTTATTTTATACTTTTCAGTTTTTGAAGTCGGTTTTTTTAAACGAACATTTTTTTTATTTTTCGCTTTTTAGTCTTTCTCAAGTCTCTCATCATCATTTCACCTAAATAACTTGAAAGAATACGACTAAAGGTAACATACAACATACTGCACAGAATAATAAATAAATATTTCGGACATGATGTTTACAGAATATGAAAGCATGCAGACAATTGCCTTAACTTTATTGCAGGCGCTCACGTAAATTTGAGGGTTTCCTTCAATTTCCTTGGGATCCCATCATCAGATCCTGATATGGTGGCCATGGGACCACATGGGGAGCATACCCTTTCGAATACAAAAATATTTTTCAAAATCGGTCCACAATTGACGGAGTAATCAATGTACATACATAAAAAAAAACCGATGAAATTGAGAACCTCCTCCTTTTGGAAGTCGGTTAATAAAAGTATAAATGTATTCATATCAGTTGTCTAGTACCCATAGTTAGAGCTCGGCTTAGTTTGGATCTGGATGGCGTTGTGTGTTAGATGTCCGAAATACCTATTTATTTTAATTATTTTCGGAGCCTCGGTCCCGGTAAGAAAAACTCCACGATCCTTGGGACCATACGACGGTATGTTAGATATATGTGAAGATATAAATATTATTAGCTTTGAGCGTGATTGTTGCAAAGAATAGCCTATGTTCTTCTTCAAAGTCCAACCGATCTCTATACCGAAATTCATCTAAACGTTCAGTAGTTTATCTCTCTTTAGTTTAGTCTAGTTAACTCATTCGCGAGTTAAAGTTAATTTCGACAAACAAGACAGGCAGAGTTAATTTCGAAATTCTAATATTAATAATGATAAGCTTTGTTATGTGTTGTTTTAAAAATCTGCAAAGGAGAGGGTACGGTACAATGCAAAGACACATTAAAATTTCATTAACCCGAGAAATGAGAAACAATTACATAGTTAGTTACGTAAACATTGTATAATTGCATTTTTAATTGCGGTCCAGATACCGGAGTTCATCTTGTTATTACAAGCTTTTTATTAACTTGCAATGTATGTATGCTTGTATGAGTTGTATGTTCGGCTGGAATCTTGCAACTCAGTTTTGAAGCAGATATCTTCAACTGATTTTGCTGAAATTTGCAAGCATATGTATACAGCGTGACAATACAATATTATAATGACATGGATCTGATGCTGGGGCTGGAAGGTGGCCATAGGAACTCTGTAAAGAAACGTCGCAACTTCATCGAGTTTGGACTCGTTTGATTCGTCTTGAGGCATTCCACTAAAAGCTAGCTTTACGCTTCGGCATGCATGTGCCGGCTCTACCGGAGTGATACCACGCCTCACGGTGTGAAACAGCGCTTGCGAGTGTGAAGATACCGGAGGCCCATACCCCAACCCATCTCCCAAAGGCCGGCAACACACTTGTGACGCCTCTGGTGTTGCGGGTGTCCATGGGCGGCGGTAATTGCTTACCATCAGGCGATACGTTTGCCCACTATTCTATAAAAAAAAATTGAGTATGACGCAAAGACATTCACACTGACCAGGGTGGTGTATTAGTCAAAACCTCCTTTCTAACGACCGGCCTATTTATTTGTTTTTTCTTTAATTACATCCATCGTGCTCACAGAATCTCAAGCATTCTTACATTATATTCGGGCATCCATCTACAAAAATATCACAATCGGGATTGGCACGCAGAGGAGCACTGAGCAATACAGTCCAGCGGACCGGAGGGTAGTAGCCATAGCGTCTTTGCCCGATACAAAACACTCTGTCATTTGTTGTGGAGGGGAAACTCTCACACATACACACTTTAGATTTATAACTAGCTGAGTCTCGCGGTGTTACCCGCGGTTATTGGCAACGCGCAGGAGACGCGGGGCGAAGCTAGTCTAAAAAAAATACATGTGGCACTCGGGGACTGTCGCGGTAAAGGTATTGCATAGCATTTTTTATCAACTTATGCAGTTATATTTTTTATTCGTCGAATCTGTGTCACTGTCGGATTGACAGATTCGTTTCTGTCTCTGTCAGACAGAGACAGAAACATTCGTTGATTCGTCGTTCGGACACAGATTCATTGATTCGTCGTTCGGAGCAGCTCGTCTCCGGGGGTGTCAGGTTTTTTTCTTACGTTACGGAATTTCTGCACAAAGGCCCCAAAGCCCGCGATAAAAGCTTAAAAAGTAGTATATGTTACTCCTTGTATTATCAGCTACTTATCAGTGGATATTACAAACAGACACTCCAATTTTATTTATTTGTATAGATGTATAGATAACAATCGCCTCACTCGACGAACTCTCACATAACAATTAAAACAAAACATTCTTAATATCACACACATAAAAAGTAATTCTATGTATATCATTCAGTCGACTACGTACACCCACCGTAGGCCCATTTGCGCTTAATACTTTGACAGAGGGGAACGCCTGCGTACGGCTATACGCTCTACCGTGTTGCTTTATGCAGTAGCGAAGGAATGCGCGATATACATAGATGGCTTACCTTGGTTCGGCCGGTTAAAAAAAGTAGCTTAAGTTACTCCTTATAATATCAGCTTGTGAAAATCCCGTCAAAATAGGTCTAGCCCTTCCAAAGTGGCCTGAACAAACAGACAGACAGACAAAATTTTTAAATATTACTTTTTTGGTGTAAGTAACGCATATTATTTTATATGAATTTAGTGAATAGCTGTTAATATGAAATGAAAAACAGACACTTAAATTTTATATAAGTACATAATTTTACTAATTTTAACAGTTGAAAAAAAGAAAACATAAACTAAAAACTTATCTAATAACTTAAATAACGTGGGCATACGCTAAGTAGTTACTTCAGTAAATAATTGTTTAATTAAATGAAACACAATCTTCTAAAGATGAAAGAAAACGGTTCTCAATTGAAAGGTTACGGGTTCAACCCTAACTTTGATTATGTATTATGAACTTATTTTTGGCGCGGACTTTAGGGTAAGGGACTGTGATAGGCGGAATACATAGCGGATTTGCCTATAAGGATCAACAGCCTTTTATAGTCCACTGTTGGATATAGGTCTCTCTTAAGCCGGGTCTCCACCGAACAAAAGTTGTAAATTTTTGTGTTCTCAACACGTATTGGTGACAAAAGTTTCTGTAATTTCCTTGTGTTGGCAACAAAAATTGTCAAAAAATGTTGAGAACAGTGTTTCCGTTTTTGGCGGTAAACGTCAAAAGAATACGCTTGTTGCAAATATTTATTGGCTCTGTGGTGACGCTCAGTTCGAATGTTTTTCAAAGTGTTGGCGACTCGGTGTACACACAATGGAAACAAAAGTTGGCCATCTTTTGAAGTGTTGCAAACAGTTGGAAACACTGAAATTGCCAACAATTTTGGTGGAGACGCGCCTTTAGAAAGAAGGTTTTGGCCTACTATACCACGCTGGCCAGTCGTTGGTAGGGTTTGTTTCAAGGTTTCCTTCCCTTTGCAGTGCTGTTGTCCTGGGTAGTTTGCTCCCTTAGTCGGCTCTTACTTCACACAAGGAATGATTATTTTGTCTATTTTGACTTCATTTTGTCTCCCGCTTTGCTAAGGAGGGAAGTGGACTTATTATATTTCCAACTCCTCCAGTTTTCTTCTGATTAACTTCGTTGCGGGTTCCAAGACAGTTTAATTTTCCTGGTGTCATAACTCGGTGTGTTCGTGGGTCACTGCTGTTGTTCCTGGTGTACAGGAGTAACAGTGAGTGGCCGTGTGGGCGGGATTAGTCCCAACCCAAGGAATGAATTGATGACACGCCGTATTCATAATACATACGGATATCAGGTCCAGACTGAGGGTCTAATGCGAGTTTATATGACACTAGCTGACCCGGCGAACTTCGTACCGCCATATTTACATATCTGTCTCAGCCCCCCACAGGCAGTGTACAGTCGCGGACAAAAAAAAAGACTTTTCCCGTTATCTTTTATTTTTTTTTCTTTCTAGCAAAAAAAGAAAGAATGAAATCGGACCATGTGGTATTGAATTACAACTATGTAGATATTTTGACTTTCATCCCCTCCCCCCAGGAAACTGTACTGAATATCGGGATAAAAAGTATCCTATGTCCTACCTCGTAGTATGAACTCAAATCATGCCAAGTTTCATTTGAATCTATTCAGTAGTTTCGGCGTGATGCGCGGCCAAGATACAGACAGACAGACAGACAGACGGACAGACAGACATACAAAAATGAAAAAAATCACGGTTTTGGCTTTAGTATCGATAATAAAGAGCCCTCCAAAATTTTTTTTCAAAATATCTTTAATGTACAGAATTGGACCTGGTACATTTTTATTATAAGTATAGATTAAACTCGCTCTCGACAGCGAAGGCGTTTGGCGATACGATTGGTGACGATTTCAGTGCGGGTCAATCTCACACTCGAACAATCGAGTTAATGTGAAAATAGTAATTCTAAGCGTTTTCTTTAAATGCGGTTTGCTGAGGGAGCAACCAAGTAGACGTTAACCTCATGTTATGTGATTACCACTCTACTACTCTCTTATCTACAACTCAATAGCGACAAGTGCGTAGCTGACTTTGACTCAGTAGCCGGTAGAATTAGAAGTACATATAATAATTATAAAAAAATCGCTTATCGCTCCGCTCATGCTAAACGCGTGGCCTTACTTTTTCGACTTGTAAAAAGTAATTTCTTTATTTTTTATATCGAGAACGGGCGAATGATCACAGGCTGTTGATTTAAGTACAATCCAACCAGAAGTTAATAAAGTTAGTTCGGCTTTAGTGAGCTTGCTTTAATTATCTATGGTTTGGGTACCGTTGTAAACTGTGGGAATCGTTTACCGCGGACCAGATGAGAATTTATGAACGAATGAAGTGAACTTACTTTTGTCGGCGGCTCGTGTGTATATTTATTTAATCTTCCTGCAATTACATTGCGTAAGGCGGACTTAATGCCATAGGCATGCATATATCGGTTATCGTGGTAGAAAATAGTCTATGTCATTCCTCACGAATTAAAATATTTCTATGGCAAATTTTATTCATATTTGTGCAGCGGTTTAACCATGAAAGCGTAACAGACAGAAATACTCTCGAATTTATAATATGAGTATGGATTTGAGGATATGAGGTTCTCTGTATTATTTTCAACTTAAAAATTATAGATTTAAAGTTGAAAATAACACAGAACCGTTGCTTAATCTATACTAATATTATAAAGCTGCAGAGTTTGTTTGTTTGTTTGTTTGAACGCGCTAATCTCAGGAACTACTGGTCCGATTTGAAAAATTCTTTCAGTGTTGGATAGTCCATTTATCGAGGAAGGCTATAGGCTATATTTTATTTTCAAAAAAATTAGGGATTCGTAAGAAAATTGCTATTTTCTAACCCAAGGTGTGAAATCGAAAACCTATTTTTGCGTGCGCTGCAAAGACTATTGACAATAGAACAAAATAATGTATTACGGGTTTGTAGTGCCCATTAAGATCTACAAAAAAGTCCGCGAGAGCATATATCTAACTATCATGGTTTAGTCACAATAACCGCTTTTGTGTTCGAAAAAATTATTAAATCGTCTGAAGAAAGAAACTACGTTAAATGTGTATCGTAATATTAATCCTTATCCAAATTAAGCTTTATGTTATCAAGGGTATTTATGTAGAAGTAAAATACTTTTTGTTTCATCCCAATCCGACATTAGGTTTAGAAGTTATCACGATTATAAGACGCTAAGAGTTGGTACCTAATAATGAGTTATTTGCCAAAGAGTTTTTATCAACATAATGCGTAATATTAATCTTTATCTAAATAATTGTGTTGTTAATTATGAGTAGTAGATCTTAGAAGAGTATAATAAATACATCTATACTAATATATAAAGCTGAAGAGTTTGTTTATTTGTTTGAACGCGCTAATCTCAGGAACTACTGGTCCAATTTGAAAACTTATTTCAGTGTTAGAAAGCCCATTTATCGAGGAAGGCTAGCCATAAAGGCTTCCATAAAATAATAAGATAATAATTAAATTTATAATAAAATAAATAAAATTTTAAGATCAAGGTAAAATAGCAATAGGGGATGAAAGCTTGGATGGAAACATGCAAGGTTTGTGAAGGAAAGGCAAGGCAAGGCCTATGTCCAGCAGTGGACTGCGATAGGCTGACGATGATGATGCAAGGTTTGCGAAAATGCTTCATGAGTTTGGGACAGGAGACAAAATATTAGAGCTATTCAGATGTAACATTTACTGAGTTATCACAATATGCTTAAGTGTGCTTACCCGAACGGGCAGACATGTGAGGGCAGACGACTGTGCCGCATGCGGATGTTGAATTTTGCTACTACAAATTCGTTATTATTCACTAGGATTCGATTTGTTTACATGGTTTTTTGTTTATTCAAATAATTTTCTTCGTGAAAAAATCCGAAGGAAAAGTATCCGGCGGGATTTAAACACAAAAAAAAGCAAAAGGGGTACGCCGCAAGATGAAATAAATGCCTGTATGAAACATATGTATTATGGGTACATGTTAAAAAGTTTTGTCTTACTACAATTATGCGAGTACAATTTCACAATGATTTATGAGCAGTGTAAATATGCAAATGCTCTTCTAAAAATAGGAGATGATTGTATGCCAAATGACAGTAACGACATGATTACACTGAGACGTGAGTTCTGGTATATGATAGCACACATGATCTAAAAATAATATCTATTCTGATCCGCCGACTAATGGGACAGTTATCAAAAGTTAAGACTGAAAGTTAATGTTCCAGTCCTATTAATAAGAAATATTGAGCGACAAAGATATGTAATGGTACACGGCTACAAAATACACATCTGGGGTACAACATTGTAAAAGAAAATGTTTCAATTCCCCGTATTCCAATAATTCAAACTTATTTGCAATTTCAATTGAAAAGAATGCAGTTTCCGCTGAAAACAACATTTGCACTACCAATTATCAAAGCCCAAAGACAGACGGTTAAAGTTGCAGTTCATTTTTAAAAAAAACATGTTTTTCAAATGGGCAGCACAATCGCGTGTATCAAATCAGCTAAATCACTATATTTTGACAAAGGATGGCAAATCAAAAACGTAGTATTTTAAAATTGAAAAAATTGAGAATTTGCTCAGACTGAGGGAAAACTCAAGCAGAATCCAACAGTGGAGGCAACCATACTCGCTGTGAAAGCAGACAATGCAGAACCAACCCGTTTGGTTCGAGAGCGTATTTCTAAGACTGAGGCGGTGACTTCCAAGACCAGCACGTGTTGTTCTGTAGAGGAAGGGTGAAGGTGGGATCAGTTGGAAGAACGCTTCAGAACACTCTCCATGGTAAAGCGGTAGAGGACTGCCATAGAGGCGATATCTCTCCGCAACTGCAGAGGCTCAAAGGAATCGGTAGTATTGGGACTGTTGATAATGCGGACTGATTGCCGCTGCAAAAGATCGAGAAAATCAATGCCTAGATCCATCACAAAGATGAGAACAGTACGGACGAGCGTACCTGGGTCTTATAAAGGAGTCACAAATGCTCGGGCGCGAAAAACCGTCTCACCCTGTTCAGGATGCCATAGTGGTGCCCTCGATGTACTCCCGTGGGTTGAGGTCTCGGCAAATATCCATGCCCAGGACACCGATCTTATCCCGTAGTGGCAGTTGAGTGCTCTGAAAAGTGGGGAGGGGAAGAAACGGAGACTTTTTGGTAGAGAACGGGCACACCTGTGTTTTCTTAACGTTGAACTGGACCAGATTCTCATCACCCCATTGTTAAATGCGGTTCAAAACCCGGACAAGCTCCTATCCATTTTCCTCAACGTCTACTATCTTGGCTGCAGGGTATCCATAATATCGCCCATGCACTGTGCTATCGTCTGCATAGCAATGTATATTGCCAAGGGCTAATATGTCAATGACATGCAGAAGAAACATCTTGGGCGACAGGACCGAATTCTGAGGTACGCTAGCGTTTACCTCCAGAAAAACAGAGGCCGCGCCGTCCGTCGCAAAGAACCCGAATGCGAAGGCGCTGATGAAGAAAAGAGTCAATCTAGAGACGACTCTAGGAGGCAGACCGAATGCTTAGAGGTCGGAGAGAAGCGAACGGTGCAAGAACAGGTTGAAAGCCTTGGCCATGTCGAATGTCGAAATAAGCTCATACAAAATACTTTTTATTTTATGTACTTATATAAATACTTAAATATGTTTTTAACAGTGAAAAGTGTATCTTATTTTTAAAATAATATTAGCCTTAATAAGTAAAACTGCTACCCAAAGTCACTGTTCCACGCGGACGAAGTCGCGGGCGCAGCTAGTGTTACATAAAGTGTGTGAAGAATTGGGTTACAGCGTAAAATAGCAATCACGACAAAAATATTAGATTATTTAATAGTTATATCCAATGAATGCCACATAACATCATTATAATTATCATCTTAATAATATATAAAGTCAATTTTAAAACAATATAAATTAAAAGAACAAAAAAGAGAACGACGGAACCCACTAAACTTCGAAGCAATCGCGCTTGGATCTCTTTTAACTTTCCTACTCAGGACCTCCTCGGGGCATTTCATTTTCTTGTTAATTGTTGTGATGGAAATTATTTTTTTATGTTATTATAAAGTCTGTTTATGAATAAAACAATTAAAATACCTAATTTAATGATTACCTTTCTAAAATGCTTGTTTTAATATACGGGAAACGTGGACATCCCGGTTTTCGTGAACATCTATGGCAATCGTTGTTGGGAAGTCAGTACCCTCAAATATACTGACAACTAGTATAACCTTCGAATTCAGCCCTCAGGGTTGCGGAGGTCCGACACCAGTCGATTCATGAAAAACACTGATATTCAGGTAAAACCGGCTGACTAGTAGCCGATTCCAAATAATCTTGGCAATAATAAAAGCTAAGAAAATGATAATGCATACTAAACAATACATAATAATTGCATACAACTAGCTCTTATGGTACAAGTTTTGAAACTGGATGGCGTTGTGTGTCAGATGTTCGAAATATATTTGAAACTAGCTGAGTCCCGCGGTGCTCGAAATATATTTGAAACTAGCTGAGTCCCGCGGTGCTTTTGGTTATTGTTGTACCATTACAACCGCGGGTCACACCGCGGGGCAAAGCTTGCCTTAAAAAAGTTACTAAGCCTAAGTTACTGCTTATTACATCAGCTATCTGCCAGTGAAAGTCCCGTCAAAATCGGTCCCGTTCCAGAGATTAGCCGGAACAAACAGACAGACAGACAAAAATTGTAAAAAAAAAAATTTGGTAATAGGTATGTACCTTGTGCATTTAGTAAAAAACTGTTATTAACCAACAGACACTCCAATTTTATTTATTTGTATAGATTCTTTCGAAGGCTGTATAACTAACCTTTATATTTCTTTGTTACAGAATCAAATTCGAGGTCTCGCGAATGAATTCAAAACACACGACCAAATTAAATTTACCAAGAACTCGACAGAAAATATCATTTAATTTAATATCGGTATTATGTGAAAACAAGTGTACGGTGTAGTGTATAGTTAGTCGCCATCTTGTGTTACCATGGCCGCCATTTTGAATATGTTCCGAGTGAAAATGGGTGTTGTGATCGCGAGGATCTGTTTGCTGCTGATGCTGGCCGTTTATTCATCTTATGGTATGTAGTTTTAACCTTTTATTATATTATTATTTCAAAGTGGGCTATATATCGAGACATTTTTTTTAACACAACTCCCTCATTTGGTATATACATCCTGTGTAGCAGGGGACTTTACAAACATACAAGAAACGGACACAAAGAACACCCAGACTTAGAACAACCGATTGTGGATCACACAAAGTGTGGTCTCAGGTCAGATTTGAACCTACAACACTTGACGCAATTTGACCTCAATCAGTGCAGAACTTTTTGAGTTACTGAAACGTCATTATCATCATATCGTCATCTCGCCCGAAGGACGTGAACAGACTTTCAAAATGACAAACACACAGACATACAGTTATTGAGGCATATATAGACACAATTAACATTTTTGTTTGTCCATGACATGATGCTGAAGTATCTCACTAGGCCGTCATAGTGTGGGTCACCATGCTGCATGTTGCATTGTCTGCATTCGCAATGAGTATGCTGACCACCACTCTTGGATTCTGCTCATGCTTTCTATCACGCAGAGTAGTAGTTGTCAGCCTCATATATAAAACAAAAACAAGAAGACTAGCTGTTTATCAGTAAGGCCATGTGTTTTCTAAATAAACTAGTTGTATCAACACATTGAAAAATGTTGACGAGATTATGTATCTATTTAATGTATAGTCCATTCGCTTAGATACGGTCACTTCGATCGCGCTGTTTCACTTTCGTCGTACGTACGGCTTATTATCAAAGGGACGCCGCCACGACCTCAAAGAACCCGCTTGCCATGTACACCCACAAGTAACTATGATTTATCAATTTACGCAATTTATGTATTTATTATGTATGAATTAATATATGAATTCGTATTTCACAACAAGAACCACAATTGCGTGCGGGTGTACTGACATTATCCAAACGGATGGACTATACTGTAGTGTTAAATCATATTGTAGTAAATGTTACTGCAGAATTTCGCATGACTGAAGGATATGAGCGGTGCGAGCGGTGTCTTGATTTAAATAACTGTCGGTGTGGTAAAGAATACGGAGTGTCACCACCCCTATTCATCCCATGGGTGTCGTAAGAGACGACTAACACTCCGTTCACACAGACCGGCTCATCGAGGAGAGCACATTCTTATCACATCAGAAACAGAGTTTTCAGTAATTGTAGTAAGGTTTATTTTTGCATGTGCACTTCTTTTGTCATTAAAAATGCTCGAACGCGCTTCGTGTGAAATAATAAGAGGAGCCGACCGGCTCCAATTGCGTGCCCTTTCTCGCTCGCACTGGCGCAGATCTCTTCCAGCCGGTCTATGTAGCGGCTCCGCTTCGGCCAATTCCAAGCGTATACGATCCGGTCTGTGTGAAAAGAAAAATGCGATCCGATGCTCTCCGAGCCGGTCTGTGTGAACAGACCCTAAGGGAGCTAACTACGCAGGACAACAACACTGCAAAGAGAACACACAACTATAAGCAACCCGTCTGACCAGCGTGGTATAGGTACACCAAAATCTCCTTCCCAAGGAGAGGCATATGTCCCGCAGCTATTCATGTGATCATGTGACGTGTTAAGGCGCGTCTCCACTAAAATTGTTGGCAATTTCAGTGTTACCAACACTGTAAAAAATCGCCAACTTTTGTTTCCATTGTGTCTACACCGAGTCGCCAACAATTTGAAAAACATTCGAACTGAGCGTCTCCACAGAGCCAATATAAAACTGCAACAAGCGTATTCTTATGATGTTTACCGCCAACAACAGAAACACGGTTGCCAACATTTGTTGACTATTTTTGTTGCCAACACAAGGAAATTACAGAAAATTTTGTCACCAACACGTGTGGACAACACAAAAAATTGACAACTTTTGTTCAGCGGAGAGCCGGCTTTATATTCCTCGCAAGAAGTTCTTTGTATAAAGAAAACTCAGTCAGTTTCATCGTCATCATCAGCATTTAACAGTCCACTGCTGGACATAGGGCTCTCCGTAGCAAGGAGGTTTAAAATTCAAATTAACCACTCATATGTATATTAAAAAGCAATTTAATCCACACTCTAAACTCGTCTCATTATAATACAACAACAAAAAATGACCACACAAAGAAACTAGTAATACTTTTATGAAATGATCGTTTTTACACGCGACGAGAACGACACGACTACAAGATTTTAGTTCAGAATCCGAATTCAAAATCATTTATTCAATTAAGTACTTAAGAAAAATAAGAAATTTCATAATGTTAAAATTTTAATTATCAACATCAAACATTAGCATGTCGGTGACGCGAACCCATAAGATTTTCCACTACCAAAAAGTGCTCAACGCGGCTAAAGAAGTTTTGTGACGGCAGCATGTCGGTGACGCGAACTCATAAGATTTTCTCCTACCAAAAAGTGCTCAAGGCGACTTTAGGCGACTAATTAAGATTTCACTTTAAAAAAAACAGTTCAATTGAAAACCTCCTCCTTTTTTAAGTCGGTTTAAAGTAAAAATTTTAGACGTCGTATCGTATCAATCGCGGTCTCGTCTCGTCTAGCAGAGAGAAGGCTTCTTTAATAAATTCTATCACCGCCTGTAAACTATTACGGCCGTAAAATAAATGGAACATGCTTCACTCGAACCATTTCGGACTGTTACATATTATTACACATAATTTGAGTTGTTTTTTTTTGTCTTTTTAATACGTGAGAGATTGACTGGGATTTGTGGGACCGAATTTTTAACGGTATACTGAATATTGATTGCAAACAAACTTGCCTAACTGCCTATCGTTTTTAAATGTATAAAATTATCTATACTTAATATTATAAAAGTGAAGGATTTGCTTGTTTGTTATGTTGAACGCGCTAATCTCGAGAAGTACAGAAAATCAACGTAAAATTACAGCGTTCGTGCTGTCGTGTTTCGTTGGTGAGTGCGAGACCGAAGGCCCCAATGATGCAAAAGCATCACTAGCCCGCCATGGTGTGGGTCACCATGCTACATTGTCTGCATTCGCAGGGAGTATGGTGACCACCACTCTTGGATTCTGCTTATACTTTCCATCAGGCAGAGTAGAGTCATTTTGGCTGAATCAAACACAAAAAAAAGTACTGATCCGATTTTAAAAATTGTTTCACTGTTAGATAAGTACCTCAGTTATCGACAAAGGCTACTCGTATAAGCATATAATATCACATTACGACTAATAAATCTTCAGAAAGGAGGTGTTGTTCTACTACACCACGCTGACCAGACGGGTTGGTATAGGGTTTGTGTCAAATTTCCTTCTGATTGCAGTGATGTTGTCTTGCGCAGTTTGCCTCTTACGACGCCCATGGGATGAATAGAAGTGATAAACCCTTAAATATATTTAACAGTATCTTTATTTTAATTACGTTCGCTCCATCTCTTCACCATCATAACCCTCTGTCTGCCACGAAATGAACAGCTCATTCCTATCTCAGTTAACCGTCAAGTGCTCTAACAAACACTCAAGTATGTGTAATGAGACCAAAACGCGTCTACAATTAGAATTTACACGGTCTCAACCCTTCAACGGGGCCACAATTATCTAGATAATTAACCCTGTGAACGCTTACCCGGCTAAATCCTAAACGTTCGGGGACGTTAGAATTGCGGAGATATTTATAAGAAACTATATGTTGGCAGTGGTGTTCAAAGTTTCGACCCCTGGGGGCTGAGGAAATAATTATGGGGGAAGAGTTGATGTCGTATTTTGATATGTGGTTAGCTTTGAACCTTTTGGACAGTCGAGATTTATGTTGTTAAATGTAAACTTGTTAATCTTTGGATTTAAAATAAATATTATACTAAATACTGGCCCTGAAAAGTAGAAGATTAAGAATAAATTAATCTTAAATATAGTATGTCCAGCAGTGGACGGCTTTGGGCTGAGATAATGATGATGATATTATGGCCAAGTTATAGATAGATATAACTATAAATAGTACGGTTGCTTATGCAGTGTAAGTACATATTTAGTAGAACATAGGTAATTAAATAAAAACTGTTATTTAGAAATCATTTACACATATATGCACAAAAATATCTCGAAAATGTTCGGTTTAGTATTTTTAAACGGTTTTATTTAGCTTGCCCTGGTTCTTTATTTATTTGTTTGTTTGGGTCAAATCTTGTAATTGAAATTTGTCCCCCTTCCTGTTGACAGATTGATCTGAAAATTTGTACACACCTTTATATCTGGTTATTTAATTAAATAAATTATGTTTAATTGTAAATCTATGATGGCCGCCACTACAAAATGGCAGTTTACAAATTTTGACATGACTACCTCAATATGGGTATCAAATGAAAGGGCTTGATTAGTAGAACATAGTTCACTATGAAAAAAATATTAAAATCCAATATGGCCGCCACTACAAGATGGTGATTTACACATTTAGTCACGATTGCCACTAAATAGGTATCAAATGAAAGTGTTTGACTAGTAGAACTCCGCCTGTGGGCTGGAGGAGGGTTCATCGCAGGGCCAACTACCCAGCACGATAAAAAGACCCAAGTTGAGAAGTCACTCAAAGAAAGAAACGGACTGATCTCTACACGACGACCTAGGCGACGTAAACGGAAAAACCGATATGCTATACGATTTGGTACTTAGAACATCCTCACTATGCTCCAAGCTAGTAAGATGGAAGAGATAGCCGGAGAACTGGAAAGATATGGATTGAACATAACAGCTGTCCAAGAAATAAGATGGCGGGGCTCGGGGTGTATTGAGAGGGAAAAATACACATTTTACTGGAGCGGACCGGAAAGACAGACAGGAATGTACGGGACTGGTTTTTACGTCAATAAGAAAACATAGAGGGCAGTGTTGGGTTTTGAGCCTATTGATGACAGATTATGCAAACAACGAGTAAAAGGCAAGTTTCATAACATCACTTTTATATGTGCGCATGCGCCGGTCGAGGAAGCAGGTGCACGGATGAAAGGACCAATTTTATAACTCTCTTCAGGAAGTGTTTGACTCAGTGCCCAGGTATGATGCAGTGATAGTTCTAGGAGACTTTAATGCACGAATTGGTAAGGAGGCATCCTTAGAAAGTGTTGCTGGAAAACACACCCTTCACTCTACAACAAGTGATAATGGGGAAAGATTATGTTATTTCGCAGCAGGAAATAACATGTTTATCCGTAACACGCAATTCGAGCATAAGAATATACACAAAGGCACCTGAAAAATACCTGGTACGAATAGATATAATCAAATAGATCATGTGTGATCTTATCGATGACATATGGAAGAGCGAAACTATGTCTGAAGAGTGGTCGGTTGGAATCATACATTCCATCTTCAGGAAAGGTGACAAAACGAAGTGCGAAAACTACAGTGGAATCAATATCGTTTGTACTGGCTATAGAGTTTTGTCTAATGTGCTCTATTTTCGGCTATTGAAGTATGCGGAGGAGATTCTTGGTGAGTACCAATGTGGTTTCCGGCCCGATCGGTCAACAACGGATCAAATTCATCTACTGAGGCAGACCCCGGAGAAATCATATGAGTATGACATCACCTTACACCATCTGTTTACTGAATTCAAACAGGCGTTTGATAGGGTTAGCAGACGCGCTGCGGCACATATGCTTGTTAGGCTGGGAGTACCTAGTAAACTAGTGAGATTGGTGGAGATGACGATGGCTGGTTCGAGATCGGTTGTGTCCGTACAGAATACATTAACTGAGCCGTTCGATATTAACACTGGGATGCCGCAGGGGGGTGCTCTTTCGGCACTGGTCTTCAACTTCACCATTGAATCTGTTATCCGTGAGCTCAACATCCGAGGACTTTTAGATCTCAACAACACACGATATAGTGATCACAAGTAGGACACAATTCGGCATTACGAGGCATTTGCCATCCTTAGTGGATCACGGCTCCAAGTTTCGACTGGCTATTAATGTGAACAAGACAAAATATCTCATTAGTTCTAGGCGCCCTCAGGTATTAGAAAATCTCAATATTAACGGGGACGAGTTTGAGGCTGTTGGGGAGTTGAAGTACCTTGGATCCACTATCACTGCCCAAAATAAGATCGAGGATGAAATCCGTCTCAGAATCCTGGCGGGTAACAGGTGTTTTTAATAATGCAAGAAATTATTAGCGTCTAAGGTTATTAACAGAGCAACCAAGCTGTTAATATATAAGACAATAATAAGGCCTGTCGTTACGTATGAATGCGAAACCTGGGCTTTAACCCTGAAAGAAGAAAGACAGCTTGCAGTTTTTGAGTGAAAAATCTTGCGAAAAATCTTAGGACCAGTCATGGAAAGCGATGGAGTGTACCGCATCCGTATGAATCATGAGTTGAATCGCCTGATGGGCAACGAGATCATCGTTCGGTTCTGCAGGGCGCAAAGACTTCGGTGGGCAGGTCACATTGAGAGAATGCCTGACTCAAGAGCGACAAAGGCCATCACAAACTGGGTCCCTTAACAAAAAAGACCGCGCGGTAGGCCCAAAGAGCGGTGTATTGAGGAAGACCTGGCTACTCTAAGAAAGAAGACAAACTGGAGACGTGCTGCCATGAATAGAGATCGCTGCAGGCAAATTGTGGAAGAGCCCAAGACCCACACTGATTTGTAGCGCCATAGGAAGTAAGAAGTAAGACTAGTAGAACATTTTTTCACACAAGTTTTTCGTTTTTAATTTTTAATAGTGAACTACTGATACTACTAATACTATGAAAAATTAAAAACTAAAAACTTGAAAATAAAAAATATATAAAAAAGTTTTTTAATTTAATAATAATAAAAATAAAATTGTTGGGCCCGTGTTTCCATCAAGTCAACTCAGTTTACGCTACGCCCAACGATTTAATTTTTTATCAGACAATTATTTTTTATTTTTTACCTTTTAGTACATAATTATCGATAAAACCGTTTATATTCAAAAACTTTTTTATATATTTTTTATTAAATTTGAACAAACACCTATCATGCTTGTTCATAAACTAAAACATACATAAAACGGTATCAAATAAAACATATCACATTAGCTAAGGCGTGTTAATGTCAAATAATTCCCATTTTTAACCGACTGCAAAAAAGGAGAAGGTTCTCAATTCGACCCTATATATGTTTTTTGTATGTTCGCAAATAACTTCGTCGTTTATGAACCGATTTTAATGATTCCTTTTTTAATGGAAAGGAGATATCCCAACGGTGGTACCATGATAAGGACACTAAGATCTGATGATGGCATCTAAGAGAAATCGAGTCGAACCTTGAATTCGGTTTTTATTTTGTTAAAATTTTACACATCTTTACATAGTATAAAATGGAGTAGCTTCCTCTCCTGTTTTGTTGATCTTTTAAACTATTCAACTGATTTTAAAACAGTTTTAAGCAATAGATAGAGTAATTCTAGAAAAAGGTTTATATTAAATGTAATAATGCGTATTATAGCAAAGGTATTTTAAAGACTTTCGTGCGAAGCTGACCCGGGTCGCTAGTTATAGACAACCCAACAACTCTAATGGGGGCTTCCCTATAAAAAAAAAACTTTGAGATCCATTTTCGGATTATTCCGGCATGTGGACATTACCATTAACATAGCCGTGATACGCCGTGGCACTGTTATGGGATTTTAAACACATTCTTACATCTTTAAATGGTTTTTGAAAACGTGGGAATGGGATGCGGAAAATGTGAAGATCTTGTTCACTATTAAATGGAGAGAACTTCGTTATTGTAATTTTAAGAAAATAAGGTAGAAAAATGTTAAAATTGTGGGATTTGCCTTTCCAATAAGATTTTTGAAGTTAAAACTTCTTTAGGCGCGTTGAACACTTTTTGGGTGAACAAAAAACGTGAAACTCGTATTTATTATGTGCATACTCGTAGATATACCTCCGTGCGTTATTGGTATACTATATTATAATATACAAAGAGCTCTCAATATATCTCTCTACATATTATATGGTTTTCACTTCTATCGGCAGTTTCCAAAGGCTGCCCCGCATTTTTTTGTTGAGACAACCAGTATAGCTTCTAAAATAATCGATCATGAATTGTCTATTTTTACATGAAATCTGCAATAAAAACTGTCTCTCTGTTTAATTCAAAGAATTTCCAGAATCAAATAATCGATTTCCATGACAGTTTATTTTTCAAATGACAGATTTATGAGTAGTAAGTTAAAATACAGAATTAAGGAGAACCCAACTTTTTATTTTCAAATTACTTGTATTTGTATAGTCAGTCACATTTATATTTATACTAGCTGTTGCCCGCGGCTTTGCTCGCGTGGAAGTTGATTATATGTATTTAATTAAAACTGTGTAAGTATCTATGAATACTGTGTTCATGTTTTTAAACGTATTTATTTATAATCAATAGTCCATTAAATTTGACTTTCATACACACTTTCGACCCTTATTTTAACCCCTTTAGGAATAGAATTCCCATAAATGCTGATATACGTATTCATTTATTTGTAATCAAAAGCATGAAGACAAAGTTTCGGGCTACTAAATTAAAAAATGACGGATTTCCAGTCTAGCCTAGTGATAGAATATCCAGAAACGCTTAAAAATACGTATCTCATCGTCATCATCGCAGTCCACTGCTGGACATAGGCATCCCCAATTGCACGCCACTTGGTTCGATCCTCAGCTTCTCTCATCCAGCTCCTGCCATCCGTCTTGGGCAGATCATTATGCCACCTGGCCTGTGGACGTTCTACGCTACGTTTGCCGAACCGCGGTCACCATTCACGAAGCCGTTTACCCCAACGGTTATCAGTTCTGCGGCTAATATGGCCAGCCCACTGTCACTTCAGCTTGCTTATCCTGTGGGCTATGTCAATGACCTTGGTTCTCTACCGGATCACCTCATTCTTGATGCGATCCCTTAGAGAAACGTTGAGCTTTTGTAATGAGAAAAATAAATCATTATTATTATTACAGCCCTCTCCATAGCACGCTGAGCGACTTTGAACTTGTGGACCAGCCGTGTCGTAAGTGTCCACGTTTCGGCACCGTATGTCATGACAGGTAGGACGTATTGATTGAAGACTTTCGTATTTAGGCACTGTGGAATTGACGATGAAAAGACCCGACGAAGTTTCCCAAACGCTGCCTAACCCGGCTGAATTCTCCTGCTCACCTCGTGCTCGAAGTTGTTTCTACTTAACTGCAAAGTCTGCCCGAGGTACCACACATATTTTTGAACAACTTCGAGAACGGCACCGTGAACCACCTCCGGTTCCGGTTGAACATGTTCGTACATACGTATCTACTCATTTTTAATCAGTAGCCATCAATAAAGTTGCATGTTTCTAACTTCAAGAATGACGGAATTCCAGAATAATGGACTTCCAGAATAACCTATATACGAAATTTCAACCCCTATTTCACCCCCTCAGGGGTGGAATATCCAGAAACGCTTAAATATGTATCTACTCATTTTTAATCAGCCAAAACACGAATTTTCATGTTTCTCACTTAAAAAATGACGGATTTCCTTACAAACTTTCAACCCCTATTTCACCCCTTAGGGGTAGAATATCCAGAAACGCTCTAATACGTATCTACTCATTTTTATTTAGTAGCCCAAAAACAAAGTTTCATATTTCTTATTTAAAAAATTACGGACTTCCATACAAACTTTCAACAGCATTTTCACCCCCTTAAGGGTAGAATATCTAGAAACGCTTAAATACGTATCTACTCTTTTTTCATCAGTAGCCTAAAAATAAAGTTTCATGATTCTAACTTCAAGAATGACGGAATTCCAGAATAATGGACTTCCAGAATAACGTATATACGAAATTTCAACCCCTATTTCACCCCCTCAGGGGTGGAATATCCAGAAACGCTTAAATATGTATCTACTCATTTTTAATCAGCCAAAACACAAATTTTCATGTTTCTCACTTAAAAAATGACGGATTTCCTTACAAACTTTCAACCCCTATTTCACCCCTTAGGGGTAGAATATCCAGAAACGCTCTAATACGTATCTACTCATTTTTATTTAGTAGCCCAAAAATAAAGTTTCATATTTCTTATTTAAAAAATTACGGACTTCCATACAAACTTTCAACAGCATTTTCACCCCCTTAAGGGTAGAATATCCAGAAACGCTTAAATACGTATCTACTCTTTTTTCATCAGTAGCCTAAAAATAAAGTTTCATGATTCTAACTTAAAAAATTACGAACTCCCATAAAAAATTTCAACCCCTATTTCACCCCCTTAGGGGTACAATATTAAGAAACGTTTAAATACGTATCTATTCATTTTAAATCAGTACCCCAAAAATAAAGTTTCATGTTTCTTACATAAAAAATGACGAATTTCCATACAAACTTTCAACCCCTATTTCACCCCCTGAAGGGTAGAATATTGAGAAACGCTGAAACACGTATCAATTCATTTTTAATCAGCAGCCATAAAATAAAGTTTCATGTTTCTAACTTCAAAAATGACGAACTTCCATACAAACTTTCAACCCCTATTCCACCCCCTTAGGGGTAGAATATTAAGAAACGTCTAAATACGTATATACTCTTTTTTAATCAGTATCCTAAAAATAAAGTTTCATGATTCCAACTTAAAAAATGACGAATTTCCATACAAACTTTCAACCCCTATTTCACCCCCTTAAGGGTAGAATATCCAGAAACGCTGGAACAAATATCTACTCATTTTTAATCAGTAGCCCAAAACTAAATTTTCATGTTTCTCAGTTATAAAATGACGGACTTCCTTACAAACTTTCAACCCCTATTTCACCCCCTTAGGGGTGGAATTTCAAAAATTCCTTTCTTAGTGCTCACTTACGTTACATAAAGAACCTACATGCAAAATTTCAGGATTCTAGCTTCAGCGGTTTGGGCTGTGCGTTGATCTCTGGGTATGTCAGTCAGTCAGTCACCTTACTCTTTTATATATATAGATTTTTACGTGTAAAATAGAACATAATTCACACGAATGAAAAAGTAACAAGCTAATATAAAAGTACCGTTCCGCCATCTTTATTACGAAAACTTATAAGTAGAACTATTATAAAAAAATAAAAAAAATACATACAGTGGAACATAGAACCTCCTTTTTGGAAGTCGGTTCAAAAGTGCAGTTAATTTAAGCTGCAGGTAAATCTCGTGTGACGGCCGGCAGTCAATAAATTAAGCTCTCGAAAGCTTAGCGTTCTGTCTGCCACACTCGCAGAGTGACAATCTAGTGAGGAATAACTTATGGACATACTCGACTTCTGATGGATCATCCAAATGGTTGGTGGAAAAGATACTGCTATTGGATAGATGAGTATCCTAAAATTTGAAGCAGAATTATTCTGAGTGCCCAATTACAGCGCCCTTAGTATTCACAATATTGCGAAGTTGAGATCTGCACTAAAACAAATAAAAAATGGTTGTCATTTTTGGACAGACATAATTATTTTTTATGAACCGTTTGAAATGAAACAAACGATAAATGTTAAGTGAAGCAAACCGCAACGCATTAGTGACAACCGCATGCAAATTGGTTAAGCTATTCCTGAGATTAGCGTGCACAAACGTACCGACAGACAAACATTCAAAAAATTTAAAAATCATTGTTTTGATTTCTATTGCGTTCATAATGTCCCCCTGTAATAGTTTTCCTTATATACCTTTCATGTGCAGACAGCGGCGAGTTAAGATTTTATTATATCCCTATTGATAAAATACACCATATTGATGAGAAGCCGCTGATGCGTTCCTGGAGTTTCTCCCGGTTAAGTGGGTAGATCGGTTCTCCGGGAGTCCCACATACGCTCTTCGACTCTCCCACGGAGGGTATGGTGCGAAAATCAATCCTCGCGTAAAAAAAGGTTAAATTACTTACTTTTATCTCTTTACAGCAGCTATTCATTTATTTCTCAGCTCCAATTTCCATTTTGATATAGGAAACAAATAAATCTTGCGCTTGCTGTGTTTCTCATTTTTTATACACTTTATATTTACAATACAATACAACTCATAACATAACTCTCCACAATTAGTTCACATAGCAATTAGGTTACAAGAACACTTTGCAAGTTAAACTTTTTTTGAGCATATATAAGTTCGGCCTTTCTAGACTAGGCCGTCTAGCCCAGCCCTTAGAAGAAGGGACAAAAGTATGATTCGTTACTTTTGACCAAGTGCTATGCGTTTCTTCTGTAACACAGTCACACACAAAATTATAACGTTGCAGTGGTCGCCCAGTGGTCCGAGATACGACTATATTTCTTTTTTTTACTTTACTGCCCTCCTCCATATAAACTTTAACTGTGCCAAATTTCATACTCCTCCGCTTACATAGTTTTCGTAAAAAGGGCTCCAACGTTTTTGCTTTACGTGTTAATTACATAATATAGATTTATGTAATTTATGTCTACCTACCCATCAGAATCTATTTAAAATTTACTCAACCATAAATTTATGATGTTTAAAAATAAAAGGCTCTACGCTAAACCCCGATTGGACGATATTTAAAAAAAAATTACGTCAAATGTGCGCCATGTTTAAAATGAGCGGTTGGTAATAGTCGAAACGTGCCCGGTGCCTTAATCTCGAATGTTTGGAGGACTATGGCCGCAAATCCATGGTCTTAAGGCGTGTATGCATACTAAATAAAATATGGACGGGCTGGGGTGATGTTGGAAGAGATTAATTTATTTTATTGCTTCAGGCTTGCTACTAGTTACTATACAAACTATCTGCCATTTGTGTTGGTAGATTTTAAAGGGCAGTAACAGATTGAACGACAATCTGCCGACTCAAGTCTTGAAATTTTGCAGTGACAGCTTCTTTAGGCGCGTTGAGTATTTTTTGTATGAACAAAAATAATGGAACTCGCGTTATCGTAACCGAACGCTTTCCATGAGCTATATTTTCTTAATTCTTTTCATCGCGTATTTAAAGAAGTTCATTTCAGGTGAGCTTAAACAACTGTTTGTTAATAGTTTTTAGTTTCTATTTTTGTCGGCGGTTGTTTTGTTGTTGATTGACACATGCAAATTCTGTCTGTCTTTAATTGACATCTATTATTGTTTTTGAAGTAAAACTTCAAATAATTTTGCTTTCGAATAAGTTGTTTCGTTATTAAGCCACCGATGTCTCCGTATGTAATTAATTAGTTAACTTTTTAAACTGTAAACATATTTTTAAACTGTCATTATATTATTTACGTCGTCTCGCGTTACTCGCGTCGCTCGCTGTGTACACGCCCTTAAACCGCGCCCAACGCCATCTGTCATCAAGTTTGACAGTTGACAGTTAAACGATTTAAAAATAGAACGCTGAAAACGAATAGGAGATTGTGAATGAATGAAAACTTTTTGTTGTTTTTTTCTGTATTATTATTTCGTTTATTGCTGACTGGAAATGGTCTAATTTGTATTGTAAACTTTCTTAAATTAGGCAAAAGAAACCATGTCTTGAGTTTGTGGTTGATTCTTGCAGGTTATTAGTATGCGTATCATTCTTGTTAGTACTGTGGTTAGTAAGACTGGCTGTTGAAACTTAGGTCGCGGGTTCGATTAGGTCAAGTATAACCAGGAACATTTTGTCAATTTCTTTCTTTTTTTGGTAGTTAGTGAGAGCAGGTAGGTAATTTACAAAGCACTTGTGGCTCTTAGGTGCAAGAGTCGATAAGCGAGTAGTAGTCTCCGTTTTACCACAAAAATTTTTTGTATCTACCCAAATACAAAAAATATCACGTATATTTTTAATTGATCATATCTATTTTCACCATGGCGTGTGTAGCGATCGTTATAATGCCTATGGTGTCTCCACACCATCAAATTATGGGTAATATTGCCCATTAATTGCTACCTAAACTCTTTCACGGATCAATATTATTGAAATGAAAAATAGGTTGTCACCGAAATAATAATGGCATTGGTTGGGGATAAAAATGGGGATGGTGATATGTGGATTTTATTAACATGGTATTTTGTTTTAAATATATATCGGTGTATTTGTTATGGATGGCTATGTTCGTTCTCTTTATACAATTACTAGCCGATCCGTGTCCACTTCGTGGGGCGTTAACCGCCCACCTTTCTTCGTCTTCTTAAACAAATAAGTAATATTATTTTTAACTGAAATGTTTGTTCAATCATAGCAAAATACGGCTTATGTCACTTCTAAATAGTGTAGCTTTCTGTTAGTGAAAGAAAACGGGGGCATGCGACCAAAGGGCTTTTTTTAGCGGTGAACTCGCAAACTTGTGCCTTTGTGGGGTTAAATTGGACTAAATTAAGTCTACCCCAATCTGAGACCTCTTTCAAAGAGGTCTCAAATAAAAAAATGTTGTCTCAATATGGAGTGTGACCATCTCTATTCACCCCGAGACTAAGAGAGCAAACTACGCAGGCCAACAGCTCTGCAAAGAGAAGACAAAGTTGTCAAAAACCCTATACCGATAACCCCAATCCCTCTTTAGTGCTTACGTCATACTTAAATAACCCCCTTACGGCAATCAACCGTCTCCCCAAGGAATGCCAAGTTAAAAATGCATCTTACCACTAAATTTTGTTTGCATAATTATATATATATATATACAAAAAAGCAATTTCCAGAACGACAGGCCTCGCGGGGCCCGACGTGTCATGTCTGAGTCAAGGTGAACAGGTTGTCTGGGTACTCCTCAGGGTACGAGGGAACATATATCTTCTTTAGATGTAATCCTACATTAGTAAATATTTTTCACTATTTTTAATCTTTAAGAAAAGTAACCTTTTTCTCTGGCGAAAAGAACCTGTAAGTAATTTTTGTACATGTCACCGTAAGATTGTAAATACCGTTAGATTGTAATCTATCTCGCGAGATTGCAAACGAAAGATTGAAAGAAAGTCGAAAGATTGTGAAATGGTATGCAATGAATCGCAAGTCGCGCGCTGATTAGTTGACCAACATATCCCGCGCCGCCTTATTTGTTTGTTAATTCGTTTGTTGCCTAATGTAAAGTATTTTTGTGATTGTAAATTGATTTCATGTTAAAAATACCTCACAGCTTTAGAATTAGTTATATAAAATTGTTGTTAGTTATATAAAATAAATTTGTGATTAATCAAAGAAGTTCTAACCTTACTTAACTCTATGGCCATTGAACTGCCTACTGTAAAACCGACCAATCAGAACAGTTGACAATTTGACGCGTGTAAGCAGTAATCACAGTTGACAATCTATCGAAAGTTTACAATCTCGTTAGGTAGATTATAACCTAACGGTTTTTACAATCTTCCGGTGACATAATATAAATATAATATTGTCTGAATCTCGGAAACGACTCTAACGATTTAGTTAACGAAATGAAATTTTGTATGCAGGGAATTTCGGGGGCGACAAATCGATCTAGCTTGGATTCATTTTTTAAAAATTTACTAAAAAAATCATCTAAGTAGGTACTCTATTTGTAAAAAAAAATTTCGCCTTACCGAAGTCACTGGTGAAAATAATTGAGTTGTCGCGATTTCAAATGAATTTAAAAATTTGGAATTTTTGTATTTTGTAATAAAAAGTCATTTTTTTTTAAGAAAAAAAATTTAAAAAAGCGGCACATTTTTTTAATATTATAATATAACTTTTCCAAACCTATGTCGATGTTTCACATCACTCAGGCGTCCCGTGACGGCCCACTGTTTAATAGTTATATGGGTATTTTGATAAAGGGCCCGACATGCGGCGGTCAAATCCAAATAAAGTTTACTAGCACGCTAGTCATGGACATAGATCTCTTCCAAAACACAACACAGAGATCGGTCTGTTGCTTAAAGATGCTTATCATATTAATCAGAAACATGCAGAATTACCTGAATTACCAATAAACATTGTTCAAAAACGTACCTATTTTTAATGAAGAAACGGCTCTTAATCTCACAAACCTGATGAACCCACAGCATCCAACAAACCATTCATCTTAAAACAGCTTAAGAACTTTAAAAGCCCTTCTAAATTAAAGGTAATTTACACAAAACCCTCCATTCATAAATTGTAATTCACATTGACGACCCTAAACGGGACTAAACCGGATAGATCCGGTTCGCACCGGAAAAAAGCCACCCCTAGCGTCATTTGGACATAAATAAGGGTATGTAAGCCAGTTATTAAGTTTAAGTAAATAAGTTGGACTATCCTTAGAAGTCTTAGGCGATCATAAATTCAGACTCCTCCGAGTAATGAATCAATTGGAAGAGATATGGAGTCGATGTGATATTTTTTTTTGTTATATGCAACACCATAATTTGCATTTAATTGATTTAATCATCCTACTAATATTATAAACGCGGGCAACAGCTAGTTAATTATACATATTCTAATACCTTTTTAATATTGTTATAATGTGAATCTTCACGCTCCAGCGATTTTCATGTATGTAGGGGGCTTAGGAAGCGATAAATCGATCTATCTAGAATCCATTTCTAAAAAATTTACCAAAAAAAGTACCTGTCATCCAGGTACTATTGATAAATGACATCCAGATACTCATGCCCATCAATTAATTATTTGTGGAAATCGAACTTACAGCCTCTGGTTTTGAATTTAAGATCACATAACACTACATTTAATTATTTTTTTCAACATTTGACACGGACAAACCTAGTATAATATTTAAAAAAACGTTAGCTTCAAGAACAACGTTATTTATTTTCCTCATTAACTTAAGTCTTACAGGTCTTAATTATTTAAGCCATTTTAAGTTCCCACAAGTAGATAGTCTCAAAAAAGTCTCATATACATTTGTATATGAAGGTACTACAAATCTTGGTACCAGATATAAATATGGTATTTGTACACACTCTACAAAATATGTAATATGTTTAATTAACTGTTGCTAGAGATATTGAAACCTAAAAATCCTTTGCAAAACGATATGAGTGAAGAAACAAGTTATTACATGGCAACGACGTATGATGAAGATGATGTTCTACTAGCCGATTTCGGCCACGGCGGCCAGTCTCAACGGAGACCAGCCAAGAGATATTATAGTGCATAAGTGTGTGCGCAAACACAGGTGCACTCTCTGTTCCCTCATTCTCATAAGGGCCCAGTTAGACGACGCGATAATTTTCTTGCCGCGTATTGGCCGCGCACTTATTTCTTTTTATAGTAATTTAAACTTTATTGACTAGTCCACAACGTACAAGTTCTTAGCAGTGACCAAACCGCGCGGCAGCCTCATATCGCCCACGCGACGTTGACACGTTTTCTTTGTGTTGTCGGTACAAATAATATGCAATTACAATTTTTTTCTTTTTAGTCAGATTACGCATGATGATACATGTGAATTTCAAGAAAGATCGAAAGCAACTGATCCGATGCGCGCCTGTGCGGTCCACCAGGACCCGTCCTGGTGGACCGCGCGGCAGTCGCGCTGCGGTCACGTTGTGTGGGCGCAAAATATTTCCATGTCATATAAATGCGCCCTAATGCGACACAACCGGTAAGAAATCAGGCGCAGGACCGAGGGCTTTACGTGCTCTCCGAGGCACGTAGGTTGAGACCCCCCAACTTCCAAACTCCGAGCTGTTATTAAGCATTCCTATAATCAGAAAAACTCAATAACACTTTTTGGCCCGACCCGCGATTCGCACCCTAGACATCATTACAAGCAGTCGCATGCGCCAAGCGCTAGACCAACGAGGTAGTCAGTAAACCTATACTTAATAATGTACTAACTGAAATTACGTATACTAAGTGATCTGAGAAGTTTCCAATCTCAACGTGAAGATGGCAGCACTCTTTAATAAAAACTATTGAATGTAGTTGTGCATCTTTATAAATAGGAAATTCCCAAACTCCGAAACAAATATTTGCAGATCGTACAAACATTTGATCCGACTCGGGAACCGAACCCGTGACCACAAGCACAGCAGTCGCATACGCTACCACTGCGCCACTGAGGCAGTCAATTTGCCGTGTGTGAGTTGTGAGTAGGAACAGAAGATTGAGAGAAGAGTGAACCTCGATTTCGTAGTTTTTTTACATATGATATTTCAGACAAATTAAATTAAAAATTGATGCATATTCATCTCTCCTACACGATGCAAATATATATAAAACCACTTTTCATGATTTCTTTTTGAACTAACACTATACTAAAAGCATTGCCAATTTATAACATACATTCACAAAAACAATTCTGTCTAGTTTTTTAAGTAAAGGAATAAATCTCCACTCAAATTGATTGCTTACCCAAGTTCGTATAAAAACAAAATAAAATAAAAACTTTAGTAACACTAGCTACTGAATTCATTTCTGTCCCATCAAACTGCATTTTAAACTCTCCAGATTTATTTAAAGTTATTTCCATAAATGATGTTGGCAACCCTATTGCGGTTGGGGCTTACAAGTTTGAATCTTATTTCCTTCACAATAAGATCGAATACTCGAAATAAGTTGTTGTTGCAAGGACGCGACGATGTCAAATTTCTATGTATTATAAGATTAATATGGAGAATTTAGGTTTTATTTATTAATCATTATTGTTAAGAAGTTAGAACATTTATGTTTTGTAATATAGAGGACAAACCACTAGACGGGTCGAGTCTCTAGGGAAAGGCCTATGTCCAGCAGTGGACTGTTAAAAGCTGTTGATGTGACATGTGATTCGTAACGAAGTAATTCGACAGACAACCTAAGTGACTGACAGCTCTAAAGTTCATTACTAGTAGGTTGAAGTGGCAATGGGCGGACAACCGCTGAAGTAAGCTTGTTCTGGAGTGGAGACCGCGTCTTGGCAAAGGTAATGTGGGATGCCCTCTGGCCAGATGGCGGGATATCTTGCAAAAAGCTACAGACCGGGTTCCGTGGTGTTCCTTGGGAGACGCCTATGTCCAACAGTGGACTCTTAACGGGCTGATGATGATGATGAGTAGGCGGATTAACGTATGAAAGTTACTACCACCACTAATGGATAAATTAACGAATCACAAAAGACAAATGCGTAACCGTCTTTTGAGCCACCGCCTCCCTCTTTCGAGTTTGGAGAGGGTTTCTACTAACCAATGAGTGAATGAGACGCACAAAATACATAAATTCTTTGTTTTTATCTCAAATGTTCGTGGCAGAATTACTAAGATTATCGCCAAACAAAATTTAACACAACAAGTAAAAGAAATAATCCGAAGTTGTTTATGTTTTTGATACAAGTACATACGATACATTTTTTTGCGATTGCGAATGTATATTCTGCGATGTGAAGTAATGCAAAGATAACAAACTTAGCTTTTCTTCTTTTGATATCTTTCAATAATAATGAACGAAAACTTCCGTAAACCGAGACGAGATTTTCCCTTTATCTACACAATATAAGTTTGTACGGTGTCAGTAAGCGAGTCAGACTCAAACTTTTCTGCCTTCTTTTAAAGTATGTTAGGGTTGGCTTCAAGTCTTCTACATTATGGCTGAACTTTGATTTGTTACGTGGAGAGACTGCTTTCATGCCTCCATAACCACTATTGCCACAGCCATCAGCCACGCTGATTTCAGCACGGTTGGGCCGGCTGGACCGGGGCGGTACTACCCTAAAATGACAGCGTTCGTGCTGTAGTGAGTGGTGAGTTCGAGACCGGAGGTCCAACGATGCAAAGGCATCACAAGGCCGCCAATGTGTGGGTCACCATGCTGCATTGTTGCATTGCACCACTCTTGGATTCTGCTTTTGCTTTCCATCAGGCAGAGTTGAGTCATTTTGGCAGGCCCATACATTAAAAAAAACCAAGTACTGGGCGATACCGAAGTTCTGTAGAAAGACTGATGTCGGTCTTTTTAGGGCTCCAGTTACCAGCAACGACTGCCAAAGATGTTTTTATGGCTACCGGGACAGACGACATATCATTTATCAGCAGGCAATTAGCGCTTGACCTGTGCGAAGCCAAAGGAACGGTAATATTTTTAGCAGTCTTCTTTTTTATAAATGACCTGCCAAAGTGACTCTGCTCAGCCTGATGGTAAGCTCAAGCAGAACCCAACAGTGGTGGCCACGATACTCACTGCTAAAGCAGACAATGCAGTATGGCGTCCCACACTATGGCGGCTTAGTGAGATGATTTTTACACCCCGCTTAAAGGACCCGGGATCATAGTGGGAGGGAAACACGTGCGCTGGTAGTGAATTACAGTTTTTAACTGCTTGGCACAGGAAGGAAGAACCAAATCGTTTGGTTTGAGAATGTATTTCTTTGACTCTAAGGCGGTGACATCCAAGGCCAGCACGTGTTGTTGCCAGCAAATAATGAATGAGGTGTCAATAGATTCGTAATAATATTGACTGCCTCGGTGATGTGCATATGATGATCGCATATGCGACTGCTGTACATTGACTCCCGGGTCGGACCGAATATTCTGTCGATGTCGATGCACGATCTGCAACTATTTGTCTCAAAATTTTGATGTTTTCTACGTATGATATCTATGTATTTACTACTATTTAATTATATATCGTTAGAGACATTGTATTTAAACTTTTTCAGAACACACTTTTTTTAAATGTTCAGAGGAATGAACTCTTACTAAAGGATGTCTAGGTCTTCAAAAGCCTTGAAAGCTATTAAAGCATTACTGCCTGTCAAATACACGTCACTCTTAACCATTCCGCCATTTATTGACGTCGAAACAAATGCTTTTGAACGAGGAAATAAAAATTAAAAAGTCCCCACAGCCAAGAATGTCTACACCAATGAGCGTGGCATAAATAATCAGCCCGGTGTACGTCTCGGCAAATTACCCAGAACGGGCGGGTTGGAAATTGATGGCAACATTGAAATAAGTGCCGCCATGTCAACTATGCTGGCTGTCGGCGAGCGCGCTTTGCCTTTACTTTTTTTTTCGTCTGTAATGATTCGAGTGGCGCGTTCTAAATTGGTTCTATTGTAATTATGGCGGGCTTTTTTATTTGTCATTGTCATTTTGAATTTATATTTGGAACGGAAATAAAAGGATTTGTTGAATGCGTCTGTGTATCGATTTGTTTGTGATTAGTTAGGTGTTTTAATTGGGTTAGCGGCCATCTTTGAATATAAGGCAGAGACAAAACAGTTTTATTCTCTTTGCCCCGTTTTCTGTTGTTTATTGTTTGTCTACCAATTATTTATTTTTCTTAAGTGTAGATAGATTTACGAGATTTTATGTTATCTTGTCTATAAAAAAACTTTTAAGGTACTTCCACTTCAGCTAGAGACGAATTAATGAAGTCCGAAACTTTAAGATATAAATAATCAAATACTAGCTGTGCCCGCTACTTCGCACACGTGACATTCGGATTTTCAAGTTATTTTTAATTTTTCAACCTTTAAACCTACCCTGGACTGCGACAAACATTGCTAAATCGACCCAGCCGTTCTCGAATTTTAGCGAGACAAACGAACAGCAATTGATTTTAATATATAAGAAGAAAATGTAATTAACACGAGGCTTGAGAACTTGTGTTCTAGTGATGCTTCTGCATCATTGGGCCTCCGTACTTGCACACACGAAACACGACAGCACGAACGCTGTCATTTTACGTTGATCTTCTATGCGAGGGTTGTACCGCTCCGGTCGAGCCGGCCCGTTCGTGCTGAAATCAGCGTGGCTCTACTACCTCTACTCTAAATACATAACCAAATTACTCCCAGACACAGAACAAATGATCGTGGTCATTACTCAATTATTTCAGCTAGGAATCGAACCTGCGACCTTCAACTTACCAGTCATTGTCGCTAAACACTGCCCTAAGACCCCAATTTGAATGACTACCCAACTAAGGAATAATTCAATAAAAAAGAAAGAAATATTCCCATTTAAATATCAACGCTGCCAAAGAAATATATAATTCTAAGTATTTAATTAAAGCTGTTTCTCAAACGATAAGGTTTGTTATCTTAAGATAGCCACCATTACAGTGACACGGTTACGGCATTAGCAATGATAAAGAAAATGAATAATATATTATTCATGTGTTTGCTAAGATAACTGAGTACTGTTGGCAAAACAAGTCGCTGAATAAATAATTTACGGTGCCTCGTCTTAAAAAGGTGTTAAAGAATTATTTTGCTGTTTTTCACTGAGTAAGTGAATGTCCTAAGATTATAGTAGGTAATATTTTTTTATATAGAAAGGAGCTTTTGACCGTGGCCCTGCCCGCGCTTATGTCGAAAGAGGCTTCGAGCCTAATATGAACTCCAGCTCTCACTAATATTTTTTTTAGAAATTCTTTGTTTGTACCTAGATCTCATGTAACCAAAATTGTACCTTCCTGTGAGGGAAATAAAGTTCTTTTTTTATTATTGTAAATTTCATTCAAATCGGTTCAGCGGTTTAGCCGTGAAAGTGTAACAGACAGACAGGGTTATTCTCAATTTATCACATTAGTATGGATGGATAAAACGTTTAACTAATGAAATGTACAAAGGGACACCTTATAGCTTATAGCAGTTTCTTAGAAGGCTTTTGGATGGACTCGATTTTAAACCGGTGATAGAGAAGAAGACTTATGGTCCGTACTTACATACGTTTTTACTCGATAGTTTTACTCCAAAACGAGTAAAAATTAACGTGTGGACCGCAAAACTCGCATCGAGCCGGCTCTATGGCTCGATCTGTTTTTACGTTTCTCCTTTTCATTTGCTTTAATTATTTTATAATTAAGAATTGCTAGACTTGCTAAATGTAGCCACCGACTCCTTTGTTGAACAGACATCATTTTGCTCGAACGGTTCGGTGAATACTGAACGGCGAGACAAAAGATGCGTCACTCGATCGATCAATGCTGAATGTGTGGATGAAAGCCCGTACCGTGGTCTTTACACGTGGTTTCGACATGTTTGCTCGATCGAGTAAAACCGTATGTGAGTTAGCGTTAAAGTTACTGATATACAAGTGCCGAAGTGACGTAATACTAATATTAAAATGAAAATAAACACGATTTATTTTGTTGTCGGTACCCAGGATAACACCTGGACCACTCCATAAAAAAAAACAATTATTTGTAAAGTAAAAGTCGTATGGTCAACGGGTTAGTTAGAATACTTTAGATGCTCCCAATACCATGGCTTTTTATGATTACTTATTTACTTAAAATGTTGACCATCCGTTGTTCTGATGGAAAGTTAGAGTATCAATCTAAGAGTCGTGGTCACCATCTTCGTTGTAAATGCGGATAATGCAGCGTTGTTCGAAATATGATTACTATTTGTAGGGGTTCTGTAGGACGTACTTAGTAAGTTAGGGGCTCTGTAGGATGGACTTAGTAAGTTACGGGTTCTGTAAGGTATACTTAGTAAGTTAGGGATTCTGTATGATGTACTTAGTAAGTTAGGGGTTCTGTAGGATGTATTGAGTAGATGACTTAAGGTGACTGATTAAGAATACGGAGTGTCATCCCTATTCATCGTGGGTGTCGTAAGAGCCGACTAAGGGAGTAAACTACAGAGGGTAACAGCACTGCAAAGAGAAGGAAAACTTGACACAAACCATAGGGTTTGTGTCAAGTTTTCCAGGTTTTATCCGGGTCAAGTTTTCCGGGTTTTTTCAAGGTTGGTATAGACCAACCCGTCTGGTCAGCGTGGTATAGTAAGTAAGCAGTGGACTATTAGATTCTGGTGATGATGATGATAATTACCAGACCCGGTCTATATCCATTTATCCATTTTTACTTCTTCTTAGCATTATTATTCAAAATACTATTTGGGATCGGTTACTAGTTCAACCGGTTTTACCTAAATAACAGTTTTTGCACGAAGCGACTGGGATCTGACTTCCGCAATCCTGAGGGCACTGACTTCCCAATAGTTATTCATAACAACCGGGACCGCCGGCTTAGCGTACTCTCTGAGGCGCGGACGTGAAACAACGCCTAACTTCCATACAACGGATCGGGCCAAAAGTGTTCCAACAACACTTTTGGCCGACCCGGGAATTGAAACCGAGACCTCTGATCGGCAGTTAAATACGATTACCACTAGACCAACAAGGATTAAAATAAAAATTATCGAAGTCGTTACATCTATTTAGGAATTATGACACCGCAAACAGACGTCTAAATAAGACAGAACCCGAATGTAGTTTTTTCTCCGAATCTTCGGGATTATACCATAGGACAACACCATGAATCACATTACCGAGTGATGGTGAGTTTAATAGGAAACTATTAATGTTTCATTCATGTTTCCTGAAATGAAACCGTCATGAAGACACGTGTTAGCCATGTGTCGACAGCGGGCGGCGGTGGAGTCGCATTGTCGCTAAAAAAAATATGAAAATAGTTTTACGATGTTTCTTTTAATTGTTGTAGTGCGAAACCGGAGGCCCAATGATGCAGAAGCAACACTAGGCCGTCATATTGTGGCTGCGTTATTTGCATTCGCGATAAGTATGGTGACCACTAGTCTTGGATTCTGCTTATGCTTTCTATCAGGCAGAGTAGAGACATTTTGGCAATCCATACATTAAAAAAAGTATCTCTCTCTATTCCTTCTTATTTCTCTCTGTTTCGCTCCAACTAAAAACCAACGAAGCCGACTTTAGCCAGTCGCCACATCTTTTCTTATCCAATTTTTAACAATCAAAGCTCTACCCCAACTTTTTTCTTTTAAAATAAATGTCACTTCTTTCAGTGAACTAATGCGACTGTTAAAGCAAACGAAATCCAACTCTAATTCTCAGTAATAAGGTTACAAATTTCTCGTATCTTTAAACATAGAAATTTTCCCGTAGTTATACTATGATTGTAAGATCCTTGGATGTTCAAAATATGTTAAAAATGTATTTGGTGACAAATATCAGATAGTTCCGGCTTGATTATGGATGGGTGAGCGTTTGATGTCTTATTAAGTTATGCTTTTTAATGTTTTGGAAATCCGTCTTTCGGTTTTTAGGGTGCAAATAGATACTTCAAAAGATTGAAGATTATCTCGTGTTTTCCGTATTTAAGATTGACACGTATTTTCAGGATTTGAATGCAAAGAAGTTGAAAATAATGTCATCTGTAGTATTTCAGAATAGATGTAACATTTCACACCAACGGCCTTTTTTATGTATGGGACTGCTAAAGTGATTCTACTCTGCCTGATGGAAAACAATCCTTCAGTGTGTCACCATACTCATTGTATGGTTTATTGTTCATTGCGAATGCAGACAATGCAGCATGGTGACCCACACCATTGGGCCTCCTTAGACTTCTTGGGTCTTTTCTGAGACAGTATGTTTTAAAACAACATACAAAATATATGTATAAAATAAGAATATGATATTCTGTCCTACTGACTAGATCAACGCATTCCTTATTTATATATATAGACTAGCTTTTCCCCACGGCTCTATCCGCTTGTATGTCGGGTATCGCGGTAAAGAGCTTATGTCTTTCTCAAGAATCAAAGCATCTCCATGCCGAATTTATAACATTAGTATAGATTCAAATCAACAATACAACAAATATATATCTGCAGAAACAAATTTTAACCAACAAACTCTTAAAGACCTTTTCTTCGTTTTGTGTCTACCATCTTATCAAAAATATCCTGATACTCGTTTTCTAACTAAATCGGTTACCGTCGGGTGCATGTTGGCTTGTCGCCCAGCGCTGGGCGTGGCCCAGTGATCGAGTGGGGCACCGCCTAGCGATAACTCACAGAGGCGTGGGCAAACGGTCTATCTTTATCGGAGCGTAATTCACCAGTGGGATGTCGGGTAAGCTTAAGGGTTGACCGATGTAAATACCGAGTAAATTTCGCCCTATAACGTGTATTATTTGTTGGAGGATGTTTATAATAATAATAATTTCACACAAGGTCATTTGATACTAAATAAGACAGAGCCTATGCTTTGGTAATCTAACTTTTCTTTATGTGTGGGCAACACGTACTTTCCACCATCACCGTTCACCCGCACTATGCACCTGCACTCGCACTATACGAAGTGAATACGGGCCTTACGGTCAAGTGACTGTCGCGGTCTCCGGTCGCGGTCTCCTGTCTCGGTCGCTTGTCTCTGTCTCGGCACGAACCGCTACCTTAAGGTACGAAGTGAAATAAGAGTCATATAAGTATTTAAATAATAATACAAATCTTTTATCTTTTACAGGTAAGCACAGAACATCTTAATCATCAAGTAATATTCTTTTTCGGTAAGTTACAGTAACTATTTATCGGCCATACCGACTACGCTAGAAAATACTGACTCTTTTTATCGACAACTTCGCTCGCTTTATTAATATACTAGCTGACCCCCGCAATCTCGTTTGCGTCTCCTATTGCCCGTAGCGTGATAATTTTCCCCCGTTTTTGAAACATTCTTCATTAGTGCTCTCTCCTATTGGTCTTAGCGTGATGATGATATACAGCCTATGGTCTTACTCGATAAATGGGCTATCTAACACTTAATTTTTTTTTCTCTGATTTTTTACTGTCATTTGTAGATTACTTATCTTTTATAAAAAAAAGGGTTTTTAAAGTAGCCTATGTATTAATCCAGGGTGTTAACTTGCTGCATACTAAATTTTATCCAAATTGGTCCAGCCGTTTGCGCGTGAAGAAGTAACAAACATACACACTCACGAACTTTCGCCTTTATAATACCTACTAGCTGTTGCCCGCGGCTCCGCTCGCGTGTATGTTGGTTATCGGGGCAAATAGTACCCTATGTGTTATTCTGATGTATAAGCTATAGTACTGTAAAGTTGCATCCAAATCCGTCCAGTAGTTTATGCATGAAGGAGTAACAAACATACACACTTAAAATCTTTCGCCTTTATTATGTGTTTAAGATTTTTCTTACTCGAGATTTCTCTCGGTTTTTCATCCTAATTCCCGCTCTGAAACCTTCAGAGAAGAAAAGGTTCGGATTCCCTCGAATTTAAAAATACTGTGTCTCCTAAAACTTTCGAGAGTATTGTGCATGTGTGTATTGCTGCCTGTTTTTGTAGTATATGTATGTTAATCTCTGTACCTAATTTATTTATGTATCTGTGTATACTTTTTGCAACCACGCCTGTTGTTCCTATTACTATTGGGATTGTTTCTGTTTGTGTGTTCCATAATCGTGATATTTCTGTTTTTAATGAGTGATATTTGCTGAGTTTTTATATTTCTTTTGGTCCTGTTTTATAGTCTGATGGTACTTTGAGTGTGCTATTATAAGTATGATTATAATATTAGTATGATTACCCGAATATGGTAAAGCCATAAATAAGGCTAATAGTTATTTGGCAGTCTGTATATGAAGGTTATACAGTAGCGTTTAAACTACTGAATCGATTTTAATGAACGAGGTCTCAAGTCAATAGATTTGTAATAATAGCCCAGGGGCCATAGGCTGTATAAATTTTATCAAAAGTTTTCGACGATAAATAGTTACGATATATCGGTATTCTATGATTAAAAAGAATATCTGAATCACAATAGACAGCCTTGTCGCAGTCTCCGATCTATGTCAGAAAACAAACTGGACAATTAAAGAAATCTAATTTTATCTCCTCAGATTAACAAACGAAGCCACAAAACTAAGTGTAGACATAAAGACGCAATCACACCGTCCGTCCGACAGTTTGGATTACGGCGTTAGCTGACCAAACACTAAGTAATGAAACAATGTGTTGTCCCCTCTATAATCAACGGTGAATGTTCCCATTAAACGGTTTAGGGGGTGACGCACTTTCGTATGCGACTTTTACCCGACTGCGAAAGGAGGGTTATGTTTTTCGAGTGTATGTATGTATGTGTATTTCTTTGGCACGCCCTAGAGCCTAAACGGCTTGTCGTATTTTTATGTGAGTGGTATCAATAGATTCGTCTTATTTTTATTTTTTATTTTTTTATGTATGCCCCGCCAAAATGACTCTACTCTGCCTGATGGAAAGCATAAGCAGAATCCAAGAGTGGCAGTCACCATACTCACTGCGAATGCAGACAATGCAGTATGGCGACCCACACCATGGCGGCCTAGTGATGCTGCTGCATCTTTTAGTCTAGTCAACAAGTGGAACTTGTCGACTAGACTATTTGGGCCTCCGGTCTCGCACTCACCAACGAAACACGACAGCATGAACGCTGTCATTTTACGTTGATTTTCTGTGCGAGGGTAGTACCGCCCCGGTCGAGCCGGCCCATTCATGCTGAAATCAGCGTGGCTCTACTACCTATAAAGTCTTAGTCGTGAGAGTGACACTAGGCACATCAAAATTTAAAAAAAAATAAGTTTTGGTGCCAAAAAGTAATAAAAAAATATTATGTTTTCAAAATACATGGAGTGTGGTATCAAAATAAATATTTTTTTACGGTGATTATGAATATATAAAAATATATGTTTTTATTGTTAAATATTGACGCAGTCGGGTTTTTTATTTTTAATAATTTGTACTTGTTTACGTTTTAATTAAACTTTTTAATCTATCTCTTGGGGTGCAAATGATGATGGTTATGGGAGCCACTTACCTGTAGGGAACCCGTCTGAGTATACGTTCGTCTGCGTACATGTCAGTTCATTTAACTGACTAATGGCGGTTAGCTGACCCTGACTTCGTAGCCGGAGTTCGTGGATTTGAAACCCACCTAGAACCTGTAATTGTGTCACGAGGACGATTAAATATAATATGTTCTGTGAATATATATTTAATCGTTCGAATATTCTTCTGGCGCTTGTGGCGCTTAAAGCCCAGTTGCACTCGGTGATTAGAAACAATCTCCGAAGGTAAGCAGCGACGGCGCGGTCAGTACCTGGATGGGCGACCGCTGGTGGCACGATACCATGAGCGTTTCCGTGATTCGGAGGTCACGTTAAGCAGTCGGTCCCGGCTTTTATAGTAGGATAACAGTCGTGAAGCTTAGTTGGAGGCCTTTGGGCGGCTTGAAAATATCCAACTGCAAGATTACTTAGCCACAACGTTGTCTTGCCAGTCCTCAACCCGCACTTGGCCACCGTAAGGACGTATGGCCTTAACCCTCTTCTGAGAGGAGACCCGAGCCTAGCAGTGGGACGTTATGGGTTGTTGATGATGTTCTTCTGAATATAATGTTTTATGAATGTGTTTAGAAAATTTAAGTATATATTTTTTATGTAATAGGGGTCAAACGAGCAGACGAGCGAGACGAGTAAGCGATTATCGCCGCCCATGGACACGCGCACCACCAGAGCCGTCACAAGTGCGTTGTCGGCCTTTGGGGGAGAGGGATGGGGTATGGGCCTCCGGTATCCTCACTCACTCGGTGAAAAACAGCGCTGTGGCTGTTTCACACCGGTTTTCTGTGAGGCTCTGAGGATATCACTCCGGTCGAGCCGGCCCTTGCATGCCGAAGCGTGGCTCTCCCACGGTAACCTTATCTTACCTTATACTTTGCGTAAGCTCATCCTAACTGTAAATACAGCCCTGTATCATCAAATCAACAGCTTTTAACAATCCAGTGCTGACCTCTCCTTTGAAAGGCCGTGTTTGTAAAGTTGTTATTAAAGACTACCTGTGCTAGCTATTTCGTCGAAATATGGAATACGAGTTCCCCGCGGATCCGCCCGCGTATATGTCGGTTATCGCGGCAAATAGTAGCCTATGTGTTATTCTGATGTATAAGCTATATTACTGTAAAGTTTCATCCAAATCCGTTCAGTAGTTTTTGCGTGAAAGAGTAACAAACATCCATCCATCCATCCATACTTACAAACTTTCGCTTTTATAATATTATAGATTAAATTTTGTTTAATTTTTTTTTTAAATTGCCTAACTTTGCCCTGGACTTCCACGAATATTTTAAAAGACAAAATTAACGAAATCGGTCGATACTTGTCGATAGCTTGAATAAGAGTGACGAATAGCAATTTATTTTTATATATATAAAAACTAGCTGACGCACGCAACTTCCTCTGCATCATCATGCCCGACTCCTGATCTAAGCGTGATTTTAACTATCATCTTAAGCACGCTAGCATACACACATTTAAAAACGTGAAAATCGGTTATAAAATATCGGAGTTCATCGCGAGCAACGATCATCATTTTAAATCTTTAAATAATAAATCAAAGTACGATACAAAATGCATCAATTACAAATAAAAACTCAAACGTATAAATTAAATTAAGACAAAAAAGTCGCAGTTGTAAATCGCAAGTGCGCATCGCCCCCAACATGTTCCTGTAAGTGATAGCGTCAGGAATTGGATTCTGTTGGATTTATGTGTGTGTGATTAAAGTCTCTCCACCGCGGTCGATCGTGTGCGTTTTTACTTACACTGTTTTATACTTAGGGCTGTTACTTGTTCAAACAAATTAACTTTATTGCAGAACTTTTCTTTTTCTTAGACATCTCCCGCATTGGAAATAATTCTGGAATTTACAAACATACATGAAACTTCGCAAACGCTATTTCACACCGGTTTTCTGTGAGCCCGTGGTATCACTCCGGTCGAGCCGGCTCACTCATGCCGAACGTGGCTCTCCCACAGTCACTTGTACTTATTCCACTATTTTATTTTTGTATACACTTGACTGGTTTTGCCTTATGGCATCATCAAAGGTTAGTCGGGTAACCTAAAATGTATTACAACAAGGTCCATCAAGTGCCGACAATCGAGAGTATAAATTATACATGAAACTGACATAAAGAACACCCAGACTTAGAACAACAATTTGCGAATCACACCAGGTGTTGTCCCACGGGATTTGAACCCACCACAGTGGCGCAGTAGAAAGCGGCGTGGCGACTGCTTAAACCACTAGGTCAACCGTGCAGTCAAACGACGTAGCTGTAAAAAAATTTATGTAAAACCATTTATTGTTAAATTGTTTTACATATCTTAATTTATTTTATAAATATTTCTGACATTTCACATAGAACACCATCTATCTTAAAACTAAGTAGAGCTTTGTATGATGATAGCTAGATTGACTCATGGAATACTTAGAAAGTCTTTTTTTGTAAATAGATACATATTATACATAGTGATCGCCCTAACTCCGGTACAAATATTTGCAGATCATACAAACATTTGATCTGACCCGGTAATCGAACCCAAGACCTTGAACACAGCAGTCACATACATTACTACTGCTCCACCGAGGCAGTCAATATGATAAATTTATAATTTAGAACATTTTCAAAATAGAGGTTAAAGTTAGCTCCGCAAAGAATTTACTGTTTTAGGGCTCCCACACATAACTGCGAATACGCAACGCTTTGCAAATATCTGCGAGCACGAATGCACCGTAAGAATTTCACGCCGCATCGCATCGCAGTGCGTGGGAGCTCACATCTCACATGACAATCTGACACTAAACCAGGCAGAGCTTGTGATATACTTACCAGAATACTGATAAATATACTTATAAACATATATTACTATACAATTATTTGTCCTGGATGGGATCCGAACCTGCAACATCTTAGCAGCTAAGCTAATTAGATATCTGTATCTGAAACGTGTGAAATTATTATTACTAGTTTTCGTCCAGTGGTCACAATTCGACCACAATTTATTTTTTTACCTTTCTGCATTCTTCCTCCATATAAACTTTAACTGTTCGCATAATTTCGTAAAAATAAGTACATTGTTTTTAACCGACTTCAAAAAAAGAGTAGGTTCTCAATTCGACCGTATCTTTATATATATAATTTTTCTGTGAGTGTGTATGTCACTGAACTTCTCTCAAACGACTGGACCGATTTTGATGAAATTTTTGTGTGTGTTAAAGGGAATCTGGGAATTGTTTAGATTCACAATTTTGTCCGCTGGACAATGTTTTTTTAATTAATTTTTGAAATTTTCAAATTAAAGACGTGTAGACAGGACAACGTCTGTCGGGTCCGCTAGTATATATATTTTTTTTTATGTGTGTTCGCGGATAACTTCGTCGTTTATGAACCGATTTTGATGATTCTTTTTTTTTATGAAAAGGAGATATCCCAACGGTGGTACCATGATAAAGACACTACGATCTGATAATGGCATCCAAGAGAAATTGAGTCGAACTTTGAAGTCTGTTTATATTTTTGTAAAAATTTTACTTGTTGCTTCACGTATTAATATTTGTTGGTTGTCATGGACATTTACGGCAATCGATATTGGGAAGTCAGTGCCCTCAAATATACTGACATCTAGTTTAACCTTCGAATTCAGTTCGCCCTCAGGGTTGCGGAGGTCCGATGCCAGTCTCTCCGGGGCAAAACTGATATTCAGGTAAAACCGGTTGAACTAGTAGCCGACCCCAAATAATCTATGAAATAATAGGAGACTAGGAAGAAGATGAAGAGTATTAATACATATATAGATTATTCGCTTTCACTTACAGCTGATAACTCTGTACTTACAGCTGATAAATTTGTACTTACAAATTGTGTGCCAGCCCTGCGCTCAAGATCAAGTTGTTGTGTGTGTGTGTGTGTAAGAAGTGTGCAAGCGAAGGTGTCTCAGTGCAATTTGTCCTTATTAGTGTATTGATTCGGGTCTTCTGACCGACTTACGACAGTTGAATCTTAAATAAACCACTGCGATTGTGTTTTTGAGCTTTTTATTACGGCGTTTGTAAATAACATTGGTACATAACCTATTAACGGAGGAATTGGTAAGTTAAGCAACCATAGCTAGGTCAATATATGGATGGGTGACCATTCTTATACGTGTATATAACTTAATAACGGAGGTACTCATTGCTAAGTTAAGCAACCATAGCTAGGTCAATTTATGGATGGGTGAATTTTGAAATCGCCTGGTACTTCATTCGTCATCATCATGATCATCAAAAACCTTATCACTACATATTTTTGCCCAACCATGGAATATAATAAATCTGTCAGCCAAGCCACGTCACTTTTTCGCTAATTCCGACTCGCACACTCGCATTAGTGCCAAAGCCGTTTTAAATTCCGCCAGTACCCCGCTATGGTGGAGGAATATTAATGGAGTCGGTCGGATAACCGTCCCTTTAGATTGTGAGAGTGAGGGAGCAGAGAGTGGTGCACCTGTATTTGCATGCACACACTTGTGTGCTATAATATCTCCTGCGAAGTTGGCTGGTGTCCGTTGAGACTGACCGCCGTGGCCATTATCAGCTACGAGTACATCATCATGATGGATGAATATTAATGAAGAATAACTCCCAGGGTCCTCAACGCAGAGGGAACTTGCTATCTTCCTTAAGGAAACGTAGTGGTTTTGCTACGAGTAACATATTTCAATCTTAATGGTGTTTCCCGCGTAACGCGAGTCTCCTATAGTTGTAGAAAAGCAAGAGCAAGCATGTAACACATTAGAAATTATATTTTTGTGATACTATATTTATGTCATGAACATCTTTGGAAATCGTCAGTGGGAAATTAGTGTCCTAATATATACTGGCAACTAGTTCAACCTTATTAAGTTAACCCTCAGGGTTTCGGAGTTCCGATACCAGTCGCTCCGAAGATAAACTGATATTTAGGTAAAATCGGTAGAACTAGTAGCCGACCCCAAATAATCTTCGGAATCTATACTTATAAAAAAATTTAACAGGTCCATATTTGTACATTAAAGATATTTTTATATTTCTTGGAGGGCTCTTTATAATCGATACTGAAGCCAAAACTGTATTTTTTTTTCATTTTTGTGTGTCTGTCTGTCTGTATCTTGACCGCGCATCACGCGGAAACTACTGAACGGATTCAAATGAAACTTGGCATGATTTGAGTTAATACTACGAGGTAGGACATACGATACTTTTTATCCCGAAATTCAGCACGGTTTCCTGGAGAGAGGGCATGAAAGTCAAAATATGTACTTAGTTATAATTCAATAACACATATTCCGATTTCATTCATTATTTTTTTGCTAGAAAGAAAAAAAAATGATAACGGGAAAAGTGTTTTTTTATGTCCGCGATTGTACACTGCCTGTGGGAAGCTGAGACAGATATCTAAATATGGCAGTACGAAGTTCGCCGGGTCAGCTAGTGGTAAATAAACGTAGCTAAGTGTTTACTGGACAAGTTTATGAGCTGGGTAGTTGGAGGACCTAAAAGTTGCATAACAGTCTCTCTTCAGAACTTCGATGTCGCCTAGAACTTGGGTTGTGGAGATCTGATTGTTGTCCCTCCACCTAACAAATCGAAGTTCAGCCGTATCTTAGTAAAGATAAAGCCGACCCCAACTTACTTTGAAAAAAAAGTTCAGAGGAACAAGATCCAAGAAATAATAACCTTTTTGCTGTCTTCGGTTAAACATAAACACCAATAATAAAAATTTCAATATTTCTGCAAAAAAAAAATCTACCATAATTACGTTATTTCGTCATATAAATCTTGAATCACCAATTCTTATTTTCAATCAAGGTGTCCCATTTGAATTCGAAAGAGACATTTTTGTTTTTTCACTTATTATAATTCACGGGACCGGTCCAAAAATGTTAATTCCAATGAATTCTGTCTGTTTTCGTAATAAGAAATTATTTTATTGGCGACCATCTTGAATAATGGCGTCAGGTAGGAAATTGATTTTGAAAATTAGAATGATTTTGAATTTATGTTTTCTTTTTTGTACTGGTGACATTTCTCGACTTTTGCATTAAAAATATTACTGGGATATATATTTTGGCGGGGATTTTAACCGACTTCAAAATGGAGGAGGTTCTGTGTTCCCACACTCTATGTTTTTTATAATATATGTTCACCGTTTAGTCCGTCAAGATGTAGAGCATTCGTGCTGTCATGTTTCGTTAGTGAGTGCGAGACCGGAGGCCAAATGATGCAGAAGCATCACGCTGCGTTGTTACATTGTCTGTGTTAGAAATTAAACGTCATTGTAATGGCAATATTTTTGATTGTCATTTTTCTTGTTTGACGTTTTGACGTGGACAGTAGGACTTTGAGACGCTTGTATCGGTCGAGCTGGAGCTTCGTTAAAAAAGAACCGTTTTAATTGTATTTTAGCTAATTTTCCAACGACTCGGTGTTTCGTCGGTGACCGCTATTATTGGTCTGGGTTGGACTCACGAGTGTTAGTAGTCACGTTCAAAGGGTGTAACACCCAAACCTGTCAGGAGGTTCGCAAGTCGCAACCAATGGCCCACCTAGGCGGCAGGTCCAACCATGCAGATCACATGTTGCAACCATCAACCGACCTAGGAGGCGGGTTCGACCTTGCAGTCCCCTAACCTGAACAGGGGGTGCTACCACCGGCACGACCCAGTCAGTAAGAAGAGCAAGAGTTTACCCAGGGCGCCGTTCAACAAATATATAATCTTAATACTATTTACACTACTAAAAAAGATAACTTATTGTGTGTGTGGGTAGGTCCCTATTAGGTCACTTCAGAAAAACTCAACTACACATATTCACATTGTATATTCATAATAAAAACATACACACATTATTATATATTTACAACATTATCACTATATCATACAAGTTACTAATAAAATTATCTACATCTTAAAACTAAATCTTAAAATTAATAGTGGGTTAAATACCCTTATATATACATCAGCGGTCAGGCCATCTTCCGCCTACCGGCCGCTCCATCATAAGCTACGTCATAGTCGTGGCATCCTCAACATAATGTGACTGCTGTGTTATTCTGCAGTAACCAACGACCCTAAGGAAGAATGGGATACCTCAGTATATGTGTAAGAACTGAAAACGACTAACACAATAAAAAACATTTTTTCCACTTACCGCTTCACACGGGATGATTTCACAAAATATATTAAAACTATTAACGAATGACTATAAATAAATGTTTCTTGAACAGCTCAGGAAAGAAAAGGGCTCCCAAATTGGAAGAAATTCCTTTTATATTCAGTCCATCGACTGTTCGAGAAGTTTATTCCTACTTTTTCCATTCTCCCACCACAGCTAAACGTAACATTTAAACTTTCGTCCTGAAATGATTCCTTAATTCGTTCAAAAACCTAAATCGATCGAATTTATATAATGTCTAATTTACTGCCATCTCTCGTACAATCCGTGAACTAACTATGTAGTTCCTTAAAGAGCCTGACTACACTCTGCGATAACAGAGGTCTCTACTAGTACAAAAATATATTTCTAATTTTGAAATTACGGTGTTACAAGGGGCGCGATCCGCGATAGCTAATAAGAGTGTATTGTAATTCGAATTCCTTGAAGATTGTACAGCATTCTGGAGCATGTATGTGTGACGCGGCAGTGGGGTACCCCATCAGCGGCCGACGAGATCAAGGACATCACGCAACTCCAGTAAGTGCTTGATGCATTAGTTTAGAATAAGAAGACGGTGACACAGCCGTCGTTCATTGCTCTTTCCAGTGACATAGTTAGCGATTGAATGGCTTATTGATGGGCCCTAAGACATCTCAAATTTCCCAAGGTGAACGCAACATTGGAGAGAGGATTGAACAGTCTGCATTCGCAATGAGTATGATGAACACTACTCTTGGATTCTATCTCACTTCGGCCCATATGTAAAAAAAGATTGGACCGATTTTGGAAATCTTTTTGAATTCACTGTAACATGTAACACATTACTTATTACATTATTTACGCGAACGAAACCGATTTAAAAAGCTATTCGTTATTTATAATACCTCAAACATGAGTCAGACAGTTCTGATTGATCTCTCTCTACATACGTGTTGGTATTATAATCTTAAACAAAAGGCAAAGCGTCTAGAATACCTTAATTTCCCTTATACATAATTACTGAGCTTCAAGCTAATACTTTGGTGAATTTTGGATGTACTACTCGTGTGTAGAGGGACCATCAGTACTCATTTAATTTAAGGACATACAGGACTGACATGTAAAAACTGAACAAGCCTTTAATAGCCCACTGCTGGACAATAGACCTCTCCTTAAAAAGGTTTTAAACTACTACTACAATATACATATAGAATATCACGCCTATTTCCCAGAATATATGGAATCTAAATATATAAAATGAATCGCTGAAATGTATGTACGCGCATAACTTTCGATCGGCTGCACCAAATTAAATAATATTTTTTTTATGTGTTCTTTATTGTTTCTTTATTGTTAGGACAAGGTTTATGTACAAGAAAAATTAAAAGATAACGAAATAGTTATTTTTTTATCCGTGACTGTACACTGCCTGTGGGAAGTTGAGACAGATATGTAATATATGTGGCAAGTTGAGACAGATATGGCGGTACGAAGTTCGCCGGGTCAGCTAGTATTATATATAATTCTCGTGTCACGTTGTTGCTCACGATGAACTCCGAAAATATCTAATTGATTTTCACGTTTTTTTAAAATGTGTGTTTTGCTGGTGTGCACTTTTAGACCCACTAGAGCCGAGCATAAATGAAAAGAGACGTAGACGAAGTTGCATGGGTCAGCGAGTATACATAACAAGCAGTTTAGACGAACAAACGGGTCATCTTAAGGTTAGTCAACTAAATACCACCCAGGGATATTTGCACGTTGGCTTCTTTTGAATACCTCTAAATCTGAGATTTAGCATATGGTAATCTCTGTAAAAAGGAGCCTATGTAATTTATTAATAAATGTTTTCATTGGTATAAGAATTTAAATTAGTTTATGAGTGAAAAAGTTATCGTTTTGACAGATGATAAAAGTAACTAATTTGTCTAAAGTGTCATCTACCCTTTTTTTTTGTGCGGAAATCCCCTCGGATTCCACCAACTGGTGGCTATGTCGGACTTTAACCGACTAAAACCGCACACCGCCTCGGGTAACCGGAGCCGGGGAACCAGGTGCACCCTCGAAAGGAAATCCCTGGAACCCCGATATATCACGGGCTATCTACGGTTCGTAGATGGCCCCCTCTTGCTAAAATAGCGCTTGCGCCTCCACCCCGGCCTGCTTCTGCTAGGGTGACCGATGGCCTCACCTGCCACTGGTTTGCGCTTATGGAAGACGAAGATCATAGGTGTCATCTACCGTATTGTCAGCAGTCACGTTACTGTAGTATAGACTCTGCTTGTCCAGGGTGAAACAGCCGTGTATGAGATATGTGAAGTTATTATTATTGTCTCATACAGGATGTTATATTTGGTCACCCTACGCGCTACCCTTACGCGTCTTAAGGACTATCCAAGTTCAATGTCTTAAGTGAATACTCTGTTCTGTTAAATATGTTTTTAATTATTCAACACGTGTTGCCAAGTAATTTTCACCGGGGACTTAAGTTGTCAGGTTTCACATGAGAGTAAAGTGTACTGTGGCACGACTCCTCCCACCAAGACTTGGGAACTATCAAAGAGTATATTGAAATTCGGAAGTAATTCTACCCGTTTGTCTGTTACGCTTTTTAGGTTAAACCGCTGAACCGATATGGATAAATTTCAATTTAATTTATTGCATTCCAAAATGTACATTTATAGGGTGTAGACTCAAAGATAGGTAACAATTATGAACCTTGTCGGGCAAAGAACTATCAAGAGAGAGTGGGAGCTATTTAACCGACTTCCAAAAAGGAGGAGGTTCTATGTTCCACTGTATGTTTTTTTTTTTTTTTTTTTTTATTTATGTTCACCGATTACTCCGTCAGTTGTGGACCGATAAAATTTTTTTTTTTGTATTCGAAAGGGTATGCTTCCGCGGTGGTCCCATTGCCAGCATATCAGGATCTGATGGTGGGATCCCAGGGAAATCGAGGGAAACTCTCATTTTTTATAGGCACATACTATGTTTTTCGTATATTTTCTGAAGTTACACCCGTATTTGCGTCTGGTAGTCATCATTTTATGATGATGAGCTGATGATGTAAGGTACAACTCCTTAACGGTTAGGAGTTGGAGGATAAATCTTTAAATATCAGATGTATATATGTTACCTTTAGTCGTATTCTTTCAAATTATTTAGGTAAGCTGATGATGGAAGGTGGAAGGTACAACTCCTCAACGGTTAGGAGTTGGAGGATAATTCTTTCAATTACATACGTATCTAAAGACCTTCAGTCGTATACTTTCAAGTTATTTAGGTGAACTGATGATAGAAGGTTAAACTCTTCAACAGTTAGGAATTAGAGGATGATTTCAATATTACACGTACGTTTAGACCTTCATTTGTATTCTTGATGATGAAATTTGATGAAATAGTCCAACTTACTCCTTACCTACGATTGTTTGCACTAAAAACTGAAAAATAAAAACTTTTTATAAAAAAAAAAACCGACTTCCGAAAAACATCCAACGAAAACTCTCTGCCAAAAAAAACACTTAAAAGCGTAAAATAAACTGGTTCTTCATAAATTGCCTATACCTAATTCTTTATTCATTTAAATAGTAGTGTTATAATGTGTGCTAGGTACCTAAAATCTGTTTGAAGTCGGTGCTAAGCCAAAAAGAATACAAACGAACAATTACAAAAGTCTAAGCGATAGCCACTTGGCACCGACTTCAAACAGATTCTAGGTACCTAGCACACATTATAATACTACTATTTAAATGAATAAAGAATTAGGTATAGGCAATTTATGAAGAACCAGTTTATTTTACGCTTTTAAGTGCTTTTTTTGGCAGAGAGTTTTCGTTGGATGTTTTTTGGAAGTCGGTTTTTTTTTTATAATATCATCTGTCAAAACGATCACTGTGTATGAAAAATATACTAAATACAAAGTTGTGACGTCATTGTTTTAGACTACTTAAATGAGCAATATATTTTAATGTTTATTTGATTAAAATTTGGAATCGAAATGAAGAGCTGTAATAATTATATTTCTGAGATGTTTTGTAATATTCGTTTTAATGAAGAAGACATCGGTATTTATTTACGATACTATCTTCTATCTACCTATCTAAATACATATTTACACCTAACGCATAACGCTATCTAGTCCCAAACTGAACAGAGCTTGTACTATCCGTAACAAATGTTTGCAGATCATACAAACATTTGTTCCGACAAGGGAACCGAACCTGAGACAGCAGTCGCAGACGCTACTAATGTGCAACCAAGGCAGTCAGAATAATAAATAAGTTAAGAACATCTGAACAATTTGCCCTGCGGTGCCACAGTCAAACATACTTAATGAAATTGACTAGGACCACAGAGTACCGTTATATCTCATTTCTTTTTAGAGTTCCGTAGTAAATTAAGGTTTCGTTTATTATTATACTGCAAGTGGAATATAATTAAGTTTCGACACTATTACTGAAGAAAAAATATGGCTGAATAAGACTAACTTCATTTTCAGCTTTTCATCTTCATCAGCCTATCGCAGTCCACTGCTGGACATTGGCCTCTTCAATTGCACGCCACTTGGTTGGATACCCAGCTTCTCGCATTCAGCTCCTGCCAAATGGTGTTTTACATAATACATAGACTCTTTAGAAAGGAAATTTTAGATTATGGCGTACTGTAGCATGCTGGCTTTGCGTGTTGTCCTGCATGGTTTGCTCGGCTTTTACGAGTTCCACGGGATGAATAGGAGTGGTGACAGTCCGTATTCTTAATCCGTCACCTGAGGTCCATCTTGCAGTTTTCCCGACCAGGGATTACCTGTCCCCCAATATTAGGAGGAAGATAATAATTACGACTGAAACGTCCATGATATTTAGGGCAGCTATCTTTACTTATTGTCAGGTGACGCGTCTGTTAAATAGAATAAAATAATAGTATAAAAAACTAAAAAACACGCTTTAATAGCAATCGAACTAAAAATTAGAAAATAATTTAGATGTCAGAAGCGTGGGGCGACATTATTGAAAAAAATTCAGAAAGCACCCCGTGTTTTTTAGTTTTTTAAACTATAATTTATTTTATACTTTTTAGTTTGGAATATTTACAAAAAAAAAAAAGAATACATACAGTGGAACATAGAACCTCCTGCTTATTGGAAGTCGGTCATAAAGCGTGTTTGTTTTGTTTTTTAAAACTATTTTTTAAACCTTTATTTTTTAGTTTTATTTTTTTTCAAATTATTGTATTGTCATCCGCCCTTGACCCATGTTCAAATTTTCGAGTTAATCAGACTCCTAGAAGTGATGAAAATGATGCCAAAAAATTTTGTTATATACATACAGGTCAAGCTAATAAAAGCGTGTTAAAACTCGCTTTCTTGTCGCAAAGACACTACCAGTTTTAGGAAAACAAAAAACGTTTCTCTCGATCTTGAATATTAAATATTTAATTGTCATCGGCCCTTGATAAGTATGCTAATTAATATGCTTAGATAAAATTTCGAGTTAATCCGACGTATTGAATCAATTATCTTCAAGGTTTCCGTTACATACATACGAATGAAGCTAATAAAACCGTGTTAAAAATAATCAAAATCAATCTGCGGAACCCAACGTGATTTGACGCTCTATCTTGATTTTTCCTCTCTCATCTTCTTGTCGTGTTGACACGGTACCTTAATGAAATGCTAACTTTTCGTTCGGAAATTATAATTAGTGCACAAATATTTGATCTCTGCCGGCCCTCTTTGTGTAACAGCGTTATGTTTTGATTTTTTTTCTGGTGGTCTTATTTTATAAAGTAATTTAATATTCAGTGCATTTCATTACTTCTTTTGGGTTTGGTTGTTTTTTATCATTTATACAAATTTATTGAACCCGATGAGTTTGTTTGGTTTAACAGGAAGGAAGGAACAGGAAGAAATGGTTCGACTTAAATATTATAAATATCAATCAACCTATCGCCGTCCACTGCTGAACGAAGGTCTCCCCCAAGGAGCGCCCCGGTCCTGGGCAGTTCGCATCCATCCGCCACCAGCCACCTTCTTTTAATCATCGGTCCATCGTGCCGCAGGGCGCCCTACACTACGTTTGCCTAATCGCGGTCTCCATTCTAACACGTTTCGGCTCCAGCGACCATCGGTTCGTCTGGAGACATGGCCGGCCCACTTCCACTTCATTATAAATATATAGTTTAAAAAAACTTAATAACACGTTTACAAAATCCGGTTACAAACAAACTTACAAGTGCAGCTAATTAAAGGATGTCAGTCTATACAAATAAATAAAATTGATGTATCTGTTTGTAATTTCGAATTAACAGCTTTTCACTAAATGCGTGTGAATATATAAGGTACATTAAAAATCATTTTAAAAAAATTGTCCATCTGTCTGATTGTTCCGACTTATCTCTGAAACGACTGGACCGATTTTCACTGACAGATAGCGTAACTTAGACTAGGAACTTTTTTATAGACTAACTTCGCCCCGCGGTATTACCCGTAATAGTTTTTCTTAAGGTACAATGACAACCGCAGGGCTGCGCTAGTAATAATAAACACAGCATCGCAGGGCAGTAAAGTCATTAATAGACACTTATAGTTATAAAACCCAATGATATACAAGCATCTCAATAGGCCGCCATAGTGTGGGTCACCATCCTGCTTTGTTGTATTGTCTGCATTCGCAATGCGTATGGTAACCACTACAATTGGATTCTACTCATTCTTTCCATCAGACAGAGTAGAGACATTTTGGCAGGCTCATATTGACTGCACGTTTGGCCTGGTGGTTTAAGCGGTCGCAACGCCGCTTTCTATTGCGCCAAGTGTTGTGAGTTCAAATCCTACATGGGATAACACTTTGTGTGATCCACAAATTGTTGTTCTGAGTCTGGGTGTTCTTTGTGTCCGTTTCATGTATGTTAGTAAACTACCCCGCGACACAGGATGTCTATACCTAATGCGGGAGTTGTCTTTTAAAAAAGAAAAGAAAAAGAATTAAAAAAATACCTGAATACTCGATCCAGTTCAAATAATAATTACTAATGCATACAAACAGATATTAGTTTAAATCGAATCCTTGACCCCGGTCGTTCCGGTCGACTGTCCGACCTCTGTTCCGCAAGGGTCGTTAAAAATAAGGGGTATTGCACACACCGGGCACTGTTTGAATAAATACTTTTTACTAAATTATTTTGAAGATACTTTGGGCCCTTAGTTTATCATTTAAATGTTTTTTCACGTGTATATTATTAGTTGTTGCCCGCTGCTCCGCCCGCGTATATGTCAGTTATCGCGGCAAATAGTAGCCTATAAATTATTCTGATGTATAAGCTAAGCTACATGTACAGTTTCATCCAAATCTGTTCAGTATTTTTAGCGTGAACGAGTAACAAACATCGATCCATACTTACAAACTTTCGCGTTTATAATATTAGTATCTGAAATGAAATGAAATGAAAAATATTTATTTTGGCACACACTATACAATATTTGTTTACAAAAAAACAAAAATTAGGAATACACGTAACAAAAAACTGTACCAAAAATGGACCCATTTCAGCATTGTGTCAGGCAAAAAACCTGACGCTGGTTTTCAATTGGGCCCAAGTGACAGTGTACCTAAGGCTACTTAACTGACAATTAGTGACACTATTCTTAAAAACGAATTGCACCATTATCACCATTATCATTATCAGTGATAATTTATCACCGTTACAATAGCTTATAGATTACAAATACATCTTAGATATTTGATGCTATGCCCTCACACCGAATAACCTTAACATTCACTAAATTATAATAGTACAAATAAAAAACATTCACTAAATTATAATAGTACAAATAAAAAAAGGTTAAAAACTAACAAAAAACAGCTAAACAAATAAATTTAATTTTATATATTACATTTGATATATTTAACATTGGGGGAGCGCTCGCCAGTATTATACGCTTATTAATACGCTATATAAATGATGTGTTTACATTAATCATGTCCAGTTTCCGCTGTGCGTCTATAAGGTACTGCCGCAGTCTAAATTTAAAGGTACCGATAGTATTTAACGATCTTATAGGCGGCGGCAAGTTATTCCAAATTTTCGAAGCTGCATAGCGGAAACTACCTTTAAAAGCTGCTGTTTTGTGAGGTAAAATAGAGAGTTGTTTCGAGCACTGTCTTACGGTACAATCACGTCTATTTGACACCCATTCTAACTTACGGAACAGGTAAAATGGTTCTCGGTATTTAACAATGCCAAACATAAGTGATGCCAAGTGAAGTTTACGCCTGGACTTCATTTTTAGAATAAAATTGTCGTTTAAGACTGGTGTAACGTGTGTCCTAGGTGGTATCCTGAAGCAAAAACGTGTGCAAGCGTTCTGTACCCTCTGAATTAACCGATCCGTGCGGGCTAGGAGGCGCGGCCCATACACCGTATCCCCGTAGTTTAACTTCGATAGCACCAAGGACTCAACCAATCTTATTCGCAAGCCCTCGGACAGAAAGGGCCGTATCTTGTATAATATACGCAATCTATAAAAGCAGTTTCGCACCAAGTCAGCAACATGCTTTTCGAACCTTAAATTACTGTCAACAAGCAGACCAAGATTCCGAACCTCATTCACTCTCTCAATTGACTTCCCAATTAGGGTTATGTTTAAATTGGGAATTGATTTAAGACACGTTTTAGTTCCGAATACCATATATTTCGTTTTATTTGGGTTGAGAACCAGCGAGTTTCTGTCCGCCCAATATACGATTCTGTTCAAATCATCATTTAAGTCGGATATAGCTTTATTGTAATCACGCGGCTTAAACGAAATATAAATTTGAAGATCGTCAGCATAAATATGATAACGTGAATTTATCAAACACTTTGTTATATCGGCGCAATATAAAATAAACAATATAGGTCCTAGTATGGATCCCTGGGGAACTCCCCTTTCGACAGGAATCAGTTCAGAAACTACTGATGCTCCCCCATTAAGATGCAGCTGTACTTTTTGACGACGACCTGATAGATAGCTATGGAACCATTTGACCGTGTTGCCATCGAACCCGTAGTATTTTAGCTTTGACAGTAACAAACAAGTATTAATGCTTTCAAAAGCCCGGGAAAAATCCAATAGAACAAGCAATGTACACATGCCCTGGTCTTGTGCTAACAGGATGTTGTCAGTTACATCAAGCAAGGCAGTAGTATCTGTATAGATATAGAAGAATTGCTCGGTTAAAGCTAAGATATATATAAGAAATTATTGAAAATCAATATTTATTTTTCAGTCTGTTTGTTTGATCCGGTTCTTATAATCTGTAATGGCTGGAATTTTACGGCAGATAATTTATGTTATTAGAAGTACTTTTATTTTAGAAAAAAATATGGATCGCGAAAAAAAAAAACTAATGAAATAGTAAACAACATTCGATTCAAAAGTAACAAAAACCCCGGGGTGCATCTAGTGTGTTATATATTATACTGGTAAACATATATTTAAACAGATCAATACCATATATGCGTAAATTTTATATTTATTATATCAAACGAAAATTGAACCCATGACCCTACGCTCCCTTACACAAACATATTGACATCCCTCTCCACCTAATTGCACGGTGTCTTCCCACTTCACGGACACGAACCCCCTATCCCCGAGGCTAGTATTTGCCAATGTCTACAATTAATACGCCACGGCGATGCTCAAACAATATCATTGTTATTATTTAGTTTACTACCAAGTACGGACACCATGAATTCTATCATTATTCAGGATAATATCGCTTTAAAGGACTGCACGGATGGTGCAGTGGTTCAAGCAGTCACCACATCAATTTCTACAGCGCTGAGTGTTGTAAGTTCAAACCGCACACGGGACAACACTTTGTGTGATCCACAAGTTCTTAAACTGAGTCTAGGTGTTCTTTGTGTCCGTTTCATGTATGTTTGTACAGTCCCCCGGGACATAGGATTCAATCGTAACGCGCGTAGTTTTGTTTCAAATACGATTGTTTACTAAGACAGATTTTGAGTGAGGCCGGTTATTTGCATTGATTATAGTAGAGTACCCATATTTGCAGTTGTGTCGTCTAAGGGGGAATGCTATTGCGTCTCTTACTGCGTAGAGCAGTGAGAGACGCGGTAGCGTTGTGCTTGTGACCCTCTGAGACGTGCCTCAGTCATGAGGTATGGCAGGGAGAATCCCAGAAGCCGCTGAAGCGTTCCTGGAGCTTCCTGGCCGACTACCGAGGTAGGAAGGACAATATTACTGCAAAGAGAATTAAAACTTGATAGACCAACCCGTGGTATAGTAGGCCCCAAAACTCCTAGACCTATGTCGAGCAGTGGACTGTTAAAAAGCTGTTGATGATGATTATTGATGACTTGCCATCAGGTCACCTATCTGTCCTATTGCGCCGTATATTTGTAAAAAAATATGTATTGTACTACAGTAACAGAAAAATCTAGAATTTTAATTTAACATGTTCAAACAAGTAATTAAACCCTTTTTGTTTCTTAGTGTGTGAACATTAAAGAGCTTTTCTTACAGACTAGACGTCACTCGGTACTTAATGACTAATTAAAATTAATTCTCAAACGTTGAAGATATGTCTTAACATGTTCTACTACAAGATCATTCTTCTTCTGAAAGGCATTTAATTAAACGTATTTATAGTTAGTGCCGAAATTGTGAAGCTGTGTTCGTTCTACAACATGTTTTTTAATATCTATTACTAGATACGCCTCGCGGGTTTTGTTGCTTTCGAATGAAGACGGAGATTGCTCGCGGTTTTAATTTTGTTTTGTCGTTACCCTATTTTTTTCAAAAATATAAATTTCAAGAAAAACTTGATTTGAAATTGTTGAAATTACAAACAGACTCCTCAAAAATTTATTTAAATTACACAATCGTATGTTCCACAAAATTGTTGTTCTAAGTCTGGGTGGTCTTTGTGTCCATTTTATGTATGTTTATCAAGTCCCCCGCAATACATGATAATATTCCTAATGCAGAAGTATTTTAAAAGAAAAAATATCTTCATTTCCTCACACTCAAATGTATCAATTAAATAAGCAGCTTTCCTTAAAATCCTCTTACACACCATTCAAAGCAGTATTCACCACATTTCATCCAATATAAAGGCTACGGAACCCTAAAAAGCGTGGTCACCTTGTTCCCATTAAGTCCAACATAAGAGCGATCGCGTGGACACCGCATTGTGGTTTCCCAGGATTATTTGGCGAATTCAAGCGTTAACCGATTGTGTTGGATAATGATGTTACTATATCGATAGTTTGATGTTATTTTATCGATATCTTGTATAATACATCATTTCGAAACCTTTTGCTAAATCGGTCCAACCACCTGTAAATTTTGTCATACATGTTCGTATCGCAAGCGGGTTCAACGGCTTAACGTTTTTTAGAGTTACAATATTATGGTCTCGATATTTTTAGAATTAGAATTTCTAAAGTTACGATACCTTCTATTTTCCGACGTTTCGAAAGGGTTACACGGTTAATTAGTTTCATCGCTGCTAAGTCCTACTATACAAAAAACCTGAGTGTAAAAATCGCCAAAGTCCAACAATACTTAATAAATAACCTCATATTTAATACAAAAGCACACTAACACCTTGAACGTTATCTAGATACAAATATTGTGAAGAGGTAAAGTATGTGAGGTTGTAGGGTGTAATTCTGCATCTACTAAACCGATTTTGAAAATTCTTTTACCAATAGAAAGCCACATTATTTGTGTCATAGTTATCACTATAAATTATTACCGCAATATTCAACATACTAGCGAACGATAGGAATGTTTTTTAGATTCCAATAACTACAATATGTAATTTGATATACCCCGAAATAAGTATGTTTCATTGTTATCTAAAATTGCCAAACGAAGCTATATTTTGTATAGATGTGTATATTGATTTCTTATTTACTTCAAGATTTCATCTCAATTCCATTAGATTTTTCCCACTTACACATATTTAGAATAATTGAAAGTTAATCAAATAAGAAATCATTCGTATCACATTGAATAAATTCATTCACACGCACCAATAACTCTAACAAAAATATATTTTATCGGTACTTTTTATCGATAAGTTGACGTGCCTATGAGCCTCAAGGCGTTTACGTGGCGGTGTGTACGCCGCCTTACGTCCTTTGTTCGTATGTTATGTACACGCCCTAACGACGCGTGTTGGCTTAGCATCGTCAAATACTGATCATTGCCTTACATAATGCTCTCTGGTTATATCTTGATTTCAATTTACAATTATGTAATTTCAAAAATTTGTAGTTAGTCGGTTATTTTATAACCCCACTTACTAGACTAGGGTTTAACCCCTATTTCGTAAGTATTCACTGTTCATTCTATTTTGCATCGGTGGCGTAGTGGTAGCGTATGCGACTGCTGTGCTTGGTTTCGGCCTCTACCCGGGTCGGACCAGATGTTTGTATGATCTGCAAATATTTGTTTCGGAGTTTCGGTGTTTTCTATGTATAATATGTATGTATTTATAAAAAAAACGTATATATATTTATATCAGTTGTCTAGTACCTACCAATAATACAAGCTCTGCTTAGTTTGGGACTAGATGGCGTTGTGAGTTAGATTTCCGAAATATTTATTATTATTTATTATTTTGTTGTGTCTTATAGTCTTTAAAAATGAGTATATTGAGAGGAAAGGTAGAAAAGAGGAAAAACCGATGTTAAAAAAGGAATACCGCGGGTAACAACCCGCGGTTATTGTTGTACCTTTACAACTACAACCGCGGGTGAAGCCCCAGAGCGAAGCTAGTTCAAAAATAGTAGCCTAAGCTATTCCTTATATCACCAGCTATCTGCCAGTGAAAGTCCTGTCAAAATGGGTCCAGCCATTTCAGAGATTAGCTGAAATAAGCAGACATACAATCTATAATTTCAAATTTGTTTTTTTGACGTACCTGTTTGACCTTCAACATTAGACGGATCATCAAAATAAAATGTCGACAAACATAAAAACATAAGACTACCTTAGCTACTTCATCCCCTTTGCAATATAGAGGCACTCCCCAATCGGACGACTCAAACTTTAACAGAATAGAACCTATTTTCTTTTCTTTTGGTATTCAAAACAACATCACAACTAAAGACACGGTTTTGGCGATGAATCAATGATTTCAACCCCGAGCCCCTTATACCCATAACTCTTTCAAATGTGCCATAAATATGATACTACCCTATTGATACACCATGTTATTTAATATAGCGAACACCATAAACACCTTACGACTAGTCATAACTTACCTGTACATATATAAAAACTAGCTTTTATGCGCGGCATGCGGCGGCTGTGTTTAGTTTGAAGCTAGATGGCGTTGTGTAAAAAATTAAAGTGTGCGAATCAGTCACATTGAAAGAAATATAGATTATCTTCAGTGTTCGGGCTCTTGTAAAGTACCTACTGCTAAAAAAACTTCAAAATTGCCAAACACCGGTTTTCTGTGAGTCTATATCTTATAGGATATTTATGAATCTACTAGCTTTTGACCATGGCTCGCGGCAAAGATTAGCCTATGTCCTTCCTCAATCAAAGTATTCTATGCCATATTTCATTGACTGTTATATATCTTTGGACACTCACTTTAAGGCGAGCGAATCCCCGCGCAAAAGCTAGTAAAATCAACCCCCCTAAACGTCTGCGCGTCGAACCATGAAGATACCGCCATTATAAAAGTCTGGTGGCCATTTTCACTGGCTTCTATATAATATTTCAATGTGCACAATAGCATTGAGTTACAATAGGTCTTATCTATGAAAACTTACAAGTTCTGGAAATTTCTGTCGGTAGTTTTACCCTGAATGGTAGCCATACATGTTCGGGTCTGTCTGATACGTTTACCTGCACAGTTTCAAGGTAGCAGAGCCATGATTTGCTGATTTTAGCATGAACGGCCCAGTTCGGTCGGGGCAGTCTACCCTCTCAGAGACCGAATGACAGCATTCGTGCTGTCCTGTTTCGTTACTGACTGCGAGGTCGGAGGCCCAACGATGCAGGCCAGTTAAGTCATTAGTAGACATTTACACTTATGGTTGTTAACCCCAATGATGCAGAAGCATCTCGATAGGGCGTTATAGTGTGTCTCACCGTGCTGCATTGTTACATTGTCTGTATTCGCAATGAGTTTGGTGACCACCACTCTTGGATTCTGCTCATGCTTTCTTACAAATAGAGTCACTTAAGCAGGCGCATATAAAAAATAGTTTTAAAAAACTTTTTTTTCTTGTTTTTTTTTTCAAATTATTGTATTGTCATCGGCCCTTGGCCCCTTTACAAATTTTCAAGTAAATCAAACTCTTAAAAGTAGGTGAAAATGAAGTTAAAAGATTCCGTTACATACATACACACAGGGCAAGCTAATGAAAGCGTGTTAAAAAGAAAATCTGTTGAGAAGTTTAATATATAGACAGCGGAAGCGACTTCGTATTATACTATGTAAGAAGACTTCCAAATGACAAAATGTTTAATATGACAATAAATTATACATTACACAATGTAAATTAATAAATGACAGTTATTTACCAAAAAGACTATTAAACAATTTTAAGTGATACATTAAAATTCTAACATCAAACAAAAGTGATCAACGGCACATTTCTAAATTGAACGCCATTTTGTCTCTCCGCCATTTCCTAAATAGCCCGCCATAACTCTTCAACTGTCAAACCGTATTCTCTTTTTAAAAATGTTAAGCGCTCTTTTTACGCTTTTAAAGAATTTTTTTTACATTCGTTCGTCATCTCAAATCGTTGGAATAAGTAAGAAATTTAAAAGATTAGTTAGAATTTTTATTGTTTCCGAACGCAGTTAGCGGTTGTGTGGTATTTCCGGAGGGTGAGAGCTTGTTATGGTCGTAACAGAATTGGATTTGTAATTGTAATATATGGTTTTTGGTAAGTTGTACTAAGTTGATTGATATATGTGACGTCTTTATACAATGTTATGGTAGTGTGTTTGAGGGGGGGAATCAACAAGCTAATCTGATGGCAAGTGGTCACCTGTATAACCTTTAGATAATGACCTGCCTGGTTAAGTTCATTAAATGTATACGAATAAATAAAATTGAAATGTCTGTAAGAATTTCAAACTAACAGCTTTTCTCTAAGTTATACGGTACTTACATCAAACATTTAATTTTTTTTTTAATCTGTTAGTTCCGGCTAACCTCTGGAAAGGTTGGACCGATTTTTACGTAACTTTCACTGACAGATAGCTGATGTTATAAACAAAACCAACCAAAACAAAACAAAGCGAAAACATTTCTTAGTATTCTTAATTTTATAGTTAGCAATGAAATACTTCTAGCGTTGATAGTTTTATTTTTATTAGTTCGTAAATTGGACGATAAATCAGTCTTAAAAATAATATGTTATATGGCAGTGATAAAAATTGCGGTTTGCGTCGCCGCGTCGTTTTGACTCGCTGAGGCTTCGATTACGTTGAGGGTTCTGTGAAAACCGCATATCGGCTTTTAATGAGACGAGATGATTCACTGCTCTGTACATAGGCCTCTCCAGTAGGTTTTGGTTTACTATATCAGACCAGAGGGATTGGTATAGGGTTTGTTTTAAGTGGGCTGGCTCGACCGGAGTGATACCACGGCCTCACAGAAAACCGATGTGATATACCCCCCATCCCCATCCCACAAAGACCGGCAACACACTTGTGACGCCTCTGGTGTCGCGCTTATCATCAGGTGATACGTCTGCTCGTTTGCCCCCTATTCCATAAAAAAAAGATTTCCTTCCCTGTGTAGTGCACTCGTTCTCCGTTGTTTGCTCCCGTAGTCCATAGTCTTAAGACATTGACTGAATAAATAGTGTTGATACTTCGTATCTTTAATTAGTAGTCATATTCCTGGCCTTCATTATTCCCAAGATTATTTGGGATCGCCTCCTAGTTCAACCGGTTTTACCTGAATATCAGTATTTTCACGGAACGACTGGCATCGAACCTCCGCAACCCTGAGAGCGAACTGAATTCAAAGATTGAACTAGTTGACAGTATATTTGAGAGCACTGACTTCCCAATAACGATTGCCGTAGATTTCATGACAACTGGGTCCGGCGGCACGGCCGGGAAACACCGCCATCTCCCATGTCCCGGCTGCTATTAAGAATTTCTTTTAAGAAAAACCCAACAGCAGTCCGACCTGGGAATCGAACCTGAGCCCTCTTGATTGGCAGTCGCTTACGCTAATCACTACGAGGCACTATCAACGAGGTAGTCAGATTCTTTATCCGTAATGTTTTAAGTATAGGTATTTACCTATAGCTCTTTAAATGAGTTAGTTGACCATAGATCGCATTCATTGAATATCTTATTGGTCTGGTGGTTAGTGACCCTGACTGCTAACTCAACGGGTTCCATTCTCACCCAGGACTAATCTTTGTGGTGAGTGCGAGACCGGAGGCCAAATGATGCAGAAGCATCACTAGGCCGCCATGATGTGGGTCACCATGCTGCATTGTCTGCATTCGCAAAGGTAACCACCACTTTTGGATTCTGTTTATGCTTTCCATCAGGCAGAGTAGAGGCATTTTGACAGACCCATACATAAAAAAAGATAGTGAGAGGAAAATACTGTAAGAAAAACCGCCTTTTCTGACTTACCGCCCTCTCGATTACCACGGCAGTGTGGCATGTATGAATGTAATATTACATGTACATTAAACACTGTTTACAATAATTATTACTTAGTATAAAACGTACTTTGTTTTATAATATCTTACAACGCCAATGTTGCGACTTCGCAAGTATCGTGAAAGCCCTCCGCATTCGTCGCTAGGCTACCCTGAGCGGTTAAGCTCGTCGGCGAGGCGGCAGTCACGCACCCCCAATCTGATACTTGTCATTGTTTACTATTTAAAGTAGGTACTCTTGAGTACCGTACACACTGGCCCTACTCGAGTTTTGGCACGCCTTGCGTTTTCTTCCTTGTAATTATTTACTCATCTTATTTTGTAGTGGCGAATAAGTGCAAACAAACTTGAATCATGACCCGCTTTACCGATAAATCGTTTGAAACCGTCAAAACAACAAAGATTTCCTTCTTTACAGTGCATGCCGCACTTAGAAGGATTCAAATGTTAAGGAAGTTACGTCAATACTACATACATGGTCGGAGATCTATGCAATTTTTTTTTACCTGTAACATCGCTGCAGTAGATAATATATATACTTCTATATTATTACTAGCTTTTGCACGCGGCTTCGCTCACGCAGACTGTCATCCCCTGATTTACCCCCTTAGGGGTGGAATTACAAAAAATCCTTTCTTAGTGCTCACTTACGTTACTTATAGAACCTACCTACATGCAAAATTTCAGAATTCTAGCTTCAGCGGTTTGGGCTGTGTGTTGATCTCTCTCTATGTCAGTCACCTTCCTCTTTTATATATATAGATAAAGCTGAAGAGTTTGTTCGATTGAACGCGCTTATCTCAGGAACCGCTGGTCCGATCTGAAAAATTCTTACAGTGTTGGATAGTACATTTATCGAGGAAGGCTATATATCATAACGCTAAGATCAATAGGAGCGGAGCACCAATAAAGAATGTTACAAAAACAGGGGAAAACGTTTACGCTACGGGCAATAGGAGACGTAAACGACTTTGCGTGGGTCCGCTAGTATTTTTTAAAACAGTAATAATCATATTTTGAATCCATGCTCTTTGGAATTGAGTATAATTCAGACCAAATTATTTTTTGGATACTGCAACAGATAATTCCACGGAGGGTACGGTGCGAAAAGAATTCCCCGCGTAAAAACAATATCTGCTCAAATGCCCACTAAACCTAAAAACAGATGCTCTTTTTCTACGTACATTTGACAAAAGATTAACGCCTTTTCTATAAGCTTTTTGTGTTTCTAACTATATCTGACTTTCTACCTCGGATATCTCTGTTTCATACTCGTTCAACTCGCGACACTCAGTGTATGCACCCCTTAAGGTTGGTGCAATGAGAGGTACATAATTATTTTGGCATTAATTTTGCTGTTCCCGCTTATAGCGTGAAATCATTCAAGAGCATGAACTATTCTGAAAATGGCAGACAAAGTATTTCTGTATTTATTACCCGACTTCCAAAAGGAGGAGGTTCTCAATTTCATCGGTATGTTTTTTTTTATGTATCAATCAATGACGGAGTAATCAATGTACACATTGATTACTCCGTCGATTGTGGACCGATTTTAAAATTCTTTTTGTATTCGAAAGGGTATGCTGGGGTTTATATGTATGGGGATCCCAAGGAAATCGAAGGAAACACTCAAATTTACGTGAGCGCCTGCAATGGAGTTAAGAGCAATTGTCTGCGTGCCTTCATATTCTGTAGACATCATTTAATTTTAAATGAAATGATGATGAGAGACTTGAGAAAGACTAAAAAGCGAAAAAAAAAGTTGGTTAAAAAAAACCGACTTCAAAAACTAAAAAGTATAAAATAACTTAAATTGTATGTGCTACCTATTCATAGGTTTGAAGTCGGTGCCAACGACTTAACGAAGTTTTTTTTTATTCTTTATGTATCTGTTTGGTGATGGATTAAGAATACAGAGTGCCACCATCCTTATTCATCTCGCGTGCGTCGTGAGACCCGACTACTCGTAATACAAGTACAGTCATTTGGTGCTCAAAAAGGTGGTTACACACGTGTTCTTTTTGAATTTTCATTTTGCCACCTCGTATCTTTGCCGCTCGAGCCGCCAAATTGGAAAAATGGCGTTCTAAAACTGATTTTAGAGAATAATACTGTTCCGACAATAACTAGAGAAAATTGCCTACAATTTATGTAGTAATCTTTTTTTTGTAAAATCAGCGTGCTATGACCAAAATCTTATTTCTAAGGAGAGTAGAGCCACGCTGATTTTAGCACGAACGGGCCAGCTCGACCGGAGCGGTACTACCCTCGCACAGAAAATCAACGTAAAATGACAGCGTTCGTGCTGTCGTGTTTCATTGGTGAGTGCGAGACCGAAGGCCCAATGATGCAAAAGCATCACTAGGCCGCCATAGTGTGGGTCACCGTGCTGCGTTGAATATCAATTCATGTATTTATGAGGTCCTTTTTACCCGATTAGACAAAGTCAAAAGGAATGGTAAAAGTTTGACAGTCTACCTTTTTTTTGACCGTAGCGCCTAAACTACTGAACAGATTTTAATGAATGCGGTGTCAATAGATTCGTAGTAATGACCGGATGAAATAGGAGATATATATTTTCTCAAAGGTTTTTACGTAGTCGGGTTATAGTCTTTTTAAACGTGTTCTTGTTATTTCTTATTGTCTTGTAAGGTAATAATTCTGTTTTTTATTTTTTTAGGTAAGTTGGTGTCAAGAGAACCTCGATATACAAAGGTTACGTAATTAGAACTAAATTATAATTGACAAAATGAAGGTGTTTAACCAGGGGCGTTTTTTCTTATAGTGCAGGGCGCAGCGATGTTAGGGGCGGCACTTACTGAAAGGCGCTACGCTTACTAAAGGGCGCTAGAGTAATTATTGCATACGGGAGCTTCACGGGCTAGAGGCGCCTCTGTGTTTAACATTATTTATAAGTTAAAGAGCCATGCTTAAGGCACACATAGGCATTTTAGTTATTAAGAAAATCTATGATACTATAATATTATAAAGCTGCAGAGTTTGTTTGTTTGAACAGGCTAATCTCAGAAACTACTGGTCCGATTTGAAAAATTCTTTCAGTCTTGGATAGTCCATTTATCTAGGAAGGTTATATATCATCTCGCTACGTCCAATAGGAGCGGAGCACCAATGAAGAATGTTTCAAAAACGGGGGAAAATTATCACGCTACGGGCAATAGGAGACGCAGACGAGGTTGGGTAGGCGTGGGTCAGCTTTATTTATAAGTTTGAGAGCCATGCTTAAGGCGCACATAGGCATTTTAGTTATTAAGAAAATAAGAAGATAAAAGGGAAATAGTCTACTTTTTACCACAATGCCTAACATACACGCGGACAAAGCCGTGGCAAAAGCAAATATGTACCATGTAAAGTTATCTCCCATATCATGATAAACAAGTTTAGAGAGTATTTGTGGTCGTTGGTCCCTCACAGTGCGGACTATTAGAGCGGCAATAATCTCCCACGGAAGAAGCTGATATTCTTGTTAACTAACATCCCCGGCAGTCATTACAAATAATCCTGTATAATATGGAATAACAAACATGTTGTTATCATGTTAAGGTATTGTTCGGACTAGGCGTTTAGTTTGTGGCTAACTAACTGCTCTGATTGTGACGTCGATTACGTACCGTATATCGTTTAATTAAATATATGTATATTGTTTTTGGTTCTATGTTATTTTAAATTTTTAACTTACGATCTTAAAGTCGAAAATAACACAGAATCATTGATTGTAGATAAATAAAGTTTATGAATAAGAAGATAACGAGTGTTTAAAAAAATATTAATATAAAACAGTCATTAATTGTTGTTGAAATTTTTCGTTCAGGTAATTATTAATTAAGAGATAGATATTTAAGCAATCTTGCCGAGAAGTCAAACAATTCAAAGAATGATTAATTAAACACGAACATTCATAAAAGCAATATGTAGTCTGTATTTTCTGGATATTCAAATAAAAACTCATAAACTCAAAAACATATTTAAATGAATATTTTTTTGCAATTATCTTTATGTAATTTTTCATAAAAAAAGTGCAACAAAATTTATGTGGCAATTTTTTTCTGTGAGCCAGCAAACTGTTAGCCTGTCTAGAACATGTCCTGACGTGTTGTTTTCACTATGTTCGTGAATAATTAACATGTTACAACGGGTTGTCTTAAGATTAAGTTGTACCTACCTGTTCAAGTAATTCTCAAGACTTAAGGGATTCATTATTCTAGAATCTATATTGTTCTTCAGAGAGATTATTTCGCCATCAACATCTTTACTAGTCCACTGCTAGACACAGGCCTCTTCTAGATTTTGACCAACTATACCACGCACTGGCCAGACGGGTTTTTAGGGTTCCGTTGCCAAATGACAAAAAACGGAACCCTTATAGATTCGTCATGTCTGTCTGTCTGTCCGTCCGTATGTCACAGACACTTTTTAAAGGATGTGTTTATCTGTTTGTCAAATTAATTTTTTAGTATTGTTACAATATGGCCTTCCCATCTGTTCAGATGATTTAGACAGCGCCTCTGTGGCAATTCTTGGTATGGCTGTAGAGCCCAATACGAAAGCCAACAAGCGTGAGAAGAGACAATAAAAGAACGAGAGGATCTCACCTGAATGAACACAAAACGATCCTCTACTCAAGTGTCAATCGTGTGGACGATACTGCCGTTCTCGTATTAGGCTCTACAGTATTGTTAGAGTTCGATGAGTTTGAGAAATAAAATAAACCTTTTGACGAGTAAAGGAGACTTTATTAAAAACAATCTTTGTTCTTAATTGTCACCGAGGTCGCTAGATTAATCACTGATATCACTTAGATATTTGTCGCACTATAGCTCAAACCGAACTGAACTGCGACCCGCGGTCGCTTTTTTATATATACTAGCTGATCCGGCAAACGTTGTTTTGTCATAAAAAAAATCGGGGTATAAAAAAATTATGTTGGTCGATTCTCAGACAGGAAGGAGGAGTATGGTAACTAACATTGTGACACGAGAATCTATCTATACTTATAATAAAAATGTAACAGGTCCAATTCTGTACATCAAAGATATTTAGAAATTATTTTTGGAGGGCTGTCTATAATCGATACTGAAGCCAAAACTGTATTTTTTTTCATTTTTGTCTGTCTGTCTGTATCTTGGCCGCGCATCACGCCGAAACTACTGAATGGATTCAAATGAAACTTGGCATAATTTGAGTTCATACTACGAGGTAGGACATGGGATACTTTTTATCCCGAAATTCAGCACGTTTTCTTGGAGAGAGGGGATGAAAGTCAAAATATGTACTTAGTTTTAATTCAATAAAACATGTCCGATTTCTTTTTTTGCTAGAAAAAAAAAGATAGCGGGAAAAGTCTTCTTTTTGTCCGCGACTATACACTGCCTGTGGGAAGCTGAGACAGATATGTTAATATGGCGGTACGAAGTTCGCCGGGTAAGCTAATTTTATATATTATATAAGAATATATTACATGCCGCTATTACTAGTACATTCGGGAAACTTAAACGGCCTTTCGCAATGATTGGTTCCGAAAAAACGTCGTCGAATGTAAACAAGCCAACCGCAAGGCAATCAGTCTATATTCGAAGCTTTGCTTATTGATGTAAGGTTAATTGTTCTGTGTCTCAAGAAACCAAAAAGAACTTTCACGACGCTTAACCATTTTCGAGTCTTTTTGTCTAAAGGAATAGTTTTCCCCCGTTTTTGCAATGTATGTTATTGATACTCCGCTGCTTTTGGTCGTAGCGTGATGATATATAGCCTATAGCCTTCCTCGATAACTGGACTATCTAACAGAGAAAGAATTTTCCAAATCGGACCAGTACTTCCTCAGATTAGCGCGTTCAAAAATCTTCAGCTTTATAATATTAGTATAGATAAAAAAAATAGTAGACCACCGCCTTCGAGTACAGGGACTTCTTTAAGAAACCAGTAGTTAGGGCTTGAAAGGCAGGAACCTGCTCACTACGTGCCGTGTCAAGGAGGACTGCCTTCTGCATCAGACATTTTATCCAGCCCTCTCACATAAGCTTTTTAAGGTGTTGGTTGCCTTTTATTACTATTATTATCATGGCATGCTATCAATATAATTACGTATATAATTGTTACGTTGATTTGTATTTTAAATATATATATATCTTAAAGAGGAGTCATAATTATTGTAGAAATTTGGCTTTTAAATACGAATTTCATTTACTAGAGTGACTTAGTGAAATTATGTATTACATTACAAATTACCAAAAGCCACAAAGTCGTTATTCGGGGACGCAGCAGTGTCTCTGCCTAGTCTAAAACAAAGACTTATTGGCCGTTTTCCCCAACGTCCATTAAATTGAAGGGACCAATTAGAGAGAGTTAGGTAACCCTTAGCAATATTTTCGTTTTTACCCACTTTTACAGGTACATACCTAAGTGTTTAGGTGTCTCTTCAAATATAAGGGCTCGAATGTTGACAATTCCAACCTGAAATTCAATTCAAATTCAAAATAATTTATTCAATTAAGACACCAAGCGCCATCTATGAATGTCAAATTAAAGATATAGTTAAAAAATCATAGATTGACACATACAACCGCTACATATGTACTGTATTGTCAAGGTGAATTAGGTGAAAACAGTAAAACCCACTGCCTGCCTGTGTCGATCCATAACTTGCATAATGCAGCACGGTGACCTACACCATGGCGGCTTAGTGATGCTTATAATTGGGTCTCCGGTCTCGCACTCACCAACGAAACACGACAGCACGAGTGTTGAAATTTTAGGTAGATCTTCTGTGCGAGGGTAGTACCGCCTCGGTCGAGCCGACCGAACCGTGCTGGAATCAGCGTGGCTCTACTACCTTGAAAGTGTATCTTTGCTCATTTTAAAATGAAATACAAATTAATGCAGATCCACTCATAACGCACATATTCTCATTAGTTCTATACTCTAACTAAAAATATCTTCGAACTAGGATAACGATCCAAATTAAAATATCCAGTTCGAACTAACAGCTCATGCATTTAACACCGGCTTAAACCGGTTTTCAAGCGGCCATATTGGAAAAATCACCATTTCGGAAGCCAGACTTTAAAATCAATTATGGCAAGTTTGATATCGGTGGCGGCGAAGTTGGTTGGGGATTATCGTTGTTCTGTGTTCTTGGATCGATATTGGTTGTTCCACTGAAGTATTAGCGTAGTTTCCCTTGGTAGATCAACTTGGTTTAAGTGTTTGACATTGTTTTGTACTATAAATACGGAACGCGCGAATTGCGATTGTAATTCTCTGGTCACGAAAATTATCAATGTCATTTATTTTTCTGAATAAATCTTTAACAGATAGATATTCATACGTTTTGAACTTTACAGCTAGATGGCGCCGGTATTTCCTAAGACTCACTCTCATAAATTAAATAGATATATAATAATAAACTCCTGTAAAACTATAGATATGTACGATTGACCTCGTGGTTTAAGTATCGTGGGTTCAAATCTCACATGAGACAACACTTTGAGTGATCCAAAAATTGTTGTCTTGAGTCTGGGTGTTCTTTGTGTCCGTTACATGTCTGTTTGTAAAGCCCCCGCAGCACAAGATGTAAATTTCTAATGCGGTAGTTTTTGAAATAAAAACTTCTTTGGCGGCGTTGTGCACTTTAGCAAAATTACTTTGGGATGGGTCAAAAATGTTAAACTCGCGACAGTTTACGTCGCGACAGGACACGTGACGTGACGTTTTGACGACGAGTCAACAAGGCCGTCACTTTCATTAAAAACATTATTCTTTCTTAGCTAAGACGTAAATTAGATAATACTAAATCCGGTTTGTATGTTCAATATATTTGTAAAAAGTCATGTCTTTTTTTTTAAATGTCTCAAAATATGTATAGGCCTGTTGGTGTATTGGTTAGAGATCCTGATTGCTAAGCCAGAGGTAGTGGGTGGATTCTTTGAGGTTCTTATTTACTACGCACATCCATGTGATTCGGGGTCTTCCTCGTCCTCGAGGTTGAGTTTGGTCGGATGGATGTGTGTTTATCAGCAGACTGGTTAATATTGGCGATGCAAAGACCAACTAGGCCAACTAGCGCTTCAAGTATCGAAATTGTGAAGCTGACTAAGAACGACAGTGACAGTTTTCGATACAATTTACATCTCGGAAAAAAAAACTTATTAATATAAATCAGAATTATGTGGTTTCTTGCTGGACGAGACAATAATTATGTTGTCAATAGTCGATGTAATTAAAGCGCCCTATTTTCTCGAGCTACTGATTTTATTTTGTGGGCTGATGGTACTTCTTTATCAGAGTTTATTTTAGGAACATTGCTATTTTTATAAGAAACAGGTTTCTGTATGCAATCTTGATCCATCTGATTATGTCTAAACTTATTATCCTCAACTTTTAATAGCAAAGTGTCGTTCTTAGGCAACTTCTAAATTTCGTCGCTAGAGGCGAGGCGCATGTATAATCTTTGCATCGCCAATAGTACAGGCTTAAGATTCGACGGCCGTTTGCGATATGTGTGAGAATTGAGGATATCATATTATATACTTGTTTTTCGCCGCCCGCTTGTATGTTAGTTATCGTTGCAAAGAGTTGCCTATGTCGTATCTAAAGAATCAAAGTTTCTGCTCGCCAAATTTCATTGAATGAAATTTCGTGTACCGATTTGAAAGCATAGTATACAGACAGACAGTTATGACATCAGTGTACTTTATTTGACTGACGTTGTTGATTATATGTTTAAGTGTACCCAGTCTTCAGTGATCAGTCATCACCTGATTCTTAGAAGTGAACTATGAATAACAGCTGATAACGTTGTGTACACAACTGGTCTTAGATTACTTTGTAAAAATGAATCATTTTATTTATACTGTACCCGTTGCTTGCAGAGCTATCGGGATAATTTTTGGAAATAATAAATTAAAAATTTGTACATTTCGCACAACGCCATCTAGTTTCAAACTAAGCAGAGCTTGTAGAAAAAAAAAACATAATATAATAATAATACCTACTCAAAAAAACTCTCAAAATACCAAGACCTGGCAATAGAACTCAAAACCCAATGGAAAGCTCACACAGTACACATACACACATCAAAAGTGTCTAGGGATCAAGCATTTTTATGCGGATTTCTTGAGATTGAGATGTGGCTTTGGCCCTGGCCTGCTCAGTCGCCAGACTTGAACCCGATTGAGCATGCATGGGATATGCTACAGAGAAGAGCTCTGCCGAATATGGAGGGTATCCAGTCGCAAGAAGACCTTTTTTTGTTGTTGCAACGAACATGGGCGGCCATTCCACAGCGTGATTTGGATGAACTCATTTTGAGTATGCCAAACCGATGTTCTTGTGTTAGTGTTCGCGGTAGAAACACGGATTATTAATTGTTTAAGTTACCTTATAAAATTTTAAAGAAAACTGTTATTTCAGTCTTTTTTTCGAACTTTAATGTTAGTGGTTCAAATGTCAAAAATCCTTTTATTAGGAAAATGGCAAATTTCTTTATTAATGCAAAGGTGACTTGGTTTATCGTTACTGTGACAAACGAAAACACTTTATTTGATGAATCCTTAAAGAAAATTTTAATTAATATCAATCAGGAGAAAAGTTATTGCAAAAATATATGTTGATCCCCAGACACTTTTGATGTGTGTATATTATATATATATATATATATATTGTTACCACATTTAGATTGTAAGCTCTACTATGTATTTGAGTAAAATAATAGTCTAGCGGCCTTTTGAGTAGGTATTGAAATGAAACTTGGCATGATTTGAGTTCATACTACGAGGTAGGACATAGGATACTTTTTATCCCGAATTTCGGCACGGTTTCCTGTAGAGAGGGGATGAAAGTCAAAATATGTACTTAGTTGTAATTCATTAACACATAGTACGATTTCATTCATCTTTTTTTTCTAGAAAGAAAAAAATAAAAGATAACGGGAAAAGTGTTTTTTTGTCTGCCTGTGGGAAGCTGAGACCGATATGTAAATATGGCAGTACGAAGTTCGCCGGGTCAGGCCTATATTTGCCGACATATTATTTAATATGAGAGTTGAATTTTCTGCTTACCCTCATGCACAAAAAAGTTGGTAAGACTTATTTTATCGAGTAACTTGTTGTCAATATGTGTCAGTACGCCATTTTCATCCAAGAAACCATTATGTTAATCTAAAAAAATCACATTAATTAATTTAAGTGACAAGACTGTTGATTTTTCTTCGCCGTTCGAGGTCGCCATGTCAGTTCAGCTGAATATGAAATGTAAAACACACTTTGTCAAGTAACAACGTGGTGTAGGAGTAGGCGAGCTCCTTGGTCCAAGGGACGAGCGGAGGAGGAAGCGGGTATAAACACTTACTCTACTTAGCATGTTACGCAGGTTTTGCATAATTACTAATTTCTATTTAACTTTCAAGAGTGAAACGAAATGTTACTGAAACTGTCACGCACCATGCTACAGCGCAAAGAGTATAATTCTTAAGAAGGCATGCAAAATCTAACGTTTAAACTTTACATATATTTATTTGTACATAAAGAAAAAATGAGTCGAGTTTAATAATTGTGAAAAACTTTTATATAGCAAATTGAAAAAATACTAAAAGGACAGAATTGATACTTCAAAATCAGTTAGTCAAAAATATATGTAGTAGTTCTATTTACCAGCCTTTTTTTGTACAAACGAAGAACTGGACCCCTAGAATAACAAACACAATCCCGCTACCGCGTCTCTACTTGCACCCCACCCAAGTGGCAGACTAAACACACGGGAGCAAGAGAGAATTGTATTTTTTTCATCAAATTTGCGCTTAGAATATAAAATGAAGCGCGATGATCGCCCGGAGCGTTGTCTTGGAGTATATTCAGGTCCTTATTACTTAAAAATACCCTATATAGTTAACCGCTGTGAAGTGTGTCGCAAATACTTTTATTTTATCTAAGTAAAACATGTATTTGTTGGCCTAAAAATGTTTTTTTTTTATAATATGATTATGTACTCTTAGCCGACTTCGGCCCCGAAGATCAGCCAACTACACAGGAGATGGTATAGGGCACTATTGTGTCCGCAAACACTGGTGCGCTCTCTGTTCCCTCACTCTAACAATCCGATGGGACGGTTATCAGACATGACCTGGGAAAGTTCAGGCGCAGGACCGACGGGTTTACGTGACTCACAGTTGTTACGGAATTAGATATTACTTAATAAAATAGTGTATGGCAACACTGACGACAGACCAAGAGTCATTTCAATGGCCGTCAACACCCGAGGTACGTCTTATTATTTCTCAATCCTAATCCTCGTTGTCCTGCACTCCCTGACCGCATAATATGGTGTCAGAAGTAGGATTACACTTCATTTGTGATAAAACGGACAGCCACAGAATAACAACAGAAGCAACGTAAGCAACAGAAATATAAATCCTACTAATATTATAAACGCGAAAGTTTGTAAGTATGGATGGATGGATGTTTGTAACTTGCACGCAAAAACCACAGAACGGATTTGGATGAGACTTTACAGTATTATAGCTTATATACATCAGAATAACACCTAGGCTACTATTTGCCGCGATAACCGACATATACGCGGGCCGTGGGTAAAAACTAGTATATTCATACTAATGTTATAAATTCGAAAGTATCTAAGTCTGTTTGTCCGTCTGTTACGCTTTCATGACTAAACTGCAGCACCGATTGGGATGTAATTTGGCATAGAGATAGTTTATACAGATAAGCGATATACACGCGGGTGGAGCTTCCATAGAAAGAGGGTGTTAGCCTACTATACCACGCTGACCAGACGAGTTGGTATAAGGTTTGTTTTAAGATTTCCTTCTCTTTGCAGTGATCTTGTTATGCATTTACTTGCGCCCTTAATCGCTTCTTACGTCACTGTAGGTATTCTTAAGCCATCACCAAACAGAATTCAATCAATTTTATTAAGTTAAAACTATTAAATCACCGCCGACACAAGGTTCGTTTCACAGTTTAGCACCCGCTGCACTTAACTCAATATAAACAAATCCGTTTATTTATATAAGTATAAACAGTTCTATTTGAACGTGTACGTTTTGTTTAACTAGTCGACGGTGTTCTTAGAAATGTGGGTAGTTTTGAAAACAATTCTATAAAAGGCAGTAAAAGGCTGTCATTAATTCATTTTTCGACCCACGCGCAGTACGTGTTTTGTGACGCGAAGTTACAATTTAAGTAAATACCTGGTAGCAATAAGGTACCACTCAGCATACACGCGGGTGAGGCCGGTCGTATATCGCGGTAATTTTTCGGTTTGGTAGCCTATGGCGCTCATAAATAATGTGGCCTTCTATCGTTAAAAGAATTTTCAAAATCGGTTCAGTAGATCTAGAGATTTGCCCACTAATAACTCACAAACCTCTTTGTAATATTAGTATTGTTGGATAATAACTGCCTACCTGCATTGGTCTAGCGTTTTTTTTTATGTATGGCCCGCCAAAGTGACTCTACTCTGCCTGATGGAAAGCAAAGCAGAATCCAAGAGTGGTGGTCACCATACTCCCTGCGAATGCAGACAATGCAGCATGGTGACCCACACCATGCTTGCAAGTGCTTCTGCATCATTGGGCCTCCGGTCTCGCACTCACCAACGATACTACATAACAGCTCGGAGTTTAGAAGTTGGGGTCTGCTTCCGTGCCTCGGAGAGCACGTAAAGCTGTCGGTCCTGCGCCTGATCTCTCCCCGGTCGTGACGGTTAACCGTCCCATCGGATTTTGAGAGAGAGGAACAGAGAGTACACCTGTGTTTGCCCACACACTCATGCACTATAATATCTCCTGCGTAGTTGACTGGTCTCCTTTGAGACTGGCCGCCGTGGCCGTAATCGGCTAGGAGAACATCATTCATACAGTATACAGTCGGGATTCAACAGTTTAATGAAAAACGTTGTCAAGATCAAGCGTTGTATTATATGCTTTAGTAGACCTTTTCAATACAATCATTATTTACAATCTTTACTAAATGACTACACTTGAGCCTCTTTCAAAAACAATCTTAAGCTCCGCCCTCGGAGTCGTGTGGCAACTACCTACTTGATACTTTATGAGCATTATTCTAATAAATCATTTATATCACACTAACTTATAGAACTTGACACTTTATATAAATTATTCTGAAGAATCATTTATACAGTACTAGCTTATCGAACTAATAGACTAGCAGTATAGACAAAAATAAATCTTAACGATTGATATATATAGTCTTCAATCGACATAGAGAGAATCGTCCTAAACCTGTAATAGGATTCTTCATATAACCATTTAATTCGTTGATTGATACTGTCACAAAGATGGAACCCCTGGTCACACAACTTGATTCAAAACGATTGAAGAGAGGAAGCGAGGACTTGACCTCTCAAGTACGGAGGGATCTTAATGGTAGCAGACAACATTTCTACGTATATATAACAGTACTAGCTGATCCGGCGAACTTCGTACCGCCATATCTATGACCCACGTAACATCGTTTACGTTTTTGTGAATCTAAACCATTCCCAGATCCCCTTGAACACACACAAAAAATTTCATCAAAATCGGTCCAGTCGTTTTTGTGAATCTAAACCATTCCCAGATCCCCTTGAACACACACAAAAAATTTCATCAAAATTGGTCCAGTCGTTTAGGAGGAGTTCAGTCACATACACACGCACACAAGAAATATATATATTAAGATATATAACACTATACATATGTCCCTAACAATTTCCCACGCGTTTTTAACTTAGATTGCTCCTTGGTTTAAAGAGCTGTTGGTTCAGTGGTTAGCGACTCTGACTGCAGTACCAGAGGTAGTGAGTTCGATTTTTACCTCGAACAAATATTTTGTGCAACTGCAGAGTTGATTCGACGTCACATGGTTTGATCCTTGGTTTCTGACATCTAGCTACTGTCAATCTTGAGCAAATCAAACAAATTTAGAAATTTGTGATAGGCTGATTATGATGAGCAATGTATCTGAGTCTGGGTGTTATTTCTACAGGGCTTTACCTGACAGATAGCTAATATAATTTTCACCAAAAGCAGAGGGGTCTCAATATGTTATGAAATGCCAGGTCAGTTTATGGATGGGTGACATTCATAAACTGACTTGGCTTGCTTAACTTTGCAGGTGTTGTCCTCTAAAGGACAACACGTGCTGGCCTTGAAAGTCACGGTTTTACGGTCCTTGGAATTAACGGTCAAATAAAAATTATTTTATATAATTTGATGCGTGTTACTGGACATTAATTTCGATAATGAAGAAAAGTAACTGAGAACAGACTGTGAGTTGAGATGAACTGAGAGGAATTTCAGCTGAGTCGAACTAAAAACGCATTCTACCAAAAGAGCGACGTTTGAGATTTGATGTGAACTTAAAACTAATTTCAGGTGATCACAGTTCAACGGATACTTGAGACGCCTCTTAAAATACGGGCTTTGGTGTGGTTCTTTCCTGTGCTGAGCGATCAAAACTTGGAAATCACTCCACTCCCTAGAGCTACTAGGCCGCCATAGTTTGAGTCACCATACTGGATTGTCTTCGTTCGCTTTGAAGATGGTGACCACCAGTCTTGAATTATTTCTACTATATGCTTTCCATCTGTCAGAGTAGAGTCATTTTGGTAGCTAAAACCAAAATTTGTAAATCTACCCTGTTACCCCTCAGCTACCAGCCCCTGTGTTTCTATGGTTACAAATCAAAAGTAGTCCACCTACTCAGTCCTCTGGGAATCCGCCCAAGTCTTAGGACCAATTACGTAACAATATTTTACTCGTTACCTCAAGGAGGTACCGGGATGCTCGCTCCGTTGATATCATATCACATATCACTCACTGTTCATCAAAACGTTATTTGCATACACAAGTTGATACCGGGCTTTCAGTTCTTAGAAAACTTCTTTGGAAACATACCAGGGAATATTCGGAGCGGTCCGCTTCGTTTGAAGATGCATCGCCATTGTCTATGCAAACAAATAAAATAGGAGTGTCTGTTTGTAATATTAAAATAACCGCTTTTTACTAAATGCACGCAAATGCGTATTCACGGTACACATACCAAAATATTTTTTTTTACAATTTTTGTCTGTCTGTCTGTTTCTTCCGGCGAATCTCTCCGCTGGACCGATTTTGACGTGACTTTCACTGATAGGTAGCTGATGATATAAGGAGTAACTTAGGCTACTATTTTAGACTAGCTTCGCCCCGCGGTTTTACCCTAACAACAAACAAACACCTACACTTAACCTACCTTTGTAAGGCGTCAAACCGAACCGCCACAACTATCCTCCCGTATGTTTCCTTCTTAAAATTTTAGTGACTTAGGGCTTCCCTGCCGAGTTAATTCGATTAGCATCAGGTCAATGCCTCCGCCTCTGTTTACTACTGCCACAGATTATGCGCAATGATATCCACTTAAAAAAAGTAGGGCGGGTTTTTAACTCAAATTGTTTTTATCTTATTAGCTGTTTTTTTTTTATATTTCTCTAAAATAATTCTGAAGTTATCCTTATATTTACAGTGCTTTTGTCCTGCTTAGTTTGCTCCCTCAGTCCTGGGATGAATAGGGGTGGTGACACTCGGTATTCTTAATCCGTCACCACACATACAAAACTTAAATATGAAACTTACGGAAAGAACACCTAGACTCAGTGCAACCATTTATGGATCACACATAGTGTTGCGCCATGTGGGATCGAACCCACAGCGCAGTAGGAAGCTGGTGATCACTTAAATACACCAGAGCCAAAAAACTACTTCATAAATTCATAACTCGTAGATAACGATAGAAATTTGACATATTTTTATCTAGTCGCTATCGAAACCTCACATATTACATAAATACAGACCAATCGACGCGATATTTTTTCGGATTAAAACTATAACAAAAGTCAGTTTTTGAAATTTACGATATTTCCGCCTTCTGCCATCTATATAATATATAGTCTATCATCTATCTATAGCCTTCTTCGATAACTGGGCTAACTAAAACTGAAAGAATTTTTCAAATCGGATCAGTTTTTCCAGAGATAGCGCGTTTATCCAAACAAAGAAACACTTCAGCTTTATAATATTTGTATAGATGTGCATACCTGCTGAACATCAATTCATTTAGCGCGTCATTCATCTCGCAATGAGTAGGATGTGCGCTAACATGCTGACTAACCTTTTCAATGCTTTCCGTTACTGCCATAGATTATACAATACAGACAGTCAACAATATCCACAGTTGTGCAAAACTCGAATTTTTTTTCGACATTTAACGCATAATGCCATCTGGTCCCAAATTAAGCCAATGATGCAGAAGCATCTCAATAGGCCGCCATAGTGTGGGTCACCCTGCTGCATTGTTGCATTATCTGTGTGTGGTGACCTGACTTGGACTTGACTTGGATTCTGGTCGTCCCATGGAATGAGTAAGAGTGGTAACACTCCGTATTCTGTCACCCCATGGTCAATCTAATACATTTATGCGAGCTAATCTTGTATATTAATATAATCTGAATCTCAGAAACCTCTCCAACGATTTTCATCAGATTTAGTATGCAGGGCGTTTCGGGAGCAATAAATCGATCTAGCTAGAATTAATTTTTAGAAAAGTTACCAAAAAAAAAAACCGAGTAAACCTCGGTCATCAAGGCACTCTTACTTATGTGAGCCGGCCTTACCACATAGGCAAGGTATGCTCACACATGTAAGACATCTGTTTTTTTTCAATAGTCTATGACATTTAATAACAATAATTCGAAGTACAAAGTATCAAATGCAAGTGTTAATTAATGTTATCCGCTGTTTCCGTTACTTATTAGCACTTTGCGGTAAAGGTCCCTGTTGTTTTGTGCTAATGCTCATATGGGATTAAACGTTTCGGATCGTGTATTAAATTTTTGAAGCATTAAATTTAACAAACTAGCTCACAATTGGAGGTGATTCTGTGATTTGACTGCCTCGGTGGCGCAATGGCAGCGCATGCGACTGCTGTGCTGTAGGTCTCGGGTTCGATTCCTGGGTTGGACCAAATGTTTGCATGATCTGCAAATATTTGCATTGGAGTTTGTGTCATTTAAATTTATAATATGTATGTACATATTTACAAAAAAAATCGTAAGTACATATATATCAGTTGTCTAGTACCTATAATATAAGCTCTGCTGAGTTTGTGACTAGATGGCGTTTTGTTAGATTAAAAAGAAACAAATAAGACAAAATACAAGAATGTAGGTATAAACAATAATTTATCAACCGTCGTAATATAATAATAATATATAATAATAATACTCTATGAGCAAGGGAAGGGATGATGGGTTCGAGCAAAAGGAAAAACTGGGTAAGATGTGAATTGTTGTTATTATGTTAATGAACTGGCTTTTGCCCGTGGCTCCATCCACGTGTACTGTAGTTTTCACGCTAAAGAGTATTTTATTAGTTGTGCATCCAACCTCAAGAATCAAATCTCTCACCGTGGGAGAGCCCGAGCTCGACCGGAGTGATACGACGGCCTAACAGAAAACCGGCGTGAAATGGTGCTTGCACTGTGTTTCACCGAGTGAGTGAGGATACCGGAGGCCTGTACCCCAACCCCTCCCCCTATCTCCCCCCCCATCCCCCAAAGGCCGGCAACGCACTTGTGACGCTCTGGTGTTGCAGGTGTCCATGGACGGCGGTAATCGCTTACCATCAGGCGATATGTCTGCTCGTTTGCCGGCCTATTCCATAAAAAAATACCAAGTAGATTAGCCGTGTAGGCGTAACAGACAGAAAAAGTTACTTCTGAATTTATAATACATGGCAGTATGATTTAGGGTAAAGGTTAAACCTTAAGCCGAATACTTATAATCTAATCTGTTTGGACATTTTAAGATGCGCAGACCACTGCGTGTAGATCTATTGTAAATACAGTCTTAAGCATACACGCTAAGGTGGTAAATATTTGAGTTCTGCCTCTAGTAATGGGACCATAGTTAGTAAGTTGAAAGTTATGTTACCATGAAAAAGTAATAAATATTTATTTTAAACGGGCATATTTAAAGAATGATTAGGAGAGAGACGATTCAATCTCGAAAGACAACAGTAGATTGTTTACGTGATATTGACTACCACAACGCCCATGCAATTCTTGAGTCACAAAGTTCGTTTTCGACATTTCGACCTTAGTGCCCTGAAAGTCAGAAAAGTCTTTTTAGACAGAACTTTGATGTCGCCTAGTACTTGTGTTGTAGAGGTCTCGTGGCAGTCATTCCACGTAAAGAATCGAAAGTAAACGAACCTAATCTAGTTTGGGAAAAACGCTCAGAAAGACAATTAGAAATGCGACAATAAGAAATTAAAAAGTGTATGTTTGTAATACCAATTAGTGGCTTATAAAAGTTTTATTTTTATTTTTGTCTGTCTGTTCCGACTAATCTCTGGAACGACTGGACCGATTTTGAAGGCACTTTCATTGGCAGTTATTAGCTAATGATATAAGGAGTAACTTAGATTACTGTTTAGACTAGCTTCGCCCTGCGTTTGTTGTTATATCGGGTTTAGCTGCATACAAAATACTATCCTAAAAACATATTCCATAACTTCTTAACAAGATCGCCCCCTGTCTGCGCTCTCTTTTCCCCTATACCTATAAAGTATTTTAAGGCTCATTTTATGACCTAAGACGTTAAGACTTATAATAAAAGTCATTGTGTTCGCAAACATCGCGTAAAACCGACTATGAAAATATTAAATGTTCGCACAAAAGAAACTCGCGCTTTATGGCCGGTCATTGGAAAGTAAATGCGAAGGATATATACGTATACATACATGGGTCATTATATATTATGACTTGGTATACAATCGTCCGTGTGACGAATCAAGGATATGGAATGTCACAACAATCATCCATAAGAGTCGAATTAGGGTAAACTTTGGAGGATAACATTACTGGAAAGATTTATACCGTGGGAGAGCCACGCTTCGGCATGAATGGGCCGGCTCGACTGGAGTGATACCACGGCCTCACAGAAAACCGGTGTGTAATAGCGTTTGCGCTGTGTTTCGCCGAGTGAGTGAGGATACCGGAGGCCCACCCATCCCCCAAAGGCCGGCAACCAAACCAAAACCAAAGGCGTCACAAGTGACGCCTTTGGTTTTTCAGGTGTCCGTGAGCGGCGGTAATCGCTTACCATCAGGTGATACGTCTGCAGGTTTGCCCATTGTTCTAAAAAAAAAATTTTGGAAAATAACATCACTGTAATGAAACTTGACATTACTGCAAAGAGACTGCAAAAAATTTGGTACAAACCTTAGGGTTTGATGGGAAACTTGACACACCCCTAGGGTTTGTGTCAAGTTTCCCATCAAGCTAGCGTGATATAATAGGATAAGACCACCTGTCTAAGGAGATGCAACAACGCTACCTACACACAACGCCATCTACTCCCAAACTAAGCTGACCTTGTACTATGGATACTAGACAACTGATATACAAATATACTTTTCAACCGACTTCAAAAAGGAGGAGGTTCTCAATTTGACTGTATTTTTTTTAATTTTTTTTTTAATGTTTGTTACCTCATAACTTTGGACTGGGTGAACCGATTTTGATGATTCTTTTTTTATTTGAAAGCTGGTGCTTCCCGAATGGTCCCATTTAAATTTGGTCCAGATTGCAGTCGGTTTTTTATATTGTTAAAATTTGTAATTATTTTGTAAATATATACATATGCACATACTAGTTGTTGCCCGCGGCCACGCCCGCGTATATGTCGGTTATCGCTGCAAATGTGTTATTCTGATGTATAAGCTATATTACTGTAAAGTTTCATCCAAATCCGTTCAGTAGTTTTTGCGTGAAAGAGTAACACACATCCATCCATCCATCTATCCATCCATACTTACAAACTTTCGCGTTTACAATATTATTAGTATAGATATAGATAATACATAGAAAACACCCAAAATCCGAAACAAATATATTTGCAGATCATACAAACCTTTCGTCCGACTCGGGAATCAAACCCGAGACCTCAAACAGAGCAGTTGAAAGTTATGTCCAACAATGGACTATTAAAAGCTGTTAATGTGTTATCATAACATTGTAACATTGTAACATTGTAACATTGTATATTAACAAGTGGTATCACCTTTCTTTTGTCCCCTTATTTTTAAGCTGGTAACACTATCTGGCTCCATTATAAGATTGAAAAGGGGTTGCCAACAATATATCATGCGCAATTATATATTTACAATACACATTATTTAATTCGATTTGTTGGTTTGGGGTTGGTTTTTCATGGTGGATTGTATCATTTGAAAATTTGGTAGTTTTTTTACTGTAGGCTTAGTTGTTAGTGAATTTGATATCCAAAAAGGTTATGGGTTCCTTTACCACACAGGACATACACAATTATGTTTTTTTTATGTCATAGGGGCAAACGAGCAACGAGCAGTCGTATCACCGGATGGTAAGCGATTCTCCCATGGACACCCGCAACACCAGAGGCGTCACAAGTGCGTTGCCGGCTTTTGGGGGATGTGGAGAGGGACGAGGGGAGGTGTTGGGGTATGGGCCTCCGGTATCCTCACTCGGTGAAACACAGCGCAAGCGCTATTTGACACCGGTTTTCAGTGAGGCCGTGGTATCACTCTGGTCGAGCCGGCCCATGTATGTAGTAGTTCGAAGTGTAGCTCTCCCAGTTTGCTCCCTTATAACTAAGATGTCATCCCGTAAGGACTCATCCCGTGAGTATTATAACTGATACGGGATGAGTCACCGACATTGGTGACTCTCTGTTTCCTAAATCCGTCAGTACACAACTGTTTACAAAATACCTTATTTTTTGTTAAAAAGCTACCTCGCTTATGCAAGCGGGTCTATTTCCGATACCCAGAAAGATAGGGTTACAAATTAAAAAATGGGGTGACAATGAAAATTGAAACCGCACTCTTGTTTATCTAATTTAATTCACCCCGTGATGGTTGAGCGCCAAATTTAATTAAAATACAATTTTTTCCCTATTTTAACTGTTAGAAGTTTACATGGCATTACAATTATCGATTTTGTTTTGACTGCCTCGGTGGCGCAGTGGTAGCGTATGCAACTATTGTGCTTGAGATCTCGGGTTCGATTACCGGGTTTGGGCCAAATGTTTGTATGAACTGCAAATATTTGTTTCGAATTTTGAGTGTTATCTATGTATAATATGTATGTATTTTCAAAAGAAAATTATAATTATTTATTCACATCAGTAGTCTAGTACCCATAGTACTAGTTCCGCTTAGTTTGGGACTAGATGGCATTGTGTGTTGGACGTTCGAAATATTTATTTACAAGAAATGGGCCTGCTTAACAGGAGTGACACCACAGCATTGCGGAAAGCCGGTATACATCAGTTCTTACCTCGCTTTTCACCGAGGAAATGAAGTTACTAGAACCCAAACCCCACTGTCCCCATTCTGTGGTAAAAGGGCATCTAAAAGAATGCCAACATCCTGGTGTGTTGAAATGCTGATGTCGATTTGTAATAATTTTCCTTCAGGTTACCTATTTGTTCGAATACCTCCTTCCTATCTCATCACATCAACAGCAGCAACTGCATTGAGATGCTTCTGCATCATTGGGCCTCCGGTCTCGCATTCACCAACGAAACACGACGGCACGAATGAAACATTTTAGGTTGGTCTTCTGTGAGAGGGTGGTACTATCCTGGTCGAGCCCGTTCGTGCTGAAATCAGCGTGGCTCTACTACCGATAAAGTCTTAACATAAGTACCATAAAAGCCTAGTGGTTGGGCGGCCACCACACCGTTGCCTACTTCACCAAGTGTCGTGGGTTCAAATCCGACATAGGACAACACTTTGTGTGATCCACAAATTGTTGTTCTGAGTCTGGGTGTTCTTTGTGTCCGTTTCATGTATGTTTGTAAAGTACCCCGCCACACAGGATTCATTCCTAGTGCGGGAGTTGTCTTTAAAAAAAAAACAATTACCTTTATTCCCATTGATTTATACAACTCCCCATCAATTCATTAAATTTACGTTACAGTGAAAATGTTATTACAATGTAATTAATTCCTCCTGGAATTTAAATAAGTGCTGTGACAAAATTGATTGCGTTCGTTTTCAATACAAGGTGAATGTGTGACGTACTCATAATACATTCATACATCATAACCTAACGGTTCCGATTACACAATTTTGATTTAGTGATGGGACGTTGTCGATAAATTTATTGTTTTATCGATTTTGTGTTTGATTGCACAACATATTAAATATTATAGGTTAAGATTCTCAAAGTAAATATTTGTTGTATATTTATATGTAAAAGAAATAAAGTAAGATTTTTATGTAAGTGTTGCCTACAGAAAAACTGAATTGAACAGAATTGATATCAACGATGTTAATTTAATGCCAATGGCTGGTTGATTTAAACTTATTGGATCAAACTTAAATGGTGTTCATTGAAAGGTTTTAAATTCTATGACTTGAACCACCATCTACATAGACCCATCTGTACATCAATAGATACTAATAAATGAAATCAAAGTGTCTGTAATTTCAAAATTAACAGCTTTTCACTTAATGCATACAAAAATATATACGATACTTATATAAAAAAAAACAATTTGTAACATGATATCAGGAGTAACTTAGGCTGCTTTTATGTATATTAAAATAGCTGCGCCACGTTTAGCCACAGTTGTTTTAAAGGTACAAGTACACCACCACGGGACGCAGTTAAAGAAAAAAAAAAACATTTATTCTAAAATACTCAAGATAACACATGGTTATATACAGAATGAAGGGGATGGAACACAATCAATTATAGTGTCCTGTGCATTGGCATAAATGCTAGTTCAATATTAAAAAACACGCCATTTCTTTGTTATAAGAACAATCTACAAGCGTTCTCTAAAATCCCGTACCATAAAAACATAACTGTAAGTTTTGCTTAAGTTAATCTATATGTTTTCATATTTACTTCGAGTTACAATAACAACGAATCCCCGAATTTCAGTTGAAGCCTTCTATATTTTGACACACGCGTTCGCCTACAATAATAAAAAAAGTTTTGCGTTTAATTATTGCTTGAAATGTGTATTTGACTTGGGGAAGTTGTGAAAGAATTTTGTTTGCTTATGAAAGAACAATATTATGAAACTTGGTAGTGCGTGGGCGTTTAATATCAACATGAAACTAAATTATAACATTTATTTTGTGGCAATGTTCAGATAGTTTTGGAAAAGCAGCAATTTTTTTGTCCGCTTTTGAGAGAAAAGAGGTAGAAGGTATTGTGTAGAGAATGGAATAAGTTTCTGTGTAGAAAAAGTTTTTTTTTAATAAACTAGCTGTTGCCCGCGGCTTCGTCCGCCTGATTGTAAGTTATCGTGAAAAAGAGTTACCTTTCTCATCACATGACAAATTTTATTGAAATCGGTGCAGCAGAGTTACACTCAAATTTATGATAAGTAATAGTTTGGATATGCGAGTGAAAAATAATGTTTTATAAAATGTAAATAAATAATATAGGCTAGGAAAATAATGAAAGTCCTAAGTATTTATTATGTTTATATATTTTTGAATTTGTTATTTCATTTGTTCTTCAATCTTAAATTTTATGCAAAACTTTAACATGGTTGTCAACAACCTTTACAAGTCCACTGTTGGACATAAACCTCTTCATAGAAATGAGATTTTTCCTATCATACATTATTCCAAAATAAAACCTTTTTTAATTAACCAACTTCAAAAAAGGAAGAGAGATTTTATTAGTGTACGTAATATCTTCATCACTTGAGAACCAATTTCTAACATTATTTCTAACAGAATTAATTGTACCTAAGCTTAGGCAGTCTCATTTAAATTTAAATAAAATATTAGTTAAGCACTTTAATGAAGTTGCCATAACATAATAATAATAATATAATAATTTATTTAAAAAAAAAGTATTTGTACATGAATGACTTAATACACTATGACATTTTTTGGGCAATGTCCCAAACTAGGCAGGTGGGAACCTGTCTGTATCTTAAGAAGGGGTATCCAAATTCAACAGTCTTATAGCGATATCAGAGTACGTGCAAATGGTACACAAGGTAATAAAAACAAGTTAAACATCAAGAAAAGAGAGAAAAGGAAAAGGGCGTGTGTGTTTGCGCGCGTATATTAGCGTGCGTGCGTGTATGTGTGTGCGTGCATGTGCGTGCGTGCGTGTGTGCGTGTGATTCTGGACTATTAAAAACATGGTTTTGAAAACAGAACTCTATAAATTCCAATTAAAATGAAATTAACAAAAAAACAAATGTCCTATCTAATCTACCCTAAAACAATTAAGAAATGATGTCACATATCCATCAACCCCTTATCGTAGGATCTTATTTTATCGAAAAAGTACAACACTACGGCGCGCGTCCCATTATAATAGGCGTTTTGTTTACAATACCGACTGAAGGGGAATCCAACTCCAACATAGATACGACGAAGTACGACTTAAATCACACCCCGGCTAATTTAACAAAATAAACTTTAACTTTATTTGGACAAAGGTTATATTCGTTTGAAGAACTTTGGTGTAAACTAATATCACTTCACCGGTGAAATGATCGTAAGTGACATTTAGTTGTTAGACGAAATCTACTCTATTCTTTTACGTTAAGGTCGTTACTTTTATGTGTTTCTCTTGGTTTATAAATGAAGTGTTTCATATGTTTATCGGTATAAGAGATCGATAACGCAAAATTGAGTTTCCGTCACCTCTTGGCGGTGCGTTTAGGTTTTTTATCTGTAGTATAATAATATGTTTCTTTGAATATTACTTATTTGGAGGTATTTCAATGAAATTGTAAATTATACATGTACTAGCTTTTGCTCGTGGCTCCGCCTGCTTGTATGTCGGTTAACGCGGTAAACAGTAGCCTATGTCCTAACTCAAGAATCAAAACATCTCCATGCCTTTCATTTTATAAATAAAAATCAATGAATATTGCGGACATCTAACACACAACGCCATTTAGTCCCAAGCTAAGTAGAGCGTGTGTTATGGGTACGAGACAATTGATATAAATACATAAATATACTTTTTTTTTTGTAAATACATACATAGAAAACGCCCAAACTCTGAAACAAATGTTTGCAGATCATACAAACATTTAATCCGACCCGCAAATCGAACCCGAGATCTCAAGCACAACAGTCGCATACGCTACCACCTCAGGAACTACGCTACTATTTTTGCTTCAACAAGAACAAGGCCGTGCGTTATCTACCTTTTTTATTTGATCTGAGTAATTTGAGGTAGTAATTTAATTTAATCATTGAAATAGGTCGGTTTAACCATGAAAGCGTAACAGACAGACAGAGTTACTTTCGAATTTATATTGTTAGAGGAAGCCACAAAAACCATAGCAAACAACAAATCCGATGACTAGTGGGGGTTAGAGGGGAGGGTTTGTTTCAAAACAGCCGGTTAGCACCGCCCGCCAATTTCAAACTCGATTTAACTAAGGCACAGTGTAGTTTGATGTAGAGGTTTCAAGTTTTAACTACTACTGAAACAACGAGGCTATGGTCATATGCATTATGACCATTGCCTCGTTGTCTCAGTAGTAGCATACGCGACTTCTGTGCATGTGGTCACCGGTTCGATTCTCGGGTTGGACCAAATGTTTGCATAATCTGCAAATATTTGTTTAGGAGTTTGGGTGCATTCTATCTACAATATGTATGTATTTACAAAAAAAAGGTATATACGTATTTATATCAGTTGTCTAGTACCCATAGTACAAGCTCTGCTTTTAATTTATCTTTAAATATATAAATATTCTGTGCGTGTGTATGTAACTAAATTGCTCCTAAACCGCTGAATCGATTTCAATAAAAAATGTGTCTATTTCAGAGGATTTGAAAATGGTTTAGGTTCACAATTCGGTTATAAATGTACAACAATAACTGCTTGTTGGCGAGACGCGCTTTTATCTACATATACATCTCTCATTACTTTATAAAATGTCTACTTCTTCACACATCACTAACCCCGATCATCTCCAGCAAAAGAGCCTTTAGTTATATATTCAGTTGACACGAACTGAACTTAGGTATTGTCGCAATAGTCTGATTGTATCAAAATTCTGTGGAAATACATATGAAGACATATTTTTAGATGTAGATGTCCATATTTACCATTTCACAACCCAACTGCTTGTTTTCCCTCTATATAATACAACACACATTGCTGCTTTCGCCGTGTTTCACCGAGTGAGTGAGGATACCGGAGGCCTACAGCCCAACCGCTCCCCCTATGCTCCTCCCACCCCCAAAGGCCGGCTATGCACATGTGACGCCTCTAGTGTTGCGGGTGTCCATGGGCGGCGGTAATCGCTTGCCATCGGGCGATACGTCTGCTCGTTTGCCCGACTATTCTATAAAAAAAAACATAAACAGCCTTTAAGCGTAGTAGTAGTAATACAAAAGGTAGTAGAGCCACGCTGATTTCAGCACGAACGGGCCGGCTCGACCGGGGCGGTACTACCCTCACACAGAAAATCAACGTAAAATGACAGCATTCGTGCTGTCGTGTTTCGTTGGTGAGTGCGAGACCGGAGGCCCAAATAGTCTAGTCAACAAGTTCCATACTTGTTGACTAGACTAAAAGATGCACAAGCATCACTAGGCCGCCATAGTGTGGGTCACCATGCTGCATTGTTGCATTCGCAATGAGTATGGTGGCCACCACTCGTGGATTCTGCTTATGCTTTCCATCAGGCAAAGTAGAGTCATTTTGGCGGGCCAAACATAAAAATAAAAAAAAAAAAAAAAAAAATAAGCCGTCCACAGCTAGACATAGGCCTCTCCTTAGAAAGGAGGTTATGACCTTTTTTTAAGTCCTCCCTTTATTTGAAGTGCTGTTGTCCTGCTTAGTTTGCTCTCATAGTAGTCTCTTCCGATACCCACGGGATGAATAGGGGTGGTAACACTCCGTATTCTTTATCCGTCACCACACGGAGTATTCTCCTGGTGTTGGTATCCTCCTATTTGAAGCTATTCTGCGAGTGATAGCTCGCCACCTCTTTATATCTTGAGCAGTATGTAGGGGAGCATGGATCGTAGTGCCAAGAGAAAATCAAACTTGGTCTGTCCAGGGCAACGGGCTACGGCTCCTGGGTCTTATCCCCTCTAGCTTACCGGTCACCATCAGTTTCTCGAGATAATCACCTACACGTAGTATAGGGTCTATATCATAAACATGATAATATTAAACCACGATTTAATGCGAGTAATCAAACCAATAGTTGCATAGAAACAAAAACACATTACTCATGAATAACCGCTGAGCGTTTGTGGTTTCTGTAATGTAACCTAATTTCGTAAAAGGTATGATCCGACTGTCGGTTTGCGTGTCTCGCGTCTTGTAATCTGTTTTTAAACCGACTTCAAGAAACTTATTCCCATTTGGTTACCTTTTTATGTTTGTTACCTCGCAAATACGTAATTTATGAACCTATTTGGAAAATTTCTTTTTTTTTTCTAGCTGCGCCCTGCGGGTTTTGCTTTTGAACTGCATTTGAATCGGATATTGTTGACTATTTCATTGCTTTCTTTTGCGTTACCCTATTTTTTAACCGACTTCAAAAAAGGAGGTTCTCAATTCGACCGTATATGTATATATATATATATTATGTTTGTTTGCGGATAACTTCGTTGTTTATGAACCGATTTTGATAATTATTATTTAATGGAAGGGACATATCCCAACGGTGGTACCTACCATAATAAGGACACCAAGATCTGATGATGGCATCCAAGAGAAATCGAGTTATTTTTGTTAATTTTTTTTCTAAAAAAAGTTACTCCTTATAACGTCAGCTGCCAGTGAAAGTTTCGTCAAAATCGGTTTAGCCGTAACAAACAGAAAGACAGACAGAGAAAATAAAACTAGTTGTAAGGACCGTATGTTATGCTTTCAAATGCATCGATTGAAAAGCTATTATTTTAAAATTACAAACAGACACTTCAATTTTATTTATTTGTATCTAGATATGATCTCTCTCAATTCTCATACTTCTCTATGCGACCGACAGAATGAAAGAGGTGGTTTAATTTTTACTAAAAAATGGCACGCGCCGTGTTTGATGACGCTTTGTTCGTGGTGTAATGTTCAGATGGATGCCAGACGGTAAGCGTTTACCTACAGACATACACTGTACAGACCGTATAAACTGTTTTTATACTACTAATGTTTAAAATAAGCATACGATCGATAATTATGTATGCCACACCAGTCCTAGTGGTCTAGCTGTAATGCATTGCCGATCAACAGGTCTCGGGTTCGATTTCCGGGTGAGCCAAAACCGTTATCGGGTTTTTCTTACAAGAAATTCCTAATTGTTGACAAGAATTTCTTATGTATCCTGGAATATCAAAGGCTGGCGGTGTTTCACACACGTTAAGCTGTCGGTCCTGGTTATTATGAACATATCTGGCAAGCGATTTAGGAAGTCAGCGCCCTCAAATATACTGACAACTGGTTCAACCTTCGAATTTAGTTCACCCTCAGGGTTGCGGAGGTCCGACTTCAGTTGCTCCGTGGAAAGACTGACATTCAGTTAAAACCGATTGAATTACCGTGGGAGAACCACGCTTTGGCATGCATGGGTCGGCTCGACCGGAGTGAAACCATGGCCTCACTGAAAACCGGTGTGCAACAGTCCATGGGCGGCGATAATCGCTTACCATCAGGCGATAAGTTTGCTCGTTTGGCCCCTATAAAAAAAACTGTAGCCGATCCAAAATAATTTTGGAAATAAAAACAAACTAGGAAGATGACACTGAACAAAACATTAAAAAAATATTCAATAACTAGTGGACATATACGCGGGCGGAGCCGCGGGCAGGCTATATGTCAGTTATCGCGGTAAATAGTAGCCAGTAGGTAATAGTAGTAAAATAGTAGCCTATGTGTTATTCTGATGTATAAGCTATACCTATTACAGTAAAGTTTCATACGAATCCGTTCATTAGTTTTTGCGTGAAGAAGTTACAAACATACACACAAACTTTCGCCCTTATATATTAGTGTTACTGTAAAGTTTCATCCAAATCCGTTCAGTAGTTTTTGCGTGAAGAAGTAACAAACATACACACAAACTTTCGCCTTTATATATTACTGTGATGATAGTATAGATTAACTGAAATAAACTTGGCAACCCAACACCGAACCAACAAGGCATCCGTCCAAACAACACACGAAATAAATAACACTCAATAACTTCATATACAAAACGATGGAATGGGGGAAAGTTTATATAATTCTTTATCCAATATCATGTAGCAATAATAACATACATGAAACTGTTGGCCGTTGAAACAATCAAAAACTTATATTGCTATTCAAATACTGTCCAACTTAGTTCATTATTGCCGTCCACGTGACTGGCTATTGTTTACCGGCTGTCCGGATACTGGGCCTACGGCTTTGTATCGGAAATTATTCTTGTACAGGGTGTTTCCAATTGAACGTTTTTAATTTTTTATTTGTTTCAAACTTAATGGACTTTAACATCGACGGACCTAATACCCAAGGCATTCTTTTCTACTCGATCTCGTACCTCACTCGTATGTACTCCTATATTTAAAAGGCCGGCAACGCACTTGTGACGCTTCTGGTGTTGCGAGTGTCCATGGGCGGCGGTAATCGCTTACAATCATGCGATACGTCTGCTCGTTTGCCCCCTACCCTTTAAAAAAATACACTACAACATAGACATACATAGTATTATAAACATTTACAATAGACATGTCATAAATACGCATATATTTACTTAATATATATACACATACACACATATTTAGTTTCTTTGGTAAAGAAAGCAAACGAGTGAAAAGATCGGCGAGAGTGATACGATGACCACTGACGTAGAGTTGCTGATCTTTGTGTGGCTGCCCACGGTGAGGGGAGGTGGAAAACGGACCCTATTTCGCGTAGAAACTCTTACGGATATTCATGTGGTGAATCGGTGTCTCGAAATCAAACTGAATAAAACCATACAGTGTGCCATGTTAAATGAGAAAAAGATCCGAGAGCAGCTGCTATGAAAGAGTCTGAACATGAGGTGGGAAGGATATATCCTTCCCCCCTGCTGCTAGCCTACGGTAATCTTACTCAATCTGAGAAAGCGAAATAATTGCTTAACAGGGCCTTTTTGGTGATACCGTGGTACCACACTAGTCGAGCTGGCCCCACTTGTGTCAAAGCATGATTCTCCCTGGACAGCCTTATCAGACACTACTAGCCACCTTTTGTATACAAAAGACTAATTTATTATTTATTTTGTTTCAGGTAAGATTTCAAACACTCTGTATCATTAGTAAGTGGAAAAGTTTAAAGTTGAAAATGTTAAACGTTTACAATTAATATTTGACGAATTGGGGACTATTAAAGACTGCTGATCAAATATGATAGATGACTGTACCGTAAATAAATACCGATGTCTCCTTCATTAAAACGAATATTACAAAACATCTCGGAAAATACAATTATTACAGCTCTTGATTACTATTACAAATTTTAATCAAATAAACATTGAAATATATTACTCAATTGAACTCTAAAACGGTGACGTCACAACTTTGTATTTAGTACATTGTCCATACAAAGTGATCGTTTTGACAGATGATAAAAAGTAACTGATTTGACTAAGGTGTCATCTACCCTATTGAGATAAAGTTTCTACGGCTACCCTATTCATAGCGAACATTCATTAAAATATCAAATGAAAATGACTTTAAGCGAAAATAGCTGTGCTGTGAATTAAAACGCTAGAAAAATTAAATGGTTTATGTATTTCTAAGTAATGGAATATAAATACACTCTCAAGCTTCGACTTCTATTTAAACTAATGAACCTTTTCTCAATTTACTCAAACATAACATGGCCGAAAGTTTGTAAGTGCGTATGTTTATTACTTCTTCGTAGACGCTTAAACGTTTATTCAAATATAGTTTTTTTAATAAACTGCGGGTAACACAGCATTGTGCAACAAGTTATTTTTATTAAAAAAATAGGATCGCCTTGCTGAAGCACTAATAAATATAAGACTTTGACTGCACGTTTGGCTTAGTGGTTTAACGGTCACCACGCCGTTTCCTATTGCGCCAAGTGTCGTGGGTTCAAATCCCACTTAGGACAACACTTTGTGTGATCTACAAATTGTTGTTCTGAGTCTGGGTGTTCTTTGTGTCCGTTTCATGTATGTTTGTAAAGTGGATTAGTTTGTAGTGCGGGAGCTGTCTTCAAAAAAAAAAAGTAGTAAAATATTCATAACCAGCTACCGTCCAACTAAGACAATTTAAGTGATAGAAATAATAACTCTTTCCAGCAAGTATTCTTAGACCAGAATGAACCGTATGCTTCAAAAACATCCAACAAAAACTCTCTGCCAAAAAACACTTAAAAGCCTAAAATAAACTGGTTCTTCATAAATTGCCTTGTTTGAAGCCGGTGCCAAGCGACTATCGCTTAGACTTTTGCAATTGTTCGTTTGTATTCTTTGTGGCTTAGCACCGACTTCAAACAGATTTTAGGTACCTAGCACACATTATAATACTACTATTTAAATTAATAAAGAATTAGGTATAGGCAATTTATGAAGAACCAGTTTATTTTAGGCTTTTGTGTTTATTGGCAGAGAGTTTTCGTTGGATGTTTTTTGGAAGTCGGTTTTTTTTTATAAAAAGGTTTTTATTTTTCAGTTTTTAGTGCAAACAATCGTGGCTAAGTAGTAAGTTGAACTATTTCATCAAATTTCATCATCATCTTCAACAATACAAAATAAGGTATATACGTACGGTTAATATTAAAATCATCCTGTAATCCGTAACTCTTGAAGAGTTTAACCTTCTATCATCAGTTCACCTAAATAACTTGAAAGTATATGACTGAAAGTTTTTAGATATGTATGAAATTGAAAGAATTATCCTTCAACTCCTAACGGTTGAGGAGTTGTACCTTCCACCTTCCATTATCAGCTTACCTAAATAATCTGAAAGAATACGACTAAAGGTAACATACATACGTATGATATTTAAAGATTTATCCTCCAACTCCTAACCGTTAAGGAGTTGTACCTTACATCATCAGCTCATCATCATAAATCGATGATTACCAGACGCAAATACCAGTGTAACTTCAGAAAATATACGAAAAACATAGTATGTGCCCACAAAAAATGAGGGTTTCCCTCGATTTCCCTGGGATCCCATCATCAGATCCTGATATGGTGGCAATGGGACCACCTCGAGAGCATACCCTTTCGAATACAAAAAGAATTTTCAAAATCGGTCCACAATTGACGGAGTAATCGGTGAACATACATTAAAAAAAAAAAAATACATACAGTGGAACATAGAACCTCCTCCTTTTTGGAAGTCGGTTAATAAAAGCGGAGATATAGAAAATGTTATAAAACTAGTTGTAGCTCACAGCTTCACTCGCGTGATGAGACGGGGCTTCATTTACTTCGGCGCAAATGGATCAGTTAAGACACAAATTATAATAACAGTTTCGAAGAGAACTGCTGTTCAGTGATTCTTTACTGCTTTTCATCGAACAGGTTACCGGCTCCTAAACTTTTCTCCTTCTAATACTGAAGGGATCCAAAAATGGAGAGGAGGGTTTCTGAGTCTTGAGTTTGTCTTTGCAGGAAGTCGCTATTGGTGGCGGCAGTCACTATAAATCCGTTTGTCCATCCCATATACCATAAAAAAAAACTGAAAGACGAAAAACCATACTCCACGCATACCTACTAACATTTAACTAATATTATAAATTCGGAAGTATCTCTGTCTGTCTGAAACGGTTTCACGGCTAAATCACTGCATCGATTTCAATGAAATTTGTAATAGAGATACTTTGATTCTTGAGGAAGCACATATTTAGGCTATTTTTTACCGCGATTACCGATAAACACGTATCTGGAGCCGTGGGACAAATATACGTAATCCTAAATAAATTTTAGAAAATGCAAAAAAAAAAAAGATGCATTACTATCTTACAGCAACACTGACAATATAATAGCATTCATGAGAAACCAATTACTTTAATTTTCGAACATAAACTGATTCGTTTTGCAATCACCTGTACAATTCGGTACGGATCACTTTAATAATACATATGCACTATTATCTGTTACTAATACGTCGTGCTGCATACAAGACTATGTAGTCTTCTTTTTAACCGACTTCCAAAAAGGAGGAGGTTCTATGTTCCACTGTATGTTTTTTTTTTTTTTTTTTTAATGTATGTTACCTGATTACTCCGTCAGTTGTGGACCGATTTTGAAATTTTTTTTTGTATTCGACAGGGTATGCTTCCGTGGTGGTCTCATTGCCAGCATATCAGGATCTGATGATGGGATCCCAGGGAAATCGAGGGAAACCCTAATTTTTTATAGGCACATACTATGTTTTTCGTATATTTTCTGAAGTTACACCGGTATTTGCGTCTGGTAGTCATCATTTTATGATGATGAGCTGATGATGTACGGTACCACTCCTTAACGGTTAGGAGTTGGAGGATAAATCTTTAAATATCATATGTATATAAGTTACCTTTAGTCGTATTCTTACAAATTATTTAGGTAAGCTGATGATGGAAGGTGGAAGGTACAACTCCTCAACGGTTAGGAATTGGAGAATAATTCTTTCAATTTCATACGTATCTAAAGACCTTCAGTCGTATACTTTCAAGCTATTTAGGTGAGCTGATGATAGAAGATTAAACTCTTCAACAGTTAGGGATTAGAGGATGATTTTAATATTACACGTACCTTAATTTGTATTCTTGATGATGAAATTTGATGAAATAATTCAACTTACTACTTACCTACGATTGTTTGCACTAAAAAGTGTAAAATAAAAACTTTTTATAAAAAAAAAAAAACCGACTTCCAAAAACATCCAACGAAAACTCTCTGTTAAAAAACACTTAAAAGCGTAAAATAAACTGGTTCTTCATAAATTGCCTATACCTAATTCTTTATTCATTTAAATAGTAGTATTATAATGGGTGCTAGGTACCTAAAATCTGTTTGAAGTCGGTGCCAAGTGACTATCGCTTAGACTTTTGTAATTGTTCGTTTGTATTCTTTTTGGCTTAGCACCGACTTCAAACAGATTTTAGGTACCTAGCACACATTATAATACTACTATTTAAATGAATAAAGAATTAGGTATAGGCAATTTATGAAGAACCAGTTTATTTTACGCTTTTAAGTGTTTTTTAACAGAGAGTTTTCGTTGGATGTTTTTGGAAGTCGGTTTTTTTTTTTTTATAAAAAGTTTTTTAAATGAACCAGTTGAAATAATCGTGAACTTAGTAAGTACTTCCTTCTCAACTCTGCTGTGTGTATTTTATTTGGTTTTTACCTCAGAACTTAGTCATTCGTCCTTCCTCCGAGTTTTATTACTAAACTTGGATTGAGTCGGCTTTAAGTCTACTTGTTTTTTTATGTATGGTCCTACCCAAATGACTACTCTGCCTGATGGAACGCATAAGCAGATTCCAAGAGTTGTGGTCACCATACTTGGTGCGATTGATACTGCATTGCGAATGCAGACAATGCAACAATTGCAGCATGGTGACCCACACTGTAGCGGCCTAGTGATGCTTCTGCATCATTAAAGCTCCGATCTCGCACTCACCAACGAAACACGACAGCACCAACGCTGTCATTTTACGGTGATCTTCTGTGCGAAGGTAGTGTCGCCCCGATCGAGCCGGCTTGTTAGTGCTGAAATCAGCGTGGCTCTACTACCTTGAAAACTTCAATGTTTTACGTGGAGCGACTGCCATGAGACATACATAACCCAAATTTCGAAGTTCAGAGCTCCGCCAACTGTTTTAGCAAATTTTTATTTGTTTGAAGGGCTACTTCCCGTTTTGTTCCAATCAAATTTCAAGAAAAAAATCAAACCGTAAGGCGAAAACTAAGGAATGAACAAAAAAAATCAAGCATGTTGTAAATTAACTAACTTTACAGGTTTTTCGCTACTATAAGGTGACCTACTTATTTACATTGACACTGAAATACATTATTTTTCATAGACAGTTCCGAGATATCAAATGGACTTTTTGGTCGTACTACTATATCTGGAATGGTGTTTGCTATCGAAACTAGTGCTGAGCGATATGAGTCAGCTGATATGTGATGGTGTTGTGTTGTTTGACAAATATTATGAGAAGCAGCTCTTGTTTGGTGCTCTTCACGAACCTCGTAATTTATTGTTACATGAGTAAGTTATTAACTGAATGTAATAATGGAATCCCAAGATTGATGAGAAAACGTACTTCTTTTTCTGGACTTGTTAGTGAGTAGCTGGGAAGGTTTACGAATTCAAAGTGATAGATAGATAAAAAAAGTGTAAAAAAAATAAAAGTGCTGAATCACATGATATTAATAAAATTTAACTTCTTCAATGTAACGTGATTACTAATAGGAACTTAGTAGCAGTAGAAGCAGTAGAATTTGACACTGTTTTGCACCCATAACAAGCACAAAAAAATGCGCAGTGTAGTGAATGACGATTCTAGTAACTAAATAAAAAAATCTGCTATCGACTTTCCTGTATAATAATATATAGTACCTGGATGACCTTATTTTTTTTTTTAAATATGTAAGTTGTTTAGTGGTGCCCTCTCTTGGCACCTAATTCCAGTATAGTTTAATGTAGTTCGCTCGAGTTGCGATAGATGGCGTTAGATGTACATTGATTATATTTGATTGTTGAAAACACGAATAAAACGACATTTTCTAAAAATGAATCCTAGCTATATCGATTTATCGCCCCCGAAAACCCCTGCATACAAAATTTCATGAAAATCGTTGGAGCCGTTTCCGAGATTCAGATTATATATATACAAGAATTGCTCGTTTAAAGCTCGTGTTTAGCTTAGCTAGTTTATAACATAGATTGGAGAGTACTTGCGCACTTGCTTTAAAATTCATTTACTAAAATTAATTTTGCCAGTATCTCCGGTGAACTATTCTTCAGCCACACGATCCACAAAGGTAAGCAGACTTACTCCACGATCAAAACCTGTAACATGAACACAAAGAAATGCATCGACATCGAAAGTGTCAAAGGGGGCCGCGCTATAGCACACGATCGAAAAACAAATGAAATTTATTTCGGTGGTATCAACGGCATTATAAATACGACTTCACTAAGAAAACCGCACGTTTCTACGCTGAAAAAGGTTCTTCAGTCTGGAACATGTTCATCCAAGATTTGTTCTACTACATAGATGCTTCATTAAAAAGAATTGTAGCCAACTTGAGTGGCTACTTTCATGTGATACCTCTCTTTAGCGACATGGAAGTCGACAATATTTTCTTCTCAGTAGTAGGTGCTATGTACTTTTCTAACCGAACTGGTTTATATAAAGCTTATTCAGTGATAGCGCCAATATTTGTCCTGAACAAGACGATGGACGTAAGACAAATATCCCAGGATTTATACCATAACAGTCATGCAGTATATTTTGCTGCAAAAGATGGACTGTACATACAGGATAAGTTTCGTTGGAGAATGGAAATGGTGGCTGAAATCGACAATTTATTTGGTATTGCGTTTAGGAACATTTCTAATGGTAATGTGAATAAAAGTGAAGTATTGTATTCGGACCAAGAAGCAATATATAAATTAGTGAAAAGCAGGCATGGTTATTCTTGTAAGAAGAAATTAGAAGCTCAAAAGCAGGCAGCTCGCTCGATACACTTGAAATTGTCAATTCAGTTGGATTAGTGATAAAAATAAACTTTATCGCGAAGGTAATATTGACTGGTGGTTGATCTAATAGTGAGTAGTGACCCTGACTGCAAAACTTGAGGCCATGGGTTCGATTTCCACCCAGGACTGGGTCTGGTGTGTAATTTAACTAATTTATTAATAAATGTTGGAAATTAGAATGTGAGTTTGTTTTGCTCTCACGATGTGACTACAGAAGGCTAAGCAGTATTTGTAGTGTATGTGTCTATGGTCAGTCACTTCACTAGTAACGCATTCATTCATTGAATGAATGAGAAGGAAGCATTAGGTCATCTCAAGGCATGTGCGGTCGCACACAGTTCAGTCAACTGTGAGCGACGGAGGTGAATGGGCACGTGTACCTCTGAGCCGACAATATAGTATATGGATATACTACAGTATTAGTTACCCATAAAACTTTTTATCCACGTTGTCAATGCGATTAAGAATACAAAGTTTCACAACCCCTAAAAAAATATAATGATCTGTCATGATACAGAAGTCAATACAATGAAAGCTGAAGTTATGCTGGCTGTAAGGTCTCAATAATAGTCGCAATTCGATAAACAGGCATTCTTTTATTGTAATATTAATGTCTAAATGTTGCTTTACCTTGTTAAAATCTGGTTCCCTCTCATCTTCCGGAGCCCGTGTGAGATGCTGCCAAATCAAATAAGCAAAGAAATTTGAATTGTTTATTAATATTAAGCCCTGTCTACATCAGACCCTCTTGTAAGAAACGCAACGAAATAGACTTAGTCTGGTCGACGCGCGACTTGAGCACACTGTCTTTGCCAAATAAAATTATCTTAGAAATGATTTGGGGCAGCGGTTCTCAAATATGTATTTTCATGAACCCCATATTAAGTTTAAATGTTTTCAGTATTTTTTTTCTTTTTACAACTTTTGTTAAAATTAACAACATAATATGTTAATACACTTATTTTTATTAGTATGCCTTGTTTTATCATTTATTAGTGACCCGGTCCAGCTTCACATTCAGTCTTTCAAATTCTCGGATTACCTCAATTATAATTATGCATATATTACACATATCTCTTCTAGCTGTAAAGTCCGACGTGTAAAAATATCTGAAAATATTTACTTACAAAATAAATATTTCATTTCATTTCATATGAACCTTCCTCTTGAATCACTCTATCTATTGCTGTAAACTGCATTAAAATCCGTTGAGTAGTTTAAAAGACAGTGGAAGCGACTTCATTTCATACTATGTAAAGATGATATAGAGGGTAAATGAGCAAACGGGAACACGGGGTCAAGAGTTAGTAGCGTATTGCCCCTCTTTTAATCCCTCTTTCCCTAATCAGGGTAAGTGGTAGAGTTAATACTCCCGCTAACTTCACTAACTTGGTGAAAGGCAACGAAAGAATTGCTCAGGGCCAATCGAATCAAGCCTAAATATGCCAAAGCTCTCTCAGAAAAATGTCGATACCTTATTTTTTAAATAAAACAATAAATTGATCTAATTTGTCGGAGTGCAAACTTGTTTTAACTTTACGCATCTGTACAACAATTGATTTAACTGAGCAATAGATTGTAGTTTAGCCGTTCATTAAAAAGTAATGACTCAGTAAACTTCGCGTTACAGTTTGAGAATCACTGACTTCAGGGGTCAAGGGGAGCACGAGTAGGGTGGGGGTGGCAAAACTGGGGTGAAAATTATGAATTTGTGAATAATTCACCGGGAACATCAAAATACTAATGTTAATAGACGACAGAGGCACACCGAGTTCAAAATGTATTTATGATTTATCGAAATGGAGTAGGTAGGTATCTAACTACGATACATCAAAAAATTTAATTAATAAAAAAATCAAATTTTTTGTCTGTCTATCCCGGTTCTCTCTGGAATGGCTGGACCGATTTCGACGGGACTTTCACTAGTAGGCAGATGATATTATAAAAATAGCGTGGCTACATTTATTTGGGAATCATAAATGATGGAACAAAATTAAAGCCAATGAAATAGTGAACGATGTTCGATTTAAAAGCAACCAAACCCGCGGGTAATACCGCCGAGGTTCTCAGCTAGTAAATAAAATGACGCTCTCAGTATCTCACATACCTTATTATAAGGAAATTCGTAAGTAAGTTACAATAATGAAGTCGACATATTTAATTCTTGTTGTTTACGATTCATAAGTATCAAGTATTTTGGGAAAATTTTCAGCAAAACAAGACATTATTGTGTAATACTGTTAAAGATGAAAACCAAGATATATTTAAAAACTAGCTGAACCCCGCGGTGTTACCCTCGGTGATTGTCGTACGGCGGGTAACGCCGCGGGGCGAAGATAGTCTAAAAAAGTAAAAGTTCCGTCAAAATCAGTCCAGCCGTTCCAGAGATTAGCCGAAACAAACAAATAGATTGTATAGATAATAAATTCTTTTTAAAAGAAGTTGAACTAAATTCAAATAATAATAAAAAAAACTGCCCAACTTAAGTCTTTACTATAATAATATTATTAACTGAAGAGTTTGTTTGCACACGCTAATCACAGGAAGCATAGGTGTATGCGTCTATTCAGTCACCTCACTTGGTTACTCATTCATGCACTCACTCACTTATAAATACAGACAACTGCCTCGTTGGTTTCGCGGTTGGCGTGTGCGACTGCTGATCATAAGGTCTTGGGTTCGATGCCCGGGTCGGACCAAATGTTTGTACGATCTACAAATTTTTGTTTCGGAGTTTTCCATGTATAATATGTATGTATTTACAAAAAAAGTATATATGTATTTATATCAGTTGTCTAGTACCCATAACACAAGTTCTGCTTAGCTTGGGACTAGATGGCGTTTTGTGTAATTAAATGTCCAAAATATTTATAATAATTTATAATAATAACAGACGGGCGAAAGCCTCCGCGAGAGTAGACGTGTGTGCAAGACTACGTAATGTACATACTCAAAGGGAGAATGCTACACATAGGCTCAAATCACGACGGCCTCACAGAATACTGGTGATGATACATTATGAGGATTATCCGTCCTTTATGTGGCAAAACTTGCCATCAACCCAATACCAACTCCGAACCTGGCAAAACGATCTCCGTCCTCCATAAGGTGGCAGGCGAGGCCATCTGTCACCCTAGCAGAAGCAGGCCGGGGTGAAGGCGCAAGCGCTTTTTTCTTTTGTGACAAGCAAGGGAACATCAGGGTTCCTGCACAGGAGGGGGCCATCTACGAACCGTAGGTGGTCCGTGGTAGGTCGGAGTTCCAGGGATTTCCTTTCTAGGGTGCACCTGGTTCCCCGGCTCCTGGTACCCGAGACGGCGCCGTTTTAGTCGGTTCGAGCTCGAGCCCGACATGTCACCAGTTAGTGGTATCCGGGGGATTTGCACACAAAAAAGGAGAACAAAACCTCCTTTTAAAGAAGAGACCTATATCCAGTAGTGGACATGGATGCTTCGTCATAACATACTTCATTTTGATTAAATGAACTAGTCATTTTGGCAGGGCCATACATAAATATAATATGAAATACATTTATTTTGGCATTCACGTACAACACATGTTTAGAATACATAAATAATCACAAATTTTAACAAAAAAAAAACCGACTTCAAGAACTGGATCAAATTGAAATGGGACCACACAGTTGGCCCGTGTGGTCCCATTTTCCCATCCCATTTTTAGCATTCAAATAAAAATAAAAATAAAATAAAAAAAAGTTCAAATTAAATTTATCAACATCAAACATTAGAATGTCGGTGACTCGAAAAGAAGTTTTTACTTCAAAAATACAGTCGAATTGATAACCTCCTCTTTTTTTGAAGTCTGTTAAAAAATAGTTATAGCAACCTGTGTAGTCCCAGAAAAGGCGCCTACCTCGGCATATTGCTGCAGTCTGAGGACCTGCAATGCTGGTTTTCTAATAGGGTCCTAGCCCGGTCACCTCGGTTTGTTCGTCATCCGAAATCAAATCTATATTACCTCTTAACGACTTACAACCAAAACAGCGTAAGAAAAACCCTCAAGGGCAAAACATGCAATGCTGGTTTTCTAATAGGGTCCTAGCCCGGTCACCTCGGTTTGTTCGTCATCCGAAATCAAATCTATATTACCTCTTAACGACTTACAACCAAAACAGCGTAAGAAAAACCCTCAAGGGCAAAACATGCAATGCTGGTTTTCTAATAGGGTCCTAGCCCGGTCACCTCGGTTTGTTCGTCATCCGAAATCAAATCTATATTACCTCTTAACGACTTACAACCAAAACAGCGTAAGAAAAACCCTCAAGGGCAAAACATGCAATGCTGGTTTTCTAATAGGGTCCTAGCCCGGTCACCTCGGTTTGTTCGTCATCCGAAATCAAATCTATATTACCTCTTAACGACTTACAACCAAAACAGCGTAAGAAAAACCCTCAAGGGCAAAACATAGGCAAAGGGATGATATTACAAAAGTACGTTATGAACCAAAAAAGGCTAAAATAATCAATCATATCAACGTGTGTGCCTTTTATTCGACCCACAGTGTAGTACAATCGATTAAAGTGATTTTCTGTGTATCGATATTACAATAATGGGACGTTATTTATTGGCTGTTCATAACTAGCCATTGTAAAGAATTTACCGTAAAAGGAGTTCCTTCGGCCAGTCATGGCAGTCATGACATATTTTAAAACGAGTGTCATTGCGATATACTAGCTATTGAGCGCGGCTTTGCTCATATATATATCGGTTATTGAGGTAAAGAGTAGTCTATGTCCTTCCTCAAGAATCAAAAGATCTCCATACCAAATTTCATTGAAATCGGTGCAGCAGTTTAGGCGAGAAAGCACAACAGCCAGACAGAGCTACATTTTCAATTTTATACTTTAAACATTAGATTAAAAAACCTTTTTCAATTATTAAAGCAATTTTCTCTTTAATGCATCTAAAACTAACCCCACACATCAGTAATCTTATATTCTCTTAAAGGAATTAAACTTCACACGGTCATACATCTTCTGTTGTCGTGTGGCCGTATCATTTAAAAACAAGTAATTTTTCCAGCTACCCTCCTGTTCTTAGATGTCCTAAGGGATGTGGCGTAATGGTCGTGTCTCACGCACACCTCGATGGGGAGAAAACTATGTTTTTAGATGAGGATTCTGCGGTACAAATGTCAAAAGGGACGTGCGCGGTGTAATTAATTTTAGTTTTCTTTCCTTTTCAATTTAATATCACTTTACTTTTACTCTCTGGGTTATGCAGTAGTAGTTTTTTACCCGACTTCAGCGAAGGGTAATATTATTGGCAATTGGTCTGTTTGAAATATTAAAATAACAACGTTTTATTACATGCATATATTATGTATGTATACACGGTACATATACCAAAATATCATTTTTTTTAATGTTTGTCTGTCTGTCTATTTGTTCCGGTAAATCTCTGTAACGGCTGAACTGATTTTGACGAGACTTTCACTGACAGATAGCTGATGATGTAAAGCGTAACTTAGGATACTTTTTTAGACTAGCTTCGCATCGCAGTGATACTCGTGGGTTAACTTCACGGGGCTCAATTATTTAATACTAGTTTGTCACGCGGTCTACATTAAGGCTTCACCTTAAACGTTCTTGGTTCCTAAAGCCCCTTTTACATTACAAGCTGTTGCCCGCGGCTCCGCCCGCGTGTATGTCGGTTATCGCGGCAAAGAGTAACCTATGTGTTAATCTGATTACTATCCTAATAATATTAGGTATAAACGCGAAAGTTTGTATGGATGGATGTTTGTTACTCTTTCACGCAATAAATACTGAACGGATTTGGATGAAACTTTGCAGTAATATAGGTTATACATCAGAATAACACATAGGCTACTATTTGCAGCGATAAATGACATACACGCGGGCGGAGCCGCGGGCAACAGCTCGTAAGCTATTTTACTGTAAAGTTTCATCTAAGTCCGTTTGGTAGTTTGCGCGTGAAGAAGTAACAAACATACACACTCACAAACTTTCGCATTTAACATTAGTGTACCATTCAAACAACTACCACAAACACAGAGTGAAAGTAATAAAATTAATGTTTAATCGACATCGGTCGATCGTCTATCATTAATCACCGGGGGTTGGGGGCAGAGGGTGACGGACTCTGGGGTCGCAAATAATTTGATGTGACGACATATTGTACTGGGACATGCTTTTCGTGCTAAGGCGGTGAAATGGTATAGTTGATTATAGGAAAAATTTGTGTCGTTTGGTTTTATAGTGAGTCGGATACACTTGAGAGCAATGTGTCCGGGTCAAAATAATAATCTATACTAATATTATAAAGCTGAAGAGTTTGTTTGTTTGAACGCGCTAATCTCAGGAACCGCTGGTCCGATTTGAAAAATTCTTTCAGTGTCGGATAGTACATTTATTGAGGAAGGCTATAGGCTATATATCATCACACTACGACCAATAGGAGCGGAGCACCAATGAAAAATGTTTCAAAATCGGGGGAATATTAACACGCTACGGGCAATAGGAGACGCAAACGAGGTTGCGTGGGTCTGCTAGTGATTGATTATCTTGAACAAAAGAGATGATTGCTTTAGCTTTACTGTTTTGTTTATACATAATAGTAACATGCGACTGCTGCGCTTGATGTCTCGGGTTCGATTCCCGGTCGAGACCTAATGTATGTATAATCTGCAAACATTTGTTACGGAGTTCGGGTGCTTTCCATGTATAAAATGTATGTATTTATAAAAAAAAGTAAATATGAATTTATATCGGTTATCTAGTATCCTTAGTACAAAGTACAAGCTCTGCTTAGTTTGGGTCTAGGTGGCGTTGTGTGTCAGATATGCGAAATTTTATTCTTATTCGTGGAATCCCAAGTGCAATGGGGGGTGCCGGCAACGCTCTTGTGACGCTTCTGGTGTTGCAGGTGTACATGGGCGGCGATAATCGCTTACCATCAGGCGATGCGTCTGCTCGTTTGCCCGCCTATTTCATAAATCAAAAAAAAGTAAGTGTAGAAGGACAACAGCACTGCTAAGACCTGACTGGTCAGCGTGGTGAGTAGGCCCTAGCCATGGGAGAGCCACGCTCCGGATATTGCTTATCCTGCGGCTGCTTAACGCTTCGCAAATTTTGAAGATGGCATCCCATAATGATGATGAAACACTTCAGGCCTTTTTCCATTTATGAGTAAAAAATATAAACAGTTCTGACTTTAACAAGTCTACTGTTACTGTTACTGAACGAACGAGAATACCCGCCGTGCCGGCGCGCGCGTCGCTATAAAGCGCGCTGTCACAACTGTCATCGCCGCGCCGAACAAGTGAACACACGTACATTAAAATACTATTGTAACAAGCAATTTTCTTATATACAATATACGTCTAAAACTAACGTGTGTCATCATTTAAAAACCTCGCTAACAAGATTCGAGCCGGATACTTCTTGACACCGTGGAGACAAGGCGGATCAAGCGGTATACTACAGCAGCGAGGCATTTCAAGATCACGGACTTCGCAACGCGTCCAACATGGCGGTGTGAATCAGAAGACAATACAATTCAAACAATATTAAACCAAGATACGGGGCTTGCGGTTTGGTACCTATTTTGAGCACGTGGGTCCAAAGTCCACCGGGCGTGGTGGCCTACTACACGACTCGTGGCAATCGTCGTGTCTGTTGCATGTGCTCGGTTACTGTGCTGCCTAACTGCTCTGCCTGCTTCGCACTTTCTATAGCAACTAACCAGCATATACACATTCAAAATTTAAGTATTGTTCCATGTGACTGTTTCATTTCCATTTTTTTATGACTTGACGCGTGCTAATTAATTTATTTCTTTCAGCTGGGCTATTTGAAATTGGTTTCATATTGTCTTAAACAAGCTTAGCATTTTGTTGTTTGCACAATGGATCTTAAATCATTAAAGAAAACCAGAGCTAGCCATAAAGCAAAGCTTACCATATTTAAAACATATTTAGATACCCTCTTGCCTAGTCAGAATATTAATAAATTACAAATGTTTGAGTTAAAGGCCCGTTTAAGTAAAATACAAGACTTATACAACGAATTTGATTCAATTCAGACTGATATAGAAGCTCTTGTGGAAATTCCAGGTGATGAACACAAGGAAAGGGAGATTTTTGAAACTAGCTACTTCGGCTGTGTGGCTGCTGCACAGGAGTTGGTAAATGCTGCCTCTGCGGAGCAGGAGACTGGATCGATGACAGGTTCTAGTACTAACACTGCACCTCCGGGTAGGCCAAACATTAAATTACCTACTATAAGCTTACCGATCTTTTCTGGACGCTATCAAGAGTGGTTAGAATATCATGACACTTACAAATCCCTTATACATGACAATACAACAATTCCTAAAATTCATAAGTTTCATTATCTGCGTAATTCATTAAAGGAGAGTGCCTCATTAATTATTAAATCATTGGAATTCTCAGCAGACAATTATGATGTTGCATGGGAGTTGCTATGTGATAGATACCATAACGATAGAATCTTAGTCAATAATCATATACAAGCATTATTTAATATAAAACCAGTAGGTCAAGAATCCTCAAAGGCTTTAAGAAACACTGTAGATTCTGTAAATAGAAACTTAAGAGCATTAAAAACACTAAATTTACCTACAGAACACTGGGACATTATCATAATACACATGGTAACTAGTAAGTTAGACTCATGCACACTGCGTGACTGGGAAGAGGAACGCAACAATCTCACAAGATTACCTACCTTAAAAGACTTCACTACATTTTTAAAAAACCGTGCTGACTTACTAGAGACTGTGGAAGAGTCAACAACACAACCAAAACAACAATCATTCCGGAGACACAGCGACATCACTCCTAACCGCCCCAAAACCTTTGTAGTGAATCAACAAACACAAAAACAAGCGCTATTTAAATGTCCTGTATGCAAAGACACTCATACAATTTACCAATGTACCAAATTTAAATCTATGCCAATTGAAAGGCGTATAGAACGAGTTAAACAATTAAATCTATGCACAAATTGTTTGCGAGCAGGACATGATGAAGAGCGTTGTAGGCTCAGTTCCTGTAGGCTGTGCACACAGCGCCATAATACTCTGTTACACAATAATAACACTGTCACACACAGTAATACTGTTCCTAAGGCTTCCACTTCCACTGAAGATTGTGTTGTGTTGCCCACTATACAGGAACAGAAACAAACAGAATTGAATAGTGTCACACTTTCAACCATACATCACAGTCAGGTACTCCTATCTACTGCTATAATACATATACAAGATTGTGATGGTCAGAGTCACAAAGTTCGTGTACTACTCGACAATGGGAGTACATCCAGTTTTATAACAGAAAGCTTACAAGCTAAATTAGGAATACCCAGTTATTCCACTTCACTTTTAGTACAAGGGTTGAATGAGCAGTCCTCAAAAATTACTGAAAGATGTGATGTCACTATATCATCACTCACAAACAGTGGCTATACTAATAAAATTAATTGTTTTGTTGTGCCACATATTACTCAATTGATACCTACTTCAAAAATTAATTGCAATTTCCTTTCTATTCCCTCTCACATCCACCTCGCAGACCCAACATTCTCCATACCGTCTGAGGTGCAGATGCTGCTGGGGGCGGACATCTTCTGGGATGTCCTTCTAAACAATCACATTATCCTTGGCAGGAACAAGCCAACTTTAATTGAAACAACATTAGGGTGGCTTGTCACAGGGTCCATACAAACAACAAAATGCCACCCAGATGGCAAATCTAACACTAATCATACAGTCCATTGCCATTTTCACACCACTGAGCTTGATGAGCAATTAGACAAATTTTTTGAACTAGAAGCAGTTCCCTCTACTCAACAAATCCATACTAAAGGTGAGAGTGAGTGTGAACAAATATTTACACAAACAACAAAGCGCCACCCAGATGGCAAATTTATTGTTACTATTCCATTAAAAGGATCACCTGAATCATTAGGTGATTCCAAACAACAAGCACTAGTGAGGTTCCAGTCTTTGGAACGTAAATTTAAACGTAACCCTGAATTCAAAGATAGGTACACACATTTTCTAAACGAATATTTGGCGTTAGGTCACATGTCAGAAAATCTAATACCACAAAACGACTGCATTTCTTACTTCATGCCTCATCACGGCATTTTGCGTGAAGAAAGCCTCACAACTAAGTTACGCACTGTCTTTGATTGCTCAGCTGTCACAAGCACGGGCTTATCATTTAATGATATTCAGCATGTTGGGCCAACAGTGCAAGACGATTTGCTTAGCATACTAATTCGATTTAGACAACATAAGTTTGTAGTAACGTCAGATATAGAAAAAATGTACAGACAAATTTATGTTAACAATGACCAACGAGGTTTACAACAAATATTTTGGCGTTCTAACCCTAACCAACCTATTAAACAGTATAAATTAAATACTGTTACATATGGGACAGCATCAGCGCCGTATCTCGCAACAAGATGTCTTGTACAATTGGGTCAAGAATGCACCGATGAGGCTATACGTGAAACAATTTTACACGATTTTTATGTTGACGATTATATCTCAGGTCATGAAGATAAAGACACTTTAATACAAACATGTAAAGGTGTAATTGAAACATTAGAGGGCGCATGTTTCCGTTTACGGAAATGGCGGTCTAATCAACCTTCTATCCTAGATGAGCTTGTTCTTGAAAACAACACAGATGAGCTATTAAACTTAAATAAACACGAGTATGCAAAAACACTGGGTTTAATTTGGGCATGTAAGAAAGACACACTATTGTTTTCAATAAATAAAATACCAAATCAGTCCAACACAAATAAACGCACTATTTTATCCACTATTGCTCAAGTGTTTGACCCGCTTGGTTTAATTAATCCTTGCATGTTACAGGCAAAACTCATATTACAAACACTATGGGCTAAGAATATTACATGGGATGATCAGTTACCTGCTGAAGTTGAGTCGCAATGGCATGAGTTTATTAAATACTTACCAGAAATCACCAAAATTGAAATCCCTCGTAGAGTGTTGTGTGATTCATGTGTTAAGGTAGAATTGCACGCATTTTCTGATGCCTCCATTAAGGCCTACTCTTCTTGTATATATATACGCTCAGTGTCTGACACTGGTTATGTACAAGTACATTTGCTACTTGCAAAGAGCAGAGTAGCGCCACTCAAGCAGAGATTGACTATGCCTAAGTTGGAGCTTTGTGGTGCAACTCTCGCTGCAAGGTTGATGACAAAGGTAGTAAATTCACTGCGTTTAAAGGTTGACTCTGTGTTTTTTTGGTGTGACTCAACTATAGTGCTGGGCTGGATAAAAACATGCAAGTTAAAGCTAAAACAATTTGTTTATAATAGAATTAATGAGATTACAAAAATTTCTGACCCTAGTTCATGGAATTATGTTCCCACAGACATGAACCCGGCTGATATAGGCTCTCGGGGGCTGAATGCATCTCAACTTCAATCTTCACTTTTGTGGTGGGGAGGTCCACACTTCCTTCATCAAACACACATGCAGTGGCCCACACAACCACAGAACATGAATAGTGCTAGTTTGCCAGAAATTAAACATACATGTCATTTGTCTACAAATGACCCACATGGTCACAATATTAACTATTTTAATAACTTTTCTGAATTTAGTAAATTACAACGAACTATAGCTTATATCAAAAGATTTATTTTTAATTGTAAACATTCAGGCAATAAACAATCAGGTCCTTTGACTGTCACAGAGCTAAATATCGCGTTAGAAATATTATGTAAACAAGTGCAACGCGATTCATATTGTGAACAATACTTATGTTTACTTAACAAGCGCCCACTGTCTCCTAAAGACAAACTTCTTAAGTTAAATCCATTTATTGACAATTCAGGTATAATGAGAGTAGGAGGCAGATTGTCAAACTCACACTATGATTACAACACAAAGCACCCTATCTTACTTGATGCAACTCATCACATAACCAAAATATTAGTCACACATTATCACAAAATTCTTTTACATGCTGGACCACAGCTGTTGCTATCAACATTAAGACACAAATTCTGGATAGTCAACGGTCGTAATCTTTGTAGAAAGGTTACTAGAAATTGCATATCCTGCCTTAGATTTGTAGGCAAGACTTACCAGCCTATCATGGGCAATCTACCTCTACAAAGATTGCAAGCAGACTACCCTTTTAGTAATACAGCGGTGGACTATGCCGGTCCCATTATGATAGCGAACAGGAAAGGTCGTGGCTGTCAGCTCAAGAAAGCATACATTGCAGTTTTTGTTTGCCTAGCAGTGAGAGCTGTACATATAGAACTTGTTACCGATCTTAGCTCTGAGGGCTTCATTGCAGCCTTAAATCGGTTCATTGCCCGCAGAGGTAAACCGGCAGTAATCTACTCTGACAATGGAACTAATTTTGTGGGTGCTTACAACGAAATATCTAGATTTCTAAAGAATCAACATGATGATATTACATCCTATGGTGCTAAAAATGAAATCAATTTTAAATTTAGCCCAGCCTATAGCCCACATTTTAACGGTGTAGCAGAAGGTTCAGTAAAATCTATTAAAAAACATTTAAATCATGTATTGTCAAAGGCACATTTAGATTATGAAGAAATGAACACAGTCTTGGTTCAAATAGAGGCAATCCTCAATTCTAGACCTCTCACTCCAATTTCATCTGATCCATCAGATTTAGTTCCGCTTACGCCAGCGCATTTCTTGATTGGACGTACACTCGCAATGTTACCCGCACCCCAGGTTGATCAGGCTCCTGTTCACACACTGTCCAGATATAACAGGATACAATTATTAAAGACACATTTTTGGAATCGGTACTACAAGGAGTACATTTCAGAATTGCAGATTCGAAACAAATGGCGTACAAACAAGGGTCAACCACAGCCAGGAGAGATGGTCCTTGTCAAGGACGATCGGCTGCCGCCGAACAGGTGGCTATTGGGACGGGTCACCACCGTCTACCCAGGCACCGATGGTGTCAACCGGGTGGCAGATGTCACAACCACTTCGGGCACCTTGCGCAGAGCCTGGAACCGGCTCTGCCCTCTACCATTGAAATTGGACCAGGATGCTGCTCCTGCTCCAAGGGGGCCAGTTTGTTACTGAACGAACGAGAATACCCGCCGTGCCGGCGCGCGCGTCGCTATAAAGCGCGCTGTCACAACTGTCATCGCCGCGCCGAACAAGTGAACACACGTACATTAAAATACTATTGTAACAAGCAATTTTCTTATATACAATATACGTCTAAAACTAACGTGTGTCATCATTTAAAAACCTCGCTAACAGTTACAAAGGAAATTGATCTATTTCACGACAATTATAGTCAACATTGTTCTTTTTAAACTAGGGTAGCAAATTATCTGATGATGTCATCACCATGACATAATGTGTTGTAATGTGTAATTAACTAATTAGCTTTGGAAAATATGAAAAACATCGTACGTGCCTAACAAATTTGAGGGTTTGCTTCGATTTCCTTGGGATCCCATCATCAGATCCTGATATGATGGCAATAGGACCACATGGGGAGCATACCCTTTCGAATACAAAAAGATTTTTCAAAATCGGTCCACAATTCACGGAGTAATCAGTGTACATACATAAAATAATAATAATAATGTTTATTCAACAGATAAATTTACAAATTTCTCTTAGATATACTGATACTGTATAAAATTAGGGACATATTAGGTAAGAGGTTGCCGTTGACGACCGTACTAATATAAATTGTGTTACAGTCGTCAGCGCCTTCCACCCATCACAACCACAATCGTTTTACTGTGCAAAAGCGTATTCCTGAATATTTAAATAATAACTACAAAGAAAATATGCTAAACAATTGATTTACAATAAAATTAAGCAATAAATTAATAATTAGAATAAAGATTAAATACAATGGAATATTATCAAAAATAAGAATAACAATATAAAATATAGTATCAATTCAGTAAAATATCAAATAAAGATAATAACTGATACCCAATATACAATTATCTGGGTCTGTCTGTCACCGCAAAAGAAAATGATCTCTGTGTGTGTGTGTGTTAGTGTGTGTTAATGTATGTGTATGTGCTATTGGTGTGTGTGTTAGTGTTTGTGAGTGTGCAAGGGCGCACACTATGTAGTTAGTAGGATCTTTGGTTGATTACAAGTTCTTCTGTTTTTTCGTAGCTAAGCGTCTTGACCCAGCTTAAGGTACCTGCCTTGAATTTGTTCATAGGTAGTGAATAAATATTATTCTCAGCATTTGCGGCATTGTATAAGAAATTACCAAGAACATAATATTGCCGCCGTGCTAGTGCCGTTCTATGTGGTGTTACAGAATGAATTCTGGTTTTGTTGCGCTTTGTTACTGGTTTAAAAGTAGTGCTCTTATGCCTGCGAAGTAGTACGCACTTGATAAAAAGCTGCCTTACTGTGAGTGTGGAACAGTCGCTATAGAGGAGATCAGTACTATATCTCCTTGGTTTGCCAAGTATAATCTTTAGTATTCCTCTTTGAGCCCTCTCCAAAGGCAGTAGTATCGTCGTCCCCGCACCACCCCAAGTAATAATGCAATATTGTAGTAGGCTCTGGACCAGAGCATAATATACACAAAACAGTGTTTTTAAATCTGAATATCGGAATTAGTTGTAGTTGACAACCTAACGGCCCGAATAAGAATATTCGGGCCGTTAGGTTGCCAACATGTGCCGTCCAATTTAAGTATTTGTCTATGGTGAGCCCAAGATATTTCACTGTGTCCGATTGTACCAGGTCTGGACAAGTGCATTCTGTCCATCGAAGACAGGCGTGTGCCTTAACAGTAAAGTGAGAAAGAAGGTGGTTGAGCGTTTTTTCGGTAAGAGAACGTAATAAGTCTTGTTTTGTCAATATTGATGGTGAGGAGGTTTTTCTCAAGCCAGGTCGTCACTTCCCTAAGAGCATTTTCTGCATAGCTTTGAGTCTCCTCCCAAGTAACGCCATGCACTACCAAAGCTGTATCGTCAGCATAAGATATGATACTGCAGTTTGGGAGAGATTTTGTGCACAAACTGTTGACATAAATCAGGAAGAGCGTTGGCGAGAGGACACTTCCCTGTGGCAAACCGAAAGTGAGCGGTAATTGGCCGCTTATGTGTGTTCCTACTTTGACACACTGAGTACGGTTAGTAAGATACGACCTAAAGATGTCCAATACAACCCCACGCACTCCAAGACACTCCATTTTATGTAGTAACAGCGGTACCGAGACAGTGTCGAAAGCCTTGGAGGGATCCAAAAATACGCCAAGGACCTTGAAGTTACTGTCTAAGTGCTTTGCAACCAGCTACGTTAGATTTAGAGTTGCATCCTCCGTGGACTTGCCTCTGATGAATCCAAATTGATTTGGGGTAATGAGATTATTATGTAGTAGATATTTCGTAAGCCTACTGTTCAAGAGTTTCTCAAGTATTTTAGATGGAACAGTTAGTAAGGATATCGGTCTATAATTATCAACACTGTCCCGGTCGCCACTTTTATGTATAGGGTGCACTAAAGCTCTCTTCAAGACTTCTGAAAAACACCAGTTCTCAGACAAAGGTTGAAGGCAAATGTTAATGGCCTAGTTAAGCTACTTCTTGAAGCCTTAATCACTTTGGCCGGCACATCATCTATGCCTGCAGCAGTGTCTGTTTTTAAACCTGATATGATTGTCTCGATCTCGCAGCAATCCATGTCCAATAGCACCATGGAGTCTCTAACTTTATGAAATTCACTATGTAGGTTATTAGGTGTATTGGACCCCTCATTGGAAGCGCGTTTGGCCAATATACCATTTACTAATTTAGAGCCGATATTTACAAAATAATCGTTTACAATATTGAGTGATTCACATGGATCTTTGCTCAGACACAGTAAAGAACTCGGCGTAGGTGACGATTGTTTCAAATTAATAATTTTATTTATTGTGTTCCACGTACCTTTAGGATTTTTTTTGTTTTTATCGAATTCATTTTTCTCAAACTGTATCTTTAATTTTTGTAATAAATTGTTGCAATAGTTGCGATATCTTGTGTAAGTAACGTGGAGAATTGCGTTATTAGGGTCTTGTTTGAATTTACCATGTAACTTATCTCTGTGCCTGATACACCTTAGCAATCCTGGGGTTAACCACGGTTTTATTGTGCGTTTGCGACTCGGAATGATTCCCTTTTTAGAGTAAGCTGTGACTGCTTCAGAAATATTATTCAATATAGCAGAAACAGCTATATTTGCGTTTGTGGTTCTATAAATTGTACTGAAATCAGTATTAGCCAGCTTCTGGGCTATTGAGGGATAATCCAATTTTAAATAAGTGTTTTGAGACACTCTTCTTTTTATTTTTAAATTTAAACCAAATACAATTGGGCAATGATCGGTTATAAGAGAATTGAGAATACACGTTGTAGCATATCTTTCCGATCTTATCATTACGTGGTCAATGCAACTATCATTGCGAGTGGGAAGTTGGTGAGGAGGTAGAAAACCATGAAATGCCATTAGATCTAAATATTTTAAACTGTTAGCGTCACCCAATGGTGACGCTAACAGTTTCAGCATTAAACTCAGCATGCTTCAACTTGCGTAAATACAAGACTAACTCAACAGGTCTTTTTCAAAATTTAGAAACAAATTCACATGACAATTTAACTTTAAGTGAAGCGTCAAGCACACTGGGCTTAGGCTGGGATCCTAAATCCGATAATTTTAATTTCCCTATTCAAATTAACTTCGATAGCCGAGAAATAACAAAAAGACGAATACTGTCTAATACATTCAAAATATTCGATCCCCTCGGACTTCTAAGTCCCTGTATTATACAAGCTAAAATTATGTTGCAGGGTCTATGGCAGCAAAAGGTAGACTGGGACCAAAATGTCCCACAAGAAATAAGAGATAATTGGTTAGCATTTCTAAATACTTTGAACTCTTTATCAATTCTACAGATACCTAGGAGAGTGTTGTGTGATTCACCTAAATTTATAGAAATGCACTCATTTAGTGATGCTTCACAAAGGGCTTACGGCGCCTGTATATACATGAGAAGCACTGCAAATGGCTGTGACTTCAAGGTTAATCTACTATGTGCAAAATCTAAAGTTGCACGGATAACCCCTATGACTATCCCTCGCTTGGAGCTCTGTGCTGCATTATTGGCAGCAAAACTGTGCAGCAGTGTTCTTGAGTCTATTCGGTACAAACCATCACGAGTGGTACACTGGTGTGACTCAAGTGTTGTATTAGCGTGGCTTAAAAATGACCCCACCAAGCTGAAAACCTTCGTTGCTAATCGAGTGGTTGAAATAAGTGAACTCACCGATTCGCAGTCTTGGCGATATGTTCCCACAGATATGAACCCAGCCGACCTCATATCTCGGGGAGTCAATGCTAATCAATTGCTAGCAAATAGTCTTTGGTGGTCGGGTCCTACTTATTTAACAACGCATGAGGATAATTGGCCGATCTTAAGGTCTAGAGAAGTGAATAACTTACCTGAAACAAAAAATACATAAAAAATTCACAAAAATATTAAGTGCTTACATAATACCAATCAAAGTACCTCACTTGCTATAAATTCATCGCATTCACAGCAGAGTGCCGGCACGGCATCGCCCGCATCTGAAATAGAAATACACAAAAAACAATACACATTATTTACAAACGACTTAAATAAAACATCTCAAAATAAAATATATACTTACCTTAACACAAATGTACCGCTTCCAGTTATAAACATTGAGAAGTATAGTAGGCTTAGCAAATTAATCAGAATCGTCGCATATGTTAAAAGATTTTGTTATAACATTCGCAATCCTAAAATCAAACGGGTTTTATCTTTAACCACTAGCGAGTTAGATGACTCATTCCATTATTTATGTCGTATAGCTCAACATGAATGCTATCCAACTGAATACAAGGCGATTGTTAATAATACACCGTTAAGTAATAAGTCAAAGATATTGAGTTTATCACCTTTTTATGATAAAAATAGTAACTTAATTAGAGTAGGGGGGAGGCTAAGCTCTTCACCTTATAGTTTCGACAAAAAACACCCGATATTGTTAGATTCTACTCACCATTTGACTAAACTTTTGTTCGAAAGAGAACATTTACGTCACATGCACGCCGGTCCACAGCTATTGTTATCAATGATAAGAGAAGTCGTGTGGCCGGTAAACGGCAGAAGGTTAGCTCGGCGCACTATTTATAACTGTGTACGTTGTTGTCGTCTCCGAGATAAAACCCTTTGTCCTAAGATGGGTAATCTGCCTCCTCAACGTGTGACGCCAGATTTTCCATTTTGTTCAGTGGGAGTGGACTTTGCTGGACCCTTTTCTATAATAAACCGTAAAGGTAGGGGTGCCAGGATTGTCAAATGCTATCTTTGTTTATTTGTTTGTTTACGATACAAATGCGTGCACTTAGAGGCCGTGAGTGACCTTACTAAGGACGCATTCATAATGACCTTACGCAGATTTGCCTCGCGACGCGGTAAACCAAATGAAATATTTTGTGACAACGGGGGTAATTTCGTGGCTGCAGCTAAAGAGATAGGAGTATTCTTGAAGTCAAACTGCGTGGGTTTGACTGACTTTGGAACTCAGGAAGGTATTAAATTTATATTCTCACCTCCGTTCTCTCCTCATTTTGGTTCTATTTTTGAAGCAGGAATTAAGTCCGCTAAGTATCATATTAGAAGGGTAATGGGGAACTCGCACCTCACATTTGAGGAAATTACCACACTTTTTGCACAGGTGGAATCGGTTTTAAATAGTCGTCCTTTATGTCCCCTATCCTCATCCCCTGACGATTACCTTCCATTAACCCCAGGGCATTTTTTAATTGGAAGACCCCTGAGGTCAGTACCTGCCCCTAATTTAGAGGCTATGAAGGAGGGCAACCTGCAGCGGTACAATCGTCTGCAGCAGATATTCCAACACTTCTGGTCACGATGGCAACGTGAATATATCCACGAGTTGCAACAACGGACAAAGTGGAAAGGTTGCACTAGATCAACAAATGTTGGTGATCTGGTACTAATTCAAGAGGACCATGTACCTCCGTTATGCTGGCGTCTTGGACGCGTTAATCGCCTGTTTCCGGGAGCGGATAATATTTCAAGAGTTGCTGACGTCATGACCACAAGAGGGGTGCTTCGTCGAGCTCTCGTCAGGCTGTGCCCCTTACCAACAGCTGAAGACGTGCAGGGTTGAAACTCTTCAACGGGGGGAGGATGTTCAGGCCACGCCTAACACACTACAGCTGGCAATCATACCGTGCCCACTTAAACGCGATGAATGCATCAGGCGCATCATCGTGACGGTGGCTTCTAGTTTATAAAAATTAATGTAAATATACCGACAAGAAATTTCGATTGGATACTTTGTACGTGAAAGTTGTAGTTGGTCTTATATCTAATAAATCAACGAAATTACTGTTACAAGAAGTTTTATTATTCAATGGATTGTGTCTGCATAGACATAAATTTTATTATTCAATGGATTGTGTCTGCATAGACATAAATTGACATTAATATAAATATATCCCCGACCAATGTCGGGGATATATTTATATTAATGTCACCTATTATAGCTATAGACTTAATCATATTTAAAGATGTGAGGCACTGATCCAGGCTATCGCAAAAATTATTTATATTTCTGTTTGACGGTGATCGATAGATAGCCACAACCGCGTATTCGTTATCAGGACTATGCATGACTATGCGTCGATATTGCAATTGACACTACGAATGTTAGTGTGCAATATAGTTAGTGATTCATCGCTTATATGACATTTTAAGTTTTCAGGAGAACATATAGTTGATTTCGATATCTGGATTGTGTCAATATCGTAGATAATATCCTCAAACTTGAAAGCCATTAACAATATGCGTAAGAATTCCGTGGACCATCTCATACTTACATGAATGTTTGAATTTGGGAGTTGTACATTTTATTTCAATAATGCTTAGGCAGCCGAATATTTTTTTTTTCGATATTAAGTCTATGCTCGGAATTGAAAAAAAAAAATTCGATGACATTGATAACCTCCTCTTTTTGGAAGTCGGTTAAAAAGTAGTTCAAATTGAGAATATGCTGTGTAATGGCGTTTTTGATGCGGTAATTAAAAAAAAAACACTATTTAAAACAAGAAATGAGATAAAAACTAAACCGTTTGAGCTACTGACTGGAAATTTTGGAAGCTGATGTTTTTTATGATATAAAGCACCTGCTAAGAGAGGTTATTTGAAATGGTAGTCCTAAGGGCGTTTTCACATTATCCGATCCTACATCGATGTCGGGTGCCGATACGATATCGGAGGAACTTAAATAAGGAGATGTAAAATAAAAAATCTACGATTTTATGAAAGTTCATGAAAGAATAAATACACAATCAAGCAAAAAATATTTGGTAGCCTGATTGTAAATCGAACGTAAATTTGAAAGAAAGAAAGACACAAGAAAGAAAAGAAAGTAAACTTGGTTAGCATCACGCTACAATATTTAGGGACGTGGCAGTAAACAACAAACACGTGTGAAACGATCTGATAGATTTTAAAATGATTAATAGATGTTAACTATACAGCGGTCACGATTGTAATCATAGGGGTGTATAATAGTGTTGTAATACGTGGTTGTCATGTGATTAACTGCAGCGACAAATGTCCTAAGTTCGATTCCCGTTCGGTCAAAAAGTTTTATATGTAGGACGTATTTGTGAATTTATGCTTATGATAAAATTGTTTAAAAGGTTACGATAACATTCTATTCCACGACGTTTCGAACGGTTTATACGGCCCAACTTGTGTGAGCTTAGCATTTGATCTCAGTGATTGTTTGTTCGAAACGTCGGGAAATAGAAGGTATCGTAACCTCTTAAACAATTTTATTTCGAATAAGTCCCGTTGTATAACAAAAGTTATGTGCAAAGTCGCGAAAGTCTACAAGTAAAATTTTAACAAAAATAAAAACTGACTTCAAGGTTTGACTCGATTTCTCTTGGATACACTCATCGAATCTTAGTGTCCTTATCATGGTACCACCGTTGGGATATCTCCTTTCTATCATAAAAAGAATTATCAAAATCGATTCATAAACGACGAAGTTATCCGCGAACATACATAAAAAAAAAACTTATATACGGTCGAATTGAGAACCTCCTCCTTTTTTGAAGTCGGTTAAAAAGAAGACCAATCTCTATGCTAAAAGCTACTGCCCAAGTTGACATTCTACAATCGTAAACAATAATAGAAAACTAACAAATGTATGGAAATCATGACATCTCAACGCTAAATCGCGTGGTCAAAACATAATATCAGCCATTGGTATAAGAGAATACAAACGTTATCAATTGTAGAAAGAGATTCGACGCGAAACACTTGCATATTGGCTAAGGGAACTAAATAAATAAATGAGTAAATATTTCGGACATCTAACACACAGCGCCATCTAGTCCCAAACTAAGCAGAACTTGTATTATGGGTATGGGTACTAGACAACTGATATAAATACATATACTTTATTTATAAATACATACACATACATAGAAAACACCCAAACTCCAAAACAAATATTTGCAGATAATACAAACATTTGCTCCGACCCGGAAATTGAACCCGAGACCTTAAGCACAGCAGTCACATACACAACCACTACGCCACCGAGGCAGTCAAACAGATCTATTATCAGTTGCATTTTTTAAACATATCAAACTGTTTTGCTTGCCACCTTACTAACAATATGTTATACACATGTGTTTTAAATTAGGAGAATGAAGTAGGTACTTGCAACAAGCTTCAAGCGTTACAACATAACAATAGCAAAATTCTTTGCACGGTAATCGAACCCCCGTCCCCCGCTAAATCACAAAAGGCAACAGCTCAATCAATTATCCGTCTAACTATTGTGACTGAGCATTTTTGACCCCTTTTCTCCTATTAGAAAATGTTTCATTGTTAAGTAGCTTTCGCACTAGGACGTACGAACGCTACCATTTCATAGTCAAAATCCGTTCGATATTTTAATGGTAGCCATGGGGTGAAAGATGACTTAGCAAAGCCTCTCTCAAAGAAAAAAAGACTGTCCTAAATTTCATAGTTTTTATTTTTATTTGAGTACTGCAACTCTTGCCTTAAAACCAGGCCGTAAGTTTTTTTTTTTGTTTTTTTTTTTTTTTTACAAAGACAACTCCCGCACTAGGAATAAATCCTGTGTTGCGGGGGACTTTACAAACATACATGAAACGGACACAAAGAACACCCAGACTCAGAACAACAATTTGTGGATCACACAAAGCGTTGTCCTACGTGAGATTTGAACCCACGACACTTGGCGAAGTAGGAAACGGCGTGGTGACCGTTAAACCACTAGGCCAAACGTGCAGTAGGACGTACGAACGCTACCATTTCATAGTCAAAATCCGTTCGATATTTTAATGGTAGGCATGGGGTGAAAGATGACTTAGCAAAGCCTCTCTCAAAGTAAAAAAGATTGTCCTAAATAAAAAAAAAAAATTTTATTTGAGTACTGCAACTCTTGCCTTAAAACCAGGCCGTAAGTTACGGCATCGTATAGTTATAAACCATAGTTTTCATTGCTTTTCTCCGAGTGAGAAAAGTTAACAGTCTTTAACCGTTCACTGCTGGACATGGGCCTCTCTTTAGAAACGGCTCTTACGACACCCACACGGGATGAATAGGGGTGGTGACACTCCGTATTCTTAATCAGTCACAAAATGGACAGAGGAAAGTTACTAAAGCACAAATATTTCCTCGTACTGATTCAGGAAGACATACTCAGAAGGCGAAGACGTCTGTTTTTAGACTCTTATAGTCACTTACCATTGGAGATCTCTCTTCTCGTTTCAAGAAGAACAATCCGCCAAAGAATCGTTGCAGCAAAAAGCAGCGTTCAACCTACCTAGTGCGTAAATCCAGTTAGCGACATATGGCGACACGACCGTCCCTAAAGTTTATATGTTATATGCCAGTCATCTAATTGATTGACTTGATGTTACACAGACGCTGCTCATGGACTGTTACTCCTCGTTTCTGTAATGCTGATAACATACGTACTGAAACTATCCATATTTATTTAATATGTTAGTTTAGTTGTTGGTCTGGACTGCCGATCAAGAGCTCTGAAGTCGGGTAGGTAGTATAACATTGTCGGGTTTTCCTTACAAGCAATTCTTAATAACAGCTCGAAGTATGGAAGTTGGACGATTTTTCGCGGCCGTGCCTCGGAGAGAACTCTAAGGTCCGGTCGGTCCCGGTCGTCATGAATTGTGTATTACCCCATGGGTGTCGTAAGAGACGACTAAGGTAGCAAACTCCGCAGAACAACATCACTGCAAAGAGAAGCAAAACTTGACACAAACCTTATACCAACCCGTCTGGTCAGCGTAGCCAAAACTTTTTTTCTAAGGAAAGCCCTCTGTCTAGCAGTGAACTGTTAAAGGCTGTTGATAAAGGCGTTGATTTGTCCAGTGTCTTATCTATACTATACTAGCTCACCCCCGCGGTGTTACCCGCGGTACAAAAGCAACTGCAATTAACGCCTTGCCGAAAAGTAAAAAAAAAAGCTGTGTAAAAAGTATCCTATGTCCGTCTCCTGGTTCTAAGCTGCCTCCCAACTAATTTTCATTCAAATCGGTTCAGCCGTTCTTGAGTTATAAATAGTGTAACTAACATGACTTTACTTTATATATATAGATAGATAATAAATAAATAATAAATAAATATTTCGGACATCTAACACACAACGCCATCTAGTCCCAAGCTAAGCAGAGCTTGTGTTATGGGTACTAGACAACTGATACAAATACATAAATACTTTTTTTTGTAAATACACACATCAAAAGTGTCTAGGGATCAACATATGTGTCTAGGGATCAACATATATTTTTGCAATAACTTTTCTCCTGATTGATATTAATTAAAAATTTCTTTAAGGATTCATGAAATAAAGTGTTTTCGTTTGTCACAGTAACGATAAACCAAGTCACCTTTGCATTAATAAAGAAATTTGCCATTTTCCTAATAAAAGGATTTTTGACATTTGAACCACTAACATTAAAGTTCGAAAAAAAGACTGAAATAACAGTTTTCTTTAAAATTTTATTAGGTAACTTAAACAATTAATAATCCGTGTTTCTACCGCGAACACTAACACAAGAACATCGATTTGGCATACTCAAAATGAGTTCATCCAAATCACGCTGTGGAATGGCCGCCCATGGTTGTTGCAACAACAAAAAAAGGTCTTCTTGCGACTGGATACCCTCCATATTCGGCAGAGCTCTTCTCTGTAGCATATCCCATGCATGCTCAATCGGGTTCAAGTCTGGCGACTGAGCAGGCCAGGGCCAAAGCCACATCTCAATCTCAAGAAATCCGCATAAAAATGCTTGATCCCTAGACACTTTTGATGTGTGTACATACATAATATACATAGAAAACACCCAAACTCCGAAACAAATATTTGTAGATCATACAAACACTTGGTCCGACCCGGAAATCGAACCCAAGACCTCATGATCAGCAATCGTACACGCCAACCGCGAGACCAACGAGAGATATAATTAATATTATAAAGCTGAAGAGTTTGTTTGTTTGAACGCACTAATCTCATGAACCGCTGGTCCGATTTGAAAAATTATTTCAGTGTTGGATAGTACATTTATCAAGGAAGGCCATATATCATCACGCTAAGACCAATGAGCGGAGCTCCAATGTAGAATGTTACAAAAACGGGGGAAATTTTTTACGCTACGAGCAATAGGAGATGTAAACGACGTTGCGTGAGTCAGCTAGTGTACAATGTACATAGTCAAAACTGCAAACTGCATCGGTGGCGCACTAGTAATGTATGCAACTGCTGTGCTCGGGTCGGGCCAAATGTTTGAATGATCTACAAATATTTGTTTCGGAGTTGTGAATGTATTTATAAAATAAAAAGTATATATGTATTTATATTAGTTGTCTAGAACCCATAGTACAAGCTCTGCTTAGCTTGGGACTAGATGGATTTGGAAAATACATAGTGTATATTATTATATGATAATGTAAATATGTATATTATGTATTTATTATCTACACTCGTTCGCCACACCGCTTTCTACTGCGCTGTGTTGTCAGTTCAAACCTCACATGGTATAATAACACTCTGTATGATCCACAAACTGTTGCTCTGAGTCTGGGTGTTCTTTGTGTCCGTTTCATGTTTGTTTGTAAAGTCCCCAGCGACACAGGATATATTTCTAATGCGGGCGTTGTCTTTGAAAAAAGTCTACATTGTCTAAATGTATGTGTATTTTTATTGTTTCAGGTAATTAATAAGTCTTCCTATATCTACTTGAACGAAGTAGCGTAAGTTATTTGACATCAGATATTAAGGTACTCATAGTATGCGGATGCGGGTATTCTCATAACGTGGAATTTTTGTAATCAAAAGATATGACATTACGAGGTTTTATTTCTACGATGTAGACTATGTAGAATTGTAGAGGACAAAAGAATATCAATCCTGGACACATAAAACTCAGCTCCTTTCCATTGATCCTCACAAGGGCGTTACCACCATTTGAGCGCCCAAGACCTTTCATCTCCTTGACCTTTCAACCCCACTAGTTAAAGAGAGGTGAAAAGATTTTACTTTCATCTTCATTTATACTTTTTTTTAAAGATAAATATAATTTTTGAAATTGCGGTAATAACTGGCCGTAATTAAATCATCGCCTGGTACTTCAAAGGGTTTGCTGCGGTGTAAGTGATAAATCAGAGTTTCCGCTAAGTGTCTAACTGACGAGTGGAGGCGATGATAAATTCTCTTTTTTATATGGGCCGGCCAAAGTGACTCTACTCTGCCTGATGAAAAGTATGAGCAGAATTCAAGAGTAGTACTCATTGTTAACATAGATAATTCAGCATGGTAATCCACACTATACACACCATCTTAATAATAATATGTACCTCTTTTATGCAATAATAGATAAACGGGTCTTGACTAAGTTTGGCACACAGAGATAGATTATAGTCAGAATAGCACATCATCAGACTATTGGAGTCCACTGCTGAACATAAGCCTCTCCCATTGCACGCCGACTCGACCGGAACGGTACTACCCTCGCACAGAAAATCAACGTAAAATGACAGCGTTCGTGCTGTTGTGTTTCGTTGGTTAGTGCGAGACCGGAGGCCCAATGATGCAGAAGCATCACTAGCCCGCCATGGTGTGGGTCACCATGCTGCATTGTCTGCATTTTCAATGAGTATGGTGACCACCACTCTTTGATTCTGCTTATGCTTTCCATCAGGCAGAGTAGTCATTTTGGCAGGGCCATACATATAAAAAAAGTATGTATATTTTCTCAATCACAAATTTTAACAAAAAAATATCGACTTCAATTTGGACCAAATTGAAATAGGACCACACGGGAACCCCCAGCTTTCAAATAAAAATCATCACAATCGGTTCACCCAGTCGAAAGTTATGAGGTAACAAACATATTATAAAAAAAAAACAGTCGAATTGATAACCTCCTCCTTTTTTGAAGTCGGTCAAAAAAGTATGTTTATCAGCAGTTCAGTTACCGTAGGACAGGTTCTGCCTGATTTCGGATCACACGGCCGCGTATGAGGTTATTATCATTAGTATTATTGCTAAGTCCATTGATTTCGGTTTGAAGTTTCGACCTTTCATTTGCTGCTGGAAATGGTTTTATTTCCCAGAAACAAGACTGACCTTTTTGTAGTGATTTTGTCCAGTGAAGTTTGTTTTCTTAGTCGACAGTTACAATATCCGCGGGATTAATAGGGGCAGAGACACTTAGTATTCTAAATCCGTCACCACACGAATCGTTGATTTTGAAATCAACGCAGTTAATTATATCTACTCATGCTATACTATGCCAAAGGCACTAGGTATACAAAGACAGTGATAAAAAATAAGAAAATGCATCTTCGTAACTTTGAAAAATACTTCGCTATTATAATAATTTCATGTGGCAGTATAAATCACAACTTAGACTTTAGTCAGAACGTCCTGCTCAAAATGGCGGCGCTGTTTTTGACATTTTAACGTTGCATAGCTTGACAGTGAGTTATGACTATTGTCCACATCGCTTTGGTGTTTTAATTACCGGCTCTTGTTAGCTTTATGGGTTTTGCGACGAATTGAGTTTCGACTGGTGCATAAATTTGATGGCGAATATATGGCTAAAAAGACACTTCTCTCGGAATCTTATATATTTATTTTCAGGCTTATAAATTCGCAAGTAACTGTATTTTCTACCTAGTATTTATGTACTAGATTTTACTCGCGGCTTTGACCGCGTGTATATTAGTTAACTCGATAAAGAGTAGACTATGCCCTACCTATAGAATCAAAAAATATTCATGCCAAATTTCATTGAAATCGGTGCAATTGTTTAGACATTGAAAGCATAAAAGTCAGATATAGTTACTTTAGAATCTATCTATCTATGTATATAAAAGAGGAAGGTGTCTGTTACACCCAGAGATCAACGCACATCCCAAACCGCTGAACCTAGAATCCTGAAATTTTGCATGTAGGTTCTTTATATAATGTAAGTGAGCACTTAGAAAGGAATTTTTGAAATTCCATCCCTAAGGGGGTAAATCAGGGGCTGAAAGTCTGCGTGCGCGAAGACGCGTGCATAAGCTAGTTTATAATATAAGCATGGATTTCAAATATCCATAATACAAAATCAAATCGTCTTACGATTTTTAAGATAACGTTTTCCAGCATATAGTACGTTTACAATTATATAAGCTAAATTTATTTTGAACAAACATTTACACATTTAAAAACATTCACTCTGTAACACCAACGCAGGAACATATACACACACACACACACATTAAAACTAACACAAATATGTATGATTTCTGCTACATCACGACTCTTATTGTATTGGTTGTTTTTCAATATGAATATTTCCGAGTGGTGATGTGATTTCACCCGGAAGGGTTGAAGTTAATTGGGTAGGAAAGTACTGATTTCAAACTTTTAGTTACGGGGTTGGGGTTAAAACTGCACGATAACTATGTGATTATATCCCCACTATTATTAGCCTTCGGTTATGTTTTCACAGCTTACTCGCTGATTTTAAAGAAATTTTGCATGGAGATAGATACTTTGAGGAAATATAGGCTACTCTTTACCGCAATTCCGACATACACGCGTGCGAATTCACGGGCAATACTAGTAACCAATATATGCTATATATATATGTATATAAATATCAATGAATCGCCAAATGCGTTGCTAAGTGCAAAACTCGAGAACCACTGTACCAATTTGGTTATTTTTAAATACTTTCGTTGAGGCTTGTATCTTTTGGAAGGTTTCTGTGTAGAGAAAAAAATTAAAAATTTCGAGGAAATTGATAAAAACAACACTTATTTATTTATTCTATTGTACTCCATAGGCCAATAACTTTTGACAGAACGAAGTTTTTTGGGGCAGCTAGTCATAAATATAATTTTCATTCATCATCAACAACCCATAATGCTCCACTATTAGGCTCGGGTGCCCCTCTCAGGAGAGGGTTAAGGCCATACGTCCTAACGTTGGCCGAATGCGGGTTGGGGACTAGCAAGACAATGTTGTGGCTACGTAATCTTGCCGTTGGATGTTTTCTCCGTGATTTCACGAGGTCACGTTAAGCAGTCGGTCCCGGTTGTTATCACATGATAACAGTCGTGAAGCTTAGTTGGAGGCCTTTGGGCGGCTTGAATAAATATAATAGAACATCTTATTATATATATATTATTAATCAAACTTATTTATATATTAAAAAACCCTAGTCATGTGGCCGATACTCAGATCATAAAAATGGTTTACCTTGCATTGTGCCAATCAATTATATCCTATGGTATCACTATTTGGGGCGGAGCCACTAAAACGTTTTTAATAAAGTTAGAACGAGCACAGAGAGCGGTTTTAAAAGTGGGGTACGCCTTACCATTTTTGCATCCCACATATCTTCACGAAAGGACTGGGGTGCTGACAGTACGGCAGCTCTTCATACAACACACTATTCTTCGACAGCACTCCCTCATGCAATACGATCCCACAATTTTGAAAAATAAAAGACGGATACATGCGATCTGTCAAATAAGGAAAGCTCATACAAGTTTCGCACAACGTCACTTTGGCCACCTTGATGGTTTTCTTTACAACGAAGCAAACAAAATATTGTCTATTTATGCTCTTACTAGAAAAAAATGTAAAATGAAACTATCAATTTGGCTCCAAACGTTAGACTACGATACTACTGAACATTTTATTAACATCCCTAAATAAACCTACTTAAAACTTACACGTAAACCGTAAACATGTTTATGGATTTTCACTTATATTATCTATTTACATGAACATATTATTTTACTTTAATATTTAAGATACGTTTAATATGTATGCTATCACTACTTGAGTAATTTTTTGGTACAAGTAATTTGCTATCAATGTGTAAACTGTAACAGGCGTATATAAATCCAAGATGAGGGCCTGTAGATCCGTCACACAGGGTGTCCCTAGTATGGACTCCCTCTCACAAAGGACCATAAAGTAATTTAATTGTATTTTTTATATTTACTTTTAAGCTCTTTGATGATAACGAACCTTTGTGATGAGAAAAATAAATCATTATTATAATTATCTAATATGTTAAGAATAAATATATGTATAAACATAGTGAAAACAGGGGCAATCACTTTTGTAGGTCACCCTACCGGAGTTGGCTGAGGTTAGGTGTGTCGGAATCAACGTGACTAAACCACATCGTTTGCATGTGGGTGGATGGGCGCAATGGGAGGGGTCCAAGAAAACAACGCTACCTAGTCCCAAACTAAGCATAGCTTGTACTATCGGTACGAGTCAACTGGTATAACTACAAATATAGTTTTTTTTTTCATTTTCTTAGTATATATGTTATACATAGCAATGCAAATTATTAATATAAAATTATCACCTTAAATGTACCTCGTAACTCTGAACTTACAATACTGACAACTGTAATAGAAATCTCAAAATGCCCAGCGCGTGTTTTTATAATATTCAGCCACTGAGAAAGAAAACTTTCATTCTTTTCTTGGAACGACGAATAGTGACGTCACAAAATATTTCTTTCATACAACTACCCACATATCATACAAAAAGCAGTCACGAGGCCTCTAGACAGAAGTGGAAACTCTAAACTATAAACAAACAGTTGTTTAATCTGAAATGAACCTCTTAAAATAAAATGCACGATAAAAGAAGTAAAAAAAAATATAGCTCATGGAAAGCGTTCAGTGACGATGACGCGAGTATTAATTTTGTTCACCCAAAGTGCTCTACGCACCTTAACAAGGTTTCATTTAAAAAAAAATTGACCAGCCACATTTCTATATAAAAACCACTAACAGAAGTCAGTCATAAATAAAATTTTCATATACAATAATTTATGAAGCGGTTAAGTGCAGTAGCATGCCACGGTACAACTCGTAAACCGGGCGTATAGCGACACGTCCTATACCTAAAATAAATTATAATATCGTGGTATTTTTTATGCGTCTGTTGGGATGATGTTTTAGCGGATTGGTGAAGGGTTTTTTTGAATAGGGGTTGTGGCAACTAAAAATATTGTGTTTTTAACTGCCGTATGGGTATATTAAAGTGACATCGAATGTTAAACTTTAGGTAACTTAGTAATACTAAAAAAGAATTTTCAAAATCAGTCCACAATTGACGGAGTAATCAGTGTACATACATAAAAAAATACCGATGAAATTGAGAACCTCCTCCTTTTGGAAGTCGGTTAAAAATGTGAAGATTTGTGAACTTTGTTGGATGGATATTTGCTACTCTTTACTATAATTTTGTCGTAAGGTATCTTCTGCATCAGATTCCGACTTTACATACATACGTGAAATGGACATAGAGAACACTCAGACTTGGTACAACAATTTGTGGATCACACAAATAGTTGTCTCATATGGGTATTAAACCCACAACACTTACAAAGAAGCGTGACCGCTTTTAAATGTCTACATCTTCTGTGCAATCGTGCAGAAATGTAACAAACTTGTAATATTTTTAGCTTTCAACCAATAATATTCCCATTTCCTTTACTCGTTTGGTTATATGAAAATATTTTACTGCCCTTTCGCAATGTCCGTGTTAAACTCGTGTTTCCATAGCTGGAGCGTTTCCGGCCAGACGGTGGCCATCTTGTTTTGTTGATTTGCAATCGTTGGTAACTTAGTACTGTTTTTGGAGGAATTAATAATATTATAATATCAAATAGCTGTACTCTGACCTTCATAAGCTAAGCCTGTATGGTAACTAGACCGCTGAAAAACATAGTTACTTATCTCTAAATACATACATCTACTAATTCAACCGATTCTACCTGAATATCAGTTTTTTCCCGGAGCGACTGGCCTCGGACTTCCGCAAACCTGAGGGTGAACTGAATTCAAAGGTTAAACTAGTTGTCAGTATATTTGAGGGCACTGACTTCCCAATAACGATTGTCATAGAAGTTGACGGCTTAACGTGCTCCCCCGAGGCACGGGCGGGAAACACTGCCGTATTCCATGTTCCGGACTGCTGTTCAGAATTTCTTGTAAGTAAAACTCAACAGCAGTCCGACCCAGAATTCGAACCCGAGACCTCTTGATCGGCAGACACTTGCGCTAACCGCTAGACGACCGAGGCAGTTTTTAAATACATACATATTATAGGTAAATTACTCTCAAACACAGAACAGATTAGCGTTCTCGTCAATCGAAGCTATCGATACCCTAACCAAAAATGATTTCTTAGCCTTTTGAACCAGCAATTCACGTTTCAAGCATTCAATAAACCCCCTGTAATACACCCCGCCTGCATCCTTTCAACAGACCCTCTGTATAAACGCGCTTTTAAAAATACTGAATGTTTTTTTAAATTCAATCAGAATTTTTCTATTATTTATTCAATTCAGAACCTACATAGCAGATAAAAATTATCATGCTTTGAGAATATATTTTTTCCGAAAGGTTAAGAAAAATTAAAAAATAATATATAATGTTATCGTTTAGGTATTGGTATCGCTTTGGGGGTTGGGGGGGGGAGATAGGGTGAGGGGTTGGGGTATGGGCCTCCGGTATCCTCACTCACACGGTGAAACACAGCGCAAGCACTATTTCACACCGGTTTTCTGTGAGGCCGAGGAGCACACTAAGGGTGACTTCGAACCCCGTGTAATTTATTTCATTTAAAAAACTATCATCATCTACCTTTTGCAGTTCTCTGATGGAGACATGACATAATTTAAGAGATTAAATGCCGAAATACCTTCTGTTATATAACTAAAAACGCTTAAGTCTAACCAACACATTTAGGTATATATAACAAACAACAACACAACAATCGTATCAATACGTAAAAAGTAACCTTAAAGTACCCTCACCAAGTGTACAACACTTAAACAACAAAAACCATCTTGTAGTGCGGTCGATACGATCCCGCACCCCGGGATTAAAGGCTTAAACGGACCGCGCCGATACAATCTCTCTGTGTAATCAAACACAAAGACGTTTATATAAATAAAATTGCGGACAAAACATTTAGGTAGATGTTTCGAAGAAAATTTTATTATTGGTTATGTTGCCAAGGCCAAGAGCAATTGCTGTATCTGTGCCCTATTGTTGCACGTTTTGGTTGCATTGATGAGAAATGAAGAATAAGACTGACTTCATTATGCGAGGCCTTTGTCTACGGTGAACGCTGAGATGGAGATGATAATTATGGTAAAAAATTACATGTGTCGAATAATATTTCTATACTTTTCTCTTCTTAAACACAAAATGCAATCAGGATGTTAAGTTATTGCACAAAAATTGATATTTTTTTTCTAAAACAAGATCAAATAGGGTAAGAGAAAACTATATTTATGTCCTTTTTAGAGCCTTTGAAGCCAAGAGTGAAGGTGTGTGTCAGAATAGAATCGATTAAAAAAAACACACTTCTTAGCACTTCTCCTTGGAAAGACGATTTTGGTCTTCTATGAGACGTTGGCCAGATGTATTACGCCAGGGTTTTTGTTAAGTGATTTCTTTCTTCCCAGTGTTATTGTCCTGCTTAATTTGCAGCCGTAGTCGCCTTTTACGAAACCCTCAAGAGGAACAGATGTGGTTACATTCCGTATTCTTAATCCAACACCCGACGTACAAATAGGACGTAATAGGGTCACTAGTTAACTCTTAAGAGAGATATCACAATTACCCAAGAAATTGTCCCCAAACTTTCGTTGAATAAATAAGTGACGTCACGCTAATTCTCAAATTAAACACAAACGCCCAAGTCCCGGACAAACACTAATAATTTGTCACTAAGATAACAGTCCCGTATACGCCCGGAGTCCCGGTCTAATCCCGGCCCGCGGCGTGACGCCGCATATAATCCCGGGATTACGGAGACAAATATTTCACTTCACTACACGTAAATGATTTTGGATGACAGTTGATTATTTTTGATAGTATCGTTTTATGATTGACTAGTTGCTCCTCGCGGCTGTTGTTGTACCTAGCTCATCCCACGAGAATACTATTTTTTTGCCTAATAAAAAGTAATCCATGTGCTATTCCATACTATAATCTGTCTCTTTACTAAGTTTCTTTCAGATTTGTTCAGCCGCTTTTGCGTTAAAAAGCTACAAACATCCATACCGCCAGACAATTCTTTAAGTTCTTCTCATCGAAGGAAGATTACAACAACGTCATTCTAAGGGGGAAGGTTGAATAAAGGGTGACGCCCTTAAAACTCTTGACTTGCAGATGGCTTTAGCTGTCGATCGTCACTTACCATCAGGCATAACTGTCTCAGTGGCGCTGTGCTTGAGATCTCGGGTTCTATTCCCAGGTCGGAGCAAATGTTTGGCAAATATTTGTTTGACAAACTAAGCATAGCTTTTAGTATGGGTACTAAACCACTGATATAAATACATATATATATCCTTTTTTTTTTGTAAATACATACATATTCTACATAGAAAACACCACACTCGGAAACAAACATTTGCAGGTCAAACAAACATTTTACTGACGCGCGTATTGAACCCGAGACCTCAAGCACGGCATAGGTACATAGACTGCCAAAACTATTAACCTTCCTTTAAGCTTCGCCGTAGTCGAGTACAAAATGACAAACCGAAAAAAAAAACACATTTCTTTACATCTACACAATTTTTTTTAAATGTAAAAACATAATTTCCTTTGTTTGTTTAATATTAATACGAAATTAAATTAAATATGAATAGAGAATGGTGCATCCAGCTTGTAGAATTCTCATTACAGTTTCAAAGACATAGCATAATGAGTTTCCATAAATGTAAATGAGAATATTGAGATAATAGTTGCCAGGTAAATAAGGCTACAACATGGAAATCTGCATTCGGAGTATACGTTTTAAGGGATTACCTTTTTTATGCATAAAATATGCATGTATTTACAAAAGAAAGTAAATATGTATAGATTATGTATGCATTGATATCAGTTGTCTAGTACACATAGTAAATGCTCTGCTTAGTTTGGGACTAGACGGCGTTGTGTGTTAGATGTCCGACAATAATGATAATTGTTTATTGTAACAAAAAAAGGAATACATAACTCTGTATAGCCCTGACTCTATGGGAGTTAGTTACCTTCCAAAGACAAGAAAAACAATTGTTACAATGCACTGGTGGACACAATAAGTTTGTTTGGTTAGGTATGTTTGTATATGGGTGGGGGTGTATGAGTGTGAGGTGTGTGTTTGCTGTGTATTTGAAGCTGTTAGTCAGGATGTGTATATGGTGAAGGTGTGTGTGTCACTATTCAAGTCTCCATTACTTCACTTTTTCTAGAAAATATTCATATTTTTTTTTTAAGATGTAGGCATTTTCTACCGGTCAACCTAAATGGTGAATGCAGATACAAGAAGTAAATAAAATTGTAGTTTGTTTCTAATTTCAAATTATCAGCTTTTCATTAAATGCATGTGGAAGTATATTAGATACTTACATGCTTTTTTATGTATTGCCCTGCCAAAATGACCCCACTCTGCCTGATGGAAAGCATAAGCAGAATCCGAGAGTGGGTAACAAAACAATACTCACCATCTTTTAAAATTTTTGATGGTTTTTCCTTCTTATTTCTGCAACAACTGGACCGATTTCGATGGCATCACTGGCAGATAGCTGATGATGTAAGGAGTAACTTAGGCTACGGTTTTTTAGACTAGCTCTTCCCCATGATGTTACCCTTGTTGTAAAAGTACACAAACAACTTCTTTTTTTTTCTTCTATTTAAAAAGACAACTCCCGCATTAGGAATATACATCCTGTGTCGCGGGGGACTTTAACAAACATACATGAAACGGACACAGAGAACGACCAGATTCAGAACAACAATTTGTGGATCACATAAAGTGCTGTCCCATGTGGGGTTTGACCTTGGAACCCACAACACATGGCGCAGTAGGAAGCGGCGTGGCGACCGCTTGAACCACTAGGCCAACCGTGCAGTCAACTGCTGGTAAAACCGCGAGGCGCAGCCAGTTATTAATTAAACAAAGACGTAACTTAATTGTTATCAATAAATTTACTATCAATGAGGCGACCTCTAGTTGTAATACTCTGTCTGTATCAAATTCCCATTCATCTCTTGCGTCTCAAATGCGCTCCGGGCGCCCTCTAATCTCTTAAGAAAGTAATATTTCAACATTTATTGATAAAGACACCTTCAAACCTTGTAAAACTTTAATTTGCTGTGGAGTATTGACTGTTAGTGATTATTTATCAATAACTAATAGCATCTCACTAGGCGGCCATAGTGTGGGTCACCATGCTGCACTGTTAATTCGCATTGAGGATGCTGACCACCACTCTTGGAATCTGCTCATGCTTTCCATCAGGCAGAGTAGAGTCATTTCGGCGCAGCTAAAATATATATTGTGGTGACTTCCACATATAGCGCAACAAGAAAACACACTACAGCGCCACCTACCGGATATACACCGAACTACGGAGTAACATACAATACAAAGATACTACCAATCCTGAATCGCGCAGTAAAAGGTTCTCGCGCCGATGATCATATATACAACATCCTAGCATCAACCGTTGGGCGGTTGGCCCGCCAGGCATGATCACCTCGCCTGGTCGGAGGATCCTCCGTTTGTGTTGGTGGGACATGACACACATGTCCCCCACAGTGGTGACCCCGACGTGATTGGAAGCAGCATCAGCACGCCACCAACATGTTCACTCCCACAGCAAGTCTCACAGCCAGCCAGCAACCTCGGCCTCAACAGGGATACACCACACGCAGAAAGCGACCGCTCCAGCCTGGTTACTCCTACGGCCTCATCAGCGTCTAGGCACAGCACACTGCACCTACGGTCCATGTAGGCAAAGCATATCTCTCCCGTCTACGCAGCAGCCAGCCACTACGCAGCAACCGCCCCGACTCACTGGGGACCTCACCGCAGCACCGCCCACCGCTTGTCATCCCGCCTCACTGGGAACAGCGAACTTCAGCCCCGACTCATTGCCGCACTCAGTTCCGACTCACTGGAACTGCTCAATCCTGCACTGGCAAGCTCCGCAACAGAGCACAGACAGCTGACTCATCATGTATCGACCTCCGGTCTTGGAGGGGAGTGATGTGGCGACTTCCACGTACAGCGCAACAAGAAAACACACTACAGCGCCACCTACCGGATATACACCGAACTACGGAGTAACGTACAATACGAAGAAACTACCAATCCTGAATCGCGCAGTAAAAAGTTCTCGCGCCGATTATCATATACAGGGTGTCCCAAAATTCAACGATAAGCGGGCACCTTTCATGATATTTTGAAAACTGCGGGCAATTTGGTGTTTTTAAGAGTTGTGGTGAATAGTAGCACTATTTAGGTGTAAGATAAAAAAAAATCTTAAGCATATTTGAGAAATTGTCATCGTGGTCGTTCAAAATATCATGAAGGGTGTAAATTTTCAAAGATATTCTAAATTTTTCTTGTAACTAAAAAAAAAACTAGGTATATTTTATTTTTTATTTTTCCTTATGTACTCATGAGCAGGTCTACCTTTTGGCGCCCGTTTATCGTTGAATTTTGGGACACATGGTATACAACATCCCAACATCAACCGTTGGGCAGTTGGCCCGCCAGGCATGATCACCTCGCCTGGTCGGTGGATCCTCCCTTTGTGTTGGTGGGACGTGACACATCTTTCCCCCACAATATAATATATTAAATATATAACTTGTTTTAGATCATGTATTTTCTTGCAGTAGAGTATAATTTTTCAATCAATTCTGGTCATCTATACAACTAAATAAAATTGGAGTGTCTGTTTGTTAATTCACATTAACAGCTTTGCAAATTACTAAATGCATATGGAAGTATATATACGGTACTAACATGGACAAAGTAATTTTGATTTTTTTTGTCTGGTCGTTCCGGCTAATCTCTAGAACGGCTGGAGCGATTTTCACTAGCACATAGCTGGTGATATAAGGCTTAGGCTACTTTATTAGACTAGCGTTGCCCCGTGGCCTAACACAGCGAGTACTTTATAAAAATAATCACAGATTTTAACAAAAAAAAAACCGACTTCAATCTGGACCAAATTTAAATGGGACCATACGGGAATATTGAGATATTCGTTAATTTGTCGCGTACATACATAATGCAAATTGAAGACTTATATGGTTTTCTCATGGATGACATGTCAGAACTGGACCAAATTTAAATGGGACCATTCGGGAAGCACCAGCTTTCAAATAAAAAAAGAATCATCAAAATCGGTTCACCCAGTCCAAAGTTATGAGGTAACAAACATAAAAAAAAAAAAAAAAAAAAAAAAACAGTCGAATTGAGAACCTCCTCCTTTTTGAAGTCGGTTGATAAGGAACACCATTTCATTCTTACCACACTTTAAAATAATGTTTGAAGAAACATCCAAAAGAAAAGCTTAGCTTTCCAATAATATATTTATAAACTATAAACATTTACTCCAATATAAATGCTAACCATTCAGAGCCATGTCCCCCACGGGGCTACCTTATACGTTCGACCGTCACTTTCAATATAGGGCCCTCGGTATCTATTACTGTGAAGGTTTGTCTAGAGTTCTAGACCAATGGATCTCAAAGTTTAATGGCTCGCGATCTACCCACTTAATTGAAGACCTCAATTTCGGAGTAACATCTGGGCCAAACTCAGGATATAGTGTTTTCTGTCTATACAATATTATGTGTTTATAAAAAAAAATGTACATAAGCATTCTATCAGCCAGTCTAGCTTTTAGATAACAAGCTTTTCTAAGTTTGAAATTAGATGGCTTAATTATTTTTTTTAATAAGTATTTTGCACATCTAACACACAATGCCAACTAGTCCCAAGCTAAGCAGAGCTTGTGTTATGAGTACTAGACAACTGATATAAATACAGATATACTTTTTTTTTGTAAAAACATGCATATTATACATAGAAAACACCCAAACTCCGAAACAAATATTTGTAGATCATACAAACATTTGGTCCGACCCAGGAATTGAACCCGAGACCACATGATCAGCAGTCGCACACGCCAACCGCGAGACCAACGAGGCAGGCTTAGTGTGGCAGATGTCCGAAAATATTGTTTTTAATAATAACAATGGTTCTTTTTAAATATTCGTATAATAACTTATAATACGAGTATTTGTCGATTGTTATACTTAAATTTTTTTGGTCGGAGGGGGAGGTTTAAGACCGAGCGTAGGTAGAACCCCTGCGAGGTGTTGAAGGAAGTGAGAAGCTGTTGTATGCGGGTAGCATAACATTGGCCGTTGTGAGAAGCTTTGGGGAGAAATAAGTCCAGCATTAGTCGTCTATTTTCTGAAATTTGTTTAGTTATTTTGGCTATTGAATCATTAGAAATTATTGATGATTTATTTAAAGAGAGTATGCTAAAAAAAAGCGGCCAAGTGCGAGTCAGACTCGCCCGTGAAGGGTCCCGCAGCAGCAAGTAACATTTTTTTTTAATATTTGTTTTGATTGAATGAAAGGTAAATTGCAGTTTACGATTTATGACGTATTAAGAAAAACTATTTACTAGATTTCGTTCAAACCAATTTTCGGTGGAAGTTTGCATGGTAATGTACATCATATATTTTTTTTAGATTTATCGTGCTCTTATTTTAGAAGTTACAGGGGGGGGGGCACACATTTTACCACTTTCGAAGTGTCTCTCGCGCAATCCATTCAATTTAGAAAAAAATGATATTAGAAACCTCAATATCATTTTTGAAGACCTATCCATAGATACCCCACACGCAAGGGTTTGATGAAAAAAAAATTTTGAGTTTCAGTTCTATGTATGGGGGACCCCCAAAATTTATTGTTTTTGCTTATTTTTGTGTGAAAATCTTAATGCGGTTCACAGAATACATCTACTTACCAAGTTTCAACATTATGGGTCTTATAGTTTCGGAAAAAAGTGGCTGTGACATACGGACGGACAGACAGACAGACATGACGAATCTATAAGGGTTCCGTCTTTTGCCTTTGGCACGGAACCCTAACAACCATTAGTGTTGTTATTCTTGTGCTTAATGATCCTGATCGTTAGCAGCTTTAGTTTCTAGGTTATATTCAATGTTTATATTTTTTTCTATTTAGTTTTTTTTTTAAAGGAATATACATCCTGTGTCGCGGGGGACGTTACAAAAATACATGAAACGGACACAAAGAACACCCAGACTCGGAACAACAATTTGTGGATCACACAAAGTATTATCCCATGTAGGATTTGAACCCACAACACTTGGCGCAGTAGAAAGCGGCGTTGCGTCCGCTTAAACCACTAACCGTGCAGTCCATTGCTTTGTTGTTTTGTTTGTGTTACCTGTTAATATCTATGTGTCAGCGTAGTTTGGATTGAGACAACAAGGTATGACGACCGGTACACGTAATGCAATTCTCATATTTGATCACACGCTTGGCTTATTTACACGCTCCGAACATTTGTTTACGAAGACGGCAGGCGTTACCTCGATACGCTCGTTAGCACTGTTGCCTAATCTATTTATACTCAATACCAGTCTACTACTACATATTGCATTTCTACTGTAAACAATATGTAGGTATTTTTCGGTGATAAATAAATCACACTTCACATTACATCACATCACACTTCACATCCTACTATATTATAAAGGCGAAAGTTTGTGTGTATGTTTGTTACTTCTTCACGCAAAAACTACTGGACGGATTTGGATGAAACTTTACAGTAATAAAGCTTATACATCAGAAAAAACACATAGGCTACTATTTGCCGCAATAACCGACATACACGCGGGCGGAGTCGCAGGCAACAGCTAGTACTTAAATAAATCGGTCTACCCACTAGTCTACGGTCATGACCTATACTTTGAGAACTGCTGGTCGAGACGTATTAAACTTGCATGAATTACTTACTAAAAATGCGTGATAAAGGGGGCGCTAGTTATGTGTCCAAAGCGCAAAATTTTTGGAAAATGCAGAAATATATTTGTCTTAGATAATATTTTTTGACACAAATGAAAGCAGTTACTTATTTTAGCAAAATAAAAATCTCATAAAAAAAATTCAATTTCCAGCAGTTTGAGATACGTCAAACTAAACAGTTTTTGATAAGTACCGAGTACAAATTCAGATCGATTTCACACTGTGTATTGGATATAGACCTCTCCTAAGAAAGGAGGTGTTGGTCTACTAAACTATGCTGGCCAGACGAGTTGGTATAGGGTTTGTTTCAAATTTTCCTTCTCTTTCAAGTAACGGGCCGGCTCGACTGGGGCGGTACTACCCTCGTACAGAAGATCAACGTAAAATGACAGCGTTCGTGCTATCGTATTTCGTTAGTGAGTGCGAGACTTGAGGCCAATGATGCAGCAGCATCACTAGGCCGCCATAGTGTGGGTCACCATGCTGCATTGTTGCATTGCCTGCAGTCGCAATGAGTATGGTGACCACCACTCTTGCATTCTGCTTATGCTTTCCATCAGGCAGAGTAGAGTCATTTTGGAAGGACCATACATAAAAAAATTGGCAGTTATAAGGACTGCCGATAGAAATGAAAACTTATAACTTGAATGTTATTTGTAAAATTAGAAATTTCGTAATGTTTAAATTAAAATCATAAACATCAAACAATAGCATGTTGGTGACTCGTAGGTAAGATTTTCTACCAAAAAGTGCTCAACGCGGCTAAAGAAGTTCGCTTCAAAAAGACCCACATGGGACAACACTTACATACATAGTAAACACCCAAACTCCGAAACAAATATTTGCAGATATTACAAACATTTGGTTTGACCGGGCAATCGAACTCGAGACCTCAAGCACAGAAGTCACATACGAGAGTCAGTCAGTTAAGGATTGAACTGGCAACACTCAACACAGTAAAAATGGCGAGGTTATCACTTGAACTAGTACACCATTGGTGCAGTTGTTGACTGCACGTATGGCATAATGGTTTAAGAGGCCGCCACGCCGCTTCCTACTTTGCTAAGTATTGTGGGTTCAAATCCTACATGGGACAACACTTTGTGTGAATTCTTTGTATCCGTTTCTATATGTTTGTAAAGTCCCTTGCGACACTGGATTTATTCCTAGTGCGGGAGTTGTATTAAAAAAAAAAGAGTTGTTATGTGCGTTATGTATGGTTACAGCTTTACTTTAATGACAGTTCGTTTTAAATCACTATCCATCAGTCTTGGGTCAGACGTTCTGACTTCGCAGACAAGTTTCAAACTTCGGTATTTAGTTCGACAGTTCCGACATTTTGGCAGTTAATAACATCATTTGGGTGTTTAACAGAGTCGGAGTTTATGTTTATCTAGCTAGCTGATCGTCGTTTACATGTCCTATTGCCCGTAGCGTAATAATTTTCCCCCGTTACTGTGACATTCTTCTTTGTTACATTCTTCTTCTTGGTCATAGCCTGTAGCCTTCCTCGATAAATGGGCTATCTAACACTGAAATAATTTTTCAAATCGTACCAGTAGTTCCTGATATTAACGCGTTCAAGCAAACACAAATTCTTCAGCTTTAAAAATATTAAAAATATAGATGTGTTCAGACCAAATTGCAACTGTTTTTGTCGACGTGACAATATCTTGGAAGATGCGAAGATGATAACTTAATATACCTACTTACTGAATCCATACTATCCATAATAATATTATACAACTGTCTATTGAGCTTTCACGGCTAAAACGCTGCACCGATTTCAATGAAATTTGTCATAGAGATACTATGATTTCTGAGGAAGGACATAGGCTACTTTTTAACGCAATAACCGACAACACGCGCCGTCGGAGCTGCTGGAAAAAGCTAGTAACAATATCAAAATAATGGCCTAATTATAAATATGTGTAAAAAAGCCAAAGTCCACTGGACCAATAGCAATTAAAATTAGCTCCACTGCGGTACAGTGCACCGCTAAATACACCACGCTTTTGTGTGCAAACAAATTGAGCTGTCAGCGAAACCTGTGCTCCGGGGTGTAACAACATTTCAGCTTTCAAATATGGAATGTAATTATTGTTTTGTTTTTGTTTTAATTGACTTCTGGCCGTTAGGAATTTATATTGTTTAAGTTGGTTTTGTGTCACCTATCAATCTGGTATATGCTATCCATCTGTCTATCTGATGAAGAAATTCAAGAATACGGATTGTCGCTACTCCTATTCATGCCGTAGGTGTCGTAAGAGCTGACTTAGAGACCATATAACTACCAGCACACGTGTTTGCCTCCCACAATGATCCCTGGTCCTTTAAGCGGGGTGTAAAAAGCATCTCACTACGTCGCTAAAGCTGCATTGTCCACGTTCACTATTAAAATGGTGACCACTACTCTTGGATTCTATTCATGCTTGTTATCAGGCAGAGTAATTTTGGGAGCTATTACATAAGAGAAGAGCAAAAAGAGAAATATAACTTGAAATAAACCTTTTACCAACACGTCTGGTCAGCTTGACATGATAGATCAAAATCTCTTATCTAATGAGAGGCCTTTATCCAGCAGTGGACCAGCAAAAGCTGTTGATAATAATGAGAATGTTATTCCAATTGTCTTCACTGATTATTTTATAGTTTACAATAAAATTTAATTACAAGACAATCTTACTAAGGAATGCGGTATTATTATGGCGGTATCAGTCGAAAGAACGCAAAAAGAACTATACCAAAAGATCAAACAAAAAAAAACACAGTCATATATAATCAATCACTCATGAATAAATTACTAATTTATTCATTTGTTTCCTGTGTCACGCTATCGAAAAAAAAAACAAGAAAAAAATTGTCAATCTAAAACTGTCACGTGCAAAAGCACTCATCATTCTATTTAATTCAAAAATCGAATTCATAGACACACAATGGCTGAATCAACTAGTATTTGTCTACCCGCAATTTTTTATTTTATTGTTATTATTCCTGTCTACCCTAGCAAGCGGGCTTTGTGTTCAAGTTAGAATTATATGTGACCACTCGAGCGGGGTTTCATTAAGCTTTTAGTATTGTTAAAAAAAGGGGCGATATTTTATATTAACATGAACGATAAATAAATTGTGATATTGAACGTTTGGAATGGATGGAATAAAATAATAATGTTCTATGACCTACTAAATATTGCGATCTATACCCTAGCTCAAATCTAACCGGATTTGTTACGTCCCTTTGTGTTATTTTTAACTTTAAGTCTGTAAGTTTAAAGTTGAAAATAACATAGAACCGTTACTTAGTTAGTTTCCAAAGCAAGAATTCTTTTTCTTAGGCGGGTTCGATCAAAACATGAGTTTGGGTATTCTCGGTGTTCATTTCATATATTCACAGTGCAGAAGTTGTCTTTTAAAAGCGAAAGTCTAAGTGTTGTCTGTAGAAAGAAACAATAATAGACTTAAATGTGTGTGTGTATTCTTTTCTTTTACGTGAGGAATGCTTTTCACACTATACCCTCCGCGGGGAGGCGACAGGCGTGTGTGGGGACTCCCAGAGGACCGGTCTACCCACTAAACCCCGCGACGGCCTACCTCGATGGATGACTGCCGCGGCAGTCAATCCAGGAACGCAGGAGCTCCAGGAACGCATCGGCGGCTTCTGGAGTTCCCCTCACAACTGAGGTACATCCCTGGGTATTCTATCATGACTAACCATACACATCGTAATAATGAGACAACATAATAATAAAACACAATGGTGGTTATTTTCTTGTTCAAAAACTTTAAACTACAAATCACTAAAATGAGTGTCGTCCTAAATGTCACGAATTGCTTAAATTAGATATAGGTATAACCACGGTGTAACACAAAAAATAAACGTAACCTAAATACATAGGTACATGCAACAATTGCATTTTTAAAGTGAATAATTTTATTTTAGTAACGCAAAAACAGAATTAGCAACATTATTTAACTACTCGTATATTTATTTCTGTGTGACTAACAATACTCTTCTTTTACGTAAATGCTAGAGACACTCGCTTTTGTAGCTGTTTTTTTAGAACTAAACAAGGTAATACACCATTTAATATTTCCTAAATCCCACCTCTCACAAAACATTTCCGATATTAATGTAAAACATCCGAAAAATCAATAAATCTAACATCACACTAGCCATTTCAAACATGATCGCATCAAATTCAACCCTATTTCATCGCAGTAAGGTAGAAGTTTATTAGTTTACCATATGCCATACCATACCATAGTTTACCGTACTAACAAGCGAACTTGTGTACCAATATCAGCGATAACAAATAGAATCGCTGCAAATCAACGGGTCTAATGTGGGACTTCGTTGACCTATATCTGATACTAGATGACTCGCTCAACTTTGTCTCATCAGTGAATTAACAGCTTTTAACAGTCCACTGCTGAACATATACCTCTCCTTAGTAAAGGAGTGTTAGTAAGGAGAATTATATGTCCAGCAGTCATCACTGGGAAGACACACTGGTCAAAAAGTTTAGTTTTGAGACTCTGCGGTATTTGGGACGAGAAGATGTAGCGCAGTTTCTCTAACGCCACTTAGCTGAGTAGGACTCGACGATTGACCTCTTTTTCGAAATTGGATATGTATATAATCGACAACAACTTGGACATAAAATTTTCACTGAAGTGGATGCGACATGGAGGATAATTTTCCTCTAATCCATGGTATAACAATATACTACGCCAGGTATGGCATTCCTACGAACGACATGACGTCATCATCGCTGTCGCTGGTTCTGATTGGTTAATTTCGTGTTATGTTGCTATCACGTGGTAACTGGATAGTGACGTCACCTCGGGGAGCTCTCAGAATGCGAGACCTTGTTTTCTTGGACCATGCTCCTGTTAAAATGAAAATAAAATGAACATGACCATGCTCATGTAGATTTTAAGACCAGGGCGTCTTTGGAGACCTTACTAAGGCCATCGAATATTGTGCTAAAGTCCTTCATACTACCAGACGTGTTTGAATAGAGTTTGTTTTAAATTCCCCTTCTCTTTGCAGTGCTGTTGTCCTTTGTAGTTTGCTCCCTGAGTCGGCTCTTACGACACCAATGGGATGAATAAGGGTGGTGACACTCTGTATTCTAAATCTACCACAAGTAAATATCTCCAAAGGATTTTTTGATGTATGGCCCTGCGGAAATGACTCTACTCTGCCTAATAGAAAGCTTGAGCAGAATCCAAAAGTAGTGGTCACCATATTCATTGCGAATCCAGACAATGCAACAATGCAGCATGGTGACCCACACTATGGCAGCCTAGTGATGCAGCTATTTTCTTAGTTTCCATTGACATTCCGCTCCTAGGGGAGGGAATCGTGATGTGATTCAGCCTATTAGCCTTCCTCAATAACTGGGCTATCAAACACAGCAATGATTTTTCAAATTAGACCAGTACTTCCTGAGATTAGCGCGTTCAACCAAGATACGCTTAACCTTTAAAATATTAATAATATACACGTAGGAAGGAGAATGTTCTAGAAATAGAATGACTTTTTGCCACCAACCTGTAAATTAAATAAAGCCTGCGCTATTTTCAGACCGATATGACCTTCAAAACTTCAAGATAAAAGCATTTTTTGATCAAAAAGGTCGGCAAGGTATTTCTCTTTTAGGTAGCCATGCACGGTAGCTGTTGACAATCTATTCAAATGTTATCAATTGGGTGGCCTGGAGATCTATAGCACTGGCCTCGGCTTAGTTTAGACTCCAGATCTTCCACAAATTACGAATATTTTTGTATTTTTTTCTGTGAACTGTATATTGTAAGCATAGTGTCATTTGTGGAGATAAAATAAACCTTATTATTAGTATAGCTATACACACCAAATGACGAATCTATACTCGTACAACCGTACTAACTACTACCTTTATTTACACCTTTATATGTTTGTATGTTTGTTACTTCTTCACGCGCAAACCGCTGGACCAATTTTGATAAAATTTGCAGGAAGCTGACACCCTGGAATAACACATAGGCTACTTTATATACGAGTATATAATTATACTACCATGAGAATAACACATAGGCTATTCGCCGCGAAAAAAACGCGGACGGAGCCGCGGGCATCAGCTAGTAATATTATAAATTCGAAAGTAACTTTGTCTGTCACGTTTTCACGGCTATACCACTCCATCGATTTCAATGAAGCTTGTCATGGAGATATTTTAATTCCTTAGGACAAGGGCTACTTTTAATCGCTATACGACATAAGCGAGGGCGGAGCCGCGGGCAAAAGCTAGTATATATATATTATATACAAGAATTTCTCGTTTAAAAGTATTAAATAGATAGATACCTAACTTAGTATCGCCAATTCAATACCCCGCCAATCACAAGACACCCTTAACAAAATCGTGTTCAAAACAAATCGTTCGACAATTAGATTTTTCACATATCGGTGTATGGAACGATTGGCAGCGTCAGCATTCGATTATAACGCCTCACTCACTCTAGGGAGGGCAGGGGATGAAAATTTTTACACTAATCAACTTGTTAGTTGGAGGTTTGAAAATTTTGCCGTTTAGGACTCTATATTTGATACATTTGTTATCTAATAAATAAATATGTCGTCTCGCGGTGCTTGTGGGCGGGCTTTCTCGAAGCGGATTTAACAATATTAATGTGTTTTTTTTTTGTACCCGCGTGTATTTAGGTTATCGTAGTAAATAGTAGCCTATGTCCTTCCTTAAGAATGAAAGGATCACCATTGTATATTTCATGTAAATCGATTAAGCTGTTTAACTTTGAAAGAGTAACAGACAGGTCGACAAACAGAAGAGTTAGTTACTTTCGATTTTATAATATTAGCGTCGTGAACCCACGACCTTGCGCTTAGCAGACAGGGTCACTTACTGCTTATATACTAACAAGGTAGTAGAGCCACGCTGATTTCAACACGAACGGGCCGGCTCGACCGGGGCGGTACTACCCTCACACAGAAGATCAACGTAAAATGACAGCGATCATGCTGTCGTGTTTCGTTGGTGAGTGCGAGACCGGAGGCCCAATGATGCAGAAGCATCACTAGCCCACCACGGTGTGGGTAACCATGCTGCATTGTTGCATTGTTTGCATTCGCAGTATGGTGACCTGACCTTTGATTCTGCTTATGCTTTCCTTCAGGCAGAGAAGAGTCATTTTTGCAGGGCCAAACATAAAAAAAATACTATCTCTAAAACATTACCCCTTTTAAATACTCCCTCTAAAACATTAAAACCACTCTCAAATGATATTTAGAACAAAATAAACAATGAAACAATAATTACCACGATATTCAGGTTCTAATTAACACTGTTCTTCATTCAGGGCGAGTATCTCATTTGCGATCCGGGTCGAATCGACCGACCGCGACGGGAATACAGACTAGTAGGGCGGGAGCTGGCGATTATTGGCAAAATATTTTTTATTATTATTGTCCAACTAGCTGCGCCCCGCTGGTCTTGTTGCTTTTGAATATGATATATTTTACTACGCTATTGGTTGAAATGTGAAACTAGAACATTTTTTATCTTTTTATTAAATAACGGAAGGGTAAGTTATTCCTCATAAGATCTGCTTTTTGCCAGTGAAAGTCCCGTCAAAATTGGTGGAGCTGTTCCAGAGATTAGCCAAAACAGACAGAAAAAAAAACATATGCATTCTGTGAAAAGCTGTTAATTTAAGATTACAAACGGAAACTTAAATTGTTACACATCATTTGATATATCACAAATAATGCTAATGCACCTACTTTATATTTACTTTGCAACACCCAAAGGTTGACTGGTAGAGAATGCCTTAGATATTCAGTGCCAATGAACCCAAAGTGCATGATGTATTATCGGAAGTAGAAGTATCTGCACGCCAAGTTTCATTAAAATCAGTGCATTGGTTTAGCCGCGAAGGCGTAACATACGGACAGACAGAGCTACTTTCTAATTGATAATATTAGTATAGGTAAAAATAATCACAAATTTGAAATGGGAATGGGATGAATGGGAAATGGGAAGCACCAGCTTTCAATTAAAAAAATAATCATCAAAGTCGGTTCACTAGCCCGCCATGGTGTGGCTCACCATGTGGCATTGTCTGCATTCGCAGTGAGTATGGTGACCACCACTCTTGGATTATGCATATGCTTTCTATCAGGCAGAGTAGAGTCATTTTGGCAGGGTTAAACATAAAAAAAAAAAATTGAGGTAACAAACTACACACATCAAAAGTGTCTAGGGATCAACATATGTGTCTAGGGATCAACATATATTTTTGCAATAACTTTTCTCCTGATTGATATTAATTAAAATTTTCTTTAAGGATTCATCAAATAAAGTGTTTTCGTTTGTCACAGTAACGATAAACCAAGTCACCTTTGCATTAATAAAGAAATTTGCCATTTTCCTAATAAAAGGATTTTTGACATTTGAACCACTAACATTAAAGTTCGAAAAAAAGACTGAAATAACAGTTTTCTTTAAAATTTTATTAGGTAACTTAAACAATTAATAATCCGTGTTTCTACCGCGAACACTAACACAAGAACATCGGTTTGGCATACTCAAAATGAGTTCATCCAAATCACGCTGTGGAATGGCCGCCCATGTTCGTTGCAACAACAAAAAAAGGTCTTCTTGCGACTGGATACCCTCCATATTCGGCAGAGCTCTTCTCTGTAGCATATCCCATGCATGCTCAATCGGGTTCAAGTCTGGCGACTGAGCAGGCCAGGGCCAAAGCCACATCTCAATCTCAAGAAATCCGCATAAAAATGCTTGATCCCTAGACACTTTTGATGTGTGTACAAAAAAAGAGACAGTCGAATTGAAAACCTTCTCCTTTTTTGAAGTCGATTAATAAAATGGAAGATAACGTGACTAATTGCATCTGCTGTCTCCCTTACTAAAGGAAATAACTTAAGGTGGGGTTCCGATATTTTAATTTATAACTAATCGAGCCAGCTGGGTTATTTTGCGATGTTTACGCCTTTTGAACGAGATTGGCGGGGTCCGCACTCGAGTGTGCTTATCTAACTACCTATTATAGATATTAGGTGTTTGGACGGGGTTGCCTTTGGTAAAACAATTTTCACTTCGTTAGAGACGATACGAATTGTTTTTTTTATTTATTTGAATAATATGAGGCGAATTCCACATACAGCGGCAACAAATACATATGACAGCGCCATCTACCGAAGATACATCGAACTACGGAGTAACGAAGAAAACTAAGAAACTACCAATCCTGAATCGCGCAGTGATAGTTCTCGCGCCGATAATCATATATAAAACATCCCAACATCAACCGTTGGGCAGTTAGCCCGCCAGGCATGATCACCTCGCCTGGTCGGAGGATCCTCCCTTTGTGTTGGAGGGACAAACACCCGTCCCTACACAGTGGTGACCCCGACGTGATTGGAAGCAGCCTTCGATGCAGCATCAGCACGCCACCATCATGTTCACTCCCACAGCAAGTCTCACAGCCAGCCAGCAACTTCGGCCTCAACAGGGATACACCACACGCAGGAAGCGACCGCTCCAGCCTGGTTACCCCTACGGCCTCATCAGCGTCTAGGCACAGCACACTGCAGCTACGGTCCATGTAAGCAGAGCATATCTCTCCCGTCTATGCAGCAGCCAGCCACTACGCAGCACCGCGCACTGCCTGCCATCCCGACTCACTGGGATCAGCGGACTTCAGTCCCGACTCACTGGGACTAGCGGCATTCAGTTCCGACTCACTGGAACTTGCGGCAGACTCACTGGAACTACTCACTCCTGGCACTGGCAAGCTCCGCAACAGAGCACAGACAGCTGATTCATCAGTATATCAACCTCCGGTCTTGGAGGGGAGTGATGTGGCGACTTCCACATACAGCGGCAACAAAAACATATGACAGCGCCGTCTACCGAAGATACATTGAACCACGGAGTAATGAAGGAAACTAAGAAACTATCAATCCTGAATCGCGCAGTGAAAGTTCTCGCGCCGATAATCATATATACAACATCCCAACATCAACCGTTGGGCAGTTAGCCCGCCAGGCATGATCACCTCGCCTGGTCGGAGGATCCTCTCTTTGTGTTGGAGGGACAAACACCCGTCCCCCCACATGTGTGTATAGATAAAGATGCATATTTGTGCTGCTTCTTTTAAATACGAGTATTTAAAAAGTACATAATCAATTTTAGAAGGTTTAAATGTTTTTTTTACAGTTATCGCTAAAATCTCTTACTAAGGCCATGTTCAGATGATGAGCGCTCAACTACATGTAATTTCATTCTAGGACACTACACATGCCAACGCGCGATTCTAGTATGAGATTATGTACATAGTTGTAAACGCGCGTTAGCAAAACGCGCTTTGAGCGCTCATCATCTGAACATGGCCTAGAGGGATAATTTCTTTATTTTTTTAAAGACAAAGTTCTCATTAGAAATATACCATGTGTCGCGGTGGGCTTTACAAGCATACATGAAACGGACACGGACACAAAGAACACCCAGGCTCAGAACAATTTGTGGATAACACAAACTGTTGTCCCATGTGGGGGTGTGAACCCACAACACTCAGCATAGTGGGTAGACAGCGGCGCGGGCGTGGCGACCACTTAGACCACTATGCCACCTGTGTAATCTGAAATGCCATTCATATATACCTATTGACCTGAAATCCACTAGTTTTAACTAAGCAGAGTTTGAAAATAATTTGTAAGTAAATACATATACACCTTTCTTGTCAATACATACATATTAAACATAGAAAAAACCCAAACTCCGAAACAAATATTTTCAGATCACACAAATATTTGGTCCGACCCGGGAATCGAACCCCAGATCTCCGCGCCAACGAGGCAGCTAACAATACTTCAAAACCTAGAATTACCCTAAAACCCTGTCCAATATTGAACCGATTAATAACTTAGTAATACTCGTAATACCAGACCCAGTGAAGTAATTTCAGATCATAATTTGAAACTCTAACAATACGAGTAGAACTACCTGTACTGAACTATTTCCCCATCCGATTGGGTACTGGCGGCAGGAAATGGCTTCGCGATGACGTCACGACGCTTCCGGTACTGCCTGCTTACCCCGCAATCTGATTGCTTATATTGAAGTACATGAATCGAATTAGGCTAGGAGAAGAATGAAAGTTGAGGGATGTTTTTTTTTAAATAAGTTTTTCTTTTTTTTATGGAATAGGGGGCAAACGAGCAGACGTATCGCCTGATGGTAAGCGATTACCGAAGCCAATGGACACCCAGAGGCAGAACCAGACGCGTCACAAGTGCGTTGCCGGCCTTTGGGGGATGAGCCTTCAGTATCCTCAATCACTCGGTGAAACACAACGTAAGCGCTGTTTCACACCGGTTTTCTGTGAGGCCGTGATATCACTCCGGTCGAGCGGGTCCATGCATGCCGAAGCGTGGCTCTCCCACGGTTCTTATATGAACCTCGCTTTTATGTAAACTAAATTTTATTTACGGGACTAATCCCTTCTACACGTCCACCACTGTAACTCCTGTACACCAGGATCAACAGCAGTGACCCACGAACACACCGAGTTATGACACTCGGGAAGTCCCAGGAAAAGTAAATCTGCCTTGGAACGAAAGTAATTAAACCAAATGTCAGGAGATGGAACTATAACAGACTAGCTTTTACCTGCGGATTCGCCCGTGTTTTTGTCGTGTATTGCAATTTTCGGTACCGATTAGATTGATTCAAGAAGAAGGTTTATATGTGTAAAACATGCATATTTTAATAGAGGAAATTCGAGAATTGCAAAGACTTTCGTGCGAAGCCGGGCTGGGTCCCCAGTAAAATATAAAAACAAAACATATATGCATATGCATTTTAAACTTATCTTCTTATTCCTTCAAGAATTTAAGCGTGCATGTGTGTATGTATATATTTAATAAGCATGTTTTTTGTTTCAGGTAAGCAAACTTCGTTTTGTCTAAAAGCTGGATGGGAGAAGAAGGTACAGAGTCCTTGTAACAAACTCAAGTAGTCTACTTCTCTAGATAAATTGAGTTATTTGGGACTAAATTAAGTTTAACAATTAATTTTGGGACAATTTTTCTCACAATTAAATGGGATAAGGCGTGTGGTGATAGGTATCACTACCCATATTCATTCCGTCGCATGGGCGTCGTAAGGCGTCTTTTTTTATGAAAGCGTTTACCGCTGCCCATGGACACTCGCAAGTTCGCAACATCAGAGGCGTCACACGTGGAATTTAACCGGCCGGCCTTTTAAGAAGTAGTACGCTCTTAGAAAAGGCGATTTTGGCTTAGTATACAACGCTGGCCAGACGGGTTATTGTAAGGTTTGTGTCAAGTGTTCCTTCTCCTTGCAGTGATGTCGTCCTACGTGGTTTGATTCCTTAGTCGTCTCTTACGACACCCACGGGATGAGTAGGGGTGGTGACAATCCGTATTCTTAATTCCTCCCCACAGGAATATTGTACTACAGTGTGTGTGGCAGTGTTTCATTTCATTTCATGATAAAATTATTTAGCGTTAACATAGTAACGGTTATGTAAGAGAGTTCAAAGAACAACTCGGACCACCGAAAGAAGGGGAGTAGCCATTGCGTCCTTTACCTATAGAAAACAGGCTGTCATTTTGTGGGGGGGAAATCTTCACACATACTCATTTAAGACTCACATACAAAAACAATCCTATCATTACGAACTCATACATAACAATTGAAAGAAAACATTCAGGATTGCAGTCACACATAAATACAATGTTCTCCTAGCCGATAACGGCCACGGCGGCCAGTCTCAACGGAGTCCAGCCAACTACGCAGGAGATATTATAGTGCACAAGTGTGTGCGCAAACACAGGTGCACTCTCTGTTCCCTCTCTCTCATAATCCGATGGGACGGTTAACCGACACGATCGGGGAGAGATCAGGCGCAGGACCGATAGCTTTACGTGCTCTCCGAGGCACGGGGGTTCAGACCCCAACTTTCAAACTCCGAGCGGTAGTTAAGTATTTCTATAATCAGAAAAACTTAATAACACTATTGGCCCGACCCGGGATTTGAACCCGAGACCTCTTGATCGGCAGTCGCATACGTTAACCGCTAGACCAACGAAACGAGGCAGTTACATAAATACAACAGTGTAACGCGTAGGCCCATTTGTGCTTATACTTTGACAGAGGAGCACGCCTGCGTATGGCTTCTCTCTACCGTGTTGTTATGAAGAGAGTTCTACGCTTTTAAATACAATTACTTTCTAAAACAATATTAGGTTGTTAGAGCTTATTGAAGACCAGTTATACCCAACATTAGTTATCTATTCAATGCGAGTCGGCTTAGTTAATTTGTTTTCTTCAGAGCACCGATCGATAGGGCTTCGCGCGTGGCTGCTGGTGCCATTGTCACATACGGCACGATATTTTTTTGCTGTCTCGAAGTATTATTGTTACATTTTCTGCGTTCGTAATGAGAATGGTGATCACTACTCTTGGATTCTGCTCATGCTTTCCGTTGGACAGAGTGTAGTCAATTTGGTGGGCTCGTAAAAATAATGTCTAGACGTATTTAAGCGCAGCATATTGGTTTTGGAAGCTGAAGAATCAATTATTTTACTAACGTAGATGTATTTTCAAATAAATGTTGAGGCAATAGTGTTTTTGTGACTTGTATATAACCTTTTAACATTACAGATAAAATAATGTCATTTAGTACATTATATTTTGACTGATCAGAAACCAGCAACGTTCAAAACTTCAGTTTTTTGTGTTGTCAGCCCTGTTTTTGTAAAAGTCTTTTCACTACATCATATGTGGTATTCATACCTCAAATACAACAAAGGAACAGTTTGTATTCTCTTTTTTCTCCGTTGTTATTGGTCTTCAAATGACATTGTGTCATTTAGTCCCCTCTAAATATAAAAACGTACAGATATACAGACACTGACGATTCATCAGACAAATAAACCTCGTTCCGTTTTTCTAGTAACGTATGACAGTGCGAACGCACAGCTAGCGTGGCTACGTGCCCTTAACCCTAACGCTTGTAATTCACAGCGCCGCACAATTGCGTTACCGAACACTGTTTTATCTGCGGGACCCTAGCACGCGCACAAAGGGTTCCTTACACGAAAATATATTGTTCTTTGTCTGTGATGTGCACGAATCTGTGGCAGGACAGAGCTTATCATTTACTTTTAATAAAGTTCCAATGACTTTAATGTGCCTACGTTATTTATGCTTCAGCCTACTGCCGTCAATGCTGGACGAAGGCCTCCCCCAAAGAGCGCCAACCATACCGGTCTTGGGCAGTCCACATCCATCCGCTGCCAGCCATTTTCATTATGTCCTATGTTTGCCTAATCGCATCATGTTGAATTGTATTACAATTCAAAACATAGAAAATCCTTCTTGACTCACTATGCTCCCGGGTCTCTAAGGGTCGGGTCGCAGGGCATGAAAAAGAGGGCCATAGTGTGAGTCACCATGCTGCATTATCTGCATTAGAAATTTGAGCACCGCTCTTGGGTTCTACTTATACTTACCATCAGGCAGAGTAGAGTCATTTTGGTAGGCATTTATATAACAATAACGATATTTACTAATATCGGAGAATGTGACTAGGAAAGTGTTAGGTATGGGAGTTGAAGGGTATAAGAGAAGAGGAAGACCAAAGGAAATGTGGATGGATGAGAGAGGAGATGGATAGTAGGAAGGAAGGAACTGTGTATCCTGTCTGTAAACAGTGAAATGACGAATGATAGAGCTCCACATCTTATACATAAAATTCTCGTGTCACAATGTTAGTTACCATACTCCTCTGAAACGGCTGGACCGATTTTGATGAAATTTGGTGTGCATATCGGGTAGGTCTGAGAATCGACCAACATCTATTTTTATACACATTTTTTTTTATGGCAAAGCAACGATTGCCGGATCAGCTAGTTTTTTTATATAATATTTCGGACATCTAGCACACAATGCCATCTAGTCCCAAACTAAGTAGATCTTGAACTATGGGTACTAGACAACTGATATAAATACATATATTCTTTTATTTGTAAATACATACATATCAAACATAGAAAACACCCAAACTCTGAAACAAATATTTGCAGATCATACAAACATTTGGTTCGACCCGGGAATCGAACCCAAGGCACAGCAAGTTGCTACCACTGCGCCACCGAGTCTGTCGAGGCAATTGCCTGCGACCTAGGATGTATTTGTAATGCGTGAGTTGTTTTTTTTTTAAAGATAAAGAGCTCTTTAATGTATCTCCGATTATCGCTTAACCCTAGAGTTTGCAATAAAAATATCTACTCAATTATATAACCGCCAAATCAGTATTTCATAATATGAAGAACAATAAACATATGAAAAAAAAAACTCGACATTTATCCAGTACGGAACCCTCACTCAGTCAGTATTAGGGTGTGTGTAAAAACAGCAGGATATTCCCGACATCGATTCTGTACGTCTCAGTAAGTTCGTGGGCTGTTGAGCGTGTGCCGTGAAAAATCGAGATCGAGACACTGGCGTGGGGATGTCTTTAGGGTGTCCTTATATTCACGATCACGTAGGATTGTCCCGATGTCGTGATAGATCTAACATTACCAGAAACAACGCTATATTAAATAAAGTCATCGATACAACTGCTGTTCAATATTCAACCGCATTATGTTATATTCTTCTAATTCTTTAATGAAAACAAAATCGTCCACGTGATGATTGATTAAGAATATGTAGTACCACCACCACTATTCATCTCTTAGGTGTCCCAAGAGCCGACAAGGGAGCAAAGTACTCAGGACAACAGAAAAAAATTTTAAATAAACTTTACACCGACCCGTCTGGCCAGTGTGGGATACATAATAGGTCAAAATCTCCTTTCTAACGAGAAGACTATGTCCAGAAGTAAACCATTAAAGGCTGGTGTTGGTGATGAGTGATGAATAAGTTTATTTTAAAGTAAATTATATGTGCATCAAGGTGTATTCAATATATTTAATTAAGCTTAGTTCAGACTCCAGATCTCCCACAAATTACGAATTTATTATCAATTTTTCTGTCATCTGTATGCTGTAAGCATGATGTAATTTGTGGAGATAAAATAAACGTCATTATTACTATTATTTGTCTTTAATAAATCAAAAACGTATGTTATTCCATATTTTTACTTGTAATGTGGTCACCCTATTTCTGATAAAGTAGTATGTTTGAGCATTGCTTTTTGTTTCGCAGTCGGGAATCGACGGGGGTCCACAATATATACATACATATATACATAAATATCTGTTATGTTTTTCATAACACAACTTTTTGTTGTGGTGTTATATAATTGTACCAGAAATTGTGTTTTATATACCTACCCATAGATAACTACGAGTAATAGGTACCTTGAACCGATCAATTCTTGTAAATATATCTTATCTGAATCTCGGAAACGGCTCTGACGATTTTCATGAAATTGAGTACGCAGGGGCTTTCGGGGGCGATAAATCGATCTAGCTAGGATTTATTTTCAGAAAATTTACCAAACAAAAAATACCGAGCCAAGCTCGGCCATCCAGAAACTATACCTAAACTACCAAAATAATTACAGCTTACCCCATTTCAAATAACAAGGACAATGATACTTAAGAAAACGAAATTTTTCCGTAACATGTTTGTGTTACCTCAATGTCATTAGGTCGAGTACACACGGTCCGGGTTTAGCATCGCCGTGGGAGCGATAGTTTGCCCTCAGCCTAAAATGACGTCACTCTATACAAACATGTATACACTCACGCCGATATCCCCTAAGGGGAATACAGAGGTGTGTTAAAAAGTCCACATTTTGTAACTATAATTTTGATATAATTGTCATAGATAAGTCTGAAATGACTCTCAATGTGTCGCCATATTTAGTAAATGACATAGTGCTTGCGCTGTGTTTCACCGAGTGAGTGAGGATACCGGAGACCCATAACCCTCGCCGTATCTCTCCCCTCCCCCTAAGACCGGCAATGGACTTGTGACGCCTCTGTTGTTGCGGGTATTCATGGGTGGCGGTAATCGCTTACCATCAGGCAAAACGTCTGCTCGTTTGCCCGCCAATTCCATTAAAAAAAGGCAATAAGATTGTAAATTGTTACTAAGATTCATACAAGAGGTGGAGCCTGGTGATCTGTGACACAGGGTTTTCCTACTACAGACACCAGCCTCTCACAAACGAACGAGAGTGACTCAAGCTGTATTGTGGATATAAATATTGTACTTCCCTTTATGTATGAGAGAATTAAATAAACCATTAAGTATATATATATGTATTTACAAAAAATTTATGTATTTAAAAATAAGTATATATGTATTTGTATGTTGTCTAGTACCCATAACACAAGCTCTGCTTAGCTTGGGACTAGATGGCGTTGTGTGTTAGATGTCTGAAATATTTATTTATTATTTATATTGATTTGATCGGATTAGTTTTTAGTCTTTCGCGACTATTATACATTATACTAGCTGTCGCGGCAAAGTTCGTACAGCCATATTTAAATATCTGTCTCAGCTTCCCACAGGCAGTGTCGCGGACAAAAAGAAAAGATTTTTCTTGTATACAAACTTTGTCTTAACAATAACGAACACATAAAAAAAGAATTATCTAATTTGGTGCAGCCGATCGGAAGTTATGCGCGTACATTTCGGCGTTTCGTATACATAGATTTCGTTGTTTATTTTTGTAAATAAATTTTTTACAGATATTTTTACACGTCGGACTTACAGATATAAGGCTCTGGCATTTCCTAAGACTCACTCTGGGAAGAAATGCCGAAACAAACCACAGACGTGTATTTTTTAAGTCAGTCAACGTTGACTAAATAAATTTATTTTAAAAGACAACTCCTGCACTTAGTACTTACATATTCTGTGTCGCAAGGAACAATACAAACATACATGAAACGGGCACAAAGAATACCCAGACTCAGAACAACAATTTATGGCTCAGACAAAATGTCGTCTCATTTAGGGGTCAAATCCACCCCATTCAACGCAGTGGCCTAGTGGTTTAATTGGTCGCCGCGCCAGTTCCTTCTTCGTCAAGTGTTGTGTTGTCCTATATGGGACAACACTTTGTGTGATCCACAAATTGTTGTTCTGAGTCTGGATGTACTTTGTATCCATCACATGTACCTATGTTTGTAAAGTCCTCCGCGACACCGGATGTGTACATATAGGTACACACATACATGAAAAGGACACAAAGAACACACAGAATCAGAACAACAATTTGTGGATCACACAAAGTTTTGTCTCATGTGGGATTTGAACTCACAGCACTTAGCGCAGTAGAAACCACTAGGTCAACTGTGCAATCAATACCTAGTGCGGGAGTTGTCTTTAAAAAGAAAAAAAAAGTAGCAAACTTCTACACCAACTGCATTCGTGCAATTAATATCAATTCATTTGGATATCAAACCTTTACAAAAAACCGTTCCAAAAGTTTCCATTCCCAGTTTATTTTCGCGAAATTGTATAACAAACATGTATGTACATAACTATGTATATTTCTGTATTCTTTTAATCTCCATATTCGAAGCTGGAGGAAATCGAAACAAAAGCATGACATTAGTAGGTCGTCTACCTGCTGACTGCATATGTCAGGCGTTTTATTGCCCTGCCCAGCTGGAATCTAGATAGGTGCAATACCCCTACTATGGTTCTAACTATTGTAGGTTTCGACTAAGGGTAGATAGTTGTTGACTTTGTGCTTGATTGACTAGGAATTGAAGATTCTTTGTGATAGGTATAATTTATACTAATATTATGAAGACGTTAAGTTTATGAGGTTGGTGTGGGTAATCTCTGGATCTATCTACTGAACCGATTTTGAAATCTTTTTTACTAATAAAAAGTCACATTATTTGTGAGTTTCATAGGCTTTTTGTTTAAATACGCGAAGGGGACACTGGTCTTATAGTATATAAAAAGTAATAAATATTTCAGAAATACTATAATATTATATTGGTTAGACCTTAATAAAAATTAATTAAGGACTCTCATGTCTGTCTGCAATCACACTCAGGAGACGTTTAGGACTACTGTATATGTATAACCTCTGCAGCAGTGAAGTTGCTTGCTTTCGCCTGATCGCTGTAAAACCATCTGCGTGAGCATCGGCGAACATGCCAGGGGCATTGTACAACCATAATAGTTCTAACAGCATCTTGAACACATTGGTATACTGGACCCGAAAAGCACTATTGGGGGCAGAAATAAATACCTGTAACTCAAGTGTATGTACATTTTGTATAACTAGTCCACTGGTTACCATCTCTACATATTATAAAACAAAGTCCTCCGTCGCGTCTGTCTGTCTGTCTGTTCGCGATAAACTCAAAAGCTACTGCACGCATTTTTATGCGGTTTTTACTTATAGATAGAGCTATATTGAGGACGGTTTTCGTGTATAATTTGTAAAAATATGAGTATATTAGTTAAAATATAACGATATTTGTTGAAGTCGTCGGCAAAAGTTAGAGAAATATAGGCTATATTATATTTTCCGTAATGAACCCGTGCGAAGCTGGGGTAGGTTGCTAGTACTAATAAATGAATAGCGTTCATCACATAACTATAAATACTCAAAATAAAAAAAAACCTGATATAGTAACCTGAGTTCCCTTTAAAAAGTAAAAACACGTTATGCGCTTTCATTTGAGACCCCACTCGATGATATTTTTGCAGACATTCGGTTACTCTTCCCCACTTTCACCCCCATAACTTTTAAACGGCTCAACCGATTTTCATGAAAGATGTCTAAGAACACTCACACGTAACTCACCTTTCATACAAAAAAAACTAAATTGAAATCGCTTTATCCGTTCGGGAGCTACGGTGCCACAGACAGACAGACAGACAGACATACAGACAGACACGTGAAACTTATAACACCCATCTTTGTGGTCGGGGGTTAAAAAATTGTTACTCCTCGTTGAAAATCGAATAACGACTTGACTTACTAACTAGAATCTCTAACCACTTTACCAATAGTAATAACCCCATTTAGATCGTAACGTTAACTACAGTCCCTAACCGTTTGTAAAAACTATACACAAATGGTTGTGATACATAGGAAAAATATGTATGTACCATTGAGTGCATCATATAAACAAACATGCATACGATAGCCGAGGGATTTCTACGTTATTTATTTATTTATTTGAATATCGTAGAGGACTGGAAGTTGTAGTTTTGCCTGACGTTTCATAACATTACGTCTATATCCCAACGGGTTATATCTCTATCTATTTTACGGAGAAATTCACGTTTATGTGTTTTTGTTCAGGAAAAATATATCTTTTCATCTGTACATATAAAATTACTAGCTGACCCACGCAACCTCGTTTACGTCTCCTATTGCCCGTAGCGTAAACATTTTCCCCCGTTTTTGAAACATTCTTCATTGGTGCTCCGCTCCAATTGGTCTTAGCGTGATGATATATAGCCTATAGCCTTCATCGATAAATGGGCTATCTAACACTGAAATAATTTTGCAAATCGGACCCGTAGTTCCTGAAGTAGTAGTGATGCTTCTGCATCATTGGGCCTCCGGTCTCACACTCAACGAAACACGACAGCACGCATGCTGTCATTTAGGTTGATCTTCTGTGCGAGGGTAGTACCGCCTCGGTCGAGCCGGCCCGTTCGTGCTGAAATCAGCGTGGCTCTACTACCTTTTTATGTTGTGAGCACCTGCTCAGAAAGGTTTCCTGGAAATTTCTCTCCTCATCATCATACAGCCTTTAGTGCACTCTGAACATAAGCCTCTCCTTTTTTTTTATGGAATAGGCGGACAAACGAGCAGACATATCGCCTGATGGTAAGCGATTACCGCCGCCCATGGACACCTGCAACACCAGAAGCGTCACAAGTGCGTTGCCGGCCTTTTGGGGATGATTTTCCCGTATCCTCACTCACTCGGTGAAACACAGCGCAAGCACTATTTGACACCGGTTTTCTGTGAGGCCCTGGTATCACTCCGATCGAGCCGGCCCATTCATGCCGAAGCGTGGCTCTCCCACCTTAGAAAGAAGGTTTTAGCCTACTTTATCACGCTGGCCTGACTGGTTTGATGTAGGGTTTCCTTCTCTTTGCAGTGCCGTTGTTATGCGCGGTTTCCTCCCTTAGCCAGCTCTTAAGACACCTATAGGATGAATAGGGTTAGTAACACTCCGTATTCTTATCCGTTCTTATAAGGATAAATAAAAAAAAACATCAGCTGTAAGGTTGCTGTCAAGTTTTCCTTCTATATGCAGTGATGTTGTTCTGCGTAGGTAGCTACCTTAGGATGAATAGGGGTGGTGACACTCCGTATTCTTACCGTCCACCACATAAATGTTTGCGCTGTGTTTCACCGAGTGAGTGTGGATACTGGAGGCCCATACCCCAACCCCTCTTTCCATCCCCCTCCTCATCCTCCAAAGGCCGGCAACGCACTTGTTACCATCAGGTGATACGTCTGCTCGTTTCACCCATATTCCATAAAAAAAAATGTTGGTGTCAAGTTTTCCTTCTTTTTGCAGTGCTGTTGTCCTGCGTAGTGCTCCTTTAGTCGGCTCTTACGACACCCATGGGATGGATAGGATTAGTGACACAAGCGATATGAACATCATTGTTGGTATAATATTCAGTCAACGCCTAAATAACACGATTGGGGTATAAACAGAGTATCAATTAGGGTATTGTACGCCGCAGTGATTAGACAGTCATTTAACATTCAGACAGCGATCCCCTGATTGTGTGCCGGTTGTGATTAGAATATAATGGGAAGGTGATATACATTTGAGAGTGTAATAAATTTAATTATGTATACACACTAGCTTTTGTTAGACTCCGTCCGCGTTTGTGTCGGTTATCGCAGTAAAGAATAGCTCATGTCTTTTCTCACAACTCAAAGCCAAGTTTCATTGAAATCGATGCAGCGACTTAGTCGTGACAGTCAGAGTTACTTAACAGACAAGAGTTAGTTTATGATAATGCGTATGGATGGTAGTCGTTACGGTATCATTGTAACATCGCTTTTTTTGGCAAGAAGTATTTTAATTTAAAGGTAAGGCAGTTCCGCAGTAATCCGCTGACATATCTTATATATAAAATTCTCGTGTCACAATGTTAGTTAACATACTCCTCTGAAACGGCTGGACCGATTTTAATGAAATTTGGTGTGCATATCGGGTAGGTCTGAGAATCGACCAACATCTATTTTTTATACCCCAATTTTTTTCTTTTTTTATCGCAAAACAACGTTTGCCGGATCAGCTAGTAATTAATAATAATAATAAATTTATTTCAAAAAGTATTTCTACAGGACACATATGAATGACTTAAAGGCGCGTCTCCACCAAAATTGTTGGCAATTTCACCGTTCCATCTGTTTGCAACACTTTAAAAAAATCGACAACTTTTGTTTCCATTGTGTCTACGCCGAGTCGCCAACAATTTGAAAAACGTTCGAAATAAGCGTCTCCACAGAGCCAATAAATATTTGCAACAAGCTTATTCTTTTGACGTTTACCGCCAAAAACGGAAACACTGTTCTCAACATTTGTTGACAATTTTTGTTGCCAACACAAGGAAATTACAGAAACTTTTGTCACCAACACTTGTTGACAACACAAAAATTTACAACTTTTGTTCGGTGGAGACCCGGCAATACACTATGACATTTTACAATTAGGCAATTGGATACCCTGTCCCAAACTAGGCAGGTGGGAACCTGTCTGTATCTTAGGAAAGAGTATCCAAATTTAAAAGTCTTATAGCGATATCGGAGTACGTGCAAAGAGTACACCAATAAGTAACAAATTAACAAAGCATTAATTTCCATAACTTGAGACGTATGAACTCAGATAACTCATTGATTCCTCGAAATTTGTAAAAAATATTGATTATCAGAACCTTAAGGCGAAAGGCTTTGTCAGTGATAAAATAAACGGTACTGTACACAATGCAAATACAGGGTGATAGAAAAACAGAAAGGTCTATTTTTATTTTAGGGGTTGTTTTTATCCAAAAATATTCAAAATAAACATATCTTTTCTCTATTATAACGATCATTTTAAGACATCATTTTCGTAATAATAAATACTGGATATCTTTTGCATACGATTTTCTCATGCCAATATTTCCATGTGAAATTTCATTTAAATCGGTGTAACGGTTTAGCTGTGAAGTCGTAACAGACAGACAGAATTACTTCCAAATTATAATGTTTGAATGTATGTATGAGGACGAGCCTATGCAGTTGCGAAGTCAGTAGTCCTCTATCGCCTTTATCATTTACACGTGGGAGAGCCACGCTTCGGAATGAATGGGCCGGCTCGACCGGAGTGATACCACGGCTTCACAGAAAACCAGTGTGAGTGAGGATACCGGAGGCCCATACCCCTACCGTCATCCCCCAAAGGCCGGCAACGCACTTGTGACGCCTCTGGTGTGGCTTACCATCAGGCGATACGTCCGCTCGTTTGCCCCCTATTCCAATGAAAATAAAAATGTGTTCTGAAGAGCTCTTCCAACTGTTCTCCCCTTATCCCTTCCTCTACAGGACAACACATGGTGGCCTTGGAAGTCACCTCTTTAGCAACGTGTCGGTTCTTCCTTCCTGTGACGAGCGGTCAACACCTGGAACTCACTACCAGCGCACTTGTTTGCCTCCCACTTTAATCCCGGGTCCTTTAAGCGGGGCGTGAAAAGCATCTCATTAGACTAGTCCGCCATATTGCATTGTCCATTCGAATTGAGGATAGTGACCACCACTCTTGGATTCCATTCAAGCTTTCCATTAGGCATAGAAGAATTATGTTCAAGCAGCTAAAACTTAAAAAAATGAATAACCTTGTTACTCATCACACTAATATATAAATGCGAAAGTTTGTGTGTATGTTTGTTACTTCTTCACGCAAAAACTACTGAACGGATTTGGATGAAACTTTACAGTAATATAGCTTATACATCAGAATGACACATAGGCTACTATTTGCAGCGATAACCGACATAAACGCGGGCGGAGCCGCGGGCAACAGCTAATTTTCTTATAAATTTAAAATGCTTAAGTGATGACATCTCTTCGCAACATCCTGTATAACAGATCCTCATCTCAACTTGAGCACACAGTTCAGATATTAGTTTGCATAAGTTTTACAGCTGCCCGTTCGAATCCCTTACCTCAGGGATCGGCCCTAATGGGGGGGATTGTTTGCCCATGACGTCACCGAGCAAGGTGTGGAATTTGATACCTGGCTGTTGTCGATTAGAGGCTCTTATGGCCTATTTCTTGGAGGTGGTCCTTTATACTAGCTTTAGCCTGCTGTTTTTCTTGGGAGTTTGTCGGTTATGGCGGTAAAAATGCCTATGTCCTTTAAAATAATCACGATTTCATGAAAACGATTCAGTGGTTTAGACGTGCAAGTACACATAATGAGAAAATAAAGATACAGAAACGCATTTATAACATTAAATATAAAAACAAAAAACTGACTTTAAGAACTGGACCAAATTGAAATAGGACCACACGGGAAGCACCAGCACAGCACAAGCTAGTTAATAAATAAACACACACAACCAAAAACAATTCTCTACATAAAATATAACAAATAATATGTACAATTTTGCACCGTCCGTCGTTCTGTCACCCAAGTGTAAACTAAGAACTAAGAATAAGTTGAGAACAGTGGGCAAGTTAAAAATGATAAGTTACACTGGAAACCTCTTAGAGACGATACATTTATGCTTATGTTGACTGGTTTGTTTATTGTTCACGGGTTGGACTGAAGTTGACAAGTTTAGACTTGTTTTTGAATAGTTATGTATTGTTAAAACTCTCTTTTATATACCTACTAGCTTCTGCGCGCGACTCCGCAAGCATGTATGTCGGTTATCGCAGCAAAGAGTTTATGTCCTTCCTCAAAAATCAAAGTATCTCCATACCAATTTTCATTGAAATCGGTGCAGCAGTTTGGCCATGAAAGCAAGATAGACAGACAGAGTTACTTTCGCATTTATAATTTTATAAATATAAATCACTAATTTTATAAATCAATTGCTGTTCGTTTGTCTCGCTTAAACTTGAGAACGGCTGGGCTGCTTTAGTTAATTTTTTGGTTTTGAAATGTTTGTCGTAGTCCAGGGAAGGTTTAAGGGCACACATAACTGCGATGCGATGCGGCGTAAAGTTCTTGCTTTGCATTCGTGCGAGTTCGCAGATATTTGTGATGCGTTGCGAATTCGCAGTTATGTGTAAAAATAAAAAAATAACTTGAAAATCTTTGTCACGTGTACGAAGTAGCGGAGACAGCTAGTATAATATAAGTATGGATATTGCGAAAAATTAAGTAGGTAATTAGGTATGGTATATACTAACGTTTTCTCTGTGTGGATATGGATTAAGAATACAGTGAGACGCCACCCCTATTCATTCCATGGGTGTCGTAAGAGCTGACTGAGGGAGCAAAAACTACGTAGGATCAATATCACTGCTTGAAGGAAAACTTGAACCAACACAATACGTCTGGCCAGCGTAGTATAGTGGACCAGTCTTTTTTTTATATTTGGCCCTGCCAAAATGACTCTACTCTGCGTGATGGAAAGCATAATCAAAATCCAAGAGTGGTGGTCACCATACTGCGAATGCAGGCAATGCAGCATGTTTACCCACATGATGGCTGGCTAGTGATGCTTCTGCATCATTAGGCCTCTGGTCTCGCACTCACCAACGAAACACGACAGCACGAATGCTGTCACATTAGGTTGGTCTGAAGAGGGTAGTACCGCCCGAGCCGGTGCGTTCGTGCTGAAATCATCGTGGCTCTACTACCTTGAGTTACACCCGTTTTAGCATAATTGAGTTACAAACATCAACATAAACAACGGATTAATAAAGATAATCACAAAAGCAATCAAAACTAGACCTTATGGTGACGTTCTATTAAATTTCAATATTCCATAAATATACATATATGCTCAAGAATTTATCCACCGTATATGAGTATATGTTAGTGGGTATTCACCTTAAATAAATAGTCGTCACCGGGACCATTTGTCTACACAGATGAATGGCCCCGGTCTGAGCCCGGGACTGATGGTATACTAATGTGCGCGAATGTGACGGGAATACATATGCCCACTACACTAATATGTTTAGGGAAGTGCGGTTTAAGTTTCAAGAGGGTAGCGTTCTTGTTTTTTTATATACACTCGTACATGAGCCTGCCAAAGCGACTCTACTCTGCATGAAATGAATGCATGAATAGAATCCAAGATTGGTGCTTATTAGTTACTAGCTGTTGCCCGCGGCTCCGCACGCGTTTATGTCGGTTATCGCGGCAAATAGTAGTCTATGTGTTATTCTGATGTATAAGCTATACTACTGTAAAGTTTCATTCAAATCCGTTTAGTAGTTTTTGCGTAAAAGAGAAACAAACATACATACTCACAAACTTTCGCCTTAATATATTAGTGTGATGTGATGTGATTAGCAGGAAGGATTAGTAGGATTTAAAATCATCGTAAATGAAGTAACATTGTATATTCAATCTATATAATTCTTGACAATATATTAGAAACACAATCACCCTCCTCACACATCACGCTGACACGTATGTTCTTAGTTCTTGTCAATTTCAATGCAATTTTTTGAAACAATGTGGGTGTGAAGACGCTGGCGACTGTAGCACAGTAGCACTAGTACGGTCAACGAATTCTCTAATCCTATACACAAAGTTTAATAACAAATTCATGCACTCAGGTCATGGAAGCGAAAAAGGAATAAAAAAAATGAATATGTACATTTACTAAGATTTACGCTGTTGATACATGTACAAAACAAGACTAGGTTGCCATCAACTTTTAAATCTAACACGATAATGGTATAACATTAACAAATGCTAAAGTATATCGCCTCTCGCTACCTCTTATGCGTTGTGCCAACATGACCGTAATAAGAAAGTCGAGTGGGCTGGAAGGGTGTAAGGAAACTGTCTCCAAGGAGTGGGGTACCGTGTGCATCTGATCGAATGTAGAGGGTTCCTTTATCGCTTGACTTGTCTTACGATTGACGGGAAATGTTTTATTAGTGTCTGTTTTTAGGTGAATTCTAGTCGACCGTTTTTTTACTAGACTTTAATAGACTGCGTCTGGCTAGAATATAGGAAAAAATAGAAAAAAAAATATTAAGAAATTTTGTAGTTACTTCCAGGCAGTAAAATATTTGTTACTATGTTTTGCCCGCGGCTCCACCTGCGAGTATGTTGGTTATCGCAGTAAAGAATAGCCTATATCCTTCGGCAGGAATCTAAGTATCACCATCGAAACCGCAATCAGCAGTTTAGCTGTGAAAACGTTACAGAAAGACAGTTAATTCCAAATTTATAATATAAGTATGAATTTTTACTGCTTTGCTAGTGACGGTCGTAGCGCAATGTTTTACAAACAATATGCTTCAATAAAAACATAATCTATCTGATAAACCACGGCCTTACATAAAACCGGTACTAAGTGAATCTTACGTTGCTTTCATCACGTGTCCATGAGTGTCGGTAATAAGTAAAAAAAAACCTTCAGGAGACACCAGTCTACCCCCTCCCCGCTTCCCCCTTCACTCTCTGTGAATAACTATAAATTATCAAAATTAAAAAAAAAACCCCGATATAATAACCTGAGTTCCCTTTAAAAAGTAAAAACACGTTATGCGCTTTCATTTGAGACCCCACTCGATGATATTTTTGCAGACATTCGGTTACTCTTCCCCACTTTCACCCCCATAACTTTTAAACGGCTCAACCGATTTTCATGAAACATGTCTAAGAACACTCGCACGTAACTTACCTTTCATACAAAACAAACTAAATTGAAATCGCTTCATCCGTTCGGGAGCTACGGTGTCACAGACAGACAGACAGACGGACAGACATACATGTGAAACTTATAACACCCCTCTTTTTGGTCGGGGGTTAAAAAATACACAAACTCCACACCCTATAACATAAGAACTATCTTATTTCACACAACACATTTATTTCCTACATCTGTATAGTATTATGTTCATCTAATATTAAGAAAAAGCTGTCTCTCACATCTCTAGACTAACCGCAAATGTAGTTAAAGTCCTTTTAGACTAGCCAGCGAGTGTGGTCTGCGCCGAGTGGCCCCCAATTGATGCCTTATTGAAACATTAGGCTGTTTACACGAATGTCGATTACTCGTTGCGACTTTTCTATCAAAACTATTGAGATTTAAATTTTATCGATTTAAGAGCGCGGCGACCGACGCTCGCAACTGCAAGTTGAAATTTGTTCGGAATATTGCTGTATCTAATATATAATAAAATAAAATATATATCTAATATCTCGTTACTGTATCTCGGTAAGCCATACCTGGCGTAGTATATTGACATCTGTTTACTGCGATAGCACTACTATTTGGTTTTTATAATAAACTAGCTTTTACACGCGGCTTTGTTAACGCAGACTTTTATCCAATGATTTACTGCCTTAGGGGTGGAATTTCAAAAATTAATTTATTAGTGCTCACTTACGTTATATAAAGAACCTACATGCAATATTTCAGGATTGTAGCTTCAGCGGTTTGGGCTGTGCGTTGATCTCTGGGTATGTCAGTCAGTCAGTCAGTCACCTTCCTCTTTTATATATATAGATAGATATGGATGTGTTGTAGACTACCAAAAATCATCAATGAAAACTCAATGTTTTTTAATTTCCTTTTCGATAATTAGTAATTTGATAATACAAGCTATGCTTTTTTATAATAAATATTATACGTATTGCTGTTTATAATATAGAAGAAACAAACTTAAAACATGCCATTTACGCTGTAAAAATGTACAAAATTAAATTCAACTTTTTCGTTACTTTACGTAAGTTTTTTTAAAATAAAAAGGGAAATGGAGCCTGGATAAATACTGTTTAAATCTGGATATCAACATAATATTGTGGAAATATGTTCAAACTACAAATTATTTTGGTATTCAATTTGTATGGAGAACTCAGTGACCGCCGGCCCCTTAAGCACCGTACCATTTCGAATGACTTGTTTTAATTTTTTGTGTAGGTACTAAAATATAATTAAAAAAAAATCTTTATCTATGCAAATAAATAAAATCGAACTGTCTGTTTGTTATTTCAAATTAACAGCTTTTAACTAATTGGATGTGAGGGTGGCTTGCTGTTTGTTCGGAATGGATCTCAGGAACGGCTGGACAGATTTAAAATGAAACTTTCACTGGCAGACTAGCTTCGCCCCTTGGCGTTACCCTCGGTTGTTATTGTACCACGGGGCTTAGCTAGTTGGAAAATAAAATAGCAGAAACAGTAGCAGAGCTAACAGTAGGTACACTAGTTAAAAAACAGTGTCATTTAAGTTTGATCAACAATAATATTATAACTGAACAAGATAAAGTTCAAAAAACTATAATCAGACTACGTAAAAACTATTCGTAAACGCGTAAACACCAATTTTAATGAAATTTACAATATATGGTACTTTGATAACCGACATATAGCTAGTTTTTAAATAAAAATAAAAACCTAAACTTGCGCTCGCTGCGACTGCGACAATTTAGTCGCACGTTGCATACATCGCTAACCTAATCAGGAAAGTTCCATTTGTACACGTCTGAACTCAATGGTATACTCAATAGAATTAGATCTGTGCTGCACTGAATATTGCGGCCTGGACTACTCTAGCCGTTTGATTATGTTTCAAATATTACTTTGGTACTTATCGTGGTGGTCACCAAACTATTTGCGAATGCAGACAATGCAACAATGCAGCATGGTGACCCACACCATGGCGGCCTAGTGGTGCTTCTGCCTCACCTTAGAAAAGACCACGCTGTCCAGACGGGTTGGTATAGGGTTTGTGTCAAGTTTTCCTTCTCTTTGCAACACTTGTATAGTTTGCTCCTTCAGTCGGATCTAACGACACCCACGGGATGAATAAGGGTGGTGATACTCCGTATTCTTAATCAGTCACCACATGGACTGATGTGTGTATTGCTTTTCACTCACTACCAAAATAGGTCCTCTACTGTGTTTTATGTCCCACAAATGTAGTTAAACAATGGTTTTAATTGTAACAGTGTTATATTGACCATACAAAGATACACTATTAGTTGCAGCGATAGGGCGAGGTCCAACTGTAACCGAACAAAGCGGGAAATGGAATAGTGCATTTAAGTGATGGCGCAGTGGTAGCGTATGCGACTGCTGTAATTGAAGTCGAACCAAATGCTTGTATGATCTGCAAATATTTGTTTCGAAGTTTGAGTGTTTTCTATGTATAATATGTATGTATGACTGTATGTATTTAAAAAAAAGTATGTGTGTATTTAAATCAGTTGTCTGTACTTTTGGACTTAGTGTTGTGTGTTAAATGTCCGTATCATTTACTATTATTAATATTTATTCAAATAAAAGAAATAATTTTTAAACTAAATTAATTAAATAGATCCTCACGTGGTGACGGATTAAGAATACAGAGTGTCACCACCCCTATTATTCCCATGGTCGTCCATTAAACAAAGTACAAAGTTACCATTTATCTTGTATAGCTATAAAATAATGCTTCGCATGTGTGTTTGTTGGTTATCGCGGCAGAAGTTAGCTAGTATCTTTCCATAAAAATCAAATTTCCATGCCAATTAGCATTAAAAATCTGTTCGTTAATTTAGTCATGAACACGTAACAGACAGATACAGTGTAATAAAAATGCGAAAGTAAATCTGTGCCTCTGCATTTTTATTGATAGAAAAGGTAAAGATTAAAATATACAGCTATGGAAATAAATAAAATTTAAGTTCTATTTCATATTATGAGTTTTTCACTTTATGCATATGAAAGTATAAACGGTACTTCAATCTAAAAATATATTTTTGAAATTTTGTCTTTCTGTTTGCTCCGGCTAGTCTCTGGTACGACTGAATTTTATGAATTTTACCAATAATTTCACTGACAGAGATCTGATGATATAATGAGTAACTTAGACTACTTTTATTTTAGACTAGTTGCGCCCCGCGATGTTACACGCAATCGTTGTTGTAAAAGTAGTTCATTTAATATATAAAAATAGGTGTTTTCTATGTATAATATGTATGTATTTACAAAAAAAAAGTATTTATGTATTTGTATCAGTTGTCTAGTACCCATAACACAAGCTCTGCTTCGCTTGGGACTAGATGGCGTTATGTGTTAAATGTCCGAAATATTTATTATTATTTTTTATTATAGCATCACTCTGCATTAGTACTTGTTATATGATGTTTGATCTGAAAAGTTGTTCTGACTATCGGCCGCAGCTTTCTTCTAAAGTTAATCTTGATAAATTTTCCATGTCTGTACGCTATTGAATATTTTTTGCTTGACACAACCAATCTGCGGAACAATTTGACGCCTGCGGCATATTCAGATCGATACGACCTTCAAAACTTCGGGAAAAGTGCGTACTCCAGTATACATACTTGTTAATATACGACCTTCAAGAAACGAACTTAGTCACAATAAGTGCAGGCGCTTATGGGTAGCGGTGGAATAAAATAAACTTAGTTTTACACCAATTTACTACATCATTCATACAATATTATATCCAACTAGCTGCTCCGGCAAACGTTGTCTTGCCATAAAAAAAATTGGGGTATAAAAAATAGATGTCGGTCGATTCTCAGACCTACCCGATATGCACACCAAATTTCATTAATATCGGTCCAGCCGTTTCAGAGGAGTATGGTAACTAACATTGTGACACCAGAATTTTATATAAAAGATTATCTACGTGCCAATGGCTGACTAATCGCTAAAAAGCAATTTGAAAGAAAAATCGTTAAGGTAACGGAACACAAGCAATTATAGTACCCTACGCAATGCCAGAAAAGGCGTCTATCTCAGCATATTTCTGTAGTCAGAGTGACTGCAGCGCTGATATTACGATAGGGCCCGCGCAACCTCTGATAGACAAATCGACTATAGATAGACCAATTCATAGGTAGTATTGGTGAGGGAAAAATACCTCATAAAAAAATAACAAATGCACAGTTGCCCCTATGAATTTCGAAGGTTCCCCTTGATTACTCTGAGATGCCATCATCAGATCCAAGTTTCCTTGTCATGGTACCACCGTTGGGATATCTCCTTTCCAACAAAAAAATAATCATCAAAATCGACTCATAAACGACGATGTTATCCGCGAACACAAAATATATATACGGTCGGAAAACATCCTCCTTTTTTTAAGTCGGTTAAAGATGTAAAAGAGTCCTAAAATATTTATACAGCAAAGTTATCATATTATAAAGTGCCTCATTTTTCTCCTATTCCATAAAAATTGGTCTGCTGCAATCATTATGGGCCGGCTCGACCGGAGTGATACCAGGGCTTCACAGAAAACCGGTGTGAAATAGCGCTTGCCCTGTGTTTTACCGAGTGAGTGAGGATACCGGAGGCCCGTACCCCAACCCCTCCCCACATCCCTCTGCCCATCCCCCAAAGGCCGGCAACGCACTTGTGACGTCACTGGTGTTGAGGGTGTCCATGGGCGGTGGTAATCGCTTACCATCGGGTGATAAGTCTGCTCGTTTGTCCCCTATTCTATAAAAAAAAATGTCAACATCATAGTTTACTTCTAGTAATCGCTAATCGCCCTTCCGTTGGGACCGCAGTCTTACGTACTGATTTAGAACAGTTTGAACCACAATGGTTATGTAGATAAGTGGGCAGTTGATTTTTATTGTGTTTGTGCAAGACAGTAATGGCTTAAAGGAGAAGATTTACAGAAGACAATAAGAAAGAAATGTTTTATTTGGTTTAAGGAGTTTATATTTACATAGGTACTAGTTTTTACCTACATACTTTTGCTTACAGCATGCATACAGCGATTGATGAATGTGGAGATCACTTCTCTCTGCGTGCCCTTCTGGGAAATAGGCGTGACTTTATAAGAATGATTATTATTATTTGTAACAAATGTTGCATCCGATTCAAGTGCAAGCTCTGGTTCCCAAACTAGCGTGAGCTAGGTATCGGTTATTGGTTTCTTCAAAAAATAATGACACAACAAATTGTTTCAAAATAGCGCGTGGAACATACATAAAAACATACTTATTGAATAGATTTTGTTCCTTTTGCGTGTGCATGTGTTTATACGAGCGTTTGTGTGTGTGTGTGTGTGTGTGTATGTGTGCGCGTATACGCGACAACCTTGTGCGAATATAACTGTGTGCCTATGTGTATTCGTACTTGTATTGAAAGTTGGTTTGAAATTTGAACTAGTCGCTCTCTACATCATTGTAGTCATAACTCTCAGGCCATGTTTTACATAATTGTGTTTTTAATCTTGTAGTTTCATAAATGTCTAGTGGAGAAAATAAAATTAAAAATTGTGGAGAATACATACCGTACTCTCCACAATATCAAAACCCAAAATTATATTACTTCACCACTCACCACATTAAAAACCGTAAAATAAAATCCGGAATTCGACCCCTGAACCAACAACTCAGATTGATTAATTAAACTAAACAAGATGCGACGTATGTATACAGCTTCCCATGATCGTGTACCCGTCCGCGTCTACGATACTTAACCTCGATACGCGATGACAAATTGTCTGTCTGTCTGTGTATCCGAGCTCTCTACTCGTCGATCCACTTGAGAAGCAATAAATAATTGCCTTTGTTTGCATACTTTCATTTAAAACATTACATGTTATGATAATATTTTTTGTTTTATATATGGACCTGCAAAAGTGACTCTACTCCGCCTGATGGAAAGCATGAGCAGAATCCAAGAGTGGTGGTCACCATACTCACTGCGAATGCAGACAAGGCAACAATGCAGCATGGTGACCCATACCATGGCGCCCAGTGATGCTTCTACATCATTGGGCCGCCGCCGGTCTCGCACTCACCAACAAAACACGACAGCACGAATTGTGTCATTTTAGATTGGTCTTCTGTGAGAGGGTACCTAGTCTGCTATATTTACCATTATGTACATTCATGCTCAAGACAACTACTCTTGCACTACACACATTGTATCGCACTTTGCAAACATACTTTAAGCGGTCAAAAGAACACAGACTCAAAGTCAAAAGAAGAGCAATTTGTGGATCTCATAAATTGTTGTTCTATGTCAACGACAATAATACTAATTCTGTCGTTGACATCACTAAATTAAATGTCACTAAAATTTACCTATTTTTAACCGACTTCCAAAAAGGAGGAGGTTCTATGTTCCACTGTATGTTTTTTTTTTTTTTATGTATGTTACCTGATTACTCCGTCAGTTGTGGACCGATTTTGAATTTTTTTTTGTATTCGACAGGGTATGCTTCCGTGGTGGTCCCATTGCCAGCATATCAGGATCTGATGATGGGATCCCAGGGAAATCGAGGGAAACCCTCATTTTTTATAGGCACATACTATGTTTTTCGTATATTTTCTGAAGTTACACCGGTATTTGCGTCTGGTAGTCATCATTTTATGATGATGAGCTGATGATGTAAGGTACCACTCCTTAACGGTTAGGAGTTGGAGGATAAATCTTTAAATATCATATGTATATAAGTTACCTTTAGTCGTATTCTTACAAATTATTTAGGTAAGCTGATGATGGAAGGTGGAAGGTACAACTCCTCAACGGTTAGGAGTTGGAGAATAATTCTTTCAATTTCATACGTATCTAAAGACCTTCAGTCGTATACTTTCAAGCTATTTAGGTGAGCTGATGATAGAAGATTAAACTCTTCAACAGTTAGGGATTAGAGGATGATTTTAATATTACACGTACCTTAATTTGTATTCTTGATGATGAAATTTGATGAAATAATTCAACTTACTACTTACCTACGATTGTTTGCACTAAAAACTGTAAAATAAAAACTTTTTATAAAAAAAAAAAACCGACTTCCAAAAACATCCAACGAAAACTCTCTGTCAAAAAACACTTAAAAGCGTAAAATAAACTGGTTCTTCATAAATTGCCTATACCTAATTCTTTATTCATTTAAATAGTAGTATTATAATGGGTGCTAGGTACCTAAAATCTGTTTGAAGTCGGTGCTAAGCCAAAAAGAATACAAACTAACAATTACAAAAGTCTAAGCGATAGTCACTTGGCACCGACTTCAATCAGATTTTAGGTACCTAGCACCCATTATAATACTACTATTTAAATGAATAAAGAATTAGGTATAGGCAATTTATGAAGAACCAGTTTATTTTACGCTTTTAAGTGTTTTTTGACAGAGAGTTTTCGTTGGATGTTTTTTGTAAAGTGTTTTCTGAAATTCTGTTGCACAATACACATACAATTTGAATATGACATCACTAAAAGCTATAGTATGCAGATAAATAACACTGACCTGCAAATTTACTTTATTGTGATTTGTATGTTACAAATTCCACTGAATTGACAAAAGCCAAAATCACGTAATAATAAAATAAACACATAATTGGAAGAATTTTAATATTAAGAGTTTAGTCGGCATGTATTTCAAGAAGTCTAATTTTAGTGACAAGTTCCTAATTTTAGTCAACCTGAGACGTTTTGAACGTTCAACGGATATACTCGTATATTAATTGGAAATTTACGTTCTAATCCAAGTTGAGTAACGTAACTAACTTTGGCTTTGTCAAACTAAATATACTAGTGGTCGCCCAGCGGTCTAAATTCGACCATATTTATTATTTTTAGTACATTTTAGTTTTCTTCACTTCTCCTCGGTATAAACTTTAATTGTACCAAATTTCATACTTCTTATGTATAAGTTTCTTAAAAGGGGTACAAAGTTTTTACTTCAGTTATCTCCTTATATATAAAAATCAATTGCTGTTCGTTTGTCTCGCTAAAACTCGAGAATGGCTTGGCCGCTTTAGCTGATTTTGGTTTTGAAATGTTTGTCGTAGTCCAGGGAAGGTTTACACGGTGAAAAATTACAAAATAACTTGAAAATCCAAATGTCACATGTACGAAGTAGCGGGCACAGCTAGTTAATATATAGATTTATTTTTACAGTATTTGAGAGAAGTACATTAAATCGACTAATTCGCGGGAAAAAACTGGTATTACATCCAGTTCAAGATCAAACAACATAATATGAGAGATATAACATGTTATTAATATACATTGTTGTATATTCAATAGAGAACCATCATTCTGTAATTCGTTACCAGAGTGTACTTAACCTCAATATCATATGATAAATGATCCTACTATCTCGACACTGATTCAACAACTTCTCACGACAAATTGACGGTATTGTTTGATAACATTACGACCGTTGTACCTCGACGGGCTAGTCTGAAGTCACATTTCGTTTTAGCGTGCTGGAGTTTCAGTAATAATAAATTGAAAAGTAACTGTATGTTTGTCTATTACGCTTTCATGTCTAAACTGCTTCACCGATTGGAAGGAAATTTGGCATAAAGATACTTTGAATTTTGAGGAAGGGCATAGGCAGTATCGCAGTAGGCAGTATAGTCCATTCGCTTAGAAACGGTTACCTTGATTGCGCCGCCGATTGATTAGTCAGTTTACGCCGTTGTATGAATTAATATATTCGTATTTCACAACAATAATCACAATTGCTTGCGGGCACACTATCCAAAGGAATGGACTATACACACGTAAATTTTTATTCCTTTTTGCAGACGCAATCGAAGTTTGGTCCGCTGGTCAACTATAAACGCCTTTAAAGATGTTTAACACACAAAATAAGCTTTCCCATTCTTAAAATCAGTACGCTATCTCCCAATAGGCCGAAAACCTTTACTATATTGCTATTTCTCACATTCTAATTCTACGAACGATGTAGCTAGTGTCCATTTTTTACTCAGCCGGCCTGTTCCCTTGAGGCCAGTGTACAAGGCCTTTCCATTTGTGTAGGAGTGGCCTGGCCTCGCGGGACGAACCTCATGGCCGTTTCTGTTTTAGACTGGATAGAAAATGTTAGTTTTTAAAGTGCTTAGAAAATTGAGAGTGAGTTAAATGCTGATTTATTTTAAAATATATTAAATAATACTTCGTGTGAGCCTCTTTTCAATTATGCTCGGCTCCTATTGGTGTAAGTGTGTTGTTAACTATCCTATCTTAGGCACACTAGCAAAACATACATTTAAAAAAACTTGAAAATATCTTAAATTGTTTCGTGCTTATTCGTAAGTAACAAAGTGACACGAGAATTATATATAAATAGATTAGAACTAAATAATAAACTAGTTGACGCACGCAACTTCGTTTACTTCTCTTAGAAGGAAAAAATTGCACCCTTTTTTAGGGTTCCGTGCCAAAGGCAAAAAACGGAACCCTTATAGATTCGTCATGTCTGTCTGTCTGTCCGTATGTCACAGCCACTTTTTTCCGAAAGTATAAGACCTATAATGTTGAAACTTGGTAAGTAGATGTATTCTGTGAACCGCATTAAGATTTTCACACAAAAATAAAAAAAAAACAATAAATTTTGGGGGTTCCCATACTTAGAACTGAAACTCAAAAATTTTTTTTTCATCTAACCCGTATCTGTGGGGTATCTATGGATAGGTCTTCGAAAATGATATTGAGGTTTCTAATATCATTTTTTTCTAAACTGAATAGCTTGCGCGAGAGACACTTCCAAAGTGGTAAAATGTTTGGTCCCCCCCCCCCGTAACTTCTAAAATAATAGCATGATAAATCTAAAAAAAATATATGATGTACATTACCATGCAAACTTCCACCGAAAATTGGTTTGAACGAAATCTAGTAAGTACTTTTTTTATAATCGTCATATATCGTAAACTGCAATTTACCTTTCATTCAATCAACACAAATTTAAAAATAAAATATATTATGTTACTTGCTGCTGCGGAACCCTTCATGGGCGAGTCCGACTCGCACTTGGCCGCTTTTTACAACGTTGTTTCATTGACTCTCGACTTGTATGGTCGTAGCGCGATGTCATATATAAGTACCTGAATGTTGCCGTAACTTATCCGGAGATCCGGTAATTCTGTGGCCACACTCTCAAAGGTAGGTCAAAACCACTTCTTTTTCTTTACTTACCAATAAGGAGGCCCAATGAATCAAAAGCATCTCACTCAATAGACCGCCATAGTGTGGGTCACCATGCGACATTGTTGCATTGTCTGCATTCGCAATGAGTATGGTGACCATTACTCTTGGATTCTGCTCATGCTTTCTATCAGGTAGAATAGAATCCCTTTGGAAGACTCACACTACTCTTGAATCCTGATCAGGCTTTCCATCAGCCCATACTTGTATAAAAAATGTCTGTCTCGTTTAACGCCTATACCACATAAAATGTAGAACTACTTTCTTGGCTAGCTTTTTTGATATACAATACTTATCCATCTACCGCCAAATATAAAGGGCATATCACGGTTCCAATACACAATATTGTGAGCTAATATTATTTACCGAAGTGTACAGAGTTACGGACAGGATCCGGAAGTGGGCGAAATCGCGAACATCGTGGAGCGGACGGTAAAGCGATTTGTCAATAGCCCTGATTGTTTGGTGGCGTCGGGTGTAATCTTGATACTTGCTTTATACATTTTAAAGTGATATTTCTTGAAATAGAGATGGTATTTGCGGTGTTTGAAGCTTGATATCAATGATAAGCAATTCTTTCGTTGTTTTAATGGAGTAAGTGAAGTTGCCGGAGCCCAAACGCTTTCCTTACCTAAAAAGGGGAGTGGAAAGGATTTAGGGTTTTTTTTTCTTCAAGGCTATTTAATACTTACCTTTTTAATCAAAGATTTCATCATGACTGCTATATAGACAGAAAATAATCATGTTTTTAGTTTTATTTTGACATACATACATTTGTGAATATGGATATTTGTGTATGTGTGTGTCATACGCAACCCTGTGGGTGAACTACATTCGAAGATTGTACTAGTTGTCAGTATATTGGATGGCACTGACTTCCCAATAACGATTGTCATAGATGTTCATGACAACATATTTTTTTGTAAAAGAAAAGGGAACATTTATTAAGTCGAGAAACGGCGGAGGCGATGTTGCGTGGGTCAGTAGTAAAATATTAATATTTACCCAATTGAAAAGAAATAGATACGGTTTTTATTTTATTAGCAGTTTCTTGAAACCAATGAAGAAGGTTTAATTAAATACTAATATAGATCAATAAGCTTGATAACAAAGTTGGAAATAATTTGAATAAATGAATCTAATTAAATATGCCAACGAATCTAATTATTTAAATGCGTTTTATCATATTTTTATCAAGGAAGATGCTTAAAAAACACAAAAAAATGGAGTAAAATAATCTATTCTAAACTAATAGCTAAAGAGTTTGTAATCGCGTGGGAGTCGTAAGAGCCGACTAAGGGCTCCTACACACAACTGCGAATTTGCAACGCATCGCAAATATCTGCGAGCTCGCGCGTATGCACCGCAAGAAATTCATGGCGCATCGCATCGCATCGCAGTTATGTGTAGGAGCCCTAAGTGTAAAAACTATGCTGTCTGCAGCTGGGCGAAGATCTCCCTCAAAGAGCACAAACCGGCAGTCCACATCGATCCGCAGTCAGCAAAGAGAAACAAAAAACTTGACATGAACATTATACCAACTCGAGTGAGCAGCGTGTTATATTACGCCAAAACCTTCTTTCTAAGGAAAAGTCTATGTTCAGAAAGTATATTACAGAAAGCGGTTGATATTAATAATAGATTTGACTGCACGGTTGGCCTAATGGTCGCCCGTAACCGGTCGCCTTGCAGCTTACTACTGCTCCAAGAGTTGTGGGTTCAAATCTCACGTGGGACAACGTGTGATTCACAAATTGTTGTTCTGAGTATCTGTGTTCTTTGTGTCCGTTTCATGTATGTTTATAAAGTCTCCTGCGGCACAGGGTATGTTAATTCCTAATTTAGGAGTCTGTTAAAGGAAAAAAAAGTTATAAAATATCAAAATGATTCATTCGCAGTACATATCATTGGCTGACAAGTTTTGATGGTAGCGGTACGCATCGTTAAGTGATTGGCTCTTACGCTTCAGCGATAGTCAGAATCATATTTATATGTTGATCTGTTTTATAACACTTATACATTACGGTTATTATTATATTGGCATTTGTATAGCTTTTGTTGGATATCTAGTTGTTATATAAGAGCCTGCCAAAGTGATTCTACTCTGCCTGATGGAAATCATGAGCAGAATCCGCAGAAAGTGCGAATGCATACAATGCAGCATGGCGGCTTATTGAGATGGCACTGCATCATCATGCCTCCGGTCTTGGACTCACCAACAAAACATGACACCACGACTGCTGTAATTTTAGGTTGGTCTTCTGTGACCTCTCACACTCTCGTAGTACCGCCCCGGTGGAGCCGGTCCAACCGTGCTGAAATCAGCGTGTCTCTAGTACCTAGCTATACATACCTTCTTTTGTTGAGAGAGTGATAAGAATTGTCCAACTCTTGTTTGTTTATAACTGACAATCACAAAAAATATATACCACTTCGATCAATTATTGATACATTATCAGTACATTATTTATCGAAGACATACTTGTAGCTTTTTCGAGCGGCTCCGCTCGCGTGTATGTCGGTTATCGTGGTAAAAAGTAGCCTATGCCCTTCCTCAAGAATCAAAGTATCTCCATGACAAATTTCATTGAAATCGGTGGAGCAGTTTAGCCGTGACCGACAGACAGACAAATTTACTTTTGAATTAATAATACATATTAGTATGGATATCTTGTCTGTCTTTCCTCCAATATTTTCACGAGCTTTAAATAGCTTCTAAAATATTTTATCCTTAAAGCTGTTACCACCCAAGCAATATCTTACTTAATCTCAATAGAATAGGATATACATTTGCTTGTAGGCTAATGGATATATATCTTTTATTCCCCTGATAGATGCTCGTAATCATGAAATGCACCATATTTATTGATCTAAGAAGGATTGGGGATGAAATTGCGTAGTATATTATAATATATCTTATATATGTGATTTAGGTTAATATCAAAATGCGAATGTAAGTTTGTTTGTTGTGCTCACACGCCTAGATTACTCGATCGATCATCGTGAAATAGACAGCAGTGAAGAAAACATAATTCAGATACCTGCCATTTACGAAAAAAGGGTTTTAAGAGATATCTGAATTAATTTAATCACGGGAGAGGCAGCCCTTAGGCAGACAGGCCAGGTGGCGTGATAGTGTATAGTGATAGCAGACAGTCTCCGTGGGAGAGCCACGCTTCAGCATGAATGGGCCGGCTCGACCGGAGTGATACCACGGTCTCACAGAAAACCGGTGTGAAATAGTGCTTGCGCTGTGTTTCACCGAGTGATTGAGGATACCCGAGGCCCATTATTACAATTTGTTTAGTTACAAAAACTTAAAAACCATATTTGACCCGACCCAGTAATCGAACCCAAGACCTCTTGACTCGCGACAGTCTTATACGCTAACCGCTAGACCAACGAGGGAGTCGTTACTCTAGCCGTCTAGCGGTCACCGCCTGTCGTAATGTCGTTTGCCCCAATATGCAATAAAAAACAGGTTGTTCCCATACATTTATATTCGCCATAACAGCCCGTTAATTAAAAACTTTTTTATGTACAAGTCACAGGTAACATCCATCGCGCCAAGGTTGTATAATAATATTTCATGCAGAAACTCTTAAAACGCCATGACTTCTAAATATAAATCGTATATGTTATTTATTGGAGTCGGTTCGCAATGGCGCCTGGCACGAATGGTTCTGATGCCGAATTTGATCTATGGGTTATGGGACATGGTATTACATGTAAGACTTTTTCATAACCTTGGGGTTTTAAAAGCTTATTTTATCCCTAGATTTTGTACACACGCGTATGTTTCGGTCAGAGGTATTATATTTCTTCAAACTAATATAACTTTTTTATTAACCGACTTCAATTATCACAAATTTTAACAAAAAAAACCGACTTCAAGAACTGGACCAATTTGAAATGGGACCACACGGGAAGCACCAGCTATCAAATGATAAAAGAATCATCAAAATCGGTTCACCTATACTAACTTTTAAACTTTCGCGTTCCATGTTATAACAATAATTATTTTTACGGGAATTAACGCGATCACTTATTTCAAGGTATTACATACCTCTGTTTTGCCTGACGTTTCGACCAGGTTGCACTGGCCGTGGTCACAGGCTGACTGGCTCAGCGGCGCACGCCCTCCGTCGTCGAATCCGTGAAGCAGAAGGTTCTTCATCCACCCGCACATTTTCGATATTATTGATAAAATTGTTTCGCCATGTACCGTCACATACCACACTAACAGGGTCCCTATTCTGTAAGCAAACCGATGTGTTCCTATTCTGGTGTTTATCCGACTGCGCAGAAAAGCGAGGTGATATGTTTTTTAACACTGGATTCCACGCTGTAGATAATTTAAAACCATCTTCCCGATTAAAAGTTTTATGCTTTTTAATCTCAATCGCTTCACGTACAACTCTTGAATAAAAGTTACGTTCGGTAGAGAGGACTTGCGTGCGGTGAAATTCAATCCAGTGGTTCATGCCTGCATTAAGTGCATGTTCTGCAATCGCCGATTTGCTCGTCTGTCGGTTCTTCACAGCAGCGATATGCTCTTTGACCCTTTCAGCAATAGTCCGCTTCGTTTGGCCTATGTAGGAACTTCCGCAGCTGCAGTCTATTTTATAAACACCCGGAGTTTGTAGTGGCAATATATCCTTCGGTGTGCCGACGATGTTGTGAACCTTTATGCCTGGTGTGTATACTGTCGGAATGGAGTATTTCTTTAACACGGACCCGATCTTATCCGTAACTCCCTTGACATAAGGCATATAGGCTGGTTGCCTGTTCACTTCTGGATACTTGCGTCTTATTTTCGGTTGCTTCCGTCCTCCATTCACTTGATATCCGTTACCTTTGAGTACCTTCTGAACATGTTCTAGCTCCCGTTCTAAATGTTCAGGGTCACAGAGATCGTAAGCTCTGTTCTTGAGTGAAGTCATAACAGATTGCAAGTGCCGGGGGTGATGATGAGACGTGGCGTGTAGGTATCTATCCGTATGAGTAGGCTTACGGTACACACAGTGTGACAAGGACCCATCTGATCTCACGGTAACTTTAACATCCAAGAACGACAACGACCTATCCGTCTCCATTTCATATGTAAACCTTATCTTAGGGTGAATAGAGTTAAGATGTTGTATATATTGATCTACTTCTTGTTTATTTCCTTTAACGATACTGAAGATGTCATCCACGTATCGCTTCCACAGCTTAACGGTATTCGGGCCGAGACTTAGTGCCTTCTCTTCAAAATGTTCCATCCAGATGTTGGCAAGTACTGGGGCTACAGGACTTCCCATCGCGACACCATCAATCTGGAGGTAATGTTGACTTTTGAAAAGAAAATAGTTGCCATCTAAACAGTGTTCAAGTAGATCCATATAGTTGAACGGCAGTTCGTTGTCTCTCAGCAGATCTTTTACGACATTTAAGCACTCTTTAATTGGAACATTGGTGAAAAGCGACTCCACGTCAAAGCTCACCATGACGCAATCCGGTTCCAACGTGAGATCTTTTATGATTTGTATGAAGTGCCGTGAGTCTTTCACAAAAGACGGTGTTTTGCCTACAAGTGGTTGCAATACTGAAGCAACGTGCTTTGCAAGATCGTAAGTAGGAGAAGCAATTTGACTTACAATGGGCCGCAGCGGCACGTCAGGCTTGTGTATCTTAGGCAGACCATATAATTTCGGTGGCTGGTGTGACTTTGGTTTGTACAGTCTGTTGTACTCGTCTTCTAAAAATAGGTCCTCATTATCCCGGATTAGAGATCGTATTCTACGCGTTACTCTGGCTGTAGGGTTGTATGTTACCGGTTTGTATACCTTATTATCACTCAACAGTTCGAGTATTTTATTTTGGTAATCAGTTGTATTCATCACTACGGTGGCGTTTCCCTTGTCGGCCTTAAGCACTAAAATATCCTGGTTATCCCTAATGTTTTTTAATGCTTGACGCTCTTCCATAGTGATATTACTAGCCGGAAGCTTTGACCGACGTAAAATTACCGCGACGTCCTGTCTAAGGATATCAGCATCGCCGGGCGGTACTTTGTTCCATGCAATCGATTCCTCAACGCTACTGATTACATTCTCAAACGGTATTCGTTTAGGCGTCGGAGCGAAGTTCATACCTTTAGCCAAGATGTTCATTGTTGTATCATCTAAACTCACGTTCGATAAGTTTACAACGGTGTCCTTCGATCGGTCGGGTACCACGGGTGACGCTTTGTTTTCTGTATACCGCCGATTATATTCCTTCGAGAACTTTCGATCAAAGCTTGCACTACATAACTCGAAGGTACGACTCGCTTGTAAAAACGTTACCCGGTCACACAAATCATAGTCCGATTGAGATAGATTAACACTACACTTCAATCGTAACACATATAACTCCCTCTGTATACACTCCAAATCACTGTTTGTTTCGAATTAATTGTCTCAGGAGGCGTTCACTCGCGTTTTTTAGAATTTTACGTGAAAATGCGATATCCCTACGCGGTTTTATTCGAACACACGAAGGTAATAAGTCCCAATCGCGACACTTCACAAGAAATATCAACGATGTTTCCATTCGCGCCCGTTTTTTACGTAAAAATTCTAGATGACACACTTGTTTTGCAATTTTCGACCCGTAGCGGTTTGCTATACTAACTTTTAAAGTTAAAAAGTTAAAAGTTAGTAAGTAGTCAAGTAGTTAAAAAGTTAGTATAGCAAACCGGTCGGTTCACCTAGTCGAAAGTTATGAGGTAACAAACATAAAAAAAAATACAGTCGAAATTATAACCTCCTAATGTGTAATGTGTAAGTATAATATAATTTATTTCACACATTTCCGTGCGATTTTAGGAATTACATACATTTCCTAGGAATTGTATACAATGACGGATTACATACATTTCCGTTAACATATACAAATAAATAAAATTGAAGTGTCTGTTTGTAGTTCTAAATTAACAACTTTTTACTTAAAGCATATAAATAAAAAAATTAAAAATATTGAACATTTTTCTGTCTGTCTGTTTGTTTCGGCAAATCGTTGAAAATTGGTACAGCCGGTGATGGGAATTTTACTAGCAGATAGCTGATAATATAAAGAGTAACTCAGGCTACTTTTATCTATACTAATATTATAAAGCTGCAGAGTTTGTTTGTTTGAACGAGCTAATTTCAGGAACTACTGGTCCAATTTGAAAAATTCTTTCAGTGTTAGATCATCACGCTAAGACTAATAGGAGCGGAGCACCAATGAAGAATGTTTAAAAAACGGGGGAAAATTATCACGCTACGGGCAATAGGAGACGCAAACGACGTTGCGTGGGTCAGTTAGTTTTAAATAAGCTGCGGCCCGCGGTTTTACCTGCGGTTGTTATTGCAGTTCTTCAACAACAACTACAATTACTTTACATTCGTAGACCGTAATTCCTAGATTATAAAGAAAATTAACCCCACACACTCACCGAAATAACTGTATTATTGTCAATTTTACTCTACTAATGATGAAGTTCATACCTCCATATGTTCATCATTATGCTGATGGCAGTGAGTTAAACAGTACCCAGATGTCCTTAACTCCAGGTAATCCATTAGCCACACGGCTGAACGGCACCCCAGGGGATAAGACGACAGGCCAGCATCTACTCCATAAACAAAGTATAAATTCACAATGGCGAAAGTGTCTTTTGAGAAAAAAAACATTTGTATAATTCACTGCCTCGGTGGCGAAGTGGAAGCGTATGCGACTGTTGTGCTTGATGTCTGGGGTTCGATGCTCGGGTTAGACCAAATGTTTGTATGATCTGTAAATATATATGGAAAGGGCAGGTGATTATTTTTGTATGGAAAGAGGGTACGTTACAGTATATTTTAAAACAAAATTTAGGTGCCCCAATGCCGATGATCCCGAGAAAAAAAATCAAAAGGAAAATGAACAAATATTTTTTTGACATGACAACATCTTATAATTCGATGGTACCGGCTGCACACACGAAAAACATGACTCATGCGGCGTTACCTCGCTCTGAGGCGTTCCATTTAAGGCTTGAAGTGCAAGCGACTTTTTAATAACGTGAAAAAGCATAAAGCATGCGCTTCTTATATACTCATTGAATAATAAATACGAAACTATATTTGATTAATTGATTTCGAATAAATTAATTTTTTCTGTTTTCAAAACCGCAAAAAATGTAAACTTTTTGGTACTTAATTTCTCTGGAACTAGACCATATTGGCACGCGGTAGTTTTACTCAGACCCTTCTAATACAAAGCCCTCTCAATCTATGGAACGTCCAAACGTTGTCCGTGGAAAACGGAATAGCAAATGACCGTTTTCACTGTTATATGACACATTGAGAAACGCTCGAAAAACATTAGCCTCCTTCTGACGCAGTCGGGTAAAAAGCACTTTCTAGTTTCTATCATAAGTAACATGAATCACACTTCCGCTATTCTCAATATGCTTTATTTAAAAACTAGCTTTTGTCTGCGGCTCCGTCCGCGTAGGTATATGTCGGTTATCGCGGTGATTCTTTAAACTGATATAACTTTTTTATTTATAAACCGATTGAAATGAAACAAACTAATGTTAAGTGGAACAAACCACATTCAAGTCGGTTAAGCCGTTTCTGAAATTAACGTGCACAAACGTACAGACAAAAATCTAATCTAAGATAATTGTTTTGGGTTCTATTGCGTCCATAAAGATATATATAATAGTTTTTCTTATAATCTTCCATGTACAGACAGTGACCAGTTACGATTTTAACCTGCCAAATTTCAGGTTTGTAGGTGTTATAGTTTCTGAGATTTCGTGATTAATAAGTGAGTGGTATTTCGCTTTTATATATATAGATTTACTTCCAAAGGAGAGGATTATGACGAGCAGTGAACTATTCTGTTGAAGAACTCACTAATATTCGGTTCGATACTTCACTAGATAGGGCTTGAACCCGCAATCAATTATGGCAAAGACTTAAAATGCCACCTCAACAAAGGCAATGTTAATTCATATTTATTATTAATGACTTTTTGACGCATATTTTTCTTTCAAACCCCTAAAACAATGTGAAACGGTATTTTTCGCTTCATAAATAACTTTGTGCGTCAAACAGGGTAATTACCGCCCATAAAAGCTTCCAATTGTCTTAAAAATCTCGTTTCTTCGCGTTTGTGTCGTGAAAAATATTTTCCTTATGTCCCTATGAATGCTTTAATTTATTGTTGTGGCAACACTGTTTAAGTGTTTACATTTATTAACCCTTTTTTATTTGGGACAAATATAATAATTAATCTCCTCTCTAAGGACGCATATGTCCAGCAGTGGACTGTTAAAGGCTGTTGATCTGATTTGGTATTAATAAAAATAGTATGCAGTAATACTGACTGCGAAACAAGAATTCATTTGTTCGAGTCGGTCAAGACGGATGCAGACTACCGTGGGAGAGCCACGCTTCGGCATACAAGGGCTAGCTCGACCGGAGTGATACCACGGCCTCACAAAAAACCGGTGTGAAACAGTGCCTGCGCTGTGTTTACCGAGTGAGTGAGGATACCGGAGGCCCATTACCCAACCCCTTCCCCCCATCCCTTTATCCATCCCACCAAAGGCGCTTACCATCAGTCGATACGTCTGCTTGTTTGCTCCCTATTCAATAAAATCACTAAACATATTTTTTTTTGGGAAGCGTGACCTATGTCACGCACTTGGCTGTTTTTTTGTATTCATGGATGTCCTTAGCCCATTGGGAGGAGTGAGGCAAACGCGTCTGTCGGACTCTCACCAACTAAAAACCATCCCGATGTTTCTCTACCTTTATATTTTAGTGTTCAACAAAATGCCCAAAATTGTTTTATTTCTGTCCAAAACCATTTCAACTCGCTTAAATATATTTATTTTATGATATTTTTCCACGCGCACCGTCAAATTACATTGTTTAGCGAAAGGTTGTACGTAAGATGCCTACCAGTGCCATCTTGAATAAATAAATAATGTCTCCGAGCCGTTTGGAATAATAGCTTTTCGTCACGCGAACTTCATCGACTATGAGAAGGGATGGATTCTACTCTGCCTGATGGAAAGCATAAGCAGAATCTATATAGTATATGTATATAGTAGTCACAGTAGTAATTTTATTGTGATTACAGACAATGCAACAATGCAGCATGGTGACCCACACACTGGCGGCCTAATGATGCTTCTGCATCATTTTGTTTTTGATAGACCTTCTAGTCTAATGATTTGTTTTGAAGACCCGGAAAACGTGGGATTCCCAGCCAAAATTGATAAATCGGTCATTTGATCTGTGTCTGAGTTCGGTGTCTATAAATTGTATGTATTAAGAAATATGTTTGGAATCAGACGGTGTGTGAGAAGTTGTCCTACGAAAACACCGCCTACAGCTTTATAGTCAGGGTCTTCAATCATCAGACCAATAGCCCTGTCTAATATTACCTTTTTACAAGACTAAGGCGAAGCCAAAGGGTTGGGATTCTTGGGATTCAGACAGTTACAAACTGTTCCACCGTAGTGTCTAAACTACTGAACCGTTTTTAATGAATATATTAGATTCGTAATAATGACCCGGGTGATATAGGCTATTTGAATTTCATAAAAAGGTTTTACATTTCCACTGACATATACTGAAGTCGGATCGATAATGCTGAGAACCTGGTGTCATGTCCGTCTAGCACAAAGGGAGAATCCTCCTATCAGGCGAGGTTGTCATGCCTAGCGACTTGCGGCCCAACGACTGTCGGTTGTGGAAAGTATATATGCATAACGGCGCAAAAATCTATTTATCGCGATGCAGGATTATTAGTTATTTCGTAGTTCAATGTGTTTTCGGTAGATGGCGCTGTAGTATGTTTTTTTGCGCTATATATGAATGTCATAGCAGTACTAAAATATGTATATGCAGTATGAAAAAGATAAAAAAATACATTCAAATCAGTCCTGGCCTGATATCATAAACGTAAACAACTATAACCAACTTCCACGCTCCGCTACCTGCCCAGTCATCAAATCTACCAAAAACTGTTCCCAGAAAAGCAATTCGATTAATAAAATTAGGTCCACATGCGGAACCTTTAGTATGATCACGACCATTCAATGGTACAAGGCCCGCGGGAGTACCTCGAAACGGTATGAGTCTGTGGCCAAGTTATGAGAACCGGTAGGTAATATTGCTTTGGACATTTAAGTGGTAACCGAGCAGGTTAACACATTGCAAAATCACACCCCCCTAACTAAATTGCATTCTAAAAACGAAAACGTTAATATATTTTTTTATTTTATTTTTTAAAAAGACAATTCCCGACTATATAAAACTACAGATATATAGGTGACGTCTCTCAATCCTAAGTCACGTGGTCAAAACAAAATATTAGCTTTCTGTCTGTCTGTTCTGGCTAATCTCTGTAACGACGGATTAACGGACGGATAACTGGATTTTGACGGGACTTTCACTGACAGATATCTGATTATATCGGCGGGTAATAACGCGGGGTTCAGCTAGTTTTGCATAAACTTCAATATGGTTATGTGGAATACTCCGTTTATAAAATTCATCGTATCTTTTTAGCAAGACTTATGTAACACGTATTGTGTGCAAAATAAAATGTACCTTATCGTTCTGAACTCAGGTATTATATTTCAATGTTTTACTTCCATAACTCGATGATGTAATGTTGCCTATCTATAAAAATATTGTACGGCAGGTATATAGTAAGATATAAATACATTCAAGCATGTTGTCCCTAGGGGCTAGAGTGCTAGACAGAATGGGTTTTGGTTACATTTGTATTATCGTAACAACGTGACGTAATTTGGTCCAAAACGGACATCGAATCCGAAACCCTAGCCAAGCGCGGCAATTTGAACATATTTAAACTGTAGTTATTATAAGGCAACTCTGTACTAAATTACTTTTAATTTTTTTCTTTTCTTTTTACAGGTAAGCACAGACATCTGTCATTAAGGAGAAAATTACATGCTATTGAAGGTAATTCAGCCTTTTATTAATAGCGTCTTTTTAGGGTTCCGTACCCAAAGAATAAAACGAGCCTATCACTAAGACTTCGCTGTCCGTCTCTCACCAGGCTGTATCTCATAAACTGTGATAGTTAGACAGTTGAATATTCAGAGATTTTGTATTTCTGTTGCCGCTTAAATATTTGTTAATGCTGTTAAATATTTAAGATCCCATACAACAAACGTGATTTTTTTGCTCGTTTTTGCTCGATATTGATAACGGCAAAGTTAGACGCTTGAAATGTATACCTACATAATGATTTTTGTTACTCTTTCACGCAAAAACTACTGAACGGATTTGGATGAAACTTACCAGTAATATAGCTTATACGTCAGAATAACACATAGGCTACTATTTTCCGCCATAACCGACAAACACGCGGGCGAAGCCGCGGGCAACAACTAGTACATGCATATTACAGTAAATAGAATCCGAGAGTTTCAAAGACTTCTACGCTACTTAATACATAAATAGTAATAATAATATTTTGGACATCTAACACACAACGCGCAACGCCATCTATTCCTAAACTAAGTAGAGCTTGTACTAAGGACAACTGATATAAGTACATACATATATACTTTTTTTTGTAAATACATACACATCACATGTAAAACATCCAAACTCCGAAACAAATATTTGCAAATCATCCAAACATTTAGTCCGACCTGGGAATCGAACCCGAGACCTCAAGCACAGCAGTCGCTTTTTTTATGGAATAGCCGGGCAAACGAGCAGACGTATCGCCTGATGGTAAACGATTACCGCCGCCCATAGACACATGCAATACCAGAGGCGTCACAAGTGCGTTGTCGGCCTTTGGGGGAAAAGAGGGGGAGGGGGTTGGGCTATGGGCCTCCCGTATCCTCACTCACACGGTGAAACACAGCGCAAGCACTATTTCACACCGGTTTTCTGTGAGGCCGTGGTATCACTCCGGTCGAGCGTGATTCATGCCGAAGCGTGGCTCTCCCACGGCTTACGCTACCGCTGCTCCACCGAGGCTGTCAAATAACAAAATAATATAATCTACGACTACCCCCCACTAATGTAATTCGTCTGCACCTAAATATTGTTACATCAAAGCCTCCCTCCTAATGTATAGGTACTAAACATCGTCTATTTATGTATGTATACACGCCCAGGATGCACTCGGGCACAATTTATGAGAAATCCCTTCATGTAGGGAAGGAAATAGTAAAGATTTCCTCGGCTCTTAATGATTGGAAGGCTGAAATTGAGTATTTGGTTGCAAATAAATACGTATATGCCTGGATGGTTTGTACAACTGCTGTGCTTGAGGTCTTGGGTTCGATTCCCGGGTCGGACCAAATGTTTGTATGATCTGCAAATATTTGTTTCGAAGTTTAGGTGTTTTCTTTGTATAATATGTATGTATTTACAAAAAAGTATATAAGTATTTATATCAGTTGTCTAGTACCCATAATACAAGCTCTGCTTAATTTGGGACTAGATGGCGTTGTGTGTATAAATGTTTGAAAATATTTATATGTATGGATTCATGACTCTGCCCTCGTTTGCGCACGTATAGACAAAATAAAATATATAAACTGCACGGATGGCGTAGTAGTGAACTACTGCGCTGAGTGATGTGGGTTCAAATCCCACATGGAACAACACTTTGTGTGATCCACAAATTATTGCTCTGAGGCTGCGTGTTCTTTGATTTCGTTTCATACATGTTTGTAAAGTCTTATGCGACACAGGATAAACACCCCTATTGCGGGCATTGTCCTTTAAAAAGAAACGAAAAAATAAATAATTATTTTAAGTGTTTAGTTTTAGAGAAACTATAAAAAACATAAAAAAAAACTTGAGATGTGTCAAGGGACACCCGGATCGACCGAAGTTTATATACATACTAGCTGATCCGGCAAACGTTGTTCTGCTTTTTTTTTAGACACAAAAAATTTCATCAAAATCGGTCCAGTCGTTTTTGTGAATCTAAACCATTCCCAGATCCCCTTGAACACACACAATAAATTTCATCAAAATTGGTCCAGTCGTTTAGGAGGAGTTCAGTCACATACACACGCACACAAGAAATATATATATTAAGATATATGTATATATACTATCCAGCACTATGACGTCAACGTCTATGTTAAAAGTGTCGTTACAACGAAAATTGTCGTTACAACTTTTGGTTTTAATCCGTCTAGCCCCCTTTCGCAACGCGCCATAAGGAACTTCGTTCCAAAAATTGTTTTTCATCATTGACAAAGCATGGAAAACTTTAAAAATAAAAAATAAAGATATTTCGTATTACGTGGTAATGAAGATCATGAGCCGTATTGAAACAAATTTAACTTGAAACTTAAAATCTAACCCCATCTCGAAAGCCAAAGACAAATTGTCGTTTCAAGTTATCCAATATCTTAACAAATAAATTAAGCCAAAAGATATCCATTTCTTAAAAGCATCTGGTGCCGTCCAATTGTTACAGACCCTAATGCCCGTTATATTGTGTAAACAAACAAGTTAATTTAAGTTTAAAACTCTAAAGTATCCCTTACAATTTAACTTGATGGGCGGGAGGGACCGAGGGTGGTTTACAAGGGACGACACGACGACGACACGACTGCTTGAGACTCGCTCTCCATCGTGTGTCGTTGATTTCGTCAATAACAATTAGAAACATTACTGGTATATTTACATAGTGTGTCAATCTATATATAGTGAATCACTGAAATGTATGTACGCGCATAACTTCCGATCGGCTGTACCAAATTGGATATTTTTTTATTTGTTTACTATTGTCAGGATAAGATTTGTATTAAAGAAAATTTTACGGAACCGGCAGTGTAATTTTTTTTTACTCCACGACTATACTACCTATACTACTACAAAAAAAAAACAAACCCATGACCCAGGGGCTTAGCAGTCAGCATCCATAACTAAGTAATTAAACACTCGTTACAATTTCGGTGATAACAAAATATAAAATAATATTACTTTGTTCGTAGTCGTCGTCGTGTCGTCGGTACTAAAACTTCAGCGCGGCAATCCCCGAGACGTTACCGATAAAGTATTTAATGACTGTTATAAACAATTGACAATTACTGACAGTTACACTGGGAGTCTGTTAGACGGTACATTATTGACATTGAAAACGGTATCGAAGTCGTTGCTTTTATATATCTAAGTACTTGATTTCTTAATAATACGCTCACAGGTGTTTAATATACAACTTCTTGTGATTCATTATTATGTATACAATTTGACACATTGTTTTTTTTTATTTGATTTATTATTTTGAAGGCTCATAAGTAACACGTCCTTCTAGGTGGGCCTAGAGTACTTACCTGCTTATAGGTAGCTTTGCGTACCTGGGACAAACCTTTTTAAAATATAGGAGACAAACAAGCAGATAGATTTTTAAAATTTGAAATATCATCTTTATATAGTTTAGGGAAGGTTTAAACGGTGAGACACATAAATATTAAGTAACGGACAATACTAAAAATGACAATATAATTTTCCTATACAAACTCTTCCCAGCTGTGAAACATTTGATATCTTTGCCTTTAGAAATAAAACATTATCATTTGGCTGTCAAAAATTTATAGGTGCATTCAGAAATTTGTCTCCACATTTTACACAAATATATGTAAGTGATACGAACCGTGTCGTCTAGTACATTATATAGAAATGAATTCCGATTTCCCTTGGTCTGTCATACATAGCGTGAAGGGCTGTATCAAATTTGATAATTCTATTTTTGTTGTATTTATTGTCAGGAGAAGGTTCTTTTGGGAAAAGAGTAATAAGAAAGTTGCGCCGAACATTAGAAAAAATTGTAACACGTAACCAAGGGAATTAGGGACTCTTTTATAAATTAATACCAATGCCAATTTAATATTCATACACACATCAAAAGTGTCTAGGGATCAAGCATTTTTATGCGGATTTCTTGAGATTGAGATGTGGCTTTGGCCCTGGCCTGCTCAGTCGCCAGACTTGAACCCGATTGAGCATGCATGGGATATGCTACAGAGAAGAGCTCTGCCGAATATGGAGGGTATCCAGTCGCAAGAAGACCTTTTTTTGTTGTTGCAACGAACATGGGCGGCCATTCCACAGCGTGATTTGGATGAACTCATTTTGAGTATGCCAAACCGATTCTTGTGTTGTTAGTGTTCGCGGTAGAAACACGGATTATTAATTGTTTAAGTTACCTAATAAAATTTTAAAGAAAACTGTTATTTCAGTCTTTTTTTCGAACTTTAATGGTAGTGGTTCAAATGTCAAAAATCCTTTTATTAGGAAAATGGCAAATTTCTTTATAAATGCAAAGGTGACTTGGTTTATCGTTACTGTGACAAACGAAAACACTTTACTTGATGAATCCTTAAAGAAAATTTTAATTAATATCAATCAGGAGAAAAGTTATTGCAAAAATATATGTTGATCCCTAGACACTTTTGATGTGTGTAGTTTAGACAGGACAACTTTTGTCAGGTCAGCAATATGTTAATTACACCCAGATACAGAACAAAAGATCCCGTTAATTACACAAATATTTGTCCTGGGAATCGAACCCACAACCTCTTACTATATCTAATAATAATTGCCTACCGCTGCCTATGAACACCTACTAGTTAAGTCAAGTCAAGAGTGGGAGTAAAAACTGAAATACTTTTTGGCCTTTATTGTGGACTGTAAGATTTTTAAAAGTATTTCAATGACGTCATTCCGCTCTCAGTTCGCCGAATATAAAGTTCCTTTTTTGCAAAATTCAAAATAAGAATTCTATTTTTGAAATTGTGTTCGAAACGATGTCGACACAAAATAAAACTTGCTCCTTTGTAATTACACTTATAGTGGATTGCACGTGAATAATAGGTAAATAACAAGCTTTTTATTAACTTGCAATTTATGTACATATCTATGTATGTTCGGGTGGAATCTTGCAACTTAATTTTGAAGCAGATATTCAACCGATTTAGCTGAAATTTTGCAAATATACGTATCTAGCGTGACAATACAATATTATAATGACACATGGAGCTGATCTAATGCTGGTGCTGGAAGGTGGCCATAGGAACTCTGTAAAGAAACGTCACAACATCATCAAGTTTGCACTCGTTTGATTCGTATCGAGGCATTCCATTAAAAGGTTGTTCCTAAAAAGCTTTTTAATTTAATTTATTGTTTAATTATTTTGGACTTTATTATCTAATGATATCCCATAGCCTTAAATCTTCTACGATCTGGGATATTTACATAGTGTGAAATGAAGTTCGCTTAGACCATTTAAAATACTCAACGGATTTTAATACAGTTTTCAGCAATATATAGAATTCAAGAGGAAAGCTTATATCTATCAGCCTATTGCCGTCCACTGCTGAACGAAGGCCTCCCCCAAAGAGCGCCGTCCATCCGCCGCCAGCCACTTTCCTCAAGTCGTCGGTCCATCGTGCCGCAGGGCGCCCTACACTGCGTTTGCCCAATCGTGGTCTCCACTCTAGCACTTGTCGGCTCCAGCGACCATCAGTCCGCCTGGAGACATGACCGGCCCACTTCCACTTCAGCGTGCTGATCCTGCGTGCGATATCGGTTACTCCAGTTCTCTTTCGAATTGTCTCATTACGAATTTTATCGACAAGAGAAACACCCAGCATCGCACGCTCCATCGCACGCTGAGCTACTTTGAACTTGTGGACCAGTCCGACGGTGAGTGTCCACGTCTCGGCTCCATATGTCATTACGGGCAGGACGCACTGATTGAAAACCTTGGTTTTCAGTGATTGCGGGATCGACGACTCGAAGATATGACGAAGCTTCCCATATGCCGCCCAGCCCAGACGGATTCTTCTATTGGCCTCCCGATCGAAGTTGTGTCGGCCGAGTTGAATAGTTTGGCCAAGATAAACATATTCCCGCACAACCTCGATAATAACGCCATTAACGGCTACGGGACTCGGAGGTACATGCATATTGTGCATTATTTTGGTCTTGTCAATATTCATCCGGAGTCCCACTCGTCTCGAAGAATCGTCCAAACTGTTCAGCATTACTTCGATATCATGCAGAGACTCCGCCAGAATCACAATGTCGTCTGCAAATCGCAAGTGTGAGACGTATTGACCGTTGACATTGATTGCCCGTCCATTCCAATCCAAAGTGTTTTGAAGACATCTTCCATTGCATTGGTAAACAGTTTCGGAGAAATTATATCTCCTTGTTTAACCCCACGATGCAATGGAATTGGTCTTGTACTCTGTTCTTGTACTTGGACGGTCATCGTTGCGGCTTCGTACAAACATCTCAGCACTTGGATATATCGGCAGTCGACTAGGCACCTTTGCATAGATTCCAGGACAGCCCAGGTCTCGATGGTGTCGAAGGCTTTTTTAAAGCTTATATGTGTAAAGGAATTTCAATATGTAAAGAGAATTTCTAAGACTTACTTGCAAAGCTCGCTATGCATCTATACAAATAAAATAAATAACCGCTTTTTACTTAATGCATATGTATATAATATATACACGGTACATATATCATAATAATTCTTTTTTCAATTTTTGTTTGTCTGTCCGCCTGTCTGTCTGTCTGTCTGTCTGTCCGTCCGTCTGTCTGTCTGTTTGTTCCGGCTAATCTCTGGAACGGCTTGACCGATTTAGACTTTCACTGGCAAATAGCTGATGATATAAGAAGTAACTTTGACTACTTTTATTAGACTAGCTTTGCCCCGCGGCGTCACCTGCGGTCGTTGTACCGCGGGTAACAACGCGGGACTCAGCCAGTTAAATATATTTTGCACTTATTCTATGTCCAGCACTGAACATATTTCGGTTAATTAAGATGATGACGATGAACTCTCATTCTACAGCCCACTGTGCTCAGAAATGCGTCTACTACGCCACGTAATACTCATATATCCTGAAATAAAACAACAAAAATCCTTTTATAGAACTTACCTATAAGAGTAGAATATGTTGTTTTTGTTCACTAGCAGCATATTCGCTGGGGCAACGACATAACAATCCCTCTCACGTCGCTCACAAACCCGTTTATACTCTAAATATCCCTGAAGATATTCCTCGTTTATACAGACATGCCCTAGGGCTGATAGGGTCACATGTCAGGGACAGCAGGGCGCTTGGGGCGATAAAACGTAACTTCCTATGTCGGCAAGACACCATTACAATGAAACACAATCATAGTTCGGACTGATCAATGACACGAAGCTTTTACCGTCGGAGAGCCACGCTTCGGCATGAATAGGCCGGCTCGACCGAAGTGATACCACGGCCTCACTGAAAACCGGTGTGAAACAGCGCTTACGCTGTGTTTCACCGAGTGAGTGAGGATACTGGAGGCCCATACCCCAACAACCACACAGACCACAATAGGGTACAAAACTTAGTATGAAATTTTGCACAGCTAAAGTTTATATGGAGGATAATTGCTTATAAATAGTAACATAAAAAGTAAATAAATCAAATCAATTTTAGTTCGACCACTGGGCGACCACTGATTCGCCATTTCCCAGATGACCGACCTTTCGTCGGTGTTTTTTTTTTGTAAATTTTCTATAAATAAATCCTTGCTAGATCGATTTATGAAAATAGTTGAAGCCGTGTCCAAGATTCATATTTAACATATATACAATGCCTCGTTGGTCTAGCGGTTGACGTATGCGACTGCCGATCAAGAGGTCTCGGGTTCGAATCCCGGGTCGGGCCAAAAGTGTTATTTAGTTTTTCTGATTATAGAAAACTTAATAACAGCTCGGAGTTTGGAAGTTGGTATCTGAACCCCCGTGCCTCGGAGAGCACGTAAAGCTGTCCGTCCTTCGCTTGATCTCTCCCCGGTCGTGTCGGTTAACCGTCCCATCGGATTATGAGAATGAGGGAACAGAGAGTGCACCAGTGCACCACACTTGTGCACTATAATATCTCCTGCGTAGTTGGCTGGTCTCCGTTGAGACTGGCCGCCGTAGCCGTAATCGGGTAGGAGAACATTATTGTTAGTGAGAAACATCATTTTTAAATCAGTCGCCAATAAACCATATCTCAGTGAACACCTCGTTTCTGTTGCACACATTCCTACAAGCGAAAGTGAACCTTAACACAATTATTATACAAGAATTTCTCGTTTAACAGCATTCGATAGATAGATAATGAATTACTGAGGAAATCTTAAACAAGTTGATTTGTTAATATACTCCGGAACGATTTCTGTATGACCCGGGTCTCTACAATTTAGCCTACGTTATACCTTTTCATCAATATGGGTACACCTATATAATATTCATGTTAGCACACATTAGCATGACAGAGGGCGCTGTTTATCATACCTTTGAAGACCCATGTCCACTGAAAATGGCAGAGTGTTTAAACCTAAAGATTTTCCTGGCTCCTGTGTTAGATACAGCTTTCTATGACGCTATATTTATTGAACACTTTCAAATTGTTTTTAAACATGCCTGAAATATTTATTTATAAATAAAATTTAAATTTCCATTTGTATATACATATTAAATGCTTTTTACAGTTATAAATCCTTATGACGATATATGCAGTAGGTACTTACATAAAAAAATAGTGTTTATTTTTTTCTCTGTATGTCTATTCTGGCTAATCTCAAAAACGGCTGGACCAATTTTGAAGGGACTTTTGACTTTAGACAGATGATGTTATAATGAGGAAATTGGGGTACTTTTATTTTAGAAAAAGGAATACGCAGAGCCTAAACCACTCAGGCTACAAAATTTCATTTTTGGCAACTGAAGCTCTTTATTTTATTACTAGAGATTGCCCGCGGTTTCGCCCGCGTATATGTCGTTTATCGCGGCAAAGAGTAGCCTATGTGTTATTCTGATGTATTATATATCACTGTATTATATTATACTATATTACTGTAAAGTTTCATCCAAATCCGTTCAGTAGTTTTTGCGTGAAAGAGTAACAAACATCCATCTATTCATCTATCCATCCATTCATACTTACAAACTTTCGCGTTTATAATATTAGTATAGATATAGATTTTATTTTATTATTTATTATTTCCATACCTATGTCTATATTCTCTGATAATTTCATAGTAAAATTTATTAAGACCAGCAGATTACCAGTTCAATTTTCAGTTACGTATATATAATGACATTACTGTTAAAAAATAGCTCAAATTACAGTTAAGAGTTGACAGTTGATCGAAACGGAATTGCATCTGAACTTTTACTACGAGAATTTTCCTTCAGGTATTTCGCTTGCCGTGTGTACATAAAACGGGCCGTGTTGGTAGAATAAAAAAAATCACAGACAACCAAAACCGCAGGCTCCAACTAGTAATCAATAACCACTATCCATCATTCTCAATCGGTCCAAGTTTTACGTACGCATCCATTGCCAACGCGCTCTCTGTCAAACGTCGGGACAACGAAATGAAACGTCATTGGATATCGCCGATAGCGACATCTGACGCGATCAAATTGATTGTGAAGCACGCTTGTACGTAGACCGACAATATTGCCATCTGTATTGCTACCACAATCGAGAATTTTCGCACAGGAAATTGTTGGGGTACTCATCGAAACCAAGCTATTCACGAAGATTCAGCTTGATAGTAATTATTTTTACATCAAGGATCTGTAATACTACTTTTGAGCGTAGGACCGAGATAACGTACCACGCAATTTGTAGGACAATATGACTGTTAAATTATAGAAGTATTAACTAAGTAAAAAAAAGAGAAAACTACTGGTTAGTAATCATTTTTGATGACCTCGTTAGCGATATATGTTGGAAGTTTTTCTTACTAATGTACAGATTAGGCATTAAACAAACAAGTATCAAATTAAATATTCCAAAGTTTTATAAAATTGAAAAGCAATTCGAATGAAATTCAAAGAATGTTTAAACTCACCGTGTAGTTGGTATTCCTGGCTAGTGCCAGGACCGCTAGAAAAACAATATTTGTCATATTTTGATTGATACTTTACCACTAAAGATGGGGTGAATGTTTTGTCTATATCGATAAATTTAGACCATAAAACAACAGCGGTTTATTGAAGGTTATATGTATGATACATATAAAGGTACTAGCTGACCCACGCAACGTCGTTTACGTCTCCTATTGCCCGTAGCGTAAAAAAAATCCCCCGTTTTTGTGACATTCTTCATCGGTGCTTCGCTCCTATTGATCGTAGCGTGATGATATATAGCCTATAGCCTTCCTCGATAAATGTACTATCCAACACTGAAAGAATTTTTCAAATCGGACCAGTAGTTCCTGAGATTAGCGCGTTCAAACAAACAAACAAACTCTTCAACATCCATCATGTTTTCGTGGGAGGTCGAATTAAGAATAGGAAGTGTTACTACCTCATCTCATCTCATGGGTTCTATAAGAAGCGACTGACGGAAAAAAACTATGCAGGACAGCAGCACTGCAAGGAGATAGAAAAGCTTGACACAAACCTTATACCAACCCGTCTCGGCCAGTGTTTTACTTTATATACCTCCTTGCTAAGGTTAACGTTGTGCAACGATTCTTCAGAGACAACCATCTTTTGTTAATTATGTATTTTTTGCAGCAACAATGTGCCACAGCAGAGCGTAAATCGCTTTCGCAGTTTGTTCCTTTAGATCTTTTGAACTACTCAACGGTTTTTAACAATAGATAGTCACACGTTAAAGTGTTATGGTGCGTTTCTATGTAACGTGTGACTACGGCTTTTCAAACTTGTTTTATACTTTTAAGCGTAGTTGGGTTTTAGTTTTTACTTTTTAATATTATTATATTTGAAATGTACAAGTAACGCCCTTTCCAATGATACCAAACACGGCATATTTATCTCAAATTATTTTTTTAATACAGTTTATGTCGGCTAAAGGGCGCCACATTAGATTCTGTGACACTTCATATAGCCTATAACCAGCGGACGATCAAGACGCTTCTAACGATACCTCATTTGTCCAGTTCTAAATGTTCTAATAAGTAGTTAAGGAGCTATGAGGGAACAAATGAACATACATATATACATAGCCTGTCAAAATCATAACCCTCCTTTGGCTTTGCCAAAAAAAGTAAAAATGAAGGTTTATATGTGTACTACATGCATATTACAATAGAGAAAATCCGAAAATTTAAAGACTTTCGTGCTAAGCCGCGCCGGGTTGCTAGTAAAATAAACAACTCCACAACTACTAAGAACACTATTTGCATAGAAATATGTATCTAAAACGGTTATAGTTCATTAAAACATACACATCTGACATTAACATAGCGACATAAACGATAAATCGCATGCTAATAGCATAGCATTATTACGTCGTGTTATTACGTCACTGCCGCAAATATATGCGGACAGTCTCAAGTTAGCACCTATAAAATGAATACTTATAGTTTTAGTACTAGAGCTTGCTGAAATCTTAGTATCATACTATACGCTTAACGAGATTGTATGAAATTAATATATACTGCTTTATTTATTACAAGCGACCCGCCCCGGCTTCGCACGGGTGGATTTCAGATGCCCCCGCCGACGACACGATTCGTGCATTTTAAATCTGTAATATCTTCGAATATGTTCATTTAAATTAGATACTGTAAAGGACCATTTTTATCTATATCAAATGCACAATGTATTTAATTTACTTAATTGTGTAAGGATTCATTCTGTATTGCTTAAAATCACTTCGTAAATAAGCCATTATTTCTCGTAAAAAGAAAGGAATAAGAAATGGTTGTTGTGGTTTATCCCTAAGAGATAGACATATACCGTCGCGGACTTTTTTGTAGTACTTTTTAAGGTGTACAATACTGTAGTACATTATTTTGATCTATCTCGTAGGGTGCAACCAGCGTTTACAATGTAAGCGCAAAAAAATGTGTTTATTTGCTACATCACATTAGAAATCTCGAAAATTAACAGTGTTCCCATACTATATTATGCATTTATTATACATAAAAACCTTCCTCTTGAATCACTCCATCTATTAAAGAAACCCGCATCAAAATCCGTTGCGCAGTTTTAAAGATTTAAGCAAACAAAGGGACATAGGGACAGAGAAAGCGACTTTGTTTTATACTACACACATCAAAGTGTCTAGGGATCAACATATGTGTCTAGGGATGAACATATATTTTTGCAATAACTTTTCTCCTGATTGATATTAATTAAAATTTTCTTTAAGGATTCATCAAATAAAGTGTTTTCGTTTGTCACAGTAACGATAAACCAAGTCACCTTTGCATTAATAAAGAAATTTGCCATTTTCCTAATAAAAGGATTTTTGACATTTGAACCTGACATTAAAGTTCGAAAAAAAGACTGAAATAACAGTTTTCTTTAAAATTTTATTAGGTAACTTAAACAATTAATAATCCGTGTTTCTACCGCGAACACTAACACAAGAACATCGGTTTGGCATACTCAAAATGAGTTCATCCAAATCACGCTGTGGAATGGCCGCCCATGTTCGTTGCAACAACAAAAAAAGGTCTTCTTGCGACTGGATACCCTCCATATTCGGCAGAGCTCTTCTCTGTAGCATATCCCATGCATGCTCAATCGGGTTCAAGTCTGGCGACTGAGCAGGCCAGGGCCAAAGCCATATCTCAATCTCAAGAAATCCGCATAAAAATGCTTGATCCCTAGACACTTTTGATGTGTGTATGTAGTGATAAGTACAGCCATCCTTCAACCTTTGCAGTAATCTTTACGGCACAATTTACATTTGCTTAGTATTTCATCTAAGTGGGAATCTAAATTAAGTTTAAAATATGATAAAGAGGTTGCAGTTAGCAGTGCCATCTAGTGAGGAACAACAAAAGCTACGTGTAACTGACATACACACATGTATGCCAAGAAATATTTACAAATAAGTGTTTTTTAACTATATATTTTATTTTATACAAAAAGTAGAAAAAATTTTATAGCAATTGAACTATAAGATACGTTTTCTATAGTTCTTAGTATGACCTTTTCAATGACATTTTACGAAATTGTGACCTACCGTAAAAGCAACAACAACTCAAAGAATGTAAAAACACATTATATATACATTGTCACAGAAGCACTGACACATTTGACTAGGTATGTACCTAAATGCTTATAAATATGTATTTCTTAACTGTGAAAGTCAAAGGCTAGGATTGACATATTATGTCTGTGTGTCTGTCTGTGATGTCGTAACTCTTGAACGTATAAGCCGAGTTTAATCTAATAGCTACTTTTTGAAAATTGATTTGATCGAGTCTTTTTATTAGTTATAAAGCCTGAGTTTAGTGAAAGAGAAGACTTTAGTTGACTGCACGGTTGGTCTAATGATTTAAGTGGTTGCCACGCCACTTCCTACTGCGCCAAGTGTTGTGAGTTCAAATCCTACATGGGACAATACTTTGTGTGATCCACAAATTGTTGTTCTGTTGTCTGGGTGTTCTTTGTGTCCGTTTCATGTATGTTTGTAAAGTCCCCGCGGCACAGCATTATATTCCTAATGCGGGAGTTGTCTTTAAAAAAAAACCTGATAATACTAAGATCTTTGGCAGTTTTTGTTTTTTGTCTTTGGGAATTTTCTCTCGAAGAATTAATATACTGAAAGTGCAGCGCTAACCTGCACCAATAGGGTAAAGGATTACTGTTAAAGCTTTGAGTAGTAAAATATTTGGGTATTGGCTGTAATATAAATCAAGCATCAATATAATATAATCGTAACTGGTCGCTGTCTGTACATGGAAGATATATAAGAAAAACTATTAAACATAGTTAAGCTTTATGAACGTAATAGAATCCAAAACAATGATTTTTAGAATTTTTGTCTGTTTGTCTGTACTTTTGTTCACGCTAATTAGAACCGATTTCAATGCGGTTTTCACTTATGTGTTGCGGTTTGCTCTACTTAACATTTAGTGTTTATTTCATTTCAATCGGTTCATAAATAAAAAGTTATATCAGTTAAAAGAATCACTGCGATAACCGACATATACGCGGACGGGGCCGCAGACAAATGCCAGTAAGTAATATAATGAAACTGTTATAACAAAAAAACAGCTTTGGTATAACCAAGTTTAGTTTATATTGTACTTAAAGATTATAGTTGTGTAATTTAACTTCTTATTTCCTTGCTGTAATAGTAAGGAAAAAAGCAAAGATGTAATAAATGATCTAAAAATCAAAGGAGTCATACAGCAGTCACATTTTGCCTGCCTTTTTTGTGGAAATCCCTCCGGATACCAACGGTTGATGGCTATGTCGGACTCGAACCGACTAAAAACAGCGCACCGTCTCGGGTACTAGAAGCCGGGGAGCCAGGTGTACCCTCGCAAGGAAATTCCTGGAACCCCCACGTATCTCGGACCACCTACAGTTTGTAGATGCCCCCCTCCTGTGTAGGAACCCCAATGCTGATTTAGCAAAGGCCGCGTGCACTTTGCAGCGCTTGCACCGTCACCCCACATTTGACCCACCTGAAGGCGTATCGCTTCTTGTCATAAATTTTCGTTATTTACGTCTTTTACGCAATCGCTCGTACAGGTTGCAATAAAACGTGTTCAGGAACATCCAGATTAAAAGATAAAAATTACAAACAAAACAATAAACACATTTCATTAATGTTTGATAAAATGACGAAAATTTAGAAAGTACAAGTGGATTGCGTTTTTATCGATATCGATATTTTATCACAATGTCCCAACCCTGTGTAGAATGGCACCGCTCAGACGGGCGACAAGAAAAACGTCTTTATAACACACCTGAGTCTGCGGACCATACGCCGCCCGACCTGTCTTGGTACTTGTAATAAAAATATCAAGGTAAACATTCGCATTTTAAACGAAATGACACTAAGTAGCTATTACTTAAGTGTCTCTTTCGTATGAAATGTATTTTGTGTTTAGTACGGGCTTTACGGGAATAAGTTATAGTATATGTAGATTATTTTATAAATGTCTAAAAGTATATCGCTTAAGTAGTTTTGAGTTGGATGAATTTAGGGTGACACTTGGATATTGGAACTTAAAGAATGATTTAATAAACATAGGAAATTCCATTGGGTTGTCAATTTACATCATCCATACTTCCATGGTCATATTATAAATTCGAAAGGAACTCTGTCTATCTGTTACGCTTTCAAGGCTAAACTACTGCATCGGTTTCATTGAAATTTGGCATGGAGACACTTTGATTCTTGAGGAAGGACATAGGCTACTTTTTATCGCAATAACCGACTCTTACGCGGATATCGACTGACGAGCAAAAGCTGGTCAATCGATATTTTCACAAGCATTAATTTAATTGGATAGGTAGATTTTATTTAACTGCCTCAGTGGCGGAGTGGTAGCGTATGCGACAACTATGCTTCAGGTCTCGGGTTCTATTCCCAGGTCGGACCAAACGTTTGCATTATCTGCAAATATTTTTTTCGGAGTTTGCGTGTTTTCTATGTATAGGTAATATGTAAGTATTTACAAAAAAAATAGTATTCATGTATTTTCATCAGTTGTCTATACCCATAGCACAAGCTATGCTTAGTTTGGGACTAGATGGCGTTGTATGTTAGATGTCCGAAAATGTCCGTTTATATATGTCTGGGTCAAATATTGCAGCTTGTTTTAAAGCAGGTAGCCTTTAATCAGCATCCATCTCACATCACAACATATTGACAGCCTTTATCAGTCTTAAGTATTGCTGTTATCCCTAACTACAAGTTACACCTAACCTACAAGTTCAATTTGTTTCAAGCTTTCCTCCATCTAACTTAATTGGTTTTGAGATGTTTAGGCGCCCATATTCGTTTCTTGTTTTTGACCGGGTGATTAAGGTGTTTTATTTCCCGCTCCATTATATTTGTTGTTCAATAAAGAGATTATTATTGTTACTGGAATCTAAATCCTCCTCCCTGATGGGGGAGACTCAAAGGATGTCATGACGTGCAACCTGTTGTAACCTGAGTTGTAGATGTTTATTTCGGGTCAAAGGACAGCGTGCTTCTCAACTCCCTTTTAACTCTTGTCGCAGTTTATAGTCGGTCAGGTGACAGGTCTCTCTTTTGCACTCTTACCATTATCATCAGCCCGGTCTGCTACTTTTTATATCCAATCACCACTGGCCCTCGTATCAGCGTCGTCACACCATCTGGCCAGAAGGAGTACCACTTGCAATTTGCAATATTCACAACAAAAAAAAATATCACTGCTAAAAAGATGATTTTCTTAAAATACTTCAATTAGAAATTAGTAACTCACTGGCCAGTAAGAAAGTATCAAGATGTGTGATCCCCACACACAGCAGGTGCGCTGTCCGTCTAAGATACAATTACGGACATTATAATTTTTTGTATGTATTTATATTTTGTTGGGATTTGTTTTATTTAACAAATGATTCTTGACTGAATTGGGGGTTGCTATTTGACTAATGTTATTGATTGCTCTTATATTAAATAGGTTTATTTTTCTTCAAGTATGATAAATTAATAAGTCGTTTTTTTAAGTCTACTACGTGATGTTAAAGACATAATCCTCCTTCAAGCACAATCGGGTAAAAAGATATACGATATTAAAATATAATTATGTTAAACTAATAATAATATATATATACATTATGTAATTGTTACAACAATACAAGAACCTCTAATATACTAATCGCTGAGCAATCAAAACATTATAGTTAATCGATATAATCCCTCATCGATAGTTATTAATTCGATAATCGAATAGAACTAATCGGTTCGTATCATTTTAATCCACGAATCCATTATACGTAATCTGTAAGCAATTTGGTAAACACTTGGGATAATTTGAAGTGTAAACTAGAGAAAGCAGTGTATGGCTTAGAATGGAACATTATTTTCTATTTCTCAATCATCAATAGCCTTTAATAGTCCACTGCCGGACATTAACCTCTCTCCTTATTAAGTAGGTATTGGTCTTCTATACGGCGCAGGATACGAGGCGCTCATATCCCAGTTGCACTCGGTGATTAGAAACAATCACCAAAGGTAAGCAACGACGGCGCGGTCAGTACCTGGATGGGTGACCGCTGGTGGCACGATACGATACCATGAGCGTCTCTGTGATTCGGAGGCCACGTTAAGCAGTCGGTCCCGGCTGTTATCGTAGGATAACAATCGTGAAGTTTAGTTGGAGGCCTTTGGGCGGCTTGAAAACATCTAACGGTAAGATTATGTAGCCACAACTGTCTTGCCAGTCCCCAACCCGCACTTGGCCAGCGTGGGGAAATATGGCCTTAACCCTCTTCCGACCCGAGCCCAACAGTCGGATGTTATGGTTTGTTGATACGACGGGTTGCGCCAAGTTTTCCTTTAAGGTAGTAGAGCCACGCTGATTTCAGGTCTAACGGACCGGCTCGACCGGGGTAGTATTGCCCTCTCACAGAAGACCAACCTAAAATGACAGAATTCGTGATGTCGTGTTTCGTTGGTGAGTGCGAGATCGGAGGCCACACGATGCGGTAGCATCGTAATGGGCCACTATGGTGTGGGTCGCCGTGCTGCATTATTGCATAGTCTACATTCGCCAGGAGTATGGTGAAAACTACTCATGGATTCTTCTCACTTTGGTAGGCTCATACATATAAAAAAACAAACTGGTTGTCTTGCGTCAGATGAATAGGGTGTAACACCAAAACCTGTCAGGCGGTTCGCAAGTCGCAACCCTAGACCCACCAAGGAGGCGGATTCGAACCTTGCAGTCCCCTAGACCTGAACAGGGGGTGCTACTCACCAGCCGACCCAGTCAGTAGATATAAGCATGAGTACCCAGGGCGCCTTTATAAAATAATTCATAATTTCAAAACAAAAGAGAATAACTACAAAAAAATAAAATAAAATAGATAGATGTGTGTGTGGGTGGGTGTCCCTTGGATCTCTTCAAAGAAACAACAATCATCTTAAACACAATATATATTTCAAACAAACATCATATAAGAAATTTACATATTCTTAATTCTAAAACACAAAAAATCCATAGTGGGTAGTGACACTATTCAATACATACTAAGTTAACAAAGAGGGTTTATCTTAATATTATCTACATCTATTAGGCTTCCTGGTCCTCAGGTCTTCCACTCAAGCCCAAGATAGCTCGAGTGTCCAACCTCTGGATGACAGATGATTAAAATATACAAAAGAAAAATTAATTACTATACGTGACCTTCCTCAAGCACGTCAGTTGGCCTGACCAGCAGTCAGGCCATCCTCCGCATGCCAGCAGCCACATCACAGGCTCCCAGGTACGGGGAGCCACGCCTTGCAGGACATGAACATCAGAATTTCTTCGCCACACACACGAACCAAAACGCTGTGTGGCATCTTAAGGGTGACATCTTTCACCCGTATCCTAGAGCCCTACAATCAAATGGACCTTCTAAGCATGTTTTGAAGAATAGAAATGACAATGAAAAGAAATCTAAAAATATTCTCTCACTTACCGCTCATGCGGGATGTAACCACACTAGATAATCAATACAACTTAAAGACAGACAGTCAAACCAATCTTGTTGAGTTCTAAGCAGAAAAAGGACTCGAGACTAAAAACATCCGCTTAAATACATTGTCTCCCGGATTGTTCTAGAATTCCCCACTATAACCTCTATATGACAGATTCCCTGACGCTGTCACACACGTTCACAAACATCTAAATCAAATCAAAGTATTTTTAAACATAACTTACAGTATTTTAATTTAATTCATAAAATTACGCCCTCTCTCGCACAATCAGCGAACAAACAATCAAATCAATATACTGGATATAGCATTATTGCATAACGAGTCTAACAGAGGGCGCTATTTACAAAATCTGTGTTATTATTTTTACTATCTCAAAGAAGGTGTTACAAGGGGTAGTGAACTAGTGACACTCAGTATTACGTTTACAAAATACAAACGCAGAATAATAATACCAGTTGTACAAGAACACAATCAATAATGTTTATTCCATAATTTATTCCGACAAATAAAATCAGAGGGCAATTAAATCAGTGAAAAACAATAGGCCTCATTAAACGGGCTATTTTCGCGGGTAAAAATACACCGCCATTTTGTGCCGGTGACGTAAACAAAGCGGCCATATTGGAAGCTAATGGAGAAACGCGGGAAATATGCCGATACTAATTAATTAATTAATGGTATTTATTACGTTTTTACCTGTTTTCGTTAATCTCTAATGACGGTATTTTTATTTTTTATATTCAGATAAATATTTTAATGGATTTTCGGTCTGTATTTTTAAGTAATTTCGCTTAGATATTTTATAAAATGATGTTCTTAGAAGGGAAGGGTTAGCATTTGAATCCCAGGTGAATATACTCAGTGTATTAATATTAAAACAGGTTAAAGTGGAGTCTAAAATTTAAGTTAATTAAATTATTTATGTTATTCGAGGAAGCCAATGTTCCATTCTGTCAGACGCAAAAAATTATTTTTCAATTTGACGTGGTAAGAATGCTTTTAGAACTTCTAAATTCTAAACACTGCTAATATTTTTGATTCGACCGTAAATCTGTCTGTCTGACTGTTACACTTTCATGCATAAACTGATGCATCGATTTTGATGAAATTTGGCATGGAGATACTTTGACTCTCGAGGAAGGACATCGTGTTAACTGACATACAATTCAAAGGAATGAGCAGCGCCAAGTTACATGACATATCTATATTAATATAATAAAGCTGAAGAGGCACCGCTGGTCCGATTTGAAAAAATCTTCAGTGTTAGATAGCCCATTTATCGAGGAAGGCTATATATCGTCACGCTAAGACTTATAGGAGCGGAGCACCAATGAAGAATGTGTTAAAAAACGGGGAAAAATTATCACGATACGGGTAATAGGAGACGCAAACGAGGTTGCGTGGGTCAACTAATGTAGTTATAATTGTGAATACTTACTAATAAACGCAGATAAATCTGCGAGTTACGCATAGTATACTCTCGTAAATATCCGACTTCAAAACTATAAAAGCTTGAAATTAGTTGAAATTATAAAACTTTATTGCGTTCGCCGTTCAAAACTGTAAACCTAGCCCCATACGTTATAAATCCTTTCAAAATTAATTAAAACCTAATGTAATATTGGAGAACGCTCCCGTATGTGGAGCACGTACTGTGGAACATATTCTCGTCTCTTTTTATTACACAGGTTATGTGTAGAAGTGAATGAGACAGTGCTACAGGCGAGCAAATGAGTGAAGTTCATTAGGCATTCAGAAAATGAAACTCAATCATATTATTTCCCGACACGTTTAAAATGGATGCGTTTATTAGCTAATGTCAAATGCAATTATTTTTTGGGAATTATTTTACTACGAAATGAATTTTAATAATTATTATTTTACTAAGAATATTAAGAAATTAAGGCTCTGCCCACGTGTATATCGGTTGTCGCTACAAATAGTAGCCTATGTCCTTCTACAAGGTTCAATATATCTCTATACCGAAATTCATCCAAATTGGTTCGGCGGTTTAGCCGTGAAGGCTTAACAGACAGACACATTTACTTTCGAATTTAAATTAGTATAGATTACTTATGGCAAAAGTAGTGTAGGACGTCTACAGGCCAGGTGGAGTGATGATTTGAGCAAGACTGCTGGCAGGAGCTAGATGCGAGAAGCCGAGGATCGAACTCGGCTACTTAAAGGTAGTAGAGCCACGCTGATTTCAGCACAAACGGGCCGGCTCGACCGGGGCGGTACTACCCTCGCACAGAAAATCAACGTAAAATAACAGCGATCGTGTTGTCGTGTTTCGTTGGTAAGTGCGAGACCGGAGGCCCAATGATGCAGAAGCATCAGTAGCCCACCATGGTGTGGGTCACCATACTGCATTGTTGCATTGTCTGCCACCGCAGTATGGTGACCACCACTCTTGAATTCTGCAGCTTTCCATCAGGCAGAGTAGAGTCATTTTGGCAGGGCCAAACATAAAACAAAAATAAATAAGTGGCGTGCAATTGGAGAGGCCTATGTCCAGCAGTGGACTGCGATAGGCTGATGACGATAGCGAGGCAAAAAAAAACGTATTAACGACCAAAACTTGTTCTTACAATAAAATATTTCTTATTTAAAAAAAAAACGTATTTGTGTTATACCATCGCTAATCTTTACATTTGAAAGTTAATCCTAAGTAAAAAATAGAATTTTGATACTCTTATTTTTCCACGTCACGTTTTTCAGAATCATTGAGTATTTATAACTTGACGATTCGAACATCTGTGGCAATCGTTACGAGTGTTTGGAGCACTAACAATTCCGACTAGATTCTATCTACAGAAGTTCTATATCGTTTAGTGTTTGGGTTGTGGAGGCCTGAAGAGTCACTCCACGAAAACAAGCGAAGTCTAGCCGTGTCGCAGTAAACTGAAAGCGTTGCTAGTTAGAGTGAAGACTCAGAGAATAATGAATAGGTATTTGTAACTTCACTGCCCCCGCACGGTTGGTCTAGTGGTTTAATCGGTCGCCACACCCCTTCCTACTGCGTCAAGTATTGTGGGACCAAATTCCACATGGAACAACACTTTGTGTGATTCACAAGTTTTTGTTCTGAGTCTTTGTGTCCGTTGCATGTATATTTGTAAAGTCCGCCCCGACACGGGATGTATATTCCAAATGCGAAAATTGTATTTTTAAAGAAAGAAAAAAACTTGAATTTTTGCAGCGTACACAAACTGAGTTTACATTTTTCTATATAGATGGAATGCGACAGTTTAAAAGTATGTAAAGACAGTGAAAGACACGTACAGTGTATAGTTTCTATCATCAATATTCAGCAGTAGCTCACAAGTTGTTCAACATAATTCAATTTAGTTTCCCCGCGAACTCTTGCATACCGCCGTCCCGCCAGTGACGGAGGAAACACGATTAAGAAATGCTTTGACAAACGAAGCATACCCCATTTCGTCTTAGTTTTAATTATTAATTTACACATACCTATTTATTAGCCTATTTAATTCAATAAAGTATTAATTTTATAGACTAAGTGATTCGGTATTTACAGAGAAAATTCATGGGTACAGAGTCATATCATCACCCCTATTCATCCCATGGGTGTCGTAAGAGATGACTAAGGGAGCAAACTATGCGGGAGAACATGCTTACCGTGGAAGAGCCACGCTTCGGCATGAATGAGTTGGCTCGACCGGAGTGATACCACGGCCTCACAGAAAACCGGTGTGAAATAGCGCTTGCGCTGTGTTTCACCGAGTGAGTGAGGATACCGTAGCCCATACTGCAACCCCTCCCCCCATCCCCCTTAGGCCGGTAACGCATTGTGACGTCTCTGGTGCTGCGAGTGTCCATGGGCGGCGGTAATCGCTTACCATCATCAATCAGGTGATACGTCTACTCGTTTGACTAATAATGCATAAAAAAAGCACCGACCCGTCTGGACAGCGTCGTAAAGTAGACTAAAACCTCGAGACTATATCCATTTGTGGATTATAAAAAGCTGTTGATAAAACATACATATATTCACGCCTCAATCTCGTCCAGGATAGGCAGAGACGATTGCCAACGTAATTTACCAGAATCCTGATAAAAAGTTCGCATTCTTTCAGAGATTGCTTTCGGCAATAAGGCCGCCCTTTGTACATTATACATTCGTCATTTTCAGACCCCTGTTTTAAATCTGTAATACGGTGTACAAATAAAGAGTTTTGCATCCATCTATCTATTCTTCCACATGCGGCAGGTATTCATATTTTCTGGTTGTTTAGGGCTCCTTTAAACAGATCCTCCTTCCTTACACCACTGGCCTGAACAGTATAAGTGGGTGGTCCGAGATGTTTCCGACCCAACGATGATACAAAATATTTTTGAAGTGAAAACTTCTTAAGGCGCGTTGAGTACTTTTTGGGTACACAAAAATCATGGAACTCGCGTAATTGTCACCGAACGTTTTCCACGAGCTATATTTTTTTACTTCTTTTTATCGCGCATTTTATATAAAGAGGTGGGCAGGCAGGGTGAGCTTAAACATCTGTTTGTTTATAATTTTGTGGTTTCACTTCACTTCAAAACACCCAAACTCTGAAACAAATATTTGTAGATCATACAAACATTCGGTCCGACCCGGGAATCGAACCCAAGACCTCATGATCACCAGTCGCACACGTCAACCGCGAGACCAACGAGGCATTTACTTGACCAGTTATAAAATTAATAATTTATAAACGCGATGGTTAAAACCAGTGTAGACTTGCCCTTATCTACCAAAATTTATAACTCAATCGTCTATTCGTCACAACAAAATTGTTTTTGACGCTGCAATTTCGGAAACTAATTGTTAGCCATTTTAATAATTGAATGTATTTATTCACCTGAGCAGTGCTCGCGACGCCATCTTGTGAAATGAGGGGACGATTAATTTGATAATAAATCACCGAATGCCAGTCATAGATTAATTAAAATATTTTTGTTTAAAAGCCTCCGTGAGGGTAGAATTGAATAATATTAATGATCGAGAACAAATCTTTGGTCGATGTCTACCAGTATTGGATATTGTGGAATGCTATTTCATTAGCGCTGGAATAATGATATTGATGAAATAATTGCGATAAATATAATGGCTTTTTGTATTTCCAATTAAATGCTATACTACTGATATTAAAAACTGCCTCGTTGGTCTAACGGTTGGCGTAGGCGACTGCCGATCCCCCGGGCCAGACGGGATACCAGCCCGAGTGATGGCCCGAGCCCTCGACCATATGTCGGACCGCCTCAGGGAGGTGTTGGACGCTAGCCTGGCGTCCGGACGCTTCCCTGAGTGCTGGAAATACGGGAAGCTGGTCCTGTTGAGGAAGCCGGGACGGCCTGCCGATTCGATCGCGGCCTATAGGCCCATCGTGTTGCTGGACGAGGCGGGTAAACTTTTTGAGAGGATACTCTCTGCCCGCATCGTCTGGCACCTCTGCGAGGTGGGGGACGACCTGTCGGACGCCCAATTCGGATTCCGAGAGGGGCGTTCGACGGTCGATGCCGTGATGCGCCTTAGGGCCGTGACTGAAGAGTCAGTGAGCTGTGGCGGCGTGGTGTTGGCGGTGTCCTTGGACATCGCCAACGCCTTCAATAGTCTGCCATTTAGCTGCATCAGGGAAACACTCCACTATCACGGGGTGCCAGAGTACCAGAGGCGGCTAGAGTTAGTCGGTTCAAGTCCGACACACCGCCCCGCCGCAAACTCCGGTGGGGTGACGGTCCGAGGGCATTTCCACAGGTATAAAAAAAAAAGGCGACTGCCGTTCAAGAGGTCTCGGTTTTGAATCCCGGGTCGGGCCAAAAGTGTTATTGAGTTTTTCTGATTATAGAAATACTTAATAACAGCTCAGACTTTATAGGTTGGGCTCTGAACCCCTGTGCCTCGGAGAGCACGTAAAGCTGTCGGTCCTGCTTCCCGATCGTGTCGGTTAACCGTCCCATCTGCATCCAGTCCTATTCCGCGATAGCCAACATAACGTTTTATTTAACAAAACCACTAGTTATAGTTATACCACGCTATGCTTATCTGTGGCACAATTTTGTTGCGTTGATGAGAGATTAAGAACCAAATTGGCAGAATCAACTTCTTCTAATATCTTGGTGTCTATATGCGTATGTATGTATAATGTGTATAGGTTTATGTATATGATAGGTAAGAATTTGTATTATGTTTGTTCAATATATTGTTTAGTTTTAACTCTGACACACAACCAAATGCTTCCTGTTTACTCTGCATTACCTAATGGTTGACTGTTAGAGAATGCCTTAGGCATTATGTCCGCCAATGCACCAAATGTGCATGGTGTATAAAAAATAAAATGAATCTTTGAAGCGGATTGTATATCTTGTTAAAACTTGGGCTCAATCGATTCAGATGCCTTCAGAGTTCTTAACAACGCAAACTAACTTAACAAAGATATATTTTTACAGGAAAGGATGTTTATTTATAATGAAATTAAAATCTATGTGCATTGTTTTAGACACAGGACGCGATTTTCATTAATAATGATCGGTATTGACGATTCAATATAGATAATACATTTTTATTATAACAATGGACGGACGGATGGTCAACAAATAAAATATTTATTATTTTATAAATTATTGATTATTGTTTAACAAAGGATCAGTATAATATACCAGTTGAACCACGCAAGTTTTCCTGCGTCTATCAATAGGAGTATTTTTTTCTCATTTTTGATACATTTTTCATTTAAGATCAGCTCCTGTAAGCCATAGTCTGATGTTATACAGTCTACAGCCTTCCTCGATTAATGGATTATTCAACAACGAAATATTTTTTCTATTTGAGCCAGTAGTTTCTGAGATAAGCGCGTTCAACCAAATGAACAAACTATTAAAACATATCTTCTGTTCAATACCCTCCCCAGTGGTGCGATCACCTTGTGAAATTTAAGATGTCTTAGGACCCATAGATAAGGCATTCAATCGCTAACCATGTCACTGGAAAGAGCAATGAACGACGGCGTTTCACCGTGTTCTTAATCTAAACTAAAATCATCAAGCACTTACTGGAGTTGTGTGACTTCTTGTCCTCGGCGCCGTTGATGGGGTACCCCACCGCCTGGTCTGTCTTGGTACGTTCACACATACATACTCCAAAGTGCTGTACACCTCCAAGGTATTCCTAAATGCTTGCAGGCTCCCGAAGTCTCGTAATTACAAGACACCCGATTCAGCTATCACGGATCGCGCCTATGACGTGACTACAAAAACTCGCGAGTCCAAATCAGACCAATCATAACGGTAAACCACTAAAGGGACCGGGTTGAATTGACAATTAGCTAAATTACAATTAAAACGGTTCTTTTTTAACGAAGCTCCAGCTCGACCGATCCAAGCGTCTCAAAGTACTACTGTCTTAACCTTAAACGTCAAAACGTCAAACAAGAAAAATGACAATCAAAAATTTTGCCATTACAATGACGTTAAATTTCTAACATCTTCTATAGAAATATATAAAATTGAAGTGTCTGTTTGCTATTTCAAATTAACAACTTTTACCAAATGCATATGAAAGTATAAAAAGTATAAATGGTACTTACAAAAAATAATAATTTTTTTTTGGCTGTTTGTTCCGGCTAATTTCTGGAACGGCTGGACCAATTTTGACGGGACTTTCACTGGCAGCTGACTGACGATTGATATAAGAAGTAACTGAGGTTACTTTTTTCAGACTACCTTCACCCCGCGGCGTTGTTGTAAAGATACAACAACAATCACAAAGCTCTTTTTTATTATCTTTTTAACCGACTTCAAAAAAAGGAGGAGGTTTCTCAATTCGACCGTTTTTTTTTTTTTATGTGTGTTCGGCGATAACTTCGTCGTTTATGAACCGATTTTTATGATTCTTTTTTTAATGGAAAGGAGATATCCCAACGGTGGTACCATGATAAGGACACTAAGATCTGATGATGGCATCCAAGAGAAATCGAGTCGAACCTTGAAGTCGGTTTTTATTTTGTTAAAATTTTACTTGTTCTAAGTTTTATATCTACTATTTTATGTGTTATTTTGTAAAATATTACATGAAGTGAGAACTATATGTACTGCTAGGGGAGCCCTAGGCCAGCACCTGGTTTGAAACCCTCCACTAAAACAAAGCCACGATGACAAAAGAGAAAAATGTTTTGTATTTTAGTTCTTTGGGAGACTGTTTAAGTTATAAGAGGAAAGCGTGATTAGTATTTTTATAGACACCATATGCTTTATTTTTACCCGACTACGGCAAAGCCAAAGGAGGGTTATGATTTTGACAGGCTATGTATGTATGTATGTTCATTAGTTCCCTCATAGCTCCTCAACTACTTATTAGAACTGGACAAATGAGGTATCGTTAGAAGCGTCTTGATCGTCTGCTAGTTATAGGCTATAAACGTGTCGCTGAATCTAATGTGGCGCCCTCTAGCCGACATAAAGTAATGGATTAAAAAAATAAATTGAGATAAATATGCCGTGTTTGGTATCATTGGAAAGGGTGTTACTTGTACATTTCAAATTATATTATATGAATAATGGCACCAAAACATTTTAAATAAAAAAAAGTTAAATCTAAAACCCATCTACGACCAAAAACGACGCTAAAAAGTATGAAACAAGTTTCAAAAGCCATAGTCACACGTTACATAGAAACGCACCATAACACCTTAACAACGTGTGACTACGGCTTTTGAAACTTGTTTCATACTTTTTAGCGTCGTTTTTGTCGTAGTTGGGTTTTAGATTTTACTTTTTTTTATTTTAATATAAGCATGTCAAAGTGACTCTACTCTTCCTGATCGAAAGCATGAGCAGAATCCAAGTGGTGGTCACTATACTCATTGCGAATGCAACAATGCTGCATGGTGACCCACACCATGGCGGCCTGGTGATGCTACTGCATCATTTAACTATTGCCTGAAAGGAGATGTCCAAAAAATGTATGGGCTTGTGCCCCAGACTATATGGAGATCAAATAAGTGGTATTTGATAGCAGAGATCTTCTAAAAAAAGAATTTAAAAATTTCATGAAGCATCGCAGAATCTGATACGGACTTTATAAAGTTACTCAAAATACATCATTTATTTTATTAATTCCAAAAACCAAAACATGATCTCGGATTATTCTGGGGCAAAAATTTGACATGTCCTTTCACCCTCACTTATTTCTGGTCATTATTTAGTTTTATATTGGTTGTATGTATGGTTATCAATAGGTATTTTTCCTACTCAAACATAATAATATCGTTTGAATCTGAATATTAATTTCAAAGAACAACAAACTCTTTAGCTTTTACAATTAATCAATCAATCAACTAGCTTTTGGGAGCCAGCCTCCAGGGATTGGGAGAGCCACGCTTCGGCATGAATGGGCCGGCTCGACCGGAATGATATCACGGCTTCACAGAAAACCGATGTGAAACAGCGCTTGCGCTGTGCTTCACCGAGTGAGGATACCGGAGGCCCATACCCTAACCCCTCCCCCGCCATCCCCCAAAGGCCGGCAACGCACTTGTGACGCCTCTGGTGTTGCGGGTGTCCATGGGCGGCGGTAATCGCTTACCATCAGGCGATACGTCTGCTCGTTTGCAAAAAAGGCTCTCCACTCGTGTGTGTGTGTGTGGGTTATCGATGTAAGGAGTAGCCTATATCCTTCCTCAAGAATCAAAGAATCTCCCTTCCAAATTTCATTAAAACGATCCAGCAGTTTAGCCTTGAAAGCCGTAACAGACAGACAGACAGTTGCTAATACTCGTATGGATAGATAAATATTCTCCTTTAACTTATACCAAACTCAGCTTATAGAATTCTTGACGGCGATAAATCAGAACGGAAAAATTGGTACTAAAGCAACCGGTACCTAGACTTGCTTTGAACGCTAGACTTCGAGGCTATTGTATATAGACCCATTGTTCCAACCCCTTTGCATATTTCTTTATAATACTGATTGTAGGGTTGAATTTAATTGCGGTTTTATTGGTTTAGAAATGACGAGGTAATTAGCGCGAACGATTTTAATATTAAAGCTGGCCACACATGTTAAATCTGTATTAAAAACCGGCCAAGTGCGTTTCAGGCCTCGCAAAGAATAGAGTTCCGTAGTCACCCATTTGTTATGATTTTATTTTAACTAGCAACCCGCCCCGGCTTCGCACGGGTTCTTTACGTAAAATATCTTAATATTTTAGCCAATATACAAAAAAAAAACAAATTAAATACAAAACCTTTCTCAAGAATCACTCTATATATTGGTAAAAACCGCTTAGAAAGCCGGGCAGTAGCTTTTGAGTTTAGCGCGAATAGACAGACAGACAGACGCGGCGGAGGACTTTGTTTTATAATATGTAGTGATATTTTAAATGTTTAGATACTTATTATGTCGTTAAGTTATCTAAACCATTATAGTTTTCCTTCACATGGACTATCATCGATATTTTTTTAGATTTTTGAGGACGCCTTGTTTTATCAAAAATATGCGCTTTAAGGTTGAATATCGCGTAACCAGATACCTTAAGATAGATAATCTTAAGTAATGTATTGTTCCTTATTCCAGGCGGTGGCTGCAACTTCCCAGACACATGGACGGGAGGATGGTTCCAGTCAGGGATCCCTGGCCTCATATACATCAACTCCACCAGCATGCAGGGCAAAGGGGAGTGCGCTGAGACTGACGGGACTGACAAGTTCTTGGTTTACGACAAGTAAGTGTACCTACTATTACAATCATCATCATCGACAACATCCACACATTCGATCAACATTATCACTCATACACACGCGCACACACACACGTAAGCTCTAAGGTTCTTAAGCCGGCCATACACGCTACGGTCTACCGCAGAATTTATCTGTGCAGGTCAAACGCACGTCATTGGGACGTTCCGGTGTACCGGTGCGGTCTTTAGTTCTTTCGCGATGGCATCGAATGAGGACGATGATGCACTGGCATTGATAGTTTAATTTTAAAGGAAAAATAAAATGAAACAGTCAAAAGGAAGAGAAAAAAGTGGTGTAAGAATTGGTTATTGAAAACTTAAAGTCATGCCAATTTATTGAATGAATTAAAATTGGATTTTAATCATCAAAATCAGACGTGACCTGCGCAGGCGACCGGAGTACATACTCACAGGTACACGGTACGGTGACAAAACTCGTACGGTGAAAGAATTGATTTTCGATCTTCTTCCGGTCGCCTGTGCAGGTTAAAAAAACTGCACCTAGACCCCTCCGGTAGACCGTAGCTTCTAAGCTATGGTCGGCTTAAGTTTACTACAATAACGGCGCATTTATTGTAAACTAGTGATTGCCCGCGGCTACGCCCGCGTATATGTCGGTTATCGCGGCAAATAGTGTAGGACACATAGGCAAAATAGCCTATGTGTTATTGTGATGTTTAAGCTATATTATTGTAAAGTTTCATCCAAATCCATTCAGTAGTTTTTACGTGAAAGAGTAACAAAGATCCATCTATCCATACTTACAAACTTTCGCGTTTATAAAGCCGCATTCACATTTATCTGTCGTGTTGTGTTGTGACGCATCAGAATGGTATCGGTTTCATACATTTAATATGGTTGCGTTCACATTTCTCTGACGCGGTCTGTTGTGACGACTTGTGTTGTGTCGCATCACAAGCGATCCCGGTCCGCGTCAGAACGGGTGAGGTGCGGGGGGCGGTGCAGCGACACGACACAGCGCATCAGATTAGTTAGTGTGCACGCGTCAGAGCCGCACGTGCAGTATGGACGACGAGCTGCTGAGCTTTTACCTTAAACATACACCAAGTCTTTCTTTTGTCCATATAGGATTACGAAATTTTGTCCGTATTTTTTTAATGTCTTCTTCAATCAAACGATGAATTGTCTCAAACTGTGCCTTAGACATTCAAAAATACTGATGAAATTTTGCATCATCACTCTCAAGCTCTTTAACGAGACAATGAAACTCGCCTTTAGTCTCTCTTTTTCTATTTACTGGATGAATCCAGTATCTCCTTTTCTTTCTTTGTTTTAGAAGCATTGCCAGCGCCAAGAATTGCATATCTTCTTCAAAATCAGAATCTGAATCGGATGATTCTTGAAAAAACATTGCCAATGTGTGAACTCTCTGAGAGCCAAGACAGAACTGATAAAAAAATGCGTCATAACACGTCATATAGATGTGCACAGTCGCAATCACGACAGAGAGCATCACAACACAACACGACAGACAAATGTGAACCAAGCTTAATATAATATTTAATATAATAAGTATATATATAGACTAGTACGTGCTACAAGAAATGTAACATTGTTTTGTCCAGGAGGGCGTGGTGATCTGTAACACAAAGTTTTCCTACCACAGACACCAGTCTCTCACAAAGCAATAATGTAGTCTGACTGAACTGTTTCTGCACTTCATACATTGTGTCTACATTATTTTGTGATTAGGGAAATAAATGCTATATGTATGCTTTTATAGCAGTCCATTGTTCGGCATTAGTCTATTCCGGCCGACCCAAAATAGGTAATACTTATTTCGAGTCGCCCTTGTGAGAAGATCGCCTCTACTACGTCTAATAATGAACATATCGCATTTTCTCTTAATTTCGAGGAGAAACTTCAGCCAAGAATATTTCTATCCATACTGTATGCAACATCTTTCCGGACATCCGTATAACAAACCCTATAATCTGATGTTAATAATCCAGGGTTGGACTTGAGATGACATGTAACATGGATAACAATAATGTTATTTATATTTGAAATTGTTAATGAGAGTATTTGATATGTTTCAGGAACGAGGAGTGCTACCGGTGTCTCGTGATACACGAAAAACATAGATATGTATTGCAGTACAAAGAAAGTGAGTATACATTTTATTTATTTATTTGATTTTTTACGTCTTGAGGGCTTCTAATTAGGCCGTCAGAATCGCTAAAGTTATAAACGGGCCTGTGTGTGATATCTCAAAATATTATTATTTTATGAATTTCCAATTTATGATTTCATTTGATTTTACAGAAATAAATGTTTGTATATTTATCTATATATACGATACTGATTCATCAACGCAGAGCCTAAACCGCTGAGGCCACAATCTTATACATTTGTGGAGTTGATATTTTTTATGTTATAAACAGCCACTAAGGGAGGATTTTTGGGAATTCCTAAGGGAATTAAATAGGGAGGAAAGCTAGTCTATGAGAATTTGTTATTTTCAAAGTTAGCAGCACTAAATAGAAAACTAACGAAATAGGTAGCTTAAAATAATCTTAATTTCTATATTGTATGTGCCTTTTGTAGGTCTATATAGTATAGGTGATGTATATTACTTTTTTTAAAATAACATCCAGTATGGCCCAGACATATTCTTAGAGGTTGGATATGTAATTCCGGAGGCCCAATGATGCAGAAATATCTCACTAGACCGCCATAGTGTGGGTCACCATGCTGCATTGTTACATTGTCTGCATATCACGGTGTCCAGTACTCTTGGATTCTGCTTATGCAGAGTAGAGTCACTTTAGCAGGCCCGTCATCTTCCTAGTCTTTATTACTCCCAAGATTCTTTGGGGTCGGCTACCAGTTCAACCGCTTTACCTGAATATCAGTTTCAGCGACTTCCATCGGACCTCCGCAACCTTGAGGGTGATTTGAATTTGAAGGTTGAACTAGTTTTCACTATAAAATGTAGAACGCTTCACGATTTTCCGCACTTACTTTAGCAGGGCATATTATAAAAAAATGAAAAATTTTAACTTTTTTTGAACAACAAATATTATAGGCCTCGGAAGTCACCGCTTCAGAGTGGTAGACATACGATCTCGTACTGATCGCTTCGGTTCGTCCTTTCTGTGCCGAGCGGTCAAACTCACTTCCAGCGCACGTGTTTCCCTCCCACTATGATCCCAGGTCTTTTAAGCGGGGCGTAAAAAAGCATCTCACTAGAGGGCCATAGTGTGGATCACCATGCTGCAATGTCCTTATTCGCATTGAGGATGGTGATCACCACTTTTATAATCTGCTCATGCTTTCCATCAGGCAGAGCAGAGTCATTTTGGCGCAGCTAAAACATTAAAAAAAATGAACAACAAATAGTAATAAATGTCGTCTAACATTAAATCTCTATTTTCCAGCGTACTGCGGCCAGAAGGATTCTCTGTCCACAATGTGTGAGTCCATAACTGGAGACGCGCCACTCTACTCCATGTTCAAGAAGGATCCGAGGCCCGAACCTCAGCAGTGTCCGTTCCATCCAGCGCCATTCACCTTCACGTATAGCCGGTAAGTCCTTAAAGAATTGAGATCCACATCTTGTATTCGCAACCATGCAGTTGTAGTGTCTTTATATTTTTCTTATGGTATAAAGCTTTATATAAGTTATGGTGTAAAAACTGTTATTATAGTTATGGTAACCATTACAGCGGGTCCGGCGACTGCGTCAACCCTCCGTCCCGTGCGGAGTCGTGCACTGACGACTCGCGACTGCTCCTACGGTACATGGCGTGCCCAGACGTGCCTAGCACTGAGAGCAATGGTAAGTCTACTTCTTGAACAAAACCGGTAGAACTGTGCCACAGCTCACATGGTCATCATATATCAACAGCCTCCAACAGTCCATTGCCGAACATAAGCATGAAAGGAAGTTTTTGCTTACTGTACCACGCTGACCAGACGGGTTGGTATAGGGTTTGTGTCAAGTATTCCTTCTCTTTGTAGTAATATTATCCTGTTTAGTATCTCCTCTAGAGTAATCGCCGATAAAACCATTTTTTTTTATGGAATAGGCGGGCAAACGAGCAGACGTATCGCTTGATGGTAAGCGATTACGGCCGCCCATGGACACCTGCAACACCGGAAGCGTCACAAGTGCGTTGCTGGCCTTTTGGGGATGGGGGGAGGTAGGGGCAGGGGATTGGGGTATGGGCCTCCGGTATCCTCACTCAGTCGGTGAAACACAGCGCAAGCACTATTTCACACTGGTTTTCTGTGAGGCCGTGGTATCACTCCGGTCGAGCCGGCCCATTCATGCCGAAGCGTGGCTCTCTCACGGTGAAAACGACACCCATTGGATAAATAACGGTGGTGATACTCCATATTCGTAATCCGTCACTACATGTGTGATATCACGACCTATCAGAAAACCGGTTGCTAAGTAAAATAATTTTGAGTGAGTTATCGGAGATTCAACCTTCAATCCCACCAAATCAGGGGGAAAAGAGACACATAAAGCGGCAACGCATTTGATGGTTCTCATGGTCATAAATATCCAGTGAATAATATTACGGAAGGAAACCCCTCACCGAAACCAAAACCTGGCCAAGCCCTTGATAGCTTAGGATGTTTAATTGCTCATCGTTAAGGTGAAGAATAAATGAATGAAGTTATTCAACAATCCTGTAAACATCATCATCGATCTATCGCAGTTCACTATTGGACATGGCATATTAATCAGAAATATCGTATTTGCCTTTTAATTCCAGTCGAGGAGCTAATCTGCCTAGCAACGTGGAAAGAGGGATCTACCAGGTACCTCGTGGGTCTCATCTCACAGGTGCAGAGGAGGAACTCCATCTCCACTGACGAAGATATGTACAGGTTTGTACGCATACATAGCACATTCAACTACATTTACTAATAAAACCAAACAACTGATGACTGTAATCTAATCGTTAAAACCGATTATATTGAAAACCAGTATTAAAATTTGTATGCCTGTAGTTTGAAAAACGGTAGTTTTAATTTAATCGGTAGATTATTCTGATATTATTATACTTAAAGCATAACTCCATCTAAGTGTCACTTGTCACTAGTGTAATTTTTAACCCCCGACGCAAAAAGAGGGGTGTTATGAGTTTGACGTGTCTGTCTGTCTGTCTGTGGCACCGTAGCTCGTGAACGGATGAAGCGATTTCAATTTAGTTTTTTTTGTATGAAAGGTGAGTTACGTGCGAGTGTTCTTAGACATGTTTCATGAAAATCGGTTGAGTCGTTTAAAAGTTATGGGGGTGAAAGTGGGGAAGAATAACAGAATGTCTGCAAAAATATCATTTGCGTATGATTACTCGATTAAGTGCTTGAGAAGGGGGTTTTTTAAATTCTGAATTTAATATTATTGAACTTAAAGGTAGATTTTAGCTGTGAATTTTTGTATTTATAATGTTTAACACTTTATTTGTGATAAAATTGGCAGTTGTTCAAATTATATAAATTCTATAACTCTAGACCTCTGTCACAGAGATGAAGCTATATTTTGAGGATTATAGTAAATAAACTAATTCAGTCATTAAATTAAATTTTAAAAATAAATAACATACCTACTTGAAAAACTAATTTCAAATATACCGGTATCAATAATATTGATTCTAAAACATTCGGTAATTACACTACCTAAAAATACCGGTATTCAAAACTACTGACATTAAAAAGAACCGGCTTTTGCGCTACCTCTCAAATACCGGAGTTCAATATTTGTGTTGTTTTCTAATTTCACGATGAGCTTCAAAACTATTGAACCGATTTCTGTGTTTTGCTGGCGTGGCTAATATAAGATAGTTAACATCACGTTTAAACCAATAGGAGAGGAGCATAATCGTGGGTCAGCAGTAACTGCATGGTTGGCCTGGTGGTTTAAGCGGTCGCCACGCCGCTTTCTACAGCGCCAAGTGTTGTTGGTTCAAATTCCACAAGGGACAACACTTTGTGTGATTCACTAATTGGTGTTTTGAGTCTGGGTGTTCTTTAAGTCCGATTCATGTATATTTGTAAAGTCCGCCGCAACACAGGATGTTTATTCCTAATGAGACTAGTCTTTTAATTATTTTTTTTTCTTCTCCAGATGCTTCGTGTACAAAGGCAGTCACGCAGACAAGACAGTGACGTACAGCATCGCTCAGTCTGGAGATGCAACCTGCAACGGACTCACCTCCTCGGTGGACGGAAGTCGCACCATGAAGCTTACTAATAGTAAGTACAATACTTTACATACAAGTACATTTGAACCGGCGCTACCTTATGGTTACATTGTTATCACACAGTGTGTTTGTGTTTTGACCAATTTTGATAAAATTATGAATTAAGGTGAGATTACCACATAAGACACATCTAAATCTCCCATCTTTATCGTTACTGTTTGAGACTAATCCCGCTCACCGCTGTAGCTCCTGTAAACCAGGATCAATAGCAGTGACCCAGAACACACCGAGTTATGATACTCGGGCAGTCCCAGGAACAATTAAAATGTCTTGGAACCCGTAACGAAATTAATCAGAAGAAAACTGGAAGAGTTGGAAATATAATAAGTCCACTACCCTCCTTAGCAAAGCGGGAGACAAAATGAAATAAAAATCTTCGCTGGTTATACCAATGGTACATTTAATTGTTTTTTTTTTCTAGTCGACGACGAACACAACCGATGCCACTTCCCCAACTGGATCGTGGAACACCATAAGTGGTATAGTTTGGACCATACCCACCAATACCACTTCACCACCAAGAATGCTACGCTAAAGGTATGTGATTTGAGTAAGCTGTTTTATTGTGATAAGGGAGAATAGTAAATAGTCACAAAATTGTTCCTGGTCACAAAAATAGGTAGATTAGTGTTGTATCTATATATAAATCAAGCGCTTTATTGTATTTTAGCTCGTTTTTATTATTTTTAATTAAGAAAGTAGTACTTAAAAAACTGAGATGTCACTGAGATGGTGAGAGAGAGAGAGAGAACGCGACGAGTTTAACATTTCTGGGATCATATATCATGCGTTGGACTGCCTTGGTGGCAGCAGCTGCGTACGTGACTGCTGCGCCTCAGGCCTCGGGTTCGATTCCCGGGACCAAATCTTTGTATGATCCGCAAATATTTATTTCGGAGTTTGAGTGTTTTCTATGTATAATGTGTATGTATTTACAAATAAAAATATCTCTCTGCTTAATTTGGGACTAAGATGGTGTTGTGTGATAGATGTCCGAAATATCATATTATTATTATTATGTTAAAAATTAGAATAGAAATAATTGTCAGTGGTAATAGGTCTAATCCCTCCCACACTTCTCCACTGTAACCCACAGACGAGTTATGACACTCAGGACCCCGGAGAAATAAAACTGTCTTAGAACCCGGAACGAAATTAATCAGAAGAAAATTGGAGAAGTTGGTAGTGGTAGTTGAACTACCTTCAGCATCAGACCCTTGATCCAGTTTCCAACGTGAGCTTGTTAACATTACTATTATGCCACTTTAACTAACTTATCTTCTATTACAGATAGAGAAAAAAGACGGCACCCGTGAAGAGAAGCGAATAGTCTGTCACTCAATACTTGAGCAGAAGGAGAAGAAATACGTGAAGCTTGTCGCACATCTTACAAGAGGATGGTGAGATACTCTTTCCAAATGTACTTTTTAATTTCTAGAACGAAAGAGAGTGCGAGAGAGAGAGAGAGAGGGAAAGAGAAGAAAATTATGAAAAGAACGATATTATTTGAATATTGCTTTGCTATGATAAAACCCATGAATTTTTGAGTTTTCTTGAATTAGAAAGTTCCTATTGGTGTAGTAATAGATTATGTGTACCTACATTCTCAATACTAACTGTATACCTACTAATAAAAACATTGGCAGAAAATTTATTCTCGTGGCTCTTACTATTTGTCTTCTTTAACTTGGTTCATTAAGGATTTGCTTCGTAAGGCTACATTTATTTTACGTGCATTATATTACTTTATATCATCATATCAAAATTTCATGTCCATAATGTCATAAATATTTTTAAGACCTACATTGGAACCTTGCAGTACACCTTGACTTTTGTGATTTTCAGTTGGAAAATCGAGTCATTGAATTGCCATATTATGTACTATTCACAATAGTGGTATTAATTTGTAGGTATCATCTAGCTTGGTATATTATCAAAAGCATTTCACAAACAAATTAAATGTGTTATGTGTAGTCAAACGTCTTTGACGAATCAAAGAGAAAATGAAAATTCTAATATTCAATTGTAAAATGATTCCAATAGGATTTTTGAGTGACTTTATCTGATTAAAGGACTTTGAGTGAGTTCAAAAATGCAATGATGGTCAATTTCACATAATGTGTTCTCGTTCTAATTTACATCACGTCTTACACCATGCATTTTGCAGACTATATCTACAATTTAAAAATAAAAAAGCGTATCATAAATTGGTCTGCATTACGTGAGAATGACCGTTAAAAGAATACTATACTTGTAAAGGGTGTCTCAGTAAGAATGTATTTTTAATTTTAAAATTAAAACACGTATCTTTTGAGAGAGTTGTGATGTTTTTATTAAATTGTAAAGAAGAAATGTTGCGATTAAGTATGGACAAAATATCCGTCAAATGGCCCACGGCTCTGATGAGATACCATAACTCTTGTCATAAAATTTTCCATGATTTTTTCTCGTATGTGGCTATATCTCACTAATGAAGTGCGGAATCTAGGATTTGAGCTCAGCAGTTGTTTCTGGTTTATTTGCATAAACCCGAGGTTTCAAAGAAAATAAGGCGCACTTTCTCGACTAAAAATTATTCGAAGTTTGCGAGTCTTCTCAGCATACCTTTTTATTCACAATTATAGCATGAAGTTCTCTCGTAAAGCGCTCTATTGTTTAAATCGGTAAAAAGATATGACAGCTGCAAAATTTCAGAGTTGCCACTTGCACAAGAAAAAAATATAGTAAATTCATAAAGTGCACTCTTATCGAGACACCCTATACGTATATGTATGTACTATGTATGTTACGTAAGAGGCGCTCATAGTTCAGTTGCACTCGGCGATTAGAATCAATCGCCGAGGGTAAGCAACGGTGGCGCAGTCAGTACCTGGATGGGTGACCTGGTCGTTATCATAGGAAAACAGTCGTGAAGCTTAATTGGAGGCCTTTGGGCGAATTAAAAACATCCAACGGCAAGATTACGTAGCCACAAAGTTCTCTTGCCAGTCCACAACCCGCACTCGGCCAGCGTGGGGACGTATGGCCTTAACCCTCTCCTGAGAGGAGACCCTAGCCCAGTAGTGGGACGTTATGGGTTGTTGATGATGTATGTTACGTCGGGAGTTGTGTGTGTGTGACTGGAGCCGTGTGTTCTAGTGAGTCTGGTCACGTGTGCGTGCGCGTGTCGCGGCGTGGCGGCGGCGTGCTGGAGCTGCAGCTGGGCGCGGCGCTCACCAGCGCTCCTCAAGCTGCCTGCGACCCGGACCTGCCCAACACGCCACACGTCACGCTCATTTGTGAGTATTTCATTCTATACTTATTATTAGGGACGGTATAATATGCATTTGCATATTTAAGCCATACTCCGCGATAATAGCAATTTTACCTAAGATCTAGTTGTGATGCATATAATCGGTACATTTACAAAAAAAAATCGAGTGATAATATCGAGAATCCGACCAAATTAAGACTTTGGTCGCATCGCATAGGACCGCATCAGTCAGTAACTGCGCGCGTCTTGGTTTTAAAGAAATGATCGAAGACAATCTTACCACCGAACATTTGGAACAATACTTGTTTGTTACGTTTACAAAGATATATTTTTAATTTTGAAATAAATAAAATTTACTTTATTTCTATTTTGGGTGCCTAAAATTTGTCGTTTTATTTTGCATATCCTGCCCATATTCGGGCATATTTCAAGCATTTTTCATGTATATAATAAGTTTTTTATGTTGCATATAATCCGGTCTCTAGTAATTATATATTCCGGTGTGGAACAGCGCTTACGCTGTGTTTTTCCACCAAAGGCCGGCAACTCACTTGTGACGCCTCTGGTGTTGCGGGTGTCCATGGGCGGCGGTAATCGCTTACCATCAGGCGTACGTCTGCTCGTTTGCCCCCTATTCCATAAAAATATGTATATATCAAGCAAAAACTTTGTACCCCTTTTTATCAGAAGTATGAAATTTGTGACCGTTAAAATGTATATGAGGAGTGCAGAAAGCTGAGTAACCACTAGTCTTGATTAATAACCCCCAACGAATGTTAAGTACGGTGTACTTTTATTATCAAGTTTACTATGATAATATTTAAATTGGTATTCCCAACGATTATGAATGACAGCCGTATTTGGTGAACAAAACCAGTACCAAAATAAATGCAATCCACATATTTGTCTCATTCTCTAGGCCAACCGAGCAGTCAAATCATAGAATTTGACTGCTCGGTTGGCCTAGTGGTTTAAGCGGTCGCCACGCCGTTTTCTACTGCGCTAAGTGTTGTGGGTTCAAATCCCACATGGGACAACACTTTGTGTGATACACAAATTGTTGTTCTGTTCTTTGTGTCCGTTTCATGTATGTTTGTAAAGTCCCCCGCGACACAGGATATAGTCGTAATGCGGGAGTTGTCTTAAAAAAAATAGAAATAAAAAATCTAAACACAATTATGTTTGTTAACGCCACAGCGTCTAAACCCGTCCTAGAGGGGTGAGGGGAACATCATGACGTCACGACCCCCTCGAGTTCGGCCGACGGTCCGCGCGCTGCACCTAACCTAACCTCCGTTACAAACATACATTTAACCTATACCTTTGTTAAAAAGTTCATATAAATTATAGTAATACATGAAGCAGCAGTTTTCTTGCAGAGACAAACCCTCAGCTGAGCTGTACTTAAATAACAGCTTCGAAAAGGTTCTATCGGTCTCATTTGTTTTCGATATTACAATTATTAGATTGTGCGATAAACTTATGTTCTATATAAATACCAATATCTTTCGGAATTTCCAGCTACTCAGCTATCCCCGTCGCAGTGTCCAATGCTGGGCCGCTACACGGTCGTCGAATCTCTGGCCGACAGACGCCGGAGACGACAGCAACTGACTATAGGTAAATTCATCTATTTTTTTAGATCTGGTGGGTAGTAGGATGAGATAGGGGCCTCCTGCCACTATAATAGGCGGAATTGAGTAGGCATGGCATCGATTCGGGGAGAACCTGAAATCACATGGCTCGTGTCCTCCCAGAGCAGGGCGCTAGAGGTAGGCTGTCGAGGTGGATTTTAGTTGAAACGCCACATTCTCCCAGCTCCTGCGTCCCCTAGGAATCGGAGATCTGAAGGAATTTGGAACCACCACTCTCAGTTCCCTAATCCTTTTAACACCAGCAGTATTCCATGTTGTACCTTCGGATCATATTACATGCATTTTTCGCAATATTATAAATGCTCATACAAATAAAAAATGGAAGAAACGGACGCTGAGGAGAATTTTGTTGATGATGACTTTAGTATTGCAAGTGTTTATGCCAACTTTTCAGTTAAAACTATAGATCCTATAGAGAACAAGTCCATTTTTGTGACTAATTCAACCTTAAGTTCTTCAGAATACTATAAAATTACGCATTAAATAAAATGACGGCAAGACTGACGGTTAGTTTTATTTCATTGCTTGAAGCAACGAAAATAAATTGAAGCACATAGTTGTATTCTGAAGAACTTTAGGTAGAATTTCTAAATTGCTACTAAATTAGTATCTTCACCGCCAAAGCGTCCGTCAGCGCTGACTCTAAGACGTAAAGACATAATTATATGTTTAAAAATTATTTTTTACATCATCAGATGAAACAGGTCTGGAGGACGCGGCAGCTAAGGCCCCAGAATGTGTGATGGGACAGTACGACAGCGCCAGTATCGGCTGTGGAGCCTCTCAAGATGCTATAGAGTTCCGGTCAGCTTGTACCAGCACAGGTAAATAATACACACATCAAAAGTGTCTAGGGATCAACATATGTGTCTAGGGATCAACATATATTTTTGCAATAACTTTTCTCCTGATTGATATTAATTAAAATTTTCTTTAAGGATTCATCAAATAAAGTGTTTTCGTTTGTCACAGTAACGATAAACCAAGTCACCTTTGCATTAATAAAGAAATTTGCCATTTTCCTAATAAAAGGATTTTTGACATTTGAACCACTAACATTAAAGTTCGAAAAAAAGACTGAAATAACAGTTTTCTTTAAAATTTTATTAGGTAACTTATACAATTAATAATCCGTGTTTCTACCGCGAACACTAACAACACAAGAATCGGTTTGGCATACTCAAAATGAGTTCATCCAAATCACGCTGTGGAATGGCCGCCCATGTTCGTTGCAACAACAAAAAAAGGTCTACTTGCGACTGGATACCCTCCATATTCGGCAGAGCTCTTCTCTGTAGCATATCCCATGCATGCTCAATCGGGTTCAAGTCTGGCGACTGAGCAGGCCAGGGCCAAAGCCACATCTCAATCTCAAGAAATCCGCAAAAATGCTTGATCCCTAGACACTTTTGATGTGTGTATAATAATTAGCAATTTTAATATACAAATTTTAACTTTTGTGTATACTTTTGTTAAATCCACATTAAGATTTTCTTGCTTATTTGTGTTTGACCAAAAGCTCTTGGTGGTTAATAACTGTTATAATAAACCGGAATACATAATATTGCAAGTTTCTGTAAATATTTGTTATAATACCGAGATTCGTGATTATGTAAACTAGTGAGTTCATTAAAGAAATATTTATTGAAACTGGAAACTAGGCCCCAATAAGTAACCCTGTGGTATACCTAAAGGAATTTTAAACTGTGCTGATGTATGACCTTCAAAAACAATTAAATAATATCAGTTGTTGTAATGTAATGTAATCGTAAAGTTAAAATATTAAGAAAGACACAAAAAATTCTTTATTCATTTAAATAGTAGTATTATAATGTGTGCTAGGTACCTAAAATCTGTTTACACGATACACACGCGGGCAAAGCCGCGGGCGAAAGCGAGTATAAATATTCGAAAATTTTTTTTTTTTGATCGTTCTAGTGTACACGTGCTATGGTAGCTGGCAGGAAGGTTCCCGGTACATGGTGGTGGCCGCCCCGACCTCTACAAGATCGCAGAGTCGACCACACGCACTCTGCTTCATCTACACTCCTTATGTCAAGAATGGTAAGTTGGTATTTTTCTCGAAATTATTATAGTCCGTAAAATATAGTTTGATCTCTGTGACAGTTGTCACTAGTGTCATTTTAGAATTTAGGTACATTGTAGGTGTGAATTTTTGTATTTATATTGAATTGCACTACATTTGCGATAAAATTGACAGGTAAAGAATGAAAATATAGAAGATATGAAATAAAATAGCTTGTAAGTCATCGGACGTTTCGTAGCCATCTGGCAGATTGAATATAAAAAAAGTTGTTTTACGAAAAGTGATTCTACGAAATTCTGATTTTGTATTATAGGCACAATACTATAATTTTTATGGTTACATGTTACATCTATACAAATATAAATAAATATGAAGTGTCTGTTTGTAATTTCAAATTAACAGCTTTTCACCATATTGCATATTATATGAAAGTTTTTATCTATTTGTCTGGCTGTCTATTTTTTGTTCCGGCTGTTCTCTGGAACGGCTGGACCTATTTTGACGGGACTTTCACAGACTGATACGTGGTATAAGAAGTAATTTACTAATTTTAGACTAGCTTCGCCCCGCGGCTTTACCTGCGGTTACTATTGTAAAGGTACAACCACAACCGCGTTTAACACTTGACAAAGAAAAATCTAGAAAGTCCCCAACTGCCTACATCATCGTAACTCTAGTCTAGTTTTAATTAACACATTTTCTCTTATGTCGAACAGATTCGTTGGGTGCTCAAACGCGGCACTTGTCAGTGTCGGTGGTGTCTCGCTCCTGCGACCGCAGCGTGACGCCAGGCGTGGCTGGAGACAAGGCCTACAACCTCACACTCAACGGTAAGGAGATACTAATTAAATATACTTCATCCAGGACCTATGTGGACGAACGGGAACGGGTGGATGTCCCTCCAACACAAAGAGAGGATCCTCCGACCAAGCGAGGTGATCGTGCCTGGCGGGCCACTGCCCAACGATTGATGTTGAGATGTTGTATATGTATATGCTAATCGGCGCAAGAACTTCTCTTACGCGATTCAGGATTGGTAGTTTCTACGTTTCCTTCGTTACTCCGTAGTTCGACGTGTCTTCGGTAGATGGCACCGTAGAAAGTGTCTGTTGCGCTGTATGTGGAAGTCGCCACACCTACATCACTCAGATTCAGTTTATCCTTCCTGTGCCGAGAGGTCAAAACCTGGAACTCACTACCGGCGCAGATGTTTCGCTCCCACTATGGGTCCTTTAAGTGGGGCGTGAAAAGCATTTCACTAGGCCGCCATAGTGTGGGTCACCATGCTGCATTGTCTACGTTCGCATTGAGTATGGTGACAACCATACTCAATGCTACAGGTCGCTACATGTTTCCGGGAGTGATGTCGGTTGGAGGATGTCCGCCCGTTGATCTGTGAAAACGTGCTGCGGCGTTTCTTCTGCCTCCATGCATCCCCTGCACAGAGGGCTGTCTGTTGCGCCTATAGTGAGTAGGTGCTTGTTTAGGGGCCAACGCCCAGTTGGAATACCTGTGAACCTTCAGAGATCGTCTCTTTTTAGTCTAATCAAGTTACGGGTTAGTCTTTTTGTTGCTACCAGAACTGCTCTTTTTGTGTGCCTGCATCCTTCATTGCTTTTCCATTCTGTTTTGTTTTTTTCTTCGGTATTGGCCATGTTTTTATTTGGGCTTGGGGCAAGAGTGTTATATGTATATGGATGTTATACAGGTACATGCGAGCAAAGCAGCAAGTACAGCGCGGCTCAGGCCCTGGCGCCGGGAGCAGCTCTCCTGGCTCTGGCCGCCTTCCTCGCGAGAAGCTGATGGCGGGCCGCCTGAGCGACCCACTCCCGCCTGCCACGCCCCGCCATCACCATCCTGCCGCTAACCACTTCATCGTCATCATCAGGATAGGCTCTCCACCAGTCCTGTGCTGCCCACATCCAACAGTTCCCAGCGACCTTCACCACTCACTTTCAGTAAATGTTACCAGTAAAAAAAAAAACAACGCAAGGATTTTTTTATCATTAAAAATATTTTTCTCTGTTTTATTAGCTGTGTTGAAAAAATCTAAACATTTTAGCAAATGGCAATACAGAATGATACAGCAATTTTGATTACAAATCCTTAATGATATTAAACTTAAAACATTTTCACGAAAAAGGACAGGTTAAAGTCTGTTTTTAAATCGACAGTATTCCTTTTAGTTGTGGTTATGCGTAAGTTTTAGTAAAACAATACATCGGCGGTCAAAGATCTGTGGCATCGGCAGCTGTTAGTAGAAATTACTATAATAATCTGGCAACACAATACGAACCAAACGATGTTGCCATATAAAAATACAAATTATTTCATGAACCTTCTTAAATCGTCTTTTGGTTGTTAATTTTATTAGGTGTTTGTAAAAAATGATTTTCTTTTGCTTTTTTCGTGAAATAATTTGTATTTTATTAACGATAGGCTAGTATTGAACTAAACAATGTTAAATTGAAACGAAATCGACGTGATCAATATTGTATATATAAAGAAATGGTATAAAGAGTTGGCGAATTACAGAAAGAAAATATTATGACGATTTTTAAATAATGTTACTAAGTAATTTTATCATGGTATATATTCTCGAAGCAAATCAAATAGAGATACGACCTTTTTATACAGGAACGTTGCCAGTATATGATAATTGTGACGTAGTGGAGCTGTCATAAATTATTTTTCATATTTTGATCTAATGGCAACACTGTTCAAAAATCTATTTCGATTGCTGTAAGAGACTTTTGATATTTTTATTTTTTAAACATACTTAGGTAATAAAGTCTGCGCCATATTGGTGAAAAGAAATTTTGTCGATGTTATGCGACTAGTCGCACGATTATTAGTCATAATTTTTGTTCGATAGAAATACAGCTGTTTTTGAAGCTGGCAAGCTAAAGTCGCAAGCGCCTGCGACAAATCGCTATGGTTACACGCGTCAAAAGTCTTTGCTGTATTATTTTGGCGTGTAGTCTGAAGAAAAATAAAAAATTGCTCAAAAAAAATCGCGCGACAAAATTGTAGCGGGTTTTATATTATTTTTTTCATAAATATGGCGCAGTATGTGTACAATATATCTATATTACACTGGTATAGTAAAAACGCTTTGAAAGTATACATTGTACGTATACTAAGACTAACCATTTAGATAGACTAAAATGTAGCTAAAACTATACTGAGGCAGTTTATTTGTTCACAATACGTCCATGTTTTAATCAAAATACGTTTTTTGTCTAAAAATAACTATAGTGCGACGATGATTATAAAACTTGATTGACATTTGAATATAACTGTCAGAATTTGAATTATATTTTTTTAAACCAAACACACGAATCTTGTACTTAAAAAATCTGTATTTTTTCGCTCTGGCAACTCTAATTTTATAGAAGTCTGTACTGCTGTAAATATTCATTTTTTGACAGTTGAAATTAAAGCAGTTTCTTTGTTATAATCTCGTAACCAATTTATAACAAATCAATCTAAAGCTTGAAAAATTATGTTAAAAGGTTTTTTTTTTCATGGAAATAATTATCATAATATGGGGTTTTAACTAGCGTGTCTAACAAAAGTGACGCAATTGAAATGGCATCTAAAAATTAAAAGTCTTTGTCGCACTGTACGTACGGAATAGGAGTTCAAACTTAAGAAGAATATGAATACTTTTTTTAATATTCAACTGAGCGAATTGACTAAAATGTATAAATATACTAATTTGAAGCTAATACTCAACACCTAAAGAGAAAAACTCATATTCCGTACATTACTAGTCTTATTTGTTTTTTATTAAACTTTTAATGTTTATTTTTATTATTTAGGGCCGTTAAATTTTCAAATTGACACTATTCAACATCATGTCCAATGTCCAAGTATACAAAAACATTGAAATTGACAAATAAATCCTCTTTCCGGTGATAATGCAAAACTCGCCCAGTTTAATACATATTGATCTCTTGTACGAAAAATCTCTAAACGAAACTAAAAATTACTTTTATTCTGTCAATCAACATTCTAAATGTAAACTTTGACGAAAATTAAATCAGTTACACTAAAAACATAAAATTATCATATTACCAGTGGAAAAGCATTTAATTTTTATAGATTTCTTCACAATTACGTTTATTATGTAGTTGTATTTATCGAAGGCGGCTCATTTATATTACTTTATTAACTATTATTTTCTGCTTTAATAACTAACCCTAATCAATAATGACCAACAGTAGATATATAAATATACATGTGCTCAGACGAAAATTGTTTTTTTTTTGTTTAAATTATGTGATAAATTAACATAAGAACTGCAAACCTAACATTTAGGTAGACTTTCGACAAATCCAGATTTTTTTATAGTGATGTAATTACTTCAAAACCTACAACTTTTCGCACTAAAGTTGCAAACACATCTGCGGTTATTTTGTCGCAAAGTCTACCTTTTTGTCGGATCTAATTAATAATGAATGTAAATATTATCAAGTTCCTGTATGCTTTTAGTTGGACTCAAATGGTTTATTTGTGATAAATGTCCTATCTAAGAATGACATTGCTTGCCTAAATATTATTTTATAAAGAAATACATAAATTATGTAGCCCAAAACACTATTGTATATAGATGGTAGCTGGATAATTTATTGAAATGTTGACGGTGCCGGTGCAGTCGTCCGAATCTTGGTCGCGTAGTTAACTAAATCATAAAACATCTTAATATGTATTGAGGGATCCTAGAGATTCAAATACACAAATATAACGAGATACGTTTTTCCGACTAACTTTCGCGACTAATCGCCAATGCATAAACGACCTAAATATAAACTCATTTTTTTAAAATACAGGACAAAAATATTATTTATTGAAAGGTTTATGTATCGATGATAAAATAAATAGTTAATAAAAATGAAACGAAACGTTAAATGTCATAATTTTTAACGAAAATCTTAACGGTTTTTTAAAAAGAAAAATATGATTTAAGAGAAATGTGTTATATTATGCACTATAATGTTAAAAAAAAAAAAATTCACTTAGTAATAAGGGCTTTATTTGTTTTAATTTATTATATTTAAGCTAAATTCTTCACCATGTGAATATGCACATTGATTGTTTATGTATAATATAATACTCTATTGGACTTCTTACTGCGTGTAAATAAACTTTTTTCTTTCAGCCATTTTGTTTGTGATACCAGTTTTGAAATTATTTGTAATGTATAGATGCGTTTCATATTGTTTTGTGGCGTTCGTTTTATTTCAATTTGGCCACAAATACGACTTGTAACTAATAATGTAAGCCTATTATTATATTTTGATTACTGAAATATATTTGAAAATTAATATTTTTCGTGTTTTCTTTTATCTCCGTACTTATATTTTACCCGTCTATAGTGAAGGAAGGGTAATATTTTTAACAGGCTAAGTATTTTTATAAGTTCGGCGGGACACCTGACAGATGCGAAACATTGAAATTGTTTTGTATGCATTTTTAAATTTATTTGAAGTCGCGATTTCAAATAAATTTGGGTTTTGTATGAAATAAAATGAAACGGCCGACGTATCTTGGCAAGTTGAAACTTCGCGCAGAAGGTTGCGCAATAATTTTTTAAGGAACAAAATGGTGGCATGAGGCGACGTACGGGGGGCGGTGGTCTAGGCTAGAGATTGACCATAAGTAAACACAATCGACCCTTTATTCAATCAAATATCGTAATCGATTAGTTTTATTTAGAAGTTATTGATTTTTGTTTATATAAGATATTAAACGAAATAGACTTACCTACAAATATTAATGAATTTTGTAGTCAATAAACGAGATTTCGATTTTAATAAAAAAAAGTAATATTTTTTTCCCACAGGCAGTGTACAGTCGCGGACAAAAAAAAACACTTTTCCCCTTATCTTTTTTTTTTTCTTTCTAGCAAAAAAAGAATGAATGAAATCGGACTATGTGTTATTGAATTACAACTAAGTACATACTTTGACATTCATCCCCTCTCTCCAGGAAACCGTGCTGAATTACGGGATAAAAGTATTCTATGTCCTACCTCGTAGTATGAACTCAAATCATGCCAAGTTTCATTTGAATCCGTTCAGTAGTTACGCCGTGATGCGCGGCCAAGATACAGACAGACAGACAAAAATGAAAAAAAAATACAGTTTTGGCTTCAGTAACGATTATAGAGAGCCCTCCAAAAAAAATTTTCAAAATATCTTTAATGTACAGAATTGGACCTGTTACATTTTTATTATAAGTAGCGTAGTGGCACCAATTACCGACGGGAACCAATAACCGACACTTTATGTTTTAAATCTTAAAAATAAGAATAGGACACGGAATTGTAAACATTGCAACACTGTTACATGGGTAGCACTCTTTCGACAGGCATTCAATGAAATCTGAGCGAAGCCCGCCTTTTTGTTAGACATTGGCAGCGTAAAAACTAAGTGCGGTCAAAGGTATGACAAAAATTATAAAAAAAAAAAACCGACTTCCAAAAACATCCAACGAAAACTCTCTGTCAAAAAACACTTAAAAGCGTAAAATAAACTGGTTCTTCATAAATTGCCTATACCTAATTCTTTATTCATTTAAATAGTAGTATTATAATGGGTGCTAGGTACCTAAAATCTGTTTGAAGTCGGTGCCAAGTGGCTATCGCTTAGACTTTTGTAATTGTTCGTTTGTATTCTTTTTGGCTTAGCACCGACTTCAAACAGATTTTAGGTACCTAGCACCCATTATAATACTACTATTTAAATGAATAAAGAATTAGGTATAGGCAATTTATGAAGAACCAGTTTATTTTACGCTTTTAAGTGTTTTTTGACAGAGAGTTTTCGTTGGATGTTTTTGGAAGTCGGTTTTTTTTTTTTATAAAAAGTTTTTATTTTACAGTTTTTAGTGCAAACAATCGTAGGTAAGTAGTAAGTTGAATTATTTCATCAAATTTCATCATCAAGAATACAAATTAAGGTACGTGTAATATTAAAATCATCCTCTAATCCCTAACTGTTGAAGAGTTTAATCTTCTATCATCAGCTCACCTAAACAGCTTGAAAGTATACGACTGAAGGTCTTTAGATACGTATGAAATTGAAAGAATTATTCTCCAACTCCTAACCGTTGAGGAGTTGTACCTTCCACCTTCCATCATCAGCTTACCTAAATAATTTGTAAGAATACGACTAAAGGTAACTTATATACATATGATATTTAAAGATTTATCCTCCAACTCCTAACCGTTAAGGAGTGGTACCTTACATCATCAGCTCATCATCATAAAATGATGACTACCAGACGCAAATACCGGTGTAACTTCAGAAAATATACGAAAAACATAGTATGTGCCTATAAAAAATGAGGGTTTCCCTCGATTTCCCTGGGATCCCATCATCAGATCCTGATATGCTGGCAATGGGACCACCACGGAAGCATACCCTGTCGAATACAAAAAAAAATTCAAAATCGGTCCACAACTGACGGAGTAATCAGGTAACATACATAAAAAAAAAAAAAAAAAAAAAAAAAATACATACAGTGGAACATAGAACCTCCTCCTTTTTGGAAGTCGGTTAATAACAGAATTTCTTAGATACGTCCTTAAGGAAGTGAGTCCTTTTTTTCGTTAATTATTCTAATGTAACGTGACTTACTTGAATTCGATGTTTTTCTCAGGTTAATACAAGAACTATACGATCGATTTTTCTTATTCCTATAGTTTTGTGGTTGTTTTATTAATAATAAATTGTTGGTGTCGATTACTGGGTTTTACAAACTGAGTTTTCCAGTAATCGACAAGTGTCGATTATTGGGTAATAATATGTGTCGATGATTGGTTCTTACAGATGGCTCCAAAAATTACACACCTGACTAATTAGAGAAAGCAATTCAGGCTGTGAAAAATGGTGTAAAGATTGCAGTTGCCGCCAAACTTTTCGGAGTACCTAGGATTACACTCCTATTGCCCTATGGGACCAAGCACAGTTTTAAGTAAGAGGGAAGAAGTAATATTAGAAAAGTGGATTTTAGCGTTAACCAAAAGATATCTACCACTCACAAAAGATTCGCTATTTAATTTTAAATTTTAATTGTAAACGACCCACACAGGATCTTCAATGCTGATGAGAGCGCATCCTTCTTGTCACCCAAGCATATTTGTGTTCATGCTAAAAAGGCAACAAATATCCCTACAGTAGCTGTGGCGATGATAAAGACACTCTTACTGTCCTAATCACCGGAAATGCAGCCGGAGACCTTGCCCCTCTAAAGATTATATTTAAAAGAATTTGTCTTGTGTTGTCTTGTCAAATTCTTGACTCGACTTGTCAGTTGAATGGTACTTGTCAATATTTAGACCACTCAAAGCTCATTGGAAAAAAGCTGTGAAACAATGAAAAAAGGAGAAACCTTTCACGCCTTAGCATTTGTATCTTCTTTATAAGACCCAGGTTCGCACGTGCGTGAAGTACTATTCTCATCTTTGTGATGGATCATCATCATCATCCTAGCGTTGCTCCCGGTTGCTTCCAAGGCTAACACTTTGGAGCCCGGGGTCCGCTTTCCTGCTCTGTCTTCTCCACTTTGCCCGGTCTTCAGCATCCCTGGTAGTGAGACCATTAGCACGCATGTCACCCTTTATGACGTCAAACCAGCGCTTCTTGGGTCATCCCCTTCTACCAGGACCCAACGGAGGTGGCATGGCCAGACATTTGTTTCCCACGTAGGAAGGCGGTTGTCCCAAAACGTGGCCGCACCAGCGCACGCGACTCTCCTGCATTTTGTCAATATATCACGGACATGAAGACTGCCGCAAATGCGGGAATTTCTCACACGATCTTTTCGCGTGACTCCGCACATCCACCGCAGCATGTTCATCTCCGTGACATGCAGCTCTTGTTTGTGTCGTTCCAGCACTGGCCACGCTTCACACCCATGTAATAGGACAGGCCTAATGATAGTTTTATAGACCTGTACCTTCAACCTAACGGGCATTTTGGGGTCACAAATTATTCCTGTCAGCTCACGCCACTTGCGTGCCTTGACGTCGCAATCAATGTGTGTGTGTGTGTGCTCATCTTTGTGATGGATCCACGCAGTATTTGCTTGATGCTCTCGATCGGGTTCAGCGGCGAGCAGTCTGCATTATCAACAGTCCCGATGCACCCGAGTTCTTTGAGCCTCTGCAGTTGCTGAGAGATATCGCCTCTATGGCAGTCCTCTACCGCCTTTACCATGGAGAGTGTTTTGAAGAGCTTTTCCAATTGATCCTACTTTTTTCCGTCCTCTACAGAACAACACGTCAAGTCACCGCCTTAGAGTCGTAAAAATACACTCTCGAACTAAACGGTTTGCCAGTTCTTCCTTCCTATGCCAAGCCGTTGAAAACTGAAACCCACTACCAGCGCACGTGTTTCCCTCCCAATATGATCCCGGGTCATTTAAGTGGGGCGTGAAAAAGCATCTCACTAAGCTGCCTTGGTATGGGACGCCATACTGCATTGTCTGTTTTCGCAGTGAGTATAGTGGCCCCCACTGTTGGATTCTGCTTGAGCTTACCATCAGGCTGAGCAGAGTCACTTTCGTAGGCTATTTATTAACAAAAAACCTTGACAAAATCCTTCGGAAAGAGAACTTTGTCCCAGTATTGCAAAAACTATTTCTAATATAACAAAAGATTGTGTCAAAAATGGATTCCGAGCTGGAGGTCTTTTTTCCGTTTGGTCCCGATTACGTCGACATTAGTAAGACAAACCAAAAAATTATGTTATGATAGGTTTAATAGAATACCTGAGATGGATAAATATGTATTTACCCAATATGTACGACTTCTAAAACGAATATTATTAATCTTTAGCTGTCTAAGATATCTAACACAGAACAGTAGGTACTAGCATTTTAGCATTCGACTACCTCGGCGCAGTGATAGAGTATGCGACTGCTGTGCTTGAGGTGTCGGGTTCGATTCCTAGGTCGGACCAAATGTTTGTATGATCTGCAAACATTTGTTTCGGAGTTTTGGGGGTTTTCTATGTATAATATGTATTTATTTACAAAAAAAATTATATATGTATTTCTATCAGTTGTCTAGTACCCATAACACAAGCTGTGCTTAGCTTGGGACTAGATGACATTGTGTGTTAGATGTCCGAAAAATATTTATATTTATTCGCACTGCAAAAAGATAATTGGGTCTCGTAACTATGTGTCGATAACCGGTAACTGTCGATTACTGGGTGTTGATAACCGGTAACTGTCGATTACTGGGTGTTGGTTACTGGTGATTCAGTGTCGATGATTGGAGATTTATACTTTTTTATTTTATTTTAAAATTTCTCATAGTTTGCGTACAGTTAATAAAAATAAAGCTGTATATTCTTATCTCAAGAATATACTTTACCTTACTCAATTGTTACCTTTGTTTTAAAGGTGACTCAACAACTTAGCATTTAATAAAGAAACTCGCCATCTCCTAAAAGTGTCGATCATTGGTGCCACTATGCTAGGTATATAGATTACTAGTAGTAGAAGGGTTCTGGTTTTTACCCGACTTAGTTTGGGATATAGTTAACGTTGTGTATTAGATATTCGAAATACCTATTCATTTATTTATATTGTTGTTTTTGCTTTTTCTTTTCTTGCAAAGACAACTTTCGCATTAAGAATTGAACATATGTCACGGAGGACTTTACTAACATACATGAAAGGACACAATGAACATTTAAGACTCAGACCAATAATTTGTAAATAATACAAAGTGTTGTCTAATAAATACCTAAACAACATATAAAAGCAGTATGAGCTTGAGCAGCTACTGCGGCAGGTTATTTGCATAGGTTATTAAGACTGATAGTCTAGTTGCTACAAACAACAGACTAAGGGTCAATTTATACTAGTGCAGAGTCGAAGCGCATCGAAGCGTTTTTCCAAATCTGAACATAACAAATTCAACCTTAACTCCACAGCGTTACGCACACATTAATTCTGAGATTTTAAAACTATCCGATTTGCGCCGCCCGTCTAAACCTAAGGTCTAAACTAGCTATATATCAGCCATAGACAATCTTCAGTCCTTTTTTTTAATCCTGCTACAATAGAAATAGGTTACTAAATAAAAAATACTTTATTGATTTTTTCAATTTTTTTATTTTGTTCAATGTTAACCGATAATTTTCTTAAGCAAGTTACAGTATGGATATAGCGTAGCGTAGTATACTTCTTCTAACAATTTACAGTATTTTTGGTACAACGAGAAAACGACATTGTGAAAAATCAAAAATGATTTTTTATTTAACACGTTTTACTCGCTAACCGAACAAGTTTTTATAATAAGATTATTAATTAATATGTATATTACAGAGTTACACGAACACACAAATGGAAATGTAAATCGTATTTATATATATAGATATATATATAGCAACTTGAACAAGAAATTATATATTGCAGTATCTTCTTAAAAAATTACCGAGTACAAAAATTATTGTTTGCTTCCAATGTGAAAATATAATAACATTTTTAAGTATTTACTTATTTTGACAATAGCAAGGCATTTAATAAATAAATAATTATTTTACAAAATTATGCATGTAAAAACATATTTTCACCACAATCATGATGTACAACTTTTTCTAAAAGATTGGAAAGTGTTCGCACTTCGCAAGTTCGTAATAACGTTATTCGAAAACGTTATTTTTATCGAAAATATGAACGTTTCTGTGATATGTAAAAACAGTTTTGCACATAGAGTATAATATTCATCTAACATGGATTATGTAATATAATAGCATATAACATAATAGTGTGATGAATTTAAGTGATTCTTTCCGTACAAAGTAAATATTTTTTAAATAAAGACAAATTAATTTTTAAATACAGACTAAATAGTACTTTTCTAATAATTTAGGTAAAAATTCTAATACTGAGACAAACAAAACGAGTTATTTTAAATATTTTCTTTTAATTAATTCATGATTTAATGATCCTATTGTTTGAAGTTATGAAAAAATTGTATATTTAATCAAGATAAACGAATTTACGTGTGTATTTCGAAGATGCCCGACTCGCCAAGAACCCAATGAATGCCCTATTTCAAGGAAAGTAGTCTTATGCCGCTGCATGTAAGTAAAATCGTTTGACTGTAATAAATTTAAATATAAATTATGAGAGATTTTGATTATAACAAAGAAAATATATAAAATAACAATAACAAAATAAGCACCTCACTTCCAAGTAAATACTCAAGCGCTGTTGAATGCGATATTTATCAGACTTTAAAATTAAATTATTTTTTAAAAAATAAAATGACTCCATATTAAGTCAGTTAGACTGGTCTTAAAAACATATCAGAATTTAGCAGCGTTTGGGTAGTAGGGTAATAAACAATAAGAATTAGACTAGATTGAGACTAGAATGTCTCATCTTAACTAAATATTTAGACAAGCATGACTAGATAATGATATTGTGGCTATTGGGGTCGACTATAGGGGATATTCTGGTCCACATTAGTTAAATTTTTACATTCCTTTCCCTGCAAATTAGTGTGTATTAGTGTGTTACCAATAACTAGTTATTAACGTAACGACAATAGCAAAAAAAACAGTAATAGAGGCTTCATAAATATAAACAATGAACAAGAAGGTCAGAACTGCAGCAGTAGATACTATTCTCTAAGGAAACAGCATTCAAAACAGCGCTGTTATAGCTGTAAATTTGACGAATTGAGTAATTGCTGTAGGTAAGTATTTATTTTAAATAGTGATGACCAAGTAAATTTCTCCATATTGCCGAATCCCTTAAGGTAGCCGTTACATTAAAGTAAAGCAGTCACAATTTTTAATACAAATTGTAATAATGATATAAAATAAAGTTAAATTCAGAACAGCAGAGGTATACTTTCAATAAGGCCACTTTGCTAGGACTTGAACTTATTTAAAACAGAAAGAAATAAAATGACAAGTAAAATTTTAACAAAATAAAAACCGACTTCAAGGTTCGACGCGATTTCTCTTGGATGCCATCATCAGATCTTAGTGTCCTTATCATGGTACCACCGTTGGGATATCACCTTGCCATTAAAAGAAGAATCATCAAAATCGGTTCATAAACGACGAAGTTATCCGCGAATGCACATAAAAAAAAGAAAAAAACATACGGTCGAATTGAGAACTTCCTCCTTTTTGAAGTCGGTTAAAAAAGAGAAAATATATTAAATTTGTAAACAGTGCACCTAAATGCTTCGAAAAAATATTATAACAATGGTAACTTAATAAAAATAAACAACACGTTTGAAAAAACTTCGTTATGAAAAGTTCAAATTTATTCTGTTTAAAATGAAAACTGCTATTATTAGCTGCTATCGCAAAGCGCAATAGCATGCTACTGCTTTATAAAAAGAATTTCATGTTCTAATACTATACAAATTACCTATCTACATACAATATGGACATTACAATACAGAGATTCAAATGATATTTCATCAAATTTTTATTTCTTCAGATTAACGCCAACCTCAATTTTTACATTTCTATTTCGCATTTTTTTAAATTAATTTCAGATCCTTTAATTATTTTAATTAAATATTTTTTTTTCTGTGAAATACACTGTTTTGTTCTAAATCCTTTGAACGCAAATATAACAGGTGACAAATATAAAATAATTCAACCATTTGACACAAAACGCCATTTGATTCCATATTATGGAAAGTTTGCATTTGCACTTATGTGGAATGCAAATTGTAATTTGTTTTTACTTAAAAAATAATCTCATACAATTCACACACTGCCATCTGATCCCAAGCTAGGCAGAGCCTAATTATGGAACTAGTGTAACAAAAACCTTTATTGTTGTTACTAAAACTGGGTTCACTTATGTAAATCTTTCAAGTTTTATTCAAATAGTAACTCACATTTATCTAGAATCTGAAACATTTAAGTATGTGAAAATCCTGTGCGCATGTCGTTCCCTTCCATATAAGTCGTGTAAGTCACGTAGACCTTTCTGACATTAAAGAAATGAACATTATCTAGACAGTCAGAGTACAGTAGGTATAAGGTATCTTTGCGTGTGTGAAAATTTCGTTACATTATTTACAAAAGCACAATTTTTAACAATAACATTCAAACAGAACGTAACTAAACTTAAATATTATTGGTACATTATATTCTTGAAGTAAAGAAGGAATGCTTCTTTCGCGTAACATACCTAGTTGTATATTTCCCACATATATACACTTGTAATACAAAATAATACAGATTAACATACATATCAATCATATATCAACGGCAGACAGACCAAGTCTCGCAATAAAAATTCGGTCCAAAATTCAATGCCGAACTAATCTCAGTCTTACAAACGTCAAAAAAGATATTTTCTTCTTACACATCCAACGATGACTGTAATGTAATTATTTTAACCGATAGTTGAATCAGAAATCTGCTTGTCTTAGTGATACTTTACTACTATCTTTTATGACATTTGTGTGCCTGTAAAAAACGTAAACGATAATAGAAAACTTACAAATGTATGAGAATGACGAATCTAAACGCTAAAACACTTGTCAAAACAAAATGCTAGAGAATAGAGGCGTTAGCCATTGTATAAAGAGATTCGTCGTGATATATTTGCTTCTTGGCTAAAGGAATAGATAGAAAACCGGAATTAAAGTCAATTTTTATTACGAGAACTGAGGTCCAAAGCAAACTTTTACAGTATAATGGTATATTTACTGAAAATAATGAACACTGTAGTATATACTTATAAATACGATGATTTACCTATTTAAATAAACTACATAATAACTTTCATTGGTCAGACATACATTGGGTATAAGTTTAAACCACAAACATGTGACATACAATAACGTAACGATTTTTTAAAGTAGCCAAAAAATAACGTTATTTAATTTTTGAGTTAGAAAATATTCGTGACAGACAGAAAGTGCAATTCTATAGATATAAGTAGCTAGTGTAGGTAAGCATCTATGGCAGTATGTAGGGACTTCAAACATATACATAATTATAATACGTCTTTTGCAAAAATACAGCGTACATCTCAGCCCTTAACTAATTTCTTTTAATATTTAGCATAATATCAGTACAACGGGGGTAGCTTTTTCAACATTTTTAAAATACATGGCCGGTTTCATTATTTTTTATATAAGTTTTTTTTTAAATTTATTTTAATTAAAATTAACACATACTTTAAGCTTACTAAATACAGCTATATGTATAATTATAAAAACAGATTTTGCTACATACCTATTACGTTTCATTTTTATTGTTATGTGGTTTTAATAGTTCAAACACTTTCACATTCCTATCACATCACATAAAAAAAGAATTTTCAAAAATGGAAGTACGCATAAATGTGTTCTTTTTTTAAAATTGATTTTTTGCAAAAACGTGTCAATAAGGAAGCTTTGTGACAACTATTTTATTAAATTTTCAAATACTTATTATTATTTTTTATTAGAATTTGGAAGTGCAGTCTCCGAAACAAATAATTCCCAAATTCCTAATCAAACTTTGTGCACCTTACCGTATTGTTCTATTTACACGCCTTGAAGTATTCAGTAATAACTACATATTAACGTTATTTTTAACTGTCTGGTCTGTTCATCTGATCGTTAACGAAATATCATGCTGGTTATATAACTTATTGTTTTCAAAATTTGTTTAATTTTGTTTGAATTATACGTATGCGATCCTTAGCTGCCGTATAAGTACTACACCTTTGCTAACAACGCCGCACTTTCTTACTCTGCCATCCCTTATATACTCCCAATTTATAAATCAAATAATACCACTATCTCGTAACTATGACTATAAAACTATACTCGGGAAACTGTAAGTGTTAGGATACATCTCTGTCTACCCCTTTCGGGAATAAAGGCTACAGGTAAAAGAAGTAGAAATGAAGATTAGCTCTTTCTGTTCACTTCAAGGAGTTTATATAGAACTGTATCCAAATTCATTTCTAACACAACCTAATCATTCTTTTACTCTTATTTCACTGTACACAACTTACCAGTTCTAAATGAGTTTTATAACAGTTTCGTAAAAGAAGCTTAACAGTCTAGTACTGGGCATAATACCTTTTGTTTTTGGCAAAGAGGTTTTGGATTAATCATTGACTGTATTGTATGAATGCTCATAAGTAAAATAGCGGTCTGTTATTTAGTTATCATATGCGTTATTTAACGCTGTTCGTCTTTATTTCTTGTAAAATATAACCAAACCGTATTTGTAAAAGCTAATTTATAAATTTGAAAGTTGTTAAATTGTAATATCCTCGCAAAGTATAATTACACCATCTCAAATAAAAACATATTTTTCTAAATTAACGAGTTAAACAAAGTGAAAGTTCTTCTTTTTTGAAGTACACATTATAGTATGTATATGTATATTCGGACATCTAACATACAAAACTTCATCTAGCCCCAAACTAAGCAGAGCTTGTATTATGGGTACTAGACAACTGATATAAATACACTTTTTTTTTTGTAAATACATACATATTCTACATAGAAAACACCTAAACTCCGAAACAAATATTCGCAGATCATACAAACATTTGGTCCGACCCTGGAATCGAACCCGAAACCACATTTACAGCAGTCGCTTACGCTAGCACTGCATCAACGAGGTAGTCAAATAATAATGACTTATTAACATTTTAATTTTGATCCGTTTGTAGAATTGGTAAATTTTGCACCATCCAGAGTCCAATAAAATTGATATTCTAATTCACATGAAAAAAAAATGCTTAAGTTGTATTTGCTAACTACTTTCTCAAGCTGGTATTGCCAAAAATAACACAAAATGGCCAACAGCTATAAAACTCATTTAGAAACTAAATCAAAAATATTATCTGCATAGATTACATACATCGACTCTTAATAATATCAGAAGGCAATTTCTCGTTTCAAAGTCCGTTCAAAATACAGCTCCAATCTATTCCCTTGATCTCACAACTATCATTTACTTTAGGTATTTTCAATGTAAAATATTAAACCAGTTATCTCGACAAAAAGTAGCCAACATTCTTCTCCAAGGTTAAAACTATCTGAATAACAAAATTCATGCAAATCGGTGCAGTGGTTTAGCTGTGAAAGTGTAACAGACCGACGGACAGACAGTTACTTTCGAATTTACAATATTAGTATGGATTGTGACAGAAAATTGAATCTGTAATCTGCTGGTATTAGCAATACTTTACTATGAAAATACTTCTAATGACATTTGTGAGATCAAAAATAGATATGCATTGATTTATGAACGAATTTTTATTACGAGAATTGACTTTATGCTACATGTGATTAGGTTAAGCACACCATGGGACCTGCATGGGTATAAAACACATACTAACTGTTATAGTTACAGCAAACACTTACAAAACCGTAACAATTTTAAATGGTTTATATTAAAATAAGCTGTGTTTTCAATTTGTACATGACGGTACTATTACATCAACACGTTATGCCCTTTTTTTATTTGCTATCACCATTTTGGCAAAAGATTTGTGGATCTCAGGTTTTATGCTAAAAACCCATTATCTAAAGCGCGACTATTTCGTTATATTACTTTTGGTTTCTGCAATTTTCGACCTATTCCATCACCATATACCCTTGGCCACAGCACAAGCCAACCACGCTACTGTAGACCTCACGCGATAGTCGTTGCAGGGAGGGCAGTATCCCTTTCCCGGAGGAGGTCCCGACGATTGTCGCGGAGGGAGTTGTTGCGACGGAGCTCGTCTTTGAGGGAAGAGTCGCGGGAGTCCAGCCCTCTGCGCGGAGAGGATGTGTTGTCGCGGCATTCAGAGGATGAACGCTTTGTGTGGGTACCTGGAAATTATGTTAATAAATCGATATTTTAAATGTAAATTATGAGAAAGAGGATGGGGTAGGTAGTTTTTTCTTAAAAAGGGTTCTCTTTGAGTTAGACAATCATTCAACATGATCTAAAGTTATACACAAATATAAGTTTTGGTTACTTAAATAAATGATCATACTGACATCTTTTTAGGGTTAGGTACCCAAAGGGTAAAATGGGACCCTATTATTAAGACTTCGCTGTCCATGTGTCTGTCTATCCGTCCGTCTGTCACCAGGCTGTATCTAATGAACCGTGATAGTTAGACAGTTGAAATTTTCAGAGATGATGTATTTCTGTCGTCGCTATAAAACAAATACTAAAAAATTGAATAAAATAAATATTTAAGGGGGCTCCTATACAACAAACGTGATTTTTTTGCTCGTTTTTGAAATGTATAGATAACGGTACGGAACCCTTCCTGCGCGAGTCCGACTCGCACTTGGCCGACTGACATTCAAGTAAAAGTTGAACTAGTAGCCGACCCCATAATTATTGTGATTAATGATGCTAGAAAGAACAAATCTATATATATAAAAGTGTAAGGTGACTGACTGACTGACAGACTGACTGACATACCGAGAGATCAACGCACAGCCCAAACCGCTGAAGCTAGAATCCTGAAATTTTGCATGTAGGTTTTTTACTTAACGTAAGTGAGTACTAAGAAAGGATTTTTTGAAATTCCACCCCTAAGGGAATAAATCAGGGGATGAAAGTCTGCGTGAGCGAAGCCGCGTGTAAAAGCTAGTATAATATATAATATTGGTGCAGTAAGCCGTACCTGGCAGGTCGCGGCCGCAGCTCATGATCTCGTGGTCGAGGGAGGCGGAGGCTGGCTCGGCCGCGCGACGCCCGCGCCCGCCCTGCTCAAGTCCAACGACTGTTAGCGTATTTGACAGTTTGTACAACTATTTCAACCTTTGATATCACACAATCTGCGTTCGTCATCATTACAAAACCTGATTAAGGCATAGGTGTTGTAGATAGATGGGTGTGAAAACGCTCGCACGGTCAAAGTTATTGTTAACCAACTTCAAAAAAGGAGGAAGTTCTATGTTAGGTATAAGCCTATAGCTCTACGCGGGCTAGGTTTTCGCAACTCGACGACTTTAAAAGTTCTATGTTCCACTGCATGTACTTTTTTAATGTATGTTCACCGATTACTCTGTCAATTGTGGACCGTTTATATTTATGTGTTCGCGGATAACTTTGTCGTTTATGAACCGATTTTGATGACTCTTTTTTTAATAGAAAAGAGATATCCCAACGGTAGTATAATTATAAGTACTCTAAGATCTGATGATGGCATCCAAGATAAATCGAGTCGAATCTTGAAGTCGGTTTTATTTTTGTTTGTTAAAATTTTACTTGTCTAATACATCTATGACTTTCATCAGCAGCCTTAAGCAGTTTCTTTCTCTTTTGTACACTTTCAAAATATCATTCTCTTTGTTTTGTCGTTCCGCGTAGCTTGCTCCCTTAGTCGGCTCTTACGACACCACGGGATGAATAGGGGTGGTGACACTCTGTATCACAGTGTCCGTCACCACACATATATTTTTGACTTTACTAACTCTAAATAGTCTTCAAGATTTCATTATTTAATGCAAAATCTCGTATTTAATTAATATATAAAATAATAAGATAAATTCTACGTAAACATTATTCCAGCTATAAGTTAATTTCACGCATATATTAGAAACGAAATCGATTTATACGATCATTTGGAAATTAAAGACTCCCAAGTGCATTGAAAAGTAAAGTTAGGTCTTTCTCTATCTCCACAAAAGGGGGAGGAAGTGCTAGCGCTCATACGGTTTAATTGGGGAGAATAAATAATATCTAGAATAGGTCAGGATCGCTTTGCTGTAACTCGAATTGGCTTTTATGTAGAATATTCTTCTTACTTTTAAAGTGTACTGCTGTTTAATAGAATTAATAACATAGCTTAAATATTTACTTTGTATCCGCTGGAGCCACTGGTCACCGAAGAACTGGAGCCGAGAGGGTGTGTGCCGTTCTGAAAGTATACCAGCATTAGTTTACTTAAGCAACCTAAACATGGAATCTCAGTTGGACCCTAACCCTAAAACAGTATTACTCTTGAAACAGGTAATGTTAATAACATAAACTCGTTAACGTTATTTTTAATAAACGTTATATAAAACGTTATAATTACGTTATGTTAAATAATACCAATATAGGGTTTTTTACGAAAACACCGTTTATTAACGTTATTGTTAACTAAACGACAGATTGTGGATTAGCCCCTGGATGGTAGTATACTCGTATACTACGTATTAATGAGGAAAAGTATCACGGCTGAGATACTAGAGTTGAGTAATTTGGATTAGTTGGTTATTATTAAGTATTGTTATTTACTCTTTGAAAAGCAACGAAATGCGAAAAGTGAAGAATTGGTTAAGACTGGTTTTTGGTGACGCCAGTGTATTATTCTAATCGCGCCCGTCAAAGCATGATTCTGCGTTAGCAAAAATTGATTACATCACAGCAAATTTCTACTTATGGGCCGATTTATACTTGGCTTGGTTCTTTCGTATCTTATTTTAGTGTAGATAGTGAAAAAGTTACCTGGTCTAACTGATCTATAGACGTGTGGCTCGTGGGAGACTTGATGGTGTCGAAAACTGAAGAGTCACTGTCGTGGTCTGACTGGTGATGAGGTGTCTCTGGGCTGTCTGGTATTTCACCGACCGCTGAAAGTTATAATTTTTTGTAAGTACTGTACTTACACTTTTATATTTCGTAGGCATCCTCCTCACTAAGGAGAGGCCATGCTATCCAGTGGACTGTTAGAGGCTGTTGATGGATCAGAACTATAACATTGTTAAGTGATTATCACTTTACTTAGTTTTAAAGTAATATAATATATGTATATTGCGTCGCCATTTAAAAAAAGTATAGTTTCTCTGGGTCAAAATAAAAGTTTTGATTTAAAAGAAAGTATTACTCTCTTATAAGATTACGCTGAATAAAGTTATAAACGATCGCTTCATGCCAAATGTAATCTGATTAATGTTTGAAAGCAAAATTAAATAGCCTGTTTTTCTCTTAGGTCGAAGACGCGAGGAAGACGGTCATGGTATGCAATTGGTAATCTCTATGTTAAGCAGTGAACTGCGATTACGAATCGGGCAGTAAAATACAAATATTCATAGTTACATTAGTTTGAAGAGGTAAAAGTAATGTGGATGATATCAGTTACCGTGAGGATGTATGTTCCTGCGCTGTGCTCTGGGCGAGGGCGGGTGCAGCGCGGGCGCGCGGCCCGCCCCCGGCGCGCGGCACACCGCCGCCTGCACCACCTCGCACACGCGGCGGAACCGACGGATGTTACCTGGTATGTACGTCACATGTTACATTAAATTTACAACTACCCTCATTCATTTACATAAAATTGAAGTTTAAAAGTATTTTCATTATTTAGTGATGCCTTTCTTGGTAATGGTGTAGAGTAAAGAAAGAAGATAAAAAAATATTTATTCTGACATACATAGAACAACAGATGGTTTTATACAGAATTAAGAGAACGGAACGCAGGCAATTATATTACCCTATGCGATGTCAAAAAAGCCTGAGTAACTGCAGCGCTGACATTACGATAGGGGTACAAACATACGGATATATCCACGCTATGGGAAAAAATCAACAAGATCTATCCCGGCAACTTATGAATCCCGTTACTTGCTCATATTGCATGCGGATGCAACAAAAAGAGGAAAAAAACTGTTACTGAGTTATTCTTGCAGCTTTCAGCATGTCACATGCTTAAAAGAGAAACTTTCAAAAATTTCCTTCTATGTTTGATTATATCAAGCTATATATAAGAATTTAAAATGAATTATACTCACCAGACAATAAGGTAAATGTGATCGCGTATAAGTATTCCTTGCCATTCTCACCGGGCGCCTTAGTTATAGTTGAAATATCAACCTAGATTCAGAAAAATATGCATAAACAAAATCTTCATTGTGTAAAAATTTGAGTTCAATCGGTACAAAGCTGAGTTTTTATAACGTACACAAACCAACTTTTACTGGAAAATTAATTTATTTTATTTAAGAGACACTCCAATCCAATAAGTCTATATCTTAAATAATTTTGATTAAAATTAAACACTGTCAATTCAATTAGGACTTAGCTAGATCGAGGTATACGTCTTTGTTTCGTTTTTATCGACTCAAGTGACATAACGAGAAACTGGTCAAAATTTCAGGTCTAGTAAAACGAAGTACTATGATATATTTTTCATTTAATATACTTACCTGAAACCTGACGTGACGCTGAAACATGACAGGTGCATTCGACCCTCGCTTGTACTCCACGCGAAACGACATCGGCGATAGCACGCTATGCGATAACTCTGCTATCTGTAACGATTAATATAACGGTTAACGTTACGTTAATATAACGTGATATAACGTTCACAATGTTAAATTTGTTAACTTACACTTAGGAAAGCATGTATGAGGTCTGCCTTGACAGTCGCCAGCGGTTTCCCCTTGACTAACGCCGTGAAGGTCTCCTCCTTATCTGCCGACAGGAGAAGGGAACCGAACCACGATCGTTTTGTCAGTTCTGGAGACGACTCTGGAGTTAAGTGGACTTCTTCTGACGATGCTGTAAAGAAAAAGAGAGTTTGTTGTTAAAAAGTACATATTTTATAACGAGTTCACAGTTACAAAGACCACATACCTACTGCACACAACATGCAGGTTCTTTCATTTTTAATCGACTTCAAAAAAGGAGGAAGTTCTCAATTCTTTTTGGGTGAACCGATATTGATGATTCTTTTTTTTATTTGAAAGCTGGTGCTTTCCGCGTGGTCCCATTTCGATTTGGTCTTTGGTCGCTTTTTTTGTTACAATTTTGTATTAGTTTCTTTTTACACACACACAGCCATCCGATCTCAGACTAGGGATCTATAATATGGGACTACCAATGAACATACTTAAATATTTATAAATACATGCATTTTATAGATAAATAACACCCAGACACAGAACAAATGGTCCTGTTTATCGCAAAGATTTGTACTGGGTGGGAGTCGAACTCATGACCTCTGGCTAGCAGGCAGGATCACTAACTAATAGACCAACAGGCCAGCAGACCAAAACGCGGCCACTTTGACTGTATTATCGGTGGCAGCCATCAGATCATCCCTCGTGCAGGTGTCCGCGCAGGGCATGATGCAAGGTGGGACATCGTTTGAGTTTCACCGCATAAACAGCCCAGGTTGTCAGCGTCCCCAAATCCCCACCTGGACATATTTTTCTTGCTCCGGCGACCTGAGTCCGAAGTCTATTTAAGGACCTCCAGGTCGGCCACGGTAATTCGTGTCCAGGCGGTAGGCACTCAGCCGGCACCGCAAATGAATCTGGTAATGACACGCTGTCTCTCCACAATTTGCACCTAGCTTGAGATGGGTCGAAGGTCAATGGGTCAGTCCAGTCAATGATTCATCCCAAAAGTACAAATGCATATAAATACAAGAATGTTTCTACACTTTTCACGTAGATATTATAATTCTTAAGAGCATTTGCTCATTACTTCGAGACTGGTCTTTTTACAGCCCTTATATTTCAAGTTTGCAGGACGTGGACACAAACTTGTTTTATTTCTGTTAAGACCTGATAAAGAAACCTAGAATTGCCATATGAATACTAACTCTGCATTTTCCTCCTATGGAACCGTGGTGAACCCAAGAATGAGTTTTTGATGGTGGCCAGTCTTACACGCCATGGGGCTGCTGCACCTCCGCCTGTTCCTGGAGCCACACCTGAAATAAAGGAAAATTATTGGGTATTTTTTTCTTATTAATCTTAATTTCTTTTTATCTGTTCTTTCTCTATCTCCATCTCTTATCTTCCCCCTCTCTATTTTGTAATAAAAAATATGTTTGAAGGCAATTCCCACGCTTCAGCATGCATGGGCCGGTATGACCGGAGTGATACCACGGCCTCACAGAAAACCGGTGTGGAACAGCGCTTGCGCTGTGTTTCACCGAGTGAGTGAGAACACCGGAGGCCCAAACCCCAACCCCTCCCCTCATCCCACAAAGGCCGGCAACGCACTTGTGACGCCTCTGGTGTTGCGGGTGTCCATGGGCGGCGGTAATCGCTTACCACCAGGCGATACGTCTGCTCGTTTGCCCCCTATTTTATATTTAAAAAAAACTATGGATGAATATCCTATACCGCGGGTGAATTTACAAATATACATGAAACGGACACAAAGAACACCCAGACTCAGAACAACAACTTGACTGCACGTTTGGCTTAGTGGTTTGGTAGTCACCACACCGTTTGCTACTACGCCAAGTGTCGTGGGTTCAAATCCTACATAGGACAACACTTTGTGTGATCCACAAATTGCTGTTCTGAGTCTGGGTGTTCTTTGTGTCCGTTACATGTATGTTTGTAAAGTCCCCCGCGACACAGGATTTATTCCTAATGCGGGAGTTGTCTTTATAAAAAAAAACAATTTGTGGATCACAGAAAGTGTTGTCCCATGTGGAGATCGAACTCGGAGTAGGAAGCAGCTATATAGATGACTGCCTAAACCACTAAGCCAGCCGTACAGTCATTCTTTCTGATCTTTCTCTTTCTTTCTCCATCTTGTTAACTCTATTTTGCAAAACATTCAAGTACGAGTAGAAGATTAAGTGGGTCGTAGTAGGTAAACTACCCAAAATTTTTGAATACCGAAAATCCGTGTCATGTTTGCCTGGAAGAGATTGTTACAGTTTTTTATATGTATACAATAAAGATATAAATGATCCGTGTCATGTTTGCCTGGAAGAGATTGTTACAGTTTTTTATATGTATACAATAAAGATATAAATGAATAATAGTATGTAGTTATTTGTCATACAAGAGTGCAAAGTTGCTTTTTAACCGCGTGCTCAATTTTGATGACCGAGCAAGCGAAGGATTCCAAAATTAGAATCCTGAGCGTCAGCGAGGGAATCAAAAGAGCACTAGGTGAAAAATCTTTGCACTCGAGTGCAACACGTAACTTTTCATCCCACCTCAGCGAGGAAATAACTAAATGCAAAAGATTATAACAATATGTAAGAAAATGGCGCAGGCAAAGCAAATAAAAAAAAAGTACACCAAGAAGGTTCCCAGGCTGAGTTTTTTACAAATTAAAAAAGCTTGTGTAATAAATTCGGCATGGAGGACGTCGTGTGCACTAAGTTTTATTTTAAATTTACATTTATATTATATATAGGTATTATACAATATACATACATACAACAATTTACAAACTTAGTGCACACGATGTTCTAAATTCAATTTTAGTTTATCCTCTAGCGGATAAAAATGGCTTTTGCACTCAGATATCGAAGGGCAAAAATACTCTTTCAGAGATGGTGGGATGAAAGTAGTTATTTGTTATACAAGAGTGCAAAGTTGCTTTTTAACCGCGTGCTCAATTTTGATGACCGAGCAAGCAAAGGATTCTAAATTCAAAAATTAGAATCCTGAGCGTTAGCGAGGGAATCAAAAGAGCACTAGGTAAAAAGAAATTGAATTCGAGTACAACACGTAACTTTTCATTCTACCTCAGCGAGGAAATGACTAAATGACGTGAAAAGAAAATGGCGCTGGCAAAGCAAATCAAAAAAAAGTGCACCGAGAAGATTCCGAATCTGAGCTTTTAACAAATAAAAAAAAATTGTATGATAAATTCGACACCATGGAGGTAGAAGTAAATAGGTTTAATGATGTTTTGACTTCACAAGCTTAGTGCACATGATGTTCTAAATTCAAATTTACTTTGTCCTCTAGCGAAAAAAAACGGCTTGTGCAGGGCAAAAATGCTCTTTACGAGCTATTATTTGGTGGGATGAAAAATAGAACATACTTGTAATAGTTCCTAGATTAGGGAAGAGCGAAGGTTGCGGTGATTGCGTGGTGCTCGGCGGTCCAGGTAACGAAGATCTCTCTCTCACTGGAAAATAAATACACATTAGTTCCTTGTGGTGATAGGTTAAGAATATGGAATGTCACCATCCCTATTCATCCCGTGGGTGTCGTACGACTAAGGCGAGCATACTACAAAGGACATCAGCACTGCAAAGAGAAGGAAAAATTGAAACAAACCGACCGAAAACAGACGGGTTGGTATAGTATAGAGTATATCTATACTATACCAACCCGTCTGACTATAGTAGACAAAAACCTCCTTTCTAAGAAGTGACTTTTTAGGGTTCCGTGCCAAAAAAAAACGGAACCCTTATAGATTCGTCATGTCTGGTCTGTCTGTCTGTCCGGCCGTATGTCACAGCCACTTTTTTCCGAAACTATAAGAACTATACAGTTGAAACTTGGTAAGTAGATGTATTATATGAACCGCATTAAGATTTTCACACAAAAATAGAAAAAAAAAAACAACAAATACTTAGAACTGAAACTCAATTATTTTTTTATCAAACCCTTACGTGTTAGGTATCTATGGATAGGTCTTTGAAAGGTTTCTAATATCATTTTTTCTTAACTGAATAGTTTGCGTTAGAGACACTTCCAAAGTGGTAAAATGTGTGTCGCCCCCCTGTAACTTCTAAAATAAGAGAATGATAAAACTAAAAAAAATATATGATGCACATTACCATGCAAACTTCCACCGAAAATTGGTTTGAACGAGATCAAGTAAGTAGTTTTTTTTAATATGTCATAAATCGTTAACCGCAAAAAAAAACACTATTATTAAAACATCGATCAAAGTTACAACGAACTACAAGAACTTTTATATTATGTTACTTGCTGCTTCGGAACCCTTCATGGGCGAGTCCGACTCGCACTTGGCCGCGTTTTATATATGAGCCTACCAAAATGACTCTACTCTGCCTGATGGAAAGCACAAGCAGAATCCAAGAGTTGTTGTCACTAAGCTCATTGCGAATGCAGACAATGCAGTATGGCGACCCACACTATGGCGGCCTAGTGATGCTGCTGCATCTTTTAGTCTAGTCAACAAGTATGGAACTTGTTGACTAGACTATTTGGGCCTCCGGTCTCGCACTCACCAACGATACACACGCACGAACGGTGCCATTTTACGTAGATTTTCAGGTAGTACATAAAAAAAAACAGTTGTTTACCTCTATGAGTCTGCGAAGGGCTGTGAGGACGAACTGCGACCGAAGAACCCATTACTGGAGATTCGTTTATGATTATCACCGCTTCACCTGGTTCACCACCTGGATGGTGTTACCAAGGCTTATTGTCAGTTGTTACTAAACAGTTGTATTAAGTTCTCACATTTTTCTGCCTATTTTCCGTTAACCGGGTATATTTCAGTGTCTTATTTCTAAATACATAAATACAATTGCCATACAATAGATACGTTACACCCAGACAGACTTCGATCAATAATATATTTGATCGAAGCAGACAGAGCATAAAATTTGACTGCTTGGGTGTTTTCTATGTATACTAAGTATGCATTTACAAAAAAGTATACAAATATTCTGTCAGTCAATCTAGCTATCATAATACAAGCTCTGCTTAATTTGAAGCTAGATGGCATTGTGTGTGAAATGTGTGGATTTATAAAAATTATCGTACTAATGCGGCTTATTAGTCAATGTCACTAACGGCTGGACCAATATGCCATTCAAATTGAAGTATGTAAAATATTAACTTACTAATATTAAGACTAATCGTGGGTCCTGTTGAGTTAGCCCGTTGATGGTGATGTTCTCGTACAGATGGGGATGCTGTGAACGAAAAAAATATTATCATTAAAATATGGCCATACACATGGAAAAAAATAACTAGACACAAACCCTGTACATGTAACAACTCGACCTCGGCTCGACTGGAGTGATACCATGGCCTCACAGAAAACCGGTATGAAATAGCGCTTGCGCTGTGTTTCATCAAATGAGTGAGGATACCGGAGGTCCATACCCCAACCCCCATCCCCCAAAGGCAGGCAATGCACTTGTGAAGCCTCTGATGGAGTTGAGGGTGTCTATGGGCGGCGGTAATCGCTTACCACCAGGTGATACGTCTGCTCGTATGTAAACTATCTCATGAAAAAAAACCTCTAAAGAGATGCCTATATCCAGCAATGGTCTGTCAAAGGCTGTGGATGATGATGAAGAATATACATACCCAAAGGAGATCCAGGAGTGGCTGGAGTGCCTCCCAAGGACGACACCCGGTGAGGAGTGTGACCAGCTGAATACAAACATAACAAATTAACATTTTCTAAAAACAATTTTAAATAGCCAATTTAATTAACGTTTTTTTTTACTATATTATTATTTATGTTTTTTATCTTCTATTTAGTAGTATTTAGTTCATCTGCTTTGGCAACACTGAACGTGTGTGTTTTTGTGAAGTGGTGCTGCCAACGTTTATACGTTGTAATGTACTATCAGACTTAGCGTTTACTTTTTGTTAAGAGGCAAAAGTGCAATTATTAAGTAGTCTAACTTGCAATCAAATGATAGCGAGTTTGAACCTTACCCAGTATAGTATCATAATCGACGCGTAAACTGAGCCCAATTATAACAATAATTAACTCCTAGGTACCTACTAAATAATAATTTTAAGAATCCTATATTTTTACAGCATAGGTAGCAAATGAATGGAGTCATTTCTGCAACTCTAAGAGTCACAAATGTATCATCGCCCTTGGAAACCTTAAGCCTTGACCTTGAACCTGTCCTCCTGAATACAGATAACTCTATTAAAAATACTTATATTCAGTCGGTTTTAGTTCAAAAAGTAAAACATACCTGGAGGGCTTGCTGGCAACTGCGGGGAACTCCGCCCCTCCCCCCGGCGGCCCGACGCCGACCTGCTGCGACCAATCCTGTTCTCATACACTCACACATTACATAAATAAAACCTAGCTCTAGGTCTCAGCCTTGAGGTATAAAAGCCTTTATTCAAAGTGAAGTAAGAATCATTTTCCATTGCATAAGAGTGACTTGTAAGACGTTTCTCTCTAAATATAGGATTTCAAGATCCTGTAGTCTCAAGTTTAAGATATAATAAGCTTTATTAATGTAGCCATACGAAGTGCTTTTCTTTGCGTACATTTAACTGAGATTTTCTTATTGTATCTTTCCGTCATTTTTTATCACTAACTTATCCGTGATTATTGATTAAACTCTGACCATAGACCTTACCAGAATCTTGCAAGTTTCTTATCATTGCTTTTAATTTTAATTTTTAAAAGTAGAAAATCCATCGTGAATTATCCATCTGTCACATTATCCAATTTGCAGAATCCCCCATATTTTGGAATATTTCAGATACACCACGGCCTGAACCGGTTTAATGACCGAAGTGACCACGACTAAAACGCCAGTAAGTTAACTACGATCGGCCTCGGCTCGAATAAGAGGGCCTCTTTAGCTTAACCTACCGTTTCATTTCTAAAAACTTGTAGAATTAGTCCAACTACAACAATCAAACAGTTCAGTTTTGGCATTTGCTGGATGAATATTGAAAATTCTGTAAACTAAAAATTCTGCATATTGGACTCTTTGCGAATGCTGAGCATTTTGTTGATTGGACCTTCTTTCCCTTAAAACCCGGCAAAATTAATATATGTTAGGTATCTATTTAGATATTCCCTTTTTAATTTTATATATTTTTTTACCGTAGATGCAATCTGGCACCCTGACACGGCATTGTTTTAGACATGTTAAGTTTCAATCTGGTAACCCTAAGTCTGACTAATGAAAAAAGTGTGTAGTATTTACTAGAAAAGGCTTTATTTTCTTACCTATATTGTGATCTTCTTGGAGTGATTGGTGATCCTTCACTAATCTGTCCGAAGTGAGCTGACTGACCATTGACCTGAAAAAGTATTTGGTTTTGTACTAAACTATACAAATGAACAACTCTCGCACTGCTGAAGGAATAAATGTGTCCCTGTATCGCAAGAAACTTTTAAATCATCCATGAAGCGGACACGAAGAATATCCAGAGTCAGAATAAAAATTTGATTATCACAAAAAATGTTGTCCTATATGGCGGAACCCACGACACTCAGTCAAATAAGAAACCTGAGGGGACCGCTTAAACACTATGCCATCTACAGCCAACTTGATAAACACTTAGCCACGTTGACATTGCACATACGTGAACGATAATAGAAAACTAACAGTGGGATGAACAATGAGTGGGTGAATGACGCCATCTTAACGCTAAGTCACGTGGTCAAGCCAAAATACCGTGGGAGAGCCGCATTTCAACATGAATGGGCCGGCTCGACCGAATGGAGGCCGTGGCTCACAGAAAATTGGTGTGAAACGGTGCCACCATTGTGTTTTACCGAGTGAGTGAGGACACCGGAGGCACATACTCCAAACCATCACCTCAAACCCTCCCACCATCTTCCCCCCAACCCCGAAGGCCGGCAAGGCACTCGTGACGACTCGGTGTTGTTAAAAGAGTTAGTGATTGTAGAAAAAGATTCGATGCAAAACAGTTGCATCTTAGCCAAGGAAGCTGGTTACACAGAATCTCCGATATCTGATGATGGAAGTGTGTTATGTGGAAGCATTTTCGACGGGGTTGTTGGTCTAATACTCGTATTTAGTGACACTAAGTCCTACAGGGATGTTTAACAGTAAGTTGGTTCCAACAGTTACGACCTCTAAGAGCCCCCGCAAACTGCAGACTTTCGATCGGCCGATAGTTTGGTTGGTCTCATAATCAGTATGAAGATGTATAGAAGTACACATTATAACGACTAGGTATATAATTAGCCAAAAGTCTACCCGATCAAACTATTGACCGTTTAAAAACTTGGTAGTCTGCGGGGGCTGTGACTGTTTTTAAACTTTCGTGACTTTTTCACATAGTTTATGTTGTACAGCGGAACTTATAAGTGCTAAAATTATTTATAAGGCTACGTCCTTTCTATTTCATGCATACAATCCCCACCGTGAAGACGAGAGAATGTGTGCAGACATCGATAGTATAGTGTGTAGAAGTACCGACATTACAAATAATTTAACACGACCAAATGCCCAGAAACGTCGAGGGTAGAAGTAACACCTCGCGCATCACAAAGGTTTCACTAAGCTTCACCTTGTGTTGTGCCAATCACCTTGTATTGCCTAACGTAAGAACTAACTATGGAAAACGCAACATAACGTTTAGGGGAGCACAGATTTTCAACAAACTTCCAGCAGATGTAAAAGAAGCGAGTTCTCCAAAAATATTTAAAAATAAATTATTAATTTATATTCATAAAAATGAAACACTCTAAGTAAAATCTTTTTACTTGGACCACCGCACCGCCTTATGACAGGAATGCAGAGAGCTCGCTCCTTACCGAATTAGTATTATTTTTACTGCACCTGCATCGAGTTTAATGTGTGTTATTTTTATTCAATAATATTAATTGTTCTCATGTAAGTGACAATATTGTCTTAATGAGAAATAAAGATCTTTAAACCGAAGCTCACACCAGCCTACTCGTGACCCGTTCGAAACGTCGGGATATGGAAGGTATCGTAAACTTTTAAATTATTTTTAACCTTCTTCAAAAAAGGAGGAGGTTATCAGTTCGACTGCATTTTTTTTATGTTTGTTACCTCATAACAGTCATAACTTTCGACTGGGTGTACCGATTTTGATTTTTTATTTTAGAGCTGGTGCTTCCCGTGTGGTCCCATTTCAATTTGGTCCAGTTCTTGAAGTCGGTTTTTTAACCGACTTCAAAAAAGGAGGTGGTTATCATATCGACATTTTTTTTTAAATATTTGTTGCAGGTTCGACAGGGTGAACCGATTTTAATGATTCTTTTTATTTGAAAAGGTGCTTCCCGTGTTATCCCATTTTAATTTAGAGTTCTTGAAGTTGTTTTTTTTTTCAATAGCAAAATATTATTTTATATCGTGAAAAAAGTCCCGCTATTCAACCAAAGTTAAGAGCTATGCATAGTTTGGGCCCAGATAGCCGAGTGTTAGATGTGTGGAACTCACCCGACAAGTATCCAGTCTCTTCCTGGGAGGGTCGTGCGCAGTGGGGGGCGCTGCAGGCGCGGCTGGACGCGGTTCATCATCACGCGCTGGTCTTCGTCGCTTGCGCTCCAATAACAGGAAGTATATCACTTTTTCTGTGTTGTGGCTGAAAGTCAATATTTAGTAATGTTATAGGTGAATAAGTTTGGGGAAATGATACCTTAATGGTAATAGAATAAACTGGGTTTTGATATTTGTATTTTCAATACTTATACCTAACACTTACTTTCAATACTTATAAATTGGATTTTTTTACAACTTCCTTAGGTTTTGGTGTTAAACAGCGCTTGCGCTGTGTTTCACCGAGTGAGTGAGGATATCGGAGGCCTATACCCCAACTCCATTTCCCTTCCCCAAAGGCCGGCAACGTACTTGTGACGCCTGTGGTGCTTGGTGGTGGTAATCGCTTACCATCAGGCAATACGTTTGTCGTTTGCCCCATATTCTATAAAAAATGGGTTTACCAGCTTGAGTTTTGAAGGTGATATGGATTTAAACGTGGTCACATTTACAACCTGCCGCCCTTTAAAAACCTGCCCAACCAATCACCCTGACCCCGATCCAACAGGGGGGGTGGATCTATCATATTTTCTCAAGTATTAACATATATCTCTATACATATATTTATACAGGTCCTTCCTACGTAGGTAGGTACTTTGATCGCCTATAATATTCAGGCATTTAATACTTTACATAAAACAGTCGAAAAAATAACAATTAAAACTCACTGCGCACTCAGAAGCTCTTGTATTAACTTGTCTCTCTGTTTAAAGCACCCTAAGCTGCAGATCGCCTGGAGAACGTCAGGATCGATGGCTTCAGCTGAAGGTAGCACCCTCGTCTGAACCACTTCCATCATTGGCAGCTCTTGCTCCAACTCGCCTCGGCCGCCGGCCGTCACCCACGGATGCCGAGTTATTTCTGCCAACTTGGAGACGAATAATTTGGTTATGGAAAATCGTTTGGAAGGAGTATTATTCTGTGGATGTTGGATGTCGTAAGAGACGACGGTAGCTAACTACGCAGGAAAACATCAGTGCAAGAAGAAGGAAAACTTGAAAGAAACACTAGACCTACCCGTCTGTGCAGGGTGCTATAGTACCTACGCTTGCTAAGGAGACGCATGTGTCCCATGGGAGTAGTTTAGGGGAGAGGTTGTTGGGATTCAAACCTCCTCTGAAAAGTTTCTACACTAATGATGCTATTTACACCTCTAACTTTTTTAAAATAATTATTTCACGGATAAAGGGACAGTCATTTTATTATCTTGAAATCCTCCCGAAACTAAAAACTGGCTACGCCCGTGCTGTGTCCTGAAGTGGACTATTAATGGCTGTTCATGATGAATTAATAATTATTTGCTACAGTTTACTATCATCTGCCTCGGTGGCGTAGTGGTAGGGTAGCGTATGCGACTGCTGTGCTGGAGGTCTCGGGTTGGACCAAATGTTTGTATGATTTGCAAATATTTGTTTCGGAGTTTGGGTGTATCTTATGTATAATATGTATGTATTTACAAAAAAAGTATATATGCATTTATATCAGTTGTCTAGTACCCATAACATAAGCTTTGCTTAGCTTGGGACTAGATGGCGTTGCGTGTCAGATGTCCGAATAATTATTTATTTCCGAATATTTATTTATTTATTTATATTTATTTATTTATTTTATCTTCTTTGTTTATCAAAATGTCCTTTATCATATGGCTCAACATACATAGGGTCAATAAGCGACGAACATATTGCCCTCAACTACACTGGCACTAAAGGTCTTTACTCCTATTACATAGGCGCATACGATTAATACACCTCTGCCGCCTCTTTGAGAACATAGCCTTGAGTATATTTACGTAATTATGTTTGCATAAGCGTGCACTTTACCAGAATTACGACGAGTCTTAAAATAAATGAAGTGGTTTGTAAAAAAGCGCCATCTATTGGGTACCATGATACAACAAATAATTCAAATCGAGTTTATTACCGTCATTCTTTTCTCGGGGTTCACTTCTATCATCCCTCTCAATAGCTGCTGACAGTCTGGTGGAACAAAGTGTGGTACATGGAAAATACCTCGTTTTACCTGAAATCAAAAATGAGAAATCACTCAAATAAAATACGGTGCAAATAGTTTTTCATAATCTTCATTAGATGGCGCTGATAAATTTAGCAAATTTTGTAAGTTAGAATTGGACCTAGAAAATAGATACCTAATAAAGTTATTTTCAGTAAATTTTCTCATAGATATTTTACCTTTTCGAGTAATTGACGTAAATTATCGTCATCAAACGGTAAAGCACCGACCAGCAGTGCGTACAATATTACCCCACAGGACCACACGTCTGCACGACGACCGTCATACTTTTCACCCTGTAATAAAAAAAAAATATAAAATACTCAATTTTAGTTATTTTTAAAATAATATATAACTTTAAACAAATTATAAATGTGGGCACAAATTAAAAGTTATGTGGTGATGCATATGCAGAAACGAAACGTATAGGTTGTCCTTGACCATCACCCACTGTCACCCACTGCGCCCACAGTTTGGCAAAAATGAGTAACATTAATACCATCACTATAAAATAGTGCTATAAAATGAGGTAAATTTACCCAATCAATCCAATTGTATTTAGTTAATTATAAAAAAAGCTCATGCACCATAGTAGTAGAAAAGTTATCTGTTGAACTAAAGTTTCCATTACAAGTAATTTTTATTATTTTAAAAGTAAGAAACTTAATATTGTAATATCCATTTAAAGTTTTGTCACAACATCTGCATCTGTAGTTTTAAAATAGTAACAAACCATTACAGAAAATACATTGGGTATTTAACATGTCTTCATAAAAGTTTTTAGACGTATAACTTTAAAATTATTGGGATTAAGAGTTTATCCTGTCATTTAAAAAATTGAAGTATTTACATATTTTACATGCCAAATTTTACTGAAATCGGTGTAGGCGGTTTAGTCGTGAAAGTGTAACAGGCAGAGAGAGTTATTTTCGAAATCATATTTGTTATGGATTAAATTTAAATTAAAATACTAGGAAAGAACAATAATAAAAAAGAATCAACAATATTTACATAAAGCGTCAAAAACTTCCTCCACATCATCGCCTTGTTATTTAAATATACATATTTTATTATGTAGTCATATTACGTGTTTATTGTTGTTTTTAACCGACTTCAAAAAAAGGAGGAGGTTCTCAATTCAACTGTTTTTTATGTTTGTTACCTCAAAACAGTCATAACTTTCGACTGGGTGAACCGATTTTAATGATTCTTTTTTTATTTGAAAGCTGGTGCTTCCCGTGTGGTATAAATTTAGTCCATATTGAAGTCGTTTTTTTTGTTAAAATTTGTGATTATTAAAACTATAAACTCATTTAAATTACAATTGTCACATGAGAGAAGTTAACTTCTATAAATGTAAAAAAAATACATTACATTAACATTTCAGACTGTTTCAGACACTATTTATTAGTCCACTGGATATGCATAACAGCAGGTTATTGAATATTACATGTTTTTTTTAATCGAAGTTCATTGTCGCTGTGTGACTAGTGTGACCACATCACTTGCTTACCTTGTGTGAAATTCACTAACAAATTAATGTTTATTTTAAAAAACACGGGGAAATTGGTGTTCTATTTATGGCAACATTTTTTCATAGAATGTCAAACAGCCAACCAACGGCCAAACGGCTCAATTTATTATCCAACCAAATAATAACGTTGTGCGTTGTCAACCGTAATTTGCGATATAAATAGAAATTTGCCACATGTTTAAAAGAGACAGCGAATGTCGCATTTTAATGATTGAAATGTTTGCAACATATTGATAATTCATAAACGACCGTTGCTTTGATTTGTAATTCGTACAATCCGTTGAAAATATAACTTTGTGATAGTGATTGTGATATCAAAAAACGTGTAAAATGAAGTCGGCCAAGTCTAAACAGAGACTAAATGAATTACGGACGCCCGCTAGAAGTAAACAAAATCTAGTAGGCGAGCGTGATCCTGTTCAAGTGTATTGCAGGCTTCGACCTATGCAAAGAGATACAGATGCCCCCTGTGTGAAGATAATTTCGCCTACCACGGTACTCCTATCTCCCCCAGCAACCGCTATAAGCTACAGAAACGAGAATGCGAAGACTATGAAATACACTTTTAAAGAAGTTTTCCCGCCCGAAACCTCGCAACAAGATGTCTTTGATAAAGTTGCTTTACCGATCGTAGAAGGCTTGATTAGAGGTAAAAATGGTTTATTATTTACTTATGGAGTTACTGGTAGCGGTAAAACCTTCACAATGACTGGTGAACCACAGAATTGTGGTATATTACCTCGTGCTTTAAATATAATTTTTAAAACTATAAACGATTTTCAAGCACACAAATATGTTTTCAAACCTGACAAAATGAACATGTTCGATATTCAAACTGAGGCGGAAGCCATGTTGGAGCGTCAACAGGAACTTCACAAATTAAAAAGTGGTAAGAAAAACAATTCCAACCCAGATTTGGCTATGTCATCGTCTGATGTCACTAAAATTGAAGGTATCAATGAAGATAACCAGTATGCAGTCTTCGTAACATATGTAGAAATATATAATAACAGTGTATTTGATTTACTTGAGGATGGACCACCGATAAGTAGAAGTCTACCAGTTAAAATTATACGTGAGGATGCAGCGCACAACATGTATGTCCATGGTGTCACCGAGGTAGAAATCAAGTCAGCTGAGGAGGCATTCGAGGCCTTCTATGTAGGCCTCAAACGTAAACGAATGGCACATACTAATTTAAATGCAGAATCTAGTAGAAGTCATTCAGTATTCACCATTAGACTGGTGCAGGCACCAGTTGATGAGATGGGAGAAGCCGTTATACAAAATAAAAAGTTTTTAAACATAAGTCAACTAAGTTTAGTAGATTTAGCAGGCAGTGAACGCACAAACCGAACAAAAAACACGGGCCAAAGACTCAGAGAAGCAGGTAATATTAACAAATCTTTGATGACGCTAAGGACCTGTTTGGAAGCATTACGAGAGAATCAGGTAAGCGGTACCAACAATATGGTACCATACCGAGAATCCAAAATCACACATCTCTTTAAGAACTTCTTTGAAGGTGAAGGCCAAGTCCGTATGGTAGTATGTGCAAACCCAAGAGCTGAAGACTATGATGAAACTCTTCAAGTTATGCGGTTTGCGGAGATGGCAGCTGAAGTTGAAGTAGCTAAACCACAAGTTATTGATGTAGCTGCTACTATTGGGCTTACTTCAGGCCGCCGTAAAGCCAATAGGCTCTTCACTACAGCCAGAGATAACTTAGTAAGACCAGAGGCTAAAGACCTAGAAATGGACCTAGGTCTTGTGTATAGTCTTGGCCCTGATTTCCCTAGTCTGGAACTGAACAGTTCCAAAGCTGCTCACATTATCAAAGAGTTGATGGCCCATCTGGAAATGAGGATCAGTCGAAGAGAGGCCTTAAAAAGAAGCAAAGCCATCAAGGATGAACGTCTACGTTCAGCATTACTAGATTTAGAGAAAGAATCCATGGATGTTAAAACTGAGAATCGAGCTTTGAAAGGACAATTAGCTGCAGCGGAACGCAGAGTGAGAGCCCTAGAAGAAAGACTGACTGCTACAGAGAATGCTTCACTAACTCACCAACGTAAGCTGTCAGAAATGACTGAATACACATCTACATTGAAAAGAGAGCTACAAGAGAAAGAGATGTTATTAAGTCAGCACAAATTTGACAAAGAGAAGCAGAAGAAGATCCTAGAAAAGAAGTACAATCATAAGATAGCAGCTGAACATGAGAAAGCTAAAGAAATTAACTCCGAGAAGGAGAGACTCCGAAACGCAATTGAAGAAAAAGAGAACTGCCTTAAGATTATTGCAGAAGTCCTAAATGCTGAAAGAGGAGATAACATCGAAACATATCAAAAAACAAATGAAATTGGTGCTCAGACTAGCGGTGGAAGGGAGTTCACACCTGGTTCTACTCCTAGAGCTTTGCCCGCTCATCTTTTAACACCGTTTAGCTCAGCACCTCAAACTAGAGAAACCCGTGACACCCCTGCTTCTTCCCGACGTGGAGTTGCTGTTGCCAATCCTAGGCATCGCCGTTCACTGTCAGCTGACGGCCGAGGCTGGATAGAACATGCACCAAACAAGTTAGTTCCAATGGGTACTGTCATGAAACCTAATATTGCCAATAGCAAAGTTGTTAAGAAGCTAACTACAGCGAAGGATATCACTAATCCGAAGACCTCCAAATATTGTCTGATATCCCAGGAACAGGATACTGATGGGGAGTTGGAGACTAAGCTGTACAAAGGGGATGTTGTCCCCACTTGTGGTGGTGGTGCTCAGGTCATATTTAACGATGTAGAAATGTTGAAACAGTTCTCTCCGAACAGGGAATCACATTCTAATTCTCACCGACAGTCTTCAAATGCTTGTGCTAGACATTCTGGTAAGAGACGGGACACTGGGTGTTCACCGCCGCAGACCCCTTCAAATACCAGTAAAAAGCAAAGAGTTGATGACGATTAACACTGTTTCATGTATGTATGTTTGTTAAGTTTGTCCTTGACAGTATAATTATGTATGTTGTCATTAGTACTGTATATACAGGTTGCTCTAAAATGTATTTTATAATTTTCCAACAGTTTATGTTGTACTTTTGAGTACAATAAATGTCCAATTCAGTGCTGAATCTAACAGGTAACAGTAATAATTATTATTAAAACAATATACCTTAATGGAACATATTTCAATCTACAGGTTGATGTTTTTTTTAATTAATTGTAAACTTTTGTCATAAATAAAAAATTAGTGTGTGTATTTTGAGGTCTGTTAAAAAGTGCAACATAATTATTGTGTTTGGTTGTCAGTCACTATATACAGTAGATAAAAATTATTCAGAATTTTCTCATTTCGATTTTGATAAAAGCATCTTATATTAAAAAATTATCTGTTATTTGATTTAGGCTCAGTGTTTATAAGAATTCATATTTTTATTTTGTAAGAAATTCCATAAACACACACAAGACAAACAGATTGTGATTTTTTGAGTAAAGACAATATTTGACTGTGATTCCAACAAAATTGCTCATAATATTACCATTTTTGTTTAGTTATGTAACATATTACAAATAGAAAATAAATAATAGGTTTTCATTTATAAGTTTCAAATATGTTGCCCTCTATTGCATAAGTAACTTGTAAAATATCAATACTACTTTATTTTAAATGTTTTGTTCCACTTACAGCTGAAATTAATTATCATAAGTATTGACATTTTAATAACTAGCTTTTGCCCGCGGCTCCGCCGGTGTTGGTTATCGGGGTAAAAAGTAGCATATGTCCTCATGAATCAAGTATCTCTATACCAAATTTAATTGAAATCGGTGCAGTGGTTCAGCCGAGAAAGCGTGACAAACAGACATACATCGAACATCGAAAGTTATGAGGTAAGTAACAAACATAAAAAACCTCCTCCTTTTTTGAAGTCGGTTAAAAAAAAGTATTGTACCAACAAATGAAATTAACTGCTAGACTGAAATTTTCATTTGATGATTTACAATTCGATTTATGCTAATACCAGTAAACAAAATAATAAGTTCTTCAACCCATAATGTCCCTCTGCTGGGCTCAGGTCTCCTCTCAGGAGAGGGTTTAGACCATACGTCCCCACGCTGGCCGAGTGCGGGTTGTAGACTGGCAAAACGACGTTGTGGCTACGTAATCTTGCTGTTGGATGTTTTTGAGCCGCCCAAAGGCCTCCAACTAAGCTTCACGACTATTATCCTCCTATGATAACAACCAGGACCCACTGCTTAACGTGACCTCCGAATAGGTTGACAGAAGTGAAAACTTATTGAACTATTTTCTTATAATAAGATTCCATTAGTATTGTTTCTTATGTTTAGTTCATTAGAACAGACCTAAAAATGTAATATAAAACTTGTTATATAAACTATAGGCAGTTATATAGTTTAGTTTTTTAATATAATTAATACAGATCTGACATTCCTAGTTTTAGTTTAAAATGCAGGTAGTTGAAAATTTTGTGAGTTGTGCTTACCTAAAAATCTTGAAGCAATACAGCTTGCAAATAAGGTGATAATCTTGAAAAGATTAAATTTCGAATTCTTATTAATGTAATACTCAATAATTTCCACCTAAGAATATTATGAAAAATGAATAGGGCGAACTTTGGGAGTCAAAGTTCCAGCCTATGTTTAATATATACTATTCTCATTACAACCTTACTACAAACTCTAGAATAATAAATAAAAAATAAAATAAAACAAAAAGTCAATTTTGATTATTTAATTATGAATAAAATATTAACTAACATGGTTAAAAGTATTATTAAATAATAAAGGTGATAAAATAAAATTACTCTAATAATGGCTCTATCGTTTTCATATAAAAGTCAAGTAAGAAATTCGATTTAATTTTGCTATTTCGTAGCTTTTTTTAATCCAGTAAATTAACTTAAATAGTGGCCTATCAATTACTTCCGAAATAAAGCGACCGTTTCCTGGTAAGATGTTTAAATCTTGATATACAGGTTGTTACAGAAAGTTGCGATATAATTTTGTAGAAAATCCAAAATTTAAAAAAAAACATTTTTTTTAAATTTTGGATGAAAATGCAGATCTTAATAATGGTACATATTTCTATACTATTTTTAGGTTAGGTAGCGATAGATAGAGTGATTCAAGAAAAAGGTTATTTATGGGTGTAATACATGCATATTAAAGCAGAGAAAATCCGAGAATTTCAAAGGCGAGCCGGATCGAAATTTTAAATTTTCGAATAAAATTTGTCACGACAATAATTAGTAAATTTCCAAATCATAACTTTATTTATATTAAAAAAAAACATTAAAATTTGCCTATAACTTTTCGAAACAACCTGTATATTTAACTTTGTTTATAGTGTCCTACCCACATTCAATCAAAAACAGTTTAAACCACTTACTCACTCTGGCGACAAGTCGAATGCGTTTATGTACTTAATTATGATTGTGTCCATTTAAGGGTATATTTATAAATACTTTGTAAACTTCTTAGGATCTAGTGACTTAGTATGTAATACCATGTTTTTTGTGGAACTGTATTAAAATACTTTTCTTAACCTTGCTTTATTGTTTTTTTAGTCCCCGATGCAAAAAGAGGGGTGTTTGTTTCGTCCTTTCTTCTCGGGCTAGTCTAATGGGGAAAGGCCGAACTCATCGGCTTAAAAAAAGTTTTAATTTGCAAAAGTGTTCTTGTGACCTGATTGCAGAATAAATGTTTTCATTTCATTTCTTATCAGATGACGAACAGCCAGATCACGTCAGGTGTCTGTTTATACAGGAGGTGGTCATCTACAAACCAACCGTAGGTGGCTCGAGGTACGTCGGGGTTCCAGTGATTTCCTTTCTAGAGTGCACCTGGTTCCCCGGCTTCTAGGACCCGACTGGCGTGAGGTTTTTAGTTGGTTCGTGTCCGAAATAGCCACCAGTAGGTGGTATCCGGGGGGGAATTTCCGCGCGGCAAAAAAAGTGTCTGTCTGTGGCATCGTAGTTTCTAAACCAATGGACCGATTAGCTTTTTTTCTTTCTTTGAAAACGTTTGTGTCAAGCTTTCCCTCTGCAGTGATGTTTTTCTGATAGTTAGCATCCTTACGACAGTTTTCAATAATCTATTTAAAGTTTCTAATTAGAGGTGATTAAAAACTGACTTCCTTAAAAAAAAAGTTTTTTTTATAACTAAAACTTGTCAAAAAACAAGAAAAATTTAATGCGACTGCACGGTTGACCACCGGTGCGGTGGTTGAGTGGTCGCCACGCCGCTTTCTTCTGCGCCAAAGTGTTGTGGGTTCAAATTTCACATAGGACAACACTTTGTGTGATCCGCAAATTGTTGTTCTGGGTCTGGATGTTCTTTGTATTAATTTCATGTATATCTGTAAAGTCCCCCGCGACACAGTATATAATATTAATAATTATTTCGGACATCTAACACACAACACCATCTAGTCCCAAGATAAGCAGAGCTTGTGTTATGGGTACTAGCAACTGACATAAATATAAATACATAGTACCGGGATGACCGAGCGTCGCTCGGTATTTTTTTTTTATAAACGGGTTTTTTGGCAACATCGGGACTATCCAAACGCCACCTTTTTGTTATTTTTCTTCCAATATAAAAAATACGTTAAGTGGTGCCCGCTCTTGGTACGCCCTGATATTGTTTATTCTGCACCTTATTCCAGTATAGTTTTTTAATGTAGTTCGCTCGAGTTGCAATAGATGGCGCTAGATGTACATTGATTTTATGTATTTGATTGTTAAAAACACGAATAAAACGACATTTAAAAAAAATAGCTATATCAATTTATCGCCCCCGAAACCCCCTGCATACAAAATTGTATGAAAATCGTTGGAGCCGTTTCCGAGATTCAGATTATATATATACCAGAATTGCTCGTTTAAAGGTATTAGATATACTTTTTTTGTAATTACATACATATTATACATAGAAAGCACCCAAACTCCGAAACAAATATTTACAGATCATGCAAACATTTGTTCCGACCCAGGAATCGAACCCGAGACCTCAAGCACAGCAGTACGCACGCATACACTACCACTACGCCACCGAGGCAGTTTATATTAGTTTATACATATATCTTATAATCTTATATATAAAATTCTCGTGTCACAATTAGGGATTGCAATCCGGCGTCATTTTCAATCCGACCGGATCCGGACCGAATTTCATAAATCATAAATAACAAAGATAAATTCATTTCCTTGTGCGTTTCAACATGGACCGTTAATGAAGTGTACAAAAAAACGATAGCTATAAACAATGTCGACTTTATTATGATAACTTTTAGAGAAAACTGTTTAATACTTATCGTCGTTCAGCTTTGAAACAAATAAGTTCATCTTTCAAACTTACCGTGGGAGAGTCTAGCTTCGGCATACATGGGCCGACAGCCGGCTCGACCGGAGTGAATCCACGAAATCCACGTCAAAACGTCAAACACGAAAAAGTGACAATCAAAATGTTGCCATTATAATGACGTTTAATTTCTAACAGCCTACATAACGTAGCTGGTGATACAGTCTACTTTTTACAGATTTATCAGAGAACGATACTATTAATCAACATTATGAAACTAATTAAACATAACGTAATGATTAACCTTAAGTGAGATCAAAAATTCATCATTATGTCGTTATCATTAGTGGCTATTGCGAAAGTCCTAATCAGCTATATTTGCATATTTGTCGGTCGTGCAGGTAATTGTAATGTTTAAACTTACCGACCTAATTAGTAATAGATTCTTCAAGTGTCAAATAGTATGAAACATGGAGAGCAGTCGTTTAGATGGCTTTTGAACTCAAGTTTTAACATGGAAAATCCGAAAATATATAGGTACTCTTTACATGTCTACTTAAATGTATGTCAGGTTTGTGTTCGAACTCTTTAGCTTGTAAACAAATATAATTACTATTGGTTTGAAACAACAATCTTAAGAAACAGTTTGTGTTCATTGTTTCATATCCCAATCGACTAAAAGAGCTTGCAAATGTAACCTGCAGGCACGACTCGCACAGGTAGTGTAAACAGCATACGCCTAAAGTACCTACATTCGAGACAGTGTGATTATTTTGCCAAATACAAATTTACCGGATCCGGTCGGTGTAACAGTACTGGATCCGGTAGACGTATATTTAAGCCGGATCCGCCGGATTACCGAATCTGGTTTTCCGGATTGCAATCCCTAGTCACAATGTTAGTTACCATACTCCTCTGAAACGTCTGGACCGATTTATATGAAATTTGGTGTGCATATCGGGTAGGTATGAGAATCGAACAACATCTATTTTCTACACCCCAATTTTTTTAATGGCAAAGCAACGTTTGTTGGATCAGCTAGTACATATATATATATTCTTAGTTCGGGTTTTGTCTTTTTTTGAAAAAAAATGCGGCGTTTTAATCAAAGTATCTATTGAAATAAAAAAACCTTAAATCTCTCCTACTCTGTTTTAACTACGAATAGGTTATTGAAAATGAAAACTGCCGGTCGGCCCTTACGACACCAACCTATGTATGTATATGTACCTACCTATAGGGGTGATGACGCTCCATATTCTTATTCCGTCTCCACACAGCATCTTGATATGATAATATTCAATTTAACACTTCAAGTGTAGGGCGGCCTTTTATTAAATTAAAAGAGGAAATAAACAATTTATATTTGGCTAAAGTTGATTGTGAACTATTAGGTGTGTCGTAAGATATTAAAGAAGATGGGTGACAATAGAAATGCATTTTTTTGTAATAATAGACGTTCCTTTGTTCCGTTTCCGGCGTCTTTAAATAGGTTGTTTATTAATCTATGCCGTTGAGAACCATAGTATAAAAAAATAACTTTTATATAAATGGAGCCAGGATTAAAAGCGAATGTTTCGGAAAAGTAGTTTTTGTGTCAAGAGTAAAGAGTGTGTCGAATAGGTATAATATAATTTCTGTTTTATCTCATTCAAAGTTGAATGACAATTACTCTGATTATTTACAATTAAGAAGTAAAGAATACAGTCATGATGAAGACGCATTCCCTGAATTAAAAAAAAAACTGATCATTTCATCACTGCTCAGGGTCTGCCTCTGCCTCCATTGCTTGCGGTCCGTTGCTTGAGAGAGAGCATCCTATATAATGGTAGATCTAGTCTCTAGTTTTAGTAGTAGTCTATCTCCTGTGAATTCTGACTCGGGTCTTATAATAAAATTAGGATTATAAAAAATTATAGTAGATAGTTTTGTTCAAAAAGAATATCTGCAACTTAAATCTTCTTTTTAACTTCTCCAACATCACTAAATGCTTGCTAAGTAGATACTCTCAACGATTTCCTTTAACAGACAAGCTTACTATTTTGGCTTCTGGCCAAAAAATCCTACCTTACAATACAAGTAGAGTACAGTACAGTACCAAAAGATATCTACTACTCACCCGAATAACTTCTGGGCATGCATAGTGTGGACTTCCACAAGAAGTCTCCAGTAAAGACCCTGCAGGTTGCAGGGAGGCCATTCCAAAGTCTGCTATCTTTATGTTGTTCCTTTCATCCAAGAGCAAGTTTTCTGGCTTTAGGTCCCGGTGGCTGCAAAAGAAAGGCACGCATATATATATAGGTAGGTACTCGTGAAGGTTTGACATTGGTATAATCACTTTTTCGGTGAAAGAATTGGTTAAATAGGTACCTACTGGTTTTCTACGAGGCTCTGAGGTCACTCCTTATAGACAACCCCCATAGTTACTTATTAAACAAGTAAAATAATAAAAAACCCGACTACGTCAATATCTGCCATCTTTATTACGTTCAGGTTTTATTTTATTTTATGTACCTACCCAATGTAACTCTCACGACTAAACGAATCTATTGACACCACTCACATAAAAATACGACAAGCCGTTAAGGCTCTAGGGCGTGTCAAAGAAATATACATAGGTAGATTACATACACTCGAAAAATATAACCCTCCTTCTTTCGCAGTTGGGTAAATATAGCTTGATCTCTATTAGGTACACATATCTATGAAATAGACGAAGTAAATTTGAATAAGCGATGTTAAGCTATATTTTTATTATTTACGTGCCAGTTTTATCACAAATGAAGTGCAATACAACAAATAGAAAAATACAGGCCTAAAATATATGTCGGATGTTCTAAAATGGCACTAATGCCAACTGTCACAAAGATCAAGCTATATTAAAAGGACTTTATAGCCTGTGTCACCAAAGACTTTTACAAACGTTCATTAAACCGAACACAAAACACACTCAGACCCAGAGCAACAATTTGTGTGTGACACAAAGTGTTGTCCCATCTGAGATTGAACTCACAACACTTACTGTATGAAGCGGCGCTGTGGAATCACGCTCATCAAATTTGCCCCCAATATGCAAAACATGCCTCTCCCAAGGAAATTATTATCAGAATTGTGCCCACCTAAATGACTCTACTGTGCCTGATGGAATGGAAAGCATGAATGTAATCCAATAGTGGTGATCACCATACTCATTATGATCACACACTATAGCGGCCTAGTGAGATACTTTTTATGCCCTGCGTAAAGGATCCAGAATCATAGCTGGAGGGAAACACGTGCGCTGGTAGTGAGTTCTAGGTTTTAACAGGAAGGAAGAACCGAACCGTTTAGTTCGAGAGCGTATGTCTACCTTTCTAAAGAAGTGACTTCCATGGCCAGCACGTGTTGTTCTGTAGAAGAAGGGAGAACAGGGGACTAGTTGTAAGAGCTCTTTAGATCTCTCTCCTTGATAGATACGATAAAGGGCTGCCATAGAGGTGATATCTCTTCGCATTGTGATCCTTTCGATCGGTCAAGAACAGTTATTATAAAGATACTTACCAAATAGAGTGGCTATGGCAGAAATCCAGTGCAGATATGATTTGTCTGAAGAATCTCCTGGCTTCCTTGGGTGTCAATCGGCCCTTCTTCACCAGGTAATCGAAGAGTTCACCACCGCTCACGTGTTCTAATACTAAATATCTAGAAAATAAAAATGGTCATTAACAACTTGGTTCTTAGAGGTCAGAAGATCATAGAAGGTCAGATTCATATCCTAATCATCCCTCTAGCGGCCTTTAGTAAGCGTAGCGAACTTTTGTAAGCGTAGCGGCCTTTAAAAAGTGTAGCTGCAGCGCTCTTTAGTAAGTGAAGCGCCCTTTAGTAAGCGTAGCGCCCTTCAGTAAGTGCGCAGATTCATTAAAAGTGCTGCGGCGCCCCTAACACTGCTGCACCCGTGTGCATTGGATACCCTGCACTGTAGGTAAAGACGTTGAGGCTCGGTGGATGTTTAGGTACAACACAAAAAGCGTCAGCTGCCATCATTTCAAGTAAGTGTCCCACCGGATTAGGATATGCGTTGTTGAATCTGTCAGCCAGGGCAAAAAAGTAACGAAATATTTGTCAACATCATCGTCCCGTGAGACTTTCGTATCACTGCACAAAGTATGACGCACGTAAAAAATATATAGGTAAAGCTTAAGCAAAATCCGTACAAATAAATAAATTTGAAGTGTCTGTTTTTAATTTCATATTAACAGCACTTTGATATCAAAGAATATACCTATACGGTAGGTACTTACATAAAAAAGCAATTTAAAAATTTTAGACTGTCTCTTCGTTCCGGCTAATTTCTGTAACGGGTGGACCGATTTTGACGGGACTTTTACTGTCATCTGCCAGTGAAAGACCCGTCTAATGATATAAGGAGTAACTTAGGCTACTTTTTTTAGATTAGATATCTAGTCTAAAGTCAGCTAGTAATAAAAAAGTACTTACAAATATTTCTTGTTTTCGTAAACGTCTGACAGTCCCAAGACGTGTGGATGCTCTATCAGTTTCATTATTGCTATTTCTCTTTCCACCTGCGAAAATACAAAAAAAAAGTTGATCAAAGTACTGCTGGATAGACCCTGAAGTCGTGGGGAAAAGAAGTAAAACACTAAAGGATGATTGGTAGCGAACGGCAGCACAGCTTAAGCGCGCGGTCACACTGGTTTGGTAATACAGACTTTAACTACTACATATTCCTACGATTTATTACAGCTTACACATGATCGTCTGCACTTAAAATAAGTAGGGCATGTATTATAATAACCAGTTCGAAGATTACCATACCTACATAATTGTTTTTTCTTATAGAAGTCAACTCTCGCAGTACCTATTCCCTTCAGACAATATTCCCGTGTCGCAGAATACTTAACAAACGTACAACGAATACAAATAACACCTACACTCAAAACAAAATTTTTTTAAAGCGTTAGCTGCCAAAGTGGCTCGGCTCTGTCTGATGCAAATCAAACGTGGGTAGAATCCAAGAGTGGTGGTCACCATCCACATTGTTAGAGCGAACAATGCAGCATAGTGGCCTAAAGAGATAGCTTTTCGCCGACCCGGGATCATAATGGAAGGGAAACACGTGCATAGGTCACACAGTGTTGCCCCATGTGGGATTCGAGCCCACAACACTCAGAGCAGTAGAAAACCGCTTACTACAGCATCCGCGCAGGTGAAGTACATACATCATCGTCTTGTTGTTGCCTACCTTCATCAACACGCTCTCGCTCAGCTTCTCTCTGTTGATTATCTTGATAGCTACCTTCTTGCCAGTCACGCAATGGACACCCAGCTTCACCAGACCTGAAATGTCAACACCAACAATTATAGATTTTGTTGAACGATTATTTTTTACTTCTACTACTAACCCCCAAAAATTTATCGTTTTTTTTCTATTTTTGTGTGAATGTCTTAATGCGGTTTACAGAATACATGTAGACTTACCAAGTTTCAACATTATAGTTCTTATAGTATCGGATAAAAGTGGCTGTGACATACGGATGGAAAGACAGACATGACCAATCTATAAGGGTTCCGTTTTTTGCCTTTGGCACGGAACCCTAAAAAATTAAAAAATGTGCCGTTTTTTTTTCACTTTTTTTCCATAATGTAAAATGACTGTTCATTACATTAATATTCATTTTTATTAAATACAAAATACAAAATTCATTTTTTTAAATTTATTTTCATCAGTGACTTCGGTAAGGCGCGGCGAAGCGGCGAGGGTCGTCACGCCAATTCTAGCCACGCCAAAAATTAGGTTTAGCCCTTGCCTAGGTATAGATGTTTCACATCAAAAAAGGTTTGTGTCAAGTTCTCCTTCTCTTTGCTGTGCTCCCTTAGTCGGCTCTTATGACATCCACGGCATGTATAGAGGTGCATTGTAGCAACTCTATATAAATTACATTATTTGAGTTTGAAAGCCAATGGTGTCAGCTACGATTAAATTTTGTACCATTGTGCTTACGATTAGACTAAAAGTTTTTGACAGTCCTAAATATTTATAAATAGGGGTTAAAACTGGCTACCATCGTGACAGCACCCTAACATTGCCTGAAAACTCATTGTTCTCACGCAACCGTCTTTTTACTAGAAAAGTTTCTGTTGGTTTTTATTGTTTTCATGATCGTGTGTCGTATAGAGCGGTTGATACCCCGCAAATGACTTTTTAATAGCAGATTTAATTTACAAATTTTCAACTACGCGAGAAAAATCGCCAGCCCTGCAAAGAGAAGAAAAACATACGCATACCCTTTACTAATCCTTCTTGCTAGCATGGTATAGCAGGCGAAAACCTCCTTGCTAAGGAGAGGCCCATGTCAAGTCAGTCAGTGGACTACTAAAGGCTGGCAATGTGATAATAAAACCTTAATAAATCATTCTGTATAATTGTGCTACCATCATTCAATTTAGACAACTATTTCCATTTGATGAAGAAGGGATCAAATAAACAAAACTGTTCGAATAATTATTGAGTATTGTTACAGAAGTATCGAACAATTTGCACTGGTCGGTATTAATTGATGTTGGATTGGCACAAACTATTTGGATGTAAGCCAATCAGAACTGCTCTATACTTTCAGTGCTGCATAACGTGATTACCATACTGTACCCCTCTGGGGATAAATAACAGTGTGGTGTTGAGCTGCTTAGTAAAGTTTTCCGTGCTACTACGATGTAACTTTGTGTTTAGGGCAAAGTTCTATTTAAATTCATAACTTCTTGTGCTAAAAGTCCTTACTATTAATTATAGTTTTGTAGGGGAATTGGCGTTGCTTTTCGTGCTTTTTAGTGGGTGTTAATTTAAAGTTTATATCCCCAACGGCTTAAGCCGGGTCTCCTGCGACACTGTTTAATGTTTTTAAACACCAAACTGTGGGCGTGGCTTAACTGTTTTGTTATTTTTAACAAGCAAACGCGTTATCCGAAGCGGACGGAAAATATCCCCGTGTTCGCCTGCAAGGGGGGGGAGGGCAATTTCATTTGCTAACATTGGGTTGTGCATTTACCACATAACATTCTTCATTTTAGTCGTTGCGGAGGTAAAGATTAATCGTTTTGATTTACAAATCGTATGTTATCGACTTGCTAACCAGTGATCAATTTCGTTATAATTAAGTAGCTGATACTTATTCATACATTTTTTTTATTTTCATTTTATGCTTCTCGTATAATGAAACTGAACTGATCTTATATTAATACTAATATTATTCATATTTATACTATAAAAAGGTTACCTAACATCAGCACTATGAGCTATTAAATTATTTCCAAAATTAAATAACTATTTTGTTAATCACTTCGGATCTGTAACGACATATGTTTATGTCATGTTTTATTAAGGAATGATTTTCCAATCCGTCAATCAAAAATAAAAAGTGGCCAAATGCGAGTCGGACTCGCCTATGAAGGGTTCCGTAGCAGCAAAAAAAAACTACTTACTAGATCTCGTTCAAACCAATTGTCGGTGGAAGTTTGCATGGCTATTTACATCATATTTCTTTTTTGTTTTATCATTCTCTTATTTTAGAAGTTACAAAGGGGAGGGGGGACACTTTTTACCACTTTGGAAGTGTCTCTCGCGCAAACTATTTAGTTTAGAAAAAAAATGATATTAGAAACCTCAATATCATTTTTAAAGACCTATCCATAGATACCCTACAGGAATGGGCTTGATGAAAAAAAATTTTTTGAGTTTTAGTTCTATGTCCCCCAAAAATTATAGTTTTTTTTCTATTTTTGTGTGAAAGTAATGCGGTTCACAGTATACATCTACTTACCAAGTTTCAACATTATAGGTTCGAAAAAATGTGGCTGTGACATACGGACGGACAGACAGACAGACATGACGAATCCATAAGGGTTCCGTTTTTTGCCATTTGGCTACAAAACTCTAAAAAGGTCACCATTAGGCCTTGGTAAGAGAAAAGTACTCAATACTTTGAAGTATCGATACTTCCGTTTCGTTATTTTTAAGAGTACTATACTTTTTATTCGATGCTACTCATAAGTACAGTATCGATACTTTCTAATCGACACCGTATCCCTATGTTTGTTGTTCGTGTGTAACGTTTGTTTAAAGTCGCAGGAGACGGCAATGGTCTGCTAACACGGTTTGCAAAAACATTTCTTTAGTTTGTTTTGTTATTTTTGGGAGCAGGAGACACGCCTTTAGACTTTGTGTTTTGTATTTTTTTAAAGAGACAACTCCCGCATTAAGAATATTCCTTGTGTTGCGGGGGAATTTAAAAAAGTTATGAAACGGACACAAAGAGCACCCAGACTCAGAACAACAATTTGTGGATTATACAAAATGTCCCATATGAGGTGTGAACTCATAACACTCAGCAATCGCTACGCTTTAAGGCAGATTAATCAGTCAGGGCAAGTATTTATATTATCATTATACAATTACTATTTCTATTTCTTATTTTACCTATAACTTTCTAGGATCGTAGCGTGCCAGTTGTTTTAAAAAATCAGGTAATCCTACGTGTTATAAACAGCTCTATATAACATTCCAATAATTAGTTAACGCTATCGTACTTCGAGGTACAACACTATTTATTGGCGAACTATCTACGAACACATACTGACACAGCAACTTAATTTCGCCATAATGAGTTTTATTCACGGGTAAGCAAAATATTTCCCAAATTAATATAGGTATATAAAAAATACTTAAACCCCGAGTGTTCTCGAATCGACGCGAAACACTTGCATTAGATACTTGACTAAGGGGGCTTATATGACTAACAGTCAGGAACTGTAATGAACCCAAATGAAGTCTGAATATTTCATTTCAGAATACTTATGATAATGTTCTTCGACATGGTGTCTGGTTTCTCGAACATTCAAGAACACTCCGCAGCTTTACAGGCGGTACCACCACGAGTTTCTAATACCCATAAAAGAGAAACGGTTGTCTAATGATGTTATTAATATTGGTAAGTGAAATTGGGAAAGACAGTCATGATCGTGATAAGATCAGCGCTGACTGACGGAGTAGCTGCGAAGAGACTAATTTAGTAGCAATTTAAATTCAACTTACAGTGCTTCGGAATACATCTGTGTTTGGTGCAATATGAAATATGAAGTAAAATGATGAACGGTGGTGGCGCTCAGAGTCATGTAGAGGCGCTTTGAGTAAAGGCTCTAATCACTATGCGAGCTGCTCAGTGACTTTTACGACCTTTAAACTACTCTTCGCGACTACTCTATCAGTCAGCGCTGACACTTAAACGCGAAGTAACATCCCTTAAATTATCGCTTCTTTTTCCTCCCACTGTCTTTTTTTTACATTTTAAACAGTTTTTTTGTTTATAAACCTGCCAAAGTGTCTCTACTCTGCCTGATGGAAAACATGAGTAGGTAGAATCCAAGAGTGGAGGTCACTATATCTATTCATTGTCAATGCTGCATGGTGACCAGTACTATGGCGGCCTATTGAGATGCTTTTGCGAGAGAGACCACTTGGTTCCGGTTTCCCACTCACCAAAGAAACACGACAGCACAAATGCTGTCATTTAAGTCGGTCTTCTGTGAGAGGGTGAAGGGTACAACCGTTCCGGTTCTTCTATAATAAAGAAGTAGCTGTAGGTACCCTGACACACTTCGCTGTGACAGTCATGTTGTTGTTGCTTTGATGAACAATAAAGAATAATCCTGGCGTGAAATGAAAAATAATCAAAAATGCATTGGTTACCGTGTCAAAATTTGATCTCAATCAGTGCTAAAACGGAGGCGGTTCTCAATTCGACTGTATTTTACACGCTTTTTATTAGCTTCACCTATATTTTTGTCTGTTCGTTTGTAACCGACTACTTTAGACCTGAGTTTGACCCACTTCAAATGGTCAGATTTCATTTAAACTTAGTAAACTTATCGAACAATACAATAATTTCAATTTTTTTTTGAAACACGCTTTTAATAATTAATTGTTAAAAAGCGTGTGATGATTTTTGAAAATATTTCACTAATGTCGCCACACGCTTTTTTACATTAAAATAATTTTCTAATTTTTAGTTTAGTTGATTTATAAAAGCGTGTTTTTAAGTTTTTTGAAACTATTTTTTTATGTTTGTTACCTCAGAACTTTTGATTAAGTGAACCGATTTTGTTGATTCTTTTTTTATTAGAAAACTGGTGCTTTACATCAATTTAAGTGTGATCCCATTTTACTTTTATCCAATTCTTGAACTCAGTTTTTTTGTTAATATTTTTTGATTATGAATTTTTGAAACGTACCACGGATAACATTTTTCAACTATAGAAAATTCAATGCAATAAAGAATAGAATGTAGTCTCTACAGAATTGTGTTCTAGTAAAATCCAATATATTTCTCGCCATTTAACAGACTGAATGTCTGGGGACATCCTATTTCCGTGAGGTCGCTTAGGCTGTCAATGTCGTTTTCGCCATATTTAGGTCGTGTTATTTTCTTATCAACTTATTTTCACTTATTGAAAGTTGATTTTTATAAAAAGTATTGTTTTTTTTAACATTTTTATAAGTTAACTGGGAGAGTCTTCGGTATAGAGGGCGGCTCTACGTGAGTGATACCACATTCTTACAGCTTCTCAAGTAATTAATTTGTTCCTTTTCACCGAGTAAGTGAGGATGCTGAAGCCGAAACCACTCCTTCCTTAGAAGGGGCTCAAGGTGCTGTAACACAATACTCTCAAGTTACTTAGGTAGGTACACCAGGGAACCGTTGACCAGTAATACAAAAAAAGTTTCAATACCATTTGCTCCCATTTCTTAATTTTGGCTTTATGTTACTCAGTAAATAGATATTGTACGAGATAACCGGGTAATCTTGAAGCTGAAAAGCTTTTTTACGTCCAATTGTATATCATGTTCAATTTAAAAAAGGTTGGAGTTCCATTTCGAGGACCCGAAAGGTACAAAGTGACGTCACGAAATCACAGTCAACGCTGTTTCTTACTTAGTCAAGAATAATATGAATAATATAACTAGCTGAGCCTCGCGGTGTTACCCACGGTACAACAACCGCGGGTAAGGCTGCGGGGTAAAGCTAGTCTAAAAGTAGCCAAGTTACTTCTTTTAACATCAGTTATCTGCCAGTAAAATTCCAGCCAAACCAGAGAGCCGGAACAAACGGACAGAAAGACAGACAGACAAAAATTGAAAAAACTGTTATTTTGGTATATGTTCCGTGTATAAATACATAATATGCTTGCATTTAGTAAAAAGCTTAATATTACAAACAGACACTGCAATTCTATTTATTTATATAGATGTATACTAGTAGATAACTTTTATTTTAACTAATAGTATTTTTCATGTAAGTATAGTGTGTATTTAGTAACAATATCGCATTCAATACAAAATCGACTAAAAAATGTAAATGAAGTATGTGCTGTCACATTTTCCCGCGCATACTTTATTCGCCGTAATTGAATTTCGAATGAAAAACAAACGACATCGGAGTGTTCTGTGTGCAAGCAAGTGGCAAAATGGTTGTCGTTTACAAACATCACATAGAATCGTTAATACCAGGATTTATTTGTATAAAGAGCACTTGTTTATGTTATATTTATATGTAATTACGTATTTAATAAGTGAAGTAAATACCATTTATTCAGTTTATTTTACTTTTTTTGCCATTTCTCCTTGACTAATGTTAATGTAGGAACTCAGTAAATAAAAATGTTTCAAGTTTTGCTTTTACCTCGAAATGTAACTAAAATACTAATGTCTCATAGGTACTGAGTATTGACATAGTTATAAAACTCTGTTATCTTTATACAGAAATTAAAAAAAATCGACTAACGAATTTTAATAAACAATTTTTCAAGTCGATCGAAGGTCGAAGTCGAGTCAAAGCGTAACAGACTCAGTTATTTTCGAATTTATAATAAGTATTAGTATTGCAAACGTTACAGATCCATTTCTCACTAGCACTCTTCTCAAAGCTGTAGCCAAGAAAAACGACTCAGTTTTTATGCGGAACCATTACAGAAGAAAGAAAATAACTGACCTGTTGTTTAAAGAAGGTTTCGTACTGATTTGAATAAAGTTATCAACGTGAAGCATGATAATATATATTATATTGGTCCTAATAAAACAATGTGTTTTATCTAATACTTTCGTCTCTGTAACAAGATAAAGCGCCATCTAGCTGAACTTCTATGAAATATACACACGCCATCTAGCGTAATGTAAGTGAACTTCTTCAAATCACGTTAAGTAATTCTGAATCGTGGTATAAATATTCTTCTTAAATTAGATATCTATTACTCAGTCCATTATTGCGTGTTCTCAATAAACTCGGCTGTGTTAACACACCGATGAAACATGTATACACAACGCAAGGTAGTAGAGCCACGCTGATTTCAGCACGAACGGGCCGGCTCGACCGGGGCGGTACTACCCTCGCATAGAAAATTAACGTAAAATGACAGCGTGCTGTCGTGTTTCGTTGGTGAGTGCGAGACCGGAGGCCCAATTAGTCTAGTCAACAAGTCCCACACTTGTTGACTAGACTAAAAGATGCAGAAGCATCACTAGGCCGCCATGGTGTGGGTCGCCATGCTGCATTGCCTGCATTCGCAGTGAGCATGGTGACCACTACTCTTGGATTCTGCTTATGCTTTCCATCAGGCAGACTAGAGTCATTTTGGCGGGCCAAACATTAAAAAAAAAAAAAAAAAAAAAATGTATCCATCTGAGTGTGAGGACCTGGTGCATTGTAACACAAGCACTCCACGCCTATCAGACACGCTCATAGCTATTGGTGACGAGCAGATTCCCTAGTCGCAGAACTAACGTATGACAGATAAAAATACGTATTCACGTTAACATTCCGTTTTTAAAATACTGTTCACCCTCACAAAGTGGTCTTATAGTATTTTTTACTACTCCGTAGACTTCTATTAATGAAATCATTGTAGAAAGAATTTAAATGGTTACGAGCAGATTCCCTAGCAGCAAATCGCAGAACTAACGTATGACAGATAAAAATACGTATACACGTTAACATTCCACTTTTAAAATACTGTTTATGTATTTTTTACTACTCCGTAGACGTCTATCAATGAAATCATTGTAGAAACATTTAAAAAATAACAATGCACTCGCACTGTCAGGTAGAAGTATCTGTCATACGTTAGTTCCGCAAACGGCCACTAGGGAAATCTTCTCGTTACCATGCACAGATTAATAAATAGTTACTACGTAATACGCTAGAAGTATACCTTTTGTGAGGAGAATATGACAGTATGTGGCATTAGTATGTATTGTAAGGAAGTCAGACAATTTTTTTAACGTGACTTCAAAAAGGAAGGACATTCTCAAACCAATCTTCATTATGAATGAATGAATGAATGTTTATTTTCATTTTGTTCATAGTAAATTATTTTGAAAAAAATCATCAGTCGCCAAAATGTCTAGTTTGTATTCCCAATGGTTTAGGCTCTGCATGATCAGTCATTCAGGGCATGTTGCTTGGAGCTTGGAGACTGTCTGTTGCGCAGTATGGGGTGGCGCGTTGAGTAAAGTATTATTATAAAGCTGAAAAGTTTGTTTGTTTGTTTGAACGCGCTAATCTCAGGAACCGCTGATCCGATTTGAAAAATTATTTTAGTGTTGGATAGTACATTTATCCAGGAAGGCTATAGGCTATATATCAGCACGCTAAGACCAATAGGAGCGGAGCACTAATGAAGAATGTTACAAAAACGGGTTTTTTTTACGCTACGGGCAATAGGTCCAATAGGAGACGTAAACGACGTTGCGTGGGTCAGCTAGTAGTTTATATGGAGAAGGAGTGCAGAAAGCTAAAAAAAATGATCGAATTTCGAACACTGGGCGATCACTAGTAGTATTAATAACTTTATACATCCTGCACACAGCAGCCTGATGCGAAACTAGCCAAGGCCTTTTTTTTTTTAACGTGTGGAAATCCCCTCGGACCGTCACCCGCGCCGGGGCTTGTGGCGGGGCGGTGTGTCGGACTCGAACCGACTAAAACCACACGGTGTGCCGCACACACACCGCGGTAAAACTGCTGTCGCTACCGGCCATGGAGCGAATGACGGCCGGTAGCGAGAGATCTCCTCCGATGACTGCAGTGAGGGCCCGGCGCTGCGACGCCCATGCGGGGCAGATCGCCAGCGTATGCTGGGCCGAGTCCTCACTGCAGTCGCAGTGATAGGTCGCGGGACTCCATTCCCTCCTAGCGACCGAGTGCAGGTACTTCCCGAAGCAACCGTGCCCAGAAAGTACCTGCGTCAGTCGGAAGGAAAGGGTCCCGTGCTGCCGCCCTGCCCACTCGAGGATGACCGGCTGGAGAGCCTCCACGGCGGCAAAGCCAGCGCGTGGAGTCTCCAGTCGGAAAGACCAGCGAGCCATCGTGGCTCGACGGGCGGCTTCACGCCACTCGCGTACCTCTTCGGGCGGAGGGCGAATGCCTCTCTCCGCCCGATATTCAGCCACCCGTCGGTAAACTTCGGCGAGCACTTCCGCCTCCAAATCCCACGGGGGTGTCCCGGCCAACGCGCACGCTGCCTCGGTCGACACCGTGCGGTAACCACGTATCGCTCTGACCGCCAGCACCCTCTGAGATCGCCAGAGGCGCGCCTTGTTCTGGGCGGTCAGAGCCGTGACCCACACCGGTGCGCCGTACAGCGCCATCGACCGTACCACCCCCGTGTAGAGGAGTCGCGTAGTGACGCTGGCTCCACCCAAATTGGGCAATAGTCGCCCAAGGGCAGAGGCAGCATCGCCCAGCTTCGGACCAAGCTGTCGGAAGTGCTCGTCGAAGAGCCACCTACCGTCGAGGATCAGACCCAGATACTTCATCTGGGCCCGAACCGGTACGAGGACCGAGTTGAACTCTATGGAGGCGCCGGGGGGCGGACCACGATGGGGCCCATGAAACAACAGGGCCTCCGTCTTGTCCAGGGCCACCCGTAAGCCCAGCGCCTCGATGCGCCCGACCACCAGAGAAACACCCCTGGTGGCCAGGCGCGCCGCCTCTTGGAAGTTCGTCCCCCGGGCTGTGACCAATGTGTCATCGGCGTAACAAATTACGCCCAGCCCGTGGGGGAGACGACCTCGTAGGACCCAGTCGTATCCCACGTTCCACAGGAGAAACTAGCCAAGGCCTACATGAACGTAGTACAACCCAGAGAGTACAAGTGATTGTGTTTGTCATACAATATTTGTCTTTGGTTAAAATTGGACTCACGACCAGCAGTATAACAGTCAGGGTCATTATCCGCTAGTCCAACAGCCCCTCGAATGTGAATTAAACATTGTTCAAAACCTCTTACATTTTTTCTAAAATGGCGCATTATTCCCAACAAAATCGTAGACGATTAAGGCAATTTTCGTCCTGTTTTTGTACAATGGAGTATATCTTCAGCTGAAGTGCTCTCAAATATGAAACCCACGCAAGTTCTAAATTAGGTGTTAGATATTTGAGCTGGGATATAAAATGTAACATGAACGAACTTAAAGGTATTGTATTTTTAAAGACCTACATGAAAGGATATTTGTAGACTGATTTCTAGATTTATTTTAGGATATAGGGGAAAATAAGTGGATGCGTCACTAGATGAAATGGGATTATTCTTGCTACGTTACTTGGGTTCGGTGTCGGTTGAGTGACACCACCCAATTCATTCCATGGGTGTCGTAAAAGTCGATTAAGGGAGCAAACTTGGGAAGGAAAACGTGAAACAAACTTAGGTTTAGATAATTTGAATAGAACAACAGAGCCGATTAAAGAAGCAAATTGTAAGCAGCTGCCAAGGAGCAGGACAACAACGTCAACAGCTCTGCAAAGAGAAGGAAATCTTGAAACAAATCCTATACTAATCAATCTATCTGCTCACTGCGCCAGCGTGGCCACGCAGATAGATTTTATATAGAGTTTATATAATAACTATGATTATACCACGCTGGTTGGTTGGACCGGGATGGTTGGCGCTCCTTGGGGGAGACCTACGTTCAGCAGTGGACGGCGATTGGTTTATTGATGATACCACGCTGCGTGATATAATCATAGTTATTATATAAACTCTAAGGGTATATTAGGCCAAAACCTTCTTTCTAAGGAGAGATATATGTCTAGCAGTAAACGTATTTAAGTCTGTTGATGATGATGGAAAGTAAGTTGGCTAGATCAAGGCAGAAATATGGAAGCAATTATGGCAAAACGATCTATTTTAAGTAAGTTTTGCAAAAGTAAGCGTCGAGTCTGAATACCGATGGGGACAAAAACGTACTGGAAAACAGAACGTGGGTAGGCACCCTACAAGGTGGTCTAACTGGTGAAGATTGTCGGAATCCGTTGAATTAGGGCAGCACAGGACCAGTTGCTGTCGAGAGCCTTGGGGCAGTCCTAAGTCCAGAAGTGAACGACTTTCGGCTGAGATGATGATGATTAAGAAGTGACGTCACACCTCAATGTTGTCAAATCAATATACGAAACTACCCTCTTTACACGAAAAGAAAAAAAGTGTAATGGAATTAAAAATCGTTACCTGTTTGTCCTTTCCCTAGAGTCTTCTCCAGCCGGAAGGGTCCCACGTACTGGTAGACCTCCGAAGTAGTCGTAGATCCCCCCTCCATCTTCAGTCTTCACACCACGTATAGTCAGAAACATAAGCACAGTTCATTCCGCACTAGTTCTCTCATACCGCCAACAGATGGTACTATTACAAATATACGTTGCGTCATTTTTATTTACCTTGTGTTTTATTCAGTTGGACGGTCATAACTATTATTTACAATTGTAAGGCTTCTGTACAATAATTTAAATTAAATAAACACTTTTTAGTTTGTTACTATGCTAAGGTGATTTCTTTGCCTCATATTTTCAGGTTTTTGCTAGTAGTTTTAATGTTGGTTGATGCAATCGAATAGAAAATCTGTTTATATGAAAATGAATCACCAAATGATTTGCTAAACACAAAACTGGAGAACTGCGTTGTTGTAAGCGTACAAAAACAACCGCAGGTAACACCGCGGGGCTCAGCTAGTCTACATTAAGTATGTAGGTCATTTTACTTGTAAATATGAGTACTAACTAAGATTGCCCATCGTAATAAGAGCAAAAATAGGTCATAACATTACAAGCTTTTCAGACCTCAGTCTGAAAGGTCTGAAGTTGGAAAGCAGCCAGAATTGTTATTATGTCTTGATATCGAATGCAGTAAGAGTGACGATTGGCTTCGTATTTAGATATTTATTTCTTTTTAGGGTGCCTTACCCAAATGGTAAAACGCTGTCCGTCTGTCTGTCCGTCCGTCTGTCACCTGGCTGTATCTCATGAACCATGATAGTTAGACAGTTGAAATTTTCAGAGATGATGTATTTCTGTTGCCGCTATAACAACAAATACTAAAACACAATGTAAAATAAATATTTAAGGGGCTCCCATATAACAAACTTAACTTTTTGCTCGTTTTTGCTCCATATTTATAACGGCAACAGGTAGACGCTTGAAATGTAGATGTAGATAATGGTACAGAACCCTTCCTGCGGGAGTTCGACTCGCACTTGGCCGATTTTTTTTCATGCTTTCTTTTACTTATTAAGAAGGGATTTTCATATGTACCGCGTGGTATGAAAATTTTATGAAGAGTAAAATCAAGCATTAAATTAAAGTAAACGTTATGCTGCAGCGCTTTGTAATTAGTTATGTCGCCTAACAAACTATTAAAACAAACAGCGCTAGAACGCTTATTATTAGGGATAGTTTTCTCGCGACAAAAATGACGTAAGCGCCGAGAATTGCATGGTGCTTACGCGTTTTGTTCGAAGCAGTATAAATGCGCAACGTGGGGCAGCTTGTGGCGCCACGTGACTTAAAACAATCGTATCTTTCATACTAAATAGGTCACTAGGATTAAAAATATTAGCATAAAGTAGGTCCCTTAGGCATTTAAAGTCACATTAATAATAATATCTCCTGTGTCTTGAAAACTACAGTCCTTAAAATATAGTTTGATCTCTCTGTGACAAAAGGTTACAAAACCGACGAGCGACGAGAGAAGTAACTTTGAACCAGCAATTTTATTTTGTAGCACCGACTACCTATATTTTAATTCTTTACTATCTAGTTTATTACATAAATATTTATATTTAAATTCGATAGTAACTCCGTCTGTCTTTGACGCATTTACGTCTAAATCACTGCACCGATTTCAATGAAATCTATATATATAAAAGAGTAAGGTGACTGACTGACTGACATACCCAGAGATCAACGCACAGCCCAAACCGCTGAAGCTACAATCCTGAAATTTTGCATGTAGGTTCTTCATATGACGTAAGTGAGCACTAAGAAAGGATTTTTTGAAATTCCACCCCTAAGGGGGTTAAATAGGGGTTGAAAGTTTGTATGGAAGTTCGTCATTTTTGAAGTAAGAAACATGAAACTTTACTTTTGGGCTACTGATTAAAAAAGAGTAGATACGTATTTAAGCGTTTCTGGATATTCTACCCCTAAGGGGTTAAATAGGGGTTGTTATTTCGTATATAGGTCAGTCTGGAAGTCCGTCATCTTTTAAGTAAGAAACATGAAACTTTATTTTTAGGCTGCTGATTAAAAATGAATTGATACGTGTTTCAGCGTTTCTGAATATTCTACCCCTAAGGGGGTGAAATAGGGGTTGAAAGTTTGTATGGAAGTTCGTAATTTTTTAAGTAAGAAACAACAAACTTTATTTTTAAGGTACTGATTAAAAAAGAGCAGATACGTATTTAAGCGTTTCTGGATATTCTACCCCTAAGGGGTTAAATAGGGGTTGTTATTTCCTATATAGGTCAGTCTGGAAGTCCGTCATTTTTGAAGTTAGAAACATGAAACTTTATTTTTAGGCTGCTGATTAAAAATGAATTGATAGTTGTTTCAGCGTTTCTGAATATTCTACCCCTAAGGGGGTGAAATAGGGGTTGAAAGTTTGTATGGAAGTTCGTCATTTTTTAAGTAAGAAACATGAAACTTTATTTTTGGGGTACTGATTTGAAATGAATAGATACGTATTAAAACGTTTCGTAATATTCTACCCCTAAGGGGGTTAAATAGGGGTTGAAATTTTGTATGGAAGTTCGTCATTTTTTAAGTAAAAAACATGAAACTTTACTTTTGGGCTACTGATTAAAAAAGAGTAGATACGTGTAAGCGTTTCTGGATATTCTACCCTTAAGGGGGTGAAATAGGGGTTGAAAGTTTGTATGGAAGTCCGTAATTTTTTAAATAAGAAATATGAAACTTTATTTTTGGGCTACTTAATAAAAATGATTAGATACGTATTTAGGAGTTTCTGGATATTATGCCCGTAAAGGGGTGAAATAAGGGTTGAAAGTTTGTAAGGAAGTCCGTCATTTTTTAAGTGAGAAACATGAAAATGTAATTTTGGGCTACTGATTAAAAATGGGTAGATACATATTGAAGCGTTTCTGGATATTCTACCCCTAAGGGGTGAAATAGGGGTTGTTATTTCGTATATAGGTCAGTCTGGAAGTTCGTAATTTTTGAAGTCAGAAACATGAAACTTTATTTTTTGGCTGCTGATTAAAAATGAATTGATACGTGTTTCAACGTTTCTGAATATTCTACCCCTAAGGTGGTGAAATAGAGTTTGAAAGTTTGTATGGAAGTTCGTCATTTTTTAAGTAAGAAACCTGAAACTTTATTTTTGGGGTACTGATTTAAAATGAATAGATACGTATTGAAACGTTTCTTAATATTCTACCCCTAAGGGGGTGAAATCGGGGTTGAAAATTTGTAAGGATGTTCGTCATTCTTTACTTTTGGGCTACTGATTTAAAATGAATAGATACGTATTTAAACGTTTCTTAATATTCTACCCCTAAGGGGGTGAAATCGGGATTGAAAGTTTGTAAGGAAGTTTGTCGTTCTTTACTTTTGGGCTACTGATTAAAAAATAGTAGATACGTGTTTAAGCGTTTCTGGATAATCTACTCCTAAGAGGTTAAATAGGGGTTGTTATTTCGTATATAGGTTATTCTGGAATTCCGCCATTCTTGAAGTTAGAAACATGCAACTTTATTTATGGCTACTGATTAAAAATGAGTAGATACGTATTTACGAACATGTTCTACCGGAACCGGTTGTGGTTCACGGTGCCGTTCTTGAAGTTGTTCAAAAATATGTGTGGTACCTCGGGCAGACTTTGCAGTTAAGTAGAAACAACTTCGAGGACGAGATGAACAGGAGAATTCAGCCGGGTTGGGCAGCGTTTGGGAAACTTTGTCGGGACTTTTCATCGTCAATCCCACAGTGCCTAAATACGAAACTCTTCAATCAATACGTCCTACCTGTCATGACATACTGTGCCGAAACGTGGACACGACACGGCTGGTCCACAAGTTCAAAGTCGCTATGGAGAGGGCTATAATAATAATAATGATTTTTTTTTTTAACACAAAAGCTCAACGTTTCTCTAAGGGATCGCATCAAGAATGAGGTGATCCGGTAAAGAACCAAGGTCATTGACATAGCCCACGGGATAAGCAAACTGAAGTGACAGTGGGCTGGCCATATTAGCCGTAGAACTGATAACCGTTGGGATAAACGGCTTCGTGAGTGGTGACCGCGTCTCGGCAAACGTAGCGTAGAATTTCCACAGGCCAGGTAGAATAATGATCGGACGGCTGGCAGAAGCTGGATGAGAGAAGCTGAGGATCGAACCAAGTGGCGTGCAATTGGAGATGCCTATGTCCAGCAGTGGACTGCGTTGATAATAATGAGATACGTATTTAAGCGTTTCTGGATATTCTATCCCTAGGCTAGACTGGAAGTCCGTCATTTTTTAATTTAGTAGCCTGAAACTTTGTCTTCAGGCTTTTGATTACAAATAAATGAATACTTATATCAGCATTTATGGGAATTCTATTCCTAAAGGGGTTAAAATAAGGGTCAAAAGTGTGTGTAAAAGTCAATTTTAATGGTCTATTGATTATAAATAAATACGTTTAAAAACGTGAACACAGTATTCATAGATACTTACACAGTTTTAAATAAATACATATAATCAACTTCCACGCGAGCAAAGCCGCGGGCAACAGCTAGTTTGTCATAAAGATACTGTGAGTCTTGAGGAAGAACATAGACTACTCTCCATCGAGATAACCGAGAACACAGTCGTGTGCAAAAGCTAGTACATGCATTACAAATATAAAAATTTACCTCGTATGTTCTAAAATGACACTAGTGACATCTGTCACAGAGATCAATCTTTAATCTATAATATTATAAAGCTGCAGAGTTTGTTTGTTTGTTTGTTTATTTGTTTGAACGCGCTAATCTCAGGAACTACTGGTCCAATTTGAAAAAATCTTTATCCCGATAGCCCGTTTATCGAGGAAGGCTACATATCATCACGCTAAGACCAATAGGACCGGAGCACCGATGAAGAATGTTTCAAAAACGGGGGAAAATTATCACGCTACGGGCAATAGGAGACGCAAACGACGTTGCGTGGGTCAGCTAGTTTAGGACTATAGTTACAAAACTCTCTGCAACTAGTATCCAACATCATAGTTCCTCTTAATTATTATCTTAATTGTGAAAATAATATTGTGTATTATTAACGTTCTCTCATATTTAAAGTCTATTTAATGTAAGACATTTGCTTACAAAGCGTTAGGAACGGCCTGTCTTTTCCGGCGTGGTGTTGCCACTACAACAATAGATATAGAACGATTCAAAGAGATATTGTCTATGACTACTGTGAGACAAAGTTGCCAGGTTGCCAGAGTAATACTAACGGTTCATGTGTTTGAGTATTAAACTAAAATTGACTGCATGGTGCAGTTGTTTAAGCGGTTACTTTTCGAAAAATTCCAATTTTAACAAAAACGAAAACTGACCTCAAGGTTCGACTCGATTTCTCTTGGATGCAATCATCAGATCTTAATGTCCTTATGACGGTACTACCGTTGGTATATCTCCTTTCCATTAAAAAAGAATAATAATAAAAAATACTTTGGACATCTAACACACAACGCCATCTAGTCCCAAGCTAAGCAGAGCTTGTGTTATGGGTACTAGATAACTGATATAAATACATTATATACTTTTTTTTGTAAATACATACATATTATACATAGAAAACACCTAAACTCCGAAACAAATATTTGGTGATCACACAAACATTTGGTGCGACCCAGGATTTGAACCCGAGAACTCAAGGACAGCAGTCGCATTCACTACCACTGTGCCACCGAGGGAGGCAGTCAATTCAAAATCGGTTCATAAACGACGAAGTTATAAGTGTGTGAAAACGATAACTGTAGGTATAATTTGTTATCTAATTGCTTCATCCGCTCAATTAAACTAGCTTTTCAATCATAAAAGTGTAAAAACATGAACAGATAAAACACAACCGTCGTTGTTCATTATAACCTAAGTTACCTATCTTATTATCGCTTATATGCAAACATATGGCTAAAGATAAGATAATAGATCCACTTTACCACTAAATAAACGTAGATTTAATCCCATACAAGTTCACAAACATCACTTTTTTGATAAAAACATGATAGATAACACAAACAACTTTGTACAACACACATATGCAACACAATAGTGACGCGCCCAAATATTTTATTTACAAACGAAAAGGATCGTTCGTCTTGTAATTAGTGACGTGCAACCTCGCACTGCAACAATCAGGAATAACGCCATCTATACGAACCTTATAGTACTACTAGTGCACTATCTTCGTAACTTTGTTTTGCCCAATTTTAACGAACTTAATTTTAAAAACATTTAATTTAACACCACATGTCTCTGTCAGCTATTTTAATTAGAAACCAGCAAGTACCGACTTATTTAAATCAATTTGTAAGTAGTATATTACTAATGCAGATTTTTTTCAATTATCAAAATAATAAAATCTTAAAGGTTGTATGAATGTAGGGACTTCTATAATTCTATAGATTTCAAGGGCAAGTTTTAAATATAAACCCCTTGTAGAAACATGCCTGAGTGGGTAACACGCACTTTTAAACTAAAAGAAAACTAGAACTTCTGCAAGTATGGAATAGCTGTTAATGTGGCAATGGTCGAATCTGATGTTATATGTCCGCTAAGGTGAATATTATATATATATAAGTTATTATAGTTATAAAAAAGCCCGCAATAACATATGGCTATCTTTAATATGCGGGTCACTAATAATAAGTTATCTTTCTTAGTAAATTGCGTCAACTGGTTTGAAAGATCCAAAAAGGAAGATCCGACAGGAAGGCGCGTCATCTACTTAATAATTAGTAGGTACTTAGTTCGTGTATCTCCATTTCCGGCTTAATTAGGTCTACAAAGTGAATCTTTAAGATGGTTTTATATACAAACGGAGATATATCTATACTAATATTATAAAGCTGAAGAATTAGTTTGTTTGTTTGTTTGAACGCGCTAATCTCAGCGACCCACGCTACGTCGTTTGCGTCTCCTATTACCTGTAGCGTGATAATTTCCCCCCGTTTTTGAAAAATTCTTTATTGGTGTTCCGCTCCTATTAGCCTTAGCGTGATGATATATAGTCTATGGCCTCGATAAATGGGCTATCTAACACTGAAATAATTTTTCAAATCGGACCAGCGGTTCCTGAGATTAGCGCGTTCAAACAAACAAACAAACTCTTCAGCTTTGTATATTAAGTATAGATTGTAGTGTAGGACTTAAACCTAAATGATTTATATTAAACTAGCTGACCCGGCGAACTTCGTATCGCCATATTTACATATCTGTCTCAGCTTTCCGTTGACTTATAAATTCACCTTTCCCGTTGTTTTTTAATTTTTCTCGTACACAAACCTTTTTAAGAATTATTATAGAATAGCTGTTGCCCGCGGCTTTGCTCGCGTGGAAGTTGATTATATGTATTTATTTAAAACTGTGTAAGTATCTATGAATACTGTGTTCACGTTTTTAAACGTATTTATTTATAATCAATAGTCCATTAAAATTGACTTTCACACACACTTTCGACCCTTATTTTAACCCCTTTAGGAATAGAATTCCCATAAATGCTGATATAAGTATTCATTTATTTGTAATCAAAAGCCTGAAGACAAAGTTTCAGGCTACTAAATTAAGAAATGACGGACTGCCAGTCTAGCCTAGGGATAGAATATCCAGAAACGCTTAAATACGTATCTCATTATCATCAACGCAGTCCACTGCTGGACATAGGCATCTCCAATTGCACGCCACTTGGTTCGATCCTCAGCTTCTCTCATCCAGCTTCTGCCAGCCGTCCGATCATTATTCCACCTGGCCTGTGGACGTTCTACGCTACGTTTGCCGAGACGCGGTCACCACTCACGAACCCGTTTATCCCAACGGTTATCAGTTCTACGGCTAATATGGCCAGCCCACTGTCACTTCAGTTTGCTTATCCCGTGGGCTATGTCAATGACCTTGGTTCTCTACCGCATCACCTCATTCTTGATGCGATCCCTTAGAGAAACGTTGAGCTTTTTTGATGAGAAAAAATCATCATTATTATTATTATAGCCCTCTCCATAGCGACTTTGAACTTGTGGACCAGCCGTGTCGTGTCCACGTTTCGGCACAGTATGTCATGACAGGTAGGACGTATTGATTGAAGAGTTTCGTATTTAGGCACTGTGGGATTGACGATGAAAAGACCCGACAAAGTTTCCCAAACGCTGCCCAACCCGGCTGAATTCTCCTGTTCATCTCGTCCTCGAAGTTGTTTCTACTTAACTGCAAAGTCTGCCCGAGGTACCACACATATTTTTGAACAACTTCAAGAACGGCACCGTGAACCACAACCGGTTCCGGTAGAACATGTTCGTACATACGTATCTACTCATTTTAAATCAGTAGCCATAAATAAAGTTGCATGTTTCTAACTTCAAGAATGACGGACTTCCAGAATAACCTATGTACGAAATAACAACCCCTATTTAACCTCTTAGGGGTAGATTATCCGAAACGCTTAAACACGTATCTACTATTTTTTAATCAGTAGCCCAAAAGTAAAGAACGACGAACTTCCTTACAAACTTTCAACCCCGATTTCACCCCCTTAGGGGTAGAATATTAAGAAACGTTTAAATACGTATCTCTTCATTTTAAATCAGTAGCCCAAAAGTAAAGAATGACGAACATCCTTACAAACTTTCAACCCCGATTTCACCCCCTTAGGGGTAGATTATCCAGAAACGCTTAAACACATATCTACTATTTTTTTATCAGTAGCCCAAAAGTAAAGAATGACGAACTCCCTTACAAACTTTCAACCCCGATTTCACCCCCTTAGGGGTAGAATATTAAGAAACGTTTAAATACGTATCTATTCATTTTAAATCAGTAGCCCAAAAGTAAAGAATGACGAACATCCTTACAAACTTTCAACCCTGATTTCACCCCCTTAGGGGTAGAATATTAAGAAACGTTTCAATACGTATCTATTCATTTTAAACCAGTACCCCAAAAATAAGGTTTCACGTTTCTTACTTAAAAAATGACGAACTTCCATACAAACTTTCAACCCCTATTTCACCACCTTAGGGGTAGAATATTCAGAAACGTTGAAACACGTATCAATTCATTTTTAATCAGCAGCCAAAAAATAAAGTTTCATGTTTCTGACTTCAAAAATTACGAACTTCCAGACTGACCTATATACGAAATAACAACCCCTATTTCACCCCTTAGGGGTAGAATATCCAGAAACGCTTCAATACGTATCTACCCATTTTTAATCAGTAGCCCAAAACTACATTTTCATGTTTCTCACTTAAAAAATGACGGACTTCCTTACAAACTTTCAACCCTTATTTCACCCCTTTGCGGGCATAATATCCAGACTCCTAAATACGTATCTAATCATTTTTATTAAGTAGCCCAAAAATAAAGTTTCATATTTCTTATTTAAAAAATTACGGACTTCCATACAAACTTTCAACCCCTATTTCACCCCCTTAAGGGTAGAATATCCAGAAACGCTTACACGTATCTACTCTTTTTTAATCAGTAGCCAAAAAGTAAAGTTTCATGTTTCTTACTTAAAAAATGACGAACTTCCATACAAACTTTCAACCCCTATTTAACCCCCTTAGGGGTAGAATATTCAGAAACGTTGAAACACGTATCAATTCATTTTTAATCAGCAGCCAAAAAATAAAGTTTCATGTTTTAACTTCAAAAATGACGGACTTACAGACTGACTTATATACGAAATAACAACCCCTATTTAACCCCTTAGGGGTAGAATATCCAGAAACGCTTAAATACGTATCTGCTCTTTTTTAATCAGTACCTTAAAAATAAAGTTTGTTGTTTCTTACTTAAAAAATGACGAACTTCCATACAAACTTTCAACCCCTATTTCACCCCCTTAGGGGTAGAATATTCAGAAACGCTGAAACACGTATCAATTCATTTTTAATAAGCAGCCTAAAAATAAAGTTTCATGTTTCTAACTTAAAAGACGACGGACTTCCAGACTGACCTATATACGAAATAACAACCCCTATTTAACCCCTTAGGGGTAGAATATCCAGAAACGCTTAAATACGTATCTGCTCTTTTTTAATGAGTACCTTAAAAATAAAGTTTTTTGTTTCTTACTTAAAAAATGACGAACTTCCATACAAACTTTCAACCCCTATTTCACCCCCTGGGGGTAGAATATTCAGAAACGCTAAAATACGTATCGATTCATTTTTAATCAGCAGCCTAAAAATAAAGTTTCATGTTTTAACTTCAAAAATGACGGACTTCCAGACTGACCTATATAGGAAATAACAACCCCTATTTAACCCCTTAGGGGTAGAATATCCAGAAACGCTTAAATACGTATCTGCTCTTTTTTAATCAGTACCTTAAAAATAAAGTTTTTTGTTTCTTACTTAAAAAATGACGAACTTCCATACAAACTTTCAACCCCTATTTCACCCCCTGGGGGTAGAATATTCAGAAACGCTAAAATACGTATCGATTCATTTTTAATCAGCAGCCTAAAAATAAAGTTTCATGTTTTAACTTCAAAAATGACGGACTTACAGACTCACTTATATACGAAATAACAACCCCTATTTAACCCCTTAGGGGTAGAATATCCAGAAACGCTTAAATACGTATCTGCTCTTTTTTAATCAGTACCTTAAAAATAAAGTTTGTTGTTTCTTACTTAAAAAATGACGAACTTCCATACAAACTTTCAACCCCTATTTCACCCCCTTAGGGGTAGAATATTCAGAAACGCTGAAACACGTATCAATTCATTTTTAATAAGCAGCCTAAAAATAAAGTTTCATGTTTCTAACTTAAAAGACGACGGACTTCCAGACTGACCTATATACGAAATAACAACCCCTATTTAACCCCTTAGGGGTAGAATATCCAGAAACGCTTAAATACGTATCTGCTCTTTTTTAATGAGTACCTTAAAAATAAAGTTTTTTGTTTCTTACTTAAAAAATGACGAACTTCCATACAAACTTTCAACCCCTATTTCACCCCCTTAGGGGTAGAATATTCAGAAACGCTGAAACACGTATCAATTCATTTTTAATAAGCAGCCTAAAAATAAAGTTTCATGTTTCTAACTTAAAAGACGACGGACTTCCAGACTGACCTATATACGAAATAACAACCCCTATTTAACCCCTTAGGGGTAGAATATCCAGAAACGCTTAAATACGTATCTGCTCTTTTTTAATCAGTACCTTAAAAATAAAGTTTTTTGTTTCTTACTTAAAAAATGACGAACTTCCATACAAACTTTCAACCCCTATTTCACCCCCTGGGGGTAGAATATTCAGAAACGCTAAAATACGTATCGATTCATTTTTAATCAGCAGCCTAAAAATAAAGTTTCATGTTTTAACTTCAAAAATGACGGACTTACAGACTGACTTATATACGAAATAACAACCCCTATTTAACCCCTTAGGGGTAGAATATCCAGAAACGCTTAAATACGTATCTGCTCTTTTTTAATCAGTACCTTAAAAATAAAGTTTGTTGTTTCTTACTTAAAAAATGACGAACTTCCATACAAACTTTCAACCCCTATTTCACCCCCTTAGGGGTAGAATATTCAGAAACGCTGAAACACGTATCAATTCATTTTTAATAAGCAGCCTAAAAATAAAGTTTCATGTTTCTAACTTAAAAGACGACGGACTTCCAGACTGACCTATATACGAAATAACAACCCCTATTTAACCCCTTAGGGGTAGAATATCCAGAAACGCTTAAATACGTATCTGCTCTTTTTTAATGAGTACCTTAAAAATAAAGTTTTTTGTTTCTTACTTAAAAAATGACGAACTTCCATACAAACTTTCAACCCCTATTTCACCCCCTTAGGGGTAGAATATTCAGAAACGCTGAAACACGTATCAATTCATTTTTAATAAGCAGCCTAAAAATTAAGTTTCATGTTTCTAACTTAAAAGATGACGGACTTCCAGACTGACCTATATACGAAATAACAACCCCTATTTAACCCCTTAGGGGTAGAATATCCAGAAACGCTTAAATACGTATCTACTCTTTTTTAATCAGTAGCCCAAAAGTAAAGTTTCATGTTTCTTACTTCAAAAATGACGAACTTCCATACAAACTTTCAACCCCTATTTAACCCCCTTAGGGGTGGAATTTCAAAAAATCCTTTCTTAGTGCTCACTTACGTCATATGAAGAACCTACATGCAAAATTTCAGGATTGTACCTTCAGCGGTTTGGGCTGTGCGTTGATCTCTGGGTATGTCAGTCAGTCAGTCACCTTACTCTTTTATATATATAGATGAAATGAATTAATATTAATTCATTTCATCATTCATAAAATAGCGAGATATATATCTCGCAATTAATTTAAAAAAATTAAGTGGTTTATAATTATATTTCCAGATAACATAACAGGTTTCTAAAACCACGTGGTTAGTAGGTTTTGTCCTGAAAGCAGTGGCGGATTTACATATTTGCCGCCAGTAGGCTATGAAATTTTTGCCGCCCCTTCACCCCTTTATTAACCGACTTCAAAAAAAGGAGGAGGTTCTCAATTCGACTGTTTCTATTTTTATTTTTTATGTTTGTTACCTCATAACTTTCGACTGCGTGAACCGATTTTGATGACTCTTTTTTTATTTCAAAGCTGGTTCTTCCCATGTTGTCCCATTTCAATTTAGTCCAGTTCTGACATGTCATCCATGATAAAACCATATAAGTCTTAAATTTGCATTAAGTATGTGCGCGACAAATTAACGAATAACTCAATATTCCCGTATGGTCCCATTTAAATTTGGTCCAGATTGAAGTCGTTTTTTTTTTTGTTAAAATTTGTGATTATTATATGTGGAAACCATTTCAAGCCGTCATTCTACAGGGGTTGGCGAGTAGTGTGTCGAAATCGAACCGAGTAAAGCTATAAGGTGTTTGGGAAGAGGGAGTGGGGGGGACTTTGTCTCAATTCTCGCTCAGTCATCGTTATCGCTCTAATTGCACGGATTTATAATTATTGTCATCACCTCTCATTTGGGAACTCGAAGCCTTTTTTTTACGTGTGCAAACCCCCACGGACCGTCACCCCACCGGGGTTTGCGGCGAGGCGGTGTTTCGGAATTGGATCGACTAAAACCACATGGTGTGCCACTCTGCGCCAGAGATGAGAAGGACCCGGGAGCTCCTGTTATTACGACATACGGACCTCTCCCAGCACCTACCGTACTGACGCTGGCACCGTCTGCTGATGGACTCTTTAATACGGTCACACTCAGGGCAGCCTGAGGCGCTGGTAAGCGCGCCTCCGCTGCCTGGTTCGCCGGCATTGAATTGGGTCCTAGTGGAGGTTGTCCTCCTGGGCCCTTTCCGTTACCTCCTTCTGGGAGATTACGTGTTCACAGAATGTTGCGACCGTGGTAAAGCAGCTGTTGCTACCGGCCATGAAACGTATGACTCTGGCTGGTAGCGAGAGATCTCTTCCGAGGACTGCAGTGAAAGCATGACGCTGTGACTCGAGACGGGTCAAACCGCCAGCGTATGCTGGGCTGAGTCCTCACTGCGGTAGCAGTGGTGGCGGGTGGGACTTAGTTCCCTCCTATCGACCTAATGCAGGTACTTCCCGAAGCAGCTGCGCCCGGTTCCAACCTGTATCAGTCGGAAGGAAAGGGTCCCTTGCTGCCGCCCTGTCCACTCGAGGATGACCGGCTGGAGATCCTCCACGGCGGCAAAGCCAGCACGTGGAGTTTACAGCCGGGACGACCAGCGAGCCATCGTGACATCGTGATCTTGACCATCACGCTAGAGGCGTGCCCTATTCTGGGCCTCGAACTGGAACTCTAAGCCTTAAATCAACCTTCAACCAGTTTCTGTAGGAGCAGAAAGTAGTTGAAGACGTTTCCGTACAACAAAGGGCGAGCATACGTTCCCGTTTATGGGCTCCTTAGCCAAAATAGATGAGAAGAACGTGGATAATATTCCACCCGTCACGAATGCGGTGGTAGGAGACCACTGTCCATAGACCAAACGGCCCGTGTGTTGGTCCTAAGCTGCAGGCACCAGGCTTGCCAAAAGTTGCTTGAGCGCCCACGTGCAATGCCACCAAAGCTGGTCTTTTTCTTCCGTGTGGAATTGAAATACATTCAGAGACTCACTACTGGACCACCGCTGATATAGTTATGTCGAACTGAGACCGATCAAAGCCACGCTCTGTCTCGGGTACTAGTGGCCTAAGAACTAGATGTAACCTAGAAAAAACTTCTGGTACCCTGATCTCGAGCCATCTACGGTTTACAAATGGCCCCTCGTACATGGTGACCAAAATCTCTCATTCCTGGCTCTAAAGATTTAACCCTGAGCTGCTTCATTGCGACTAATGGCGTGACCTATAACTCCTCAAGCCTGAGTCGCCTACCACCGCTTGCAGAGCCTGGCCTGGTTTCGGCATCCTCCTGTGGAACATACTGGCATAACTGGCCACCAGGGGTGTTTCACTGGTCGTCGGGCGCATCGAGGCGCTGGGCTTACGGGTGGCCCTGGACAAGACGGAGGCCCTATTGTTCCATGGGCCCCGTCGTGGTCCACCCGCCGACGCCTCCATAGAGGTCAACTCGGTCCTCGTACCGGTTCGGGCCCAGATAAGGTATCTGGGCCTAATACTCGAAGGTAGGTGGCTCTTCGACGAGCACTTCCGACTTCCGTTCCGAAGCTGGTCGACGCTGCCTCCTCCCTTGGGCGACTTTTGCCCAACTTGGGTGGAGCCAGCGTCGCAACGCGACTCCTGTACACGGGGGTTGTCCGGTCGATGGCGCTGTATGGTGCACCGGTGTGGGTGGCGGCTCTGACTGCCCTAAATAAGGCCCGCCTCTGGCGGCCTCAGAGGGTATTGGCAGTCAGGGCCATACGCGGATACCGCACGGTGTCTACCGAGGCGGCGTGCGCCCTGGCCGGAACACCCCCGTGGGATTTGGAGGCGGAAGTGCTCGCCAAAGTTTATCGACAGGTGGCTGAATATCGGGCGGAGTATGGCTATCGCCCTCCGCCCGAAGAGGTACGTGAGTGGCGTGAAGCCGCCCGTCGAGCCACGATGGCTAGATGGTCGTTCCGGCTGGAGACTCCACGTGCTGGCTTTGCCGCCGTGGAGGCTCTCTAGCCGGTCATCCTCGAGTGGGCAGGGCGGCAGCACGGGACCCTTTCCTTCGGACTGACGCAGGTCCTTTCCGGGCACGGTTGCTTCGGGAAGTACCTGCACTAGATCGCTAGGAGGGAATTGAGTCCTGCCTGCCACCACTGCGTCTGCAGTGAGGACTCGGCCCAGCATACGCTGGCGATCTGCCCCGCATGGGCGTCGCAGCGTCGGGCCCTCACTACAGTCATCGGAGAAGATCTCTCGCTACCGGCCGTCATTCGCTCCATGGCTGGTAGCGACAGCAGTTTTACCGCGGTCGCAACCTTCTGCGAAGATGTAATCTCGCAGAAGGAGGCGGCGGAGAAGGCCCGGGAGGACGATGTCCACTCGGACCCAATCCGCCGCCGGCGAACCGGGCGGCGGAGGCGCGTCTACCAGCGCCTCATGCCGCCCTGAGTGTGGCCACGGATGGTCGGGACGGGTTTTCCCCTCCATCCGCTCTAGTGGCTACCCGCGAGTGGGCGACGTATGCGTGTGCCGTACGTCGCCTATACATCGAGAGTCCATCAGGTGACGGTGCCCGCTTCCGTGCGGGCAGGCGCTGGGAGAGATCTGGATGTGTTAATAACAGCAGTTCCTGGATCCCTCCCGTCTCAGGCGCAGAGTGGCACACCGTGTGGTTTTAGCCAGTTCGAGTCCGATACACTGCCCCGCCGCAAACCCCGGTGAGGTGACGGTCCTACGGTACCGGTATACCTCCTTGCTTAAGATGACATCGCGCAGAAAGAGGCGGCGGAAAGGAACAGGGATGAAAATTTCTACTCGAACCTAATTCGCCGCCCCCCGGTGAAACGGGCGGCGCAGCGCACTCTAGGAACTCATGTCGCCGTCAGTGGCTATTAAGAAAAATGTTAGTCAAAATTGCTAATTTTAATTTTAAACTGCTACTGAGATGTTTTAAAAACCTTTTTTACAAATATATATTTTACCAAGCGTTAAGTAATTTTTCAAATACCTAATATTAAAGTTGAGAGTATTTGGTACACTGCATAATATATACATTGTACAGTGTTTTTTTTTTTCAATTGTCGAGAAAAAATCGTCAAAATTTTGCCGCCCCCTAAAATTCGCCGCCCTAGGCTCCAGCCTACTCAGCCTAGTGGTAAATCCACCACTGCCTGAAAGTGAGACAGGAGTCACGGTCGCATCTATGCAAATAAATGAAATATGTTGGGACCACCGACTTCAAACAGATTCTAGGTACCTAGCACACATTATAATACTACTATTTAAATAAATAAAGAAATAAGTATAGACAAGAATTGGCACATAGCAGTTTATGAAGAGCCAGTTTATTTTACGCTTTTTAGTGTTTTTTGGCAGGGAGTTTTCGTTGGATGTTTTTTGGAAGTCGGTTTTTTTTTAAGTTTTTCACTTAAAAAAAAGACAACTCCCGCATTAGGAATAAATCCTGTGTCCTGTGAATTTGTTCCTATATTCAGCAGTTTAATAGACAGACACAGTGACTTTCGCGTTTCTAATATATCGAGGGATTACTTTATTGCTTTATATCACAAGTAGATATTTGATTAATGTTTTTAAATAGACCGTAGAAGTGGACAAACACGATATTTAAAATAGCTGTTTTAGTGCCGCGAATAATATGTCAAAAAGTTATTTTCTCTAAACCTGTTCATAACGCGGTATAAAACCTAAATAAACTACAACATGGTAGGTATATGTAGTACTATGACAACTCTGAGTATATAAAGTGACTCTGTATTGTTATTTTGATCGTTCAATGAATTTTAAATTAACTGTCATAGCGGATTTAATTTTATTTTACTCGCCTTTTCTAATTCGGACAACCACGCGTCCGCGTGTATACAATTATCAGATTACAACCATAAAACAACTAGGTTACATAAAACCACAAACGTTGAAGGTTTAGCTCAAGAAAGTATTCGATAAAACAGGAATGTAACACGGAAATTGTTAAATGGCGCGAAGCCATACCGTACCGACTCTTCGCGCGCTTCTGACTTTTTTATAAGAAAAAAAATATTCATAATTTAAATTTCAAGGCAGGGACAATCGTTATTTAGGCTTTTTGAAAAAGTACTATAAGATTTTGACCTGTTTTTTGTCGACTGGCTCGAACCACGGTAAACCGGTTAACTATTTGAATGCTTTTCACAGAGTGACTGAAGTTGTTGGAGGTCCAATTTTAGATCTTGCGAGACAAGCGCATTATGTGAATTTCCGTCCTCTAAATTTTTAGAGGACGGAAATGCACATAATGCGCTTGTCTTACTTCAGGTCACCTGTCGGCTCATTTGTAACTGTGTTGTGTAAACGTTTAAAGAAAGTTCCAAAAACAGCAGCTTATGTATATATTTAAAGATTGACTCACTGTAATCTTTTTTATGGTTATCATCACGCTACGGGCAATAGGAGACGCAAACAAGGTTGCTTGGGTCAGATATTAGCTTATACATATAGTAGAAGGAAAATTCGTATTCCTTTTTTAACCTCTTTCACTAGATAGACAGAAAATATAGCTACTTAGTAATAATAATCTTATGAAGAGTATTTTTAATCACTGTGATGTTACTGTGATTTTTGTGACTAGTTTGTAAGGTGCGACATCTAAGTCAGTGGCGAACCCAGGGGGGGGGATATGGGGGATATATCCCCCCCCCCGAAATATTTATGTTCAATAAAAAAATTAACTTCGATTGTTGGCGAGCGACGACGCGAATTGGTGCCACGATTCCTGTAACAACTGCAACATGTAAGCGTTCGTTTTCAACTCTAAGAGGAGTGAAATCTTACTTGAAAAGCACCACAGGACACCGAGATGTTCCTCTAAACCCAAAAGACATTCTTAACAAGCTAGCGCACAATAAATAAACGCGGCTTGATTTTATTTTTTGATTTTATCATTTGTAAGAGTACAAAAATTCCATGAAAATTTCTTCATATTGAATTTACCACGAATAATTTTATAAAGTTATACTTTTTTTCCTTCAAATAATAACATGTGATTTTCGGTTGTTCTCTGTGTTTACTTATTCGTTAACCTTTCTTCTTTACAATACCCTCCGTGGGGGGACACATGAACGCCGTGTGTGGGACTCCCGACGAATTGGTCTACCCACTAAACCCCGCGGCGGACTACCTCGGCTGTCGGGGGAGCTCCAGGAATGCATCAGTGGCTTCTGGAGTTCCCCCTGCCGTACCTCCCCGTACCACCCCCGGGGCAGGTAGCTATCGCGCCTCTCACCGCTCTACACAGTAAGAGTCGGGACACCGACCCGCCTTAGACGACACCCCGGTGTCACAGGTCTCGAGTCGTTTGCAGCGGCCCCATTTCCCCTAAATGTGGCCACAACGACCCTTAAGCGACGATTGGGGAGTTAACGGTCTCTATCGCGTCCCCTTCGTTGGCTCCTGCGAGCCGGATCTACCTTTTCTCGATCCCGCTCTGCGGACTCCTTCTGCAGCATAACATCTCTTCACAGAAGGAGACCGCGGCCTCCCATCCCACACTACTCGCCAGCATTGCCGCGATCAATGCTGGTGGTAACAGGTTTTGTCCGATCTGTCTGTCCAGGACTCGAGGTTCGGACTCCAACGCAGGGCAGCCCTCCAGCGTGTGCTGGGTGGACCCGCAGTGGTGGCATTGTGCCGGAGCCTCACGTCCGATTCTGTTCAGATACTCACATAAGCAACCGTGCCCGATAAGTATCTGAGTAAACAAGTAGGTGACACAGTCGGTTTTCTCTATCCGAGCTTCGACAGCGTGTTGGCTGGCACAGCCCTGGATTTCGAGCCGTACCCGACAAGCCCGTAGGGCTTGCGTATGTGCGTTACGCCGAAGCATTCCGGGCTCATGATCCGGCGCTGTCTCGGTGGCGGCGGCGGGTGGGGCTCGCGCCAGTATCGTCGCCGCCTCGTACGACTTATTCGTTTACCTGAGCAACGTTTCTTTCTATCTCTCTCTACATATATTTATATTTTACTGGCAATCTGTATAATCTGGTATTCTACACAATGCCTAGGCAATGTATACAATACATAATACGTAACATTTACACTAAAATTGTTAATGCATTTCTAAGGTTTACAAAAGATGGTATCCCCCCCCGAAATAAATTCCTAGGTTCGCCACTGATCTAAGTAGAATATATCCCATGTCGCAGGACTTTACATACATGCTAGAAACGAACACATAAAATATCCAGACTCAGAACAACAATTTGTGGATCATACAAAAGTGTTGTCCCATCTGGGATTTGAACCCACAACACAGCGCAGTAGAGTGCGTCGTGGCGACCGCTTAAGCCACTAAGCCAAAAGTCAAAATTATATTTTGCCGTAGCATGGCTCGCATACTTCAGTTTAATTGTCTACCTGTGTTGTCTAACTTGTCTACCTTTTTATTGTTAAATCGGGTAACACCTTTTAGTAAAACAAAAAAGTACATCTATAAGTAGCTATGCAAATTAATAAAGTAGTGCCTGTTTATAATTTCAAATTAACAACTTCGCACTAAATGCATATGAAAATCGGTAATTACATCAACAAATCATTTTTTATATTTTTATCTGTCTGTCGGTTTGTTCCGGCTAATCTCCGGAACAGCTGGACCGATTTAGACGGGACTTTCACTGACAAATAGCTGCTGATGTAAGGAGTAACTTATACTACTTTTTTGGACTAGCTTTTTAGAGGCCTATGTCCAGCAACCAGGTTTGGGCCTTGGGCTCCGCCCGCGTTGGGCCGGCTCGACCAATGTGATACCACGGCCTCACAGAAAACCGGTGTGAAATAGTGCTTGCGCTGTGTTTCACCGAGTGAGTGAGGATACCGGAGGCCCATAACCCAACCCCTCCCCCTATCTTCCCCCATCCCCCAAAGGCCGGTAACGCACTTGTGACGCCTCTGGTGTTGCGGGTGTCCATGGGCGGCTGTAATCGCTTATCATCAGGCGGTACGTCTGCTCGTTTGCCTGGCTATTCCATAAAAAAAATCTTCAACGTTAATTCTGAGTGATTTTTTTTAACCGACTTCAAAAAAATGGAGGAGGTTTCTCACTTCGATCGTATACAAATATGTTTTTTTTATGTGTGTCCGCGGATAACTTCGTCGTTTATGAACCGATTTTGATGATTCTTTTTTTAATGGAAAGGAGAAATCCCGACGGTGGTACCATGACAAGGAAACTAGGATCTGATGATGGCATCCCAGGGAAATCGAGGGGAACCCTTATTTCGGAAACTGGAAGTTATGGATCGACACAGGCAGGCAGTAGATTTTGGTGTTTTCGCCTAATTTACCTCGACAATACAGCACATGCTGTGGCGTCTGTTTGTTTCGATTTAAGAGTTTTAACTTTGGCTTCAATTTGACTTTCATAAATGTCGCCGGGTCTCCAGCGAACAAATTTGTAAATTTTTGTGTTGTCAACACGTGTTTGTGACAAAAGTTTCTGTAATTTCCTTGTGTTGGCAACAAAAATTGTCAACAAATGTTGAGAACAGTGTTTCCGTTTTTGGCGGTAAATGTCAAAAGAATACGCTTGTTGCAAATATTTATTGGCTCTATAGTGACGCTTAGTTCGAATGTTTTTCAAATTGTTGGCGACTCGGTACCTACACGGTACATAATATTATGTATGTAGACACAATGGAAACAAAAGTTGGCGATTTTTTGAAGTGTTCCAAACATTTGGTAACACTGAAAAAATCATGTTCCTCTTTCATATTTTTTTTTATAAATCGTATGTTCAAGAAGACATTTACATTAAACTTAATAGGATTAGACTCGTCGTAGACAGACTACGAAATGCGTAGACGTCGTAGCACTGTTGTAGTTACTTCGTTTTGATTTCCAGCAAATTTTCACATTAAATTTTATTTTACCTGTAGTTTATCTGTAGGTATACATTAATGTAATGCTAATTTATTATTCTCTAGCTTCATGTTTTAATAATTGTACCTTCAAATTTAATAATCAAGCCTCTATTTAAATTTATTTTTATGTCAGTTCGTGTACAACACAGCGAATACAATCTCATACATTTATATAAGACCAAGAAAATATATCCTCGTCTATTTTTAGACAATTTCTGCTCCTTATAGATTTTGGGATTTGTTATATATAGAATGTAAATATGGCGACATGGCTTTTCATATTTTGACTTACACTGTAACATTAATATAAAAAAATTAAAAATCATAGATATATAGAATATGATTAAAACCAGAGAAATAAAAAAAAAAGTATTTAAATATCGAATAACATGCAGCTTTCTGCATCAACCGATTGAGGCAAAGGAATCAACTTAGGAGCCAATTAAAAAATTGAACCATAATAAACCACAGTTCCGTATAAACTTACTGAATGATTAAAAGCACACACAATCTATTACTCGTAATAACACTGTATTCCGCATACAACGTTTCTGCACGTCACAAAAAATCAATATAGGCAGTCTTAAAATCACTTTAGTTTAACACCACATACAGACGTGTATCCGAAACGACAAACACTAGATATATTCCCACGCATTTTGTTTACATTAATTTTTATTTAATATATTTTAATAAAACTGTAAAATATTACATAAGAATTTTGGTTGAAATTTTATGTTTTCCGTGCGGGCTGAGTACGCTCCCCGCTCGGGTATTCTCGGAGAACTTCGTAGGTTTCCGTTTAGGGGTGAATCGAGTGAGTCATTAGCCTCGAGGGGTAGTTCGACGTTTCGTTTCACGCTTAAAGCAACATTTGAGCAGCGTCTTTTATAATTTGTTATTAGAACTACATTTATGTCCGTAAATAAGTGTAACTTTGAAATACTAGCTATGCCTAAGCTAAATAGCCTATGTTAAAGTTCATCACACATTAAAATCATCGTAAACAACAGTATGAATAATAATTTTATAACCGCGCCATCTACTATTCAAAACAGAAATTACTTTTCCATTATTATTTTAAAGCCGCGTCGTGGACCCGCCTAATGTTAAGTAAGGTGACTCATCATGGTACCATCTCGTTACTTATAGTGCAACCTCAAAAATGCTACTTGGGACTCCCGCGCGCCGCGTTAGAGTAAATTTTTGTATAGGTAATCTGCATTGATATACAAAAATAATCTGTGCTGAATTTTGAGCAAGTTATGTAGACATCTGATCACATCTGTACACATAAATAAATTGGAGTGTCTGTTTGTAATAATAAAATAACCGCTGTTTACTAAATGCATAATATATGTATGTATATTGTATACCTACACGGTACATATACCAAAATATTTTTTTACAATTTTTGTATGTCTGTTTGTTCCGGCTAATCTCTGAAACTGCTGGACCGATTTTGACGGGACTTTCACTGATAGGTAGCTGATGATATAAGGAGTAACATATGCTTTTTACAAGCTTTTTATTAACTTGCAATGTATGTATGTATGATTGTATGTTCGGGTGGAATCTTGCAACTCAATTTTGAAGCAGATATCTTCAACCGATTTTACAATATTACATGCGTGACAATATAATATTATGATGACATGGAGCTGATCTGATGCTGGAGCTGGAAGGTGGCCATAGGAACTCTGTAAAGAAACGTCGCAACATCATCGAGTTAGGACTCGTTTGATTCGTCTCGAGGCATTCCAGTAAAAGCTTGTTTAAAAGCTTTTTAAATTAATTTATTTTAGACTAGCTTCGCCCCGCGGCGTTACCCGCGGTACGACAATGACCGCGGGTAACACCGCGGGGTACAGCTAGTTCTCTCTATTTTTCGTGCATTCCACATAGTTTCATCACAAGTTACACCAGCAGTGTAATGAAGACCCTATTCTTCATTGATGCTATCACGTTAGCGATCGACTGTCGATTTCTTAAGTCAACACGAATTTTGCCTTCTATAGGAGAGTATTTAGTTTTGATAGAATTAATATTCCAATGTGAATAAAAACAAAACCCAAATCGGTTCAATGTCGTGTCTATAAATTTATTCAGAACAAACGCTATTTTAAAAGTGAATTAATTTTAGTAATGACAATGATTCTTTTGTTTCGATGTAAATTGATACACATAAAGTTTAAATTTGTTTCATTTATTACATAACCTTACAACCTCAGGAGCCATCAACATTTTTTACAAAAATTGATTATTATTCTTTGACTGCTTCGATAGCGCAGTGGTAGCGTTCGCGACTGTTGTACTTGAAGTCTCGGGCTCGATTCCCAGGCCGGACCAAATGTTTGTATGATCTGTAAATATTTGTTTCTGGGTTTCAATGTTTTGAATGTCACATTTGTATTTAAAAACAACAATATATTTGTATTTATTTCAGTTATCTAGTACCCATAATAAAAGCTTGCTTAGTTTGGGACTTAGTTTGAAAACTGGTGTGAAACAGCGCTTGTGCTGTGTTTCATCCCTTTATCATCCCCCTCTCCATACCCCAAAGGCTGGCAACGCACTTGTGACGCCTCTGGTGTTGAGGGTGTCCATGGGCGGCGGTAATCGCTTACTATCAGGCGATATGTCTGGTTTGCCGCCTATTTCATAAAAAAAAGATGGCGTTTTGTGTCAGATGTCAAAATATTATTATTACATAATTATTCAAAATATTATTATTCTTCATCATCATCAAAGTTAAAAATAAGTTTTCGACCTACTTTGCCACGCTGGCCAGACGGATTGGGTGGCAGTTCATTTCAAGTCATCTTCTCTTTTCAGTGCTGTTGTCTGGCATAGTTTACTCATTGTATATAGTTAGCTCGGCTCTTACGCGACATCCACGGCATGAATACGAGTGATACTCCGCATTCTTAATCTGTCACCAAAGCTCTAACTATTGCATATCTTTCTTCTACGCAATGAGAGGATTCGTTCTGAACTGAACGGAGGTAAAGAGGGCTGAAAGAAAATATGTAAGAAATTATTTACCCAGTACAGGACGCCAGGAAGTTGAAAAAAAACTACAGGAGAAAGATATTTATGTTACATACTTCGTTTTATAATTTGTAAAATATTAAATTTAATTTATTATTATAATATCATGAAACTGTTTGTGACCCCTGACTATATATAATACAGTAGTTTGAAAAAGAAAAATCTACTTATTATAGTTGAAGTCACTTAGTAATTAAAATTCTTAAGGTACACAAGTCCTCTCGTCACAGCTAAGTAAGTTCTTTTACATTAAAATTATACTTAATTATATTAAAGGCAGTAGAGCCACGCTGATTTCAGCACGGGCAATATAAATTAGATCTATAATATAATATATTTAAAGTATAATCTATACATAAACTAGCGACCCGCCCCGGCTTCGCACGAGTGGATTTTAGATGCCCCCGCCGACGACACGATTCGTGCATTTTAAATCTGTAATATCTTCGAATATATTCATTTAACTTAGATACTGTAAAGGACCATTTTGATCTGTATTAAATGCACAATGTATTTAATTTACTTAATTGTAAAAGGATTCATTTTGTATTGCTTAAAATCACTTCGTAAATAAGCCATTATTTCTCGTAAAAAGAAAGGAATAAAAAATGGTTGTTGTGGGTTATCCCTAAGAGATAGACATATATCGTCGCGGACTTTTTTGTAGTACTTTTTAAGGTGTACAATACTGTAGTACATTATTTTGATCTATCTCGTAGGGCGCAACCAGCGTTTGCAATGTAAGCGCAAAAAATGTGTTTATTTGCTACATCACATTAGAAACCTCGAAAATTAACAGTGTTTCCATACGATATTATGCATTTATTATACATATTATTATACATATACCTCTTGAATCACTCTATCTATTAAAGAAACCCGCATCATAATCCTTTGCGTAGTTTTAAAGATTTAAGCAAACATAGGGACATAGGGACAGAAAAAGCGACTTTGTTTTATACTATGTAGTGATGTTATAATTGGGGTGTCTGTTTGTAACGTGGATATAACCGATTTTTACTAAATGCATAATATGTACGAGTCATACACGGTGCATATACCAAAATTTTTTTTTTTTTACAATTTTTGTGTCTGTCTGTTCCGGCTTATCTCTAATACGGCTGGACCCATTTTGACGTGACTTTCACTGGCAGATAGCTGATGGTATAAGGAGTAACTTCGTTTACTTTTTTACTAGCTTCGACAGCGTTACCTGCGGTTGTTATTATACCTCGGGTAACACGGTGGGGCTTAGCTAGTCATACATATTTTATTTGCCAGCAAAATGGGCGACGCAAAATACAGAGGAATTGCAGAAGATCGTCATACGGTACTTCTAGAGCGGTACTCACAATTTGTTGAAAGGCTGACTGATGTGGACAAGGAGCCAGTGGGAGTCTACGAACCTCTGCCTGCGAGGGCTATAAGTGAGTTGAAACTCATTAGGGAGGTCAGTGCGACACTACAGGCTAAGAAGAATGAGGATATGAAGAGAGTTGCGGTAAGACGAATTTTTAATTGCACATGTAGCTTAACAGGTTCCACAGGTAGTAGAGCCACGCTGATTTCAGCACGAACGGGCCGGCTCGACCGGGGCGGTACTACTCTCGCACACAAGATCAACGTAAAATGAGAGCGTTCGTGCAGTCGTGTTTCGTTGGTGAGTGCGAGACCGGAGGCCCAATGATGCAGAAGCATCACTAGGCCGCCATAGTTTGGGTCACCAAGCTGCATTGTTGCATTGTCTGCATTCCCAATGAGTATGGTGACCACCACTCTTGGATTCTGCTTATACTTTCCATCAGGTAGAGTAGAGTAATTTGGGCAGGGCCATACATAAAAAAAAAACAATACAATCCTTTTGGTGACGGATTTAGAATTGTATTGTTACTGCCTCGTTGGTCTAGCGTTTGACGTATGCGACTGCCAATCAAGAGGTCTCTGGTTTGAATCCCGGGTCGGGCCAATAGTGTTATTGAGTTTGTCTAATTATAGAAATATTTAATATCAGCTCGAAGTTTGGAAGAAGGGTCTGAACTTAAGTGTATGAAACCCCGTGCCTCGGAGAGCACGTAAAGCAGTCGGTCCTGCGCCTGATCTCTCCCCGATCTTGTCGGTTAACAGTCCCATCAGATTATGAGAGAGAGGGAACAGAGAGTGCAGCTGTGTTTGCGCACACACTATAAGATCTCCTGCGTAGTTGGTTGGTCTCCGTAGAGACTGGCCGCCGCCGCCGTGGCCGTAATCGGCTAGGGGAATCATCACGTAGATATTGTACTCTTGTCCATCCCGTGGGCGTCACAAGAGTCGACTTAGAGAGCAAAATGGTACAATATTGCACTGCAAAGAGAAGGAAACCTTGCCAGAAATGTAATACCTACAATATACACTACCAACCCGTCGAGCCAGCGAGGTAGAGTAGGCCGAAACTTCCTTGCTAAAGAGAACACCTATCTCCTGCAGTGGACTGTTAAAGATTGTTAATGATACTATTTATCGTGCTATAAAACTGGAGTTCAGTATTTATTTCTATAGGATTGGTGAATCAATAAAAAATGTTGCTAAAACGAGGAAAAAATCCTTATGAGAGCTTTCGTTGCGTGCGATAATTAAGTATTTTGTTCTTATAAAAAGTTCTAAACAAATTTCTGGGATAGCATAATTATATTTTTAATATTTTCCTTTAAAATTTCTTTCATTATTGTGTCACGGACAAAGTTACACGGGTTAGTAAAATACATAGGTACCTTCTCATAAAAACATGATTGTATCCCTGAAAGTGTTTCCTGAGGCAAATATACACTTAAAGTATATTTGCCTTTACAAAATTTAAAGAATCTTTTTATACAATTTAAGCAGTAGTACTCACATCAAGACGTAACCTAACAGTTTTGATATGAGACTCTCGTGTGTAATAAAAAATATTAAAAATCAGTACATTACAAGTATTACAACAATGAAAATTAGTGAACTTTAGCAGCCTGCCTGGTTGAGTCACTTGTTTTTAAATCATGATGTTTTTTTACAGCAAGCCGCTAAAGAAAGAGATGAGAATATTAAAGAAGCTGAAAAAAAGGAAACTGAGAAAAAGGAAGATGAGAATAAAGAAGCTGACGTATAACTGCAATGTATGAGGTTGTAAAAAATATTAACATAAACGATATAAAAAAATGTGCTTTGTTTTGATGGCAACTTTAATTCAAATAAAATTTTAGATATTGTCTATGTTATTTTATTACATAATACCAAATGGTAGGAAAATGCAATGGTCGACTTTCAATGAGTTTTACAATAAATTACGTCGTAGGCAAAGTGGAGAACCTGAGTCGCATTATTTTTAGTGCGCATTAATAAATATGGGCAGTTCAATGTAGATTTTGGCAAAATTTATTACGATTACATAGAAAATATGTTGTGTCAGGTCAATTAGTTCGAAAAGATTTTTGACATTCCACATACTAAAAGCCTTAAGTAGGTAGGTGGAGGGAAGTAAACTCATTGCAAGGATACAACGATGTACCAGCAAAGAACATAACAATATTTGCTTCCTATAGGTACATGAATACAATGTCGTTTATAAGGTCAAAGTATCTTAATCGTCAGGTCATTTTCCTTTTTAACCCCCGACTAAAAAGAGGGGTGTTATAAGTTTCATGTGTTTTTTATTTTTATTTATTTAGTAATGAGGTTTTTTAACAATAGTTTCTGTTTTTCTGTATGTCTGTTTGTGGCACCGTAGCTACCGAACGGATGAAGCGATTTCAATTTAGTTTTTTTGTATGTAAGGTGAGTTACGTGCGAGTGTTCTTAGTTATATTTCATGAAAATCGGTTGAGCTGTTTAAAAGTTATGGGGGTGAAAGTGGGGAACAGTAACCGAATGTCTGCAAAAATATAGTCGAGTGGGGTGTCAAATGAATGTGTGAAATAAGAGAGCAAAACCTAGGGAAGTTAGGTTTTATTCAACATAAAATTAAGCGTATTTGTAATACAGGCATTGAAATATAGCAATGTCAAGTTTTGACACAATAATATAAATCACGTTGTCTACTGCCTGCGATGCATGCAGCACTGAAGGAGGTTGAATATCATATCATTCTCCCACACTGTAATCTTCAAGGTAGCGGGGTAAGCGTCGAGCTCTCTCGGATCTACGGGGAACATCCTCTAATGGAGGTGGCGGCCGTGACGGGTGTCGACGAGATGAAGGAGAGGAGGACGTCTTAGCATTGACCTACAGTCAATGCTAAGACGTTCGAAGGCTGTCGTAGCCTTTATAAGCTTAGGCAAAGGCTCATCATTTTCATAGTATCTCGGCTTGATTTTAGCACATATCTCACATTCACGAGTCATGGATTTTACGTCGTCAAGAGAGTAGGGCAAGATTTTAGATTTTATCCAGTGGAACATACGTGTAACCCCTGGATGGCAAAGAGCTGTATGTAGCGATTTTAGTCTAGCGGCTCCCGTAGCAGTCGTTGTAGCGCAGGAGCATACGCGTGATAAAGCATCCACCGCTTGGTTGTCTTTTCTGGGGCGGTACACTATGTTGAACTTGTATGGTGCTAATTCCAGTCGCCATCTTTGTATTTTTTCATTTTTGATCTTACTTGAATGCTTGGTGTCGAACATAAATGTGACGGATTTTTGGTCAGTGATGACTGTGAATGGCTTTTCTATTAGAAAATGGCGCCACTTTTTCAAGGATTCAAAGATGGCGTACGCTTCTTTTTCGACAGCAGAATGGTTCAGTTCGCTGGAATTCAAAGATCTTGAGAAAAAGGCCACGGGCCTAGAATTTTGGCATAAGGTTGCGGCAATCGAATGTTCAGAAGCGTCAGTCTCTACGACTAAAGGCACGTTTTCATCGGTAGCATGAACAGATGACTTTGCGATAGTAGCTTTTAGATTTTCGAAACACGATGTAGCTGCTTCGTTTAATGGAAATCTGTCAACATGAGCTAGTGCATGGATTCTTTCAGAAAAGTTAGGTATCCATTTCGCGTAATAAGCAAACATACCTAGTACCCGTCTGAGCGATGCAGTATCATTTGGGGGCGGCATCTTCAGCAGGGGTTGTAATCTGTCAGCGTCAGGCTTGATGACATGATTCGGTCCTATTGTGTAACCCAGCAAGTTTATTATTGTTTGATTAAATTTGCTTTTCGATTCATTGAGGGTCAAGTTGTACTTGTTGGCCGCTCTTAGAAAATTCTCAAGATTGTCATCATGTTCTCTCTTCGTTTTACCACAAACAGTTATGTCATCAAGATAGGCGAATGTTCCTTTCAGGTTTTCTGTGCGTATGAGCCAGTCAACCGTACGCTGGAAGCTGGCCACGCCATTTGTTACGCCGAACGGGATGCGACGAAACTGGTATAGGTTCCCAGCCGCTTCATAAGCTGTGTAAGTCTTTTCGTGGGGAAGTTAGGTTTTATTCAACATAAAATTAAACGTATTTTTAATTATTACAGACATTGAAATATAGCAATGTCAAGTTTTGACACAATGAGATAAATCACGTTGTCTACTGCCTCGATGCATGCAGCACTGAAGGAGGTTGAGTATCATATCAGTGCATAACGTGTTTTTTACTTTTTAAAGGGAACTCAGGTTATTATATCGGGATTTTTTTTTAATTTTGAGAATTTATAGTTATGAGGAACAGTATCCAAAAACTAATACTCAACTAATCTCTCATCTTGTGTGTACCACAAAAACTACTAATAAATTTTCCCAATCAAATATAAAACTTTCTACTACATTTATTGCACTGGCAGCACAGAATTGTATTTATGGGATATTGAACTTCTTTGCAGTCAAAAAAAGAAAATAGGTTTAACTGTATTTGCAGTTTCACTTGAAGCAAGGAAGGAAAGCTAATACCATTTGTATATAATCATTGATATACTACCATTATTATACTATCATTGATTAGTAGATTTAGTAGTAAAATAGTGTTGTTGAAAGCAGGATAAATATAAAAATTCCAATACCATACAATTTACAAACCCATACTTTATAAATTCGAAAGTTAGTTTAATAAGGTTGGAGGGTTGGAGATGGGGGATAATTAGAATAAGCTCAAAATGTTTCCATTAGAAACTTTAATTTAAATTATACATTTACAGATCAGGGAAAAAAAAACAATATTTAGCATAAAAAAGTATATCATTTATTTATGTAATGTGTAGCAGTAATCTAGGGATACATTAGTTATAACTATGAGTTGTCTGTCATGATCTCCTCTTCTTCATCTTCTGGCTCCGCTAGATCTGGATGACAAACTCTGATATGGAGATTAAGATTAATCTTGACAATGAAGCTTTTACCACACGTTGTACATTTATGTGGACGTTTCACATCATCGTCAAGATTGGAAGGGTGGGCACGCGTTAAGTGTGTTCTCAGCAAGGAGGCGTGCATAGTCCTGTCACATTGAGAACACTTAACATGACAGTCTATGGGCTGGCCTTCATGAGTTTGTCTATGCTTCTCCATAGTAATTTTAGATACAAAAAGCTTATTGCAGCAATCACATTTGAAATTTTTAACTTTAGAATGCTTTTTCATATGGATTTTCAAACAATTTTTTGTGGGTAACATATCGTCACACTTAGAACACTTGAATTTTTTTATATCATTGTGTAACTGCATGTGGAGCTTCAAATAAGCTTGCCCAGTAAAACTTTTGTTACATATTTCACAATTAATTGTACTTGTTGCCGAATGGGTTTGCATATGACTTTTAAGGAACTGAGCAGCAACGAAACTGCGGTCACAGACTTCACATATGAACTTCTTGGATAACACACCTTCATGTTTACTCCTATGGATATCGAGATGGTACTGAGAATTTACTTTAACATCGCATAGATCGCATTTGAACTTCCGTCTCTTCTTAGGGCCTTCTTTTACTGGCGGAGGGTCGGGCTCCATGGTAGGAGAGTCTTTGTCATTGCCATGAAACTTCTTATGAAGTATCAAGTACTCCATACCTTCGAATGTAAGATCGCACACATCGCATCGGTATCTCGTATCGTTTTGCTGTTGTTTCATTTCGTACGTTACATTTTCACCACCGTTGTAGGCTTCAGCCATTTTCTCGCGTTTAACGGATGAACGATCTTGTTTGTCGCTGGATGCTGGCTCCATCATACTCTTCATCCAGTGGTCTTGTATACCAACGCCGGATTTCGTCTCCATTTGGCGTACCGACAACCGACGCTATTCAGCGCATAATAAGTATAGCATGATATTGATCCATATATTACGACCGCTTGGTCACAATTTTGCGTAAATGCACAATATTATTATATACAACGTTAATCACGCATTGTTTACGAGTTACTGTAGTTGATTTCACGTTAAAATTATAGTGGTAACACAAAAGCGAGCCTTGTTACAGTACCATAAATTCCAAAAGAGAAGCGATGCGCGTTGGTTTTTTTAAGGTGGTTCATTGACAGCACAAACTTTTTTTATTCATGACAAGTACGTTGTTGCCATTGTAAAACGTTGTCGAAGTCCCAACATATGAGTTAAATGCTTATTTATATATCTTTCAAGTTTACAATTAATCTGATTTTTGTAAATAACAAAAACATATTATAAATAAATAAAAAACTTAAAACTGAAATATTATTAATTTCTAATTTGACAGTTCGAAAATGGCGTCTAGTTTGACGGAATGCGGTGTTTATTTTTATTTGTGACTTCGACTTCCTTGAAAACTCGTGTTTTATCACGTTATTATAATTAATTTAATTAAAATTAAAGTAATTATATATTATAGTGATAATATTTATGTAAAATTTGTGACGAGTCTACTATCTGTCCGTATGGCAGCTAATGCAACGGCTCATAGCTCCAGTAACATGGATAGTTCATCTGACGATGAATGCCTTTCTGTTGTAAAACTTAAGGCTGAAAATGAAGAGAATGATAGCAAAATTAAATCTGAGGACAGCGACGAAGAGTCCATAATGGCCGGAGTACTGGTCACAGTGGAAGTAGAAGAAATGGATGACGACTGTCCACTGGAGTTTACTAAAGTATGACAACAATGTTACAAATGAACCTAATAATATTTAAATTGGATAGCCTGATATCTTTGAACTTAATGACTGTCCAAGCTATTTACATCGTCAATAGCCTTTACCAGTCCACTGCTGGACATGAGCCTCTCCTTAGAAAGGATGTTTTGGCTTTCTTTGGACCTTGCTGGTCAGATGGAGTCTGTATAATGTTTGTTTCAAGTTTTCCTTCTCATTGCAGTGGTGTTGTCTTACATAGTTTGCTCCTTTAGTTGCTGCTTACGACTACCAGAGGATGAATAAGAATGGTGTTACTCCACATTCCTAATCTATCACCACACAGACAAGCTATTTATATATCTACACTCTATTTAATATAATGAAAAAGTAACAAAATTAATTTAGGCCCTAAACTTATCCACAATATTTTGACTGCACAGTTGGCCTAGTGGTTTAAGTGATCGCCGTGCTGCTTTCTACTGCACCAAGTGTTGTGGGTTCAAATCCCACATGGGACAACACTTTGTGTAATCCACAAATTGTTGTTCTGAGTCTGAGTGTTTTTTTGTGTTCGATTCCTTTGTTGTAAAGTCCCCCATGACACAGGATGTATATTCATAACATGGAAGTTGTCTTTTTAAAAAAAAAACATCGAGGAAATCAACGAGTTCCCAAAAACTAATTGGAACAGCCAGCAGTCAAATAACTTTTACTTTTAAAAATGTCCAATTTAGTTCAATCATGACTGAGTTTAAAAAACTTTCCCTTGTTAATAAATGACCTCATTGGCGCAGTGGTAGTATATGCTGCTGATGTGCATGAGGTCTCGGGTTCGATTCCCGAGTTAGACCAAATGTTTGTATGATCTGCAAATATTCATTTCGGAGTTAGGGTGTTTCCTGTGCATAATATGTATGTATTTATATAAAAAAGTAAATGTATTTATATCACTTATATAGTACCTGTTTGCGCTATAGCTGTGGTAATTAAAGAAATGGACTGTAATATAAGAATTTAATAACTGTACTAATCTGGCTTTAACAGTCGCGTCTGCGGAACGTTACAAATTTGAATAATGTTTAAGGGGCGCGTCCCTAAAAACGCGCGAAAAGGCACTTGCAGTTTTGCAAAACACAAACAACTCAATTCATATTTGACACAAAAAAAAAATCTCAGTAGTTTAATAAATCAGTCTACCAATCTACCGAGTGACATTTATAAAATAATTCTTTATTTTTGTGAAAAAAAGCCTTAAAAAAGATCAAAATCATCGAAATCGACCTTTTTAATTAGCACACTCTGTCCTATTTCGTGCTCTATTTTAAATGTTTTTTTCTTATTTCGCGAGAAAAAAGTATGGAGAAAAGATTTACCGTTTTAGTTTTATATTAATTCTCACCAAAAAGCCATAATCTAAGGCTAAACATCATTCATTTTTAGCGACAAAAGTTCCATACATTTTAGTACGTAGATATCGTCTCCCGTAAATTGCAATAAATAAGTTTTATCGCGCTCAAAAAATTCAGTGCCCGCCGAATATTCAAGGTGACACCACGTCCGTTTGTAGTTCGCACTGAGCTCCCTAATACGTAAATGACAAGTTTTAGGGTGGGTTGCCAGTGAGTGTCGAATTGTAACTGTTAATTTGTATTCTTGAATTTAATTTAATTTTTTTAAAGAATAATTTCAAAGAAAAATATTAGTATTTTTTATGAACACAGAACTTATTTTTATGTTTTTTTTTTAACTTGCTATGTATGTATATATCTAACTATATTTGTTAAGACGGAATCTTGCAACTCAATTTTGCAGATATCTTCAACCGATTGTGTTGAATTTTTGTAGGCATATGTATATAGCGTGACAATGCTATATTATGATGACATGGAGCTGATCTGATGTTGAAGCTGGATGGTGGTCATAGGAACTTTGTAACGACGGAACCTATCGAGTTTGGAGTCGTTTGATTTGTCTTGACGAGTACTTTGAATACACTTTGACAGACCGAGACACTTTGAGAAATTGTTTTTAAAAAAGTAAAAAATTTTTTTTTTAATGATTTCTGTTAGAATTGAATAACTACTACTGAAATAATGCTTTTCAAAACTTGTTTCATACTTTTTCAGCGTCGTTTTATGACAAAAAGTGAAAAAAGTACGTAAGTAATCTATGTAGTAAAATTTAGTCAATATGAGCAATAAAAGCGATCAAAAATTATATTTTTAAGAAACATTATGTTCCATTAATATAACATATATCACACAAATTTTATTTCATAACATAGCATTAAAATCCGTTGATTACTGTAAAAGATCTAAGCTGACAGATAGCGCGAGCGACTTAATTTTATACTGTGTAAAAATATATTATTTGTCCATGAAATGAATTAAAAATGAATAGGTACACTTGAACCCCATTCTCGGCCGTTGACGAGTTACTTATAGTCCGCGGGCTTTCCGATATGACAAAGATACATTGCGTGCTTTGTAGGACATTTTAAACATTCTTCAAAGGCGAACAGTTAATGAATATGTAACTAGAAGAAAAAACCGAAAGTAAATTTATTTGTTGCCAGGGTTAGTGTGCAACAGTGCCCGATGCGTTTGTGTGCATGTAAAATATGAATGTGGGTGTTCAATCAGAAATTCCCACGCTCAGGGACTACAGTCTTAAGTATATATGGCGCGTGACGTGTGTGCGTCAAGGCTCGTAACAGCTGACTGCTTGACCGTTGACTTGATACCGACGCGCGCGGCTGTCGGCTGATGACACGCCCCGCGCCTCTCCTCACCGCCGTGATCCAACCAGTTGAGTGCATGCCTCAACAGTACCCATAATACCAGCTCTGCTTACTTTGGGACTAGATGGCGTTGTGTGTTGCGTTGTTTGTCCGAAAATATTGATTACTTATTTATTTTATTTAAATTAATAGAGAACATCTAAAGTGAGTTAGGTTTATAAATCTTTCAGAATGCGAAACTCAAGAAGAGAAGGAAAAAGAAACAGCAGCCGTTGAAGACAAAGAAAGGCAGAACATTTCCATGTACCGATTGTGATGCTGAATTTGAAACGGCAAGTGCTTTGAAGACACATTCATTGGAACACCAAGTCAAAACTAGGTAGGGCTTATATCTTTAAATTTACTGTAATTTTTAGTTAGTAATGGGCCTACCACACACGTAAGTATCACCACAGTTTTTCCTGTGCAGGCCGGCTTGTTGGCGTACGTACAAGTTCCATACTTGTTGACTAGACTAAAAGATGCACAAGCATCACTAGGCCGCCATAGTGTGGGTCACCATGCTGCATTGTTGCATTCGCAATGAGTATGGTGGCCACCACTCGTGGATTCTGCTTATGCTTTCCATCAGGCAGAGTAGAGTCATTTTGGCGGGCCAAACATAAAAAAAAAAAAAAAAAAAAAAAAAAAACATTTAAAAAATACTAGCAGAAGAAAAATTGTTCGTCATTGGGGAACATTGTTTCCACGCCGAACGAACTGACAAGAATGAGGCTTGTGCATACTTAACTGTGCCGTGTGGTAGCTACGTCCGTGTTCAAGTATCACGAGCGACATTTGTACCTGCGCAGTTATAACTGTGGTGATACTTCGCGTGTGGTAGGTACTTAAATATTAAATCCAGTTGCTGGATGCAAAAAGCAGCAGACTAGATTTAGGGATGTGCTTTGGGAGAGGCCTATGACCTGTATGGACTGCAATGGGCTGTTTCCATGGGTGTTGTGGTGAATAAGGGAGCAAACTACACAGGACAGTATCACTGCAAAGAGCAAACTGCCTGAGACTAGATGGAATTGCATGTCAGATTTCTGAAATATTAATGTTTATCCTGCTAACAAAGCACATGATGTGTTATGTGTTAATTAAAATATCCAGAGGGCCTAGTGTGAGTTTATTTGTCACCAGCTCGCTCTCGACGGTAACCGTGTCTAGTAGATTACGGGCCCGTATTGACAATTGATGGGTCATGTGAACCACCAGGAGACCTTTTTAGAAAGATACAGGGGCATAAAACAACAACATTCAGCACTATGCCGTCACTTCTAAGCTGTCTAACTTAGCACTGGTGAAGGGTACGGGGTAACAACCCTCGATTTTTCTCCCTTGTCACATGCTTTTTGTACGGCGTTGCAGAATAATGGATAAGAAGAGGAAAATTTTATGGAACCGATACTGTACAAAATCAAATGAACAAATTGATCGAGAGAATCGCCGGGAAATAAAAAAAAAACAACTTTGTAGCGAACTATTTTTGTAGACTTCCGTGTACAAAGAAGTTTGTTATAAAATTTACAGATCCAATAACAAATAAACATTGTTTTTTTCTTACAGACATAGATGCGAAACGTGTGGGCGGTACTTCAAGAAGTCGTTCAGCTTACGAATGCACTCCCGTGTTCACATGGAGAAGGTGGAGCCAAAGTGTACACTGTGTGGACTCAATTTCACCCATAAAACTTATTTGGTGAGTGTTAGTTTAATATTAACTACCACTGCTGTGATGATGTCTTGGGTTCAGTTCCCGGGTCAGACCATTTGCTTGCATGATCTGCAAAAATTGGTTCTCCAGTTTGAAACTTGGATGGGTAAAAAATGTTAAACTCGCGTCGGAAACTCGCATCAGGACATGTGACCTGATCGAATATTCGTAAATCGGAGGCGTGGCGTAGGAGAGGAAGTAATATCCCCCTCTCATTCTACCGCGCGTCGAAAATGTATGCCTGTTTGTGCTGTTTCGTTTAAGCGGCGCTTGCGCGAGTGTGCGTGTGTGTAAACCCGGCTTCGCTCGGGTAATTATGTTTATACTGTATAGCATTAACCTATATCTTTATAACATCAATCATTCAAGTTTTCACTTCTGCCGGCACTCCCGGAGTGCAGCCCGTTGTTTTTTTTAAAATATTATTCTGCCAAAGTGACTTTCTGCCTGATGGAAAGCATGAGTAGAATCCAAGAGTAGTGGTCACCATATTTATTGTGAATGCAGACAATACAACAATGCAGAATGGTAACCAAAACTATGGCGGCCTATTGAGATGCTCTGCATCATTGGGTCTCCGGTCCTGCACTCACAAACAAAACACGACCGCACGAATGCTGTTACCTAGGTTGGTCTTCATTGAGAGGTTAGTACCGCTCCTATGGAGCCGGCTCCTTCGTGCTGAAATCAGCATAGGTATAATAAATATGTATCTACTAGCTGACCCACGCAACGTCGTTTACGTCTCCTATTGCCCGTAGCGTAAAAAACTTTCCCCAGTTTTTATAACATTCTTCATTGGTTCTCCGCTCCTATTGGTCTTAGCGTGATGATATATAGCCTATAGCCTTCCTCGATTAATGTACTATCAAACACTGAAATATTTTTTCAAATCGGACCAGCGGTTTCTGAGATTAGCGCTGGTGTCTGGTGGCACGGTCATGCCCCCGCCAAGACGAGCCAAGCGAAGCGCAAGGGCACTACCTGCCTTTTCTCGAAGTATTTCGTCGTTTTTTTGAACCCTCATAACTTTGGTTCCCGATATACCACATCTTTCAAATTCTCAGGATATGATGTTACTAATAGACTAATGAAACATACAAAGTTTCAATTGCATAGCTCTAATACTTTAGATTTTATTGATGCCTAAAAAACACCGATTTCGTCACTGACACACTGATGATCATCAAAACTGTTAGGGTACTTCCTGAAGTGCTAGAAAGCTGAAATTTGATATGTAATCTATATTTAGTATACAAACAAGAACAAAATTCATAAACCTATTACTTTTGCCACCCAACCCCCAAATTTGGGGGGTGAAAGTTTGTATGAGCTTTCACTAATTTTTATGCTGGAGGTTTTATTTTTGGTATACGGACTTTTTCGAAAGAAGAAAGAAGATGTACAAGAGATAAACCACAAATATAAATAAAAAAAATACTGCCTTAAGCAACTCACAAAAAGAAATGAAATCCCACCAAAAACATTTTATGTAAAATGTTGCCAAGACGACTGCATATGGCTTACCCTGTGAAAAAGATGTAAGATCTCATGTAGAACCAAGGTTCTGAATCTACACGCCCTAACTCTACCAACCCTAATTTCACAAACTCTACATCTCAGTGAAAATGTATGGCTTGGCTGTTTCGTTACTTCAGAAACTAAATATTCGTATAACACATTACTTCAGAAACTAGATATTTGCAAACACAAAAGGCATTCGTTTCCCCTTCGTGACGTTATGGTAGCGAAACGGCGAAGCCATACATTTTTACTGAGATGTAGAGTTTGTGAAGTTAGGGTTGGTAGAGTTAGGGCGTGTGGATTCAGAACCTTGGCTATACATGAGATTTGATATATTTTTCACAGGGTAAGCCATATGCAGTTGTCTTGGCAACATTTTACATGAAAATGTTTTTGGTGGGATAATATTAACTTTATTTATTTCTTTTGATCTAGTTGTTACTTACGTATTATTATCGAAACTAGCGGCACTAGGCTTCACGATGCAGCTGTTGGAATTCTTCGCGAGCTACCTTAGCGAACGCAGACAGTACGTGGAGTACGCAGGTTATAAATCACAACAATATTTTACCTTTTCGGCCATAAGTCAGGGGTCGAGGGTCAGGGGAGAGGTTACAAAATGATATAAATCGGATAGTGCAGTGGAGTATTACTAATAAGCTTTATTTTAACACAGCTAAGTGCGGAGTAATTAGTTATACACGTGCGAAGACTCCGCTGCACTACACATACAAAATGAATGAGTCATTGATACCACGCTTAGATTCTACCCGTGATTTGGGAGTGGAAATGGTACCTGAGCTAACGTTCCGTAAGCACATTGTTGACATCTGCGGCAAAGCGTTTAGGAATTTAGAGTTTATTTTAAGAACTTGTAATGATTTTAAAAATACAGCAGTCGTGAGAATGTTATACAACGCACTCGTTCGGAGTCATCTCGAATCGACGGCCTTGATTTGGAAGAATCAAGGCGTCGTAGGCGTCAAGGCGAAGTATAGCCTCATGGTGAAAAAAATTCAGAACAAATTCACGCGATTTTTATATCTCAAAGAATATGGAGTTTACCCTTTGTACCCACTGATGTACTCTAGTTTACTTGTACTCGGCATGGTGGGGTACGTGCGGTTGTGCGTGGGCGCTCGTCGTCGCCCAGCCGCACTCAGCGTCCCGATGGCGAGGTCTAACCTACATAAATTTGCCCCTTTGTCGCGTGCCATACGAATTATTAACGTAATTGATACAAAAACAGACATCTATAATTGTAGCTTGCCGAAATTCACAGAAATAGCGCAAAGTTGCATTATTTCTGAAATATAAAGTTAAGGTAGGTATACCTACTTATTCATTACTTTTATTAATTCTAATTCGTTTTATTATAATATTAATTGTATTTAACATTTTGGTTTTTTTATATCGTATAATTAGTTGTAAGCTTGCAACAATGCCTTGGGAATTTATCCTGTTATAATATTGTAAAAGTTTCTAAATAAATAAATATTAGTATAGATATAGATTTACGAAAAAAAGTATATAGTATTCAATCACTTAATCAAGGTCTCATCAAGCTCTGCTCAGTTTGAAACAAGATGGCGTTATGTCAGTTGTCCTGAACAATAACTTGAAACAATCCCTTTTTACCGCCGTCACCCCACCGGGGTTTGCGGCGGGGCGTTGTGTCGGAATCGAACCGACTAACACCACACGGAGGGATCCGGGGACTGCTGTTATTAACACATCCGGACCCCTCCAAGCGCCTGCCCGTACTGATGAAGGCACAGTCTGTGAATAAAAAGTTAAACAAACCATACCAACCCAGGCCTACGTACATACACTTCAATTTGATTTATTTGTATAGATTTTGTTACTAGCTGAGCCCGTTGTGTTGAGCCCTGCGGGGTTCAGTTAGCCTAAAAAAGTAGCCTAAGTTAATCCTGGACAGTGGACTGTTAAGGACTTGACGGGATTTAATGTGACATAACTAGTCTCATCACACGGGATGAGGGTTTCACAGGTGTGTCAAGGACAGGGTAGCAATAAAATTTGTTTGACGTTATTTATGGATGGACCCTGACGAATATATTTTAACTGCCTCGGTGGCGCAGTGGTAAGTGTATGCGACTGCTGTGCTTGAGGTCTCGGGCTCGATTCCCGGGTCGGACCAAATGTTTGTATGATCCGCAAATATTTGTTTCGAAGTTTGGGCGTTTTCTGTGTAAAATATGTATTTACAAAAAAAGTTTATTAATATTGCTTGTCTAGTACCCATACACAAGCTCTACTTAGCTTGGGACTAGATGACGTTGTGTGTTAGATGATTGAAATATTTATTTATTTGTTACAGAGTCGTCACATGGCCAGGACTCACGAGAAGACACAGGAATGTCAGATATGTCTTGCGAAATTCCACACATTGAACCAACTGAAGTACCACACGAAACAATCTCATTCAAAACGGAAACGTGATGACTCTGCTCCGTAAGTTACAAGTTTTATATTTGAGAAGCGGGGCTCAACTAGTCTAAAAAACAGCCTTATAACATCAGCTATTTGTCAGTGAAAGTCCCGTCAAATCGGTCCAGCTGTTTCAGAGATGACTAATCTCGAGACAAACAGACACGTTTGTTGTATGGGAGCCCCACTGAAATATTATTTTTTTCTGTTTTTAATATTTGTTGTCATAGCAGCAACAGAAATACGGCATCGGTGAAAATTTCAACTTTCTAGCACAGTTCATGAGACACCTGACACCTGGTGACAGACAGACGTATAGTGGAGTAATTAATACTCAGTAATAGTATCCCGTTTTTAGGTAAAATGTCGATTAGGTAAATATTAGAATAAATAATAAAGGTAACACCTTTAGTAACAAAGTAAGTAAAAACGTTTTAACAAACATGATAATCTTGTCTACTACTGGTCCCGCCCTGTCCTACCTGTCGGACTAGGTACCTATTTGATTTTTATTAACTTTATATATTTTTATTTTATTTATTTAAATATACACAGAGAAAAACAAACTGAATTACAATCTTTTTCCCCCAAAACCTGGTTGATGGTTTGACTGGGGGATCGAGTCTCCGTACAATTATGAACTTATAAAATAGCCCTACCTTTACCTAAAGAAAACTAACAATTTGGAAAACAAAACTTACAACTATGAAATTAAGAAATTATTTTTATACTTTTAAAGGTAGATACAAAAAATTATTATAGTGAATCTAAAGAATAATTTTAAGTTTCCCTCTCAAAGTATTTCAATTTGGTTCCTCCCTGATGTCCGTCAGCAGACGACATTAGATTGTAAGGATTTTTTAGAGATTTGTCACCATAATAATTATGCGTTCTTCAAACAATTACCTAATTGCCGTCACTAAGCGGGACATTTATGTATTGTAGTAATACATGTCTGTCCTAACATAGTTTTTAAACAATTTTATTGCTAAGTAACTAGGTACAAATATAATAATTAGTTCGTTTCTCAGTCATTTTTCGCAGTAAGTAGGTACACGTAATATTCAACTTGTTTACGCACGACGCGGCTAGCGTGCGAGCCAAGCGCCGAGTGGCAACCATTGCCTAGTAGTCCTTCCCGGGAGGCGCTCGGCGGAACATACCAAAACTGAGAAGTGAAACCCCTGCTCGTTACGAAACCCTCAAAAAAGACCAATGATCTTAACTAACAATGTAATGAAATGAATATGCCTCTATTCTTATTAAAACATTTCAATACAACTAATTAATGAAATAATTTCTTTGATTTACAGAACCCAAAAACCTACTAGTCCTCTCAAACCTTCAAGCCCAGACAAACCTATAAATCTGAGTTCAGAAACGGAACAACCTGATTACACACAATCGGATAAAGATGAAGACACATTTAGATTACAACCGTTTGATTTGTTCGATGATGATAACAGTTCTCTCAAGCGAGAAGACTTGACCCATCCAACACAGTGTGCTATTGTTAGCAAAATGCACAAAGGAAGGTCCGTTTCAGACATTTGTAGGTTGTACAACCTTACTCCGGAGATAGTCAATGAAATATGGGAAGATAGAGAGAAATATGCACTGCCTAAAAGGGCTGCTAAACGGACAACCAGATATATGAACAGTGTATTAGACACTAGAATAGTAGACTGGTTTCATGCACAACGGGCTAATGATGTCCAAGTGTCCGGTAAAATGCTCCAGGATATTGCCGAAGCGTTTGCTAAGGAATGTGGATTTGTGGCTTTCAACGGTAGCAAAAAATGGCTGGATAGGTTCAAGAAAAGGTATAATATATCGCTCAGAGGCATTCCAACCAAACGAGAGTACAACAATCATCAAGTGGATTCGAAATGGAAAAACCATTTCTTTAAAGAACAGTGGAGTGATGCTAGATTAGGTATATCTGATGAAGATATTTATACTGCAGACGAGTTTGGACTCTATTACAACCCATCTAAAGGTCGGATTAAGAAATTAGCAGGGAAGAAATATATTCAAGGGTATGTTCAAGACAGGTTGGCCATATTCCTCTGTGCCAATATGCTGGGGACAGATAAAAGAAAGTTACTTGTCTGTGGTACGGAAGACCCCCTAATACATTCCTATAGAGACCCTGATACATTACCTGTTACTTATATTAGGCATTCGCAGGCTCATTTTACAACACAAATGTTTGAAGAATATGTCAGATTTTGGAACATGGAACTCAAAGCGAGTAATAGAAAAGCAATTCTAGTTTTGGACAGGGCGACAATACATTCTAAGTTACAATTGTCTCATTTGAAACTAGTTTTCGTCCCCTGGAAGGCAACAAACGGTTTGATACCGATGAAAAACGGTGTTTTTGCCAAGTTTCGTGAAGAATTCCGCCGTTTGGTTATAGAAGAGAAATCTATGAACGTGTTGAGGGGCGTAGATCGAAATTTGACATGTTTAGAAGCTTTAAACATGTTAGAGAAAGCCTGGGAAAGAACACCCCCGGACACTATAACCAAAAGCTTTGTGGATACAGGATATGACGTCACAGTTCCAGAAGAAGTTGTCCAAATTGGAAAGCCGAAAGTTTATGAAAACGATGAAGAAATTTTGTGCAATATGTTGAAGGACTTTGATGTTGAATCTTATTATACTAACGTTTCCAGTTTAGAGCAGTATTTGACGGTAGACGAAGAATTAGTTACGGGACAGGGGACTAATGGTTCTGTCTTCGGAGGGAACCATAAAGTGGTGGAACCTTTACCTCCTACTGAAAAAGATGAAGACGATCAGCTCCCTCTTGGTACTGAGAAAGCGGAGTCTGATGAAAAGGAGGTTTTAGTCAAGAAGTCACGTGCGTTGCAAGATTTGGATATCGTTAAGAAGTTTTTACATTCAAATTCAACGTCTTACGAAACTTATTGTTGTTTTATGGAAATTGAGAAGTTTGTTATGCAGACTGTTATTGGGTAGGTTAAAATTGAATTTCTGAAGTTTTTAAAATGTAATGTTATCATAATAGGTGAAAAATGTAAGAAAATTGCCATAATAACGTTTTTGACAACTCGGTGGTAACTGAGTAGATACAAATTACAAAGTATAGGTAGTAGAGCTGATTTTAGCACGGTTGGGCCGGGGCGGTATTACCCTCGCACAGAAGATTAACCTAAAGTGACAGCATTCGTGATGTCGTGTTTCGTTGGTGAGTGCGATACCGGAGGCCCAATGATGCAGAAGCATCACTAGCCCGCCATGGTATGGGTCACCATGCTACATTGTTGCATTGTCTGCCTTCACAATGAGTATGGTGACCACCACTCATGGATTCTGCTTATGCTTTCCATCAGGCACAGTAGTCATTTTGGAAGGGCCATACATAAAAAAAAGTGAAGCAACAAGTAAAAAGTCCAACAACAGTCTTTCTACAGAACTTCGATGTCGCCAAGTACTTAGTTGTGTAGGTCTGATGGAAGTCCACGTATCAAATCGAAGTTCAGCCTATCGTAGTAGACTTAAAGCCGATCTCAAGCTAGTTTAGGAAATAAGGCGCTTAGGAAGAAAGGTTATGTAATAAGGTTCAATGTTTGTATGTGTGTATGTATATTGATTGATGGCAAGAATTATCTCATCGAACCAAAAAATATTTTATTTTAATGTTATTAAGGGCTTACCGTGGGGTAACCCGTTTGTCACCACTGAATTATCACTTTTCGCTTGATAAGGAAGAAAAAGAGAGCAACACTACCTTTAAGAAAAGAGCGTACTCTTTCTTAAAAGGCCGCCAACGCACTTGTGACGCCTCTGGTGTTGTCCATGGGTGGCGGTAATCGCTTACCATCAGGCGATACGTCTGCTTGTTTGGCCATAAAAAAAACGCGGTAGGATGTAGCCATACGCAGGCGTTCCCCTCTGTCAAAGTATAAGCACAAATGTGCCTACGCTTTACACTGTTATGATACAGAATGTAATTATGTGTGCGTGAAATTGTGAATGCTTTGTTTTAATCGTTATGTGTGAGTTCGTAGTGACAGGCGATTGTTTTTGTATGTGAGTGTAAAATGTGTATGTGTGAAGATTTTCCTCCGCAACAAATGATAGACTACTCCCCTCCGGTCTAGATACGTTCTGTTTTTTGAGGACGAGGTGGAAAAACCCTTCGGATCTCCGGCTCCTCGGGACTGAGGAGCCTGTGGTGATTCCACTAAAAACCACCCTGACGGCCGGTCTCAGGCGCCCTGCTCTGGGGACCCGGACCCCCAGGAACGACGCCGCGTCTATCCAGACTATCCTGGGGGAAGCCTGGGCTTCATCCTGCCTGTCAGCCCCATCCTTATATGTTGAGGCCTGACGCAGTATTGCGACCAGGCCGCCCCCCTACCAGAGGTCCCCACTATCTGGCAGCTTGCGGCCTTGTCGGCGGCTGGTGAAAATAGTTTAGATCCCAGAACTTGTCTCTAGGGGGGTAAAAAGGGGGTCAATAAGATCTAAACCAATTTAAAAGCTATTCTGTTATAGGTAATTCCTGATACATCGACATAGAAAAACTTTTAAAATTTTAATATCACGTTATTATGTTTTACTAATAGTCAAATATTTAGATCATTTAGGATTTAAGTGTTATTAAAAAGAGGACGCCACTGTAGTGCTATTATCCATAAAACCATAGAGATATTATAGATAGAGCAGGGGAGTCGGGCCTCCAGCCGTCGTTGAATTTGAGAGAGAGAGACGGTCGCGGTACCTATCTGTCTCTCTCTATGGTTAATTGCTGATTATCTTATTTTATTGATTTTTGATTGGTTATTGATGATCTGATTGGGTTACCATTATTACTCCTTTACTGCGCATGCGTCAGTAGAGAAAGACATATGGGGTACCGCGATCTTCTCTCTCTTTTTAACCGTTGGACGTTTCCGCTTACAGGCAGCCGTATGTTTTCCCTACTCTATCTACTATAGCTCTGTGCGTAAAACATAGCTTGATTTTTGTGACAGTTGTCATTCGTGTCATTTAAGAACTTCGAGTATATTTTAGGTGGGAATTTTATACTTTTATTGTATTGCACTTCATTTGTGATAAAACTGGCACGTAAACAATGAAAATGTAGGTGATAGAAAATAAAATCGCTTGCTTAAAGTTACTTGGTCGGTGTCGTGGCTATCTGTCACAGAGATCAAAGTATATTTTAAGAACTGTACATATTTACGACAGATTAATATAAATAGATAAGTAGATTAATTCTTGCATATTTGCATGGAGTCGGGGCATATTAGTTTTTTTACTCTTCTCTATTATTATTTTTTATATTAGAATCGTCTGTATTTGTATTAAGAAAAAAAGCACTCACATAGAAGGTATTTTTTTTTATCGAAACCATACGAGACATCTGATAGCTAACTTCGCGCGCTTTATTTGTCAATTTTTGAAATTTTTTTTTGGAGGGCTCTATAATTAATCGACACTGATACTGTTTTTTTTTTCATTTTTGTCTGTCTGCCAGTCTGTCTGTCTGTATCTTGCCCGCGCATCACTGAAAACAGCGAAACTGCTGAATGGATTCAAATGAAACTTGGCATGATTTGAGTTCATACTATGAGGTAGGACATGGATACTTTTTATCCCGAAATTCAGCACGCTTTCCTGGAGAGTGGGGATGAAAGTCAAAATATGTACTTAGTTGTAATTCAATAACACATAGTCCGATTTTATTCATTCTTTTTTTGCTATAAAGAAAAAAAAAATATCAGGAAAAATCTTTTTTTTTTGTCCGCGACTGTACACTGCCTGTGGTAAGCTGAGACAGATATGTAAATATGGCGGTACTAAGTTCGCCAGGTCAGCTAGTAATGAATATAAAAGAGAAGTTTTAGAAGTGTTAAAAATAACGAACATTTTTTTTGGTTTTATTTTTTAATTTTCGTTTTTTTGCTTTGTATCATTTCTTCACAGCATGGGGTCTAAATTTCACAACTAAGAATGATGCAGAAGTAAAAGCACTATGCAGAAGTAAAAAGAACGGAGAAGATCGTACCTACTACAGTCTACGGTTATTAAATAACAGAGGCGACCTTTGATCTTTGTAGTTAAATCTTGCCTAATTTTGTTAAAAAAATATTTTATTATGTATATAAATTTAAAAAATACTTTTAAGTATCTGATTTTGTAAATATTTTGTTGAAAATAATTCCAATTTTAATAAAGATAACGGTTTATCGTAGAAAAGTTGTGTATTCATTTTTACCAATGGTCACCTGTCGGCATAGAGCAACACGGGGAGTACCCATCATAGAGTTATTATAGATAGAGTAGGGAAGACATACGGCTGCCTGTAAGCGGAAACGTCCAACGGTTAAAAAGAGAGAGAAGATCGCGGTACCCTGTCTTTCTCTACTGACGCATGCGCAGTAAAGAACTAATAATGGTAATCCAATCACAACAATTAACCGTCGAATCGTTCTACTATGCTGCTTTTCCGCACTAACAGCGCATGCGTCATTAGAGAAAGACAGGTATCGCGATCGTCTCTCTCTTTCTAATCGAGGTACGACTAGACGCCTGGCTCTCCTGCTCTATCTATAATAACTCTATGGTAGCCATACACAGGCGTTCCCCTCTGTCACACTATAAGCCAAAATGGGCCTACGCATTAGACTGTTATGACACCGAATGAATTTGATTGTGTGAAATTATGAATGTTTAACCGATGATGTAAGGTACAACTCCTTAACGATCAGGAGTTGGAGGATAAATCTTTAAATATCATAATATATGTAAGTATGTTACCTTTAGTCGTATTCTTTCAAATTATTTAGGTAAGCTGATGATGGAAGGTGGAAGGTACAACTCCTCAACGGTTAGGAATTGGAGGATAATTCTTTCAATTCCATACGTATCTAAAGACCTTGAGTTGTATACTTTCAAGTTATTTAGGTGAGCTGATGATAGAAGGTTAAACTCTTCAACAATTAGGATTCAACAGTCAGGGAGGATGATTTTGATATTACACATACGTATAGACCTTAATTTGTATTCTATCAGTTATTCATATAGATCGTTTTATTGAGTAGACACCCACTAAGGAAGGAATTTTGGAATTTCTACCCCTAAGGGGGTGAAATAAGGGTTGAAAGTTTGTACGAAAGTCCGTCATTTTTTAAGTTAGAAACATGAAACTTTATCTTTGGGCTACTGATTAAAAATGAGTAGAAATGTCTTGAAGCGTTTCTGGATATACTACTATTTAAATGAATAAAGAAATAAGTGTAAACAATAATTGGCACATAGCAATTTATGAAGTCGCAGTTTATTTTATGCTTTTTAGTGTTTTTGGCAGAGAATTTTCGTTGGATGTTATTTGGAAGTCGGTTTTTTTAAATAATTTATTTTAATTGTTAAAAAGCTAGTTACCACGCCCCACCCCTTTTTTGAAGACAAGACTTATTAATACATAAACATTAGTTCGTGTGGTGGCGAATTAAAATTACGGAGTGTCACTAGGTTATTCATCCCATGGGCGTCGTCAAAGTCTACTATGGGAGCAAAACTTGGGATGGTTTATCATTTCCTCAGCAAATACGAGTATAAGCCAGACTCAGAAATTAGCAAACCTAATACTTTAATATTAATATTTTTTATTTATTTTTCGGACATATAACACACAACGCCATCTAGTCCCAAGCTAAGCAGAGCTTGTGTTATGGGTACTAGACAACTGATACAAATACATATATACATTTTTTTTTGTAAATACATACATATTATACATAGAAAACACCCAAAATCCGAAACAAATATTTGTAGATCATACAAACACTTGGTCCGACCCGGGAACCGAACCCGAGACCTCATGATCAGCAGTCGCACATGCCAACCGCGAGACCAACGAGGCAGTTAACTGAACTGCACTTTAAACTGTTAGTTGTACCTACTGTATTTGTTTTATTATAGTTTTTGTTGTATAACGGGAGTTATTCGCGATAAAATTATTTAAAACGTTACGATACCTTCTATATTCCGATGTTTCGAACGGGTTAAACCGCTCGTGGTCACGTGTCACGAGTGGACTGGTGTGAGCGTAACCAGCACTTGGTCGCGTTGATAGTTTATATGTAGGTAATAAAAAACACGGATAAAATTTAACATATTTTATTAACAACAATTGAAAACAATATTTATATTTTACGTTTAAGCGTGGCTTAGCAAAAATAAATATTTGATGTCTTTTGTTTCTAATATATAATTCAACTTAAGTTTTACCTACCTACTCATTTTTGTGGCTAATTAAGTATTAATAATTACAATATTTAACAAAAAAATACCGACTTCAAGAACTGGACCAAATTGAAATGGGGCTACACGGGAAGCACCAGCTTTCAAATAAAAAAAGAATCATCAAAATCGGTTCACCCAGTCGAAACTTATGAGGTAACAAACATTAAAAAAAACATTGGAATTGATAACCACCTCCTTTTTCGAAGTCGGTTAAAAAATTAAGACCTACTCTGGCTGTATACCAAACTAGACAAAGCTTGTAAAACCAGAGAGCTGACAAACATACTTATTTTAATATCTAAATAAATACATATACCCTCCCACAGAAAATCCAATCTACTCTACCTGATGGAAATCATGAGTAGAATGAATGTGGACAATACAACATGGTGATCCACACTATGGCGGCTTAGTAATATGCTTTTTCACGCCCCGCTTAAAGGTTCCGGGATCATAGTGGGAGGGAAACACGTGTACTGGCAGTGAGTTCCAGGTTTTGACTGATTGGCACAGGAAGGAAGATCCGAACAGTATTGTAACTAAAAATTCTACAAAATAAGTCCTCATTATATAAAATACGGCGTAGTGTTTTGTTTTCATTGTTATGTGTGAGTTCCTAGTGACAGACGATTGTTTTTGTATGTAATTGTAAAATGATAAGACTGTTTTGTATGGGAAAGAACATGCTATGGTTACTCCCCTCCGTTTGCTGGCCCGTGTTGTATGCATGAAAACAACTAAAAACAAATAAAATGCATTTGATAACTAATCTATATACTTAAAAATGAAACCCCGAAATGTATGCATGCGCATAACTTCTGATCGACTGCACCAAATTAGATAATTCTTCTATATGTTCGTTATTGTTAAGACAAGGTTTGTATAGAAGAAAATCGAAGGTTAACGTGGATTTTTTTTTGTCCACGATTGCACAGTGGGAAACTGAGGCGGGCTATAACTACTAAAAACAAGTTTTTTAGAAATTTAGAAAATATTTACGAAATAAAAATATGGCGGTACGAAATTCGTCGGGTCAACTAGTAGTTCATAAAGGCACCATTTATTTCATAGGTAAGTGAACCATTGACACTAGAATTGCTTCTATCAAAAAGTCGTAGGACACCAGATAGGTACCAAGCTCCTTATCATAAAATATAATAAGAAATGCAACTTACAGATGGCACACAATTTTTAAAAACTTACGCTTTTATATTTAACGTTACGGACGTTTTTGCCGGCTAGGGTATACATAAGGCGATAACTACACATTTTTTTTTAAATCTTACGTTTTTGTAATTTAACGTTCCGGACGCTTTTTGCCGGCTAGGTTACCTCTCCGCAACGCCCCATAGGAACTTAGTTCCAAAAAATATATAGGAATATGGACTGTTAGTATATTCATTCCATGCTTGAATGCCAACTGAAGCAGGACAACAGCTCTGCAAAGAGAAGGAAAACTTGACACAAACCCTATACCAACCCGTCTGGTCAGCGTGGTATGGTAGGCCAAAACCTGCTTTCTGAAGAGAGGATACGATTGTCTAAATCATTTCTCATCTACTTTTCAGTCGTACATCTAATAGGTCTTATAGTTATATTCTAAATGACTTTTTAAAATTTCTCTTAAACAACCCGGTACCTAGTTCTTTTGTAAAGACGGTGAGACATTCTTGCCGAGTACATTCTCCTGGTATTTCAGCTTTTTTACATTGGTTGGGTCTTTGAGTGCCTCTTCATCTGTTAGGCGTTCTAACCTTTGATCTTGGACTGCCTCTGGAAATAACAAGAGCTATTTATTTATAAAGTGTTTTTCTACATACATGGACATAATATTATATTTTTAACCGACTTAAAAAAAGGAGGAGGTTATCAATTCAACTTTTTTTTTATAACTCATAACTTGCGACTGGGTGAACCGATTTTGATGATTCTTGTTTTATTTGAACTAGTGCTTCCCATGTGGTCCCATTTCAATTTGGTCCTCTTCTTGAAGTCGGTTTTTTTTTTGTTAAAATTTGTGATTATTCGTGTTAAAAGACAACTCTGGGAATATGTATGTTGTTCTGTTTACACATAGTGTTGTCCATGTGGGATTCAAACCCACAACACTACACAGTAGGAAGTAAGGCGAGCAACTTAACCACTACACTATCCATTTACACAATTATTTGTCTTGGGCGGGAATCAAAACCACAACCTCTGGCTTGGCAGCCAGGGTCATTTAACCAAAAGGTCTATAATAATTTTAACACAGAGACATTAGCGAGGACATGTTTGTCTACCCATAATTATTATCACCCGTAGCATAGGATTACATTTGCATAGGCACCCGTAAGTTAATTAATCTATATATATAAAAGAGTAAGGTGACTGACTGACTGACATACCCAGAGATCAACGCACAGCCCAAACCGCTGAAGCTAGAATCCTGAAATTTTGCATGTAGGTTCTTTATGTAACGTAAGTGAGCACTAAGAAAGGAATTTTTGAAATCCCACCCTTAAGGGGGTTAAATAGGGGTTGAAAGTTTGTATGAAAGTTTGTCATTTTTTAAGTAAGAAACATGAAACTTTATTTTTGGGCCACTGATTAAAAAAGAGTAGATACGTATTAAAGCGTTTCTGAATATTCTACCTCTAAGGGGTTAAATAGGGGTTGTTATTTCGTATATAGGTCAGTCTAGAAGTGCGTCATTTTTGAAGTTAGAAACATGAACCTTTATTTTTTGGCTGCTGATTAAAAATGAATTGATACGTATTTCAGCGCTTCTGAATATTCTACCCCTAAGGGGGTGAAATAGGGGTTGATAGTTTGTATGGAGGTTCGTCATTTTTTAAGTAAGAAACATGAAACTTTATTTTTAGGATACTGATTTTAAATAAATAGATACGTATTTAAACGTTTCTGAATATTCTACTCCTAAGGGGGTGAAATAGGGGTTGAAAGTTTGTATGGAAGTTCGTCATTTTTTAAGTTAGAATCATGAAACTCTATTTTTAGGCTACTGATTAAAAAAGAGTAGATACGTATTTAAACGTTTCTGGATATTCTACCCTTAAGGGGGTGAAATAGGGGTTGAAAGTTTGTAAGGAAGTCCGTTATTTTTTTAGTGAGAAACATGAGAATTTAGTTTTGGGCCACTGATTAAAAATGAGTAGATACGTATTTAAACGTTTCTGGATATTCTACCCTTAAGGGGGTGAAATAGGGGTTGAAAGTTTGTAAGGAAGTCCGTTATTTTTTTAGTGAGAAACATGAGAATTTAGTTTTGGGCCACTGATTAAAAATGAGTAGATACGTATTTAAACGTTTCTGGATATTCTACCCTTAAGGGGGTGAAATAGGGGTTGAAAGTTTGTAAGGAAGTCCGTTATTTTTTTAGTGAGAAACATGAGAATTTAGTTTTGGGCCACTGATTAAAAATGAGTAGATACGTATTTAAACGTTTCTGGATATTCTACCCTTAAGGGGGTGAAATAGGGGTTGAAAGTTTGTAAGGAAGTCCGTTATTTTTTTAGTGAGAAACATGAGAATTTAGTTTTGGGCCACTGATTAAAAATGAGTAGATACGTATTTAAGCGTTTCTGGATATTCTATCACTAGGCTAGACTGGAAGTCCGTCATTTTTTAATTTAGTAGCCTGAAACTTTGTATTCAGGCTTTTAGCATTTATGGGATTTCTATTCCTAAAGGGATTAAAATAAGGGTCGAAAGTGTGTATGAAAGTCAATTTTAATGGACTATTGATTATAAATAAATACGTTTAAAAACATAAACACAGTATTCATAGATACTTACACAGTTTTAATTAAATACATATAATCAACTTCCACGCGAGCAAAGCCGCGGGCAAAAGCTAGTGGTAAATAAGACCTTTAATAATGTGTACTTGTTTAACTTCCTGTAACTTTAAGCTCCCTGTTGTAAATGGCTCCGTCCACTAGGATCCCCTGGGAGATTCATGTGGAATTTTCGTCCACATCAATCCCCTAGGGCAGAGGGATCTTTTTGAATAGGAAAACCCTGGAACCCCAACATACCTCGGGGCCACCTGAGGGATCAAAATGGAAATGAAATCCAAAAAGATCCCACAATGGATCAGTGTGGATAAAAATTCCTAATGAATCCCCCAGTGGATCCTAGTGGACAGAACCCAAATATCCTCTCCAAACAGTAAACAACTTAGAATATGGAGTGAGTGTCACCACTCCTACTTACACCATGGGTGTCATAAGAGGGGACTTAGGGAGTAAACTACTATACAGAACCACATCACTACAAAGAGAAGGAACACTTGAAACAAATCCTTTTTTTTACCTGTGGAAATCTCCTTGGACCATCAGCCCACTGGGGTTTGCGGCGGGCGGTCTGTCGGACTCGAACCAACTAAAACCACATGGTGTACCACTCTGCACCTGACACGGGAGGGATCCGGGAACTGCTATTAATTACACATCCAGACTATTGGAACAAACCCTATACCAACCCATCGGGGCAGCGCAGGCCAAAACCTCCTTCAAAGAGAGGCCTATGTCGAGCAGTGGACTGTTAAAGACTGTTGATGAATTTGTCAAAAAATTTAAATATACTAACCATTGTAAGGTGTGTATCTGTCTGATAACAATGATTCTAGATTGTATCCTATAACTCCAACTATAGCAGCCACGGGTAATGTGAGATATGGTGCATTTGCCCTGAGAAACTGCATTAAAATCGGCCACATCTAAAAAAAATGCATCAAGTATATAAAAAAACTAATGAAAAAATTGTCTATGTTTTATTGCTCAAAAAGAGATCTAAAATTACTTTTCTTTAATTATTTTCTGGTTTTGCTGCTAACTGTGAAGAGGTAATTCTACCTTTGTGTATTCATGTAAGACAGTAAATCATTATATTTATTGAAGACTTGTTGATACAGTATCTAAGATAAGTAAGCTAGGAGGTAGTTTCAAAAGTTCTTTTTTCAGAAAAAACCATATCAATAAAATTTAGGTTATGTAAGCAATATTAAAAAATTGTGTTCTGTATTTACCTTTGAACTTTAAATAGTTAAACTGACTGTGTTAGAGTATAGTGTTGAATAGTCGGTATTTTTAAGTACCTATTTAAAAAAATATTGTTAAAAAGACCTTGGTTACAGACCGACTGCTACAAAGCTACAAATGACATCTCTGACATTGAATTGTTTGATAACATTTTTTTGGTTCAGGAACTGTTTTTGTATTATATAATGGTGATTTTCAATTAAAAGGCAATAACACTATTTATATATTGAATTTAATGATTGGTTTAATTGACTAACTTTTAAAACAATATTTTTTAGTAGTGCGGTCCAGTGACAATGCTTATCAAAGAATTTTATGAAAGATTTGAATTATTAAGTTTTCATGCTGATGATGAATCAACTTTAAAGTTAGTTTCTTTTATTAAATACCTCCTCTTGGTCACATTTCATGGTTGAGGAAAAAAACATTACGAATTTTGTTTGCCTCTTATCACATGAAAAGAATCAAGTCTTACTTCACCAATTTATATTTCCGAACTCTCAACCGAAATGTCAAATCCAATCAAAATTGATAACTTATCCTAACTTTTAAAGGAGACAGATGAATTCCTTAAAAATATGTAAGCAGTTGTAATTTACGAATTTTATTGAGAAATCCATTAGAAATGTCTCAATCGCAACTCTTACAAAGCCTTTTTAGACTCCATTTAGCGACGGATAAGTCAATATATTTACGTAACATACTAAGAAGAAATGCTTCTTCAAACACTAAACAAAAGACAGCTAGCTCAGTTTATAAGACTATGAACATATTTGATAGGAAAGCAAAGGCTTCACAGAGAGAAAGAAGTGCCCAAAGAGAAGATTATCACTTAGCGGAATATATAAAAGAAGAAGTTGGTTGGAGGACAGCTGATAGAGTTTTTGATATAAAACGGACGTTCAAAAATGCCGTAGAACTAGGTAGGTAATAGGTAATAAATTGAAGTGTATTCAAACTTTCATATTAACAGCTTTTAACTAAAGCATATAAAACTACATTACTTAAGTACTTACATACATAAATAATATTTTTTTTAAAAAGCTTTGTTAGTCTGTCTGTTTGTTCCGGCTTATCTCTGAATGGTTGGATTGATTTTGACGGGATTTTTACTAGCCCTTAGCTGATGATTCAAGGAGCAACTTAGGTTTCATTTACTTTAGACCAGCTTAGCCCTGCCATTGTTGTTGTGCACAACATGAAACACGGGTAACACCATGGGGCATAGCTGGTACTATATATAGACTGTTTATAAACCCCAGCTGACAGAAGGTCAGTAGGTAAACATGATATTAACATTCCAGGTGCCAGTCGAGGCTATGTCTCTCGCCACTTTCTGCCGGACAGCGTGGAGAAAGTGACCTTGTGTGATACATCACAAACTCATCTTGACAAAGCCATTGTTGGTGATGGAGTTCAAGTAGAAAAGAGAATCATGGATGAGGAGCATATTGATGTGAGTATTGCTGAACATTGCAACAGCATTTAACAATTCACTGCTGGACGGAGGCTTCTCCTTAAACATTGCAACAGCATTTAACAATTCACTGCTGGACGGAGGCTTCTCCTTAGAAAAGAGGTTTGGTCTACTATACCGCTTTGCTCCCTTAGTCCCCACACCCATGGGATGAATAGCAGTGTAGACACTCAGTATTCTTAATCTGTTCCTACATGGAGAGTAGTATAGCGACAATCATCAACAACATCCTTTTATAATCCACTACTGGGCCTCTCCTTGGAAAGGATAGTTGTTTTTTTTTTTCAAAAAGACAACTCCCGCATTAGGAATAAACATCCTGTGTCGCCGAGGACTTTACAAACATACAAGAAACCGAAACACCTAGACTCGGGACAACAGTTTGTGGATCACACAAAGTTTTTGTACCGTGTGGGATTTGAACCCAAGACACTTGGCGCAGTATCAAGAGGCGTGGCGACCGCTGAAACCACTAGGCCAACCATGCAGTCATTTTGGTTTTGGCCTACTCATACCAGACCAAAAAGATGGAAAGATGGCTGGCAGGACCTGGATACGAGCAACCCAAAATCGATCAGAGTGGCATTGCATAGGGAGAGGCCTATGTCCTGTAGTGGACTGCGTTAGACGATGATGATGACCCCAGGCTAGACGGCTTGGTACAGAGTTTTTTCCTGCACAGCTTGCTTTATTAGTGGCCTTTTACAACGTGCATGGCATGAATAGGGATAGTGACATTCTATATTCTTAATCCGTCACCACATATAGAGTAGCTTAACTGGTATCTGGACAATGCTGAAATCTGGACAAGTATAATAAAAGAATAGAAATACTGGATACCGCTTTACCTGACAATTAGACTCCTATGCCTAGTTCTAATAGTCTATCGCTACAGTCGACCATCAAAGTTCCCCTTGTTCTGCTTGCTGTTTATGTAGTAGACCGGAGCCAAATGTGGTGAAAAGCAAGTTTTTTTCCTAAAAATAGTAGCGGATTGGTTATTCCAGACCATTATTTTTCTCTTTGATAGATTTTATCAAATGTTGTTAACACATTCAATCATAATTGAGACCAAACATCCATACATCAAGGGCTTAAATAAATAAAATAAATAAATAAAATCCATACATCCATCCTGATAAACTTTGAAATGGTATTTTAAATAACTATTTACTATTATATTTATTTTAGTTTCCAGAGAACAGTGTGGACCTGATAGTATCATCTCTAGTACTCCACTGGGTGAATGACCTGCCTGGTTGTTTCGACAGAATCATGAAGTGCTTAAAGCCTGATGGGGTATGTATTATAATTTACCCTTAAAATAAAAGTTTGTGGTTAGATCTGGAACCTTACAACTTTTGAAATCAGTTCGCCCTCAGGGTTGTGGAGGTCCGATTATTAGCAGCTCTCTGGAAAAACTGATATCCAGGTAAAACCGATTCAACTAGTAGATGACACCAAATTATATTTGGCTTGATAAAGGCTGGGAAGAACAATAAGTGAGATCTGTAGTAAAACATTAGACTTTACAGTAGCAATCGGCTCGAGTTCGAAGAATACGACCCTGAGCTGCCCGAACTTAAATTCCTAATCTATCTCGATGACTCTGTCCACTATCCCCTGGAGGATTCATTCGGAATTTTCGTTTACACTGATACCCTAAGGGATCTTATTGGATTTCATTTCCATTTTGATCCCCAGCTGATTTGTTTATATTTCTTTTCAACCACTTTGATCTCTGCTGACAAAAAATCCAAAAAAATCCTACATTGGCTTACAATGTGGGATTTTTTGGATTTTTTGTCCACACAACATGGCTAACCATGGAGTGCTAAGATACAGCATAGCCTATAGCGACTAAAGATAGATAGATCTTTTCAGGTATTCATGTCTTGCGTCTTCGGCGGGAACACACTGATAGAACTCCGTCAAGCGATACAGCTGGCAGAGAGTGAGAGACAGGGCGGCATATCTCCTCACGTATCTCCCTTCACACACGTCAGAGATATCGGCGGTTTACTTAATGCGTAAGTTGAGAAGAGGTTTCAGACTCTCAAATACAGAAGACTCTGACAAAGACTCTAAAAAAATAATTTGAAATGTTAATTGTGGGATTCAAAATATAACTCATAAAACTTGTTTTCTAAATGGATTCACAATTATTTGAAATATTTCCACTTTGTACCGCAGAAATAGTTTGATTTTGTTTTTAGGTAGATGGCGCTGCATTTTTTTTAACTCATTTAAATAAGGCAACTGCCTCATTAGGTATTCGCATCATTCCTATGTCGCGGGGGACTTTACAAACATCGCAAAACGGACACAAACAACACCCACACTCAAAACAAAAATTTGTGGATGACACAAAGTGTTGTCCCATGTGGGATTTGAACATACATACATATATAACAACTAGTTTTTGCTCGCGGCTACGCTCGTGTGTATGTCGGTTATCGTGGCATATAGTAGCCTATGTGTTATTCTGATGTATAAGCTATATTACTGTAAAGTTTCATCCAAATCCGATCAGAAGTTTTTGCGTGAAAGAGTAACAAAAATCCATCTATCCATCTATCCACCCATACTTACAATTTTATAATATTAGTAGGATAATAATAATTATTATAACTGCTCAATTATACTAATATTATGGTCCGTACTCACATACGGTATTACTCGATAGTTTTACTCCAAAACGAGTAAAAATTAACGTGTGGACCGCAAAACTCACAACTCGAAGGTACACATCGAGCCGGCTCGATGGCTCGACCTCCTTTTACGTTTCTTCTTTTCATTTTCTTTAATTCTTTTATAATTAAAAATTGCTAGACTTGCTAAATGTAGCCACCGTCTCCTTTGTTGAACAGACATATTTTGGCTTGAACGGTTCGGTGAATAATGAACGGCGAGCCAAAAGATGCGTCACGCGATCGATGATTGCTGAATGTGTGGACGAAAGCCCATGCCGTGGTTTTCACTCGACATGTTTGCTCGATCGAGTAAAACCGTATGTTAGTAAGTACTTAGCATTATATATAGGTACATATTCGTGACCGACTCGGAAATGACGTATAAAATTATTGAACCATTTTCTTAAAACTATTTACTGTTGGCGCTAAGTGCGCTAATATAATCTGTGCATTCGTAACAATAATCTCCATGTGTCATCAATGGTAGTAAAATAAACAATTTTATAATTTTTTTCCTTATTTTTCTTCCAGGAGCGGTTTTACACTTCAAACTGTAGACGTAGATTCTCTCACTATCTGGTATCCGTCAATGTGGGATGTGATGCGTGACGTCAGAGCACTGGGAGAGTCTAACGCCGCTTATAATAGACCATTGAGATTATCCAAAGATACACAATTTGCAGCTGCAGCGATTTATGATGAAATGTACGGAAAGGTAAGTAAGATCTTGTCCAAATGTATGATCATTACTATTAATAACCTCAATTACTACTACTGGATAAAGGACAAACTATAAAAAGGAGTATTTCGCGTACTATAAAACACTCTGGCCAGACTGGGTAGTAAGTATAGCCCATTCGTTTGGATAGTGTCGGTGCAGCAGGCGGGCCCTTTGATTTTGTGGCGGCTTGCCGCACTTGTGACGGTGGCGCAATCAATGTGACCGTATCTAAGCGAATGGACTATATAGGGTCTGTGTCAAGTTTTCCTTCTCCTTGCAAGTGTTTGTCCTGCCCAGCTTGCTCCCTTAGTCGGTTTCCACGATACCCAAGGAATGAATAGAAATAGTGTCTATGACACACAATCACCACATCACTAGCACGACTTCGCCATCCAATGGGGAGGCGCCACGCTGACCAATGGGGAGAACGCGTAGCCGGTGCCATGTTTGCCGGCCGCTTCGCATCGAACAAGGCATCGCACACTGCGCCAGGGAACGCGGCACGCCACACACGCGATCTCGTTGTCACATTCACCATTATTGTATTAGTTGGACTAAGCGCTATTAAACCAGATGTTACAGTCCACTACAGTTATAAATACCCCTTTTATTTGACCTGAACCGATAGTGATACTCCGTATTCTATATCCATCAGTACACGGACATTATTAAGTTGTGTGCTTAATTAGATGGACCTATGATACTGCCCTGTGGGACTCCAGAGTGAAAAGTAGTATGTTACGACTTCTAGTGTATGTAACTGTTACTGGAAATCGTTGAACCGTTTATTAATCAATTCCTCACGCTTTGTGTCTCTAGATGTAATAAAGATGTTCATTACGACGTTTCACTGGTTCTTTGTAATATCAATCAAAAGCCTTGTTCAAATCTATGGTACTTACTAGAAAACTAGTATGTACTATCATTTTAAAACTGTCTTCTGCAGGGAGGTCTTTTTAGACTATTGTAAACTTTTCACCTGGATTTGTAAGCTAGTAAGAAACCCTAATAATAACATGTTCCCCAGAAGTATCTTTAAGCTGCGGTAGTCGTTTTATTTTACCGTAGTTTCAACCCCTCCCTCTTTATTCTTATTTTGGGGGAAGGAATCAAAAAACTCTAACATGCTACATTGTTGCATTGTTTGCGTAATGAGCATGGTGATCACTAATCTTGGATTCTGCTCATGTTTTCCATCAGGCAGAGTAGGGTCACTTTGGCAGGCCTCTCAAAGAAACGTTTCCTTGTAAATAATCTCTAATATAATTTTACAGGAAATGCCAGACCGTAAAGTTCGCGGCGTCCCAGCTACTTACGAGATCATTAACTTTCTGGGATGGAAACCAGACCCCTCACAACCGAAGCCAATAGAAAGGGGTTCTGGACAAGTGTCTCTTAAAGACTTGCATCGAATAGACGAGATTATTCAGGATCCGAAGAAAGTACCACTTACAGAGGAAGATATGAAGTAGTTTCGTAGACATTATGTAATGTTAGTTTTGTTTTTTTGAGTAAATATTTATTTTTTATGGCGTTACTTGTGTTTGTAATAATGATTTCACATATCTCACACACAACGCCATATAGTCCCACCGAGCGAAGCAGAGCTTGCGTCATGGGTACTAAACAACTATTATAAACACATATATAAACTTTTTTGAATCCATATATACATAGAAAACACTCAAACTTCGAAACAAATATTTGCAGATCATACAAACATTTGGTCCGAGTCAGGAATCGAACCCGAGATCTCTAGCACAGCAGTCGCATACGCTACCACTGCGCCACCGAGGCAGTTTCATTCAGCACACATATTCCTGATAAACATCACATCACACTAATAAAGATGGAAGTTTGTGAGTGTGTATGTTTGTTACTTCTTCACGCAAAAACTATTGAACGAATTTAGATGAAACGTTACAGTAATATAGCTTATACATCACAATAACGCATAGGCTACTATTTGCCGCGATAACCGCCATACACGCGGGCGGAACCTCGGGCAACAGCTAGTTCTTATATATTTCTAAATACTATTACTAGTCGAATGCTTTAGAATTATTCACGAATTATTACAACTACTAGCCGATATGCTATAAATAACGTAACTGGTTTAATATCAGAGAATTCGCTCTTTGGATTACGAACGGTGAGGTTGTTGAAATGATAGTCGGTAAAACGTGTATCGCATTGTTTTTTCTTTCTTTAACCGACTTCGAAAATGGGGGAGGTTATCAATTCGCCTGTTTTGTTCTATGTTTGTTACCTCATAACTTTCGACTGGGTGAAACGATTTTGATGCTTCTTTTGATAGCTGGTGCTTCCCGTGTGGTCCCATTTCAATTTGGTTCAGTTCTTGAAGTCGGTTATTTTTTTGTTAAAATTTGTAATTATTTAATAAATCTCTCTCACGAACCTAACATTACATAATACAGATAAACCACACTCAGACTTAGAGCAAGTCATATTTTTAACCGGTTGAGAATCTAACCCTCTAAACGAACTCTGTAGTACAAATTCTCATCTGTAGTATTTCCAGGCCAATACGACTTTCAAGAAATGATGGTACTCTCACCTCAAAGGCTGACAACGCACATGTGCCCATGGGCGGCGGTCGTCCCTTTCTATCTGTTTAATCTTCTGCTCGTTTGCCCTCTATATCATTACAAAAACACACACGAAAACGTTTTTAAAAACATTCAATTCTAAAACTCAGTCAAGTATTTCTTGAAGTAATATTTTTATTTTCGATTTATCTATACATTTACGAATAGTGTTTCGTAAAAATATTAACAAACACTTAGTACCCACGTTAAACGACATACTTGTTTGCCACCTTATTTGCATTCTATAAATAGTTCATCTTAACGTTATTTAATTGTGAGTTTTAAATATAGGCAATTAAGATTTTTAAATTAAAGGCAAAATATTATTACAATATTGTTTTAATTTCTAGAGAGTATTGAGTGACAGTTTTGTCAATTCTACTGGGTAGAGACTTACACCTCTAGCAAAATATTGCACGGCAGTGACTTACAGAACTGTCTTAATACTACAAGTTACTTTCAGCTCTGTCATAATAATACAGGATAGAGACTTTCAATTTCGTCATATTACTATGCGCCATAGACGTCTTTGTCATAAACGAATATAATGTAATGTTACAGGGTAGAGACTAACATATCTGTCAAAAAAACTACATGGCAGTGACAGTTCTGTTATAATACTACAGAGTAGACACTTTCAGTTTCGTCATAATACTACCTGCCAGAGATGTCTTTGTCATTATGTTAAAGGATAGGTGGTAGAGACTAACATCTCTGTCAAAAAACTACACGGCAGTGACAGCTCTGTTATAATACCACAGGGTATACTAGGGTGTACAATTTATATTACAAACAGAAACTAACAGCTTATGACCACTAAATAATGTAATAAAAAAACCGTATGGTGTCGTGGGACACCACATAGGAACGAAGTTCGTTAGTAAATGAATATTAATTTCAAGTTCTATTCGAGGAATAAAGAAAATAATTACATAAAAAAATTATTAATTTCAAGTTCTATTCGAGGTATAACAAAATACATACAAATCTTACGCTTTCTTTAATGTTACGGACGTTTTTGCCGGCTAGAGTACCCCTCCGCAACTTAATAAGAAACTTCGTTCCATCCAAATATTGTTATTATTTGATCAAATAAGATATTATAAGAGACCTAAACTGTTGAAAAACGATTAATTTAATTAATAAAAGCGTATTTACAATAATAGAACTAGATTTATAATATAATCCTTAAAATCCTTAAAAACAATCCTTACCCTTCAAGTATTTTTTACAAACTAAGTTAGGGTCGTCTTTTCGTCTAAACAACCCAAGTAGGTACTAGGCGTTATCGAAGTTCTGTAGATAGACTATCGTCGAGTCTTTCAGGGCTCCGAACTCCCTTAATGACTGCTAAAGATTTTTGTATGGTAATCGGGACTCTCTGTTCAGCATGCTTTCTGAAGCAAACAGTTGTCTCGTTGTAATTGTCTTACATTGGACAAACCCACTTTTGTGGCTGTAAATCACTTTATATTTCACGAATTTCTTTTAATATATAAAAAACGGCCATGTGCGTGTTTGGCACCGCATTATGGGGTAGATGTGAGAACAATCTTCCCCAACAAAGAAAATCTTCCCCACTTTACGTGTAGGGGAAGAACCTTACCTACCTTACCTTACCTTCCTCCCGTTACTATATACGAAATGAGAAAAAATCACGCCAGAGAAATTGCTGGTATGTTGTGGTTTTTTTTCATGGAATAGGCGGCAAACGATCAGACGTATCGCCTGATGGTAAGCGAATACCGCCGCCCATGGACACCCGCAACACCAGAATCATCATACTTAAGTGCGTTGCCGACCTTTGGGGGGTGGGGAGGAGGATGGAGGGAGGGGTTGGGGTATGGGCCTCCGGTACCCTTACACGGTGAAACACAGCGCAAGCGCTGTTTTACACGGGTTTTCTGTGAGGCCGTGGTATCACTCCGGTCGAGCCGGCTCGTTCATGCCAAAGCGTGGCTCTCCCACGGTAATGGCCAGTAATTATAACTAACTTAAGGAGCTCCTTACCGGTCCTTGTCTGTCCATAGGAATGAATGACAATTTAGATCCGCGCAACTAGTCATTAAAATAACGTTTTAAAAGTACCTACCTGCAAAGACCTACTTGAAATAAAGCTTTCTGATTTTGATACATATGAAGTTCTAATTCTCACTAACTATAGTCTCTCTTTCAGTAATCTAATTAAATAAAGTATTTAATTAGATTTTGGCTACTAATTGTTATAGATATTGTATTGTGGGAGAGGTTCGTAGGTCCAATATTCGTCGTCAGTTGAGTCACGGCGTTCCTCGTTGTGGAATGGAACTGCAAAATAAAATATGATCATGATTACTGTCCTTAAAATATAGTTTTAATTTATTTGACAGTTGTCACTATGCAGTGTTTATGTGTGATTTTTTCTGTTGGTTGTTGTAAAGATACAACAACAGCGAGACGCAGTTAGACTCTCAAATAAATAATTTATGATATATTTGACATTCTTCTAGAGGTCATAAACTCTAACAAAGATCTAACCTAAGAATCATCAAGTCGACAGCGCAAAATAAATATTTTTCTGACATCTAACACACAACGCCATCTAGTCCCAAGCTAAGCAGAGCTTGTGTTATGGGTACTAGATAACAAATACATGTATCCTTTGATTTTTTAAATACATATATATTATACATAGAAAACACCCAAACTTTGAAACAAATATTTGTAGATCATACAAACATTTGGTCCGACCCGGGAATCGTACCCGAGACATCATGATCAGCAATCGCACACGCCAACCGCGAGACCAACGAGGCAGTTGTTCAGAAGCTGTCCCTTGATATATCAGTTACAGTTATAGATTTTTATTTTGTTCATGATCATCAACAGCCCTTAACTGCCACTGCTGGACATAGGCCTCTCCTTCGAAAGGAGGCAAGTCGCAGACCTAACGTATGACAGATAAAATTACGTGTACACGTTAACATTCCACTTTTAAAATACTGTTTACCCTCACGAAGTGGTCCTAAAGTATTTTTTTTACTACTCCGTAGACGTCTATCAATGAAATCATTGTAGAAAGAATTTAAATGGTGACGATCAGATTCCCTAGCGGCAAGTCGCAGAACTAACGTATGACAGATAAAAATACGAATACACGTATACCACTTTTAAAATACTGTTCACCCTCACGAAGTGGAAGTATTTTTTACTACTCCGTAGACGTCTATCAATGAAATATTATCAATGTACTCGCTCTGTATATTAAACTGTCAGGGAGAAGTATCTGTCATACGTTAGTTCCGTAAACGGCCACTAGGGAAATCTTCTTGTTACCAATACCACGCTGGCCAGACAGATAAAGTATAGGTATAGGGTTTGCTTCAAGTTTTCCTTCTCTTTGCAGTGCTGCTGTCATGCTTTACACCGTTTCTAGGTAATTTTAATGAACTTTAGTTAACTTACCTTGCTCTACGGGTGGAGACGGAGGCGCCTTCGGTTTAGCATTTGGTTCTGTAACGAATAAAAAGAATTTAAGACTAAATCAATTCAACAGTAGTAACGCCGACCTCAATGTGGGTACATCATTGGCACTTTTTTGGGCTAATGTCGTCAACCAGATACAAATATTTCCAAATCTATACAAATAAATATATTTGGAGTGTCTGTTTGTGATATTAAAATAACTGCTTTTTACTAAATGCATATGTTTTTACAATTTTTTACTGTTTGTTCCGGCCAATCTCTGGAAGCGCTGGACCGATTTTGGTGGGACTTTCACTGGCACATAGCTGATGATATGAGGAGTAACTTAAACTACTTTTTTTAGACTGACTTTGTCCCGCGGCTTTATCCGCGGTTGTTATTATACCGCAGGTAACACAGCGGGGTCAGCTAGTCTTACTAATATTATAAACGCTAAAGTTTGTGAGCATGGATGTTTGTTACTCTTTCACGCAAAAACTAATGAACGGATTTGGATGAAACTTTACAGTAATATAGCTTATACATCAGAATAACGCATTTGCTACTATTTGTAGTGATAACCGACATATATGCGGGCGGAGCCGCGGGCAACAGCTAGTATAATATAATCTATAGCATAATATGATAAAAATGTAACAGGTCCAATTCTGTACATTAAAGATATTTAGATAATTTTTTGGAGGGCTCGCTATAATCGATACTGAAGCCAAAACTGTATTTTTTTTTTATTTTTGTCTGTCTGTCTGAATCGTGGCCGCGCGTCACGCCAAAACTACTGAATGGATTCTAATGAAACCTGGCATGATTTGAGTTCATACTACGAGGTAGGACATAGGATACTTTTTATCCCGAAGTTCAGCACGGTTTCCTGGAGAGAGGGGATGAAAGTCAAAATATGTACTTATTTGTAATTCAATAACACATAGTCCGATTTCATTCATAATTTTTTTGCTAGAAAGCAAGTACTTTAAATATTGTTCCGTGAAATATTTATACATATAATAAATCAGTGGACGTCGTTTGTGTCTGTTTGGTTGTGCCCGCATGACGTAAAACGTTCAAAATAATCGTGGAAACGTTTTATGCACCAGCATTGTGTGTAATGCGGTATATAGTTAGTATTTGATAATTTTGATAGGTAGGTATTTGTATTAGGTTCTCTGATTCCATAGGAAAAGTTATTTTAATATTTTTTGACATTGTTTCTTTCCTTAAAACAGCGACGTCTGTTGGAATCAAGTAACACTAACTTTACAATAGGTACCTACGTTATATATGATTACTTTTTATAACGTACCTATAATAAAAATGTAACATATCGATTCTGTACATTAAAGATTTTTTTTTTGGGAGAGCACTCCAATAGGTATAAGTAGCCTTTGATTTCCTGGTAATTGAATAACATATTTTCAGAATTATTCCATGTTTTATCTAATCAAATAATTATGCAGATATATATTTACACTTAGATATATTTTATCTGTATAAATAAAAATAAATCACAAAAATATAATGTACGCCCATAACTTTTGGTTGACTGCTCCACACTTTTTTTAAATGTCTTAGTTATTGTTTTTTTTTTAATTTATTTAAATAAGAAAAATAATATACAATAACAAACATGAAACACCCATAAAACCCGTATAGGTTTATCTTGGGTGACTGGGTGTGAGTGTACATTCCTCATTTCATTTGTTTTATAAACATTTTTTATAATCTACACGCACGACATAAACAAGTATCCCATACAAGTAACATAATAAAGGAATTATATTTTTTTTTTGGTAGCACTACAAGAATTAATAGGTGCAGGGTAAGTAGGCGTTAAAACATTTCTAGCGTTTGACCGGTACAGTTGTTTACGTTCGATGAGGCAAAATTACTTTTACTTAATGTGTTAGGACACGGTTTTTATAGAAGAAAATTAAAAAAAGTTGTTAAATTCTCTTAGTCCGCTTCTATACACTGCAGCTCTGCGAGAAGTTGACACGAGTTTACTAAAAGTATTTTTTTTGATAATTTAGAAAATATTTACAAAAATAAATAAGGCGATACGAAGTTCGCCGGGTCAGCTAGTATAATATTAAATTCTAACACAATTTACCCTCGGCCGTCTAGTCCAAAACTAGGTACTGGTAGAGCCTGTACTATGGTAACGAAACTGTTGATAAAACTTGTATATTTCTAAATATAGGATATTTTAAATATTTTATTTAAAGATGTCATACCATAATTTCGGTACACCCTGTATACATATCATAGATAAATAATTATACCTAGACACAGAACAAATGATCACTCTCATCACACAAACATTTGTCCTGGGAGAAAATCGAACCCACTACCTCCGGCAGAACAGTCAGGATCATTACTTCCACATACATCTTTCTTTAAAAAGAGAAAATATAATGACTTACTTGGTTTTACTATAGGCGCTTTTTTCAAAGAGCTGTCCGGAATCTGACGAATTGGTACCTGAACAACTGCAATTTAACAAAAAAAAAAATGGTGTACTGTTTTATATGTTCTTTTAACCAATGAAATTTTGCTTGTCGTTTTGCTATTAGTAGTAAATCTCCTTCTTCCTAGCCTTTATTATCGTAATACCTTATATCGTTTAATCGGTTTTTTACCTAAATATCAGTTTTTACACGGATCTGTTACGGAGATCCAACTCTCTCCATAACAGAGGGCTAACTGAAGTTGAACTAGGTGTCTTTGAGAGCATTGAATTTCCAACAACGAATTGCCATAGATGTTCATGATAACCAGGATCGATGATGGCTTAAAGTGCTCTACAAGGCAAGTAAGGACAGCAGTAACAATGGTGCTAATTCTATTCCAAAACTTTCTAAACTTAACTAAAAAATTAGTTATGTCCTGTAAAATGAGGAGATTTCTTATTTTGTAGATAGCTACAGATTTCGGTTTTACAAGTCTCAGATTGAGACAAATACCTATGTCACATAACCTTATATATACCAGCTACCTTATCTGTTAAATAGTGCTAAATGAGAAATAACTATCTGCCACTTTATCAGAAGCTGGTGAAATTGGTCCTAAATTTAAAGTGATTGTTATGCATAGAAAATATTGGAGTCGTATGTTTATACTCACCGTTATTTCTTGGGGGAGTAGGTTTACCGGCTGAAAACAAAAAAAACATTATATGTTGCTTTATTGTATATTAAACTTTATCCATATTTGTACAGTCAACCTCGAAAGTAGCGGACCATTTTAATGTTCCAATAATTTCAACCGTAGCATACATAAATAGCTTTTGAAGTTTAGCGCCAGAATTGAATGATCATCTTAAATATCTAATTGAGATATGGGGATCAGCAGCTGTATCTAATTTGAATACACTGCAAAGAATACAAAACCAAATAATTAAAGTACTATTTCATTACCATTACCTACCTAATGCCTACAAATGTATTATATGAAAAAAAAACTTCGTTTAAAAAAACCGACTTCAAAAACTAAAAAGTATAAAATAACTTAATTTGTATGTGCTACCTATTCATAGGTTTGAAGTCAGTGCCAAGCCAATGGAATAGTAGGTACCGCAATCGCTATATTTCGAGACGAACGTCAACGACGCTTCGGTTGTTTTGTTCAACGCGAAGAGCAGCTATCCCGCTCATGGTCACGCGCGGCGAATGCGGTACCTACTATTACATTTTGGCTTGGCACCGACTTCAAACCTATGAATAGGTAGCACATACAAATTAAGTTATTTTATACATTTTAGTTATTGAAGTCGGTTTTTTTAAACGAAGTTTTATTTTTTTTGCTTTTTAGTCTTTCTCAAGTCTCTCATCATCATTTCATTTAAAATTTAGTGATGTCTACAGAATATGAAGGCCTGCAGACAATTGCTCGTAACTTCATTGCAGGCGCTCACGTAAATTTGAGGGTTTCCTTCGATTTCCTTAGGATCCCATCATCACATCCTGGTATGGTGGCCATGGGACCACATGGGGAGCATACCCTTTCGAATACAAAAATAATTTTCAAAATCAGTCCACAATTGACGGAGTAATCGATGTACATACTTAAAAAAAACCGATGAAATTGAGAACCTCCTCCTTTTGGAAGTCGGTTAAACAAACAAAATTACTGAACCTCAAACAACTTTACACCTATAAAACACGCATTTTAGTTAAAAAGATCACAAATAATTCCATTCAAACTGACATACACTTACACAAGAAACTAAACACACATAATTTAAGAAATACAAATAAAATACAACTAACGAAAGTACGAACTAATTACGGCAAAAAAACAATATTATATGAGGGAGTACAGCTGTATAATAGACTGCCGAATGAAGGAATGTGACAGAAAGCGGGCTAAAGAAATATGTTTGTACATTGTAACTTCCAATACGCTGAAAGGTGAATAATGTATTAGTCATATGTTATTGTTATGTATCTCATTATAAGTGAACTAGCTGTAAGTTCGAGAAATAAATTCTTTAAACACAAAGTTCAAAATTAGCTGAACAACACAATACCAAAAGTAGCTGAACAATACATTACCGAAAGTAGTTGAACGCTAAAATGTCATAAGTAACTGAACAATATTATACTTATTATTACATTCAAATTAATTGCGCTCGTTATCGGTCTGTAACATGCAACAAAGATTGACATAAAAACTTAATATTTTAATTAAATTTGAAAAAAACTATTAATTTTCCTACAATTACAATCAATTGACTTTCAAAATCTGTGGGTTATTTTTTTTGTATTTTTTATACTTTACAAACATGTGTTTAATAAAATTGTACCTTGTATCCTTTGTTAAATCATTTAATAGTATACTCTTATTAGCATGTTTTCGTTAGTTATGAAAAGGGAGGAATTTATAAGTAGTCGAAAAGTAGACTATTTGATTAATTTCATATTAAAGTGTATATTCACTTAAGCATGTGGTAACGCATTAAGAATATATCTCAAATGTGCTGTTGATAATGATGATGGCATTTCACTATATTGATATGTTATAGATCAGGTTATTATAAATTAGATACCTACATATTATAATTGAACCCGTTGAAGCAGGATATGAACATAGTTGGAAGGTAAAGCAATAGGATGCATCTAAGACACTGTGACTGTGCCATCGCTTTATCAATTAAGTTAGAGCATGTACGTGTTATGTAGATTTTTTAGACTAGCTTCGCATCGCGGTGTTACCCACGGTTATAGTTGTAACGGCGGGCAACATCGCGAGGCTTAGTTAGTATTACTGTATAGAGATTACTTACTTGGTACTGCAGGTCTCTGGAGAGATCCAGGAGGCCTTAAACCATTCATAGGTATATTCTGCAGAGTCTTCCCAAACTTTTCCTCGAAATTCTTAGGCATTTTCTCTGGTCTGGGTTTCGCTATATTTTCAGGTACAGGCTTCACAATTTTTTTAGGTATCGTGCCATTCCTTTCTGGCTGTCCAGGTCTTCGTGCTAGCGATGATGGAGCTAAACGTAAATATTGCTCGTTAATATATCAGGTTATTTTTTAAATATTTAGGACATCTAACACACAACGCCATCTAGTCCGAAACTAAGCAGAGCTTGTATTGTGGGTACTAGATAACTGATACAAATCCTACTAATATTATAAACGCGAAAGTTTGTAAGTATGGATGGATGTTTGATACTCTTTCACGCAAAAACTACTTAACGGATTTGGATGAAACTTTATAATAATATAGCTTATACATCAGAATAACACATAGGCTACTATTTGCGGCGATAACCGACATACACGCGGGTGGAGTCGCGGGCAACAGCTAGACATATCCTACATCTTATACATGGAAAATACCCAAACTTCGAAACAAATATTTGCAGATCATACAAATATTTGATCCGATATTGAGACTGCCAAACTGACGTTACTCTGCTTGATGGAAAACTTGAGCAGAATCTAAAGACAATACAACAATGCAGCATTAGTGCGGCCTATTGAGAATGATTCAGCACCATTGGGCCTCCTGTCTCGCACTCACCAACGAAACACGACAGCACGAATTCTGTCATTTAGGTTGGTTTTCTGTGAGCAGTACCGCTCCGATCGAGTGATCGAGTCGACCCATTCGTGCTGAAATCAGCGTGTAAAGCCACGCTGATTTCAGCACGAATGGAGTGTAATTAAGTCACTGCCTCGGTGGCGTAGTGGTAGCGTGTGCGATTGCTGTGCTTAAGGGGTTCGATTCCCGGGTCGGACCAAATGTTTGTATGATCTGCAAATATTTGTTTCGGAGTTTGGGTGTTTTCTATGTATACCTAATATGTATGTTTTTACAAAAAAAAGTATAATAAGTATTTGTATCAGTTGTCTAGTACCCATAACACAGGCTCTGCTTAGCTTAGGACTAGATGGGGTTGTTTGTTAGATGTCCTAAATATTTATTAAAAAAAAATGAAGTTAGGTGAAGCTTAATCCATCAATGTAAAATTTGATTTTGACTGCGATGTTCAGAAATAAATAGGTAAGTATATTTATCAGCAGTCTGTTGACCATAGTAGAGGCTTTGTCTAATTTGGGATCAGACAGACGTGTGGGAGATGTGTTACGTTCAAGGGATCTTAAATAAAATCAGTAAAACGAAAATAAATACTTGGTCTTTCAGGAATAGGAGGCTCTTCATAAGTATCGTCAGGAGATTCTGAAATATGAACAAGTTACAATATTTAATCAAAATATCAAAAAATAAGGGTATTCATCTTGAGCATATCGTTTGACCCGACTACCGGGGTAGTAAACTACCCAGCAACACTCGAAACTATATATATAATCCTGTATCGCGATATAGAAATTCTAGCATATATACAACATCCCATCATCAACTGTTAGGCCGCGTGCCTGCCAGGCACGATCAATTCGCATGGTCGGAGGACCATTCTTAGTGTTGGAGGGACATGACATGCATACATCCGCAAAACGAATAAAAATGCTTTGTTCATTTGTTTTAGAATGTACCATTTCCTAAACTGATACCCTCAAGTTCTATTCATATTATATACGTATTCTAAAAAAGTATTTTTATCAAATAAAAAAAATCACAAAGCTTTCATGAGGAGTGATAACAGAAGTGAAAAATGAAAACATTAAACAAACAGTTGTTGCTCACCTGAAATTAAACTCTTTGCTCTTTAAATAAAGTTTTAGTCTAAAGAATTGAAAAAATATAGCTCATGGAAAGCGTTCGGTTCAACGCACCTAAAGAAGTTTGCACTTCAAGAATTGATGTCTTACCCGGGTAAAATTCGTCTTGAGGCAAAGGTAAAGGCGGTCTTTGGGCCATAGTCAATTTTATCTGAGTTTCTTTATCTGGAAAACAACATACACACCACATTATTATTATTAAGAAAGAAATGATATTAAAGTAGGTTTAAAATAAATTGGTTATCTATGTTAAAGGGGCCAAACCATAGTTCTCAATGTTCTCATAATCCTGTAGGTATATATATGTATGTAGCTTTACAGACGTATTCGGTTAAAGCAACTGCTTCCTGATTCTAGCCAGAGTTAGGAACTGTTTTGTTGAGGTCACTGATGCGATACAATCCTACTAAACATTACAATGACACGTGGCCCATAAAAAACATATTTTTCTTAGCCAATAATTATTATATAAATGTTCCAAGTTCGACAGAATATGTTTTCTAGTAGGTACTATTAAGTGCGATAAAAGGAACAGCAGCTTGAGGAATTACAGACACTAGTCTTTACTACGAAAATCGACATGTACACGGGCAGAACCTTAGGCAAAATATAGTATTTAAATATAAGTAAAAATTAGTTTTAAAAGTACCTCCATATATCTTCTGATATATTTTGAGGTAAAGTCATGGTTTTAATAATAATTAATGACGCGACGGTTATTCATCGTGTCGAGGAAGAATATTTTATTAATTTTTCCTGTAATTGTCAAATGGAATATCCGAAAGTATATAATATGTATATACTTATCTCTGTTTTATTAGGTTCATAGTCTGTTTTAATTGCATGCATTTAATTGCAATAATAATACTAAAATGCATAAATGTGCGGTGAGAACATCAAAAAGCTAATTCTCGCAATGAAAGGTCGGAAAGAGGTATTTTAGCGATTTGAAAGAAAGGGGCGAGTTCTCAATTCGACTGTATTTTTTCCTGTGCCCATTAGAATCCACCAGTGGAACGATTAGCACGCTGAAATTGACTGTGATCTACTTATGGTCTGGGATATCCACTTTATTCACTCGTGGATCGATATGGTGGATCTTAAAGGGCAAAAGGATTTTTATATGTTTTGTTAGTAAAGTATTAGACATCCAACATTGACTGTAATACGATTATGTCATACTAGTTTTTTTAATAGTATAGTAGTATTATAATTTTTCGGTTAATAGATATAGCCTCAAAAATAATGTGGCTTTCCATTAATATTTATATTTCAAAATCGGTTCAATAGATCCAGAGATTACCCATACAACTTCAGAAACTCACAAGTTTTACCTCTTTAAAATATTAGTATAGATTTTTACTGAAAATTAGTAAAAGACTACCATACCTGGTGCCCTAGGTCTTGTAAGCGACACATGTGAAGCGTTACTCTTCAGGGTCATAGAGGGAGAAGCTGGTTTCTTCACAGTGTTGTTGTAATTTCGATTTGGCCTCGGTGTAGCTGAAAAAATACATTTCAAACTCAAAAATGCCAATATATCCTATAATACACACATCAAAAGTGTCTAGGGATCAAGCATTTTTATGCGGATTTCTTGAGATTGAGATGTGGCTTTGGCCCTGGCCTGCTCAGTCGCCAGACTAAACCCGATTGAGCATGCATGGGATATGCTACAGAGAAGAGCTCTGCCGAATATGGAGGGTATCCAGTCGCAAGAAGACCTTTTTTTGTTGTTGCAACGAACATGGGCGGCCATTCCACAGCGTGATTTGGATGAACTCATTTTGAGTATGCCAAACCGATGTTCTTGTGTTAGTGTTCGCGGTAGAAACACGGATTATTAATTGTTTAAGTTACCTAATAAAATTTTAAAGAAAACTGTTATTTCAGTCTTTTTTTCGAACTTTAATGTTAGTGGTTCAAATGTCAAAAATCCTTTTATTAGGAAAATGGCAAATTTCTTTATTAATGCAAAGGTGACTTGGTTTATCGTTACTGTGACAAACGAAAACACTTTATTTGATGAATCCTTAAAGAAAATTTTAATTAATATCAATCAGGAGAAAAGTTATTGCAAAAATATATGTTGATCCCTAGACACATATGTTGATCCCTAGACACTTTTGATGTGTGTATATACAATCCTTACCGTGGGAGAGCCACGCTTCGGCATGAATGGGCCGGCTCGACCTGAGTGATACCACGGCCCCACAGAAAACCGGTGTAAAATAGTGCTTGCGCTGTGTTTCACCAAGTGAGTGAGAATACCGGAGGCCCATACCCCAACCCCTTCCCCTATCTCCCCCATCCCCCACCCCCATCCTCCCCCAAAGCCCAAATGCCGGCAACGCACTTGTGACGCCATGGACGGCGGTAATCGCTTACTATCAGGCGATACGTCTGCTCGTTTGCCCGCCTATGAGATAATATATATATATATCTAAATTTTTGTATTTATTATTTAAAATAAATACTTACTGGGAAGCGCTGGTGGCCTTGAAGGCACTGAAAAAAGAAAATGATTAAAAAGGGGTTCTTAAGAAACATTAAACGGGGTTACATACCATTTAAAAAAAATAGCATTCATAGTTGTACGTATTAATATGACTAGGAGTAATCATATCTAAAAATTGAAGAAATCAATCAAATGTCCACAAATTCGTTAATATCCTCTGTCTTTTTCATTTGGCATCGGTAAATTGTTATGAAAAGTCTAGGGCCCCGTTTACTGCCTTGTGGCATGCCTAAATTATTAGACTTTTTTACTAAGGTGTATTTTTTATTGGAAATTGATAACTTGACTAGATATCCTGAGAATTTTTCATGTTGTCTCAAGAAATCTCTTTGTAAGTACTTGTTACGCTATTTGCAATAGCTGTTGAATATACACTGTGTCTAAAGCTTTTGTCAAGTCTAAAAAAAGGACTTTTATTATCAATAGGTATTATTTTTGTTGTTATATATTAGCAGATTTTTTTTATTGCTATTGGATTGGGCTACACCTATGATGATAGTTGGTTTTAAAGGCGTGGGAGTTTAGATGGGAAATCAATTACTGCTGAACCGATTTGGATAAATTATGAACCACAGACAAAAGCTATTATCTGATAAAACAACGATTAACAACCAACATTTATGAGGTATTTTCTTTAAATGTTAAGAGTACTTTAACCTTCTCCACCTCTTAAAGATAAACAACTTCAGAAATAAATCTTTGACCACAAAATGTACCGGTTTTTAAACTTACCCCCCAAGGTGATCCCTGGATCTTCGTAGATTTCACTCTCCCGATTGTTGTTTAAGATTGGGTCTTTCTTGTCTTTCCGGGGGTTGGAACAGTAGCGGTCTGGAAAATCATTTTTACTCTCTTAGATTTAAAATCTTTAAGTTGTGGAGCAGGATAAAAATCTCTACTGAATGAGGGCGAGGGAGGGTACGAGGCACACCTATAATAATTACGTATTTCTGTTTACTTATGTTTGAACTCGAACTATTAGTAAACTTCTCATTTAGAACTTTGGATCTGTGTAATTGTATTAAAAGAAAATTCAGTAACAAAGAATACGCTTACGAATCAGTATAATTATGTTAATAACGATTGATCATAATACACCCCTAAGAGTGTATAGAATTTCCCAAAAAATATTTCTCAGTGGATGCTTTCAACCACAGAACAGAGAATAAAGGTAGAAATGCAATTTGGGTGTGCACTTCTATATATCTTTGAAAACGGCTATTTATGATCTAATCTATAAATAAACAATCATACATTGCGTATTAATTTTGAGTACAAACTACAATGTTCTCGTGAGAGCATGCAAGGAACTGCAAAATATTTTTAGCCACTGTTTAGAATAAAACACAAACCCGCAAGTGAAACTTTACTTTATGTCAAGTACTTAAGATTGTATTTATTAACATTATTAGTGCCTTAATGGCGCATGGCGTTTAGTTTTTATATTCATTAAATCCTTTAGACGAATTAGTATAGACTTCATTATGTGTGTATAATATTATAAATCGTATATGTGTGCGTCTAGGCGACAAAGGATCTCTTCGGATTTACGGTTTATCGCACTTCTAACGTTTATTTCTCTGTTCTGTGCTTTTAACATCAGGAGCATTAGATGACAGAATGTCTGTCAAGTTTGTAGCCCTAGCGATTTGGGCTCTAAGCATATGAATGAGTTAGTCAGGGCAAGTAATTTTATATGTATAGATGTATTTATATTATTCTAATATTAATAACAAATAATATCCATTACCGATTTCATCGGCTCTTTCTGCTCTTATTTCGAGGATGGTTTGTTTACTCAACAGGTTAGCTGTAAAATAGTAAATTAATTATATTAATTACAAACTTAGAGTCGACCTAGTAAACCCATACTTTGGCACATTTCGGCAAGCTCAATACTGGAAATCGAACCAGAGACCTCAAGCACAGTTACATACGCTACCAATGTGCCACCTTGGCATCAATATGCATAATTAATCAACCAATCAATCAGCTTTTATTTCAAGTAGACCTTTTTAGGCACTTTCGAAACTTTACATTAAGGACTCAAGTTGCGCGATTCCAAAAGGTTTTTCTGATGGAGAAGAAACGGCAAGAAACTCCATAAGAGACTCCATATTTATTTTATATATAGGCCTGCCAAAATGACTCTACTCTGCCTGATGGAAAGCATAAGTAGAATCCAATCGTGGTGGTCACGATACTCATTGCGAATGCAGACAATGCAGCATGGTGACCCACACCATGGCGGCCTAATGATGCTTCTGCATCATTGGGCCTTCGGTCTCGCACTCACCAACGAAACACGATAGCACGAACGCTGTCGTGTTACGTTGATCTTCTGTGCGAGGGTAGCACCGCCCCGGTCGAGCCCGCCCGACGTTGCTGACATCAGCGTGGCTCTACTACCTTGAAAAAAGTATTTTATACATAATTTATAAGTATTCATATATGAACATGCTTACCTTGTCGCTTGTAGTACATAGTGGTAGCAAGTAATGCTATAACCATAATGCCAGCCGCAACTCCGCCAATAGCCAAATACGTATGCCAAGTTTCTGCAATCATAACAACAAACTAAAGATGAGTATATCATCATAGAAAGGAGATTTTGTCCTAATATACCACTCTGACCAGAATGGTATAACGTTGCCGTAATATATATATAAATGCCGTGTCAAGTGTAGTTGTTATATGCTTTTTTGATCGAGCAATACTATGTGTTGCATACTTTTTTTTGTTTCAAGTATAACCATTAAAATTAATTCCACAAAGAATGGTCTTAATTAAACTATGCTCCCGGGCCCTTTTAGCCCGGCGTCTCGTAATGATCTTCCCGCCCAGGATCTTGCAATAATCTATCCATCCCGGGATCGAAATGATCTTTTCGCTGGAGGCAACCCCACTGTTTGTAAATTATCACATACAAAGAAGACCAATTTACCCGGTAATTTTCCTGGTGATATAGGAGTTTTATATGGACTTGGTTCTGAAAAAAAAAAGTAATAATTATTCAATAGTAGTCCATCCGCTTTTAGTAAATAGCGACACACCAATCAAGACCCGTAACAATCAAGTTCCAAGTTTTTGGACGAAGTTCGGGTCTTAATCTCATCATCATCAGCTTATTGCAGTCCACTGCTTGACGTAGGCCTTTTCCACTTTGCTCGATTTTGGGCTTTTCGCATCCAACCAGCCATCTTGTCCAAATTGTTTCTCCTCCTGCCCCCTAGCCAACTTGCACTCTACAAACGTTAACGTTACTAGAAAACTAACAACTGTATATTACGTCTCTCAACACTAAATCACGTGATCATAAAAAAATGATAACCCATTGGTTATCATTTTATTATGCCTAATCAGCCTCCATTCTCTTATGTCATTACATAAGAAAATGGAGGCGTGAGCCACTGCAGAAAGAGAAACACTTGCATCTTGGCTGATGGGGATTCGCTATGGGCTTCCTACACTACGTTTGTCGAGACGCGATCTCAACTCTAGAACTCCATATTATATACTTCCATATGCATTTAGTAGAAACGCTGATATAATACAGACATTTTAATTTTATTTATTTACTAGCTGCACCCCGCGGTGTTACCCGCGGTACGACAATAACAGTGGGCAACGCCGCGGGGCAAAGTTAGTCTAAAAAAGTAACCTGAGTTACTCCTTATATTATCAGCTACCTATCAATGAAAGTCCCAATAAAATCGGTTCAGCCGTTCCAGAGATTAGCCGGAACAGACAGACAGACAGATCGACAAAAATTGTAATAAAATGTTATTGTGGTATATGTTCCGTGTACATATGCATTTAGTAAAGAGACAATTATTTTAATAATACAAACAGACACTTTAATTATATTTATTTGTATGGATACGGCAAAGAAAAGTTTTTCACTTACCGTAAAAGACAAGTGTTCTACAAAGGTTACGTTTTGTAGTTAGTTGACCTTGGCCCAATTCATGCGAGAATGTAAAAAATAAGGTGTATGACTGGTTGCTGTTATTATTTGGAATCTGAAGAACGAAAAACAATATCATTAATAGTTATACATTTGGAGGTATGGCTTGACCACAGTCTAAAAATGATCAACGTTGAGCATTGACAAGGTAGGTGGTAGAGCCACGCTGATTTCGTGCCTCGTTGGTCTCGCGGTTGGCGTTTGCGACTGCTGATCGGACCAAATGTTTGTATGATCTACAAATATTTGTTTCGGATTTTGGGTGTTTTCTATGTATAATATGTATGTACACACAAAAAAATTGTGTCTAGGGATCAAGCATTTTTATGCGGATTTCTTGAGATTGAGATGTGGCTTTGTAATAAATTTATGATTTTATAAATTTATATGGATCCTTTTTGGTGCATTTCATAATTTGAATCAGGAACTGTCAATCAAATTCGAGTAAAAGATGAAAATCAGCTGTCAATATTTTCCCTATAAAAACATACAACGCATTGAAGACATTATTAGTGCTACTGTTTCCCTACTACTGATTAAAACCAACGTTATTATGGAGCGGCGACGTCATTTAAGCAGGGAAGAAATGCTCAGAGTCGTGGGAATGATAGAAGCTGGTTCCCGGCAACGTACTGTGGCTTTAGCTCTGAATACAAGTCAGAGTGTTATCAGTCGACTTTGGACACGTTACCGAAGCACTGGTACCGTGGCTGAGCGCCATGGAGGACGGTATCGCTGCACCACACGGAGACAAGACCGATACATTCAAATCTTAACTCGAAGAGCTCTAACAATAACCGCCATGATGTTAGCCGTGAGGCTTCATCACTCTTCAGGAACCTTAATTAGCGACCAAACAGTCAGAAACCGCTTGCATGAAGTGAACCTTCATTCCCGAAGACCGCTACGGGTACCACCTATAGCAATGCACAATCGTAGGATTCGATATCAATGGGCTCTTGAACACAGAAATTGGGCAGAAGAACAATGGCGTTTCGTGTGCTTTTCTGATGAGTCTCGTTTTGGTATGAGACCGGATACAAGACGTATACGACACTGGAGAACCCCTGGACGCCAACAGCGATTAAAATCCTGCCAGGAAGTCCATCCTTATAGTGGTGGAACCATCATGGTATGGGCGGGTATTTGGATCGGCGGAAGAACTGAGTTGATTTGGATCAGAGGCAACCTCAACGCTCAAATTTATGCTGGGACGATTGTATCAGACGTCATCGTTCCTCTACAAGTGCAAATCGGTCCCTTATTTCAGTTAATGCATGATAATGCACGACCGCACACCGCAAGAGTTGTAAGACAGACTCTCGCAGCAGCTAACATCAATGTCCTGCCCTGGCCTGCTCAGTCGCCAGACTCGAACCCGATTGAGCATGCATGGGATATGCTACAGAGAAGAGCTCTGCCGAATATGGAGGGTATCCAGTCGCAAGAAGACCTTTTTTGTTGTTGCAACGAACATGGGCGGCCATTCCACAGCGTGATTTGGATGAACTCATTTTGAGTATGCCAAACCGATGTTCTTGTATTGTTAGTGTTCGCGGTAGAAACACGGATTATTAATTGTTTAAGTTACCTAATAAAAATTTTAAAGAAAACTGTTATTTCAGTCTTTTTTTCGAACTTTAATGTTAGTGGTTCAAATGTCAAAAATCCCTTTATTAGGAAAATGGCAAATTTCTTTATTAATGCAAAGGTGACTTGGTTTATCGTTACTGTGACAAACGAAAACACTTTATTTGATGAATCCTTAAAGAAAATTTTAATTAATATCAATCAGGAGAAAAGTTATTGCAAAAATATATGTTGATCCCTAGACACTTTTGATGTGTGTATTTACGAAAAAATATATATATGTATTTGTATCAGTTGTCTAGTACCCATAACAAGCTCTGCTTAGCTTGGGACTAGATGGCGTTGTGTGTTTGATGTCCGAAATATTTATTATTATTTATTATTATTATTTCAGCACGAACGGGTCAGCTCGACCGGGGTAGTACTACCCTCGCACATAAAACCAACCTAAATTACAGGTTTTATACTGTCACGTTACGTTGGTGAGTCCGGGACCGGAGCTTCACTAATAGACGGTACACACTGCAACGATTTATCGTAGCGATTTAACTGTGCAGTTCGTTTGTGCGGTTTAATCGATAGTGTGGACGGAAATTGGCTCAGATATTTCTCAAAAAATCTGAACCAATTTGTGATGCCTCTGGTGTTGCAGGTGTCCATGGGCGGTAGTAATCGCTTACCTCAGGCGATACATCTGCTCGTTTGCCCGCCTATTCCATAAAAAATAAAATAACGAGCAAATTTTTAAACGACTTCCAAAAAGGAGGTGGTTATCAATTCGACTGTATTTTTTTTATGTTTGTTACCTCATAACTTTCGACTGGGTGAACCGATTTTGATGATTCTTTTTTTATTTATAGCTGGTGTTTCCCGTGCGAAGGCAGTTTTTTTGTTAAAATTTGTGATTTTATGATAGAGAATGTGTTTATTTAAGATGTATGTGTTCGTAGTAACAGGCGATTGTTTTTGCATGTATGACTAAAATGTGTATGTGTGAAAATTTCCCCCGCAAAAACAACAGACTGTTTTGTTTCAGAAATATACGCTATGGGTACTCCCCTCCGGTCCGCAGGCTATTTCTCTATGACTGGTACTAAATAAATGCATTGTTTGTTAACTCACAAAATAAGGGATAAACGTTGTCTTATCAATCTGTTTGAACACATATTCTTCTGTTTCATTTGCTTCTACTTTTTCCACTCTGAAAACATTTGACATGAAAAACATATATAAATTCAGTACATATATAATAATAACTATCCGTGTGGTGAAAGATTAAGAATACGGTGTATCGCCACCCTTATTCTTCCCATGACTAATGCTGTCTACACACTGGGGCAGTAGTTGTTCGCCGGCACAAATCCGGTGGGCTACGACCAGGCGCGCGGCGGTGGATAATTCGGCACGACATTCGTGGAATGTAGCGTTAACAACTGTTATAGGTATTTCCAAGTGCTCGGAGTGTTTTGTATTTGGCAAAAACCAGGACGATGGCAGTGTTCTAATACTAGCAGTTTGTGCAATTACATTAACAGACTAAAAAAAAAAAAAAAAAATTTTGAAAATCGTTGGGCCCGTGATTCCATCCAGTTAACTCAGTTTATGCTACGCCCAACGATTTTATTTTTTGTCTGATCAATGCCTTAGATTGATGAAGAAGAAGGGTGTGATACTAGAACGTGGGACCTATCGAATTATTTTTTAGCTTTTAGTACATTATCTATACATCTACAAAAATAAATAAAATTGGAGTGTCTGTTTGTAATATTAAAATAACCGCTTTTTAATAAATGCATATGTATACACGGTACATGTACCAAAATAACATTTTTTAAAAATTTTTGTCTGTCTGTCTGTTTGTTCCGCGTAATCTCTGGAATAGCTGGACCGATTTTGATGAAACTTTCACTGGCAGATAGCTGATAACCTAAGGAGTAACCTAGACTACTTTTTTTTAGACTGGCATTGTCCCGCGGCGTTACCCGCGGTACGACAATAACACCGCGGGGTTCAGCTAGTATTCAATAAAATCGTTTAAATTATTTTTTGACGTGACAACGACTTATAATTCGATGAAGCCGGCTGCACGCACGAAAAAACCATGCGGCGTTACCTCGCCCTGAGGCGTTCTATTTAAGGGCCTAAGGCTTGAAGTCAGAGGCGGATTAAGTAACAAGAGCGCCCTAGGCAACCATCCCTTCGGCGCCGCCCCCCCCCCAAGATTCTAGCATCCATATAATATATCTATCTTGGCAGTTGGCATATCTTCACTATATTTTTTTACGTGTGAAACCCTCTTGAGCCATTATTACACCGGGGTGTGCGGTGTATCGGAATCGAGCCGACTAAAACCACGTAGTGCGTAAACTTTGTCGGATATAGAAGATAGCAGCTTTATTAAAACGTCCAGGCTGTTCTGTTTTGGTGCCAGTATAGTTGGCACCCGGCCGTTGGCTCCGTGCAGATCAGCCGGTATGAGAGAGTTCTGTGTTTCCACCCGATCAAATCATCCATAACGGATCTTATCGCCGTCTGCTTTGCGCTAGGTTGCCTAAATACACACATCAAAAGTGTCTAGCGATCAAGCATTTTTATGCGGATTTCTTGAGATTGAGATGTGGCTTTGTAATAAATTTATGATTTTATAAATTTATATGGATCCTTTTTGGTGCATTTCATAATTTGAATCAGGAACTGTCAATCAAATTCGAGTAAAAGATGAAAATCAGCTGTCAATATTTTCCCTATAAAAACATACAACGCATTGAAGACATTATTAGTGCTACTGTTTCCCTACTACTGATTAAAACCAACGTTATTATGGAGCGGCGACGTCATTTAAGCAGGGAAGAAATGCTCAGAGCCGTGGGAATGATAGAAGCTGGTTCCCGGCAACGTACTGTGGCTTTAGCTCTGAATACAAGTCAGAGTGTTATCAGTCGACTTTGGACACGTTACCGAAGCACTGGTACCGTGGCTGAGCGCCATGGAGGACGGTATCGCTGCACCACACGGAGACAAGACCGATACATTCAAATCTTAACTCGAAGAGCTCCAACAATAACCGCCATGATGTTAGCCGTGAGGCTTCATCACTCTTCAGGGAACTTAATTAGCGACCAAACAGTCAGAAACCGCTTGCATGAAGTGAACCTTCATTCCCGAAGACCGCTACGGGTACCACCTATAGCAATGCACAATCGTAGGATTCGATATCAATGGGCTCTTGAACACAGAAATTGGGCAGAAGAACAATGGCGTTTCGTGTGCTTTTCTGATGAGTCTCGTTTTGGTATGAGACCGGATACAAGACGTATACGACACTGGAGAACCCCTGGACGCCAACAGCGATTAAAATCCTGCCAGGAAGTCCATCCTTATAGTGGTGGAACCATCATGGTATGGGCGGGTATTTGGATCGGCGGAAGAACTGAGTTGATTTGGATCAGAGGCAACCTCAACGCTCAAATTTATGCTGAGACGATTGTATCAGAAGTCATCGTTCCTCTACAAGTGCAAATCGGTCCCTTATTTCAGTTAATGCATGATAATGCACGACCGCACACCGCAAGAGTTGTAAGACAGACTCTCGCCGCAGCTAACATCAATGTCCTGCCCTGGCCTGCTCAGTCGCCAGACTTGAACCCGATTGAGCATGCATGGGATATGCTACAGAGAAGAGCTCTGCCGAATATGGAGGGTATCCAGTCGCAAGAAGACCTTTTTTTGTTGTTGCAACGAACATGGGCGGCCATTCCACAGCGTGATTTGGATGAACTCATTTTGAGTATGCCAAACCGATGTTCTTGTGTTGTTAGTGTTCGCGGTAGAAACACGGATTATTAATTGTTTAAGTTACCTAATAAAATTTTAAAGAAAACTGTTATTTCAGTCTTTTTTTCGAACTTTAATGTTAGTGGTTCAAATGTCAAAAATCCCTTTATTAGGAAAATGGCAAATTTCTTTATTAATGCAAAGGTGACTTGGTTTATCGTTACTGTGACAAACGAAAACACTTTATTTGATGAATCCTTAAAGAAAATTTTAATTAATATCAATCAGGAGAAAAGTTATTGCAAAAATATATGTTGATCCCTAGACACTTTTGATGTGTGTATTTCCTTTTGCTCCTCATCCAGGACCCAGTGAAGTTCAAATTTCGGGTCGTCGATTTCTCAAGTCGCAGGATTCCGATCCAATACTAACTTCAGCGCGAAACGCGCAAATGGTCGATCCGGATAGTTCTGGGAGACCGAGAGATAGAGCGTGCGATTTGCGGAACTACCGCATCCGACTCTGCCTATGGACTTGAGGTTCCAGAGTCTGGAGGACTAAAGCCTGGTAGACCAGCACAACGTGCAGTCGCTCCGCATTTTCACCGACGGAAGCAAGCTTTAGGGCAAAATCGGCTCCGCGCTCTCTATATGGGACAGTCTGCTCTCTATATGGGACAGTCAGGCCGAGCTGCTGAGCCGGAAACTGGGTTCACCAGCGTCCTGCACAGAGTACCAGGCAGCTCTTGGCCATATGCAGTGCGAGCGAAATCCTCAACTGCAGTGTGGGGAGCTGTGGCAGCTACAGTGGCTCGAGGGCAACGCTGGAGACGGTGACGAGCCCCGGGACCGTGGATCCTCTCGCGAACCAGGCGCGCCAAAACCTCAGCGAGGCCTTGACCCGTGGTAAAGATGTAACCTTGTACTGGATCAAGGCCCACCGGTATCGATGGCAACAAGCACGCCCACCAGTTATCTAAGGAAGCGGCACTTTCGTGCCGGAGGAAGCCCGACTACGACCTGTATCCGGTTTCATTCGTCAAGCGTCAGATACGCAGCGACTCGTTCGACGAGTGGAACCGGAGATAGCAGTCTGGCCACACCGCCTCCGTCACGAAAGTATTCTTCCCAGACGCGAAGAATGCATACTGCTTGGTGCTGAAAATCCGACCCCAGGCCGTTGTCACGCAGATGCTGACGGGACATGGGGGGTTCTCCCAATACTTGCATCGCTTCAAGTGTCGGGAGAGCCCGTCGTGTATCTGCTACCCAGCCAAAGGACAGACCGTACTGCACATCATCTTTGAGTGCCCCGTCTTCGGGGCGCTAAACGTGTGGACAGTGATACCCGTCCTGTAACCACGCTCAAAATGGCATGAAGTGATGGAAAGCACGCAAATTGTTACAGGCGCAATATTCCTCCTGCAATTTATCCTATACTGCCGCCCTGTCCACGCTTTAGTGTTTGCGGTCGTCGCCGCCGCCAACTCGGGTGCACCATATGCCTTTCAATGAACAAATCTGGTCTTACTAAAACTTATAAAATAATCTCAACTACAGCTGCAGTTGTAACTAGTTAATTTTTGTATGGAAACATCACTAGTCGAACTAGAAGTAGTGTTAATTTTTCTTTAACTAGTTGAGCCCCGCGGTGTTACCCGCGGTACAACAACAACCGCGGGACAAAGTAAAAAAAAAAAATGTAAGAAGTATCTACTTATACCTATTCCGACATAAAAAAAAGCTATTAAATTGTACAGTCTAGCATATAATATTTAAATTGATACTTGTTTAAGCTAAGGCCTTATGGGACTGGCTGGGTAAAAGTCCCTTATAAAAAAAGGAAATAAAGTATCCTATGTCCGTCTCCTGGTTCTAAGCTACCTCCCCACCAATTTTCAGCCAAATTGGTTCAGCTGTTCTTGAGTTATAAATAGTGTAACTAACACGACTTTCTTTTATATATATAGATATGTTAGGCATATATTTTTGCTATGTTAAAAAATTAGGCGCGCGCGCCCCTAAGCAACCTCGCGCCCCTAGGCACATGCTTACTTTGCCTTAGGGTTAATCCGCCTCTGCTTGAAGTGCAAGCGAGAGATAGATGCGGCGCTCTTATCATTTCATCAATGTTTCGTTATGACGTTGTCACGTTAAACTATCGTCTGTAAACAGATTTTACAGACAACCAATTTTTAACTTACATTTTTATTTTCAAGTTTCTAGTTTTTAATTTCATTACATACTACTTCTCATCTGTGTTCTACTAGTCAAGCCCTTTCATGACACCCGTACAGTGGTAGTCATGACAAAATGTGTAAACCACCATTTTTTTTTTATGTTTGGCCCGCCATAATGACTCTACTCTGCCTGATGGAAAGCATAAGCAGAATCCAAGAGTGGTGGTCACCATACTCACTGCGAATGCAGACAATGCAGTATGGCGACCCACACCATGGCGGCCTAGTGATGCTGCTGCATCTTTTAGTCTAGTCAACAAGTATGGAACTTGTTGACTAGACTATTTGGGCCTCCGGTCTCGCACTCACCAACGAAACACGACAGCACGATCGCTGTCATTTTACGTTGATTTTCTGTGCGAGGGTAGTACCGCCCCGGTCGAGCCGGTCGTGGCTCTACTACCTACCATTTTGTAGCGGCGGCCATTTTGTTTTTTTTATGTTGGTAACCTTAGAACTTTCGACTGGGTAAACCACGTAAACTAATTTTGATGATTCTTTTTTTATTTGAAAGCTGGTGCTTCCGGTGTGGTCTCATTTCAATTTGGTGTTTTGAAGTTTTCCTTCCTGCAATTTTGTCTTGCGTAGTTTGCTCCCTGAGTCGGCTCTTACGACACCCATGGGATGAATAGGGGCGGTGACACTTCTTAATCCGAATCCAATGGATAAGTGTGTAAGGTTATTAATATGTTATAATTATCATATACTTACTTGGCTTTCCTTAATTTTTTATTACTTTTATCCGTCACTCTGATAACTACCCCTGTTCCAGGAGGTAGTTTAAACTCCTTGTCGACTGTACAGTTATCTTTATTACCAATCTCCACGTTCATTTCCACATACATTTCTGAAATAAATAAAAGAAATAGTTATTTGTTATACAAGGGTGGTTTTTAACCGCGTGCTCAATTTTGTTGACCGAGCAAGTGAAGGATTCTAAATTTTAATCACGAGCGCAGCGAGTGATTAAAAAATTAGAATAGTGAGCGTTAACGAGGGAATCAAAAGAGCACGAGGTGATAAACCTTTGCACTCGAGTGCAACACAGCTTGGAGACTGTCTGTTGCGCAGTATGGGGTCGCGCGTTGTCGTGAAGCAGCTGCAAGAGATGGGGTTGGAAGCTCTCCCTCATCCGCCATACTCACCAGACCTTGCACCTACCGACTATTATTTTTTCTAAAATTTAGACAAATTTTTAGTGGGTAAAAAATTCAATTCCCGAGAGGCAGTACAAAATGCCTTTGAAGAGTTTGTTGCCTCCCGTCCAGCTGATTTTTACAAGAAGGGCATCAATAAACTGCCAATGCGTTGGCAAAGATGCGTCGATTGCATGGGTGATTACTTCGAATAACAGAAATAAAAAAGTTTGAAAAAATAAGTACTTTCACTTATTGCATACAAAACGGCAATTTCATAGGTAAAGACCTATTATTAAAATAACTGCTTTCTACTAAATGCATATGTATGTATACACGGTACATATACCAAAATATCATTTTTTACATTTTTTGTCGGTCTGTCTGTCTGTTTCTATGTTTGTTCCGGCTAATCTCTGGAACGGCGGGACCGATTTGACAGGACTTTCACTGATAGGTAGCTGATGATATAAGGAGGAACTTAGGCTACTTTTTTAGACTAGCTTCGCCCCGCGGCGTTACTCGCGGTACAACAATAACCGCGGGTAACACCGCGGGGTTCAGCTAGTTTCAAATAATTATCGGTTTGCATATAATGCTCTTTAGATAGATGGAAGAAGCATTTGGCCAGCAGTGTGACTTAACTTACATATTTGCTCATTTTCAGTAAAAATTCTGTGTTGATATTTGTATTTTTTTTAAAAGACAATTTCCGCGTAATGTATTCACATCATGTGTCGCGGGGGACTTTAAAAACATACATGAAACGGGCACAACGTACACCCAGACTCAGAACAACAATTTGCTGATCACATAAAGCAGTTGTCCCATGTGGGATTTGAACCCGCGCGACGTTGCTTAGCGCGGCGTTGGCTTAGCGGCTTAAGCGTGGCGACCGCTTAAACCGCAAAGCCAACCTTGCAGTCAAAAATAAATTTAAGAATACACACAAATGATTCAACAAAAACAGAGCATCTCTAGGAGAAACCTTTTCACCGTGGTCATTCTTTAAATCGAATAGCATGGTTCATTAACTCCTTTGGCTTCGCCGTAGTCGGGTAAAAACAAATACACAACATAAAAAATAGACATAATTTTGTGTAAATCGTTTCAAGATAATGCTGTCTAATTAGAGTAAAATACTATAACAAACTATGGACGGCAGTCCATTTGGCAGGAGTAATAGAATCGCCCGCACACCACCGCCGACGCCTTCAGCCGCACCGACGGCTTCACCCGCCCTGATGTCTTCAGATACACCACACCGTAATGTCCAAAGCCAAGTAGATGACCGAATGGATGCGATCCCTTAGAGAAACGTTGAGCATAGCACTCTCCATAGCACGCTGAGCGACTTTGAACTTGTGGACCAGCCTTGTCGTAAGTTTTCACGTTTCGGCATCATATGTCATGACAGGTAGGACGTACTGATTGAAGACTTTCGTATTTAGGCACTGTGGGATTGACGATGATAAGACCCGACGATGTTTCCCAAACGCTGCCCAACCCGGCTGAATTCTCCTGTTCACCTAACTGCTACTGCTGCTGTTTCTACTTAACTGCAAAGTCTGCACGAGGTACCACACATATTTTTGAACAACTTCGAGAACGGCACCGCGTACCACAATCGGTTCCGGTAGAACATGTTCGTACATACGTATCTACTCATTTTTAATCAGTAGCCCAAAAATAAAGTTGCATGTTTCTAACTTCAAGAATGACGGACTTCCAGGCTAACATATAATAATAATATAATAATTTTTATTTATTAGCCCAAAAATAAAGTTTCATTATTTCTTATTTAAAAAAATACGGACTTCCAAACTTTCAAACCCTATTTCACCCCCTTAGGGGTAGAATATTCAGAAACGCTTAAATACGTATCTCTTCAATCACTTCATTTTTAATCAGTAGCTCAAAAATGAAGTTTCATGTTTTTAACTTCAAAAATGGCGAACTTTCATATAAATTTTCAACCCCTATTTCACACCTTAAGGGTAGAATATTCAGAAACGCTGAAATACGTATCAATTCATTTTTAATCAGCAGCTCAAACATAAAGTTTCATGTTTCTAACTTCAAAAAAGTCGGACTTTCAGACTAATCTAAATACGAAATAACAACCCCTATTTCACCCCTTAGAGGTAGGATATCCAGAAACGCTTAAATACGTGTTTGCTCATTTTTAATCAGTAGCCCAAAAGTAAAGTTTCAGGTTTCTAACTTAAAAAATGATGGACTTTCATACAAACTTTCAACCCCTATTTCACCTCCTTAGGGGTAGAAATTCCGAAATTCCTTTCTTAATGGGTGTCTACTCAATGAAACGATCCTTCTCACCAAATTTCATAGTCCTAACAATCCTAACTATAATAGTTTACGCTCGGCGATGATGAATCAGTCAGTCAGTCAGGACATGTTATTAAACGGTTTTATTTAGCTCACCCCGTTTGTTTTATTATTTATTATTCTTGGGTCAAATTTAGTAATTCAAATTTCACCCTCTTCCTGTCAACCGATTAATCTGAAATTTTGTATACTCTTTGGATTTTGGTGACAATACAATTATGTTTATTCATTATCATTATAAATTGAAGATGGCCGCCGCTACAAAATGGCGGATAATTTATGTTTTATTAATCCTATCAATATGGGTATCAAATGAAAGGGCTCAACAAGCAGAATACAATATACTATAAAAAATTGAAATCCAAGATGGCGGCCGATACAAAATGGCGGATAACGTAGGTTTTATCAATCCCATCAATATGGGTATCAAATGAAAGGGCTTAACAAGCAGAATACAATATACTATAAAAAATTGAAATACATGATGGCGGCCGCTACAAAATGGCGGATAACGTAGATTTTATTAATTTTCATACTGAACTACTGATACTACTAATACTACGAAAAATTAAAAACTAAAAACTTGAAAATAAAAAATATATAAAAAAGATTTTTTAATTTAAACGGTTTTATCGAAAATAATGTACTAAAAGGTAAAAAATAAAAATAAATTGTCTGATAAAAAATAAAATCGTTGGGCCCGTGTTTCCATCAAGTCAACTCAGTTTACGCTACGCCCAACGATTTAATTTTTTATCAGACAATTTATTTTTATTTTTTACCTTTTAGTACATTATTTTCGATAAAACCGTTTAAATTAAAAAATCTTTTTTATATATTTTTTATTTTATAAGTATAGATACACGGTACTATAAAAAGCAATATTTAAAATGTTGTTTTGTCTGTTTTGTTCCGGCTAATTTCAGGAACGGCTGGACCGATTTTGACGTAACTTTCACTGGCAGATAGCTGATGATATAAGGCGTAACTTAACCTACTTTTTTTGACTAGCTACGCCCCGCGGGGTCACCCGTATTTGTTGTTGTGTTGACTCGGTTAGTCTCTTATACAAATTGCAGGAAAAAGGAGATGAAAAATGTAAAGAATCAAAAATAACTCTGAATAGTTGCAGTTTTATTCTTCTTTGTTGCCGAGCCTTGTTCTTAAATTAGGTTTTACCGTGGGAGAGCCACGCTTCGGCATGCACGGGCCGGCTCGACCGGAGTGATACCACGGCCTCAGAGAAAACGCTTGCGCTGTGTTTCACACCGAAAACGCTGATTTCAGCACTGTTACAATTTAGTCACAAGTCTCTTACTTTCAGACTCACCAGGGTTGATATAAACCATTGATTTTTATAAAAAAAACATTTGATTAAAATCACGATTTAAATCAAGTGACTTAAATCATATCAATCCTGAGATTTACTTAGAATTATATCTATAACTAGCTGAGCCCCGCGGTGTTCCCCACGGTTATTGTTGAAACTGCAGGCACAGAATAAATAATAGTACTATCGTACAGAAGTGTCACTCTCGAACAAAAGTCAAGTTTAGGCATAAAAAGTTTTCAACTTTGTCACCTTGCGCGCGAATTTGAATCTTGTCGTGTGACTCGAGCGTTCATATTCCGTTAGACACCGCTCGATTTACTACAAGAGCACGGGGCTGCCGCTTGCTGTACACTTAGGTAAATATTAAAATTAATTATAAAAATATAACAACTTTAGTAATGAAGAAGGAAAATTTTAACAAACATTATAATCATGTCTACGTAACGTAGCGTACGTAACGTAAAGTTGCAGATTTTTGTATTGACAAAACATGTCTATCATACTGACTTGACTACTTGACTGTGAAATCATTTAAAGCATTATGTTAGCAAAAGTTACAAACTGTTCTTTGTGTGTGTATGTCATCAGTCATCATACCTAATAGTTTATAAGTACCTAGTTGTAAACAAACCTTAACAAACGAGAAGTACGCCTTATATTCTTACTGTTCTCAGGCTACTACTATTGATAATTTCTTAAGCTACGTGAATACCTATTAGGTACTTACTATGTAACCTTTAATAAGTTATTATAATTTATTTTAAATTGGTTTTCATTTAAACGATTACTTTTCAAGTTTTTATTAAATAAACAAACTGGTATTCAATCAACAGTGAATAGAATTTTCTTTGTGTTCTAAGTAGGTAGGTAATTATTTTATCTTTTAATTAATAGGAGGTAAGTAAAGGTAATTAATATGACCTACTAACCTTCTACCTTTCCTATCTACTACAGTTATTTATGTGATGCTCAGTAATCTGAGATGTGATGATTAACATAAATATCTTCTATCTCTATACCTTTCAATATCTTCCGGAATTTTGAAAAATGATAATATATATTCATTGTTCTTCCTTTTATTGAAACACCCGTCAATAGAACAGTACCTTTTGTACGAACAATAAGTTCGTTTTGAAGTCATTTTTACACGTAATATTAAACTTATTTACGAGCGACGCGGCTAGCGTGCGAGCCGAGCGCAGAGTGGCAACCATTGCCACATAGTTCTACCCGGGAGGCGCTCGGCGAAATACACGTAAACTGAGAAGTGAAACCCCCCTGCCGCAGGTAACGTCGCAGGTCGGAGATAGGAGACAGGTTACTCCTTACATAACAGCTATCTGCTTGTGATAGTCCCGTCAAAATCGGTCTGGCCGTTCCAGAGATTAGCCGGAACAAACAGACTGACAGACAAAAATTGTAAAATATGTTATTTTTCATCCCACCAGCTCGTAAAGAGTATTTTTATCCTTCGATATCTGAGTGCAAAAGCCATTTTTATTCGCTAGAGGATAAAGTAAAATTTAATTTAGAACAGCATGTGCACTAAGCTTGTGAAGTCAAAACATCATTAAACTTATTTACTTCGACCTCCATGGTGTAGAATTTTTCATACATTTTTTTTTATTTGTTAAAAACTCAGACTCGGCACATTCTTGGTGTTTTGATTTGCCTTGCCAGAGCGCCATTTTCTTTCCACGTCATTTAGTCATTTCCTCGCTGAGGTGGGATGAAAAGTTACGTGTTGCACTCGAGTGCAATTTCTTTTTACCTAGTGCTCTTTTGATTCCCTCGCTAACGCTCAGGATTCTAATTTTTACTTTAGAATCCTTCGCTTGCTCGGTCATCAAAATTGAGCACGCGGTTAAAAAGCAACTTTGCACTCTTGTATAACAAATAACTATTGTTATATGTACCGTGTATACATACACATTGCGGTTATTTTAATATTAGAAACAGACACTCCAATTTTAATTATTTGTTTAGAGTATACCTAGATATACCGTATACCCATTGTACAAAATGGGGGGAAATTAGTCAAAAAACATTAAATTGTAATGACGTAACTTATGGATAACTGCTGAAGTTACGTCATTGTTTTACCACTTTCCTGGGGATTCCCTAAGGTTATTTCAATTGCCACATTTGAAACAAAACGTCCCATATTAACATGCTATGTATTATATCTTAATGTTTCACTAATCATCAGTTATTAATAGCTTTATTAATAGTCCACTGCTGGACATATGCCCCAAAAGAAAATTCAAAGGTAGTAGAGCCACAATTATTTCAGCACGAACGGGCCGGCTCCACCGGGGCGGTACTACCCTCTCACTGAAAATTAACGTAAAGTGACAGCGTTCGTGCTGTCGTGTTTCGTTGGTGAGTGCGAGACCGGAGGCACAATGATACAAGAGCATTACTAGACCGACATGGTGTGGATCACCATGCTGCATTGTCTGCATTCGCAGTGAGTATGGCAATCACTCTTGGACTCTGCCTTTGATTTCCATCAGGCAAAGTAGAGTCATTTGGATGTGTAGGTCTTGTATAGAAGGCTGGCCAGAAGAGTGTAGGGTATCGTGTCGCCATGGGCGTAGCCACGGTGGGGCAGGGTGGGGCACTTGCCCCACCCTGGGTCTGACTTATAAGGTACCTTTTTTGAACGTGTGAAATTCCCACACGGGCCGTCACCCCACTAGGGCTTGCGGCGGGATGGTGGGTCGAAATCGGACCAACTAAAACTACACGGTGTGCTACTCTTCGCCTGAGAAGGAAGAAACGAATTGGGTCCGATTGGAGGTCATCTTCCCGGGCCACCTCCGCCGCCTCCTACTGTCAGATTACGTCTTCGCAGAAGGTTGCGATCGCGGTAAAACAGCTGTCGCCACGCAGTCATCGACAGTACTGCGGGCCTCAGTGCAGTCATCCCAGGCCTAGATAGTGACTGCAGTGAGGCCTAGTCCTCACTGCAACCGCAGTGGTGACAGGCGTGACTCAGTACCCTCCTAGCGGCCGAGTGCAGGTATTTCTCGAAGCAACCGTGCCGAGACGACCAGCGAGCCATGGTGACTCGACGAGCGGCTTCACGCCACTCGCGTATCTCTTCAGGTGGAGAGCAAAAGCTGGTCTCCGTCCGGAAGTCGTTAAACTTCGGCAAGCCCTTCCGCCTCCAAATCTCACGGGGGAGTTCCGGCCAAGGTGCACAACGCCTCGTTCGATACAGTGCGATAACCGCGGATGGCTCTGACCGCCAATATCTTACGGGTAAGCCAGAGGCGCGGCTTTTTCTGCGCGTTCAGCGGTGCACCATACAGCGCCATCGACCGGACAACCCCCGGACAACAAAAGTCGCCCAAGGGCAAAGGCAGCCTCGACCAGCTTCGGAGCAAGCTGCCTAAAGTGCTTGTCGATGAGCCACCTACCGTCGAGGATCAGGCTCCATCTGTCCACGATGGAGGCGTCGGGGGGCGGACCAAGGAACAATAAGGCCTCCGTCTTATCAAGGGCCACCCGTAAGCCCAGCGCTTCAATGCGCCTAACCACCATAGAAAAACCCCTGGTGGCCAGGCGCACCTCTTGGAAGTTTGCCCCCCCCCCCCTCGGGCCGTGACCGAAGTGTCATCGGCGTAACAAATTAAGCCTAGCCCGGGAGGGAGATATCTTCGAAGGACCCAGTCGTATCCCACGTTCCACAGGAGTGGTCCAATGACAGACCCCTGCGGAACACCGCACGACATGGGTCGCCATGTCGGTCCTCGTACTTGCCGGTACGCTCCTCTAAATAGTCTGCCACTAGCCGCCTCAGATACTCTGGCACGCCGTGGTAGTAGAGTGTTCCCTGATGCAGCTAAATGACAGACTATTGAATGCGTTGGCGATGTCCAACGATAACGCCAACACGCCGCCACAGCCCGCTGCCTCTTCTCTTCGGTCACGGCCCTCGGGTGCAACACGGCATCGACCGTCGGACGTTTTTTTGTATGACGATTTATGTATGGCCCGCCAAAATGACTCAACTCTGCCTGATGGAAAGCATAAGCAGAATCCAAGAGTGGTGGTCACCATACTCATTGCGAATGCAACAATGCAGCATGGCGACCCACACAATGGCAGCCTAGTGATGCTTCTGCATCATTTAGTCTAGTCAACAAGTATGGAATTTGTTGACTAGACTATTTGGGCCTCCGGTAGGAACTATCTGTATACCATAATCTATACTAATACTAGCTGATCCGACAAACGCTGTTTTGCCATAATTTTTTTTTGTATAAAAAATAGATGTTGGTCGATTCTCAGACCTACCCGATATGCACACCAAATTTCATACAAATCGGTCCAGCCGTTTCAGAGGAGTATGGTAACTAACATTGTGACACGAGAATTTTATATCTATACTAATAATATTTTAAAGCTGCAGAGTTTGTTTGTTTGAACGCGCTAATCTCAGGAACCGTTGGTCCGATTTGGAAAATTCTTTCAGTGTTGGATAGTCCATTTGTCGAGGAAGGCTATAGGCTATATATCATCACGCTACGACCAATAGGAGCGGAGCACCAATGAAAAATGTTTCAAAAACGGGGGATTTTTTTTACGCTACGGGTAATAGGAGACGTAAACGACGATGCGTAGGTTAGCTAGTAACAATAGGTCTTTACCTATGAAATTGCCGTTTTGTATGCAAAAAGTGAAAGTACTTATTTTTTCAAACTTTTTTATTTCTGTTATTCGAAGTAATCACCCATGCAATCGACGTATCTTTGCCAACGCATTGGCAGTTTATTGATGCCCTTCTTGTAAAAATCAGCTGGACGGGAGGCAACAAACTCTTCAAAGGCATTTTGTACTGCCTCTCGGGAACTGAATTTTTTACCCACTAAAAAGTTGTCTAAATTTTGGAAAAAGTAATAGTCGGTAGGTGCAAGGTCTGGTGAGTATGGCGGATGAGGGAGAGCTTCCAACCCCAGCTCTTGCAGCTTGGAGACTGTCTGTTGCGCAGTATGGGGTCGCGCGTTGTCGTAAAGGAGCAGTGGGGACGACCGATTGACCAAAGCTGGTTGCAGATGTGCAAGCTTCTCCAACATTCTCTCCAGTTCTTCACAGTACACATCTGCATTAATGCTCATGCCGTTTTGTAAAAAGCTATGATGAATCACACCCGCACTAGACCACCAAACAGTGACCATCACCTTTTTAGGGGTCATTTTTGGTTTAGGGCATTGCTTTGGTGCTGAACCAGGGTCTAACCAACTTGCTGAGCGTTTTCGATTGTCGAACAGAATCCATTTTTCGTCGCACGTAACAATTCGTTTCAAAATTCCTTCATTTCTTTGCCCGTTGAGCAGCGCAAGGCAGGTCTCGACGCGTACGTTGCGCTGGCGATCGTTAAGGTCGTGGGGCACCCATCTATCAAGCTTTTTTACCTTGCCAATTTGTCGCAAATGGATCAATATTGTTTTGATGCTTACATTAAAAGCTGCTGCTAGCTCAGCTGTAGATTGAGTTTCGTCAGCTTGCACAATTGCCTTTAATTTATTATTGTTAACCAAAGTCTCCGGACGACCACGAGCTTCATTTTTCAAGTCAAAATTTCCAGAACGGAACCGGGAAAACCAATAACGGGTTGTGCGTTCGTTTGTACAGTTCTCTCCGTAAACGTTTTTGATGTTACGTGCCGTTTGTGTCGCGTTGGTGCCACGACGGAACTCATATTCCATAATTACACGAATTTTTAAAGTATCCATTATGACGAAAAATGTTCAAATGTAATGAAAATACAACGCTAATCAAAAAAACAAAAGACTGAGTTTGTAAATAGAATGTCATGGTTTTAAAACAAAATTAATTTGAATTTAGAATACAGAGCCATTACAAACTTTTTTTTATTTGAAATGACCAGTACTGAAGAACGGCAATTTCATAGGTAAAGACCTAATATTATAAAGCTGAAGAGTTTGTTTAATTGAATGTTTGAACGCGCTAATCTCAGGAACTACTGGTCCGATTTGAAAAATTCGTTCAGTGTTGGATAGCACATTTATCGAGGAAGGCTATAGGCTATATATCATCATGCTAAGACCGATAGGAGCGGAGCACCAATGAAGAATGTTACAAAAACGGGGTTTTTTTTTTCGCTACCGGCAATAGGAGACGTAATCGACGTTGTGTGGGTCAGCTAGTCACTAATATACCAACGGCGTCTCTATCCTCTAGCCCGGGAAGCGCTCGTGTGCAATCATTACTTTAGCGCCCTTTAGTAAGCGTAGCGCCCTTCAGTAAACGTGTCACGGCCGGCGCCCCTAAATCTGCTGCACCGCACACCTTTATACTTAGGTTTATAAGCTATTCTTAGAATACAAAAGGATACACTTGATTACATATATAATATCACGTGAAGCAAAAACTTTGTTTGTACCCTTTCTTACGAAAATTATGCGAACGGTGGAGTATGACATTGGTCACGGTTAAGGTTTATATGGCGATGTGCAAAAAGATAAAAATATCAATGAAATATGGTCGAATATCGACCATTGAATAACCACTATTAATGGTAAAAAAACGTTTTTTTTTTCTTAAACAAAGGTTTGAAGAGTTTGAACGTCGAATCAATTTACGTAAGCAAAGATAATTCGCTAACAAAGGAATAAAATTTATATAAGTCCTAAAGTATTTTACACTTTAAATAATTATAAAATTTAAATCCACTTGCATTTAAATATAATTACCACTCACCTCTACATTTAATTACACTTATATTGGTCACTAAACATGTAAAAATTATTAAAATTAACATTTTCACTGAGTCACATAATCCACTGTTACATACTGTGTTACAATTGATACTGAAAATGGCCGACATTTAATATAACCATAGGTTAATTTAATAAAATAAGGATAAAATAAAATCACTCTGTATGTTAAATTAACTTATAGTTCTCCTTCCAAACCTTTATTATTCCCAAGATTATTTGTGGTCGGCTACTAGCTCAACCGGTTTTACCTGAAAATCAGTTTTTCCACGGAGCGACTGGCATCAGACCTTCGCAATCCTTGAGGGTGAACTGAATTCGAAGGTAAGACTAGTTGTCAGTATATTTAAGGATACTGACTTCCCAATAACGATTGCCATAGATGTTCATGACAACCGGGACCGACGGCTTAACGTGCTCTCCGAATTATGGGTGTGATATTGATTTGGAGTTATTTTGAAATATTTATATCATAAAATCAATGATTAGGTAATTATGTAAAGTTTTTGTAATGTAATTTAATAATATGAATTATGAAGCTGTTGGATTAGGTTGCCATACAAATATCAAATGGTATCCTAGTAGACTCTAAGCCGACTCGACCTAATTTGGTCAAATGCCTCGGAGGAAAAAATGAATAGGTATCGATGAATTATTGTTTTTTTTTCTCGTGTTTCTTTCTAGCTTTGAAAATGATAAGTTTCCATACAACCATTCATACATAATTTATCCCTCACGGGTAATTACAAAAACCCCAACATGTTCAAACCTTTTTTAATGGAATGGGTGCAAACGAGCAGACGTATCGCCTGATGGTAAGCCGACCATGGAAACCTGCAACACCAGAGGCGGAAGGATAGAAGAAGGAGTACGCTCATTTCTTCAAGGTTTAAAGGTCGCATTGTTCCGGGAATACCGCAGGCGACAGCTCATTCTACAGCTTTGTAGTGCGAGGCAGAAAGTTTCTAAAAAGTTGTGGATTGCCAACCACCTAGATAGTGGGGATGAAACTTCTGGCGCGTGGGACAATCGTGGAAAGAGGTGGCAGTTACTTAGTGAGTGCTTACAAAACATCAGCTTTTTTTTTTTATGTATGGCCCGCCAAAATGACTCTACTCTGCCTGATGGAAAGCATAAGCAGAATCCAAGAGTATTGGTCGCCATACTCACTGCGAATGCAGACAATGCAGTATGGCGACCCACACCATGGCGGCCTAGTGATGCTGCTGCATCTTTTAGTCTAGTCAACAAGTATGGAACTTGTTGACTAGACTATTTGGGCCTCCGGTCTCGCACTCACCAACGAAACACGACAGCACGAACGTGGTCATTTTACGTTGATTTTCTGTGCGAGGGTAGTACCGCCCCGGTCGAGCCGGCCCATTCGTGCTGAAATCTGCGTGGCTCTACTACCTACTAAATGCCAGAAGGTCCATAATATTAGTATCTATTATATATATTTGAAAATGTCCTACTTGTAGTGTGAAATATGGTGTCCCTAGCTATCTAGTTCCCTGTATAAATACATATCTACTGAGCCATATTTACCAAAACAGGATAATTTATAATAAGTATTATATTATAATGATTTCAAACTGTGTGCAACAAAATATGACAGTTTTATCCTCATTCCTTTGGATTGATCATCGCGTTTATTTGACTTCATCACCAATGCTATCACTACAGTCGTTTTTGTATTTGAGTCTGCCAAAGTCACTCTACTCTGCCTGATGGAAAGCATGAGCAGAATCCAAGAGTAGTGGCCGCCATTTTCACTGCGAATGCAGACAATGCAACAATGCGGCATGGCGACCCACACTATGGCGGCCTATTGAGATGATTCTGCATCATTGGGCCTCTCATCTCTCACCAACGCAACACGACAGCACGAACGCTGTCATTTTACGTTGATCTTCTGTGCAAGGGTAGTACTGTCCCAGTTGATCCCTCCTCTTGCTTCGTGATGAAATTAGCGTAGCTCTAATATCTTCTACACGTGGACTCCATTTCCCTGATAGGGTTTTTCTATGGTAGAAATATCTTATTAGCATATTTCAACGTATTTATCGCTGACGGCGCTCAAATTTTCAGGAACAAATTCTAAATACGAATGTATTTTCAAAGACATAAGGAGTAGATCAGATAATACCTTCGAAACATTGCTTTTATAACCAACTAGCTGACCCGGCGAACTTCGTACCGCCATATTTACATATGTCTCAGCTTCCCACAGGCAGTGTACAGTCGCGGACAAAAAAAAAAGACTTTTCGCGTTATCTTTGATTTTTTTTTCTTTCTAGCATAAAAAGAATGAAATAAATCATACTATGTGTTATTGAATTACAACTAAGTACACATTTTGACTTTCATCCCCTCTCTCCAAGAAACAGTGCTGTATTTCGGGATAAAAAGTATCCCATGTCCTACCTCGTAATATGAACTCAAATCATGCCAAGTTTCATTTGAATCCATTCAGTAGTTTCAGCGTGATGCGCGGCCAACATACAGACAGACAAACAGACGGACAGACAGACAAAAACGAAAAAAATTACAGTTTTGGCTTCAGTATCGATTATAGAGAGCCCTCCAAAAAAAATTTTCAAAATATCTTTAATGTACAGAATTGGACTTGTTACATTTTTATTACGAGTACGAGTATATAAGTATAGATCGATTGGTGATTGTTTATAAAATTATTATTATTAATTAATTATTATTTTTATTCACACACACTCATTCATTCACACAGGCATTCACACACACACACATCACAATTATTAGAAAATTTAAAATTACTTGCGTGGAAGTCTTCTACGCTGTTTTTCTTAACATGTATCTTGTTGGATATTCAGGGTGGGAGTTAAGAATTCCTCCCCGTAGTTAGTAACAGTTCTTCGATGTCAGTGAGTCGAGTTTTACGCCTGTCCGGTATAATATATCTTCATGTTTCGGGTTATGAAAACAATGAAATCAAAATAGATGAAATTAAAGCAAAGAGAATTACAGAAATATGGTAATAGAATAAGGGTTTTCTTTATGGAATAGGCGGCAAACGTGCAGACGTATCACCTGGTGGTAAGCGATTATCGCCGCTCATGGACACCCGCAACACCAGAGGCGTCACAAGTGAGTTACAAGTGTCTCTGGGGGATGGGCAGGGGGATGGAGGGAGGAGTTGGGGTATGGGCCTACGGTATCCTCACTCACTCGGTGAAACACAGCGCAGGCGCTGTTTCACACCGGTTTTCTGTGAGACCGTGGTATCACTCCGGTCGAGCCGGCCCATTCATGGCGAAGCGTGGCTCTCCCGCGGTTAAAGGGTAGGAAGGTCATTAAAAATTAGAAACACCTTTGTTGTTAGAACATTTGGTTGATCGGTATAATTGCATATTTGGTTCCTACAACCGAAACCTATTGTAGGTTTGTTTCAAGTTGTCTTCTCTTTTCGCTACTGCGTCCCTGGAGCTCCTCCCGACTGCCGAGGTAGGCCGCCGCGGGGCTTAGTAGACTGATTCGTCGGGAGTCCCACACACGCCCTTCGTGTCCCCCACCCCACGGAGGCTATGGTGCAAAAAGCATTCCCATCGTAAAAAAAGGCCTGGACTGTGTGCGAGATGAGTCACGAGCTCCATGTTTGCAGAAGCCAAACATGACTTTGTTTTTTTCGCTGTGTGTGAAGCATTGTCATGGACATGGTGCAACGGGATGCCTAGGTCGTTTTCCCCTTACTTTTTCAAATACATTGAGCAAACTAATAGTAGTGTACCCCTCGACATTAACATTTTTTTGTTGTTCAAGTGGGAACGTGCAGACATGACTTGTCTTGGAGAAAAAACGCAAACATTTCTTTGCCCGCGCTTCTCGCCTGCCTCAATTTTGTTGATTTGCTGTCACCCACTTACAGAAGATCTTTCCGGAATGTAACAATATATCAGTCTATGTTTCATCTCCTGTAACAATATCATATACAGCATTTGAACATCCGTGATTGTTTTACACTAATCTACTCGATTTAGTTTTTGTTCTGGAATGAGTTCGTGACGAGTCAACCGGCAAGCACAGTCAGCTAACTTTTAAATTTAAAGGTTGAAGTAAAATTTTCTGAATTTGGCTCATATACCAATCCCCAAATCTTCTCTCTCTCTTGAATCTCTTTATACCTAAGTGACACGCCGATTTTCTTCAATTAGTCGTTTGACAGTGATCACAATTTTTTCCGTTATCGCAGGTGAGGGTCGACCTTCGCGAATATCATCGTGGAGAGAAAAACGGGCACGATGAAATTCTGCATACCAACGCCTTACAGTGGCTAAATGTGGTGCTTCCCTCCCAAAAAAAAAATTAAAACGAGCAGTGCAGTCTTACGGAGAGAGTGAACTTTTAAAATCGTAAAAAATCATCGCCCTTAAATCTTTTTTTGTGTTAACTCCATTATTGCTACGGACAACGAATTTTAACTTGGGATAAAAAAATTGACACGTGACTTCCCGACAAAATTTATCTTCATAAACTATTATATTTCATGTTTAAAAAAAATAACATTCGAAATTCAAACATTTATTGGCGGCCAGTAACGCAAAACTTTCAGTGTGCACCATTAATGGATTTAGATTAGAAGTAATATAATTTAAGTATGTATATGAGTTTGAAAATGGATATACATAGTTTCCAAGTTACCAACAAAATATAGTAAAAAGTAAATTTCGTGCTCGTTTTTCTTAAAAAAATATGCATTTTCCCTTCATTAAATTATAGTGGACAATGCCATCTATCGGTATTGCAGTGAACTACAAAGAAATAGTTTTTCCTACAAATGTCTCATTTTCTTGCGTCGTTTAGCCCTGTATCTTTTCCTATCACATCCAATGCTTTGTTATATTAATATAAATTACAGATTGAAAATTAGTTTCATGTTACTTTCACAATTTAAGAAATTATTTTTCGTTCACAAGTTTGTGTGGAAGAGAAAAACATTGGGCAACAACCATGAAGCATTTTGAAAATAGAACTTAGAAAATAAAAATTAGGCGGTAAAATTTTAATTTGGAAAAGACAAATTCTTTCATTGAATACTTTTTATGCGAATTGCTAAAGTCTAAAATGTAGTCCAAGGGTGTTGAAGCTTCCCATACAATCTATGTCTATCATAGATAGTATTTGGGCGGCCTAGGACGCATGCGCGGCAAGCCGAGCCTGCTCACCCGGCCAGATACAAAATGGCCACCCCACAGTTCGCCTACAATTGATTTTTTTCTCCACTAAACTAGTTACCATACTTTTTAAATAGCAGAACGCGTTAACTGTTAACATAATTCTAAATATATCTACAGCCGATGTTCTTAGTGTAAAAATAGCTAGTGTTTGTTCCCATAACCTTTATGTGTTGAATTTGTGTCCAAGTTTCATTCGTTTAGTATATTAGATAGTTCATTTTCTAACAAATGCATAGACCTAAGTGTTTTTCATCGTTCCACGGTCTCCGAAACACATGTAAGTAAACTATCATCTATATTATACACCGGAGTTAATATGAGTGACCTAAAATCTTTTTAATGCAGTTAGTAACAGTGCTGGCTGAATAACCTCGTAGATGTGGCTATGTATTGCAGTAAAACAGGTATATTTATTAAAAAAATAATAAAATTCTATTTATAAAACATTATGGTATGGTTATTCAAAAATTAAGTTTAAAAATCGAATCTCAGGTTCAAATATGGAATTTTGTAACATGCCCAGTTTGTGGATTTAAAAATGGATCAACTGAGTGACATAACATAATGACTAAATATGTAACATTCGCCAACCGAAGTGGGTTTACCCAAATTATATGAATCCTTTTCCTGTCTCGTTTTATCTTATATCTGTCCTTGTTTCGCGTCGTTCCTGAATGAGTTTTAAGCATGCGCTTTTCGTGTTTCCACGCAATTTTGCGATGATTTTTTTTTACATTTTCACTGGCGTTTTTGACAATGTCAACTCAGAGACATGGGTCTAGTTGTCTATGAAATATATATTAAGGCTAATCCTGTTACCGGACAGCGTAACGAATAATCGTATTATTTGCATATTATACTTTACAAGTTTTCACACGTTTCCTTATAATCGATTACCTACAAATTTAAGACAATTTAGGCTCGTATTAGCTGGACAGTTTCGACTGTCATTTTTTATTAAGCCGAGTTTGATATTATTAATTTAGGATGCTACATTTCTGTTTGTTAATAAATTATATTAAGGAAATGATTAAATAACGTAATTTATACGCATTATCCATTGTAATTTGTTTTAGACATAACGTTTAACGATCCTTTTTAACCGACTTTAAAAAAGGAGGAGGTTATATATGTTTTTTTATGTGTGTTCACGGATAACTTCGTCGTTTATGAACCGATTTTAATGATTCTTTTTTAATGGAAAGGAGATATCCTAACCTTAGTACCATGATAAGGACACTAAGATCTGTAAAATTTTAACAAAATAAAAACCGACTTCAAGGTTCGACTCGATTTCTCTTGGATACCTCAGATCTTAGTATCCTTATCATGGTACCACCGTTGAGATTTCTCCTTTCTATTAAAAAAATAATCGTGAAAATCGTTTCATAAACGACGAAGTTATCCGCAAACACATATAAAAAAACATACATATACGGTCGAATTGATAACCTCCTCCTTTTTTGAAGTCGGTTAAAAAAACAAAAGACCTTATAGTTAGCGCTACCTTTCAAAATTCAAAATCTTTATTGCTAAGTGTAGGTACATTTGGTGATCTTATACTTACTCATAATATAGTTAGTCGCAACTTAGTAGCCTTTTCCAGGCATTGCAAATTTGAGAGAAGATAACCATGTTACACAATTACATAGGTATTAAATTATAAAATGTTAGAATTATATAAAGAGAATGAATTAATAATGAGTCCGACTCGTACTTGGCCGCTTTTTATGTTCTCTATAACTTTTGTTGCCAAAATAAATATTTTTTCTTTCTTTCTCTCTTTATATAATTTGTACATTTTTGAGTATATTTGCTAAAATATAAGGATTTTTGTTGAAGGAGTCGGAAAAAATTAAGCCGCACAAATTCTCGGAGTACCATAGACTATATTATATTTTACGCAAAGAGCCCGTGCAAAGCCGGGGCGGGTTGCTAGTTATAATCATCAAAACCAATGAGTAGTACAGTACAAACTTACAAACACATTTTCTCCAAGTGGTAATAAAACCCTTTTACCCGAATTTCCATTATTTAATACTAGGTGACCCGCGCAACCTCGTTTACGTCGCCTATTGCCCGTAGAGTAATAATTTTCCCCCGTTTTAATACATTCTTTATTGGTTCTCCGCTGCTATTGGTCCTAGCGTGAAGATATATAGCCTTCCTCGATAAATAGGCTATCTAAGTATCTAAAACTGAAATAATTTTTCAAATCGGACCAGTAGTTCCTGAGATTAGAGCGTTCAAACAAACAAACTCTTCAACTTTATAGATTAGTATAGATTACACAAGTTCACTGTATCATTGCTATGCTTTATTTTACCCGATTACGGCGAAACCAAAAGGAAGAGTAATATGTTTAACACTCTAGGTATGTTCCATCGTAGCGCCTAAACTACTGAACCGATTTTAATGAATGAGGTGTCAATAGATTCGTAATAATGGGTAACATAGCTTATACACATTTTACTAAGAGTTTTTACATAGTCGGCATTAGTCGGGTTATAATTTTAAACTAATTCTTGTTGGATTTTTGAAACTAAATAATTAAAGAATGCATTCCTATTCTTTTATTGTTCTACTAACTGAACCCCGCGGGGCGAAGCTAGTCTAAAAAAAAGTAGCCTAAGTTACTCCTTATATCATCAGCTACATATAAGTGAAAGTGCTGTCAAAATTGGTCAAGCCGTTCCAGAGCTTACCCAGAACAAACAGACAGACAAAAATTGTAAAACGTGTTATTTTGTTACATGTAACATAATGTTCTCCTAGCCGATAACGGCCACGGCGGCCGATCTCAACGGAGAGCAGCCAACTACGCAGGAGATATTATGGAACACAAGTGTGTGCGCAAACACAGGTGCACTCTCTGTTCCCTCTCTCTCATAATCCGATGGGACGGTTAACTGACACGATCGGGGAGAGTTCAGGCGCAGGACCGACAGCTTTACGTGCTCTCCGAGGCACGGGGATTCAGACCCCAACTTCCAAACTCCGAGCTGTTATTAAGTATCTCTAAAATCAGAAAAACTCAATGACACTTTTTGGCACGACCCGGATTCGAACCTGAGACCTCTTGATCGGTAATCGCAACGTCAGTGCGATATTTTAATTGAAAACAGCTGCTAGTATCGTTGTTGTTTGTTGGTATCATATTTGTAGACACTCCTGCGTCCCGTGGGAAGATTTAAACCTGAAAAACAAAGAAAAATTTTAGTTCCTGGACTTAGAATATTTTTAAATTTCTAAACTACCAAATTTTCGAGGTTTTTGTCGAATTATTCGATAACGCTTCTCCTCAAACTTGACATAGTTACAGATATAGATAGCCCTCATCAAGGCCTATCTAATAACACCTCCTTTGTATAGGTTGGGTAAATAGAAGTTGCTAAATTTCAACATTCATTTTGACTTTCGGTATTTTTAAGGAATTTTCCAAGGCTCTTTGCTTATAACTCTTCGAAATTTATTTTCAGAATTTTTAATTATATATATTTAGATAGAACTCGTCAAGGTCTATCTCATATCACCTCTTTTATTAACATTCGGTTAATAAAAGTAGTAAATTTTCAACATACAAATCTCAATTTACCGTTTTTTCGAAAAATTTCTGCGATTTTCTTTTAATAACTTGCCCCCTTATTTTTTCTAAACAATTAATTATACATATCTAGATAGCTCGCGTCACGACCTATCTAACAACACCTCTTTTAAGTAAATCTGGTAAATAGAATCTTAGAAATTCGACATTTAAATTTCAATTTTAGTCATTTTTGAGGTTTTTGTCGATTAATTCGATAGCCTTTGTTTTCCAAATTATCATTTATATATATTTAGATAGCCCTGTTAATTACCCGTCGAACGACACCACTTTCGTCCGGATCCGCCTGACGGAAAATTGAAAAATTGACCGCCCACCCTCCCATATTTCACTGGGTATATAGACTTTCTGGAGTAAAGGTCACTGACCCCTTCTTTCAACCTCCAGGAATTTTTTTTTAATTATTGTTTTTAATTTCGCACTCATTTTATTCAGCGACAGAGGCATTATACACCTCAAATATTAGTAGACCGGCTCATATCAGAGTACATATATAAATATATTGATTTTATTTGTTTTTATTCATTTTAACCGCATCACTTGACACACACCCCTCTATACAGGGTCACGCACACACACATAGACAATTTTCCCCGTCACAAACTAAACACATCACACACACTCTCTCACACACATTTTATCCTACCTTAATTAAAACCTACTGTACAAGATGTTCCAAACACCACCTACGTCTGCCGCGGCTCCCGGCGCCTCTACCTCGCCTTCAATAGTGCTGGACGCTGCGAAGACCTTTATCAGAAGGCCCGGAACAAAAAGAAGGTCGCTCGATAATATGGAGCAATATAAGAGGCAGCAAAACACCTACGCTGACCAATCGAGCGACCATCTCCTCCAGGAGGTGATGAAAACTTTTGAAGATATCCCCGCAAAAGTTCACCAATATCCCCAAATGCGGCGGGACATAAAAACCTACCTGGAGGTGGAATCTGATAAGGGTCTTCGCACCCTGTTCGAGCTGAGCAAGCGAGTGAAGTGCTTGGAGGCGGAGGTGTCCAGGGTTGCTGGTGCGGCTGCCGTGGCTGCGACTCCTGCACAGGAGGATGCAGCCACAGCAGCCGCATCTCTAGCACAGGAGAAAAGACTGACGGCGATGATGGAGGACATGAAGAACTCAGTCCAGGAATGGATGAGTGAGTCCCATCATACGCTCAGGCGACTGGTACAGGGCATAGACCGAAAAATTGACAGCCGGAGCACCGACATTGTCGAAAAGGTCTCCGAAAAGATCGAGGAGACCCAGGTCGACATCGACAAGTCGACGGAGCTGATGATAGTGCGCGCACAGTCCCAACTCGAAGACCTGGTTGGGACTGCTGCCATGGATATAATTATCGAGAACAAGGCGCACATCATCGAGGCTGTCAAGGGGTTAACGCCCGAGAGCGTCCCTGAATCAGTCCCCAAGACCTATGCTAGCGTAGCCGCAACCAGACCCGGGCGCCGACCGGCGCTTCACTCCGTGGCGGTGACCTCAAAAGACAGTCAAGAGACTGCCGATGAGGTACTCGCCAGGGTGAAGAAGGCGGTCGACGCCAGGGGAACTGGGTTAAAAATGTGTAAGGCCAGGAAGGCCAAAGGCAGCACGGTCATCCTGGGCTGCGACACTGAGGTGGAGCGGGACAGGGTGACCGAGAAGATAGGCAGTAGGGATGGTGGGCTTGTGGTAGTGCCCATGAAGAACAAAGATCCACTCGTTGTCCTCAAAGACGTTTTTGTTGATGGGGACGACGAGGACATGATCGGGGCTCCATACACCCAAAATGCCGATGTTTTCATGGGACTACCACAGGAAGAGAGACAAATGAAAGTGAAATATAAGAAAAGAACGAGAAACCCCAAGACGTCTCACATCGTAATGCAAGTAAGGCCAAAGGTATGGCAAAGGATGACGGAGGCTGGAACCCTCTACCTGGACCTGCAAAGGGTCAGAGTGGAGGACCAGTCTCCGCTCATCCAATGCACGAAGTGCCTTGCATTCGGCAATGGCCGTAAGTTTTGCACCGAGAGTGTGGACAGGTGCAGCCACTGTGGAGGCTCGCACCTGCGCGAGAAGTGCCCCGATTACTCTACGGGCGCTGAACCGCGGTGCTGTAACTGCTCGCACTCTGGACTGCAGAACGTCGGCCACAACGCCTTTAGTGCCGAATGCCCGACACGCTCCAAATGGGACTACTTGGCGAGACAAACTACGTCATATTTATGACTCCCTCACTCATGCACACACACAACACAGAATACACACACACGTACACATTGATATAAGAAATATATAATAAACATATACTAATATATCAAAACATGCACACAAACATAGACACGTACACGTAAATAAACAAAATAGTAAGATAACGATTCATAATAGAGACTGCAACAATTGCATATATTTGATAATATATATATATTGTTAACAAGTAAGATAGAAAAAAAAAAAAAAAAAAGAAAGTATGAATTGAGAAAAGTAACATGCACATAAACACTGGACAGTACACAACAAAATACACGAGTCATAAATTACGTTCCCACATGTCGGAATAAAACAGCCGAGTGAGACGTCTTGGTGAGTCTAAACTGGAAGGGAATTTTAAATAGAGCAAAGATAAGCACTTATATTGGAAAGTTGTATTATTAGATAGAGAAAATAACGACAGAAACGCGAAAATATACCGAGTCATAAGAATAATTAGTATAGTTACTCATAAACAAAATTAACTAAAAGATACTTATAGAAATTAAAACCAAAGGAAGCTAAAAAATCAAGTCAAAAATAAAAATAGCATATAAAATAGAAAACAAAACTGCAATCCAACCTTAGCAATCTAGTAACTGCGGTATTAGAGAAAAATAGATTATAAGATTTAAGAAATTTATTAGAACTACGAAAAAGTAATTGTGTATAAAAGAATAGTTAAAAATAGATACTAAAATTGTAAGAATATCCCATAGAAGGCAAACTTAAAAATAGTTAATTAACGGGAATTTTACCCGACAAACGACATAAACAAATGACAGTATGTAAAAATTTTTGAATGACAAGGTCCTGTCGAAATTTTGGACGGGGAAAAGCAGCGAGGTCGAGCAACGACCTCTTTTAAAAAAAAAAAAAATCGCAACGTCAACCGCAAGACTAACGAGAGGTTATCGGGACAAAAAGTAGCCTATGTGTTATTCTGATGTATAAACTATATTACTGTAAAGTTTCATCCAAATCCGTTCAGTAGTTTTTGCGTGAAAGAGTAACAAACATCCATCCGTCCATCCATCCATACTTAAAAACTTTCGCGTTTATAATATTAGTAAGTATTTATCAAAAAGCGGTTATTTAATACAAACAGACACAACAATTTTATTTATTTGTATTTATAAGAAAATGCGATAAGAGCATATTAAAGTGACTCTACCTACTCTGTTAGATGAAAGGATAATTAGAATCCAAGAGTATTGATCACTATACTCATTGCGAATACAGCATGGTGACATAAATGGCGACCTAGTGAGATGCTTTTTCCCGCCTTCTTTAAGGACCCGGGATCATAGTAGGAAAGAAAAACGTGCGTTGGTAGTGCATTCCAAGTTTTGACTGCTTTCCGGGAAGGAAGAGCCGAACCGTTCTTAATTTACTCTCCCTAAATGACTGTACTCTGCCTGATGGAAAAAATAAGTAGAATCCAAGAGTGGTGGTCACCATACTCACTGCGAATACAGATAATGCAGCGTGGTGATCCACACCATGGCGGCCTAGTGATGCTTCTGCATCATTGGGCCTCCGGTCTCGCACTCACCAACGAAACACGACAGCACGAACGCTGTCATTTTACGTTTCCCTGAATCTCAACAAAAGGTTAAAACTTGTTTTTTGTGAGGATTTCAGTCACTACGGTTTATCCTCAGATCATAGAAGCAAGGTTGTATGATTTGAGGGTCGGATCGCGTCTCTCCTACCTCCACCAATCATCACTAACAGTCTTCAATAGGTCTATTGGCATAAGCGTCTCTAGCAAGGAGGTGTTGGTCTACTGTACCACGCTGACCAGACGGGTTGGTATAGGGTTTGTTTCCAGTTTTCCTTCTCTTTGCAGTGGTATTGTCTTGCGTAGTTTTTCCCTCAGTCGTCTCTTACGACACCCATGGGATGAGTAGGGGTGGTGACACTCTGTATTCTTAATTCACCACCACGTGGATATCCGTTCGATTTTGATCCGTCTCCCACCTTATTTAGGAGTACTCCTCAAATCAAATAAAAAGTGACATAAAAGTTCTTGTAGTACGTTGTAACTTTGATCGGTGTTTTAATAATAGTGTATTTATTTGCGGTTTACGATTTATGACGTATTAAAAAAAAATACTTACTAGATTTCATTCAAACCAATTTTCGGTGGAAGTTTGCATGGTAATGTACATCATATATTTTTTTTAGATTTATCATGCTCTTATTTTAGAAGTTACAGGGGGGGGGACACACATTTTACCACTTTGGAAGTGTCTCTCGCGCAAACTATTCAGTTTAGAAAAAAATGATAATAGAAACCTCAATATCATTTTCAAAGACCTATCCATATATCTATTTAATGATGATGATGAATGGGTTTGATGAAAAAAAAAATGAGTTTCAGTTCTAAGTATGGCCCCCAAAATTTATTGTTTTTTTATTTTAATTTTGTGTGAAAATCTTACCAAGTTTCAACAGTATAGTTATTATAGTTTCGGAAAAAGTGCCTGTGACAGACGGACGGACATACAGACAGACATGACGAATCTATAAGGGTTCCGTTTTTTGCCACTGGCCCGGAACTCTAAAAAGGTAGAGGTCTTTGTTCTTGTTGAAGCAAAAAAACATCAGCTACTTCCAAGTAAACACACGCGTTAACGCACACACATGCTAAGAAACTACGCTCCTACGTCATTATCGTTAACAACTTGAGTTTTTTTTGCATCAACAAGAACAAAGGCCGTGCGTTATCAATTTTTTTTATTTGATACTAGCTGAGCCGGCGAACTTCGTACCACCATATTTACTTATCTGTCCCAGCTTCCCACAGGCAGTGTACAGTCGCGGACAAAAACATAGACTTTTCCCGTTATCTTTCAATTTTTCTTATACACAAACCTTGTTCTAACAATAACGAACATATAAAATAAAGAATTATTTAATTTGGTGCAGCCGATCGGAAGGTATGCGCACATACAGTTCGGCGATTCATTTTTATATATATAGATGAGGATAACTCCTTGAAAAGAGACATACATGAGTAAATGTTTAATAAATCATTCAACTTTAACTGTGATGTAGTTATATCGTATTTTGATCTAAAGTTAAATAGGTATTCTAATACGTAATCTTGGTAATAATAAAGTCTAGGATGCAGAAGTGTATGCGCAAACACAAGTGCGCTGTGCGACACGGGCAGGGTCGCCATGTAAGGTTGAGACGTGTGGAGACAAATGAAACGATTGACGTTCTAGAGTAAACTGCATATATTAGAGAAGGGAACCTTAATATATTATCTATGACTACTACATCACACTCTGTTCCCTCACTCTCGATTTTGGAGACCAGGACCAGACAGGAATGAAAACCCTAACTTCAAAACTTCAGGCTACAATCAAGCATATTTGTAATCAGAAAAACTCAAAAACACTTTTCGGAATCCGGGAATCGAATCCGAGCCCTCTTGATCGACAGTCACGAAGAAAGTATTCCTAAGATTATTTGGGGTCGGTTACTAATTCAAGTGGTTTTACCGGAAAATCAGCTATTCCTGGAGCGACTAGTATCGGACCTTCGCAACCCTTAGAACGAACTGAATTCGATGGTTGAACTAATTGTCCGCATATTTGAGGGCACTGACTTCTCAATAACTATCGCCGTAGATGTTCATGACAACTGGGACCGACTGCTTAACATGCTCTCCGCATTATTTTCGTCAGAAAAACTCCCTGACACCTTTTGGGCCGACCTGGGAATTGGGCCCGAGACCTCTGGATCGGCAGTTACGGTACCCTAATAATAAGGAGGCAGTAGGAATATCTTTATACCTTTCGCTTACTATATACTGGTTCCAAGACAGTTTAATTTTTCCTGGGACTTCCCGAGTGTCATAACTCGGTGTGTTCGTGGGTCACCGCTGTTGATCTGGTGTACAGGAGTTACGGTGGTGGGCGTGTGGGCGGGATTAGTCCCATATTACTATATACTACCAATTTTTCAATCTTAAACGGATGAGGGGGAGGGGGGGATGGATATTATTCAAGTGACGTTATTTACGGCTAACGCCTAATATGATCATGTTGTTCTAGTTTAGTATAAGCGATGATTTAATTCTACAGGAATACCGCGGTGTCGTGCGACTCGTATTGTGTCATCCAATTAAAGGGGTTTGAACTGAGTACACCGCGGGCCGAGTTAATGGAGCCCTGAATAAATAATATTATTTTTTAGTTTTGAACGTTCAATGATATGTTTATGAATGATATATGATACAAATGCACCTCTAATTATAGCATTTTTTAATATTATTTTTATCAAATTATGATAGTTGTGACTCAAATTATAATTATCGCTTTTTTATTGACTGATAGAATATCCTTGTTTTTTATGGAGATTGTCTGGACTTTAAAAAAGACGATTTTTCCTAACTTTGTTTCGTTCTTTTTTCTCAGGACAAGTTACTGGACAGTTAGGCAAGGCTGAATCATCTACTCAACAAAAAGTTTAACTTGCAAAAGTATTCCTGTAACCTTTTTATCGATTACTTGAGGTTATATCTAATTCAATCTAAAACCTCTCCCTCTAATTAGTGAACCAGCATCTCGTCTGTTCTTCTATCTCATAAAAACCTAGTCTGATAGCCCATAAGTATACCAACGGTTCGTACACTATTACCAAGTTATTTCCATTGGAGGTCAATTGATAAGAAGATCAAACACATTGCTTTTTACAGTGAGTAAGGTTACCGGAACCAAAACCACTCTAAATCATTACTCGGCAGCTCGTTTGTCTCCCCTATTTTTGAATATCATTAAAAACCTATCAGTGCTGTAGCCCATAAGTACTGTCTAATTTTGCCAACAACGACTCGAATAAGACGATGTTTTATTATATATTATATTATATATTATAATTACAGATATTTTTGACGTGACAACGGCTAATAAATTGATGAACGCCGGCTGCTTGCATGAAAAAGGAAGACTCATTGTCCCGTTACGCTCATTGTAAATCGTTATTTGAGAGATAGATATAATCAGATCATTTCATTAATGTTTTGTTATGTATGACGTTGTTACGTAAACTATCCCCCGTAAACCGACTTAACAGACAACCAATTTTTTTACTTAAAACTAAACATGGGCAAAGTTGGCGAAACTAATACTAAGTCTGTGGGCTCTCAGAAGATGTCAAGTTGTCAACATACTTACTCGTATGTCGTTTGCCATTAGTTATCCTCATTTGCTGCCTATACCATAACAAGAAAAAGTTTAAAAACTATTACCCGACTACGTAAAAACTTTTGATGGAATCTATATAGCCTATGTCACCCGGGCCATTATTAAAACCAACTCTTCTAGCCAGCGTTAGGTTCTTTATGAGGAGAGACGTTTAGTAGAGATGTTTGAACTACGCTGATTTCAGTATGAACGGGCCGGCTCGACCGGGTCGGTACTACCCTCTCACATAAGACCAATCTAAAGTAACAGCATACGTGCTTATTGGTGAGCGAGACCGGAGACCCAATGATGCAGAAGCATCTCTATAGGCCGCCATAGTGTGGGTCACCATGCTGCATTGTTGCATTGTCTGCATTTGCAATGTGTATGGTGATCATCACTCTTGGATTCTACTCATGCTTTCCATCAGGCAGAGTAGAGTCACTTTGGCAGGCTCATACAAAAACTATTAAAGACTGTTAATGCTGAATATAGAGGGGTTCAGTTATTTTGTACTGACTTGTAACTATAAATAGGGCCTATTAGTGTCGTTAGCAAGTGTGCAGTGTTAAAATTACATGTTTACGCTTGATGCCGCTCACGCAGGTGTAATAGATGCACCTTGCTGTGTATCTGTTCATCTTTAGTCTATGACTGGAGTTTGATAGCCTTTTGCTCATATCGGAGACGCCTAAGAGTACTGATGTTGATTAATTAGGTTATTCAACAATAATCATTGAAAGCCTTTAACTGTCATCTGCTTGACCTTTAATCAGAAAGGAAGTTTTGACCGCACTAGCGAGACGGGTCGGTATAGGGATTGTGTCAAGTTTTTGAAGCGAAAACTTCGTTAGGCGCGTTGAGCACTTTTTAGGTGAACATAAATCATGGAACTCGCGTTGTTGTCACCGAACGATTTCCATGAGCTATATGTATACTGTGTATATGTGTACTTTTTGGGTGAACAAAAAGCGTGAAACTCGCGTCATTGTCACCGCACGCTTCCTATGAGCTATATGTCTAATGTGTATGAAAACTTCTTTAGGCGCATAGAGCACTTTCTGAGTGTACAAAAATCATGGAACTCGCGTCATTGTCACCGCACGATTCCCATGAGCTATATGTATACATGTATGAAAAGTTGTTTAGGCGCGTTAAGCACTTTTTGGGAACATAAATCATAGAACTCGCGTCATTGTCACCGAACGCTTTCCAGGAGTTATATACAATGTATATATACTATGTATAAAAACTTCTTTAGGCGCGTTGAGCAGTTTTTGGGTAATGGAACTCGCATCATTGTCACCGAACGCTTTACAATTGACAAGTTTCTTAGTTTTCACTTTTATCGGCAGTCCCCAAAGACTGCTCTGCATTTTTTCTTCTCTTTGTACTGCTGTTGTCTTGCTTAGTTTTCTCCTTAGTCGGCTCTCACGACATTCTTGGGATTACAGATAAAGTGATACTAAGTTTTGTTCATCCGTTACCATACAGAAAAGGCTATTTCTTTGGTGGCTATCGCTGTGACAAGGGCGTAGCGTAGGTTTGAACATTTCTTGGGGGTGGAACCCCAAAAACACCGGGGTTTTGGGGTTCAACCCCCCCCCCCCCCCAAGAAATGTTTCTACACTATTAATATTTTTACGCCTCTCATTTTTTTCTTAATAATATTACGGTTAAAGGGACATAGTCATTTTATTATACATAAACAGGAAACATCTAAGAATTAATACCAGTTTTCATCTGCTGGTTGAATTTCGATGAAATATATTTACAAATAAAAAAAAATTTAAGTGTCTGTTTGTAATTTTGGGGTATGGGCCTCCGATATCCTCACTCACTCTATGAAACACAGCGCAAGCGCTGTTTCACACCGCTTTTCTGTGAGGCCATGCTATCACTCCGGTCGAGCCGGACCATGCATGCCGAAGCGTGGCCCTCCCATCGGATTATGAGAGTGAGGGAACAGAGAGTGCACCTGTGTTTGCGCACACACTTGTACGCTATAATATCTCTTGTGTAGTTGGCTGGTCTCCGTTGAGACTGGCTTCCGTGGCCGTAATCGAAATTAATTACAACTAAACACAGAACAAACATTTGTACTCATCAAACTATCATTTGTCCTGGTAGGGAATCGAAGCCATGACCTTAAATCATATACGCTATTCTGTAATCACCTTTACATTTTTAGTTTGTTTAGTTATAATGGTCAGTGTATACGGTCTATGAATAGAATGGAGCAATCACAGCTGACTTCAGATAACTGGACCACAGCATCATTCAGACAAACGCGCCTCGGGTTCAACAATTTGGTAATAAAAGTAATGATTCTCGCTCTTAAAGGTGCGTTGACCTGTTGACATAATTTTTAAATGTACTGTCGGCATAACATTTTTTTTATAGTAGTATACTTTATGGGAGACAAATTAACAGATAGATAATATTTATTGATATTTGAAACTGCTTTTTTTTTTCAAATGGTCACCCATCCAAAAAAATCCTTGATAAAGTTGCTTAACTTTATTAGTAAAACGGTTTTTATTCCCATTGTGTGTTAATGGTATTGCGGCCAAATTTCAGGTGGATAATCTACTACTAAAAGGAATAATAGTGGGCTTTTTGATGGTCACCCATCCAAAAATTTACTTTTACAGAGTTATTTAACCTTACTGGTTAAATTTACTGGTTGTTTTGGACTGATTATTTCTTTTTTTTGTTTTATGATGTTTAGAGCAAAAAGGCGACAGTTGGCGTATGCGCTCAAGTACTTTTGCGTTGCTGCCATTTTCATGGTCACCCATCCAAAAATTAACCTTGACAAAATTGCTTAACATTAGAATAACTGGTTTGCACCGCCTTAATAGTAGGAAACTAGAAATGTTTTGGTTCGCACGATGTTAATTCATAATAAGTACATTTCTGAGGTGAATTCAATAAATACCTACCCATTTTCCCAGTATGTAAGTGTATATGTATACGAGTAATAGAATATTTCTGTTTCATTGAATTGTGTAAACAGTAGGTTATTGTTTGAAAAGGACTGGTGCAGTGGACCCGCCAAGTTGAGCAGATTATTTTCTGAGTATTATCCCAAAAAATACTGCAAAGTAACCATCATCATCATCAACAGTTTATAAACAGTCCACTGCTGGACATAATAACCTCTTTAAAAGGGAGATTTTGGAATACTATCCCCGTGCCTCGAAGAGCACGCAAAACCTGATCCTGTCCTACGCCTAATCTCTCCCCGGTAGTCCGTAAACCGTCCCATCGCATTATGAGAGTGAATGAACAGAGAGTGCACTTATCTTTGCGCACACACAAGTGCACTATAATATCTCCTGAGTAGATGGCTAGTCTCAGTTGAGACTGGCCGCTCTGGCCGAAATCGGCAATGAGAACATCATCACTAGACATCGGATTATATGCACTATCAAAATGCCGAAATATGCATGCAAATATGCACTAAAAGAAGGCGAAATATGCTTTGTGCATAAGTGCATAATGCACAGTCAAAAAAACGTTCCCCACCGTGTTAATATTGGTTCTGGGGGTAGTGCTACGTTTGGTAGGTGCTCTTTATATGCTTGTACTTTGTAAATACTTTTTATAGAAGAAATCAGTTTATTGACTATCCCAAACTCGTTTCTGATCTCTTCCGCAACTCAATGTTATCTGACTGGGCTAGACAGGTGATGTGAAGCAATTTTGGGTAGAATATTTTCAGAGCTTGACCAGCTTTCACCATAGAAGACGCACCGTCAGAAACAAAAACACACATTTTCTCGTCTATAGACAAATTGGGAAATAGTTTTCTGATGGAATCATTTATGAACCAAGCGATAGTTGAATGGTTTGTTTTTTCTAGAACCTTGCAAGCAACTAAATGGGGAGTAGAGGGCTCTTTAGATAATTTTCCAACAATTATAAATATAAATAGGACACGCCTAACACAAATAACTACTAAAATATGCACTGTCAATGAAAAAGTACCAACATATGCAATAACGCTATAAACATAGAATTATATGCGTTTGCATATGCAAACATGCAAATGCATATAATCCGATGTCTAATCATCACATTATCATCATACCACGTAGGTGATTTCGATTTGCAGTGATGTGGACAACATCTACTAGTTTGTTTTCACTTTAGTCGGATATCACGACACATGCGGGATAAATAAGGGTGATGATACTTCGTATTCCTAATTTGACACCACTCGGACAGTGAGGTTACCGGAGCTCAAAACACTCTTCTTGTTTTCTTTCTACCTCTTCTTCTATTCACACTCTGGAGTTTGAAGTGTCCATAAACACTACTAGCTGAACCACGCAACTTCGTCTCTTATCAATCATGCTCGCCTCCTATTGGTTTAAGTATGATGTAAACTATCCTATCATAAGCACGAACACATTAAAAAAAAAAGTGGAAAGCGGTTAGATCGTTTCGGAGCTCATCGTGAGCAACAACGTGATACGAGAGTTATATTTAATAGATGTAACAGATAAAAGATGACGATAAATTTATGTATACCTGACATATTTTAAGCCTCTGTCCAAGACTTGTGGAACTAAAATCTGTAGTAATCTGACAGATAAGTTGACATTAGACTATTAGAGACTTTGTCAGCAACTAGTGAAACGGGCCCAAGTGTTTTAGTTTCGAGACTTGGCTCGATTTTCAAAAGAATTTATAAATTTTGTCATAACATCTGACAATCATGTTTGATATGCAAAATATTATAACAATACCTTTATTATAGTGTTTTTTACTATCTCTAACAAATGTATTTGCTTGTATATATATATTTTTTTCTGGAATAGGCGGGCAAACAAACAGACGTACGGCCTGATGGTATTTCTCTATTATTTGCTACACACATAAAGTACCTAAATGACCGTAGCTTTGCTTGGTATTTTTTTGGTTTTTCTGAAAATGAATCCCAGCTAGATCGATTGATCGCCCTCGGAACCCCCTGCATACTAAATTTCATGAAAATCGTTGGAGCCGTTTCCGAGATTCAGAATATATAATATATATATATGTATTACATAAATACAAGAATTGCTCGTCTAAAGTTATTATAAAAAGACATTTTTATTATTACATGCATAGAGTCACACCTATTTCCTAGAGGGATATACAGAGACATTTGATCTCGACTTACTACTTTCGATCTTTTGCTTCGTCCACATCTATCAATCGCTGCATGCATGCTAGTCGGTTCCTGGTGCGCTTTTCACAAGGATATTTTTCAGATTGTCACCAATTTGATCAGTAAATGTTTTTTTTATATATGGGCCTGCCAAAATGACTCTACTCTGCCTGATGGAAAGCAGAATCCAAGAGTGGTGGTCACCATACTCATTGCGAATGCAGACAATGCAACAATGCGTCATGGTGACCCACACCATGGCGGCCTAGTGATGCTTATACATCATAGGGCCTCCGGTCTCGCACTCACCAACGAAAGACCACCGCACAAATACTGTCATTTTACGGTGATCTTCTGTGCGAGGGTAGTACCGCCCCGCCCTGCCCGTTCGTGCTGAAATCATCGTGGCTCTACTACCTTGAAAAGTTTCCTGTAGATGACCTTTTATCATTTTATTTATTTATTTTAGCACCATTTATTTAATATATATTTTTATGCCTGACAAAGTAAATAATATTTCGGACATGTAACACAGAACGCCATCTAGTCCCAAGCTGAGCAGAGCTTTGTTATGGGTACTAAACAACTGATACTGAACTGATATATACTTTTATTTGTAAATACATACATATTATATATAGAAGACACCCAAGTGACTCTACTCTGCCTGATGGAAAGCATTACTTAACAATTACAATTACAATAACATTACTTTACAATTACAAGCAATAGCATTACTTTACAGAAGACCGGTCATTAGCTCACCGTGTGGTGACTGTTTAAGAATAAAGAGTGTCAGCACCCCTATTCATCCCATGGGTGTCGTAAGAGCCGACTAAGGGAGCAAACTACAAAGGACAACAGCACTGCAAAGAGAAGGGAAACTTGAAACAGACCCTATACCTACCCGTCTGGCCAGCGTGTTAGGGCAAAATCACCTTTCTAAGGATAGGTTTATATCCAACAGTGGGGTGCCAACCACTGCCCACGACCGTCGACTGACCAGTACAAATCTCTAAATCAATAGAATACCAGGCCAATCTTAGTTTTTGTTTCCGAGGTGTTGTGCGATAAGAATTGGAATACACAAATTTTAACAAAAAAAACGTCTTCAAGAACTGGACTAAATTGAAATGGGACCACACGGGAAGCACCAGCTTTCAAATAAAAATGAAATATAAAAACAAAATCGGTTCACCCAATCGAAAGTTATGAAGTTGAAGTGAACATTTCTTCAAGCGCGTTGAGCACTTTTTGGGTGAACAAAAAGCGTGGAACTGGCGTCATCGTCACCGTATGCTTCCAGCTCTATGTGTACTGTGTATATATGTACATATATATATACCTCCGTGCGTTATTAATATAATCTAACAGCGCAAAGATACAATTCACAAGTGTTCACTTCACTTCTATTGGCAGTCAAAATACTGCCCCGTTTTTTTTGTCTAACTCTACCTAAGTAATTGTTAGAGATGTTACTCTCTCGGTATAAATTGAGGATATCCTATATAGGATATTATACCCTACGCCCTAATAATAGGTCAGCGGAGTACCTTTCAAATCGAATGGCTATCGACCGGGGCGGTACTACCCTCGCACAGAAGATCACCTAAAATGACAGCATTCGTGCTGTCGTGTTTCGGACCGTGTGCGAGACCAGAGGCCCAATGATGCAGAAACATCACTAGGCCGTCATGGTGTCGGTCACCATGCTGCATTGTTGCATTGTCTGCATTCACAATGAGTATGGTGACCACTACTATTAGATTCTGCATATGCATTCCATTAGGCAGAGTAGAGTCATTTTGTAAGGCACAATCATAAAACCTTCATATTATCAATTAAAAAGAAACGAACAAAATAAAGTTAAATAACCATAACCAGACTACTCGTACATAAAAACATTAGATAAAATTTATATAGCCAATGTCACTCGGGCTATTATTACGAATCTATTAACACCTCATTCATTAACATCGATTAAGTAGGTTTAAGGTGCTAGGAACATATAGATTGCCAAAGCTATTTTCTATTTTCCTTTCTTTTGACTTCGCCCGTAGTCGGGTATTAAAGAAGTATGTGAATTGAGTCCTCTTTTTTTTAAAATATATTTCTGGCCCTGCTAAAAAGACTATACTCTGCCTGATGGAAAGCATAAGCAGAATCCAAGAATGGTGGTCACCATACTCACTGCGAATGCAGACAATGGAGCATGGTTACCCACACCATGGCGGCCTAGTGATGCTTCTGCATCATTGGGCCTCCGGTCTCGCACTCACCGACGAAGCACGACAGCACGATCGCTGCCATTTTTAACCTCCGACCAAAAAGAGGGGTGTTATAAGTTTCACGTGTCTGTCTGTCTGTGGCACCGTAGCTCCTGATGAAGCGATTTCAATATTTTTTTTGTATGAAAGATGAGTTACGTGCGAGTGTTCTTAGACATGTTTCATGAAAATCGGTTTAGCCGTTTAAAAGTTATGGGGGTGAAAGTGGGGAAGAGTAACCGAATATCTGCAAAAATATAATCGAGTGGGGTCTCAAATGAAAGCGCATATCGTGTTTTTTACTTTTTAAAGGGAACTCAGGTTATTATGTCGGGGTTTTTTTTTAATTTTGAGAATTTATATTTATACGTTGGTTTTCTGTGCGAGGGTAGTACCGCCCCGGTCGAGCCGGCCCATTCATGCTGAAATCAGCAAGGCTCTGCTACCTTGAGAAATATACCCATAGGGAGTTGTTTTAACCACCTATGTTGTTAAAAACATCCCTTACGAAAACAATATATGATGATGATGACATTAAAGGAAACCAGTTTTTTTTTGTAACAAAAACTAAAAACAATTAAATCGCAATGAGTATGGTGACCACCACTCTTGGATTCTGCTTATGCTTTCCATCAGGCAGAGTAGAGTCATTTTGGCGGGCCAAACATAAAAAAAAAAAAAAAAAAAAAAAATCGAACTCGCTTCAAAGTAGCATTAAAAATTGCTGCCACTAAACCACTTCATTCAAGGCTACTGATGAAATAATGGGTCACTGAATTCCATTATTATGATAATATCGATCTTCTGAATCAATATTAAATATAACAATATGTAATTTATTTTAAATGCATTGCTATGTCTTGCAATCAGAAGTGCTTACAAACGACACGGTCATAACTCAGGACAAATAAGACTTGACACATCACTACATAATTATTATTATCACATCACACTAATATATAAAGGCGAAAGTTTGTATGTATGTTTGTTACTTCTTCACGCAAAAACTACTGAACGGTTTTAGATGAAACTTTACAGTAATATAGCTTATACATCAGAATAACACATATGATACTATTTGCCGCGATAACCGAAATACACGCGGGCGGAGCCGCGGGCAACAGCTTGTAATTATTATAAAACAAAGTCCTCCGCCGCTTCTGTCTGTCTGTCTCTTCGCGGTAAACACAAAAGCTTCTGTACGGATTTTTCGGTTTCGACCAATAGAAAGAAGAATGATTCTTGGGGAAGGTTTTCGTAGGTATATAATTTGTTAATTTTTTAATTGTTCCCTCTAGTAGTGTAATTCTCCTATCGCAGCGATAGCAGTTTCATCCCCATCATTTAGACGGCTGGCAGTCTACAACTGTGCGCTTTTCCAGAAACTTTCTGCTTCG